>OZ024798.1:38320068-39742568 GCA_964017045.1 Omphiscola glabra
ACTTATCACACTCATGTACCATAACTGTGGTCCGTCATTAACATCTATTATTTTTCGGTTGAAATTGGTAATAAGGGGGAGAGACTGCCATCAGGTTAGCAAAACAAAAAATGAATATAACTAAGTTTGGGAAAGCCTGAAAAAAGGAAAGCAACAATACAACGAAAGTGTTGTGCAGTTGTTGTTTTTTTATACCGGGGCCGGCACTTTGAGAATATAACTGGTAGTTCCAAGCTTTAGAGAGGAAAAAGTTCACTTCTCATTTTCTATAATATATGCCAGACTTTAAACAGTAGTCCTACAGACAGTCCTGCCATCCATTAAACCAGTAGTCCTACAGACAGTCTTACCGACAGTCCTACAGACAGTCCTACACCCTTCCTGCCCCCCCCCCATTAAACCAGTAGTCCTACAGACAGTACTACACCCTTCCTTTCCCCCATTAAACCAGTAGTCCTACAGACAGTCCTACACCCTTCCTGCCCCCCATGAAACCAGTAGTCCTACAGACAGTCCTACACCCTTCCTGACACCCATTAAACCAGTAGTCCTACAGACAGTCCGACACCCTTCCTGCCACCAATTAAACCAGTAGTCCTACAGACAGTCCTACACCCTTCCTGACACCCATTAAACCAGTAGTCCTACAGACAGCCCTGCCACCCATTAAACCAGAAGTCCTACAGACAGTCCTACATTCTTCCTGCCACCCATTAAACCAGTAGTCCTACAGACAGTTCTACACCCTTCCTGCCACCCATTAAACCAGTAGTCCTACAGACAGTCCTACACTCTACCTGCCGGCCATTTAAACAACAGTCCTACACTCTACCTGCCGGCCATTTAAACAACAGTCCTATAGGCAGTCCTCCACCATGCATAATCAACACTCCACGAGTTCAACCGTCAAGCATGACGCTCGCTGTTAGGCAGCTTCCCCCCCCCCTTCCTCCCCACTTAGTAACAGAAATATTGATATGAAACATTGTTGAGTAATGGGACTGCCGGTTGTGAAAAGGAAACAGGACACACCAGGAGCACAATATATATAAGAGATATTGTTGAGTACTATAGATTTTTCTGATCTTTTAATATGGGCTATATCCTCCCCCCCCCCCCCCCCCACAAACACAGTTATAAACTATTGACAAGTTCAGAAATGCTAAATACACATAAAATATGTTTTATCACTCAATTCAAGTTATATAGTTTTGTTAGCTTTTTTTTTTATTGTTACATCTTCTGTATAGGTCCTTCACATCTCTCTGTATCAAGCAGAGACACTTTCTTTATCACACCACTTATTTTACGTTTATGCTTTTTAATGTTACAGAAATGCTAATGTCAAAAGATAATTGAAAGATGGCCGTGAGTATTATGGAAATTTTTAATTTATTCTTCAAAACATACAAGTGCATTACATAGTTATGTAACATATGGAAGGATTCAATTTCAAACATATTGACATTGTTCTGTTAAAGCTGGCATAAAGATAACTGTTTAGCATCGTCCATATGTGTTACAGCACATGATGCTACTATTAAAGGTGTATCTTAAGATGAGGACTCTGTATATTACTCATAAATCTGGCATCTTAGGACACTTTACTCCTGTACATGATTTATGCATCCCATACAGGAGGAACATAGTGACAAGGTCGCCGTTTCCATAATGTGATATATCTCATAGATGAGACCATGTCACAATGGACTACGATTAGTCGATTGTTTTGTCACGTGATACGTGTAAAAACAAGTAATACTTCCGGTAGGCTGTCTGCAACACACTAGTCGCTCACAAATTTTTCTTCAAACAACTTTCTTCCTTTAATCATAACTGAATTATAATTATTGTCACATTTAATGAATGTCATTTTAAAAAAACACGTGTATTCAAGAATATTTTGAAAAGTAAAATTTTAATTAACACTGGGGAAGCGCTGATGGAGACAAACATTTTGCTTTAGAATTAATGATAATGGCAATGGCTGATCAGCTGTTTATCTGTTGTTATGTGTTGTTATGTGTAGCAGAAAGCCTACTAATGGCTGGTACGTATCACGTGACAAAACAAGGAAGTGACTCATCGTAGTCCATTGTAGTACGTATTTTACATAATAGTTTTACTAACTTAAAAATCTGGAAAAGTTTTCTTCTCATCAATAACTAAAATAAAGTCTAGGACTTTTAATAAAGAATGTTTCCTATTGAAAACTAAATAGCTGGCAAAGTCTTCATCAACCGATAATCAATTTATAAACAAAAATTTAATCTCTGTAACTAAAGTACACATGATAATATCATTACAGAAATAAATGCCTATACGTAAAATGGATGGATTTTTTTTTCTACAATCAATTTGTTAGGCACAAACTCAAAATAAAATATAATGATAGGGGATTAAGTAAACAAATGGACCTGTATTTGGTTGGGACGGATTCAATGACTTTGTAATAAACCAGAGTTTTTAAAAAAATGAAGTCTAATGAAAATTTAAAAAAAAAATTTTTGTTTTGTTAAATAACCATGAATTAATTGATTTTAAATTCATACTTCACATAATAATGGAAAGAAAAATTTATGAAAATGCACAACATTTAAAAGAGCTTTGAAAGTAATTTGACAAAACAGTTTATCTACATCAACACACAATTTGAGTTCAGCAAAATAAAAATTTCATTTGAACTATTAAATCATGCGACTGTTGCACATAAGATATTTATTAACTGTAGAAATGGAGCTGTAAAAAAAAATTTTGTTTTTAAATTAATGCATAATCAAAATATAATTAAGACATGAATTAAATTCCATCTTCCATGAAAAAGATTGATTCCACTTCTGTAGGCAACACTTGCAGTAACACCAGCTGTGGGTCTAACTTCACTTCAATTTTTTTTCATAAATTATAAGAATCAATCATCAACTAAGATCCTAAATTTTAATGGTATGAATATAAGACACATATTTTTGGCTTTTTGTGTTATCATCATATTTATTTATATGTGACAGATATCCAACAAAACCATGCCTCCCAGGCATGTAAACAATATGCACTAGGCAGACAGTCTTGTTCGCTACAACTGAGTTTGATGTACACTAGAGGTTTGTGATCACAGCAATGCTTACCTGTTAGAGAAAAGGTTTAACATAAAATAAAAGTGGACCAACATGGTATATACATGGGCCTCCACTTGGATATAGTGGACCAACATGGTATATACATGGGCCTCCACTTGGATATAGTGGACCAACATGGTATATACATGGGCCTTCACCTTGATATAGTGGACCAACATGGCATATACATGGGCCACCACCTTGATATAGTGGACCAACATGGTATATACATGGGCCTCCACTTGGATATAGTGGACCAACATGGTATATACATGGGCATCCGCCTTCATGTATTATCTATATGTAAAGTCACACAAAGGTAAAGAACTTGGCATTGTTACACTGTGATATCCAATTATTAAAAAAATACAAAATATAGATGTAATCATCTTGATAGATATTTGATCAACATAAGTAAAGATTTAAAATTACTTCTTTATAAAGATTGCACACAGTTACACGTCTAGGATCTTATTTAGCAAATCATTTTCAAAATACTCAAAAAGTTCGTGAAGTATTCCATGGCCCTAATTTCTTATCTTTAAGTTTAATTGCAAGGTGAAAATACATTTTAAGTTAAAATTTTTAAATATATATATATATTTTTTGATTATCTTGCATTATTTAAAACTTAATATATTTTTTATTTTATTTATACAAAGGTATATATGTATATATGTATATATATATATAAATATATATATATATATATATATGTGTGTGTGTGTATATATATATATTATATATTAAATAAGTTCATGACATGGCAGAAAAGCTGTCATATATATTTTAGAGAAAACTTGATCATTTTCAAATTGTTTTGATTACAAATTCACTACTCAAACAATCAAGTAAAATACTCGGCTAAATATTCAGCCATGACACAACCAGATAATTTGTTTGAATAAATGGACCAATTCTAAATCATTAAATGATTTTTTTTCAAAAAATGCGGCAGTATATTAGAAGCCCTCACATCTATATAACAATGTAGCTACAAAGCTGCACTATTTAATATTTCACTGCATTCTCTTGGTGTAAGGTCAAGATTTCAACCCTTCTGACTTTTAAAAAAAGAAATAGACTTTTAGTTTTGAAAAAATTAACATTTGTAGAGTAGCATAATAAATACAATGGAGATATACTTTTGTATAAAATACAATCAATGCATACAAACAGTTATTAAATTTAATTTATAATTACTATCTAAACTTTAAGTTTATTGCATGAGTAGTAAATAGTATAATTTTTTAATACCATAGTTCATCTCAGTGATTCTAAGTACATGCTTTTGATTTGGCTACCCTGTAGCAAGTTGTACATATATACAGAGAAAATACAAAGCAAATGCTGAAATAATAATTTGAAACTATTTTCCAATTTTGGGAGAAGTAGGACACAACTCTTTTTAAAAAAATGGCTTCATTGTTAAATAAATCTGGTAAAAAAATTATGTTCATGAGACATAGAATAATATCAATGGATTCCTCTTAACTCTGTTCAAAAACAGGGAGGGACACCAGACCCATCCATAATTTCAAGTTGATCTGACTGTTAAGTCCACACCAAGTTCTCCCGTGTCCTAATCTCAAGTTACATTTCACTCCAGAGGCGATTTACTTGATTTCTCGAGAAATAGGAATTCTTATGTCTTTGTTACCTGTTCCCAGCTCTGAGCATTGTTAATATATTCGTTGTTTGTCCTGTTAAAGCTGAACCAGAATTTTAGTATTTTTTCTCACAGTTTGCTGGCACTGGTTTCCATTTCTTGGAGCATTGCTTCCAGAAGTCATTTTAGTCTAATACTGTCGAACTCGTATTTCATCCTGGTCATCCAGCTCTAGCCTGATCTTTGAAGGATATCGTGGTGGTGTGGATAAAACTGGAACCTCCCTACGTGCATCGGATACAGCACCTGTGCTGTGTCTGTAGTTGACAGTTATGGAATTTAAATGTCCAATATGTGCAATGCTTTTTTTTTTAAAACTTTCATTTATCTCCTACCCTCAATGAAATTATGTTGAAAATTGTGAAATTATTCAATATTTTAAAATGTACCAGTAGCATCAGACAAAAAGTTATTCATTTGTTAAGTTGGTAAATAATTAAAAGATTTTCTGTCACAGTAAATTTTATGGTATTCTCTCCTGTGTTGATTTTGGGAGATAAATCCTGCACTACTGCAAGATTACTACTAAAACAGTGGTTCTCAACCTTCCTAATGTCTCGACCTTTTAATACAGTTCCCCATGTTGTGGTGACCCCAACAACAAAATTATTTACGTTGATATTTCATAACTGGAGATTATATTTATTTTCCGATGGTCTTAGGCGACCCCCTGAAAGGGTCGATCGACCCCCAAAGGGGTCACAACGCACAGGTTGAGAACCACTGTACTAGGTTCGTTAAAATGTTTTTGTAATCGTGAAAGCAAGTGTTTTATCTTTGAAACCACAGAAGCCATTGCTGTCAGTTGTACAAATAGAAAGGATACAAAGAGTTAGAGTCCCAGGCGTGTGGGTTATGATAGGAAGGGACTTTACTCTCGACTTTGCTGTGGTGCTGTTTCAGCCACTCTTTCTGCTCAGCAAGCTGAGACTGTATGGACGCCACTGGTCTAGCTTCTGTCAGACTCAGATGAAAATGTCTGTCCCTGCAATGTTTTAAAAGTTTTAATTTGAAAGTATTTGGATGGACCAAGTTTTGACTTCATCAAGTCAGTAGATTGACATAATTCATTAATTCATAAATCAAGTTATTGTATTTGATAATATGCAAAAAAAAACACTTCTAGCAATTTCATTTTTTAAAAATAACATTCCAAGAGACCTGTCAGAGCATTAAGTCCATAAATTCCCCCCAGACAGAGCCATTGAGAGAGCCATTGAGAGAGCCATTGAGAGAGCCATTGAGAGCACCATTGAGAGAGCAATTGAGAGAGCCATTGAGAGCACCATTGAGAGCACCATTGAGAGAGCCATTGAGAGAGCCATTGAGAGAGCCATTGAGAGAGCCATTGAGAGAGCCATTGAGAGAGGCCATTGAGAGAGTGCCATTGAGAGTGCCATTGAGAGAGCCAATGAGAGAGCCACTGAGAGAGCCATTGAGAGCACCATTGAGAGCCCCATTGAGAGCGCCATTGAGAG
This sequence comes from Omphiscola glabra, assembly GCA_964017045.1. Classification (NCBI taxonomy): domain Eukaryota; kingdom Metazoa; phylum Mollusca; class Gastropoda; family Lymnaeidae; genus Omphiscola; species Omphiscola glabra. Next base: position 38,326,332 of record OZ024798.1, read on the forward strand.
TGTGTCATTGAGAGAGTGCCATTGACAGAGCCATTGAGAGCCATTGAGCGAGCTATTGAGAGTGCCATTGAGAGAGCCATTGAGAGAGCCCTTGAGAGTGCCATTGAGAGAGCCATTGAGAGAGCCATTGACAGTGCCATTGAGAGAGTGTCATTGAGAGAGTGCCATTGAGAGAGTGTCATTGAGAAAGCCCATATGCATGTCGGAAAATAGGGCAGTATAGTCACCTCGAAATCCTAATAGTCACGTCCATAATCATCAGTCACCTCCATAATCATCATATTCACCTCCATACTCACCCGAGTCACAATCAAAATCATCAGTCACCTCCAATATCAGTCACCTCCACAATAATCACAGTCACCTCCATACTCATCACAGTCATAACAAAATCATCAGTCCCCTCCATAATCATCGTCCCCTCCATAATCATCAGTCCCCTCCATAATCATCAATCCCCTCAATAATCATAAGTCACAGCCAAGATCATCACAGTCACCTCCATAATCATCAGTAACCTCCATAATCATCACAATCACTTCCATAATCATCAGTCATCTCCATAATCATCGATCACCTCCTTAATCATCACAGTCCCCTCCGTATCCACATAGAACATAGAGTAAAAAAAACAAACCTGCTATCCCCACGTCACGCTATCCCGCTACCCCGCTACAGTGTAACATAAAGTTACAAGACAGTACACTTAATAACTACATATCGGATGATACTGATATTACTTCTTTTACTTAAACACAGGAATCTGTATTACCATGAATCTAACTACAGTAAGATTGCTTCAAATTCATCATCTGAGTCCATTTTTACCAAATTGGCAATGATCAGGGTAAAAAACACAAAATTTGATGAAAACAAGATTTGAAATAAGTTATTTTTATATTAAAATGGTAGTTTATCCATTTAGGTAGGAAGTAAACATGTTTGAATGAGTGCACAGCAGAGGGGAGAGTATCTCTTATATATATTTTGCTTCTGGTGTGACTGCTTCCTTATAGCAACCGCACTCCAACGCCCCACTCAAGTTTATATTAATAGTACTAAGTGAAAGAAGAAAGAAAACTGTCCAGCAGCGAGCGTCATGCGTGGCAGTGAGAGTCATGTGTGGCAGTGAGAGTCATGTGTGGCAGTGAGAGTCATGCGTGGCAGTGAGAGTCATGCGTGACAGTTGAACCCAGGTCAGAAGTTTGAACTTTTTTTTGGAGGTGAAAATTATAATAATCAATAAAGATCCATGGGTAGGACTGTGTGTAGGACTATCTGTAGGACTGTCTGTAGGACTGTCTGTAGGACTATTTGTAGGACTATCTGTAGGACTATCTGTAGGACTATCTGTAGGACTATCTGCAGGACTATCTGTTGGACTGTCTGTAGGACTATTGTTTAAAGACCAGCATATATCATAGAATATAAGAAGTTAACTTTTTTTTTAGGTAATGCTTGGTAAAATTTGCCCCCCCCCCCCCCCTCGGTTAAGCCCTCATTAATGAATATTTTTCTTCTTCCTTTGTTCTATGGACGCTCATCATATGGATATGAAGGTTAATTTCATCATCAAACAACTCACCTGACAGACATTGAAGCATGTCCGTACCCGTGTGATGGTGTGACATATGTTGGGCCAGCTGTGAATGGAGCTCTTCGATCTGGAAACAAGAAAAATTAAAAATACTTAGTTTATGTTTTCCTAACATTCATTACACCTCCCCCCCCCCCACAACCTCTCCCCCCCCCCCCCCAAACAGTTATAAACCTTTTAAAATATTTATTTGTTTAAAATTAGTAACCATTGTTGTTTGATGATTAAATTTTTTATGAATAAATAGACAAATTAGTTAATTTTATGAATGAAAAATTAAATATATCCATCATGCAGCAATTTCAGTTCTTACTGACCAGAAGTCAACTCACCACCAAAATATTTTCTCCACTTGCGTTCTAAGGACTGCTCAGCTGTGTAGACAAGTGTTGAGTAATCTTTGGGGGGCGGGCTGTGGAGGATTTTAGGTTTCTAATAAACTGATCAGCCTGGATTCTTTAAAACTTAAGGGTAAAGTGAGAAATGATTGTTTCCATGCAGAATTCTATTTCTCTTCAAGGGGATCATGATAAATAAGAGCATGTAGTAGTAGTGAAGTAAAGGCAGAGACAGGGTAGGGATCATGATTACAAGTTGCCATTAATGGATATGAGGCTAGAGGTGGGGTGTCCTTAGTTTGGGGTGGCCTCCAGCAGAACCCGATCGAGCGGACTCTGGTGCAGGGCTGTCCTGGCAAAGGGACATCTCCAACGTGCCGCTTCGCGGCCCGATACTCAGGCTTGGGGGGGGGGGTGCTTTGGGGAGAGCATAAAGAGCTTGAGCTGGACAGACCACTGATGGTGAATTAGTCATAACGGTTTGAGAGTGACGTTGCCATAGAGATGAGACAGTGAGTCAGAGAGTTGGTCTTATGAGTTGGAGTGTATAGGAGTGGATGGTTTCAATCTTCCATTGTAATTAACAAGAGGAATGGAATACTTTGAAAACTGACCCTTGTGGTGGATGTGGTGACCAAAGAACTGCTTCAGGAAGGCCAGAATAATGATGTGATGGTGTATAACGCACAGGTATGCGATCTGAAACAGATGTTGGGATTACTTAATACAAGGTTCTTAAATCACCTTCCGGGCTAATGTATACAAGACAAAAACGCACTAAAATATTTTAAAACATGGTACGACTAGTAGGAATCAAATTTTTTTTATTTTTAAACTTACAGAAATTGTATACAAAAAGCAATTTTTTTTAAAAAGCCATGAGTGGAAATATTAGGTCTATCAACAGCCAGTTTAAAAACATAGCTAGATATATTACGTCTAGCTACAGCCAGTTTACATCAACATTTATAATGCTGATTATTTCAGGGATCCTATTCTAAAGTTGGTGGTTGACACATAAGATGCAGTGTATGCAGTGTATGCAAGGCAACACAAGCAAGCAAATCTTGTCCCATACTAATAGATGTAGTGTAGGCATGGCAACACAAGCAAGCAAGTCTTGTCCCAACCTAATAAATGCAGTGTGTCCAAGGCTTTTTAAATTTAATATTTTCTTTAGACACATGCACCATATGCATCCCCAGTGTTTGCCCAGGTCGTGTTGGACATACCTGCTGTTGGAGTTTCCCCATCTCTGTCAATGTAGTTGAGGACACGGGACAGTTCAGAGTTTATCTTGTGAAGAGCTTTGGCAAGGTCATCTTTACCACCACCTCCGACATGTTGTGGGGAATGAGTGGTGTATGATGGTGCTGAAGTGTACTTGTTGTGTCCTGAAGCAGAAATCAAACAACAAGTTTGGCCAAATCGAATGCAGTTATTTATCATCATGTTTCAATGAAAATGACTTTTTCAGCTGTAGGCAACATTAATATTTAGAGTGTGTTGTGAACTGGGTAGTTGTAAATGTTTGGTAGGGGGAGTTGATCATTTGAGTGTTTTGTGAGTTGCAAGTCGTGAGGTTAGAGCGTGAAGTTGGTTTGTCGTGTTGAGCTTTTAGTGTATGCTGGGTGTTTGTGTGGTGATATAAAAGGGCCGTGTGTGAAATGAGAGTTAGTTGAGAAGAGCTGAGAGGAGCCTAGAGATCATTAGTTGAGAGAAGTGAGATCGTCAAATTAGTGTAGTCAAGAGTCGAGTAGTCAGAGAGATAGTAGGTTTGTTAGATTCGCTGCATGGCATGTTGACTGAGGATACTGTGTCCCTGCAAGATGTATTCGTGTAACAAGTGGATTGTTTAGTATATGGAAATAAATACAGAATTTACATTGAGCTATTCAGTTTTTTAGTTACTTGACCAAGAGAGAGAGACGAGAATTAATCAAGCAGGTCTGACATAAGGTTAGACATCAAATCCATGATACTAGACAACAGTTTGAGATACTACACTTAAACGAAAAAAGGCTGTGTGAAAGATTAGTTAAAAATATGAATTTCTTTTCCCAATAGTATTTACGAAATAACAATCCGGATAAAGAGAAGATAATCACGTTAAAATTTAAGAAAACCAAACAAACAAACCAAATAAAATGTTTCATTCAGTCAACATTTTAAACAGAAACAGGGGAGAGATTTATGGTTATAAATTGAACTCACCATACAAGAAATTATCTAGACTTGCATTTGAGCTGCTAATACCACTGCTGTCATCATCACTGAGGTCAAGGTTAGGGATCTTGACTCTGTGCCATGGTCCAGCAAAGGGAGAAAACTCTGATTCCTCTTCATTTTCATGCTGAATAAGAAAAATTGCTGAATAAGAAAAATTGTCAAGACCAGTTTCATTGGTGTTTCCTCTTAAGATGAGTATAGATTACAATTTTAATGTGCAACTAGGTTTTCTTTTTTGGCTGCACCATAGGTACATGGGTACCAGAATTGAGAGGTTGGGCTTAAAAAACGATTAAAAATAATATTGTTGGGTTTGTAAGACCAAATGAGGTATCAAATGAAAGATAATTGAATGCACTATACGTTTGTAAACTTAATTCTTCATTTTAACTAAAATAAACTACTACAAATGACATCCGAATAGCATTAGTCAAAATGGACCCGGACACGCAGCGCCACCATTCGCACCCGGGTACCATTAAGCTCAATGCTAGTCGGATGTCATTTATCGTCCTGTTGAGCTTATGTTGATGTAACATTAAACATGGCTAAATGCATCTTTTGGCTGAATGCATCTTTTTAATGCATTGTTAATTACCTCTTTAGCTAAGTCTTCCATCTCCAGCAGTTTAGCCTCTTTTTGCTTCAGCAACCTTGACCCTGAGTTGACCTGAATTTGAAGGGAATCAATATGATTTCTCTCCCTTTCTAAACTTTGCCTCACTTCATCCAACACTTCAGCACCATGATCCTAAACATTGTTAAATTTTAAAAATGTCATGATTGCTTAGTTTAGTTTTTGAAAATTTTATTTTTCCCTACAATATTCAAGACAATTCTGACAAAAATATTAGTTTTTAATTTATAAATAGTTAACTTAAAATGGAGAGTAGATAAGTGCTAAGCCGCCCTAGAATGACTCACCCCTTGTTGTACTTTCCAAGAATCTTTAACCAGTTCTTGCTTAGCTGCAGCCAATGCTGACTGCCTTTGTTTCAATGTCCTACGTTGTTTCTGTAGAAATGATTTAGCTTTGCTAATGGTCAAGCTTTCTTGGGCCAGGTGCTCTTTTAGACCCCTGAAAATGTTGGAACAAATAGAAGATTGACTAAATGTTAAGTGAAAACTTGCAGGTGGTGATGGCAGATTCGGCAAGTCATGAGGCTTTCACCAGCAGGGTTGTGAGGCATGGGTGATGCCCGTTGAACAACTAATTGACATTAATGGGGCTAAGTTTCCATTATAGTGCAAGTCTCCATAAAAAAATAAAAGTTACTTCCCTGAAGTTTGTGTATAAAGTATGATAATTCCTCTTTATGACATTTTTTTTGTAAAAGAGAAGAAACACAGAAAACTCACGAACCATTTGGGGCATAGCTGCTGATGTTAAAATAAGTGGTCTGTGGACATGTTTTTTTACCTTTTGTTAGTTCCAGGTATACTTGGTTCAAGCCATCCATCATCAGCTGCTAGAACATCCTGCCAGGATACTCCGGCCTGAGTTCATAAAAATTGGGAAATTAGTTACACACAAACAAACAACACGTAACACACAAATAAATAACACATAACACACAAATAAACAACACATAGCACACAAATAAACTACACGTAACACACAAATAAACTACACATAACTTAAATCCTTCAAATGCCTGTTTTAAGTTGAAAATTTAAAAAAAATTATATTTTTGAACATTAAGTATCTGAATGCAATACAGTTGTAATAACAGGACTCACCCTCAATAAAGTCTTTGGTTTGTTTGGACCTACAATTAAGAATATTTTACACTAAATTCAACATTCATGCATCATTGCATAGTTCAAGGAAAATAAATTATAGTTCAATATTGATGTATTTTTCAAAATGTTGAATTTTATAATATGGCAATGGCATACAAAACTAAATCATAAAATCAGCTATTTGAAAAGAAAAATTCTATAGTCCAGTTCATTTATTAGTAAGATTTACTGCACAGAAAAAGAAAATTACCAAATACTAGATGAAAAGATTTGAAACTATAATTTAATCTTCATCAGGTAACAGCTGTTTTAAAAAAAAAAACTAGTCAAAGAAAAGAATTTTTCATTTAAATTAAAAAAAAACATACTTGAGAGAAAGTCATCATCGTCATCACTGGACAGTCCAACGTGATATGAACTAGTTCTTATATCATCTATGGTCAGTTTTGTGGGAGAAGTTGTTCCTACCGGCCCACCTCCTTCAGCTCTCACAGCTGACGTGCAGTGGTCAGTTTCCTTCACAAAGCGATCCTGAAGCCCTTCAAATTCTTTCAGTTTCTTTTCAACTCTTTCTCTGATCTCACTGTTGTCACAAGAAATTACATTAAAATTTTTTTTTTGACATTTTGGCTTAGAGCCTTCATCAGAAAACAAGACAAAAAGAAGTATAACAAGTCTCAGATCGCAGTAAAAAAACTTAAAGAGATTGCTTTCTGATGAAGGCTCTAAGCCGAAACGTCTTTTGTCCTATCAATGAATTCAAGTTTAGCATACCTTGTTCTTGTATTTCATTTGAACTAAAACTGTGTTTGGGTTGTATGGGCTTAACAAGTAGTACATTTGGGTAGACGTAGCACATGGTCATTTTTGTTAAACTAGAATTGGATGAGTTGCAGTATAATGAAGTGAAGTATGTATCACCCATCTCTTGATGTTGAGCATCAACCTTATGGTTGCACTGGTATGTATCACCCATATCTTGATGTTGAGCATCAACCTTATGGTTGCACTGGTATGTATCACCCATATCTTGATGTTGAGCATCAACCTTATGGTTGCACTGAGACATGTTTTTGTTTCTCTCAAATCTTCTCAACTCAGTTGTTGATTTGATGCAGTGGTCCTCAACCATGGGGGCACGACCCCTTTGGAGGTCGAACGACCATTTCCCAGGGGTTGCCTAAGACCATGGGAAAACACATATACTCTACAGTTATGTAGTATCAATGAAAGTAATTGTGTGGTTGTGGGTTTCCACAACATTGGGAACTGTTATAAAGGGTCACGGCATTAGGAAGGTTGAGAACCACTGATTTTATGGGTCCACCGCTCTCAACCTCCAAAACATTGAGTTACTCAAAGCTAGGAAATTTCAGCCAGAACTAAAGCTTTGATTACCTCAGCTTTTTGTTCTGCTGCTCCCTAGACATCTTCAGCTTGATAACATCCCCTTCCAGAGTTTTCCTCTCTTGCTTGGCCTTGTCCAGATGACCCTGCTCCTCACTGAGCTCCTGTAGAAGCTGTTTCCTCTCTTCCCTCATCCTCCCTAGCTCTGCTGCTCCAAGGGAGGACACTTTAGAAAGCAGAGCTTCCTAAAACAAAGATGGAGGAAACTGGCAAGCTAAGAATAGGTTCTAACACAAACCAAAAGCTTACTATATTTCTAGAAGTTAAATTTTCTAATAATAAAGCCTTATTTAAACACGTAATGACTTGTTCTTAAATCAAGCCCTAATGAAACATGTAATGAGTAACTCCAACTTTACATCATGATCTTGTTCCAGTCTGTCTTTGTCTGCTGAAAACTTTTTACGCCTTTCTTCCAGGATTTTTTCCTTTAAATATGTTAAAAGAATAAACAATGTATAGATTAGGCGTCGGATAAGCATCAAGCTGGTACAACTATAAGAAGTACGAACCCATGCAGTATAAGCACTATAAACTAATTACAAATGCAAACAGTATATTCACTATAAGAAATACCAACTCAAACAAAATAAGATTTTTAAGCTTCCATATATGTTATATATGAAAAAAAATGGAAATTCTTTAAAAGAAAACATTCACTGATTTTACACAATCACCAGTCCATGAAGAAAATGGTCAAAACAAATGTATGTATAGTTTAACATTCTATTCATCTATGTTATCATATCTGGGAACAAAAATTGGGAAGGAAATTCTGTCACTACAAATTATTCCTTTGACAGGGGATCAAAATCTAGAAATGCTGGAAAACAGAGAATTACATAATTTGAGTGCAGTTTTGGAAGTGTTTATTTTGATTTTCAAATTCTGTTAGAAAAGAAGTATGAGGTAGATTTCTTATGTTTTTTAGATACACAGTAAATTACACCTTTAGATAGAAATTTAAAAACAATTGTGAAATAACATATTTATAAATGGTGGCCTACCTGTGATTCAATAGACTTCATGGACTTCTCCACATATGCAGCTCTTCTTTCTAGGTCAGATTTCTTCTCCTTCAGTTCCTCCTCCTGAGCATTGATAAAAAAAAAAATTAACTATGCCAAAAGTCTAAAAACTGGACTCTTGAGACAAGACATCTGGGTCAAGGTCACACCACTAACTTTATAATAGGATCAGTTTGTTTTGAAATTCTAAAAGTTCTAACAATATGTTAACTCCAAAAACATATTGTTAAGTAGGTTAATATATAAATAATGTATGTCAGTAACCTTTCCTGAATAGAACACACATATGCAAGCTTGCACCTAGAAAATTCTGGGCCCCAGGCAGCTGACAGAGTTTGGGCCCCTTTTGTATTTCAAAAAAAAAAAAAAAAGGGCAGGCCTTATCTAGCTCGGGCCCCTGACAAGTGCCATGGTTGTTGTCGAGTATGGGAGTTCATTAGTTATTGTTGCATTTGAATGTCAGGTTTATTGCGCGAGGTGTGTGTTAGAGAGTTTTAATTACTTAATGAACGATCTTCCCGCGCTTGACTGAATGATGTATTTTTATGTTGATTGTGACGCATTGTCTAGTCTGTATTGTGACGTAAGTTTTAGTCGTGCGGCAGTATTGAGTGGAACGTTGTGGAAGAAAGGTGTGTTTGTAGTAGATCTGATAGCGAGCTGCGCTATATCATAATATATTCATGTGTCTATTGATGTTCCAGCTTGTATTCATAATTGGCTATTAAAGTTATAGTTATTAGGAAAAAGGACTTGAGTTATTTAGTAATATTAGGAATAGTAAAACTTATTACGTGTTGTGGGAACTTGATGAATGACTCAATCCAGAAGGACATAGGCGTTGACAGTTGTCCCCCCCACCCCCAAGGTGTGGGCCTGACGTATAGATAACTAAATAAATTTATGGAAGTAAATCTTCACTGAAAAAAACAGGAAAATATTAAACATTTTCACGATTTGCTAATTGAGCGTGGGGGGTGTTGTTTAGGGGGGGGGGGGGGGAATGTAATTACATTGAATAAAAATAATATTCTGTTCCACAGGCCAAGAACTATTCGAAGAGCCAAAAAAACTGTAACTTGTACACTGACCTCATCGTCCAGCTGGTCCTGTAAACTTTCCTTCTTGATCTGAAAGTTTTGCTTCATCTCCTCCACCTCTCTGTCATGCTGTCTTTGCAGCTGGGTCTTCTGTTGCGCCAGATCTGTGGCCAGCTTGTCTTGTTCGGATTGTATCTGTCGGTGCATACAATGGGTATGGATGATAAGCCAATCTTAACATTTGATACAGTTAATTAGCCTATCCAATAAAATTGATACCGTTAATTAGCCAATCCACACACATGTTACACTTAATAAGCACTCTCTCAAATTTAATACATATTAACCGATTTGTACTTAAGTGTTAGTTGAGTCCATCAAATCATGTGGGGGTCTGATGTTAAAATGAAAATTTTCCCTTTTTTTTCTTTACTTTATGTACGGTATATCTATTATCAATTCAATTTATTTAAAAATATGTATATACTCAAAATTGGCTGATTTCAAATATAATATGTTAACATTTTTTTTAAAAAGATAAATATGTACGTGTGTATTAATTTACACCATGAATGGTTAAAAAGTATTTGTGGTTGTAAAAAGTTTAGAAATCATTTGATGAAGTTAAACTGTGAGAGGCTTGAATCTAGTGATGTGTTTAACTGGCAGTATTGAATCTAGTGATGTGTTTAACTGGCAGTATTGAATCTAGTGATGTGTTTAACTGGCAGTATTGAATCTAGTGATGTGTTTAACTGGCATTATTGAATAACTAGTGATGTGTTTAACTGGCAGTATTGAATAACCAGTGATGTGTTTAACTGGCAGTATTGAATCTAGTGATGTGTTTAACTGGCATTATTGAATAACTAGTGATGTATTTAACTGGCAGTATTGAATAACTAGTGGTGTGTTTAACTGGCAGTATTGAATAACTAGTGATGTGTTTAACTGGCAGTATTGAATAACTAGTGATGTGTTTAACTGGCAGTATTGAATAACTAGTGGTGTGTTTAACTGGCAGTATTGAATAACTAGTGATGTGTTTAACTGGCAGTATTGAATAACTAGTGATGTGTTTAACTAGCATTATTGAATAACTAGTGATGTGTTTAACTGGCAGTATTGAATAACTAGTGATGTGTTTAACTGGCAGTATTGAATAACTAGTGGTGTGTTTAACTGGCAGTATTGAATAACTAGTGATGTGTTTAACTGGCATTATTGAATAACTAGTGATGTGTTTAACTAGCATTATTGAATAACTAGTGATGTGTTTAACTGGCAGTATTGAATAACTAGTGATGTGTTTAACTGGCAGTATTGAATAACTAGGTATGAATTTGATAAAACCGGCAGTATTTAATAACTAGGAGCCAGAATGGTCAATACACTGATCATGGGCCCTTAAAACATTGAAGAAAAAGAGGTTTGAAGTTAACTGGCAGTATTTAATAACTAGGTATGAACTTTTAAGAAATGAAACTTGTGCTAACTTTAACTTTAAATTCCTCTTTAAGCTTGCGCAACTGTTCCTCATGTTCCCTGCGCAGGGCTGTAAGCTGCGCCTGATGTTCTTGTTTTAGTTCAGCCTTGCGTTCACTGAGAATATCGTCCAGCTGGGAGTTGACGAGAAATGTTCATGATTTTAATGTCGGGAAGAAAACTAAATATTGTTAATTTACAATATATTTTACTACAATAAAAAAAAAAAAAATGTGTCTTTAACTGAGCTTTCCATTTCATCTCTAGTGTGTTCACTTTCATTATAAATAATTGTATCTGTCTTAATTTTTGTTCTAAATATTTTACAAATCTTTGTATGCAAGAGCATTTGTGGAAATGTGACAATGAAGTTTTCAACAACATAAGTTCCATTTAGACTGGCTCTGATAAATATACATAATATTCCACACTTTTTTTATAATCAGCAGATGTAACAATCTGACAATCTAAGAATCAATTCTTCTCCTGCCAATATTAACTCTGATCCATCATTTATAATAAAACACCAGAGATATTCATGTATACTAATAAAATGATAGGCGTGATAAACACTTTTATTTTATTTCTATTACTTTTTTTTATTAATTTCTCAATCAACAAAAAGGGTCCCTAATAATTCTTACGAAGTGGCTATTGGTACCCGGGTACAAATAGGTGGAGCCTAATTCTTACCCCTCTCTCCAAGTCGATAATGGCTTTCTGTCTTTTCCTGGCAGCCTCCAGGTCGTTTTCTTCTTGCTGTCTCTCAGCTTCATGAAGCGTGTTCAGTTCTTCTCTCAACTTCATCATTTGCTGAATGAGTGAATAGAATGAGCAGAAATTAACACTACATTCAAGAGAAATCTCAACTAAATAATTATATAGACATAATTGCTTTAATCCAACCCTCAAATGTTAAAAATTTTTGCTATGAATAAGACCCTGATTTTTCAATCAAAGATTACAAAACGGAGTAGCTAGGTAAAATAAAAATGTTACGTTTTACTGTAAAAAGGATAAATGGCTGTTAAATTTAAACAGAATGAATTAAGTAAAAGGATTTTATAAGTGTGAAAAACATTCCAGTCATGGTTTTTACACCTGTGGTCCTTGCCGCCCATGTTGTAGTTGATTACTATGTTCAGGGAAAATTAGAAATCTTAAACATCAACATGCTTTAAATGAATTAATATAGCCATTTCAAATGTGTGGCCCTTTCAGTAATGTACAGTGAATTTACAACAGGTTGGGGATCACTGATCCAACAAAGAACAAGACACTAAAGCATATCGGTCTCACAAAGTTGAGTGTGGAAAGTTCAAAGGTTCTCACCTGTCTGTGAGACTCAGCCAATTCATTCCTCAGACTGTCCTGTCTATCTCTATGCTGCCTCTCCAAGTCTTCCTTAAGCCTCTCTATATCTGTGCCATGTTTGCTGCGCAATGACTCCACCTGTATTCTTTCCTCCTCCTGCAGCTTTGCTTTCTCTGATGCCACTGAAGCTTCAACCTGTTGTTTGTGAACAATACCAGTAGTGGGACTGAAGCTTTATATAAACATGAAATAACATTTTGTTTTAGAGATTTTTAAGAATAACATTCATAAACCAGAAGTTTTAGAAATTTTAATAAAAAAAATATTCCTTTACATTCCTTTTTAAGATAACTTAAGACAGGCACAAGGATAACTTAAGACAGGCGCAAGGATAACTTAAGTCAGGTGCAAGCATAACTTAAGACAGGTGCAATGATAACTTAAGACAGACGCAAGGATAACTTAAGACAGGCGCAATGATAACTTAAGACAGGCGCAAGGATAACTTATGACAGGCACAAGGATAACTTAAGACAGGCGCAAGGATAACTTATGACAGGCACAGGGATAACTTAAGACCGCCACAAGGATAACTAAGACAGCAAGGATAACTTAAGACAGACATAAACTGGTAAAAACAACTAACTGGGATTTACAAATGTAGTTGTTTCTGTTCTTGGTCCTTGATAATAGACATGATCTCACCTGTTTGGACAACTTCTCTAAAGCTCACCTGTTTGGGCAACTTCTCTAACATTTACCTGTTTTGACAACCCCTCTTAGGCTCACCTGTTTGGACAACTTCTCTAAAGCCTTTCTCTTCTCCTCCTCCAGTTTGTCCTGCTCCTCCCTCTGTAAGGCACCGACTTCATCCCTGAGTTTCTGTAGAGCTTTTTCCATCTGTTCCCTGTGGTCCCATGAAATTATACAGGAGGCCAATTATAGATGTGCTCTTTGCATTATTTACAAAACATTTTTGGCTCAATAGTCTTATTTCTCTAAAATATTTTAATGCTTTAGGAATATTTGACTGCATGCTACATTTTCAACCCTAAAACTTCATTATATTCATGTAAAAGAAAGAAAATTATTTAACCCACAAATGTTCTTTCACTTTAAAGATTTATATTGTTAATTATTGTTCTCTAAATTTAAATACAGATCATAATTATTTGGCCGATTCATTTACTTAATAACATCATTTTGTAAACTGGATCTAAAAGTTTCTACTTTCCTAATAAGCGATCACACATGAATATCAGTAGCCAGCACTTAGACATGGCAGTCACTTACAGACAACTGTGTGAGTTATTTAATGCATTCCACAGCAGGATGTACGATGTGATGCAAGATTGCAAGTGATAAGGACAGATACAGCCAAGATTGCAAGTGATAAGGACAGATACAGCCAAGATTACAAGTGATAAGGACAAATACAGCCAATATTGCAAGTGATAAGGACAGATACAGCCAAGACATATTTAACATTTCCTATGATTTTTTTAACAGGGACACTGGTGGCACATTTAACATATGGCAGCTTCAAGAGGGTTTTTAGTGACGATAGTAAATGTACAATTACCAGCTCGTTCGGGACGTGACAGTGTTGATCAGACATGCAATGCATCAGCTGCTATGTTCCCTACTCCATGCTTGTTAATATTGTGTCAAACTCTAAAGAGTCAGCCAAAGCTTTTGAGTTTATTTACACACCAGATGTGTAAAATGGTTTTCTTTTAATTAACACAACTTTGGTTTCATATCCGTAAAGGCAATTAAAAGAAATAGGACTCCATGAATATGTTGCTAATAAAAGTGAATAACGAGGAAATTAATGAAAAATGCTAAAGGTGGGTTAAGCATTGAAATGAATAAGCTTTACAAAAAGTTTTAAAAAATTGTTTTAAAAAAAAAATAAAATATAGTGTTACAAAATAAATGTGTTACAGTGGAAATAAGTGTACAGAAAAAGCAAGCTCAGAAACAAAATGAAACAAAAACTGATAAAAGGGGTGGTTAAGCGCGACAACGCCATGCAGTATTTCACATAAATCAACATCAAACGGGGGCTTGGCTTTACCGCAGCTCTGCCTCTTTTTGGGCATAAATGGTGTTGTGTTGGCTGCGGAGCTGGGCTAAATCTAGTTCCTGAGATTTTGTTAACTGAGTTTCTTCCTGGGTTTTTGCCAAGTTGAGCTCTTCTTGCAACTTGCTATTAACCAATAGACAAAACATGTTGGTCAAATAACAAAATTAAAAACGTGCTATTAACCATTAGATAAGACATGTTGGTCAAATAACAAAATCAAATCAATTAAAATAGGAGACTCAAGGATGTCTTACTTTATAACCAAGTTTTTCATTCCATTTGAGCTAAACTATCTTATGGAAAACTACACACTAAAAAATTCAATATCACTATGCACAAATATTCTCTTATTTCAATTTGTGATAAGTGTAATGTTCATCAGTATGAGGTTTATAAAGATATGAACCAAAGAATAGAGAACTTTAATGAGACACAAAACTAATAAAGGTTACAAATCTTTTATGAGCATTGTGGACCTTTGCTTTAAGGTTGGTTATGTTATTATTTTTTAAAATAAATAGTTCTTACCAGGCACAGTTGAGAATTAAACTAAAACTAAGTTTTTAATAAATAGTTCTTACGAGGCACAGTTGAGAATTAAATTAAAACTAAGTTTTTAATAAATAGTTCTTACGAGGCACAGTTGAGAATTAAATTAAAACTAAGTTTTTAATAAATAGTTCTTACGAGGCACATTTGAGAATTAAACAAAAAAACTAAGTATAAACTGTTACCAAAAAAACTAAGTATAAACTGTTACCACGATGCCTGACTGCTCAATGTTCTTGATGAGGCAAATAATAAATGTGCTATAGAAAATATGACATTCCCCCAAATAAAAATGACAAAGAAAAGGTGAAAGACAATCATCTCTCAACCACATAACCCGTTCTTATACACCATAAATAATAATCTAAGTGCAACATTACGACATTACCTGGTGATTTAAAATCTTTACTGATTAAAAAAGGGTACAATCAATGAAAAAAATTTATAGCATATTTCAAAATTCACTTGACATTAGTTTTATATTTTAAACTTTAATTGCTCTAAAGTTGTGAAACTTTATAATGCAATTCCATTTTATTCTAAACATTCAACTAGATTTTAAAATATTTTCTTGTTTCTGTCTGGTTTTCTATTTTTTAGGTAGGATTTATCTCTCTCTTTATATATTATGTAAATTTGATTAATACTTATTTGTAAGTTTTGTACTGATGAAGGCAAGTGCCGAAACGTTTAATTATTTGTAATGTACAATTATTATTAAAGCTCAATATATATTGTTATATCGACACAGATTGTTCGTGTCTATTTAATCTATTTTAAAGCTTTATCGCAGTCCAACACTTTTATAACAATTTATTAGTTCAGTATAACAAACTAAAATTTTTTTTTTAAAGGACTTAAAAGTGAGGAAACATTTTGAAGCACAACTATAAGGAGAAAACTAATTTTTTCTATTTTTTTTTAGCTGTTAAAATAGCAAGAAAATTAAAAATGTGGAACCTAGTTACATTAAATAAAAAGTTTTTTTTTTTCAAAATGAAATGTAAATTCAGGATAATTAACAAATTAAATTTTAAATAACAAAGCGCTTAGCAAATATTATTATACAAAGCGCTTAGCAAATATTATATAATTGTTGAAAACCATTTTAATAGCTCGGGACTTGGTATGCAACAAAGTTCCTTTTTAAATAAATATTTTTATATATATATATATAAAATAAAGAATTATTTCTAGTCTATCTAATTAAAAATTACAAAAAGTATATTTAGTTTACCTACTTTTAAAAAGAAGAAAGTGAAAAAGTATCATATTTTAATGAAGAACAAACTTGATATGTAGAATTTCTCACCTGATGACATTTTTCTTTTCAGCCCTGATTTTTCTTTCTTCTTCTTCTGCCTCCCTCTTGATCTCATCCTTGATTTTTTTCAGCCTGCGTTCTTTATCCTATTTTTTTTTTTTTAAATGGATTTCAAAGCTTATGGATATCATACATACACAAAAAATGCATTGAGTAGCTTTTCTTAAATTTCTATGTAAGCATATTATAAACACATTTTATAATTTTATAACTAATTGCTAAGCATGTCAGACAAAAATGTATTAATTAAAATTCAATAGGTCTAATGGTAAATATCTTATAGCAACTGAGATTGGCCCCATCATGATGTCAAAAAGTGTAACGGCTTTATTATGACAGAAAAATAAATAGTTCATGTTATAAAAAGGAAATCACTTTTTCATGGAAACACATTCGAGGCAAGTAATAAATAATGTTATATATAGGCATGAGCTGATTAAATGTTCCTACATTTCAGACATTCAGATTTTCTAAGGCTCTAGACTTTAATTTCAATTTGATAATCTCATTCTGTTGGACTGCAAAATACTTATGTACAGAGTAGTTTACAAACCTCTAAAAGTTCTAATTTAGCATTCTCCAATTCTCTCTCTAACTTTTCTTGCATCTCTTGCAGAGCCCTCTCATTGGCAGATGAGATTTTGAACTCTTCATCTTTGAGGAATTGCTCTTGGGCTCTTCTGTGAAAAGTGACATTATTAAATGTAAAAATCATCATAGGATGTTAATATCCTGAAACATAAATAAATAATGAGATTTACCCCCAGATTTATACATGAGTTTTCAATTTTATAGCTAATGTTGGTTTTTTTAATATAAATAAGAACATTACAAAGGTATAAAAAAAATATGAACTATTTGTAGAAAAATTCCTAATTTTCTAACCTCTCTGCAGAAGAGGCAGCTAAATCAGCTTTCCTTCTCCTCTCTGTATCTAGGTCGAGTGGGGAAATTTTACCTCTTGGTGACTCATCCCTAGCTGTAGATTTAAGTGATAAGGTGCCATCTATGTCCTGTGAATGGTAAATCATAACAAACATTACAACTATTGATTGTAATTCACATCTCATTATATTAAAGAATCATTTATTTCAAATGTGATAGCTACCAAAGGATAATTAACAGTGCTCAATAATATCACAACTAATAATGTATGTAACTGCTTTAAAAGCCTAAAGAACATATAGTTTTCATAATGTCATGCTAGATGTGATAAATAATTATATACATGCATATTTGGAAGTTTGCATTTATGTTTAAATGAGTTTTTGTTTCAATTTTTGTAAGGCTGACAAATTATTTTCAATGAAAGGACAGCATCTAATGGTTCCATTAAAAAACAAACAATGTACACATATCTAATGTTTCAGCATTTCATTACTACAGACTAGTCCTATGTAACTGAGTAGACCATTTAAAAATAAATATGTTTAACAAAGTGTGGAGAAAATGCAGGAAATTATTGAACAAGGTATGTAGAAGCTTGAAGTGAAAGAACAAGACAATATATAGCAAACGTTTCAGCTGAAAGCCTTCTGCAGCAGACAGGACAAAACAAAAAGCAACAAAGAAAAAGAAATGGGGCAAATGAACAAAGTAATATATTTATATATTTAATAACTGTGCTTTTCATATATTCATACATTCTTGAAAAATCTTTCTAATGATGATAAAAGATGCACATTTAAAAAAAAAATATTATTTAATCAGATTTGGGAAATAGTGTGGATTTCCACCAAATTATACTAAGTAATAAACAATTTCATAAGTTTGTAGTCATGAACAGAATTAGTAGTTGTAACTAGACAGAAAATAAGTTAATTATAAATATTCAGTAAAAAAAAAAATCATATCAAGTTTTGATTAAACATTATTGCTGCTTTAATTTTTTTTTATATTACTATGAGTAGAAGACATGCATCAAGCGTTCTATGATATATTAATCTTACCTGGCCTAAACTACTGGCTCCTCTGGTTATCTATAGGTTATAGCGCAATAAAAATTTAAACAAAAATGTTAATAATAATAAATCAAAACTTACTATCTATAAACATTAGAAAAAGTTAGATATGGTTTTTGCAATATTGAAATAATTGGAGTGTTGGGATTTCAAAAAAAAGTATGTCTTTTCAGATAATGAAGCATGTTTTACTTTTAAAAAATATGCAAATGCACAATAAATATTTTTTGAAAAAATAAGATAATAGTTATTAAATGCTTTTTAATTCAATGTACAAATTTCTCTAATCTAGCACTGAAAATGAAAGTGTATTTAAAATAAAACTTCACCAAACATACAGGCATAAAAAAATTTTATGCCAGAGCTCATCTGAATGTTTCTATATCACACTAACATTTTGTAACACACCAAAACATTGATAATTTAGTAATTAATGACCTTGAAATTTAATTAATTTAAGTTTAAAAATCTCTTTTATTCTACTGAAAAAACACACCACAGTGTGTTAGCTCTAAGTAATTACAAGTAGCTTGTTAGTTAATATACAAAAAAAAGAATCTTTACAAAACTTTCAATTTTGTTGAATTGTGATGGGAAATAACACAATAAAGCAGAAATAAATTAAAAGCAATAGAATGAATGTTTATTGCAAAGTTACCTTTTCAAGAGAGCCACGCAGTCCAGGCTCAAGGCTCTCAAACTCCATTAATTTCTCTGAGAGATTTTTGTCCAGACCAAAATCCTATTTCAAAAGTAATGAAAGAAGCTTTAACAAGTGAATAATTTAGTTAAGTATCCAAGTTACATATTATGGGGAGGGCTTGAGCCTGGGCTATTGACAGCCCTGTGGTGACATGCTCCATCTGTTGAGCTGTGCCATTTTTACATCTTCTGAACAAATTACCCCCCCCCCCCCATGGCATTTTACATCTTCTGCACAAAGGACTCACCCCACCCCCCACACACACACTCTGGCCTCCCCAATGTCAGGCTCGGGGCACAAAGTCAACAGGTGAGTTACCATTTCTAGGGCCAAATTAGGAACATTATATCATTGAGCAATTGGCTTACAAGGTTCCCCCAAAATCACAGTATTTTTCAAGGAGTTCTATTTTTCATACATAGATGACAAGCAGACAGCTGATACCTTTAGATTAATTGCCATGGCCACAAAATCCCTGCCTAATCCAGGCCGGTCAGTTTTCTTTTCCAATTTTACTTACTACTTCTTTGTTATAGTCATTGCTGTCTTCACTTTCAGAGTCATCCTTGACCTTGACATCTTCATCTGAATCTGGCTCTGAATCCTGTCAGGATTGAACAATTACATATAAAACTTATAAATCGAATTGAAAAAAAGTTACATCTAAATTTTATTTAATCACTAAAAGTTAAAAGTTGGACACTAAAAGTTATGTGTTTTACACTATACCCCCCCCCCCCAAGCTTCCTTCTTTTTGTGTTTTTTCAGTTAGTAGGCTAATATTATGTACCATTTAAACAAGTGTACTTTGTGTATAGCTGATAATGGCTTGTACGTAAAATGTTTTTAATTGGACTATATCTATATCATTAAAGCTTCACTATACTGCTTACTTACACTAATTGTGTGTGCAAGATTTACTGAAGTCTTCTTTTTCTTATTAACTGTAGCAAGCCTTACTTGATAATCTAATTATTTCTTAATGAAATAGATCCTAGTAATTATTGGCCTACCTCATATCCTAAGGCAGCCATATCTTGTACATTAAAACCAAGTCCTGGTCGACTGTTTTCCTAAAAAAAAAAAATAATGTTATTGTCATTTACTAAAATAACATGTAACAGTTTTTTTGTGTACAATATTCAGCCTTCAAACAGATTTCATTTTACACTGAAATTCTACTGCTACAAACTACCTAATGATAATTTGAACATATCAATCTATGTTAAACAATATATCTAAGTTCAGCTTCATCGGGGCAAAGTCTTTCTCTTAAAGTTAGAACTAAAAGATACAAAAATGATTTTGTGCACCAGTCTCTATGAATTTACCAGCATGCACCAGTCTCTAGTAATTCCCTCTTTGAGCCCCAATTCATTAAAAGTGTTTTTCAACCTTTCTTTGAACATACTCACATCATCCTCATCTTCGTAATCCCCTGAGTACACTGGTATTGTTACACTGCTTGTTACATTTAAACTTTTATTATATGATCCACTTGTTGTATTGAAACTACCACGTATCTAAATAATCAAAAATTAGATTTATAGAAATTAACAAATCAAAATAATTGCCAATCTTAATAAACAAAATTTTAACCTAAATATCAAAAATTCCAAAGCGAATATCAAGAATACATTTTTTATATACTTACAAGCTAAAAGGTCACAAAGACATACTAACAGAAATATTTCAAAGATTATAATATAAGAATATTATTTTTAGTTATTAAGAATTTTCTTAACTTAGCAGACCTGTTTACCCTCGAATATCATCTCAAAATCTTACAATACAGTATCTTAATAATAAATAAATAAACATACAATTTATATAATGAATACAATAACTACTCGCAATGCCTGTCTAGTGGGATCGAGTTAAGCTGGCGTCAAAAAGGGCAACTTCTAAAAGTAGATGAAGAACCAATATTTTGCAATTTGCGGTCACTTTGTTTTTGCATATGTGTATTTGCTATAGAAATTAATTTATATTGAGTGAACGTGCAGAATAATGAAATAATTATGTCACATAATTACGTCATACAGCATCGAAGAAAACGAAAGTGAGGATTGACTAAAATTGTCACTAGGCGACTACGCTAATATTGCTGTTGCCATGACTAGCAAGCTATTTATGAAAACGCACACAAAAAAATATGATCATCACCACTATCATTAAAAAAATGTGGCGGTGTTTATTTTATAGACTTAAATATTTAGACATCCCCCACCCAACTTCCCCTCTCAGGGCAAACCTAATATTTAGTCCCCAAATAATTGTCTTTCTTGATCCATTCACTCTTGGATGTAAAGCAAGTTAAAACTAACAACCGAAAATGTACTTTTTAATTATTTTTTAATCTGAAAAACTACAGAAATGTTATATATTTTCAAACCAAATTCTTAAAATGGTAATTGTAACAGGTCTTGGCATACAATCGTAAAAGAAATCACAAAATTTTACATTGTATGCCAAAATTATAAGAGCAAACAGGTCCGACTTAATCATTGTACAAACTTTTATTATAGATATTGTACAAAATTGTGTGTGGTATATTTACTGGTTGGGAATTTCCAGCTGAGTCTCTCAGCAGTGACATTCCTCCTAAACTGTCTCCAGACTTGACTGGGCCCAGTGGTCCAGGGTTTCCTTTGTGCAGCTTTGGTGTCCCAACACTTGGCTCTGCTTTCAGCAGTAGTGGATTAAGCTGTGACAACTGATAAAAAATGGAAAAAACACATTTATATAAATATGCAAGAGCCTGCTGAATGCCATGACTTTCATCCATGTGTTTATTTCACATTGTTCTCAAATCTACAGAGATTTAAATGTTATACTTACTTTCTGTCCCGGTGCCTTTGTTAATGGGCTTAGATCATCCCCTCCGCCACTGCCTCCCATGTTTGAGGCTGTGAGGGACGCACCTCCCTTCTTTTTCTTGGTGTCTTCTTTAACTTTGGTCTTTTTTTTATTTCCTGAAAAGTGGTTTTCAATATCTACTGCAGTCCACCAAATATGAATTGACGATAGTATTCAAAATGTGCACCAAACTATCTCTCTCCTTGACCATCAAGCATAACACATTATGGAAATTTTAAGATGAAGAGTTTAATCATTACGTCTGACGAGATTAAGAAGAAATTGTTCAATATTCAGATGTGATTGAAATTCAAAAATGCTTATTTTTCTGACTACACTTTCAAAATAAACATGCAGTAACCTAGCAGATAAAAATAATGTATTGAATTAACTTCAAGTATAGCCAATGGGCTAACTTATATTTTGTGATATCAAGACTCTTGTACATAACCTCCTTCTCTTTTTTTGTTGTTGTTGAGAACAGCCGCCAGAGCTTAAAATCTCAATGACCCATCACTACTGTTGCTCTAATTACTGCAGAGGTAGATCACAGAGCAATATTCCAAGTGGCTGGCTTTGCTGCCAAAATGTGTCAATTCCACAAATTGTGGATTGGAGTTGAGTTTCAAGTAAAAATCTAGATACGTAAAAAACAACACCAGCATCCAGGTGGATGGGACTTGTTAACCTTGGATGGCAACTCAACTACGAGAAGGCAACTCATCAAAGAGAAGGCAACTCATCAAAGAGAAGGCAACTCATCAAAGAGAAGGCAACTCATCTAAGAGAAGGCAACTCATCAAAGAGAAGGCAACTCATCAAAGAGAAGGCAACTCATCAAAGAGAAAGCAACTCATCAAAGAGAAGGCAACTCATCAAAGAGAAGGAAACTCATCAAAGAGTAGGAAACTCATCAAAGAGAAGGAAAGGAAACTCCTCAAAGAGAAGGAAACTCATCAAAGAGAAGGAAACTCATCAAAGAGATGCGACTAGTTAACCTTGGAAGGCAACTCATCAAAGAGAAGGCAACTCATCTAAGAGAAGGCAACTCATCAAAGAGAAGGCAACTCATCAAAGAGATGGGACTAGTTAACCTTGGAAGACAACTCATCAAAGAGAAGGCAAACTTTAACTTCAAATCCAGAGAAGGAGTCCCATTGGGGTATGACACTGGCACAATGAAAATTCATGCAATTCCTACAATGTGCCTACAATGTGGAACACATAAAGAGCACAATGAACACAAGAAACAATGCTGGTCATACACTGTATCCTATCCAATCTCCCATTTGTCTAGACCAAATGTTGTCCTTGGATAAACAAAGGAAAAGACAAGAGAGTGAGCCCGACAAATTGTGCAACTCTCCCCCACTTTAAACAAAAAATAGGTCAAGTCAAGACTGCTACTCATCTAGATTATACCTTTTGTCATTTGCAGATGTGAAGTACAAACAAGAATTCCTAGTATCACCACCTCAATGTAACACCGAATTCTTTGGAAACAGCATTCCAGACAAGTCTTTCAAGCATCTCGAATCGATATTACAAATAATAAACACTTGTCCCACTCCAATGAGGAACACCGAGCAAATTGAAATCTTAACAGCGTCAAATGTCTTACTAAGATTTTTTAAAATTTTATATTCCTTAGCAATATTGTTTTTTAAGTTAATTCTTGCTTGAACTCAGTTACCTGAATTCTTATCTGGAGAGCCCTTCTTTCTCTCCTCTGCCACCATGTTTTTGTAGAACTCATCACAAGGGTGATCCCATATGCTGTCTCCAGTGGCAAAGTTGAAGTAGTATACATCACCAGATGGTGCTTGGCTAAAGATGGAGCAAAAGATATGATATACTTTTAGTCTTTTAAGGAAAAGGCATGTTTAAAAAGAATGTAATGAAGTTATACATATAAGGCCCCGTCTCAAAAAATCTTTGACTTTGCAAAACTGTAAGAAAAGTTTAATCAGCCTAAAATAAAGAGCATTACTTTTAACTGTTAAACAAGAAAAAAAGGGAGGCCATCTTTGCCAAGTAACAGAAAACTGAATTTAAATTGTGTAAAACTAATTAGATAATCAGACACAAACAATTTGTGTAAATAAAACAATATAGGTTCAGCTTTAATAATGATCATAAAGAATAAAAATGTGGACGTATCGGCAAATGTCTTCATCATAAAAAAACAAAAAGCATAACAAAAAAACATTCATAAAAGTATAATTTAAATTTACATCATATAGATACACATTAATCCTACCTAAAAATGTAAGAAAAGAATAAGAGTGGGCACAAGTACCAGACAAAAACAAAGTTCAGAAGAACAGAAAGGAAGTGAGTGAAAGTAAAATTTAAAAACCAAACGGGAAAAAGACATGGCAGCTTTGTAAAATTGTTACTTTGGTTTATACCTTATGGAGTCAACGTAATAAATCTTATTATTAATTTATCTTCCATTTAATTCTATCTGGTGTATCACTTGCTTAAAATATATTAGTAGCTTCAAAGTCTAAAATTCCATAATGTTAGCAATATCAAAATGTTTGGAAACTGAATGATCATTATTAAAGCTGAACTTATATTGTTTTATTTAGACTAAATGTTTGTGTCTCATTATCTACTTGAAAGTTTAATCGCAGTCCAACACTCATATTCTTCTTTAATTAAAACTAATTACCATGGCTTCCAATTGTCAGGAAGGGGTGCATTGATTCCCTCTCTAGCAATCCACAAAAGATGCTGTTCATTATCAATATCAATTCCAATCGATGCTGCATACTCAATAATTTCTGAAAAGAAAGATATCAAGAGTTTATCTTGTGACTCATTGCTTGTGGCTTGTCTTTTCAACATAATAATTATCATTTCTTATTCCCACATATAAAATGACATAATTATTTGACTTCTAATGCTTTTGCAATGTTATAATAAAGGATATTGTAAAGGATTAAATGAATTCTGGCCTAAATATACTATAAATACTGAAATATTTTCGAAAAATCAAATATTAAATGGCTGCTACAATATGCCACATTGGCTAGCAGCTCGTGTCAAAAACTACAAGCAGCGCAATAATTAGACTGGATATTCTGCATTTAATAGTTAATAAACGGCATATTTCATTGCTCCAAATAAACTCATTAGTTATTACTGCTAAAAAATTAAATGTGCAACCATTTTAAGACTATATGATGTAGACAATAATGAATGTCTATGCTTCACTCATTAAAATAGTATTATCTAAAAATGTTTATCCAGAAAGGGATGCTATACAACATATATTATATTTTGCATTTTATAATTGCAGGACCAACTTTAATATTCAAAACCAGTCTAAAAAAAATCAACCCTGTTAGAATCACAGTCTATGAAATGGCTTGAGCTTTCAATAGATTCTCTTATAAAAATATACTACACCTTACCAGGGTGAGAGATAAGGCACCCTCTAGCTCTCCAGTAAAACTCATTCCTGTCAAATTTAATATGTTAATTATGTATGTGTAACCATACCACTCTCTGTTGGTTCATAGTTTTCGTCATAGTCCTCTTCAAGGATCATTTGGTCATTTACCATCATCTTTGCTGGTTTTCGGCATGAACTTTCAGATGCTAAAATATCATGGAAGAGATAGACAGACAATACAGGTTAACACATATTGTAAATGTATCAGGAAAAATAAAATATCATTAAAGGCAGCAAATAACTGAGTTAAAAGTCAAAACTTATTTTTTTTAAACAGAAACCCTAAAGTGAAATTCAGAAGGTATTATCTTTAACATAGAATGGCCTAAATATCCTCTTCTATAATTATATTGTCTACAAAAATAATCTCATTGGGATAAATTATCTAATAAAGCTAATTTGTCAAATGTTTCGAATAAAATCATTAATATCTCTTGACTGTGTAGAGACTGGTGTTCTTCATGTGTCTTTATAGTTTTCCCCTTCTATATGTCATACATGTGTAATACTAGACTTTACATTCTTGCTTAAGTTACTTGAAACTTGAAAAATGTATACTGCAAATTAATGATAAGTTATTTAGGTACAAAATAAAGCTACTGATCAAAATATTAGAATTGAATGCGAGTTAGAGGACTAAGTGTGAGGGCCATTAGCAGCTAATGTGCATGCATGTTTCTGAATGGGGCTTGGTCATTTTTTAGAATGTCAGCAAGCTCACTTGCCAGGGCAATAGAAAGCACTCAAATGGGGAAAAAGCCTTGGACACCTAATTAAACCTGGCACAGAAAATATACTTGACAATAGAAAATAATCTGCAGGTAACAAACCTAACCCTACAGATAGCTCCCACAGAAACAGCTGAAATGAAGTAGTGGTGCACCTGATCATTGTTTCAGAGTAAGAGGATGAATAAGGAATAAGTTAATGAGCTCATCCTAAAAAACTATTTTAAATGAGTGGCTGACCTCCCATCGGGTGCTTCCCCAGAGGGCGGATAGGTGGTCTACCACCAGAAATGGTGGGCACTGCGGAAAATAAAATACACAGGGTGGATCAAAGCCAGCAACTGCAGCATTGCAGTTAAAAAAGTGATTTACAAAGGCTAGGTACCAGGTCCAAAACAAAGGCAGCTACCCCGAGAGCTGTAAGGGACATCCCCCCCCCCCAGACAATTTTGCACACGGCTGATGACCATGTCACGTAATAATCCATTGTTACGAAGAATAAATCACAACCAAAATACTGGACTAATATTTATAGATTTTGACCTCTGCCTGGACAAGGACATGGTTTATTTACAATGACCTGAAATTTTCTAAGTCTTCATAGAGCAGGAGCGCTTGCCCACCTCAGTGACTAATTTGTAGGATATAGAATCACTGTTGCTGTGCATGATCAAAAGCCTCTGATATACTAATAAAGACTCGAATATACTTAGTAAAACTCAGATAAATTAAGCACTAAGGACTATACAATATTCTACAGGGGAAACAACACTAACTCCTTAGGAAAAGGGTTTGCAGTCAAAAGACAGAAAGAAAATGCAATCATTGGGTTCAAACCAGTGAGTGAAAGACAAAGCTCCATAAGGATAAGGGGAAATATGTTTAACATTATGTTAATGTAAGGACACTATTTATGAAACAGTTGGAAGAATATCTGATGAGGGACCCTGCCATGATACCAAAACAGATTTCAGAGAACTTATAGAAGAATGAACAAGGCTCAGCTAATGATGTTTCCAAGGGATACAAGTAGAACATGGCAAATATGTAATGAAACAAAATTGACAATGATGGATGGAGAATCTGTAAAAACCAAGAGATATATAAATTTTTTGAAGACCCACCCATGTCGCACAAATTTAAAAAGTCAGACTGCAAAAGACAGGACACCTTGAAAGAATGCAGTATTGTAGAGCAGCAAAAGTGATCTACAAACAGAAACTTGGGGGCAGCCGGCTCACCAAATGAACAAGACTGAGATGGATTGATGACATATAGAAGGACTTGCATTTAGGTAAAAAGCCATATATCAATCCCATTGGAAGGATGTGGTGGAGCAGGCAAGGGCCCTACATGGACTGTAGCACCACTGAAGATGATGACAGGGTTTGCAGCGCAAGCAAAAGTGATTAAAAGAACAGAGGAGACACTGGCATTTAAATTATGTTATAATTTATTAATTTTAATTTCGGTAATTATTCACAAGTTCATTTTTTGTTCTATAATACACTGTAATTTTACAAAAATAAATTTAAGTCATATTTTTTTCCAATCGTAAAATGCAATGTTATGTTTGGTTTTCTTAGGTTCAATTCCTAGGGGATAACAGACTTAATAAAAAAAAATAGGGAGTACAGAGTATATAAAAAA
Organism: Omphiscola glabra; assembly: GCA_964017045.1. Lineage (NCBI taxonomy): Eukaryota > Metazoa > Mollusca > Gastropoda > Lymnaeidae > Omphiscola > Omphiscola glabra. Next base: position 38,353,839 of record OZ024798.1, read on the forward strand.
GGTTCGGAAACCATGTGCCTGTACTAGAGTCTAGATTAGACTCAGCCAGCAACTATAAGTAACAAATAATACAGACAAGTTATATTTTTTTAAAATATACATCTCTAGGCAAAATTACTTAGGCCTACTTATTACTCATTTAGTTATTCTTACTTAATGTTACTTACTACTTAGGACTACTAAAATGACTTGGTGAAGTCAAGGTTAAAATAAATCTCTCATATCAGTATTTTATCTATAATCAAGTAGGGAACTAATACTTTTAATTAAGTTACTTAGTACTAATTACTTAGGCCTTGAAGGCTACTACTGTGAGTTTCTGTTTTGTTAGTGGGTTCAACTTGTATCAATAATAATAACCTTCATAGGCCTAAATATAATACAAATAACTAGGGAAATCTACTAGCTTAGCTACTTGGTAGGTCATTTAATCTGTGCCAGACTCAAGACTTGGGTCAATGCAAAGAAGAGATGCCATGAAGTCATTTGCATGTTTATTAAAGTTGCTGTGAATTAGGGTTCTGGTTAGGTTTAGGGATACATTTAGGGTTCAGGTTAGTTTAAGGGATAAATTTAGTTTTCAGGTTAAGTTTAGGGATACATTTAGGGTTCAGGTTAGGTTTAGGGATACATTTAGTTAGGTTTAGTGACAGAATTAACTGGTCGTGTCAACCAAGATGGCGGCCATGGGAAAAAACATGGTATCTCTTCTTTGCATTTACCAAGACTAGATCATTTTAATTTTAGTAGACTGGTGGTCATCCTCATTCAGATCCAATGGTCATTTGGGAATGTGCCCTTTGGCCATTGTGAAGAGTTTTTCAATTAGCACAGTCAGTCACACTCTATGCAGACGCCACAGTTATTATTCTTTTGAATATAGGGTGTTGGTGTAGTCTGGTGTTTTTGATAGGTGATTTAGAGTGCTGGTAGTAGAAGGCATAAATAATAAAAAAAAAAAGAAATATGAATGTCACTGAATCATGAATGAATGTGGTAGTGATACTCACAATGAATGTAACGTAACTGTAAGTTAAGTAGTGACCTGAAAAGAACCAGTCTGGACACGCTCTACCTCTGAATTAACGTGTAGAGCTTTAAATTAAAATGTGTACGTCTCATGTTTCCATTAAATTATCAAACCTATTTTAAATGTTTTAACTCTTCCAGCATTCTTAACAGTGAATCAAGTCAGAGATTAAGTAAACATTTGATTTTCAAGCTTAACATAACCATTTCCTTGTCACCAAGTTCAACAAATTTTTAGGTTGAATAAAATTAAGGATTTTCAAATGGCTATAAAAGTGCAACGGAATTAATGGCACAAACATGTATTTTTACTATTTTACGAATAAATCAAAATTATTTTATATTTAAATCGGAAAATGGAATCATTATAATGTTAATTATTTTATAGCCCTACATAAATGCATATTAATTATCATCCAAGCTTTTCAGCTTCTACTTTTAGCTAGTTCTAGTTCTGATTTCTCTAGTCTTAGACTTTGACTTAGGTCTACTAGTCTAGTTCATCATCATCATGCGTTCGAAAATAATGTACCGTACCGGACTGTATTAGCTTTAATATTACGATTTACGTTACATGCGGATATTAATTTATTAACGTCAGTGACATCCTACTGCATTGCAAATGCAATGCATTATGCATTGTTTCATTTCCAAAAAAAAACAAACCAAAACAGACACATACGTAAATATGTTGTTTTTTCTAGGCTAAAAATAACATCAGAATTTTTTTTAAAAAAGAAGACTAGCCATTGGGCCATGGTGAAGGTTTTGAAGTCACGTGAACAATGTTTGCAAACATGGCGACAACGGAGAAGTTTAACAAACTTTTTCCATTAACAACGCATTCTGAGCACATTTATTAGTTCATTTTTAATTTATAAAATGAACTGAATTTATGGTAATATGCCAAGGATATGGCGTCTGGTGATAATTCTGTAACTGAGAACACAACTCCAGATTTTCTGAGGTCCTTTTCTCAAATAGATGTTGATGAATCGGATTCTGATTATGATGAACTATCTCCAATACCAGAGACGCCGGGTGAACATTTAGAGGAGGATTATCGCGATGCCGCCGACGGTGGTATGTTGTGTTAATTTTATGCATTCATTTTTATATATATATATCATTTTGTCCTCAGTCGAACTTTGTGCTTTTTTTAATTAAAAAATTAGGCGCACATTTTAAAATATTATTATATTTTGATTAAGAAGATTTTTATGCAATTAATAATGTTAAAGTTTTAAAGTTACCTACTCAATTCAGTTGACTGAGTCCCTGAGCTGGCCTATACTATAGACATAGTTATACCTATTAATATACAAAATGCAAAGTAGGGAAAGTACGAAATTAATATCTTTGATTTATATTGTCAGATGCCATGGATTCGTGATACAATTCCCGTCAATTGCTTACTAATACTATTACCATTACTATTAGTTTTTTATTATTAAAAATGTTACAGTGAAATTAGGCCCCACTCATTTTCATATATGTATTAATAGTATTATATGTATGAGTCGAATATGAATAATGTTACTGCCAAGGGATGGAAAGAGAGAGATTCAAAAAAAAATTATCATCTCTTTGACTTAAGACAACACAGTATCTCAGAGTTCTTGCACCTCTTTTCTTTCTCTCCTTCTCACGTATAAATAAGTGATCAGTGATTCCATCCTATTTAAAGAGTTAGTGATTGTTTTTTCAAGCAATAATGTGAAAGTCCTGCATACAAACAAACATATAACTGTCTTAGAGACACAATACAAACATGCCTTGGACATGCTGTCCCCATGACACGCTGTTTCTGTCTTAGACATGACGCTAAATTCACAAACTGAAATTCAAGCAATTTACATAACATCAAAAAGTGGTTTGATACATGGGACATAATATTTATACAGCTTTGTACAAAATGCTTTATAAGCCATCTTATAGTAAGAGCCTTATTTTACAGACAAGATACAAACATACATTTGATATGTCTTCCCCATGATACTCTGTCTTAAGACATGATGCTAAAATGCATTGACATATCAAACCCATGACATTATGTCTGACAAACAAGATGTGTCTTACAGACAAGACAAAAATGGGCATTTGTCAAGCCATCTCCATGACATTCTTTCTTGCAGACAAGAATCAAACAATCATTTGACATGTCTTCCCTGTGAGTGACACTCTGTCTGACACTGTGACAGACAAGACACAAACATATATCCGCCATGCCATCCCCACAAATTTGTTTATTTGTAGCAACCACTGTATGCATACACCAATAATTTTAAAAAAAAAATAGATGGGAAAAGTGGATTGAAACATTTACCTTCTGAAAGAAATTCTATTCATTGTGAACTTGTCACACTAATAATTTTCTCTTTGCCTTTCATCAGCTTATGTGTCACCATGTGCTTAATGTTTTAAAAGGAGAGCATAGTGTGAACCTTGTTGACGCATCGGTTTATTTTCTCAAACATTTGATTACTAAAACATTTACATTTGGCTATGATCATAGCTTATTCAGATTGCATTTCTACTGTTGTTACCATGAATTTCTAAAGTAAATTCTGTCACTGATGTAATTCCACTAAATAACACCCCTCCTTCTTCCACCCAATTTAAGGGGAAAAAAATTATATATTATACGTAATACATATATTTTTAAAAACTAATAAATGAACATATACATATACAATGATTAAATGTATTAGTTATATCACAGCTCTCCTGCTCTCTAAAATATAATCTATAATAAAATAATAATATCCATTTAAAACATCAAGACTATTGAACAATCACTCCAATAATTGACAAGAGATTTTTGTTTTATTTATTCCTCTAACTGTTGCCCAAGGTTTGGGGCGGTTTTTTTACAACCATGTTGTGCAATGCAGGGGAAATCTGACCAACTGAAACTCTTGTTGTCTTCACAACAGTCAGCAATTAATCTTAGTAGTAGGTAAACTTAAAATATGTATCTCTGTCCTGTACAGGTCGGTAAAAAGATAATTTTATAATTTATCAGCATGCTGTAGCATTGATGTATTTTACCCAAAAATAGTAGCTGATAGGTAGATATCATCCGTTTCAAACTATCCCTCTTTTTAAATTATATTTTCGAAGGAAAACAAAATGTGGGTTAGTGGTGGTAACTTAATAATAATAAGCATGCTGATCCGCAACAGATCGTAAATTAAAGTGATTAGTCCCGACGCTTGTACAAACGCGTAGTACTTTCTCTACACGCTTAGGTCTTAGGTCAGCGAGAGTTGACATTAATCCTTTGACACAGCGTTTGGTTCGTGGTCGTCTCATTCTTAGTGACGTCTCACACAACTCAATGGTTTGACTTGGCTGACCTTGATTTTTGGCCTGACCTAAGAAGAAGACTCCGCGTTCTGCATTCAAGCCGACCTGGCCCGCGGGGGATCCTGTCAGAAAATGTCACTACAGTACAGTCAGTACAGTGATTCTCAAAATGGTTTCCCGAGAGTTAGATAAGAATGACGTTTAGTATTGAACAGGCCGATGATTCCAAATAATATGCAGTTTTTGAGTGTACTGCTCCTAGGCGACCTATTTTCTCTCCCAGCTCGTCACGCCGCAGAAAACCACGTAAATCCTATTAGAATTAGAGGGCGTCTGTAAAACACATACGCGTCTCCCCGGGGTGGGAAGGGAGTGACGGGGGCGCGCTGGGGAAGACTTCATGAGCTTCGGCTCGATAGTTTGCTGATTTTCTTAAGTAGATTAGATTATATTAGATTAGTATTGAACAGTTTGTCGGCGCCATGGTTCATGCTAATTTGTTATTATCCACACGTTGTGGCATCTTCCGTACGTCATAGGTAGAGTTCGTGGTTTCATCACATTATTGCTGTTAAATTGTATCGTGCCTTGTATACAAAGTGTTTGTTTATTTCCCCTTTTCCAACTCTTTGTTTTGTGCCGCTTGATGAAGATGAAATGAAGAGTTTCAGAGGAAATATTTCAAACATCTTCGAATTTACTTATAATCAATCGCTGAATCGAGAGGTTTTTTCACGTAATTGGCGATAGTTCTCAGTCAAACGAATGTAGACCAGCAATGTTCTTGTTTTTGACATTATACCAAAATATTCTTTTTAAAAAGCTTTAGTGGTGCTATCATTGCTGAGCCCATAAGAATGAAATAAAATTTTCTAACCGTTGGTTGAAAAGGTAATAGAAACAATGATCTCATACCTCTTATAAATGACCTAACCGTTGGTTGAAAAGGTAAGAGAAACAATGATCTCATACCTCTTATAAATGACCTAACCGTTGGTTGAAAAGGTAAGAGAAACAATGATCTCATACCTCTTATAAATGACCTAACCGTTGGTTGAAAAGGTAAGAGAAACAATGATCTCATACCTCTTATAAATGACCTAACCGTTGGTTGAAAAGGTAAGAGAAACAATGATCTCATACCTCTTATACATGACCTAACCGTTGGTTGGAAAGGTAAGAGACACAGTGATCTCATACCTCTTATACATGACTTAACCGTTGGTTGGAAAGGTAAGTGACACAGTGATCTCATACCTCTTATACATGACTTAACCGTTGGTTGGAAAGGTAAGAGACACAATGATCTCATACCTCATATACATGACCTAACCGTTGGTTGGAAAGGTAAGAGACAGAGTGATCTCATACCTCTTATACATGACCACCGACACACCTCCCACACACGCGGACCTGTATCCAAGCCAACAAAACTTTATTGATAGAATAAATAATGCGTTATAAATGTTCCAATGACTTTTTTTCCCCCACTAAGTTTTTTCATTCGTTTAACGACACTTGAAATCAGCTGATTTTTTTAGTTTTACTGATGGATTGATTGATTCGTTGATTGATGGAACTATGCCTACATTATCTCTCTAGATGCTAAATCCAGAGATTTGAAATTTTGGCAGATTCTCGGATTTTCTTGTTCTGAAAAAGTCTTCAAATCGCTAGATCTAAAAGAAATTGCGAATGAAAATGCGTCGCGTCTTTTCAAGATGTTGACAACATTAACTTTAACCACATTCACTCCAGGCTCGTTGAAAAAGGTAGCAGATCTTCAGGCTTTTTGGCGGATGTATGGCTATTTTTAGTTGGGGTTTTTAAAATGTTTTTCGCCCCCCCCCCCCCCCCCCCCCAATAAAAACGTATTTACTTCTGTGCTAATAAAAACAGAAATTGTGAAGATTTCATTAAAAAACATGATGGAGGCTTGGCATACTCCATGATTGTCTGATTGACAGCCCGCTGGGGGGGGGGGGCACAGCTCCAGCACAAAAATAGGTCATTGAACTAATGGACATGCCATGACTATGACACAACGACGCCACGATCATCAACCTTTGGGGCCGTGCGGTCACGGGAGTTTTGTTAAGACAAAAGACAGCAGTAGAACTCAGCTTCCAGCTGTAACTAGAACGTATCACCATAACTTAATATTGACTCTGAGGTTGTGTGGCCTCCTGTCATCATTTATTCATACAACGCGTTGCTCATCGGCTCATTGGTCAACAGCCACGTCGTTTTTTTTTTTTTTTGCTTACGGGGAAGTTCTGTTAGAGCAGCGGTTCTCAACCGGTGGGTCACGACCCCTTTGGGGATCGAACGAATCTTACACAGGGGTCGCCTAAAACCACCGGAAAACACACATTTATGACGTAGCAACGAAAATAGTTTTAGAGTTGGGGTCACCACAGCACGAGGAACTGTATTAAAGGGTCTCGGCATTGTGAAGATTGAGAACCACTGTGTTGGAGGTTCAAATAGAAGTTACTGGAACTCAAGACGCCTGCTGTAACTGGTACGTATAAACACAACTACTAGCCTACTTAGTTTGATGTTTTTGCAGCCTCATGTCATCATTTATTCACCCAAGACGTTGTTCTTCACCGGCTCACTGTAAGTCCTCGGCCACGTCGGTTTCTTTTCTCCTCCGACTTTTCAGAGAAATCCAGAATTTAGATTCCACTTTTTAATGGAAGCCATAATCACGGACATAACTTTGTCTTAGCCCGTCCGCTCTGGACAACTTAAGCTTAATCAATTATTTTGACACGTGATTGTGGGGAGCCAAGGAAATGTTAGGGAAAAGATGTCGCAAGGAATCGGACCATTCGCCGCCGCCACTTCGCTGACGCCATTTCCGGCGGTTTGTCACCGCCGATTCGCCACCGGCACGTCTCGCTGATATAGATATAGAATTTTTTTTAAACAAAAGGGATCGATCTAGTTTAGTAAACCCCGGCACAACGCGATATTTGAGGTGTAACAAAAAATGATCGCGATTTATTTGTTTGCGATTAAACATATTGCTAGTATTTAAAAGAACACTAGACTCTTAACCTTTTGAAATTTTACCCTTTTTTATGCTTTTCAATTTGAAAAATACCTTTACAAAATTAACCATGTTGGTTAAGCTAAAAAAGTTGTGTCGTCGGGTTGAAATAGCTCTCAGCTCAAATAGATCACGGTAAAAAAGTGATTCTAAATTATGTGTCTCTTGGGGCGGTGTCATGAATATTGAAGAGCCCAAAGTGAAGATTGGTTATGTTCAAGAAATTGTTACATGATAAGTCAGTTTAGATTAACTTTTTAGAAATAGTCATATCTGATTAATCCAGTTATTTAGCTGTTAGTTGGCTAATAGAAACAGCAATTCTGGTGCATCCTGGTCGTCTTGAACAAGTCCTGAGATTGGATCAAATAGGCAAGGCTGACGAATTGAGCAACTCACCCTCACTATATACAAAATACAGCTCTAGTCAAGGCTACTGCTCGAGTCAGAAATTGCCTGGTCATCTTCGCATGAAAAGGACGAACAATAATATTGGGTTGATAATTGTAACCTCAACCTCATGTTAAAGTTATAATATCGTTTCGTTCTGGAAACCTAACATTCACTCCATACCTTTCCCACATGACGTAAAAAGGGATTAATACTTGTTAATTATGAACTAGACGTGGGTCTATGCTCTCTCCATTAATTATGAGCTATGAACAGGCATTTGCAAAAAAAAAACATGATTCCAGCCGCTGTGCTCAGGATAGTGCCGTGTGACCTGGTCGAGAAGCTGAGACTTGTTTAGCGTGAAATCCCAGCTCCCCGGGGAAATCTGTGACGACTGACCTACAGTTGTGCTCTTATTAACGCGTGACAACTGATCTAAAGTTGCACTGTTACTTAACCCGTCCATTGACAAACCCGTCTTTAGACAGGTGTTCTAGAGCCATGACGCTACTTAACTAATCTAAAGTTGTGTTATTGAACACATTGGTTTCAGATCCGTGATATGGCTGAGAATTGTTTCCTTAATATAGATTCAAATGAGAATTGTTTCCCCAAAGAGATAGGTTGAGAAATGTTTCCCCAACAGAGAGCTGTTCCGCGGCTTCTGTGCCAATAGTTTTCAAAAATCAACTCATCTCCCATTTAAACCAAGTGGCCGATGCCAGCTACAAAGCTACACACGTATGTTAATTTGTGAATCAATTACAGTTCTGTAAACCTATTTGGAATGATATGTTCCAGCGAGTTCTGAAGATAGATGTGAATACGTTTGCGTAATTGGAATGTTTCTACACTATGTATTTTTAAATTATTTTTTTTGTTAGTTTTTTTAGAAGCTAAGAAGTCGTATCGTTTATTACAGACTAATTGTATCATAATGTTTATAGATTTATATCTTTGACCTCCGCAGCTTCAAAGAAGTGTTGGGTCATCTTGATGTGATAAATCTTCTTCTATATTTTGAGGGCCCACGATCAGCTCAAGACTTGGTCACAATGTTACGCGAGCTGGATTAACATATAACTTATAATAATAAGTTTTTGCATTGGGTTGTATTTCATAGCGCTATGTTGAGCTATATCTTACCAAAGGTTTATCAATGGTTGCACAAGTTCAGATCACTGGACAGAACCCTTTCGCTTAAGATAAGAACTGCAGAAATCTTTGTGTGGATCAATAAAAGGATTAAGATTATTTTAAAGGCAGTCTTCACAAGGCAGCGCCAGACTTGGTAATTTCTTGGACTTGCACAATGGCACGCGAGCTGGAATAACAAATAAGACTTTTACGAGATATAAGCTAATTAGAGATCCCCCCCCCCAAACCCCGTAGTCAGATGTGCACGAGACATAAACTCATATGCACGAGACATAAACTCATTAGAGACGCCCCCGTAGTCAGACTCACTTTGTCCTCCAATGCTTCATCTTTCAAACCGTAACTGCAACATCGTAGTCGTCCTTGCTAGAATCGGCGTTTCTTTGGTTTTGCCAGAGTATCGAATGTCCTTTAATGCTTCATCTTTCAGACCATAACAGCAGCATCGTAGTCGTCCTTGCTAGAATCGGCGTTTCTTTGGTTTTGCCAGAATATCTAAAACCTTGATCGAACATTCACGTATTCAGGATTATCCTTTTTTTTTTCCCTTCTTTTTTTTTTTTTTTTTTCTCTGTTAATTTCTCTGTACTTTTTTAAATGAACTTTTGTTTGACGTGTTGGGAGTTGCCTAACATTAAAGTCTAAACCTGTCTCCGGCTCCAACTACTTGTTTAATGTCATGAAATCCCATGAGGCCACCCACGCCTTGGATAGAGGGAGAAGGACAGAGTCACTAGAGACAGAGAGATAGGGGAAGAGAGTTGGAGAAGTTGAAGGAGAGAGAGGGGAGAGAAGGAGAAGGGGGATAAAGAAAAGAGAAGGAGACAAAGTGAGAGAGAAATGAGAGACAGGGATAAGGGAAATAGATAGAGAAAAGAGGAGACAAAGTGAGAGAGAGAGAGATAGAAACGTATAAGGAAATAGAGAAGTAGATAGAAAATGAGAGAGAGCTAGAGAAGTGGAGGGAGATCGAGAAAAAATGAGAGATAGAGAGAGAAAAGAGAAGAAAGGAAAGTGAGAGAGTGGTAGAGAAGTAGAAGGAGATAGAGAGAATGAGGAGAGAGAGAAAGCGAGAGAGGTAGAGAAGTAGATAGGTATATAGAGAGAAAGAGATTTAGCGAGAGATAGGAGTTGCTGAGACAGCGACTGCTTATTTAAGTTGTGGCGGATGCTTAACCCATTGCGGCTGTACAAATAGAAACGTTTTAGAGTTAAAATGCACCCTCCGTTTCCGGATCATGTTGCATTATACTTGCACAAGGCCCAATGTTTGTAAACGATATTTTTGTCAACTCGACCAAAAAAGTTTATTAGGAATTAGGATGCTAAAAATCGTCGACTGCAATGACGACCTGTAGCAAGGTGTGTGACCTTCCGTTGATCGGTCATGTGTTTCTCAGTGCCTTGGAAATCACTATATGGGGTTGTAGGTAATATCGCTATGTTGTGCTGCGTATCTTGCCAAAGGTCTCGCCATTTGTTGCATTGGGATGTATGTAAAACCGTTATGTTGGGCCATATAACTTAGGAAAGGTTTGTCAACTGTTGCATGGGGTCGTATGTCGTATTAATATTACTACCAACGTTTTTTCAAGTTGTTGCGTTGGGTTGTATTTCATAGCGCTATGTTGAGCTATATCTTAGCAAAGGTTTGTCAATGGTTGCGCAAGTTCAGATGACTGGACAGAACCCTTTCGCTTAAGAGAAGAACTGCAGAAATCTTTGTGTGGATCAATAAAAGGATTACGATTATTTTAAAGGCAGTCTTCACAATTTATGCATCTGACAGTTTAATCATAAATATTTCAAGTACTTTCTTTCACCCTTCTCCCCCATCTCTCTCTCTTCCACTCTCTCTCTCCCTCCCCTCTCTCTCTTTCTCTCTTGCAATTTCTCTCTCTATTATATTTTAAATTATATGTTTCCTCACTTTATCCCGTTATATATTTTAAATTATATGTTTCCTCACTTTATCCCGTTATATATTTTAAATTATACGTTTCCTCACTTTATCCCATTATATATTTTAAATTATACGTTTCCTCACTTTATCCCATTATATATTTTAAATTATACGTTTCCTCACTTTATCCCGTTATATATTTTAAATTATATGTTTCCTCACTTTATCCCGTTATATATTTTAAATTATATGTTTCCTCACTTTATCCCGTTATATATTTTAAATTATACGTTTCCTCACTTTATCCCATTATATATTTTAAATTATACGTTTCCTCACTTTATCCCATTATATATTTTAAATTATACGTTTCCTCACTTTATCCCGTTATATATTTTAAATTATACGTTTCCTCACTTTATCCCGTCCATGTGTATATCACTTCTCTCTACATATGATTCAATTGGCATGGTTTACAGCTATAGAACTGCACAGTAAAAACATTGTCGTTAGACATTTCTATACATTAACTATGTATGCGAACCCTTTAAAACATTACAGAAGTGATCATCTGCAATTCGTTTAATTATGGATTCTCGTACACACGCCTGGTGCAATTTTAATGCCGTGACATTGTATAAATGATATGCAAAATTGCAGCACATAATTTGTACGTTCCGTTATGGTTTTGAAGGTTTAATCTGTGTTTGACTCGTATAATAAACAATGCGTAACAAATGACTTAGACAAACGGTATGAAAGAAAAAAACGATACCAACGCTGTAAGTGATGCTAAAAGTATTTAATTTAATTATACAAATACATTTCTTTAAAAATACAAATTCGAGTACAAAAGCAACACAAAAAAACTATACCAACTGAAATAAAGCAAGTGAAAAAGGGTACACTTTTCAAAGTACCAATATTATTTTACACACACAGTTATATAACGTCGAGAATAGCAAAGATCCCTCTCGCCTTCTCTGTATATTTCTCGCTTTGTCTATCTGCAAGTAAAGTAGGCAGCCTATTTGTATTTGTTGTACAGAAACTCTAGAAATCGCGTCACCCAATGACATTCTTTAGAATAAATAGGACGCATTCGAATGTGAGCAACACTTTCGCAACCAAGGGAGGGGTGGGTATGGGATGGCACGGCACATTTACTAGATGACGCCAATTTCAAGGCCATACTAGCGGGTTACAAGTGTGGTGGCTTGAAATAGCTCTAAGCAGTGAAAAACAAGCCATACTCTGTACTAGGCTATATTGCAACAATCACATTATACTTCAAGTTTCAAGGCAGAAAAATCCGTTCCGACATCGCAGTCAGCATGGATGTAAAGACCGTAGATAACAACATACCCAGAGGCGTAGCGAAAGGGTGGCAGGGGGCAGATGGCCCCGGGCGCCAGCTAGTTAGGGGCGCCAAAATGTGCTTTGATATTATTTTATTGATGAAAATAATGGGTTTGAGAGTTGAAAAAATACAAAAGGGGCGCTTTAAAAGGAATCTTGTCCCCGGGCGCGAATCTCGTCCCCGGGCGCCAAACACTTCAGTTACGCCTCTGAACATACCGGTTAGTTTACTTTGTGCCCTAGTCAAATAAGTCACATGACTGTAAAGTTCAAAGCCTGTAGTTGAGTAGCATGTCTATTGTAGCTGTTCACCATTAATTGGTATTTATTTGCCGAAACGGCGTCCTGAACAATGATTGGTTATCGCCAATCGATCGCTGTGGCCATAGCGGGACATTAAGGTCTGTATCTTTCCAGGTCATGGCTATTATGTGTCCCTGTGGCGTAGTAATAATGGGCAGTGGAGTGTTTCGGCCCTGGATGAAAGGCTATAGGCGCGTGCACTATTTTGTCATAAAATACATTTCACGTTTATTGAAAATAATGATTAATCGAGCAGGATGACTTTCAAAACAAGTTACAATGACATGGCTTTTTTTGTTACAATGTCAGTCCTTGACATGAAGTGGTTCACGTTTGTGCTCACAAAAACCTGATTTCGTAACTAAACTAAAGTTACTGAATTGGTAGCTGTGTCACATGATCAGCTGTTGTTTTGGGTCATGCGTTAATAATATTGCGAGATAATGTATAAATAGTATTTCGGGATAATGTATAAATAATTTTGCGATAAGGTATAAATTATGTTTGTAACATACATAAATAGTGTCGGGATAAAGTATAGTGTTGGGATAAAGTATAGTGTTGGGATAAAGTATAGTGTTGGTATAAAGTATAGTGTTGGTATAAAGTATAGTGTCGGGATAAAGTATAGTGTTGGGATAAAGTATAGTGTTGGGATGAATTATAAATAGTGATGGGATAATGTATAAATATTGTAGATATCAGAATGGGGAACGCTGCACCCGAGCTTCATTGTTTCCTTAGGGACAGCACATCAATATGTACAGAAAATATGTGTACAGACAAAAGCTTCCCCCCTTCCACAATTTTTCGATTCTATACATTGTTTGGACGCGTCGTGCATAAAATACGTGTTGAATAATTTCATAGCATAAAATAAATGTTGGGTGGGATGGGGGTACTGCGCTCAAGCCCCGTGAAGCAAATAACGTCACATAGAAGATGGCGTCGGTGGGCCGTCGAGCGTGAGCTCTTAATGCCCCTCCGGCACACCTCCACACGGGCCAGCCGCCGGGCCTCCCCGCCGAAAGACCGTGCGGCTGCGCGCCGGGAACCTCCCCCCCCCCCCTGGCCTTGGGGACGTCCGGTCCACTCTCCGGGAGTCAGGACGGCTTTGCTTCCACTCTGGAGGTATAGTGTTGCGTTACCACCCCCTCCCCACCGCCCAGGGAGTCTTTCGGTCGGGACGTTAAGGTGGGACGAAACGGTTGCCTTGGAGCGGCTTTCTCACGGCCGCATAGCTAAAATCATAGGTATAGGCTTATTCGCCACCCCTACCTCATGTCCATCAACGGCAAAAAGTAATTATTTTAGACACTGCTACTCCCGTTGCGTTGGGAGTCATGCGGTGAAGCGAATAAACAGAGGAACTAGATGTGTTTGTGCTTGAATAAAAGACAGAACAACTAAACGGACGTTTCGGCTAAACGCCTTCTACGGCTGACAACACAAAACAATAAATAACAAATAAATTTAATTGTGTTATATGCAAAACTAACGTTTGTAGCGTTGGATGACGTGTACATTTCATGAAATCAATACTATTTTATTTGAAAAGTATCTTTAGATTCTCAACCTTTGGTCTACACGCTGTATCCCATTGGTCACATTCTATTTATTCGCTTTTTTAAAGACATCAAATTTATCTATTTATTTCATTAGTAACTTTCTTCAAATAATTCTAACCCCACAAGACTGCCAGCGTCCAGCCTTGACCTTGGCTGAGACAGATCATGTAGTGGACTGTTCAATGTCCAGCTGAGCTCTCCTGTCAAGTGCTCAGGCCTACTCTACTGCTCGTATCGACTAGCTTGATGGCGCCGGCTTTTCCCGGATATTAACTATCAAGTGGCCACCCACTTATCTGATCAGAGTCTAGAGTTCGTCTCAGTGTTGTGTCATGGGAATGTCCATATCCCTTTCACATTTGTATTAATCCCTCAAGGGAAACTGTTTTTGATACAAACAAAATTTCCTTTTTTTTTTTTTTTTTTGAGAAAACAGCAAAGCACAAATTCATTGTCATCCGAGTAACACATCTTAAAGCTTTTTTCGACTGACGGAACTCCCCACATGATGATAGAACTATTTTGCATGATTACGTAGTGGTATTTTGGTTATAGAGCCACATTCGATAAACTCGTGACCAGCAAAAGGCGTTTGTAAACATTGGGGAAATTCCATTTTATAAACACCAAAAGCAATCTACTGTTGCTTACACCGTCTCATGATTTCATCAAAAACTAAATTTTTAAAATTCTTCAAATTATATCTAAACGCATTTATGTACAGTACTGTGAGACTTGTGAATAGCGAACCTCGAAATAGTTGCAAATGCACCACCTGCACTGATCAATTTTTGAAGAAGAAAAAATCGAAACTCCAGTGAAACGTAAAATGCGCAAGGGTATCAATGGGAAAAAATCGTGTGCACAATTTTAAATCTGTAGCGTTCCGTTAACCAGGTATATACGATTTTGGATACAATTCCCAAACCAAACCTTAAGAAATATATCTACATACGTCAGTATGAAATTCAACAACTTTTATTTCAATCTGGAAATTGAGTGCTTCCTATTTGGATTAGTTAAATTAATATCTACGACGATGCTTTAAGACCTGAACATTGGACTCAGAGATGGTCCCAAACCGCTCTTCCTCTTTCTGGTTCTCTTTAGTCAACCCGCCGGACAGCACGCCGCCTGTTTCACTTTAGACAACCCCCCGGATATGTAGCACTATAACTGAACTGGAATCTAGGTTTGCTTGATGAGTTTGATTGTCCCTTGAGATACTCAAACGTTTTTGTCGCCTAATGGAAGCGACCTTATTATACAGTAGCATTATTTTTTTTTTAAAGTATAAAGACTCTTGTTCATTTATGAATGCACTAAATGGGGTAGTAGTGCTAAAATTATTTGCTGTATCGTATCATATGTGAAATAAATAATGATCATAATGTGATCGCTTTATTTGCTGAAAGAATGTAGAACGCCCCTCCCATTTCCCCATTTAGAAAATCACTGCACGACAATGGCGCCTGACAAAAGTTAAAACCTTCTTACTAGTTTCTACATCCCCCGCTTCTATCATGTAATATGTATTTGTTTTTCGGGGGAAACGTCATTTGGAAAGAGGTATATAAATACACTAGATATAGCCCGCCAAACATTGGCGAATTGGCGACAGCAATGCGTGAACTTCCCATGTATTAAAGTTACTTGAAAAAACATGAACTCAAATAACGCACATTTAAGAATCCCAATTTTTGCTTTATCCTTTCCCTCCATGATACGTCACTGCACACCTTTTAGATCACGCCCATTAACTATATTAAATATTCTGATGTCCCAACCACTTTTAAACCGAATATTTTTTATACCATACTTAAATTGAGACGATTTCATTTTTCGAAAAGAAAATATTACGCAGCAAACGCAGTTGGGTTATGTAAAAAATATATCATTTAGCGTATAGACAGACAGACAGAACGCTTTCTTGAATGGTTGTGCATAAGGTATCTTTTATTCGCTAAACTATATTTTACATATATAAATATTAATGTATGTATGTATGTCCCGAATGATACCATTCATCCCATAGCGATAAAACGTTTGTGAGTTATTGTACACACGCCCGCAAATGTTTCTGAAGTTCTGAAAACATTTTTCAATATTCCGTTTTGGGCCTGGGGCCCTATATTATTTCCCCCCCCCCCCTTTTGTGAGCTAAATATAATTTCCGCATGTGTTCCTATATACCATTCATCTAATTGCGATAGAACTTTGGTAAGTTGTTGTGCGCACGCACCGCAAATGTTTCTTTTCTGAATTAGGTTATCCCTTTTGAAATTTTCTTTCGGGAACGGAGGCGCTTAATTATATTTTTTTCTTAAATGAGCTATACAAATATAATTTCAAATAGAGCTATTGCTTGGGTGGATGACATTGAATCAAATACAAGCGACATTTCAGTTTGCCTGTGACATAATAATTATGTTTCTGAATAAGTACAACCATTTTACAATTTTGTGTGGACTAAATTTTGTAAATCCATGCTTCTCACGTGGACAGTTGTATGTTGCCTTCTTACGCGTCGAGAAACCTTCTAATTTATTTGTGTGCGCACCAGACGGAAAAAAACAAATAATATTTGCTATTTAAAAATTACTTTTAAAAAATTAATTAAAACAAACACTTTTTTTTCTTTTGAGTGGCACTGCAACTCATGCCGGGTTCTCGCTAGTATAAAAAATATAGCATTTTAATACTAAACTGAAACACAGCACACTCGTTCCCCCTTACCCTTATTTTTGTCAATCAAACCTATGAGTGGCATTGCAACGCATGCCGGGCTCTCGCTAGTATATAAGAGATATCATTTTAATATTTTAACCAAAGCACAGCGCACCCCACCCCCCTTTTTTTTACCTTTATTTTTTAATCAAACCTTCGAGTATTCAAAGATTTTTCCATTGTATTTTGGACATAATGTAAAGATATAAATTAAGTATTAAAATAGTTTTATTATTTTATCATAGCCGTCTTGTGCCATGTTTATATTTCCCAAAGAATCCTTTTTGCTCGTTTAGTTTCATAAACTTGATTCAGCTGCTTGAACCAACAAATGAGAATCTGTAATTCATTTTACCGTATAGCCTTATCGTTCGGTGATATTTCCGTTGAATGTAGTGTGTGTATCCGCCAAAGAAAACGTGTCGCTGGATATTCCCCAAACTAAAGAAAGAGTTCGATATTTGACATGAACACACGTGTGATTGGGGGCAAAGATTATTGAGCTGACGTGTGTAATACTAGTATTGAACGAGAGTGTTTGAGTCATCCACTCACCAATCTTATAATCTGTCAGGTGCAAGGGTTCTTTCCTTGTTTAGGTTAGTTTCTGTAGTGATGGGATGACATCATTGTGACAAGCGAGTCAGGTGCAAGGGTTCTTTCCTTGTTTAGGTTAGTTTCTGTAGTGATGGGATGACATCATTGTGACTAGCGAGTCAGGTGCAAGGGTTCTTTCCTTGTTTAGGTTAGTTTCTGTAGTGATGGGATGACATCATTGTGACTAGCGAGTCAGGTGCAAGGGTTCTTTCCTTGTTTAGGTTAGTCTCTTTAGTGATGGGATGACATCAGTGCGACTAGCGAGTCAGGTCCAAGGGTTCTTTCCTTGTTTAGGTTAGTCTCTTTAGTGATGGAATGACATCAGTGCGACTAGCGAGGCTCACTTGGCATGGTGACCCCCCCCCCCCCATCCCCCGGGCCCCACATTTATAGAACAGGAACTTTGAGCTTTAAATGTATTTGTCAGTCATTTAAATTATCTCTCACACTACCTTTTCGTAAATCTCATTATGCGATTGTCCTTTATGAATTTTTCTCATAAAGAGCGGCGCCGTTGGTCATTTAGCTGACCGCACGCCACCCATGCTTTAGAGCAGTGGTTCGCAACCTTCCTAATGCCGTGACTCTTTAATAAAGTTCATCATGTTGTGGCGTTCCCCAACCACAACATTATTTTCGATCTATATGTGTTTTTCGATGATCTTGGGCGACCCCTGTGAAAGGGTCATTCGACCCCAAGGGGCCGCGACCCACAGGTTGAGAATCGCTGCTTTAGAGCCTTGTGCTGCCTGGCTCAGCCCAGTGACTAAACTGTCAGGAACAAAAAACGTTATATGTGTATCGATTTCGATTGTAATCGTGGCTTGATTAAAGTGGGATGAGTGCTGTGAATGTCTAATTACATGCGTCTTAATCCCATAAGCTACACGTTTTACACACAATAAAAATGCCATTGGTTTCCAGCAATAATTCGTTACTTCTCATATTGTATTTTGTATTACTCGTGAGTTTTCTCCTATGATATGTTTTGCAGATTTTCACAATTTTGCTGCAATTTTGCGGTATACAGCATACAAAATTGTTGTTAAAATCCTCATCAAATATCTTTAGCATTCCATTTCGTTTCTTTGCAGCTTTGGATTATGTACAACATTTTGAAAAGGGAACACGTTCCTAACGTGTCCAACAATTTCTGCATTACAGAGTCGAATTTGAATTTGCGTTACCTTCTTCTTGGGCGTACGGTTTTGATGACACTAAATATGGGTTTTTAACTGGGGGAAACTTATTTATATTTTCGAAGTGGCTATAGGTACACGGGTACCAGAATTGAGAGGTTGTGATTAAAAAACGATTTAAAATATTATTGTAAACTACTACAAATGACATCCGAATAGCATTAGTCAAAATGGACCCGGACGCGCAGCGCCACCATTCGCACCTGGGTACCATTAAGCTCAATGCTATTTGGATGTCATTTGTGGTAGTTTATTTTAGTAAAACTGATAAATTAAGATTTCAAACCTATAGTAAATTCAATTATCGTTCATTTGATACCTCATTTGGTCTTTCAAACCCAACAATACTATTTTAAATCGTTTTTTAATCCCAACCTCTCAATTCTGGTACCCGTGTACCTTATATTTTTGAGTCGTTATAACCTTTCACTATTAGATCAGGGTTTGAAAACCATGCAAATATGGCATCCTAAAACCGTATGTGGCATGACATAGAGTCTATCCATCTTCATAATCTATTTACACCATATGTACAGGCCGTTACAGGTCTACTTTATCCCACAACATAGGAATTAATTATCGCATTGCTTACGAATGCTAAGTTGTTCCATCTGGCTTACATCCTCCCTAGATATTGTGCCAGCAACTCAATAAGTCAATCAGATCAATAAGTCAATCAGCTCAATAAGTCAATCAGTTCAATCAGATCAATACGTCAATCAATCGATCAGATCAATCAGTCAACCGGCTCAATACGTCAATCAATCAATCAGTCAATCGGATCAATAAGTCAATCAGCTCATTAAGTCAATCAGCTCAGTGAGTCAAAAAGTCAATCAACTTAATAAGTCAATCAGCTCAATAAGTCATCAGATCAATAAGTCAATCATTTCAATAAGTCGATCAGATCAATAAGTCAATCAGTCGATCAGATCAATAAGTCAATCAGTCGATCAGATTAATAAGTCAATCAGATCAATATGTCGATCAGATCAATATGTCGATCAGATCATTAAGTCGATCAGATCATTAAGTCAAGCAGATCAATAAGTCAAGCAGACCAATAAGTCAAGCAGATCAATAAGTCGATCAGATCAATAAGTCAAACAGATCAATCAGTCAAATAGATCAATACGTCAATTAGAGTAATAAGTCAATCAGATCAAGAAATCAGATTAAGAAATCAATAGGTCAATCGGCTCAAGGATCACACAAATCTGTAAACATTTGTTGATGGTTTAAGTTTAAATTATAAATATTTCCAAAGTAGGGTATTCTGAGACTTCATGGTGCCCTATTGCCACGTTCTGTCGATGAGAATCAACTTGGCAAATGACTTCATAGTTGGTTCCCTCGTGACACGTACTTTCGTTGAGAATCAACTTGGCAAATGACTTCATAGTTGGTTCCCTCGTGACATGTACTTTCGTTGAGAATCAACTTGGCAAATGACTTCATAGTTGGTTCCCTCGTGTCACGTACCTTTGACTTTTATTTCTGCATCAGCCGCAACAATCGCTATGCACTTTCTCGATAAAATGCATGCGACGGCTTTGATGATGAAAAGATGGTGAACCTTTGGTCCTGTATCAACCTGTCATCATCGTTACAGCCTTCATTTCCGGCTCTCGCCGTGTTAGGTTCGGGGGAGGGGTGGGGTTGGGGGAATGAAATTATCGACTACCTACAGCTGGTGCTAACCTGGTCTATATGAGTGTGACATGGAATCAATAATTGGGCCGAGCTAGGATATCATGTTGCTTATAATCTGCAAGTTGTCACGAGAAAGCTCTGTGTAGAAAAAGATTTTCCTTGCTTTGAAAAAAAAAGTTGGCTTTCTACACGGTCTCAAATTTTTCCCGTCACAACAATAATGCCGGCATGCTTGCATTATATAATCCGTGCATTATATAGATTTTAGACTGAGCTGCTACTACAACGGACTATTGGTCTTTTGTTTTCTTTTACGGGTTAATTCGGGGCACTGACTTGATACATTGACATTGCGTTTGGGAGCAAAAGTTGACGTTTACTATAGTCACCCCCAAATCCTGCTATTCATTGCTTTACATACTTTAATGCTAGGATGACTTAAAGACGCCTAACAACCAAAAATATTAATCAGGTTCGTGTGACACCCAGCAGGTTCAGGGAAACAGATTAATCAGGTTCGTGTGACACCCAGCAGGTTCAGGGAAACAGATTAATCAGGTTCGTGTGACACCCCGCAGGTTCAGGGAAACAGAAAGTAAAATTGAATGAGGTGGGGGAGAGAGACGAAATCTGATTTTCGTTAATACATTTTTTTTCACCCTTGTAAAATAGTTTTGTTCTGAACATGGTTCATTTCCTATTCCATTGATGCACGCAAGAAACGTCTACACAGACGAAAAACAATTTATGTCTCACAAGTTTTTTTAAAATATTGTTTTTGTCTTTCTCATAAACAAACAGAAGTATGACGTCACACAATCTCCCCCACCCTGGGTTCTGCATCCTTGACCATTACATGAATTTCAGTGCACTGACATAAGTCCAACCCTATTCCTTATTCAGTTGTTACTGACGTTGACATAATTTTTAACACATTCCATCCTCATGGCATATTAAATCTGGTGCCATGATCTTTGTTCTATAGACGAAAGCAACACTATTGCATTTGAAAGTGAGTTTTGTAAAGTATAGCCCACGTATTTTAATTGTTGTCAAATAATTTCATTCAGCTTCTTTCAACAACACACTGCATCACTAACAACCCTAAGCCAAAACTTGGTCAAATAATTTCATTCAGCTTCTTTCAGCAACACACTGCATCACTAACAACCCTAAAACTTGGTCGAGTTTCACTCAGCATCTGTGCTCACGACTATGTCCTTGATCACTATTGATCTAAACATCCGAAGAGGTAGGGATTAGATGGATCGCTGTGAGGGCGTCCTGATTAAAATGGAGGACGGGTGTGTACTGTACAAAGAAACTTGCTTGTTTCCCCTTCTGTATTACGCTTTCATTTGGGTTGATCTATCATTTTGTTGCATCGCTAAGCACTAACTGAAATTAGTCCATGACAAACTCCTTGTATTGATTTTATTAAAACGTGGGTCACGTGACTGATGATGTGTTTTATGGCATCTGGAGACTCAATTCAAGATTGAATTATCGCGTTAACTCTGCTCTTCACTAAATTAACATGTTTTGAATGACTTAAAAAATGTATGTGTCAAATGTTTTTTATTATTGGTAAATTTCTCCGACCTCGTCATCCCCCACCCCCTTTTTTTCAAAAACTGTTTTTAAAAAAAAATATATATGTATATCCCACACTGCTATTTTTAAAAAAAACGGAACAATTGAATTCACGCAGAAGGTAATGCATGGAAACAAGTGAATTCACGCAATAGGCAATGCATGGAAACTAGTGAATTCACCCAGTAGGTAATGCATGGAAACAAGTGAATTCACCCAGTAGGTAATGCATGGAAACAAGTGAATTCACCCAATAGGTAATGCATGATTCTATGAAGTAAGCTTTAAGTCACATTTGGTGACGCCACACAACAGCATCACCGCATAATGCAGACCACCAAATTCCAGGAATGTAATGACACATATCAACGCACAATGCAGACCACCAAATGCCAGGAATGTAATGCCACATCAACGCACAATAGGGACCACCAAATGTCATGAATATAATGACATATCACCGCACAATGCAGACAACCAAAGGCCAGGAATGCAATGACACATATCAACGCACAATGCAGACCACCAAATGCCATGAATATAATGACATATCACCGCACAATAAGTACCGCCAAATGCCAGGAATATAATGACATATCACCACACAATGCAGACCACCAAAGGCCAGGAATATAATGACACATGCAACATGATTTATTTCTTGTAACGAGATCCCCAATGATGTGCTTGAATAAAGCCCCCGTGTCAACACTCAACACCTCACTCATATGAATGAGTAAGAATTAGCTGAGCCACAGAGTTATTAATCTGTGGCTACGGGTATTGTCGCAAAACTCGACTTGTGAAATGCATCACGACTTGTTGAATATGGCATAATGTTGGTGTAATTTAATGTCCAGTGTATAGGTGAAATAAGAATGGCCGAGAGAACAGGGAGGTAAATTTATGGAGTTAAAGCGTTGACATCAGGGGTGACGGGCCCGCGGGCCGCATGCAGTCTGCAGCGTTACATATTTGCGGCCCCTCTTTTTGATCGATTTTGTTAAAATTTGATTCAAATTTGTTCATATCAAATCTTAAATATTCAACATAACTATTTAGTAACTTCTAAAAATAAAGGATTTGTCTAAACACATCAAGGTCGAGACACCTATATTTGCATTACCCTTGCATCATTTATTCTCCAATTAGGTGTTGAATAATGAAAATGCACGCCTTTATTTTGAACTTGGCAAAAAATATATATCGCCTCTCGCAAGTGGGCTCACTGAGATCCCTCCTCAAATTTCGCTAGAGAACCTTCGAT
The DNA here is from genome assembly GCA_964017045.1 of Omphiscola glabra. Taxonomy (NCBI): domain Eukaryota; kingdom Metazoa; phylum Mollusca; class Gastropoda; family Lymnaeidae; genus Omphiscola; species Omphiscola glabra. The sequence continues at coordinate 38,376,955 of OZ024798.1, forward strand.
CGGCGTCCTCAATATCATCTCCGCCACCAATTTCGATCAAAATAACTGTAACTTGACATTTTGGTCCAAATTATAGCAATGTGTTTACATATTAAAGAGCTATATTTCCTTTTAAGTCAATACAATTTGTTTATGTGTGTGGCGGCAAGTGTAGGCCGCTGATGTGTTATCATCTCAGAATTGTGTGCAATACTCTATACATTTATTTTCTTTATTAGATGTTATGAAATGGGGTCTGCCAAGAGTTGACTCATGATCAAAATGGTCCGTGATGCCATGGTGGTTGGTCGGCCTTGGTTGACATCATTGGGGATCATCGTGAGATAGACCACGTTTGGTAGAGAGAATGCTGAATTCCTTTAGAGACAAACAGGGTGTGAAATCACTGGGATGTAGCTGGTGTGCAACCGGCTGGGGGGGGGGGGGTAGCTGGTTGGCAAAAGGGAGAGGGTAGCTGGTTTCCAACAGGGGTATCTAGTGTGCAAAGGGCGTGTAGCTGGTGTGCAACGTGTTCAAGATGCGGGAGTGTCAACGCTGTCACGTTTAACGCATGCTGTACTTCACAAGAACCCCATCTGGAATCTGATCGCGTGACTCCACCCTAAATCATCTTCATGCGTGCGTGAAATATGATAGTTAACCTTTTGTTTTTCATATTGATTTCCGGGCCATCTAACTATGGGCTTGGGGTGAGTAGCACACATTTGAGTCGATTAAAACATTGTAAGGCTGACGGGAGGAAAACTACTATCTAATATATGTGTGTGTGTGTGTGCCTTCTCAAAATGTATATCAACATTGATCTATTTGTGTTTCTCAACCTGTGCTTCACTAAGGGCCGGGCGGGGGGGTGGGGGGGTGTTGAAGGCAGAGATACTATTAATGTATACTATATGCCTGTAAAATATGAAAAGAAATATTTTCGAGATGTCAAAGCATATTTTAAAATTATTTTTTATTTTTGTGTTGTTTTTGTTGTTGTTTTGTGCCCACCACAACATGCATTCAAAGTTATCTTGATTTAAGAGCTTCTTTCTTATGTCGTCACAGAGATCCATTTAAGATGTCTCCATCTCCCATGACCTGGAATGTGTACGTTCATATATCCCATAGATGACCACGTATAATACTTAAGTTTCAAAAACCACTCGTTTCCCATCATTGCGCCTGAAACAACTTTCAGACTTCAACAATTTTCATGTGTTCCTCAAGTTTTTCAACAGTGAAAAAATGCCTGGGATTATTTTGAAGTGTTTAATTGATAAAATGTGTTGTTACCGGATATGACCTTGGCCCTCATGACGTCCACTCGTTGAAAACGACCCGGCTGTCTTACCATACGGCCTCGGGACGTCCGCCTTTCGCCCGTTTGTATGAACGTCCTGATAGCCGGTAAACGTTATCAGTCTAGCTATGAGCTTCGTGTTGATGGGTGATATCCGCGACACAGTTTTCTCTCACACTCACCATTGAAGACCGGATGCTTTTTAATGGGGGCTGGGACGTGGTATACAAAAAACAATTTCCGATTCTTGAAAAAAAATAAATAGAAATGCGACGTTGTAGAAATATGTCTTGAAAATATGAATTTTGTCCCGATTGGTTGCAGGCCGTTGTGTATAGACGGCAAGTAGCCCCTTTATGAACTACTGTGTCGGGCGTTGAGTCTTACGTTGAGACTGAGTTCAAGTTGCAGAGTTAATATGTGTTTCTGCATTTAAGCATATGTTACTAGGCATAGGTTACTAGGCATAGGTTACTAGGCATGGGTTACTAAGCATGGGTTACTAGGCATAGGTTACTAGGCATAGGTTACTGGGTGTAGGTTACTAGGCAAGGGTTACTAGGCATGGGTTACTAGGCATAGGTTACTGGGCATAGGTTACTAGGCAAGGGTTACTAGGCATGGGTTACTAGGCATGGGTTACTAGGCATGGGTTACTAGGCATAGGTTACTGGGCATAGGTTACTAGGCATGGGTTACTAAGAATGGGTTACTAGGCATGGGTTACTAAGCATGGGTTACTAGGCATAGGTTACTGGGCATAGGTTACTAGGCAAGGGTTACTAGGCATGGGTTACTAGGCATGGGTTACTAGGCATAGGTTACTGGGTATAGGTTACTAGGCAAGGGTTACTAGGCATGGGTTACTAGGCATTGTTTACTAGGCATACGTTACTAGGCATACGTTACTAGGCATATGGTTACGAGGCATGGGTTACTAGGCATAGGTTACTAGGTATAGGTTACTAGGCATAGGTTATTAAGCAGAGGTTACTAAGCATTAGTTACTCAAGCATTATGATTTTGTTTCATGGTATAAAAGGGGACATGAATCATTAGTCGCTTTTTTATAGCTAATTTTTTCACCCTGTCGACATCTCTTTCTCTCCCTCCCCTCTCTCTCTCTCTCTGTCTCTCTCTCTCTCTCTCACACACACACACACACACCTCATTCCATTTATCTCTCACATCTATATTTTCACCGACCATTCACGCTAACCTTGCACACCACTCCTGTCAATGCTCGACGTTTCGCCCAGTAATATGCGAGTACAACCAGAAGTCTAATTTTTTTAAACAAAAAAGTGAACAAAAGACCAAATGTTCCAATACTTGATGTCACTTTGCGGTATTGTATCATGTATACACAGATACATTCGTAACTTGCATATCTATGACATTCCTCGATCTGCTACAAACCGGCCTCTTTGTACGTTTGGAGTAGTTCGACGAAACGGTCGTGTTGTCAATTCTCTTCTTAGGCCCTTGAGTGGGGGGGGGGGGGGAACTCATGCAATTAGTCTCCGCTCTTACCATCAGAGAATGAAACTCATTGAAAGCACGCCCCCGCTGTCAATACTGCCTCATGCCCGGGGCGTGCATGTAACTGTTTATACCGATGTCACCATTACGGACATATTTATTATAAGAGTTTCAAGGAGAGCGGCAAAAAAACTGGTAATATGGGGATATTGATGATTACTTGGATCCCTTGGGGCATCCGTCCCGTTCTGTAACTTTGTAATAAGTTGATACATTATGAGATGTGTTTAGTTCACTGCTATATGTTGGTGTACCGCGAGACTATGCATGGTGTGCCACGGAAAAATTCCTCCAAGGCGACGGAAAATATCGTGAAGTCGATATCATACAATGATGAGCTAAATAGCGAGGTGTTAAATGGTTGAAGTCAAATAGCGCAGTACGTGGCAAGACACCATCTCAATTTGACTGTCGCTTTGGTCAAGTAGCACGGTACATGTCAAGACACCATCTCAATTTGACTGTCGCTTTGGTCAAGTAGCACAGTACATGTCAAGACACCATCTCAATTTGACTGTCGCTTTGGTCAAATAGCACAGTACGTGTCAAGACACCATTTCAATTTGACTGTCGCTTTGGTCAAATAGCGCAGTACGTGGCAAGACACCATCTCAATGTGACTGTCGCTTTGGTCACATAGCACGGTACGTGGCAAGACACCATCTCAATGTGACTGTCGCTTTGGTCAAATAGCACGGTACGTGGCAAGACACCATCTCAATGTGACTGTCGCTTTGGTCAAATAGCACGGTACGTGGCAAGACACCATCTCAATGTGACTGTCGCTTTGGTCAAATAGCACGGTACGTGGCAAGAAAACATCTCAATGTGACTGTCGCTTTGGTCAAATAGCACGGTACGTGGCAAGAAAACATCTCAATGTGACTGTCGCTTTGGTCAAATAGCACGGTACGTGTCAAGAAAACATCTCAATGTGACTGTCGCTTTGGTCAAATAGCACGGTACGTGGCAAGAAAACATCTCAATGTGACTGTCGCTTTGGTCAAATAGCACAGTACATGGCAAGACACCATATCAATGTGACTGTCGCTTTGGTCAAATAGAGCAGTACAAGGCAAGACACCATCTCAATGTGACTGTCGCTTTGGTCAAATAGCACGGTACGTGGCAAGACACCATATCAATGTGACTGTCGCTTTGGTCAAATAGAGCAGTACAAGGCAAGACACCATCTCAATGTGACTGTCGCTTTGGTCAAATAGCACGGTACGTGGCAAGACACCATATCAATGTGACTGTCGCTTTGGTCAAATAGAGCAGTACAAGGCAAGACACCATCTCAATGTGACTGTCGCTTTGGTCACATAGCACGGTACGTGGCAAGACACCATCTCAATGTGACTGTCGCTTTGGTCAAATAGCACGGTACGTGGCAAGACACCATCTCAATGTGACTGTCGCTTTGGTCAAATAGCACAGTACATGGCAAGACACCATCTCAATGTGACTGTCGCTTTGGTCAAATAGCACGGTACGTCGCAAGACACCATCTCAATGTGACTGTCGCTTTGGTCAAATAGCACAGTACATGGCAAGACACCATCTCAATGTGTCTTTTACTTTGGTCAAAATAGCACACACCATCTCATTGTTTCTGAAGCAAGCCGTAAAATATGTCCGTCACTTTAGTCGTGGCTCGCACGCTTTTACACCTGTACTGTAAATATTTTCACTAGCAGTTGATTTGCGGGTTGTTAAACACTTCTTAACACCACCCAAGTAACAGGTCATCACCTACTAATGAAAAAACAACAACACAAACTAAGCCCCTTCCTGTCGAGACTGAGGGTTCCGGCTGTCGAGACTGAGGGTGCCGCTGTCGAGACTGAGGGGGCCGGCTGTCGAGACTGAGGGTGCCGGCTGTCGAGACTGAGAGTGCCGGCTGTCGAGACTGAGGGTGCCGGCTGTCGAGACAGAGGGTGCCGGCAAATCATGCATCTGACTGTTGACACCCGTGTTTAACCCCGTGTTGATTGGACGACATAGGTTTTTCCTTTTTTTCCCCCCAGGCTTTTCTATAGCTTGGTATTCTGTGTTTGCTTGTTTTGTCTGGGTCAAATCTTGCATCTCAATTTTGACCAACTCCTAATCTCCAACTGAGCTGAAACACTTACCGACACCCACACACACTTTTCTCAACACCTGTCTCACAATTTCTAGGTATTATTCAGGTTTCGGGCCCCCACCACTTGGCAAATGTTATAAAGGGGTCGCAGCACTAAAACGTGGATTATATTATTTGACTAATAGTGCTTTGAAGCCTTCCAATTTGATGCCATGGTGATGACTACTGGTTCTAAAAATACACCTTTCTCTTCTCCACATTGGGTGGAGAACATTTTTAAAAAGGTAAAGATTATTTTATTTTTTTTAAACATCCAGGTCCGTCGTGTATTTTCTCAAAATACCGGAACCGGGCATGAAAACCTGCACCCGCTCAGCCCTAGTTTTAATCTCTCCCACTTTGGAGGCAACCGTTTCAAATGATGTGGAGTGAAAATACGTCGACATGCTGGTGTGGAGTGAAAATACGTCGACATGCTGGTGTGGCGGAGTGCTAAAACATGTGATTCAAAACACATTCTGAGATTATGTCTCAGGTCGTAGTCATGCCTCTGGTCGAACTCATGCCTCTGGTTGTACTCATGCCTCTGGTCGTAGTCATGCCTCTGGTAGAAGTCATGCCTCTGGTCGTAGTCATGCCTATGGTCGTAGTCATGCCTATGGTCGTGGTCCTGCCTCTGTTGGTAATGCCTAAGGTTTGCGAATATTTTGTCCCTATACAACTTTTACACCCCCACACCCCCCCCCCCCAATAACTTTTTCCAGAGTAAAATAATAATCTTGAACTTAGTTTTGTCTTTCCTGTTTTAATAATAAAAGATTTGTTGACACACCTTACACAACTAATTTTAGGGTGAAAGCGCTATTCTAATGTTAGGGTAAATATCGCTAATTCTAGGGTAAATTGCACTAATGATAGGGTTAATAGTACATTGACATACCAGACTCCACATAAATGTGGATTTTCTTGTGGCGCCTAGGCCTAGGGTTTTAATATCAGCTGGCGTGATGAGCGAGTATATCGATATAGACAGCTCTTGTAGCGTGATGGCCGTGTGTAGCATGATGGACGGGTATAGCGTGATGGACGGGTATAGCGTGATGGCCGGGTATAGCGTAATGGCCGGGTATAGCGTGTTGGACGGGTATTGCGTGATGGACGAGAGTAGTATTGTGGTCAGGCATAGCATGGTGGCCGTGTTAATCATGATGCTCGGATATAGGGGGTTGGACGGGTATAGCGTGAAGGAGGGGTATGGCGTAATGGAAAGTTCTGTGATGCTGGACAGTTCCAGCGTGATGGACGCGTATGGCGTTATGGTTGGTATAGCGTGGCGGGCGGGCGGGTATACCGTGGTGGACAGTTTTACCATGTTAAGCACGAATCCCTGTTGTGTATTTATTTATTTATGTGTGGCCCATCATTCGTAAAGCACTCAGATAAAGATTCGTGTATCCGCAGAAAGGTTGATCGGAATGATTCACGCCCTTTCTCTCGACTTCGTGGAGTACACAAAGTTCAAACACGTCAACGATTTCATATACCCGTCGTAAACATATCACATGTGACTCGTACAATAATAGATTTATTGGTGAACTTGTGGTCCGTGTGTTTGGTGGGGTCATTACACTTGTGGTCCGTATGTTTGGTGGGGTAATTACACTTGTGGTCCGTATGTTTGGTGGGGTCATTACACTTGTGGTCCGTATGTTGTTTGATGGGGTCATTACACTTGTGGTCCGTATGTTTGGTGGGGTCATTACACTTGTGGTCCGTATGTTTGTTCGGGTCATTACACTTGTGGTCCGTATGTTTGATGGGGTCGTTACACTTGTGGTCCGTTTGTTGTTTGATGGGGTAATTACACTTATGGACCGTGTGTTTGGTGGGGTAATTACACTTGGGGGCCGTATGTTGTTTGATGGGGTAATTACACTTGTGGGCCGTATATTGTTTGATGGGGTAATTACACTTATGGACCGTATGTTTGGTGGGGTAATTACACTTGCGGGCCGTATATTGTTTGATGGGGTAATTACACTTGGGGGCCGTATGTTGTTTGATGGGGTAATTACACTTGTGGGCCGTATGTTACGGAACCCTTAGCTTTCTTGGCACGCTGACGTACTTACAGCAATCTATTTTATTGGAACCCCTGCCGTGTTAGAACACTGTTAATATCGGAAAATATTGTGCCGAAGCTGTCTTGCCTGGGACACGCTCAGATGACCATCACATGTATTTGTCCCTCTCATCAGGTTTGTAATCAATACGCAGTCTCCCCTTGTAAACATCCCGACATCAATTATCAATTTCCTTAATATGCTCACTCCTAACCCAACCACTCCGCCCCAACCCAACCACTCCGTCCCAACCCAGTCACTCCGTCCCAACCCAACCACTCCGCCCCAACCCATTCCCTCCGACCCAACCACTCCGCCCCAACCCAACCACTCCGTCCCAACCCAGTCACTCCGTCCCAACCCAACCACTCCGTCCCAACCCCAACACTCCGTCTCAACCCCACCACTCCATCTCAACTCCACCACTTCACCCAACCCCAACACTCCCTCATGAAATCTAAAACAAAACATTTTTTTATTAACATAAGCCCGACCTTCTAACTCTGTTTAAAGATGTATATGTTTAGTCGATTGTCAACCCGGCCGTGTCTAATAACATTATTCAAATGTTGAAACAGTTGTCTCCGGTGTCTGCCAAAATAAGACAACAGTGGCAGTCGTATATATTTCTGAGGTTGAGGAATGAGGACCGATGTTATCTTCGAACTTCGGGACATCGTCGAACATTTCGTTATTTGTCAATATCGAATCATTGGTTGAGCGAGATATTCTTTCAAAACCAAAAAGTCAATGTTGACGGGATACTTCTGTCGTATGAGCCAGGTGTGTAGTGCAGCTGATTAAGACTAACATAAAAAAAAACAATATTAACTTCAAATGATCTCCCCTCATCCTTGTGATAAACATGCTCACTTTTGATTCTCTGTAACCAAAGCAATAATAGCATACCAGACATTTTTACTCTTCTAATTTTGGCGTACAATGTACGATTTTGGATTGTATAAATTATATATACTGTATGTTTATTTTTTACTATTACGATAATGGCTTGAATGATTTTGTGATGATGTTGTACGATTTTAAGAGTTTAAGGGGAAACAGGTCTGGCATACTATACTGAAGTCAATTGTACTCTTTAACAAAAGCAATTATTAAGACCACACTGAAGGCGAATGTACTGCATTCACATCTTTGCACAAACATGAAAAAAATAATTTTATTTTGTCTGAAAAAAATACTATTAATGAAAAATAAAGGAAAACAGAAATATTTAGAAATATTAAAGATATGACGGTCTTACTCGAGATAAGGCAAATATTCTGTTCTTAAATTATCTTACGTCCCAGTCCCAACCTGTGAAACGAGCGTCGTCATCTTACCGATGGTCCGACTTAGAATATCCCCTACCTTCAATTTTGTATATTTCTGACTCTTATTTTCGTAGTTTGTTCTAGCGTTTTGGAGCTTTTACCCCGATATTCCGACTTCCGGCACTATTTGCTACGCCCGTATTTGTGTTCGCGTGCTACCCGTTGCGTTAATTATTGTGGCCCGACCGATGTATCACTAACACTTATTTATTCATTCAGTTAGCGAGTATTTTCATTCTTGTATTAAGCGCACATTTAAAATATATATAAATCACTATTTTGTAACGCTTTTTCCGACTAATTTGTAAAACAATATTTTGTAACTGCTACAATTAAATGATTTATTTATACACTTATAAAAGGGAAACAAAATTTTCACTAGCTCTTGTTCTCTTAGTATCCGGTTATAGGTAGAATGATGCAAAGCTGAATTCAGTTATGTGCCAAAATGCATCCAAGCATTATGAAATTATAACAAATTGCAAAATATTTACATCACTTTTTCTGCAGCAGTGTGATAAACTCTATGCTCCAGGTACAACCCCCCCCCCCCCCAAACACACACACAGGAAGCAGACATGCGTGAACAAATCAGACCGATGACCCTGAGCTGTATGATATGAATATCTAGCGCGTGACTACCGGTCAGCAATGGAACACTTTGAATAAAGTGGTGAATGACAGCCTGTGTGTTCCCTATTCGTCACTAAATAGACAATGTACTTTTGCAGTTATGCTCTCCGGTTGGTGCATTTCGTTGAGACTGCCTGAAACCAATCAGTTATCATAACGTGTGTTGCGACACCGTTGTTGTATTGACAGTTGCTTCCCTTTGTGGTCAGTGCGTGAGGCCCTTGTTTCTTGAGTTGATATATGAGAGGCCATGCGATCTTGCGTGAAACAACACGTCATTAAAAATGTCGACACGCGCCTGAACAGACGTGTGAGTGTTCCTTGTGGTAGCCATAGTGCTACTAAATATAACAACGTGGTGACGAAGAGGTTGGTCATTCGCTGACCAGTTCACAGGACCGACGGTGCTCTACGTTTCTTCAAATATACTCGGCATTTAACATACTTAACCTGAGGTGTCCGTCGTTTCGTAGATGTCACAACGTGATGCTGCTACTCATGACGTGGTACGCTGCTACTTGTGACGTGGGACGGTGCTACTCATGACGTGGTACGCTGCTAGTCATGACGTGGTACGCTGCTACCCATGAAGTGGTACGCTGCTATTCATGACGTGGTACGCTGGTACTCATGACGTGGTAAGCTGTTTTCAAACAACACCCGTCATGTCTATGCAACAGTATATCAACTTTCACCACTCTTCCACTTTATCGTTCTATTTATAGATACATGTTTTCTATCACATCCTTTTGATGGGTTCAGCTTGGTGCGGGGATCACTTCACCCCTCCCCCCCACCTCCAACTGTCGCCTCAATCTCATTTCACTTTGACACATAGCTACTCACGGAACTTCCCCTCCCTCCCCCACCTCCAACTGTTGCCTCAATCTCATTTCACTTTGACACATAGCTACTCACGGAACTTCCCCTCCCTCCCCCACCTCCAACTGTCGCCTCAATCTCATTTCACTTTGACACATAGCTACTCACGGAACTTCCCCTCCCCCCCCCTCCACCTCCAACTGTCGCCTCAATCTCATTTCACTTTGACACATAGCTACTCACGGAACTTCCCCTCCCTCCCCCACCTCCAACTGTCGCCTCAATCTCATTTCACTTTGACACATAGCTACTCACGGGTGAGTAGTCGGGCAATGGTGCACTCCAATAGCTTAATAATACATCATATATGCTCGCAATGGTCTGTTTCAGATTTCTGTAACCACCTTCTCCCACTTAAACCCCAGTGAGCCAAGGTAAGCAAATCATCATGGCAGACTTGTGTCCCGTTTAAGAAGGTGTTCCCCTATATATTTCAATAATACAATAAATTTAGACTTTATTTTTTGTATTATTTCAAAAATTTCAATTGATTCCAGGTCCGATGTGTTTCCCATTGCCTTATATAGCTTAACACCAAGCGCATTGCGTTCGATAATAATAAAAGGAAAAAAAAAGACAGTGAGAGTTCCGATAAGCAGCGTTTCGGATCATTGGCTAATCGAAGCTATTTGTAATTGAATATTTAATATCACTAATAACTTTCCAAACTATGATTTGACTTTTGTGTTAAGATAATTCTATATCTTTGTCACCGAAATGGCCGTGGGCGATACGTCCTGGCGGTGAAATAAGGGTGGCGAATCGGGGGTGGCAAAGTGGCGGGGGCGAATGGTCCCATCAAATACTCCCCTTCCTAGCCCCCCCCCCCAACCAATGTGTTGATTTGATGAAGGGTTGCGTTGGTAATAATGCGTTAAATTTACACTCCGTATTTTTTTTCACCCTCACACTCAGCGGGTCAACTGAAGGAAAGTATTGATCGCATCACCTTCATAGCCACAGGTAGTCACATTTCGATTTGTTATCATCAGCGGGGCTGTGACACTATAACGTCAATGACTGAGGGAGATTCGGACACCTGTCGTATTTTTTATCATTAAAAACTATACTTGGCTCGTTTATCTTAAAAAGATTGTACAAAAAATTGCCATGGAAATGAAACAACACAATGTTCCCATCATCTCCGTACTCTCTCTCTATTTCTCTCTCTCTCTCTCTCTCTCTCACCACTCTCTTGTGTCACTATTTCTAAGTCTCTCTTTTTCTCTTCGCTCTCAATCTCTCTTCCTCCCTCCACTTCCCCTACCCAATCTCTCCCCCCCCCTACCCAAGTGTTCCATCCATTCCTCCCCCATCTTTCTGTCCACATGCCTTATTTCCTTTCCCAATATTCCCCACCTCCCCATACTCACTCCCTACCTCGTCGACCCCCTTCACTAAACCCTGTCATCGCCTACCTGCCTTATCCCGTATAGTCTGTCACTGTGTCTTACAGATGCACCGACACTATCCTTCAACAGATATCATGAGAACGCCACGCTCTATTAAGCCCCTGTGTCGTATATGTAAAACACTAATAACTGATAGCTGTATGTTTGTACTCTCATTTGTCTTAAACCTTTAGTCTTCTTTAATCCCATTCAGCTACTTACACAACTAGTTCACGGCATCCTACACAACTGTAAAAATTTGCTTCTCATACAATGTAAGAGTTAATGGGCCTTCCATTCGTTCAAACTTTGGTGTTTTCATTTAGTCTTTGTTAATGTTCCGATTTTATAAAATGAAACATGAGTGCTAACATGATAAGTCATGCTAAATAGGATACAGTCGTGCTAAACATGATACAATTGTGCTAAACAGGATACAATCGTGCTAAATAGGATACAGTCGTGCTAAACATGATACACTCGTGCTAAACATGATACAATCGTGCTAAACATGATACAATCGTGCTAAATAGGATACAATCCTGCTAAACATGATACAATCGTGCTAAACATGATACAGTCGTGCTAAACATGATAAAATCGTGCTCAACATGATACAGTCGTGATAAACATAAGTCGTGCTAAACATGATACAATCGTGCTGCTGGCATCCGTCCTTCACAAGGTGACGATAGTATGGAATTCGCAAGTCGAATCCACAAGGCCTGGGATTATTCTTCTAGGATTCCCTGGTTCCCTACAGCAAATCGCCTCTCTCCACGCCGCTGGATAACCCCAAGGGAACATCATGTGGATGATACAGCTTGGCACCAGTGGCGTCGCAGGAGTTGTCGGAATGTTTCATTGTACCAATGTTATCCGCCTTTCTGGACTCCATCTCCGGGTTTGAATTCAGAGTTGCCTTCTCTTAGATGAGTTGCCGTCCAAGGTTAATGAGTCCCATCCACCCGTGCTAAATCGTGCTAAACATGATATAATCGTGCAACATGATTGTATCTTAAATACACTGACGTATAGATTCATGAAACGCCATGACTTAATGCTGTAAACTAACTTTTCCCGTTTGCATATCGCAGCAGGCTATTTAAAGTTAGTCATCTTAACACTTTGATTTGTTGTCATAAAGCTTTCAACAGCTCTTGATGCACACAACCAAGGGTGTGTGGGGGGTACTTTTCTAGAATCTCTCTTCCCGAATCTACTCCTTCGCGTGCTGTTATTACACCTGGCTTAGCTTATCAGCGCTGACGGTTATTAATTACCATGAGCATTGGTTCTGCTACTCGTTGATTCAGTAAGGATGTGTCTGTTGTTCCTATTCATCGCGAAGGATGTTTGCTACACAAACCAAACAAAGCACTAACGATATTTTCGTGGACCTGATAATAACTAAGGCTAAGGATATCACTTGTACGCATTTGTCTTCCTTGTGCTTTTATTAAAGTGGATTTTCGGGAAGGTCTTCTAGCTAATAATAGTATTCTTTCAAAGATAATGTTTCTTTCTTGGTAAGGTGTGCTTGGTACTTGGTACAAATTGCTTTGATTTTTCTTTTTGGAGGGTGTGGTGTGGGGGGGGGGGGGGGATAGCTTACCTTCTGACATGTGGGAACGGAAAGATATTTTCATAGATCAGACAGGTCTCTTCCATCCTGTCTCACAGACACGCTCACCCTGCCATCCTATTTACCCCTCTCGGTTTCTCTCACTCTCTATGTCTTGCACCAAGCTCTTCTTTCCAAGTCCAAGCAACCCACTCACTGGAAGACCACAACATTAAACAGTGTACTTCCAGCAAACACAATGCCGCCCCCTTCAAATGTCCCGTACCCTGGGGACCACAGGACTTAAATGTGAACTTTCCCAACTGATTACCCTCTCAGTTCTTTCTTCGTGTGGTGGCGTCATTCGTGTGGGATTCGGTGGGGAATTTCACTACAATACAATTAGCTGAGGCAGTCATTTAAGACTCTCTGCGGGCATCTAATTGGGTCATCTGTCTTGCTTAGTGGGCACCAGAATAAGTCGGTGGACTGACATTCAAATAAAGTTATCTGTTTTTAGACTTATGTGTAACTCGTGTGTCCTCCCTCATGGTGTGTAACTCGATTGTCCTCTCCCATGGGGTGTAACTCGATTGATATTATCGTAAAGTAAAGACGCACTATAAGAAGACAGGAAAACAATTATATTGTATGGTATTACACTTACACATTCACCGTGTGATGATTAGAGACAGTGATGGCCCCACACCACATTTACTTAGTGATGATTAGAGACAGTGATAGCCCCACACTACACATTTACTTAGTGATGATTAGAGACAGTGATGGCCCCACACTACACATTCACCTAGTGATGATTAGAGACAGTGATGGCCCCGTACTACACATTTACTTAGTAATGATTAGAGACAGTGATGGCCCCACACTACACATTCACCTAGTGATGATTAGAGACAGTGATGGCCCCACACTACACATTCACTTAGTGATGAATAGAGACAGTGATGGCCCCACACTACACATTCACCTAGTGATGATTAGAGACAGTGATGGCCCCACACTACACATTTACTTAGTGATGATTAGAGACAGTGATGGCCCCACACTACACATTCACCTAGTGATGATTAGAGACAGTGATGGCCCCGTACTACACATTTACTTAGTAATGATTAGAGACAGTGATGGCCCCACACTACACATTCACCTAGTGATGATTAGAGACAGTGATGGCCCCACACTACACATTCACTTAGTGATGAATAGAGACAGTGATGGCCCCACACTACACATTCACCTAGTGATGATTAGAGACAGTGATGACCCCACACTACACATTTACTTAGTGATGATTAGAGACAGTGATTGCCCCACACTACACATTCACCTAGTGATGATTAGAGACAGTGATGGCCCCACACTACACATTCACCTAGTGATGATTAGAGACAGTGATGGCCCCACACTACACATTCACTTAGTGATGAATAGAGACAGTGATGGCCCCGTACTACACATTCACCTAGCGATGATTCGAGACAGTGATGGCCCCACACTACACATTTACTTAGTGATGATTAGAGACAGTGATGACCCCACACTACACATTTACTTAGTGATGATTAGGGACAGTGATGGCCCCACACTACACATTCACTTAGTGATGATTAGAGACAGTGATGACCCCACACTACACATTCACCTAGTGATGATTAGAGACAGTGATGGCCCCACACAACACATTCACCTAGTGATGATTAGATACAGTGATGGCCCCACACAACACATTCACCTAGTGATGATTAGAGACAGTGATGGCCCCACACAACACATTCACCTAGTGATGATTAGAGACAGTGATGGCCCCACACAACACATTCACCTAGCGATGATTCGAGATAGTGATGGCCCCACACTACACATTCACCTAGTGATGATAAGAGACCGTGATGGCCCCACACTACACATTCACCTAGTGATGATTAGAGACAGTGATGGCCCCACACTACACATTCACCTAGTGATGATTAGAGACAGTGATGCAGACTGAATGTAAATATGGAACTGAGTTGTTAGACATTTACCATGAAACAACGTCAACATTTCTTTTGTCTATGATTTTCATACAATAAAGGGATGCACCAAAGAGCAAGTGCACTGATGTGTCTATGATTTCCATACAATAAAGGGATGCACCAAAGAGCAAGTTATCTGATGTGTCTATGATTTCCTTACAATAAAGGGATGGACCAAAGAGCTAGTGCATTGATGTCTTCTGGTTTCAAAATATGTGTGCGTGCATCTTAAAGGTGTGTGGGTGGAGGGGGGTGCTGATTCCCTGAGATGTCCGTCGTCCGGTAACAGACGAATGAAATCTTTCAACCCATTTGGCGTACATCTGTGTGGAAGTCTCTGCGACTGAATATCTTTAAAAAAACTCACTTCCAAACATGTTCCTTTAAAGAGGCTACGCTCTTCAACACAGTCCCTACTGAGAGTTACCTGTGTAGATGGACACAGAAAGAAGTCTTTTGGAGTGCGCTCTTTTAAAGCAGTGGCACCTAAATTATGGAACAGTTTGCCTCAGTCTTTGAGGGATTTTAAAAATGATAAAAGAATCATTTAAGAGCTTTTTATTGAAATAGATTTTATGACATCATAGCGCTTTGAGCATGCTAGGATAGCATGGACACAAGCGCTATACAAACAATCAACCAATCATCATCAGTTAGGTTTAAGTTGATAGCAGCCACATGATGTTAGGGCAGTGGTTCTCAACCTTCCTAATGCCGCGACCCTTAAATACAGTTACTCATGTCGTGGCGACCCCCAACCACAAAATTATTTTCGTTGCTACTGCATAACTGTAGAGTATATGTTTTTTTTCCGAAGGTCTTAGGCGACCCCCGTGAAGGGGTCGTTCGAACCCCAGAGGGGTCGCAACCCACAGGTTGAGAACCGCAGTGTTAGGGTTATGCTGATAACGGCCATCGGATGTTAGGTTTAAGCCGATAACAGCCATACGATTTTAGGGTTAAGCTGATATGTTAGGTTTATGCTGATATGATGTTAGGGTTAGGCTAACACGTTTTCTTCAATCAACTTGCTGACGGTTATAAAGGTTTTATAAAAGAATTGCGTTGCTGCCTGGAGGAAAAACATGTCAACATTGCTACATTTCCGAGAACGCCAAAACAGCACTTGGTGTTGTAAATGAAACTCTCTTCGTCAGAATTATAAGATTCAGTTGTACTGGTAAATTCTTGAGCGCCAAACCTTAGTACCGATATCACTCTTAGGCATGAGGAAATGATCGCTCACTGTAGCGTTGTTTTACAACACGGGGGTTCTCGTAAACTCAGAATTGAAACTAATAAACAATTGTCATTCAATAAATAAGAGCCCCAAAAAATCTACTGCTTCTTTGGGTTCCCATCAACTGTTCTATAAGAGTAACGGGGATCCTGCGGGTCACAATGCGTTAGTGAAATCAGACCTGTTTACCCCCAAACTCTTACAATCGTACACTAACATCACAAAATCGTTCAATACATTATGTTAATAGTAAAACAAATAAACATACAGTATATATAATTTATATAATGTATGCACCTCAATTTCGTACATTGTACGCAAAAATCGTAAGAGTAAACAGGTCTGGTTAAATAAACAAAATGTCCAAGAGTGCGGTACCTGAAACCGTGAGATGATGTTCAGGCTGTAAACATGGTAAAACGATTCTTACACCTCCTCAACATCCCATCCATTAATTGCACTTAGCATGGTGTTGATTCATAAAGTCAGAAACCGCAAGTTGTTGATCAGCTGAGTGAAACGAACACTGTTCCTGTTAATCTCCTGCTGGGCCTCTCTAGTCACCTGGAATGCGTCGATCTGTGAAGCCATTACACAGACAACACGCACTTCAGGTTGTGTAAGATCAGTTCATTGTAGTACGGGAGTTGTAGAGATCTTTAAATAAAGACAACAGTACGTATCTTCTATCGTTTATTTGGAAAAAACGTAAATTTCCATTTTGATGGATTGTCGCGTGATATGTGGTCATAGGTATCTCTTGTTATATAATTGTTGTACATACAGCTAACATATCTATCTATATCTATCTATCTATCATCTATCCATCATTTATCTATCTATCAATCTATCTTTCATCTGTCAGTTTTTCTATCTGTATATATGTATATGTCCGTCCGTTTGTCTGTCTGATTTGCCCCCCCCCCCCAATCGATTCTTCACTCTCCCTGTGTGTGTGAGAGAGCGTTGTGGACTTAGTTTTTAAAGCTTCGCTTACCCCATCAGCTTTAATTTGCTTTTTTTGTAGGAGGTGATCTTGATCTGTGTCAATGGCTCGAATAAACATTCATTCCGATAACTGGCCAGCCGTGTGAGAAGATCATTTGATTTGAAATAAGAGATGTCTAGTTCCCTTGCCTTCAGAGCTGTATACAGTTAAATAGTTCAGAGAGGACAAAAAAAAGGGGTAGGGTTGGTGAATAAGCGTCTTAACTATAAGACATGCACATCAGTTGATTTTTATAAACTTTCAATACATCTTGATGCTATCTTAGTTCATCATTCACTGCTGTGACATCAACTCATCAACTGTTACCTGTGCCCTGCAAACTCGGGTACATCTGTGCCCTGCAAACTCGGGTACATCTGTGCCCTGCAAACTCGGTTACATCTGTGCCCTGCAAACTCGGGTACATCTGTGCCCTGCAAACTCGGGTACATCTGTGCCCTGCAAACTCGGGTACGTCTGTGCCCTGCAAACTCGGTTACATCTGTGCCCTGCAAACTCGGGTACATCTGTGCCCTGCAAACTCGGGTACATTAAAACATAGAGCCGCAACGGAGCGGAGTCCCCTTGTGGTCCCAATAAATAATACGAAGCCGTATACTAAAAATAAAATTGTTCTTTCATCTTCTAGATACATCCTTTGTATTTTCAATTTTCAGACAGTCTTTTTTTCCATGTAGACTTGCACAAGACTTATAATGTTAACTAACGAACAGTTGACAATATATTTTGAACTATTAACGAATATACCATTATTTACATTGATTGATCATGTGCTTACGTGACAGTTCATCGACAGTCACACTATCGACGCCTCTTCATTGATAAATTCACTTCACTTCATCGACAAAACATTTAATCGACGGACAGTTCATCGACAGGGAGTAGGTATATTCACTAACTGATAGTGCCTCATAGTGTCTAACCTTAAGAAATATTCTCTTTTGTCTCCCTCAGATCCGGACGCCAGTGGATCTAAAGTTATTCCCTACAAGTCGGTGTTTGACACGCCGGTGCCATTCTCCGGCCAACGGGAGAACTGCTGGATCCCTGGGGTTGCCATCCGTGTGGATATCGGCCTGCACGAGCGTCAGCCCGCCCTCAAAATTCTCAATCCGAACTTGTAAGTTTGCATTTAAAACAATATCCTTTCCTCAAGTTTACTTGTGTTTAAATTTTTGTCACCAAACCCAGCATTCCTGTGTCATCTAGCCAAACATTTTCTGTGTCATCTAGCCAAACATTTCTATGCCATTTAGCCCAACATTTCTGTGTCAACTAACCCAACATTTCTGTGTCAACTAACCCAACATTTCTGTGTCAACTAACCCAACATTTCTGTGTCAACTAACCCAACATTTCTGTGTCAACTAACCCAACATTTCTGTGTCAACTAACCCAACATTTCTGTGTCAACTAAGCCAACATTTCTGTGTCAACTAACCCAACATTTCTGTGTCAACTAACCCAACATTTCTGTGTCAACTAACCCAACATTTCTGTGTCAACTAACCCAACATTTCTGTGTCAACTAACCCAACATTTCTGTGTCAACTAACCCAACATTTCTGTGTCAACTAACCCAACATTTCTGTGTCAACTAACCCAACATTTCTGTGTCAACTAACCCAACATTTCTGTGTCAACTAACCCAACATTTCTGTGTCAACTAACCCAACATTTCTGTGTCAACTAACCCAACATTTCTGTGTCAACTAACCCAACATTTCTGTGTCAACTAACCCAACATTTCTGTGTCAACTAACCCAACATTTCTGTGTCAACTAACCCAACATTTCTGTGTCAACTAACCCAACATTTCTGTGTCAACTAACCCAACATTTCTGTGTCAACTAACCCAACATTTCTGTGTCAACTAACCCAACATTTCTGTGTCAACTAACCCAACATTTCTGTGTCAACTAACCCAACATTTCTGTGTCAACTAACCCAACATTTCTGTGTCAACTAACCCAATATTTCTGTGTCAACTAACCCAACATTTCTGTGTCAACTAACCCAACATTTCTGTGTCAACTAACCCAACATTTCTGTGTCAACTAACCCAACATTTCTGTGTCATCTAGCTCAACATTTCTGTGTCAACTAACCCCACATTTCTGTGTCAACTAACCCAACATTTCTGTGTCAACTAACCCAACATTTCTGTTTCATCTAGCTCAACATTTCTTTAGCACTTTTGTTTTATGTCATTTAAATTGTTGTGTGTGTTTTAATTGTTCCTAGATTTTTAAATTATTATTTTTTTTTTTTAAAACTTGTATAGTCCCATCTAGGTACGTTATTAGTTTGAGAGCGTTGGAGCTGTTTAGCCCATCAAAAGATGACCCAACTGTAGACGTAGTCCTTGTAGATTAAATAGACACGAACAATCTGTGTCGCTAGACACGAACAATCTGTGTCGATAGACACGAACAATCTGTGTCGATATAACAATGTATATTGAGCTTTAATAATAATTGTACATTACAAATAATTAAACGTTTCGACACTTGCCTTCATCAGTACAAGACATACAAATAATTAAACGTTTCGGCACTTGCCTTCATCAGTACAAGACATACAAATAATTAAACGTTTCGGCACTTGCCTTCATCAGTACAAGACATACAAATAATTAAACGTTTCGGCACTTGCCTTCATCAGTACAAGACATACAAATAATTAAACGTTTCGGCACTTGCCTTCATCAGTACAAGACATACAAATAAGTATTAATCAAATTTACATAATATATACAGAGAGAGATAAATCCTACCTAAAAAAATAGAAAACCAGACAGAAACAAGGTAAAGAAAAAAGAAGAATGGAAAGGAAGTGACTTGAAGTAAAATGTAAAAGCCCAATCAGGAAAAAAGACATCGCAGTTACGTAAAATTGTGGATTTGGTTTATCCCGTATGGAGTTAACGTGCCAAATCTTGATATTAATTTATTGTCCATATGGATACTATACATTGTGTTACTAGTATACAGTATACCAGTAACTGCGATGTCCAAAATGCCATTATGGTTGGTGCTATTGAAATGTTTGGAGACCGGACAGAGAGCCTGTTTATTTATATTATAGAGGTGTTCTTGTGACGGGTTGCTAAATACGAGAGATAAAACATGCATGGGGGTGAAATATTTCGTCTGCACACTGATAGTTCACGAGCACTCGTGTCTTAGGGAAATCCAAAATGTCTCTCTTTGTAATTTAAGAACATAAAATGTTACAATTGTGACAGTCTTTCCAACGTCGCTAGGTTGTGGATACTGCATCTACGGGAAACTGAAGGTTTGTTTTGAGTGTGTGTGTAGACAATTACTCTGAATGAAAGTATGCGTGCATAATTTTAAAATAAAATGAAATGTCATGAAACGGTGGCGCATCAAAGCGTGGGGCATATTACTGCCACAAAACAAAGATGGAGTATGTGCATGTATAAAACAGTTCTAAAGCATTATCAGTCATCCTGATATTAGTTATTTTTACAACTTTTTACCGTTTTATCTATGTTGTGTGTTCTATCTGTTATGTCATTCCCGTTTTCATGTAGGGAGACGGACGCCATGTTACATGCCACATAAACTAGGATTGATACATGTAAGGAGATGGACGCCATGTTACATGCCACATAAACTAGGATTGATACATGTAGGGAGATGGACGCCATGTTACATGCCACATAAACTAGGATTGATACATGTAGGGAGATGGACGCCATGTTACATGCCACATAAACTAGGATTGATACTTGTAGGGAGATGGACGCCATGTTACATGCCACATAAACTAGGATTGATACTTGTAGGGAGACGGACGCATGTTACATGCCACATAAACTAGGATTGATACATGTAGGGAGATGGACGCCATGTTACATGCCACATAAACTAGGATTGCTACATGTAGGGAGATGGACGCCATGTTACATGCCACATAAACTAGGATTGCTACATGTAAGGAGACAGACACCACGTTACATGCCACATAAACTGAGATTTATACATTTAAGGAGACAGACACAAAGTTACATGCCACATAAACTGAGATTGATACACGTAGGGAAACGGACACCATGTTACATCCCACATAAACTAGGATTGCTACATGTAAGGAGACGGACACCACGTTACATGCCACACAACCAGGAATGGATTCGCTGTATTACCCGATTAAATTAAACCTCATATGTGTTTAATACCAATCCATGTACGTCTGCATCAGAACATGATAGACAATATGACCTCCTCCACCCCAGAATCTGTAACTGTGCGTTCGGACGTCTGGTTATTGTTGTGTGTTGTTTTTTTTTTTTTTTTTTTTTTTTTTTTTTTTGGGGGGGGGGGGGGAGAATCTGTTAGCGTGAGGACATCGTTGGCTCGACACCTCACTACTCTCCCCTCACCCCCAGTTATAGCTGATAAGGAAATAATGACCAGGCTGTGAGACGCGATAGGAATAGGAACCACTCTTCAAAAATGTGATTTCTGATATTTTTCTTTGTGTTATTTCTCTAGAGGCTACTTGCACAAGGGTTTTGTAACAGGACGGGACTGGATGGACCCAGGGCATTTTTATGAAATGGTTTGTAATATCTCTGGAGGCAGCTACGCTGCAACGGTTCTGTAACCTGGTGGGTTGGGTCGATGTCTTGAAATTAACAGGTCATACAATTGATTAAATATATGCATCGTGTGTGTGTTGGGGGGAGGGGAGGGGGTTTTACGGAGTAAAATAGTCAAGATATTGTGACGGCGTCGGACTTCTATCTCAATCCGGTTATGTGTTGCTGACATTCATAGCTGCTTTTTACTGGGCGTCGTTATCATTTTCAAAGGGCTGTTTGCTTAAGATGTTCAAGTACCAAATGACACTGCCAACAATAACTGGACGCTGTGTACAAGCTTCAGCTATGCATTAAATCATCGAGATCTGACTTGAGGCCCTATTGTAGTCAGGCTTGTCAACTCCAGACAGGACTGGTATGCTGAAATTGGAAGGGTCTAAGCTGTGTCCGCAGAATCATTCACAGACACACTTAGATATATATCGGGCCAAGCGTTTCTAACTATTCATATAGTTATTGTGAAACATGGGAGTGTATTTCCTTGCTTCTTCCAACGACAGCTTGAGATCCCTAATTTAATTTGTTCCGTATCTTAACCACCGACCCATCCACACCCACCCACCCCTAAATACATAATTGTTTGTTTTTTTTCCAATATTTGTTTGCCTTATCTGTTATATCAAGAAATAACCCGATCACATGACACGCCATGTGGAGAAATAATTTGTATTCTATCTGTGATGCATAACTTACATATATTAGTGTGGCGGACCTCATGTAATGTACACATTACTTGGAAACTTTATTTAAAAATAGACCATATTTTCAACGTGTTATCATGATTAATTTTTTGGGGTGTTTTTTTTGTGCCTATTGTCAAAACTAAGGCAACTGTAAGATGTGTCCCATTAACATCGCTGAATATGATTATGTACAATGTCATAATCAAATCAAATTTCTATTTATTTGTACGACTAATAAAATCTTTTTTTTTTCTTGTTAAAATGATTTTTTTTTAAATTAATGAAGAGCTCCTTGCCGACGCGAGTACAGCATGTGTGGTTTAAAAAAAATTGATGTTCAATCCTCCTAAGGTTGCTATAAAGCGTTAATTGATATATTTGAACACACTATAACATGGTTGGCAACCTAACGCCCGATATATTTTGAACACACTATAACAATGGTTGGCAACCTAAGGCCCGCTGACCCTAATGTAAGAGGTTCGTGGAAACTAAAAACATTCTTTTTTAAATTTATTTATTATTTTTAATGTTGCAATCGTTAGCGATTACTTGTATAAAATAATAATAATAATGTTTTTAAATTGATAATAACCAAGGTGTATAAAAATCGCCCATCTGTAATATTAGTAATGACATTAAACTAAAAATATATTTTTTTATTCCACTGCTTATTTTCGAAATGGACTCGTAGTGAATTTGTGAAGCCCATCGTCAATGACATGTATTAAAACTGAACTAATAGATTCTGGAAAATTATTATGCGGTCCGCGAAAATAAAACTTAATTTCCGTGCGGCCATCTGCACTAAAAGATTGGCCAACCTTGCATTGCAAGCTTCGTTATTTGAACAAGCATCAATCACAGCAAGGAACTGGCAAATGCATTTTAACTCTTTAAACGGTTGCATTAGCTTTGATGGCAAGCCATTGATTAACGGCAGAGGTTCTCAAATATCTGCGTTGTATCTGATCGCAAAAGTCAACTTAATTAACAGATTTCATTTTTTTTAATTGTTCATTTATTTGAGAGGAAGCAAAGCAAATCGGGCATATCCACTCAAAACTTGCAATTTTATTGGATATATGAATATATTGTCCACAGCTCGTTAAATGGATGCGTGGATTATATATTTAAAAAGCGATGGACCCTACCCTTTCAATGAATTCTTTTCACCATTAACCTATCATATGTGCTTCTTTCCAGCCAATAGCTGCTCTATCCGGTTAAATGATACTACAGCTATGAAAGAAATACTATATAGCACATGTGTCAAACTCAAGGCCCCGCGGGCCAAATCCGGCCTGCCGTACAATTATATCAGGCCCGAGAGGTCCCGACCGGCGTACAATCATATCCAGCCCGAGAGAGAATTTTAGACAACATTTTTTTTAATGGCCCTGCGATATAAAGTGCAAATCAAATTCCCTAATTGGCAGCCTTGCCGACCAATAGGTTAAATGACAGCTTCCTGACTTCGATCAGAATAGCGGAAATAAAAGTTGTGTAGTGAGTGGATGTTCGTCGTTTACAGTAATATAGCAAAGTTCAGTTGCTCGTTTGGGATTGCCGCACACGAAATGAAAGAAGTGTAGGGCCCGGATATTGCACCACCTTTTCCCGCTACGACCTACATATTATCAATCAAAGCTGGGAGGCTGAATATATGTTTACCGATATTAGCTGTAAATCTGTGTGTGTTATTTGTGGAGATAATGTGTCAGTGATCACTGAATATAATCTGAGACAGCACTACGAGACTAAAAATCAGAGCAGGAGCTTAAGATGGTAGAAGTATTGAAGAGAAATTAACATCACAGCAGACGTTTTTCACCAAGGAAAATGACAAAAGTTACTTGAATTCATAGACAGGACAAAAGATTTTGACGTTTCGGCTTAGAGCCTTCATCAGAAGACAAAAAGAATTATAACAAGTATCAGACCACAGTAAAAAAAAAAAAAAAAAAAAAAAAAAAAAACAACTTACGAGGTTCGTCCACATGCGGCTCGAACCTTGAAAATGTTTGGTAGGACATATCTGTGTGAGCGGGTGTTTTCTGTGATGAAGATTAACAAAAATCACACAGGATTCGTCTCACCGATGAACACTTGCAGTCCATCATGAGAATCTCAATGACACAGAGCGCTACTCCCAACATAAACGAACGTGTAACCAAGAAAAGATGTCAAACATCCATCTATAACAAAATGACATAAGAGCAAAATTGGGTATATCAATGCTTTTTTATTATTAAAATCTTTTTTATGTTTATGTACTAGCGAGTACCCGGCATGCGTTGCAATGCCACTCATCGAAATAAAGTGTCTGTGTTTTAATAATTTTTTTGTAAGTTCTTCTAATAACCACCTTTTTTTAACCGTCTGGTGCGTATTCGAATTAATTAGAAGGTTTTAAGAAGTGTCAGCAGACCACACGCAGCTGTCCGTGTGGGAAGCATGGATTTTCCAAATTTAGTCCCAAAACTTATAGCGATTGATCCCCCCATGCAATAGCTATGTTTGAAATTATATTTATATGGCTCATTTATTATATATAAACAAATTTTGGGCCCCCGGCCCCAAAAGTAATATTGTGAAATATTTGTACTAAATCAGAAACCTATTTATTAAGTCACATATACAAAATGAAATGTCACAGTTTATATTTAATGTAATTCCACCCAATTATGCAATAGCTCTGCTTGACGTTATATTTACATAGCTCATATAAGAAAAAAAAAAGAATTTAAGGCCCCCGGCCCAAAGCGGAATATTGTAAAATATTTGCACTTCTTTAGAAACCTAATGCGGGCCTGCACACAACAACTCACTGAAAGTTTACCGCATTCAGATGAATAGTATAGGAACTCATACGGAAATTATATTTAAATAGCTCATATTAGAAAGAAAAACTACTATAGGGCCCCGGTCCAAAACTGGTAATTCTTTGTAAAATGAGATGGGTTTTGATATTCATTGATATACTTTTGTAAATGTACTTTCGTTGTGTTAACGTCATTGATTTTCTTAATTCGTAAAATGAGAATATAGCATCTATTTTTCACAACAGTAATATCATTGGATTTAAAGATATAAAATTGTACACACCCTATTTCCTAACCCCCATATATATGTACCTAAGAAGGCAAATTATTTGTCAAATTCATTTTGAGACGTATAGTGTGCTGCCATGAGCAAATTAAACTATTGAATTACAACTTCCCCCTCCCCCAAACAGAGTTTTAAAGAAATTAATAAAATCATCCACGGGATTGTAATCCACTTACTTATGCAAAAACAATTTTTTTGCATTTCAAATGCTTTGTTCTTATTTAAATGAGTGATAAGTGCATTAGTGGATGCTATTTGGATATGTAGTTTCGCTGCACTGATTGCATTAAACGGCATTTTCGTATTAAAAGTATATTTAAAGGTTAGTTGTTTTTTTTTTTTTTTTTTACTAATTTATAAATTTCATAAATGTATATTTTTGGAAAGAATAAAAATAAAAATTTATTAAACGTTAAAAATAAAAAGCAAAACTTGTATTTCATTTTTTAAATTGTAGCAATTTAAAAAGCAATCTATTATATTTATTAATTTTACTTTTAGGAAGGGGGAAATACATTATCAATTTTATTATGCGCGGTTATTAAATCAGATAAATTTTTGCATTGAATAAATAGACAATTTGAGTTCTGACGTAATTTGCGTTATTATTTATAACAAATTAGTTTTACTTTTATTACGCAATATTTGGAACTACTTAAAAAATGCACTAAAATCAACAGATGTTTTGGTTTCCCCGATAAATGTGATTACAGTGTAATTCTTTGATCATAATTTGTTTTATTAATTTTCATAACTTTCAACCACATATAAAATGTTTAAAATAGTTCCTTAGTTGTTACTCCAAATTTATTTGTAATTTATATTATTAATTCTTAAAATTTTATTAAAATTAAAGCGAATATACAATATATTTTTCGCATTACCATTGATTCGAGTTCCTTAAAATATGAGAAGAAAACTATGATTGTTTTAAAAAAATGGGAACGTATTTAAATCGTATCGGTTCTTTGGAGTTAAGGTCAGCATAGATCATTCTTATATAATAGATGTATTACTACATCATTGCTATTCAAAATCACAACACATTTACAAAGCTATATCCGATTCTAAAATACGTCACTAAATTCAAGCTTATTTATAAAAACAACAAAAATACTCTCTACACTAAACATGGAAAAACATGTTTTCTCTGCTCTTGCTACAAATTGATGTCTGTTGGCATTTGTTCAAGGGCGGTTGAGTTGATAGATCCGATTGAAATTATTTTGATAAATTTTGTTAAAGAAAACAAAACGAATTTAAGGACATCGGCCCATGCGAAATATTGTAAAATGTTGTTCTAATTTAGAAACATTTGCGGGAGCGCGCATATCAATTCACCAAAGTTTTTATCGCAATCGGATGAATGGTATAGGAATGCATACGATAATTATATAGATAATATAAGGGTGGAAAACGAATTAAGGCCCCCGGCCACAAACGGAATATTGTAGAATTGTTGTATTACTTCAGAAACCTACTTATTATATCACAAAATTAAAAAAAGAGAAACATATTACTGAAGTTGTATCGCATTCAGATAAATTGTATAGGAGTGCATACGGATAATATTTTTTACAAAGCTCATATAAGAAAAATAACGATTTTGGGGCCAACGGCCAAAAACGGATTATTTTAAAAGTGTTGTAACTACTTCAGAAACCTAATTATTATGTGACACACACAATTTAATGTCGCTATTTGTATTTGATTAAAAATCTATCCATCCACACATTAGCTCTGTTTGAAATTTTATTTGTATTGCTCATATAGGAAAAATAGAACATAGGGCCCCTGGCTCAAAACAGAATATTTTAAACGGTTTTAATAATTTGAAAAGCTTTGCGGACGCGGGTAAAACATTTTACTAAAGTTTTATCGCATTCAGATAAATGATATAGGAGCGCATACAGAAATTATTTTGTACAAAGCTCGTATAAGAAAAAAAAAAGAATTTGGGACCAACAGCTGAAAACGGAATATTTTAAAAGTATTGTAATTACTCATTAACATGCGCGACCTTATGGACAACCTTTCAACAAAGTTTTGTTGCAATCGCATGAATGGTGTGGGAGCGCATACGGTTTGAAATTATATTTATATAGCTCATATTGGAAAAATAGAACATGGGGCCCCTGGCTCAAAACAGAATATTTTAAACGTTTGTAATAATTGGAAAAGCTTTGCGGGCGTGGGAGAAACATCTAACTAAAGTTTTATTGCATTCAGATGAATGGTATAGGTGCGTATACCGAAATTATTTTGTACACAGCTCATATAAGAAAAAAAAAGAAATTGGGGCCAACGGCTGAAAACGGAATATTTTAAAAGTATTGTAATTACTTATTAACATGCGCGACTTTATGGACAACCTTTCAAAAAAGTTTTGTTGCAATCACATGAATGGTGTAGGAGCGCATACGGTTTGAAATTATATTTATATAGCTCCTATAAGAAAAAACGAACATGGGGCCCCTGGCTCAAAACGGAATATTTTAAAACGGTTATAATTATTTCCAAACCTTTGTGGGCGTGCTTGCAACATTATACCAAAGATTTAGCGCATTCAGACGAATGGTGTAGGAGCGCAGACGGAAATATTTTTTACATAGCTCGTATAAGAAAAAAAACGAATGAAGGGCCAACGGCCGAAAACGAAATTATTGAAAAGTTTTTTAATGACGCAGTTAAATGCCCAGGTAGGTGGCCAACAACTCACCAAGGTTTTGTTGCAATCGCATGAATGGTGTGGGAGCGCATATGAGACAAACAGACATACATACAGACATACATTCATTTTTATATATATACTAGCGAGTACCCGGCATGCTTTGCAATGCCACTCATCGAAATAAAGTGTTCGTGGTTTAATAATTTTTTTGTAAGTTCTTCTAATAAACACCTTTTTTAACCGTCTGGTGCGTATTCGAATTAATTAGAAGGTTTTAAGAAGTGTCAGCAGACCACACGCAGCTGTCCGTGTGGGAAGCATGGATTTTCCAAATTTAGTCCCAAAACTTATAGCGATTGATCACCCCCATGCAATAGCTATGTTTGAAATTATATTTATATGGCTCATTTATTACATATAAACAAATTTTGGGCCCCCGGCCCCAAAAGTAATATTGTGAAATATTTGTACTAAATCAGAAACCTATTTATTAAGTCACATATACAAAATGAAATGTCACAGTTTATATTTAATGTAATTCCACCCATTTACGCAATAGCTCTGCTTGACGTTATATTTACATAGCTCATAAAAGAAAAAAAATAATTTAAGGCCCCCGGCCCAAAGCGGAATATTGTAAAATATTTGCACTTCTTTAGAAACCTAATGCGGGCCTGCACACAACAACTCACTGAAAGTTTACCGCATTCAGATGAATAGTATAGGAACTCATACGGACATTATATTTAAATAGCTCATATTAGAAAGAAAAACTACTATAGGGCCCCGGTCCAAAACTGGTAATTCTTTGTAAAATGAATGGGTTTTGATATTCATGGATATACTTTTGTAAATGTACTTTCGTTGTGTTAACGTCATTGTTTTTCTTAATTCGTAAAATGAGAATATAGCATCTATTTTTCACAACAGTAATATCATTGGATTTAAAGATATAAAATTGTACACACCCTATTTCCTAACCCCCATATATATGTACCTAAGAAGGCAAATTATTTGTCAAATTCATTTTGAGACGTATAGTGTGCTGCCATGTGCAAATTAAACTATTGAATTACAACTTCCCCCTCCCCCAAACAGAGTTTTAAAGAAATTAATAAAATCATCCACGGGATTGTAATCCACTTACTTACGCAAAAACAATTTTTTTGCATTTCAAATGCTTTGTTCTTATTTAAATGAGTGATAAGTGCATTAGTGGATGCTATTTGGATATGTAGTTTCGCTGCACTGATTGCATTAAACGGCATTTTCGTATTAAAAGTATATTTAAAGGTTAGTTTTTTTTGTTTGTTTTTTTTACTAATTTATAAATTTCATAAATGTATATTTTTGGAAAGAATAAAAATAAAAATGTATTAAACGTTAAAAATAAAAAGCAAAACTTGTATTTCATTTTTTAAATTGTAGCAATTTAAAAAGCAATCTATTATATTTATTAATTTTACTTTTAGGAAGGGGGAAATACATTATAAATTTTATTACGCGCGGTTATTAAATCAGATAAATTTTTGCATTGAATAAATAGACAATTTGAGTTCTGAGGTCATTTGCGTTATTATTTAGAACAAATTAATTTTACTTTTATTACGCAATATTTGGAACTACTTAAAAAATGCACTAAAATCAACAGATGTTTTGGTTTCCCCGATAAATGTGATTACAGTGTAATTCTTTGATTATAATTTGTTTTACTAATTTTCATAACTTTCAACCACATTTAAAATGTTTAAAATAGTTCCTTAGTTGTTACTCCAGATTTATTTGTAATTTATATTATTAATACTTAAAATTTTATTAAAATTAAAGCGAATATACAATTTATTTTTCGCATTACCATTGATTCGAGTTCCTTAAAATAATAGAAGAAAACTATGATTGTTTTAAAAAATGGGAACGTATTTAAATCGTATCGCTTCTTTGTGAGTTACGGTCAGCATAGATCATTCTTATATAATAGATGTATTACTACATCATTGCTATTCAAAATCACAACACATTTACAAAGCTATATCCGATTCTAAAATACGTCACAAAATTCAAGCTTATTAATAAAAACAACAAAAATACTCTCTTCACTAAACATGCAAAAACATGTTTTCTCTGCTCTTGCTACAAATTGATGTCTGTTGGCATTTGTTCAAGGGCGGTTGAGTTGATAGCTCCGTTTGAAATTATTTTGATAAAGTTTGT
This sequence comes from Omphiscola glabra, assembly GCA_964017045.1. Taxonomy (NCBI): domain Eukaryota; kingdom Metazoa; phylum Mollusca; class Gastropoda; family Lymnaeidae; genus Omphiscola; species Omphiscola glabra. The sequence goes on from OZ024798.1 coordinate 38,407,386, forward strand.
TAAAGAAAACAAAACGAATTTAAGGACATCGGCACATGCGAAATATTGTAAAATGTTGTTCTAATTTAGAAACATTTGCGGGAGCGCGCATATCAATTCACCAAAGTTTTTATCGCAATCGGATGAATGGTATAGGAATGCATACGATAATTATATAGATAATAAATGGTGGAAAACGAATTGTAGAATTGTTGTATTACTTCAGAAACCTACTTATTATATCACAAAATTAAAAAAAGAGAAACATATTACTGAAGTTGTATCGCATTCAGATAAATGGTATAGGAGTGCATACGGATATTATTTTTTTACAAAGCTCATATAAGAAAAATAACGATTTTGGGGCCAACGGCCAAAAACGGATTACTTTAAAAGTGTTGTAACTACTTCAGAAACCTAATTACTATGTGACACACACAATTTAATGTCGCTATTTGTATTTTATTAAAAATCTATCCATCCACACATTAGCTCTGTTTGAAATTGTATTTGTATAGCTCATATAGGAAAAATAGAACATAGGGCCCCTGGCTCAAAAAATAATATTTTAAACGGTTGTAATAATTTGAAAAGCTTTGCGGACTTGGGTAAAACATTTTACTAAAATGTTTTATCGCATTCAGATAAATGATATAGGAGCGCATACAGAAATTATTTTGTACAAAGCTCATATAAGAAAAAAAAAGAATTTGGGAACAACGGCTGAAAACGGAATATTTTAAAAGTATTGTTATTACTCATTAACATGGGCGACCTTATGGACAACCTTTCAACAAAGTTTTGTTGCAATCGCATGAATGGTGTAGGAGCGCATACGGTTTGAAATTATATTTATATAGCTCATATTGGAAAAATAGAACATGGGGCCCCTGGCTCAAAACAGAATATTTTAAACGGTTGTAATAATTGGAAAAGCTTTGCGGGCGTGGGAAAAACATCGAACTAAAGTTTTATCGCATTCAGAAGAATGGTATAGGAGCGTATACCGAAATTATTTTGTACAAAGCTCATATTAGAAAAAAAAGAATTTGGGGCCAACAGCTGAAAACGGAATATTTTAAAAGTATTGTAATTACTCATTAACATGCGCGACTTTATGGACAACCTTTCAAAAAAGTTTTGTTGCAATCACATGAATGGTGTAGGAGCGCATACGGTTTGAAATTATATTTATATAGCTCCTATAAGAAAAAACGAACATGGGGTCCCTGGCTCAAAACGGAATATTTTAAAATGGTTGTAATAATTTAGAAACCTTTGTGGGCATGATCGCAACATCTCGTCAAAGTTTTAGCGTATTCGAATAAATGGTGTAGGAGCGTAGACGAAACCTATAGTTTACAAAGCTGATATAAGAAAAAAAAACGATTTTGGGGCCAACGGCCAAAACAAAATATTTTAAAAGTGTTATAATGACTCTGTAAAATGCGCGAGCTTATGGAATACAACTCTCCAATGTTTTGTCATAATCGCATGAATGGTGTAGGAGCGCATTCGGTTTGAAACTATATTTATATAGCTCCTATAAGAAAAAACGAACATGGGGTCCCTGGCTCAAAACGAAATATTTTAAAACGGTTGTAATCATTTAGAAACCTTTGTGGGCATGATCGCAACATCTCGTCAAAGTTTTAGCGTATTCGAATAAATGGTGTGGGAGCGCAGACGAAATCTATTGTTTACAAAGCTCATATAAGAAAAAAAAACGATTTTGGGGCCAACGGCCAAAACGAAATATTTTAAAAGTGTTATAATGACTCAGTAAAATGCGCGAGCTTATGGAATACAACTCTCCAATGTTTTGTCGCAATCGCATGAATGGTGTAGGAGCGCATTCGGTTTGAAACTATATTTATATAGCTCATATAAGAAAAAACGAACATGGGGCCCCTGGCTCAAAACGGAATATTTTAAAATGGTTGTAATAATTTAGAAACCTTTGTGGGCATGATCGCAACATCTCGTCAAAGTTTTAGCGTATTCGAATAAATGGTGTAGGAGCGTAGACGAAACCTATAGTTTACAAAGCTGATATAAGAAAAAAAAACGATTTTGGGGCCAACGGCCAAAACAAAATATTTTAAAAGTGTTATAATGACTCTGTAAAATGCGCGAGCTTATGGAATACAACTCTCCAATGTTTTGTCATAATCGCATGAATGGTGTAGGAGCGCATTCGGTTTGAAACTATATTTATATAGCTCATATAAGAAAAAACGAACATGGGGTCCCTGGCTCAAAACGGAATATTTTAAAACGGTTGTAATAATTTAGAAACCTTTGTGGGCATGATCGCAACATCTCGTCAAAGTTTTAGCGTATTCGAATAAATGGTGTAGGAGCGCAGACGAAACCTATAGTTTACAAAGCTCATATAAGAAAAAAAAACGATTTTGGGGCCAACGGCCAAAACGAAATATTTTAAAAGTGTTATAATGACTCAGTAAAATGCGCGAGCTTATGGAATACAACTCTCCAATGTTTTGTCGCAATCGCATGAATGGTGTAGGAGCGCATTCGGTTTGAAACTATATTTATATAGCTCATATAAGAAAAAACGAACATGGGGCCCCTGGCTCAAAACGGAATATTTTAAAACGGTTGTAATAATTTAGTAACCTTTGTGGGCATGCTCGCAAAATCTCGTCAAAATTTTAGCGTATTCGAATAAATGGTGTAGGAGCGCAGACGAAATCTATTGTTTACAAAGCTCATATAAGAAAAAAAAACGATTTTGGGGCCAACGGCCAAAACGAAATATTTTAAAAGTGTTATAATGACCCAGTAAAATGCGCGAGCTTATGGAATACAACTCTCCAATGTTTTGTCGCAATCGCATGAATGGTGTACGAGCGCATACGGTTTGAAACTATATTTATATAGCTCATATAAGAAAAAACGAACATGGGGTCCCTGGCTCAAAACGAAATATTTTAAAACGGTTGTAATCATTTAGAAACCTTTGTGGGCATGATCGCAACATCTCGTCAAAGTTTTAGCGTATTCGAATAAATGGTGTGGGAGCGGAGACGAAATCTATTGTTTACAAAGCTCATATAAGAAAAAAAAACGATTTTGGGGCCAACGGCCAAAACGAAATATTTTAAAAGTGTTATAATGACTCAGTAAAATGCGCGAGCTTATGGAATACAACTCTCCAATGTTTTGTCGCAATCGCATGAATGGTGTAGGAGCGCATTCGGTTTGAAACTATATTTATATAGCTCATATAAGAAAAAACGAACATGGGGCCCCTGGCTCAAAACGGAATATTTTAAAACGGTTGTAATAATTTAGTAACCTTTGTGGGCATGCTCGCAACATCTCGTCAAAGTTTTAGCGTATTCGAATAAATGGTGTAGGAGCGCGGACGAAATCTATTGTTTACAAAGCTCATATAAGAAAAAAAAACGATTTTTGGGCCAACGGCCAAAACGAAATATTTTAAAAGTGTTATAATGACCCAGTAAAATGCGCGAGCTTATGGAATACAACTCTCCAATGTTTTGTCGCAATCGCATGAATGGTGTACGAGCGCATACGGTTTGAAACTATATTTATATAGCACATATAAGAAAAAACGAACATGGGGCCCCTGGCTCAAAACGGAATATTTTAAAACGGTTATAATTATTTCCAAACCTTTGTGAGCGTGCTTGCAACATTTTACCAAAGATTTAGCGCATTCAGACGAATGGTGTAGGAGCGCAGACGGAAATATTTTTTACAAAGCTCGTATAAGAAAAAAAACGAATGAAGGGCCAACGGCCGAAAACGAAATTATTGAAAAGTTTTTTAATGACGCAGTTAAATGCCCAGGTAGGTGGCCAACAACTCACCAAGGTTTTGTTGCAATCGCATGAATGGTGTGGGAGCGCATATGAGACAAACAGACATACATACAGACATACATTCATTTTTATATATATACTAGCGAGTACCCGGCATGCTTTGCAATGCCACTCATCGAAATAAAGTGTTCGTGGTTTAATAATTTTTTTGTAAGTTCTTCTAATAAACACCTTTTTTAACCGTCTGGTGCGTATTCGAATTAATTAGAAGGTTTTAAGAAGTGTCAGCAGACCACACGCAGCTGTCCGTGTGGGAAGCATGGATTTTCCAAATTTAGTCCCAAAACTTATAGCGATTGATCACCCCCATGCAATAGCTATGTTTGAAATTATATTTATATGGCTCATTTATTACATATAAACAAATTTTGGGCCCCCGGCCCCAAAAGTAATATTGTGAAATATTTGTACTAAATCAGAAACCTATTTATTAAGTCACATATACAAAATGAAATGTCACAGTTTATATTTAATGTAATTCCACCCATTTACGCAATAGCTCTGCTTGACGTTATATTTACATAGCTCATAAAAGAAAAAAAATAATTTAAGGCCCCCGGCCCAAAGCGGAATATTGTAAAATATTTGCACTTCTTTAGAAACCTAATGCGGGCCTGCACACAACAACTCACTGAAAGTTTACCGCATTCAGATGAATAGTATAGGAACTCATACGGACATTATATTTAAATAGCTCATATTAGAAAGAAAAACTACTATAGGGCCCCGGTCCAAAACTGGTAATTCTTTGTAAAATGAATGGGTTTTGATATTCATGGATATACTTTTGTAAATGTACTTTCGTTGTGTTAACGTCATTGTTTTTCTTAATTCGTAAAATGAGAATATAGCATCTATTTTTCACAACAGTAATATCATTGGATTTAAAGATATAAAATTGTACACACCCTATTTCCTAACCCCCATATATATGTACCTAAGAAGGCAAATTATTTGTCAAATTCATTTTGAGACGTATAGTGTGCTGCCATGTGCAAATTAAACTATTGAATTACAACTTCCCCCTCCCCCAAACAGAGTTTTAAAGAAATTAATAAAATCATCCACGGGATTGTAATCCACTTACTTACGCAAAAACATTTTTTTTGCATTTCAAATGCTTTGTTCTTATTTAAATGAGTGATAAGTGCATTAGTGGATGCTATTTGGATATGTAGTTTCGCTGCACTGATTGCATTAAACGGCATTTTCGTATTAAAAGTATATTTAAAGGTTAGTTGTTTTTTTTTTTTTTTTTTACTAATTTATAAATTTCATAAATGTATATTTTTGGAAAGAATAAAAATAAAAATGTATTAAACGTTAAAAATAAAAAGCAAAACGTGTATTTCATTTTTTAAATTGTAGCAATTTAAAAAGCAATCTATTATATTTATTAATTTTACTTTTAGGAAGGGGGAAATGCATTATAAATTTTATTACGCGCGGTTATTAAATCAGATAAATTTTTGCATTGAATAAATAGACAATTTGAGTTCTGAGGTCATTTGCGTTATTATTTAGAACAAATAATTTTACTTTTATTACGCAATATTTGGAACTACTTAAAAAATGCACTAAAATCAACAGATGTTTTGGTTTCCCCGATAAATGTGATTACAGTGTAATTCTTTGATTATAATTTGTTTTACTAATTTTCATAACTTTCAACCACATTTAAAATGTTTAAAATAGTTCCTTAGTTGTTACTCCAGATTTATTTGTAATTTATATTATTAATACTTAAAATTTTATTAAAATTAAAGCGAATATACAATTTATTTTTCGCATTACCATTGATTCGAGTTCCTTAAAATAATAGAAGAAAACTATGATTGTTTTAAAAAATGGGAACGTATTTAAATCGTATCGCTTCTTTGTGAGTTACGGTCAGCATAGATCATTCTTATATAATAGATGTATTACTACATCATTGCTATTCAAAATCACAACACATTTACAAAGCTATATCCGATTCTAAAATACGTCACAAAATTCAAGCTTATTAATAAAAACAACAAAAATACTCTCTTCACTAAACATGCAAAAACGTGTTTTCTCTGCTCTTGCTACAAATGGACTACGATTAGTCACTTCCTTGTTTTGTCACGTGATACGTACCAGCCATTAGTAGGCTTTCTGTTACACATAACAACACATAACAACAGATAAACAGCTGATCAGCCATTGCCATTATCATTAATTCTAAAGCAAAATGTTTGTCTCCATCAGCGCTTCCCCAGTGTTAATTAAAATTTTACTTTTCAAAATATTCTTGAATACACGTGTTTTTTTAAAATGACATTCATAAATGTGACAATAATTATAATTCAGTTATGATTAAAGGAAGAAAGTTGTTTGAAGAAAAATTTGTGAGCGACTAGTGTGTTGCAGACAGCCTCCCGGAAGTATTACTTGTTTTTACACGTATCACGTGACAAAACAATCGACTAATCGTAGTCCATTGATGTCTGTTGGCATTTGTTCAAGGGCGGTTGAGTTGATAGCTTTGTTTGAAATTATTTTGATAAAGTTTGTTAAAGAAAACAAAACGAATTTAAGGACATCGGCACATGCGAAATATTGTAAAATGTTGTTCTAATTTAGAAACATTTGCGGGAGCGCGCATATCAATTCACCAAAGTTTTTATCGCAATCGGATGAATGGTATAGGAATGCATACGATAATTATATAGATAATAAATGGTGGAAAACGAATTAAGGCCCCCGGCCACAAACGGAATATTGTAGAATTGTTGTATTACTTCAGAAACCTACTTATTATATCACAAAATTAAAAAAAGAGAAACATATTACTGAAGTTGTATCGCATTCAGATAAATGGTATAGGAGTGCATACGGATATTATTTTTTACAAAGCTCATATAAGAAAAATAACGATTTTGGGGCCAACGGCCAAAAACGGATTATTTTAAACGTGTTGTAACTACTTCGGAAACCTAATTACTATGTGACACACACAATTTAATGTCGCTATTTGTATTTTATTAAAAATCTATCCATCCACACATTAGCTCTGTTTGAAATTGTATTTGTATAGCTCATATAGGAAAAATAGAACATAGGGCCCCTGGCTCAAAAAATAATATTTTAAAGGGTTGTAATAATTTGAAAAGCTTTGCGGACTTGGGTAAAGCATTTTACTAAAATGTTTTATCGCATTCAGATAAATGATATAGGAGCGCATACAGAAATTATTTTGTACAAAGCTCATATAAGAAAAAAAAAGAATTTGGGAACAACGGCTGAAAACGGAATATTTTAAAAGTATTGTAATTACTTATTAACATGGGCGACCTTATGGACAACCTTTCAACAAAGTTTTGTTGCAATCGCATGAATGGTGTAGGAGCGCATACGGTTTGAAATTATATTTATATAGCTCATATTGGAAAAATAGAACATGGGGCCCCTGGCTCAAAACATAATATTTTAAACGTTTGTAATAATTGGAAAAGCTTTGCGGGCGTGGGAAAAACATCGAACTAAAGTTTTATCGCATTCAGAAGAATGGTATAGGAGCGCATACCGAAATTATTTTGTACAAAGCTCATATAAGAAAAAAAAGAATTTGGGGCCAACAGCTGAAAACGGAATATTTTAAAAGTATTGTAATTACTCATTAACATGCGCGACTTTATGGACAACCTTTCAAAAAAGTTTTGTTGCAATCACATGAATGGTGTAGGAGCGCATACGGTTTGAAATTATATTTATATAGCTCCTATAAGAAAAAACGAACATGGGGCCCCTGGCTCAAAACGGAATATTTTAAAATGGTTGTAATAATTTAGAAACCTTTGTGGGCATGCTCGCAACATCTCGTCAAAGTTTTAGCGTATTCGAATAAATGGTGTAGGAGCGCAGATGAAACCTATAGTTTACAAAGCTCATATAAGAAAAAAAAACTATTTTGGGGCCAACGGCCAAAACGAAATATTTTAAAAGTGTTATAATGACTCTGTAAAATGCGCGAGCTTATGGAATACAACTCTCCAATGTTTTGTCATAATCGCATGAATGGTGTAGGAGCGCATTCGGTTTGAAACTATATTCATATAGCTCATATAAGAAAAAACGAACATGGGGTCCCTGGCTCAAAACGGAATATTTTAAAACGGTTGTAATAATTTAGAAACCTTTGTGGGCATGATCGCAACATCTCGTCAAAGTTTTAGCGTATTCGAATAAATGGTGTAGGAGCGCAGACGAAATCTATTGTTTACAAAGCTCATATAAGAAAAAAAAACGATTTTGGGGCCAACGGGCAAAACGAAATATTTTAAAAGTGTTATAATGACTCAGTAAAATGCGCGAGCTTATGGAATACAACTCTCCAATGTTTTGTCGCAATCGCATGAATGGTGTAGGAGCGCATTCGGTTTGAAACTATATTTATATAGCTCATATTAGAAAAAACGAACATGGGGCCCCTGGCTCAAAACGGAATATTTTAAAACGTTTATAACTATTTCCAAACCTTTGTGGGCGTGCTTGTAACATTTTACCCAAGATTTAGCGCATTCAGACGAATGGCGTAGGAGCGCAGACGGAAATATTTTTTTACAAAGCTCGTATTAGAAAAAAAACGAATGAAGGGCCAACGGCCGAAAACGAAATAATTGAAAAGTTTTTTAATGTCGCAGTTAAATGCCCAGGTAGGTGGCCAACAACTCACCAAAGTTTTGTTGCAATCGCATGAATGGTGTGGGAGCGCATATGAGACAAACAGACATACATACATACATTCATTTTTATATATATAGAAGATTGTTTGAAAAAGGTTTAATTTTCCCCTTATTGAATGTTTAGCTTGGTCGGCCCGCAGCCTTACGTGTGATTTGAGTTTTGGCCCGCAACCTTACGTGTTATTTGAGTTTTGGCCCGTTGAGCGATTTGACAGATTTGTGTTATAGCATATGGGATGGGATGGTTTTGCAAACAAATGGCTTATTCAATGGGCCATTAAAATCATTTATAACATCATGGTTTCCTGACGAGGTGAAGTGTTTTATTGTGTTTGTATAGTCTAACGTTTTAGTACACTGGCCGCATAATGCAACACATAAAACCACATTTAGTGGGTTCAAATTCGTACATATAAAAGCAGAGTAGAATGGCTCGTCATCCCAGTACAATGACTCTTCTTGGACAGTGTAGAATGGGCTCGTCATCCTAGTAAAATAGCTTTTCTTGGACAGCTTAGAATTGATTCGTCATCCCCGTAAAATGACTCTTCTTGGACAGAAAGCAAATCCTGAATAATACAGAAAGAAAGAGAATGGGAAAAAAAACGCAAGCACCCTATTTAGAATACGACATTGAACTTGGCGTGTGATTAAATCGCTTGTATTCGAGCATTCCAGCACTCACCACATTGGTCCCTTAAAGACGACTTTGGATTGTGTGCATCTGGTAAGTTTAGCTAAATGAGACGCATTGGGTGGGTGATTAGCACGAGGATCTAATCGTATGTCAATGACAATTAAAAAATGCTGCTGTAACACGTCACTCGTCAATTTGTCCCATTTGAGAAGCTTTTAGGCTCAGCTCGTGACGACTTGATTCCTCCGTTGTATTACGTCACAACAAAGAATTTGATCTCTGCGGATACATTTAGACTGACGAATGGAGTTTTAATATAGATGCCATATGTCATCCTGTTCACATTAAATCTGGATTATTATTTTGATTTTGAAAGATGTGTACTCCGGTGAAAACTCCGGGTTTCCTCCATGACATCGTCTCCGTCCCTTCGATATAAAAATTCAAATTAAATAAGGCCCATAACAAATTTATAACTGTGTGATTTTACGACTTGTTGATGTCGTCCGCCTTGAGATGAGGACGATAGTGTACTTGATTGTGTGGCTTTCTTAACATCTGTTTGTATCTTTATATCTTTTAATCGCAATGTTTAAAACGATTATTTCATTTACATTTAGATTCGATTATTTTGTTTCTCTGTGCCTCTTGGGCGTTTAGAGCACAAGTCTGTATTCAAAACTTGACCAGAACTCGGAAATATTGAAAACAGTCTGTGTCCCTTGAGCAAATTGTCTGTTCTAGGCTTCTCTGTGCCCATATTTTACCATGTTATGGACATCCCAGAGAGATGGTTTATTTTACACGTCTTCGTCTCATCGTACATTTTCATCTATTACGTTTTGGCACCTCTCAAATATCCCATTGGCCAGTCTTAGCGCCTGTCCCATGGGCCAGTCTTAGCGCGTGTCCTATTGGCCAGTCTTAGTGCGTGTCCTATTGGCCAGTCTTAGTGCGTGTCCTATTGGCCAGTCTTAGTGCGTGTCCTATTGGCCAGTCTTAGTGCGTGTCCTATTGGCCAGTCTTAGTGCGTGTCCTATTGGCCAGTCTTAGTGCGTGTCCTATTGGCCAGTCTTAGTGCATGTCGCTTCGGCCAGTCTTAGTGCGTGTCCTATTGGCCAATCTTAGCGCTTGTCCCATTAGCCAATCTTAGCGCCTGTCCCATGGACTAGTCCTAGTGCGTGTCCTATTGGCCAGTCTTAACGCGTATCGCTTCGGCCAGTCTTAGTGCGTGTCCTATTGGCCAATCTTACCGCGTGTCCCATTTGTCAATCTTAACGCGTGTACCATTGGCCTATCTTAGTGCATTTCCCATAGGCCAATCTTAGCGTGTGTATCTTTGGCCAATCTTAGAGCGTGTCCCATAGCCCAAAATACATTAAACCCGTTTTTAACCTTCAAAATACTCCTACGTCTGTCTTGATTTTATTCATCGATTATGCATCGTAAATTAAATGGTAATAAAGGAGAGAGATGGCAACCAGGTTCGCAAAAAATTTAAATGAGTAAAACAAAGGATGGGAAAACCTGCACAAAGAAACCCAGCAGCATTTTTTTTCCTGTCTTCTCGGCTATTAATTTTCAGTTAAGTGCTATTTGGTTATTTAATTCTGTTTTTTTTCTTCTTTTGTTTGTGTGCCGAAGGTTTCCTGCCGACATGTACATTGTTTTCTTTTTTCGGTTGGTTTTTTTTTTTCGGTTGGGTTTTTTTTTTCGTTTTTTTTTTTTTTTTTTTTTGCGTTCCTTTTTTTCAGGTTTTTCCATACATCGTAAACTAAGCGTTTTGACATTGGTCATTTTAATAACCGGACCAGGTGGCCAGAATCATGGACTTAAACCGTTCAACAATTATAGGTTTTATCAAACGTTTACATAAGAGGAAACCCACCAGCCCACCGCCCCCTCGCTTATGTTTTAAAGATGTTCGATAGAATGGATTTAACCCTTCTGGTACCGACCTACTTTTTGCTCTTATAGCCTCTCAGTACCGGATATTACTTTGCTATCTATTCCCTGTGGCCCGGATATTATTTTGAAATGTGCTAAAATTTGATATTTTACAAATCAGCAAAAAAAATTCAGTAATTGGTTGATTTTCATAATTTAAAAGGCAAAATAAAATTCGACTATTCCCCTAACGAATAACATTCTTCCCGAACCTATGGTGAAAGGTTTTATCCTCGTTTTTGTGTTTATATTAGATACCCCGCTATGTGGTCGTAAGTCGTCATCAATAGCGCTAGTCAGCGCCATGGAAACAACAAAATTCAGATCCGCACAGAAAATTTAGTAATTGGTAGATTTTCATAATTTAAAAAGCAAAATAAAATTCGACTATTCCCCTAACGAATAAACATTCTGCCCGAGACTATGGTAAAAGGTTATATTCTCGTTTTTATAATTATATTGATACCCCTCTACATGGCGTAAGTCGTCATTAATTCCGCTAGGTGGCGCCTCGGAAACAACAAATTCAGATTAATTTTAAGTTAATACAAAAAATTCAGTAATTGGTTTATTTTCATAATTTAAAAAGCCAAATAAAATTCTACTATTCCCCTAACGAATAAACATTCTGCCCGAGACTAAGGTGAAAGGTTATAGCCTCGTTTTCTTTGTTTATATTAGATACCCCTCTATGTGGCAAATAGACGCGCTTGGGCCACAGGGAAAAAAGTCGGCTGGTGAAAAAAGACGCGCTTGGGCCACAGGGAATAACGGAAGTCACTGCAAAAAGACGCGCTGGGTACTGGAAGGGTTAACTGTAATCATTGGCCCACTTTATTTCAAGGTCTTGGTGTAAGGGGTTACTTCGAAAATGTTTGTTTCTTTCTTTTTACATTTGGTTGTTTTGGTTTTCATTTTAGTGTTTTGTTATCAGGCTTAATCGGCACATTAACGGGGCTTACAGAAAACACGAAACCAGAGTAACCTAACAACTACAAGGCGATGTTTACATTCAGTATATATTTTTAAGGTTTGCATTTCAAGGAATTCTGAAACTTCATTGACCTCCATCAACATCTGCTCCCAGCATCCAGGCATCGTGTTCCCTCTGACTATCCTATGGAATGATCTCACATAGGTAAAGAGCGTTGTACTGATTGTTACCGCATGGGAAATCGGTCATCTTGTAGCCGTTAGCCCGCCACAGAGCCAGGCAGTTGTAGAATTCACCATCGTTGGGTTCTGGCCCGTACCAGTCGACGAATTTCAACGGTTTACCACTGAAGTGGTACAGCCACACGCCTTCCCTGACCGCGTCCGTGCCGCTGACCACCACACCGTCCACGCCTCCGCCGATGGACGAACCGAGCTGGTTTTGGAGGTAGTTGACGATGGCGTTGTATTCATCCACGGTGTCGATCTCGGCCAGGTGACCGCCGTACACGGAGCAGGCGGCCGTGGATTGCTTGTCGTCTGAGAATGGAACTCGGGACAGGTAGTACTGAACACCGTTAAACGCGAAGCCAGACACGAAGAGCACAGCCTGCATTATGTCCAACTTCCGGTCTAAAATCTCAATTTCGACCCTGAGCTGATCTTCCCTTCGTTTGGCCTGGCCGTCCAGACTAATGATTTTATTGATGAGGTCAGTGACGGCAGGTAAATTCCCAGTTGCCGCGTCCGTGTCTTCTATGGCTATAGGTCTGCCGGACTGGTCCTCCCCTTGAGCTACACATTTGTACGTCCCGACCTGGTCCTCTTGCGGGAACCTCCACTTGACGCTGAGTGTAGACAGTCCCGTCTGGTTTATGTTTCCCGTCGCGACCGCAGCCTCATCTGCGACGACAACCGCCTGACCGCCTGCCAGGTAGTCGATAGTGGCAAGGTCGACGTAGGAACTGCTAAACTCACCCAGTCGGGATATCGTGAGAACCTCCACTTTGGACACGTTGGTGCTGGGGCCCTTTTCGAAGGTACACTCTACAACAAAATCTTCCGTGATGCCGTAGTTGATTCGATAGTGGCTGAGTAACACGTAGAAGGAGGCCGCTGAAATGTAATCGAGGTTGTTATTTTTTTATTACAGTAGCTTAGAAATATATCTATATGAATCCAGAAGTAATATCGTTATCAACACACATAAAATAGTATAGTAATATATTAAAATAATGTAGATGGCCAACGTCTGATTGCTGCATCTTGAACATTCGGGCATTTTCTTTCAAATAAATCTACACAACCGACATGAAATAATCACATCATTTCTTATGAAACAGTTGCTATTACCTTGTCTTTAAAGAAATGGAATCCCTGCGTGTTATATCTAAACGTTTGTTTTAGTATCTACCTTAAGCGATGGAAACTTGGTAATATGTGTGATTTCCTACTTGGTATGTGTGAAGGGGTTTGACCAAATAATTCAATTACTTGCTGCTTATAGATTGACAAAATGAAGTGTCTGGATTTTGGTGGTTTTAAAGATGTCGTGATGTATAGCAGTGACGACTTTGTATGTCGGCTGAAACTAAATAATTGCCTTTTTAAAGACTTTAACAGCTGGAATTCATCGTGTTTCTCAATTAAAACTGATCCTTAAAGAGTAGCACTGTACCTGCGTTGTGAATCAGTAAAGTAATGAAAATGTACGACAATCTACTCCTGAACTCCATGTTTACAGCTGGTCTCAGTCAAATGCTCCAAGTCACTGAGCACTGACACAATTTATTGTATGTACAAGATTAGTGATGTGAGCTATGACAGCTGCAACTATTTCTTTCTTGACTGGTCGAAATCTGTCAGAAATCATGTAGGATGGAAGCGCACTGGGATAATAATTACTGTTTTTATCAGCTGTTAAAAATGTACAAGTGGACATTAGATTCCCAAATGGCTCAATTGAAAAGTATGTTATGTATGTGTGTGAGTGCACTCTGCGATACACCTGCGGGCAACCACTAGAAAACATCTAGACCCTAAGTGACATAAAATAGCAACTGTTTGTATACATATAGGCAACAGACTTGCGGGCAACCACTCGAAAACAGATCTAGGAAACATATCTAAGCAACTACTTGAATACATATAGGCAACAGACTTGCGGGCAACCACTCGAAAACAGATCTAGGCAACATATCTAAGCAACTAGTATGGCATCTTTCCGTCTACAAGAGACGATATATTTATCTTCTCTGATTGCAGCTCTTGGTGTGGCTAGTGAGACCGATCCTCGAGTGGCAGTCTCTTTTGCAAGTCCCACACACGAATGCGGTGGAGCAGTGTTGTCTGGCCTTTCTCTGCGCTCTCTTTACAGCTGCTTCCGCCCTGTAGAGCTACTCGGCACGTAGTGATCCTTCCTTCACGATGCCCCGCCATGTGGATCGATCCTCCGCCAGGTCCTCCGAATTTGAGATGTTGATGTTGGCCGCCTTCATGTCCCTTTGGCATATGTCTATGTATCTGAGACGAGGCCGTCAAACTGACCTTGTCCCTGTCGCCAGCTCGCTGTACAGCAAGTCCTTAGGTATGTGACCAGGTTGCATTCGCTTGACGTGCCCTAGCCAGCAGAGGCGTCTTTGGATTAAAATGGCTGGGACGCTGCACATATTTGTTTGAGACAGGACATCCGTGTTGGGGACTATTTCCTGCCATTTGATGTCAAGGATGCGGCGCAGGCATCTGAGGTGGAAGCCATTGAGCATTTTTTCGTGTCTGGTGTGTGTGGTCCAAGACTCACTTCCATAGAGGAGTGTGCTCAGTACGCATGCCTGGTATACCTGCAGCTTAGTTCTTGTTGTGAGTTTGGCATTGGACCAGACTCTTTTCTTCAATCTCGCCATGACAATTGCGGCCTTCCCTATCCTACCACTTATCTCATCCTGCATTGAGAGGGTGCTCGAAATGTTCGACCCTAGATATGTGAATCTGTCAACAGCATCCAAGTCTAAGCAACTACTTGTATACATATAATCAACAGACTTGCGGGCAACTGCGGATATATATATATATATATATATATATATAAAGTCTTCTGTAGTTTTTAGATAATGTACTCTTTAGATGCTCAGTCTTCAGCATTTTAAAATACAGGTATCCAAAAAAACAGAGTACAGTCTGACATAGGAAGCAATGTGTGTTTTGTTGCCAGGATTAACCTTTGATTTAATCATTTGATCTCCACGCCGCAATGAGACTCACAGACTGTATACATCACTACAGCGTGCTGTTCATCGTGTGCTGAAATCTGGCCTGAAGCCGATGTTAACAAAATGAGGAAGAGCCACAGAAGTGTAGCATTGGTTGGTTGGTGTGGGAGGGGGCGAGGGGGAGGTTAATTACACGACAGTGGTTGATGTAGAGATGTGTGGTTTATTTATATGACTTGGGATGATTATGAAATGTGTACTGACATAGCATTTGATTAACGGGTAATGATGTCGCTGGGGTAACCAGTTATAAGGAAGGCTGCTCAGGTTATCGTGTTGGTCTGTTTGCTCACATCAAGCTAATGCAAATTTGAATGAAACTTCATTCCCCCAAAAAATAAAAAAATTGTGTGATGTCCTCTCTCTCTCCCACCCTTCCCACCTCCTCTGTATACCTGGAATTAGCTACTCTGATTATTTAATAGTTCCTCAGATCCATATATGGGAATTCGATTTTTTTTCCTTCATTTTATTTATATATATATATATAATATATATATATATATATATATATATATATATATATATATATACACATTTTTTTTGTTGTTGTTGCTGGATGTTGATCCTTAAGTTGACTCTCTAATTAATGTAAATATAAATTGATAATCAACTTTCCCAGCCCCCCATGGACACCAGCCCCCCATGGACACCAGCCCCCCATGGACACCAGCCCCGCATGGACACCAGCCCCCCCATGGACACCAGCCCAGATTGGGGAAACCTTGATTTCAATGATATCTTACGTGCATCGATACCACATGGGAACTCACTCCTAAGAACGTGTCCCGGTGGCTTGAATTAAATGTACCACGGACTTGGAGATGATTTGTTACCTGCTCCTAGTTGTTGATTCAGTCGGGGGCAACATGCCAAGTACAAGATTATGTAGTTGCTGTCCGTGATCAGTGTCTGTATATCAAATACAGCTATATACATATTAAAAATTCAGTAATAACGCGAAGTTTATAAACTAACAATTCAGTACAAGTATTATATTATGATGTTACTAATGGTAACTTTATATTATGTGGTGCATGTTTAGCAATTATGATGGTGTGTGTTCATTTAAGTTTAACTAAACTGACATCAGCCTCTCATGTTCATTAATGTCAACTAAACTAAACTGACATCAGCCACTCAGCTAACCAGGAAGGTTGCCAGTACCACAAACCCCAACTCATCAAGAGCGCATCTTTACAAAGTTACAAGCAGCATCGTACCGACGGCTGAGTTGGCACGTCACACCACTTAATATAGATTGGTTTATCCCGTCATTGTTGGTATCAGTTCTTATTTGGGGCGGAGGGGGTCGATGGCTCATGGCTCTGAACATCGATTAAAATTGGAATGGTATTTGCTTTAACTAATTATGGCATTGTAGGATGAAAAAATATCACTATCGAGATAATAAAAAAATCATTATTTTCTTTATGAAATGAATGAGTTTCATGTTTTATTCGGGTTAACCGATTCCATTTGTCGAATAGATCACAGGTTCCCACATTTGTAACATGTAAGGATCGCACTGCATATCTTTTTTTTTTTATCTTTTTAAAAAATACAAAAACCATAAAATGTGATCAATGTTATTATTATTATTATTATTGAAAATCAAATGTAATTCACCAAATTACAATCATAATTCTCCAATCAATTCTTACAATGAACATTTTGAGACTTTTAAATCAAGCTAAGAGCCTGTGACCTGAATATACCAAAGACTTATCTCTTGTAAGCAAACACACGATTGCAGCATTCTGTGTTCTATGTCTGCATAGAGATTTAAGTCCAGCTAATACCACGCGTGCTTTATCTATGGGTCTTGTCATGTGGACTGGCGGGGGGTCCTCAACCTTTGAGTCGTGAACCCTGTTGTGATCTAGTTTGACGAGATCGGTCGTACAGAATAGATGGCATACGTTTTCACTGGTACCCAGGGGTTGTCAGGAAGTAGAAATTGTGCCAAGATGACCTGTCGTACAGTATATATTGATCGATTGATTGGATACTTCTATAGCGCTGGTATCCATGCTACTTTAGCATGCTCATTGCGCTCTGGTGTCATCAAATCTATTAAACAAAAAAGTCTTTAAATGTTTCCTAAATGATTTTCTGTTCTTTTCAATACTCCTCAAAGATGGAGGTAAACTATTCCATAACTTTGGCGCTATCGCTTCAAAAGAGTGCACTATATATGGCAATGTCCCTGGTATCCAGGAGTTGTCAATCAGAATTTTTTGTTGTTGATAATTGCAAGTTCATAAAAAGTTACTCATAATCAATAATATGATGAATCAGTCTTGGTGCAACCATAGACGAACATGTGGAACCACTGGGCTATTCTCAGTGGCGATCTGAGGTCGCGTGCTGCTATCTTTCTGAAGGGAAAGATTTGATTAAATTGAATGTTCACTTGACTTGCTATTATTGGACCCGTCTCCTGGTGGCCGCCTATCTGAGTGCATTATTTACACATGGGGAACATTCTCTGTGGTCGCTGATCAACTGTAGCGGGTGGAGGGAGTCGTGGCTAGGACACACTGTTGGATGGAGGGAGTCGTGGCTAGGACATACTGTTGGATGGAGAGAGTCGTGGCTAGGACACACCGGGATGGAGGGAGTCGTGGCTAGGACCCACTGGAATGGAGGGAGTCGTGGCTAGGACACACTGTTGGATGGAGGGAGTCGTGGCTAGGACACACTGTTGGATGGAGGGAGTCGTGGCTAGGACACACTGGGATAGAGGGAGTCGTGGCTAGGACACACTGGGATAGAGGGAGTCGTGGCTAGGACACACTGTTGGATGGAGGTAGTCGTGGCTAGGACACACTGTTGGATGGAGGGAGTCGTGGCTAGGACACACTGGGATGGAGGTAGTCGTGGCTAGGACACACTGGGATAGAGGGAGTCGTGGCTAGGACACACTGTTGGATGGAGGGAGTCGTGGCTAGGACACACTGGGATAGAGGGAGTCGTGGCTAGGACACACTGGGATAGAGGGAGTCGTGGCTAGGACACACTGGGATAGAGGGAGTCGTGGCTAGGACACACTGGGATAGAGGGAGTCGTGGCTAGGACACACTGGGATGGAGGGAGTCGTGGCTAGGACACACTGGGATAGAGGGAGTCGTGGCTAGGACACACTGGGATGGAGGGAGTCGTGGCTAGGACACACTGGGATGGAGGGAGTCGTGGCTAGGACACACTGGGATGGAGGGAGTCGTGGCTAGGACACACTGGGATGGAGGGAGTCGTGGCTAGGACACACTGGGATGGAGGGAGTCGTGGCTAGGACACACTGGGATGGAGGGAGTCGTGGCTAGGACACACTGGGATGGAGGGAGTCGTGGCTAGGACACACTGGGATGGAGGGAGTCGTGGCTAGGACACACTGGGATGGAGGGAGTCGTGGCTAGGACACACTGGGATGGAGGGAGTCGTGGCTAGGACCCACTGGAATGGAGGGAGTCGTGGCTAGGACACACTGGGATGGAGGGAGTCGTGGCTAGGACACACTGGGATGGAGGGAGTCGTGGCTAGGACACACTGGGATGGAGGGAGTCGTGGCTAGGACACACTGGGATGGAGGGAGTCGTGGCTAGGACACACTGGGATGGAGGGAGTCGTGGCTAGGACACACTGGGATGGAGGGAGTCGTGGCTAGGACACACTGGGATAGAGGGAGTCGTGGCTAGGACACACTGGGATGGAGGGAGTCGTGGCTAGGACACACTGGGATAGAGGGAGTCGTGGCTAGGACACACTGGGATAGAGGGAGTCGTGGCTAGGACACACTGGGATAGAGGGAGTCGTGGCTAGGACACACTGTTGGATGGAGGGAGTCGTGGCTAGGACACACTGGGATAGAGGGAGTCGTGGCTAGGACACACTGGGATAGAGGGAGTCGTGGCTAGGACACACTGTTGGATGGAGGTAGTCGTGGCTAGGACACACTGTTGGATGGAGGGAGTCGTGGCTAGGACACACTGGGATGGAGGTAGTCGTGGCTAGGACACACTGGGATAGAGGGAGTCGTGGCTAGGACACACTGGGATGGAGGGAGTCGTGGCTAGGACACACTGTTGGATGGAGGTAGTCGTGGCTAGGACACACTGTTGGATGGAGGGAGTCGTGGCTAGGACACACTGTGGGGCACATACATGTTTGAGATGGATTCATCGTGTGTTGGTGGTTGGTTGTTGTGTGGTGGTTGGTTGTTGTGTGGTGGTTGGTTGTTGTGTGATGGTTGGTTGTTGTGTGGTGGTTGGTTGTTGTTTTGTGATGGTTGTTGTGTGGTGGTTGGTTGTTTTGTGGTGGTTGGTTGTTGTGTGGTGGTTGGTTGTTGTGTGGTGGTTGGTTGTTGTGTGGTGGTTGGTTGTTGTGTGATGGTTGGTTGTTTTGGGGGAGACGATTAGGGGTCACACCGGCTTCACCGACTACTTTTTAAATATAAAATCAGAGCTTTTTTATTATTTGTTTTTTTTTTAATTTCTTCTTGTGAGAGATTTCCATTTTTGAAAGAACATAACATTGAAGATAATATGTTTAACGTGGCTTTTGTGGTTACCGGAAATTTGATCGAAAAAAATTTCGTCGACGGAAAATTGATCGACGGTAATTTAATCGAACGGAAATTTGGTAGAATCTTTTTTTCAGTTCAGACTTTAAAATTTTCTATACTATATAGTAAAACAAAATAATGCGTTCAAAAAGAAATTTGACGCAAAATTTTAACGTATAAACTAAAATAACGATTCGACCAAATTTTCGTTCGATCAAATTACCGTCGATCAATTTTCCGTCGACGAAATTTCTTTCGATCGAATTTCCTGAAACGGTTTTTTGTTTCTGTCTTCGTAAACGTTACCCGTTATAGATATACTTAGTAAATGAATTCAGTATTGGCGCGACAATTTACGCTGAGTCAACTATTAAAACTACACATTTTTTAATTATTTTTTTTCTCCTACCCCAGATTATTGTTAAAATAACGATCTCGTAGTTTTTTTTTAAATGTTCGATTCCGACTTCTTTATATGACGTTTGGTTGTTGGGTCTATATTTTCAGATACAAAATAATCGGACATGTGTTTACAATTTTCTTTCTGAGTGAAAGACAGGTTCGACTCCACGACTGCCTTGCCGTGTTGTAGAATGGTAGAGTGGCTAGAACCAAACCTTACAGTGTTGTTGACTGTGTTGTAGAATGGTAGAGTGGCTAGAACCAAACCTTGCCGTGTTTTTGAATGTGTTGTAGAATGGTAGAGTGGCTAGAACCAAACCTTTCCGTGTTGTTGAATGTGTTGTAGAGTGGCTAGAACCAAACCTTACCGTGTTGTTGAATGTGTTGTAGAATGGTAGAGTGGCTAGAACCAAACCTTGCCGTGTTGTTGAATGTGTTGTAGAATGGTAGAGTGGCTAGAACCAAACCTTACCGTGCTGTTGAATGTGTTGTAGAATGGTAGAGTGGCTAGAACCAAACCTTACCGTGTTGTTGAATGTGTTGTAGAATGGTAGAGTGGCTAGAACCAAACCTTACCGTGTTGTTGAATGTGTTGTAGAATGGTAGAGTGGCTAGAACAAAACCTTACCGTGTTGTTGACTGTGTTGTAGAATGGCTAGAACCAAACCTTACCATGTTGACTGTGTTGTAGAGTGGCTAGAACCAAACCTTACAGTGTTGTTGACTGTGTTGTAGAATGGTAGAGTGGCTAGAACCCAACTGCCGCTGTAATGAGTTACCCAAGCACGTTCAATGGTGCACCATGATGTACTCTTCCATTTCACATTATGTTCATCACGTGACTGCTTGCAGGCTCAGCTATCAATGTACAGGTCATTGGATTCAATTTGCATGAGTGCTTTGAGTTGCTACGTGTTATCGCATTCAATTGAGCTTAATGTCGAACTTAAGCCAACGGGGTATTAATCAGGAACCTAATTTGGTGATCCAATGATCAACTAAATGATCTAAGGACCACCCAAATGATCCATGGACCACCTAAATGATTAGGGACCACCTAAATGATCCAAGGACCACCTAAATGATCCAAGGACCACCTAAATGATCCAAGGACCACATAAATGATCCAAGTACCACCTAAATAATCCAGGGACAACCTAATTGATCCAAGGACCACCTAAATGATCCACAGACCTCCTAAATGATCCATAAACTACCTTAAAGATCCAAGGACCAACTAAATAATCCATTGACCACTTAAATGATCCATAGACCACCTAAATTATCAAAGGACCATCTACATTATCCAACGACCAACTAAATGATCCAAGAACTACGTAAACTATCCAAGGACCACCTGAAGGATCCAAGTTCCATCTTTATGATCCAAGATCCACCTATACCATTCTTTTTGGCCGTACATTATATAACAGTTTTTCCCTAATAAATATTAATTATTCTAAATATTCCCATTCTTTCGGCTGTCTCATTATCAAGAAATCTCTTAAACCCATGACAGAACTCACATGGGCACTTGAGAGATAGGGCGCATGCCTCTTAATCACCCCCAATTTTACAGTGTCATTCAGGAGTGACGTTATCTAACTCAGCCCCATCATTACGGGGACGGAATTAAGAGGCGTTTAACTGATAGTGTGAACTGTTGTTGTCATTGTGACCTGTGTGACAACGGTGTATGGGTGTGTGGGTGTGATAGGGGAGAGAGGGTGTGACAGGAGTGCGTGAACATGCTAGGAGTGTGAGGGTGTGACAGGGGATTGTGGATGTGACGTGGTTGTATAGTGTGACGGTGTTTAATAAATTGACAACCGTGCATTGACGTGACAACGGTGTATGGGTGTGACAGCGGTGCATAGGTGAAACAACATTGTATAGGTGAAACAACGGTGTTGTGATGTAACAACGTTGTATGGGTGTGACAGTGGTGCATAGGTGAACCGTCGGTGTATAGGTGTATGATAAGTGTATGGGTATGACGGGGATGGAGCCATTCACCGACGCCACTAAGCCGATGCCGTTTCGCCGACAGTTACATAAATTCTTTTACAACAAATGTGATATTTTTTAGAAGTGATTAAAATACTGTTAAAAATCTAGTTAGTGTCTATTTTAAGAACACCGATTTTCCGAAAAGTTAGTCATTCAAACGCATCCTGTCTTCTTTTATCGTACGATGTGCGTATGGCATGAATCAATGGTGTATGTCACGAAGCAATAGTGTATATGTATATGACACGAAGCAATGGTGTATGACACGAAGCAATGGTGTATGACACGAAGCAATGGTGTATGACACGAAGCAATGGTGTATGACACGAAGCAATGGTGTATGACACGAAGCAATGGTGTATGACACGAAGCAATGGTGTATGACACGAAGCAATGGTGTATGACACGAAGCAATGGTGTATGACACGAAGCAATGGTGTATGACACGAATCAATGGTATATGACACGAACCAATGGTGTATGACACGAAGCAATGGTGTATGACACGAAGCAATGGTGTATGACACGAAGCAATGGTGTATGACACGAAGCAATGGTGTATGACACGAAGCAATGGTGCATGACACGAAGCAATGGTGTATGACATGAAGCAATGGTGTATGTCATGAATCAATGGTGTATGACACGAATCAATGGTGTATGACACGAATCAATGGTGTATGACACGAATCAATGGTGTATGACATGAATCAATGGTGTATGACACGAATCAATGGTGTATGACATGAATCAATGGTGTATGACATGAATCAATGGTGTATGACATGAAGCAATGGTGTATGACATGAATCAATGGTGTATGACATGAATCAATGGTGTATGACATGAAGCAATGGTGTATGACATGAAGCAATGGTGTATGACATGAAGCAATGGTGTATGACATGAAGCAATGGTGTATGACATGAATCAATGGTGTATGACATGAAGCAATGGTGTATGACATGAAGCAATGGTGTATGACATGAATCAATGGTGTATGACATGAATCAATGGTGTATGACATGAAGCAATGGTGTATGACATGAAGCAATGGTGTATAACAAACACCAGAACATAAGTCCAGCCTATGTCGCTCAATTCATTCTCTAATTTATAGGATGGGCCAAATAAAACCGGTACGTCTCTGTGTTATTGGAAGAGTGTTTCAGTCATAATTGATCGATGGGCAAAATATGGCCAATGTGTATGGGTTTCATCTTGCACAACACATTTAACTAGTTTGGTGACATAAGTCATAAGTGGGAACACTGAAGCAGGCAATGGCTGGGGGAGCTGGACTCGATTCATCCATTCACAAAGTACATTTAAACTCCGCTATAACGCGATAATTTCGGTTCAAAAATCGGTTTGCGTTTAGACATGTGCACGGTCATTGCATTGATGGGTTTTACAATATTCCCCGCGAATAGCTTGGGGATTTTTTAAATAGTAAAATTATTTTATTTTTTAAAATTAATTTGTATAGCTTTTGTGAGCTGTACGTTGTACGAGACTATATATTTGTAGATCTCTTCTGAGCTATGTATTGTACGATTCTATATATTTGTAGATCCCTTGTGAGCTTCGTCTTGTACGAGACTATATATTTGTAGATCTCTTTTGAGCTATGTATTGTACGAGGCTATATATTTGTAGATCTCTTGTGAGCTATGTATTGTACGAGGCTATATATTTGTAGATCTCTTGTGAGCTATGTATTGTACGAGGCTATATATTTCTAGATCTCTTGTGAGCTATGTATTGTACGAGGCTATATATTTTTAGATCTCTTGTGAGCTATGTATTGTACGATGCTATATATTTGTAGATCTCTTGTGAGCTATGTATTGTACGAGGCTATATATTTGTAGATCTTTTGTGAGCTATATGTTGTACGAGCCAACATATGTATAGATCTTTGTGTTCTATATGTTTTACGATACTATATATTTATAGATCCCTTGTAAACTATGTGTTGTTTGCGTTGTATCCAGATTCGCGTCATACCGGGCCTCATGATCGCGGGGTTTCACTGTGCCTAGATCATTGCATGTTGCTCTCGGAATTGTGGCTAAATTGAACTGTTATGAAAAATATGAATTTTCGGATGCTTGAAAATATGCATTTTCGAACTGTGGATGTCCAGATAATGTTAGAACTTATCAGATTTTATCAACATTTGGTAATCTTGTGGTGTTT
Organism: Omphiscola glabra; assembly: GCA_964017045.1. Lineage (NCBI taxonomy): Eukaryota > Metazoa > Mollusca > Gastropoda > Lymnaeidae > Omphiscola > Omphiscola glabra. Next base: position 38,431,910 of record OZ024798.1, read on the forward strand.
TATTGACACCAAAGGGGGGCTGTCATACGTGTGTTTGCCTCTTGTGGTGTTTTAGTGACACCAAAGGGGGCTGCCATACGTGTGTTTGCCTCTTGTGGTGTTTTAGTGACACCAAAGGGGGCTGCCATACGTGTGTTTGCCTCTTGTGGTGTTTTAGTGACACCAAAGGGGGCTGCCATACGTGTGTTTGCCTCTTGTGGTGTTTTATTGACACCAAAGGGGGGCTGCCATACGTGTGTTTGCCTCTTGTGGTGTTTTATTGACACCAAAGGGGGCTGCCATACGTGTGTTTGCCTCTTGTGGTGTTTTAGTGACACCAAAGGGGGGCTGCCATACGTGTGTTTGCCTCTTGTGGTGTTTTATTGACACCAAAGGGGGGCTGCCATACGTGTGTTTGCCTCTTGTGGTGTTTTATTGACACCAAAGAGGGGCTGCCATACGTGTGTTTGCCTCTTGAACATGTTCATTTCATACGGCATTTCAGGGTGAACAACTTAACGGTTTTAATTTTTACATTTCAAATCATCGGATTTCTTGTTTAAAAAATCGTAAATGCTGATTTTTGGGAACGACTCCACCTTGAATATATTTAAAATCCTAATTTGAAACTGCAGGTTATCCAGACCCAAAAGATTTGTCAGAATAAAACTAATTGTGAGAAACCTGGCTTCAGTTTTTAAAGAGAGAGACTCGACTTTACTTTTCATACAGCCCAAGATTTACTTTTCATGCAGACGAGACTTTACTTTTCATGCAGACGAGACTTTACTTTTCATGCAGACGAGACTTTACTTTTTATGCAGACGAGACTTTACTTTACATGCAGACGAGACTTTACTTGGAACAGATTATTTTTTACCTGACTTTACCTTATCATCTAAGGAGACAAACTTTGCTGAAGGGTGACTGCTCTTGATTTGTCAGTAGTGGGAGCGGACCAAGTTATTTTAAGACATGTAGTTACATAAATCACCATCTTAGCTGTTTGCCTGTGTGGATTGATTTCTGCCAGCATATCATAAGGAAATTTTTATATATCGTTTGAGTCAGTGGGACCTGACTTAAGTAGGCCAACCCTGGATTTATTCATGAATTGTACAAAATAATTTAAAATAATAAAGTAAAAAACCAGTCCACCCTGCATGCCCCACAAATTGGGTAGTAACCGAGGTTTATGTGAATGCTTAAATTAGTGTGGTGTGTGCTGTAACAATTGAGGTTAGCACTACATGGTTAACTCCTCCCCTGGTCTAGGTTGGTCAGTGTGAACAACTCCTCCCCTGGTCTAGGTTGGTCAGTGTGAACAACTCCTCCCCTGGTCCAGGTTGGTCAGTGTGAACAACTCCTCCCCTGGTCTAGGTTGGTCAGTGTGAACAACTCCTCCCCTGGTCTAGGTTGGTCAGTGTGAACAACTCCTCGCCTGGTCTAGGTTGGTCAGTGTGAACAACTCCTCGCCTGGTCTAGGTTGGTCAGTGTGAACAACTCCTCCCCTGGTCTAGGTTGGTCAGTGTGAACAACTCCTCGCCTGGTCTAGGTTGGTCAGTGTGAACAACTCCTCGCCTGGTCTAGGTTGGTCAGTGTGAACAACTCCTCCCCTGGTCTAGGTTGGTCAGTGTGAACAACTCCTCCCCTGGTCTAGGTTGGTCAGTGTGAACAACTCCTCGCCTGGTCTAGGTTGGTCAGTGTGAACAACTCCTCCCCTGGTCTAGGTTGGTCAGTGTGAACAACTCCTCCCCTGGTCTAGGTTGGTCAGTGTGAACAACTCCTCCCCTGGTCTAGGTTGGTCAGTGTGAACAACTCCTCCCCTGGTCTAGGTTGGTCAGTGTGAACAACTCCTCGCCTGGTCTAGGTTGGTCAGTGTGAACAACTCCTCCCCTGGTCTAGGTTGGTCAGTGTGAACAACTCCTCCCCTGGTCTAGGTTGGTCAGTGTGAACAACTCCTCCCCTGGTCTAGGTTGGTCAGTGTCAACTTTATTGCTAAATGGTTGGTAGGATACTGGATGAAGTCAAGAGGAAGATTTTGACCTTTTCAGTTGCCAAAGTTACAGCAACAAGACTATATATTTGTGCGGGGATTTCTCCAATGAGAATGTGGAATAGAGTAACAATCTGACGCTTCTTATTATGAGAACACATGGCACATGACATGTCATATACCTATTATATTTCATGCCATGACATGTCATATACCTTTTGTAGTTCATGTCTTTGTTCCAGGTACATCATCACAGTTATAACACATGACATGTTATATACCTATAGTACATCATCAAAGTTATAGCACATGACGAGTCATACACCTATACTATTTCATGTCTTTGTTCCAGGTACATTATCACAGTCAAGCATGGAGACTTCGAGTGGATCATTTATAGGAGATACAAACATTTCCGGCAGCTCCACGACTCCTTGGCATTCTTCCTGGCCAGATATCGTGTTCCGCTGCCCAACAGAGAGTGAGTTGTTTTAGCTATAAAAGCCAAGCCGGCAACCATAAATCATCGATAAACCACACCCAGAGAAATGATTGATGGAAATTGTTGATTGAAGTTTGAACGCAAGTTACCCTGGCTGTTAGAGTCATTTTTAGAGACCCTGGCTGTTTAAGTCATTGTTAGAGACCCTGACTTTTAGAGTCATTGTTAGAGACCCTGACTGTTAGAGTCATTGTTAGAGACCCTGACTTTTAGAGTCATTGTTAAAGATGGACAGTAAAGTTTTCAGCTGTAAAATATTATATAACATTTTAAAAAAATAGGCATGGATCTTTATTATTATTATTATTATTCTGTAACAGCTGATCAAGGCACTATTTTAATGTTACTGCCTATAATGGTTTTAGCAGTTTGGAAAGCTTTCATGTTTTAAATTATATCATTGCACCCACTGCCTCACACTCTGCTCCCTCTGCCCCACACTCTGCTCCCTCTGCCTCAAACTCTGCTCCCTCTGCCTCACGCTCTGTTCCCTCTGCCCCACACTCTGCTCCCTCTGCCCCACACTCTGCTCCCTCTGCCTCAAACTCTGCTCCCTCTGCCTCACAATCTGTTCCCTCTGCCCCACACTCTGCCCCACACTCTGCTCCCTCTGCCCCACACTCTGCTCCCTCTGCCTCAAACTCTGCTCCCTCTGCCCCACACTCTGCTCCCTCTGCCCCACACTCTGCTCCCTCGGCCACACACTCAGCTCCCTCTGCCTCACACTCTGTTCCCTCTGCCCTTAGCTCCCTCTGCCCCTTACTCTGCTCCCTCTGCATTACACTCTGCTCCCTCTGCCCCACACTCTGCTCCCTCTGCCTCAGACTCTGTTCCCTCTGCCCTTAACTCTATCTGCCTCACACTCTGCTCCCTCTGCTCCCGTTGCCCGTCACTCTGCTCCCTCTGCCTCACACTCTGCTCCCTCTGCCTCACACTCTGCTCCCTCTGCCTCACACTCTGCTCCCTCTGCCCCACACTCTGCTCCCTTTGCCTGTCACTCTGCTCCCTCAGCCTCACACTGCTCCCTCTGCCTCACACTCTGCTCCCTCTGCCTCACACTCTGTTCCCTCTACCCCACACTATATTCCCTCCGCCCACACTCTGCTCCCTCTGCCCCACCCTCTGCTCCCTCTGCCCCACACTCTGCTCCCTCTGCCCCACACACTGCTCACTCTGCCCTACACTCTGTTCCCTCTACCCCACACTATACTCCCTACGCCCACACTCTGCTCCCTCTGCCCCACACTCTTCTCCCTCTGCCCCACACACTGCTCCCTCTGCCCCACACTCTGCTCCCTCTGCCTCACACACTGCTCCCTCTGACTCACACTCTGCTCCCTCTGCCCCACACTCTGCTCCCTCTGCCCCACACGCTGCTCCCTCTGCCTCAAACTCTGCTCCCTCTGCCCCACACTCTGCTCCCTCTGCCCCACACTCTGCTCCCTCTGCCCCACACTCTGCTCCCTCTGCCCAACACTCTGCTCCTTCTGCCCCACACACTGCTCACTCTGCCCTACACTCTGTTCCCTCTACCCCACACTATACTCCCTACGCCCACACTCTGCTCCCTCTGCCCAACACTCTGCCCCACACTCTGCTCCCTCTGCCCCACACACTGCTCCCTCTGTCCACACTCTGCTCCCTCTGCCCCACACTCTGCTCCCTCTGCCTCACACAATGCTCCCTATGCCCCACACTCTGCCCCACACTCTGCTCCCTCTGCCTCACACGATGCTCCCTCTACCCCACATTCGGTTCCCTCTGCCCCACACTCTGCTCTCTCTGCCCACATTCGGCTACCTCTGCCCCACACTCTGCTCCCTCTGCCCCACACTCTGCTCCCACTGCCTCACACTCTGCTCCCTCTGCCCCACACTCTGCTCCCACTGCCCCACAATCTGCCCCCTCTTCCCCACACACTGCTCCCTCTGCCCCACACTCTGCTCTCTCTGCCCCACACTCTGCTCCCTCTGCCCCACACTCTGCTCCCTCTGCCCCACACTCTGCTCCCTTCCCCACACTCTTTTCCATCTGCCCCACACTCGGCTCCCTCTGCCCCACACTCTGCTCCCTCTGCCCCACACTCGGCTCCCTCTGCCCCACACTCGGCTCCCTCTGCCCCACACTCTGCTCCCTCTGCCCACACTCGGCTCCCTCTGCCCCACATTCGGCTCCCTCTTCCCCACACTCTGCTCCCACTGCCCCACATTCGGCTTCCTCTGCCTCACACACTGCTCCCTCAGCCCCACACTCTGCTCCCACTGCCCCATATTCGGCTCCCTCTGCCTCACACACTGCTCCCTCTGCCCCACATTCGGCTCCCACTGCCCCACACACTGCTCCCTCTGCCCCACATTCGGCTCCCACTGCCCCACATTCGGCTCCCTCTGCCCCACATTCGGCTCCCTCTGCCCCTCACTCTTCTCCCTCTGCCCCACATTCGGCTCCCACTGCCCCACACACTGCTCTCTCTGCCCCACACTCTGCTCCCTCTGATTCATACTCTGCTCCCTCTGCCTCACACTCTGCTCCCTCTGCCTCACACTCGGCTCCCACTGCCCCACACACTGCTCCCACTGCCCCACATTCGGCTTCCTCTGCCCCACACTCTGCTCCCTCTGCCCCACACTCTGCTCCCTCTGCCCCACATTCGGCTCCTTCTGCACCACACTCTGCTCCCTCTGCCCCACATTCGGCTCCCTCTGCCCCACACTCTGCTCCCTCTACCCCACATTCGGCTCCCTCTGCCCCACACACTGCTCCCTCTGCCCCACACTCTGCTCCCTCTGCCTCACACTCTGCTCCCTCTGCTTCACACTCTGCTCCCTCTGCCTCACACTCGGCTCCCACTGCCCCACACACAACTCCCACTGCCCCACATTCGGCTCCCACTGCCCCACATTCGGCGCCCTCTGCCCCACACTCGGCTCCCACTGCCCCATACACTGCTCCCTCTGCCCCACACTCGGCTCCCACTGCCCCACACACTGCTCTCTCTGCCCCACATTCGGCTCCCACTGCCCCACACTCGGCTCCCTTTGCCCCACACTTGGCTCCCACTGCCCCACACTCTGCTCCCTCTGCCCCATACTCTGCTCCCGCTGCCCCACACACTACACCCTCTGCCCCACACTCCATGTTGCTCTGGATGTAGCTACCACCATTAACTTTAAGGAGAAATGTTGAACCTTTCTGTGAAATTCTCATATATCCAGCACAGTAGATAGACAATACTACATATATCGTTTTTGTGTTGTTTACCTTGCTAGTTATCATCAAAGAAGGGCCACGATTATGAAAGACATCAAGGGACACAAGAAGCGTCAAAGAGACAGACAGCAAAAGACAGTTAGGCTGCCCAAAAGGCCAGAGGCTTTAGTAGCTGAAGATAAATTAGAAATCAGGATGGTAGGTTTTTTTTTAAAGAACTGTTTGAAAGCCTTTACACCAAACTGGAAATAGTAAGATAGGATTTTATTTAAACTGTATGAAAGCATCTACAGCAAATAAGAGTAAGGATGGTAAGATATTGTTTTAACTATAGGAAAGCCTCTACACCAAATTAGAATAAGGATGGTAAGGCTTTGTTGAAAACTATAAGTTAGCCTCTCTGCCAAAAAAGGAATAAGGAAGGTAAGGTTTTGTTTAAACTATAGGAAAGCCTCTGCACCAGGAGTTTTCAAACTTTCATGAAGCAGGGGTGAGAAAACATATTCCATGTAATTATTTGAAGCTTTTGTTACCAATGAGAGTGTTGGAAACCATTATAGTCGATTTCATTTTTAAGTTTAAGATTTAAATATATTATATATTGTTTAATTCAGTGTCACAATCTAATTAGTCATTCTTCAAAATGATTTATTTATCTGCAGCTTTCTATTTTTAATTAACTTTTTTTTTTTTTTCTAGAAACAACTAAAAGAATACCTTGAAAACTTGCTGACGTGCAAGTCCTACAGGAATCACCCAGAAACAGTAAAATATTTATGTTACTACATGTCTAAATGACCACAGTGTTATTCCTGGGCCTCGTGGGCTTCATGAAAGTCGAATACAAATTTAACATCAACATCTCATAAATGGTGAATAGATTGGGGGTTTTTCCCGCAGGCAAAAATTCCACTAAAAGAATACAACTTTGTACAGTCAGAGGACCTGCTATGGTTGGCAAAACATCTGGCTTTTTTTTGGGCTGATTTTGTGAAGAAAGAAGCTCCTCATGTCAGACTTTTCAGCCCATGTTTCTTACTTACCAAACACAGCTTTCCACTTTCACCTTCCTATTCAATACAAGCAGCAACAACCTTCTTGTTTAAATGTACTTTTGAGCTGAAGTCCATGTAGGCATGTTAAATTTATTACATTCTTGTTAGCTGTAGCCAGTAATCTTTTACAAGAAAAGAGTTAAAAAGCCTAGTTTCTTTATTTATGCTTTGTATAACATACTGTATCAGGCAATAAAATACGTTATTATCATTGTAATTTAGGTGGCTCTGCTTATGTGCATTTTCTTGGGTATGAATGAGATAGCTATCTCTGACTTGATGAGCTGTAACATTGGGAGAAGTAGTTAAGATAACAGCTTGTTAGTCCATGGGTCTACTATGTACTATTCATTCTTGTATTGATTAGCTGAAATTCTTTGAAGTGAGCCACATGTCCTTTGTAAACAAGCTGGGAGTGAAGTCTAAGGAAGGCCTGATAGAGAAGTGCTCTGGGGGCAGGAGGATCAATATACAGTGTTGTGGATGTCTGCAGAACTTGCACTTTGCTGGAACTTGGAATAAAAGGTCAGATGCCTTGGATTCGTTTAGGTCAGGGGTCCTCAAACTTTTAAATCTGGGTATAGGATTACTGACCCTCGGACACTTGGTTGGGCAGTTCACTTTCCCTCAGACAAAGTTGGCGGCTGGACAATAGTTTGAAAAATATTATTGAACTTCTATTCATGTTGCTAATATTTTATTTGGTTTAAAAACAGGAGGAGAGAACTATAAAATATAAAAAAATTCAAGAACATTTTAATAAACATTAAGTTTGGAGCATTTCAATTGGAAGTATGGGCCTGCATTTGGCTAAATAGATGGTCAAGATCCAGGTATATATTTGTCACTACTATTGGGGTATGTAAACGGCGGCTTAAAGGCTGGGTTAAGGACCTCTGGTGGGTTGTTTTAGGTCCTCTGGTTTCTAAGTGCGTGGGGAGAGCTAAAGCATAATAGAGAGAAACAATACTTTCGATGTCTATGTTGAAAAATGGCTGTGTATCTTAACTCCCATTCATCTCAGTTCATTAATCATATATCCAGACTAATTTTATCAATCGCAAAAGCTATATTTACCTGAATAGCTGACCTCTATATTCCATGGCCATTTTGACTTCATCTGTGCATTCCATCTGAGAACCCTGTCGGTAATCTACTGTCACACCAGCTAACCTCAGTAAGCCTTACTTATTTTATATGAGTAACCCAGAGTGGTAGGGTGAGCTAACCTCAGTAAGCCTTACTTTCTTTATATGAGTAACCCAGAGTGGTGGGGTGAGCTAACCTCAGTAAGCCTTACTTTCTTTATATGACTAACCCAGAGTGGTGGGGTGAGCTAACCTCAGTAAGCCTTACTTATTTTATATGAGTAACCCAGAGTGGTGGGGTGAGCTAACCTCAGTAAGCCTTACTTTCTTTATATGAGTAACCCAGAGTGGTGGGGTGAGCTAACCTCAGTAAGCCTTACTTATTTTATATGAGTAACCCAGAGTGGTGGGGTGAGCTAACCTCAGTAAGCCTTACTTTCTTTATATGAGTAACCCAGAGTGGTGGGGTGAGCTAACCTCAGTAAGCCTTACTTATTTTATATGAGTAACCCAGAGTGGTGGGCTGACTTTTTGGGGTCCCCTGTCATGATTCAGTGTTGTATCCTCTGCATTCAAAGTTAATGCTTATACATTTTTCAATATAAAAATTCGGGCCACGCATGACGGCTCTTGAAAAACCGCATGCCCCCAGGATCCCCCCTGAAAATGCATACAACAGCAATACAATAGCTAAAAGAGCTTGTGCGTGCTGCTTTGCTGTACAACATGACCATGAGCCATATTCACCATGAGCCATATTCACCATGAGCCATATTCACCATGAGCCATATTCACCATGAGCCATATTCACCATGAGCCATATTCACCATGAGCCATATTCACCATGAGCCATATTCACCATGAGCCATATTCACCATGAGCCATATTCACCATGAGCCATATTCACCATGAGCCATATTCACCATGAGCCATATTCACCATGAGCCATATTCACCATAGAGCCATATTCACCATGAGCCATATTCACCATGAGCCATATTCACCTACAGATTTTAAGTTTATTATAGTGATGGGAAATGTCTTTAGGGCTATTTACTGAGCTCTTGAACAAAACAAAATGTTTTAATTTATTTTAACAGCGGTAATTGATTTATTTTACTTTATTATTTAAAAAAAAAGGACTATAAATAAACATGTTATTGTAGATGTCAATAATGTTACAGGTGGTTAGTTGTGAAAGACAATTTTGTTATGTACATAAGACCAGAAGATGGACATATCAGTGATGTGTTGCTCATGGATTCAGCATTCTCAGTCAAGTGTGGACTTTACCTTACAGGTGCTAGTCATGGAGTCCTGATTGAAAACTTTAGCAGGTAAGACACCACCACTCCTAAAAGTGACTTAAGATATGACCACTCCTAAAAGTGACTTAAGATACCACCACTCCTAACAGTGACTTAAGATACCACCACTGCTAAAAGTGACTTAAGATACCACCACTCCTAAAATTGACTTAAGATACCACCACTCTTAAAATTGACTTAGATACCACCACTCCTAAAAGTGACTGAAGATACCACCACTCATAAAAGTGACTTAAGATACCACCACTCATAAAAGTGACTTTTGCCTTACTGGACCTAATGGCAGTGATAAGCAATCATACAAAAATAATAAGTGCATGCTTATTGAACTTTTAATAGTGTTGAATAGTTCAAGATTAGAGACAAGACATTCCCATTAGTTTTTTCTTAAGACTTTAATCATACAGTCCTGGTTCAGCAGAAAAGAAGGATGCAGCCCTGAAATGAAAGAACGGTTGTTGCCAGGGCAACCATTGGTAAATGACGGCAGGGTTAAGTCTTCTCACATTCTGTCAACTTTTGTTAAAGGTTCATTAGTTCTTGTGTTTTTTTTTTTAAATGAGGAACAACAGTGCTCATTAAATCACATACTGAAAGGTGTTGGCTTGACTACAGCTGAGAAAGTGGAACTGCAGTGTTCATTAAATCACATACTGAAAGGTGTTGGCTTGACTACAGCTGAGAAAGTGGAACTGCAGTGCTCATTAAATCACATACTGAAAGGTGTTGGCTTGACTACAGCTGAGAAAGTGGAACTACAGTGCTCATTAAATCACATACTGAAAGGTGTTGGCTTGACTACAGCTGAGAAAGTGGAACTACAGTGCTCATTAAATCACATACTGAAAGGTGTTGGCTTGACTACAGCTGAGAAAGTGGAACTACAGTGCTCATTAAATCACATACTGAAAGGTGTTGGCTTGACTACAGCTGAGAAAGTGGAACTACAGTGCTCATTAAATCACATACTGAAAGGTGTTGGCTTGACTACAGCTGAGAAAGTGGTATCTGGAAGAAAAACAAACAGAAAAATTGTTTGATGATTTGCTTCCCCCCCCCCCCTTTCTTTCAGCAGTATAAGAGGATTATTAGTTAACAACAAGGTAGTCTGACTTAGTTGTATTTATTCTCTGGAGAGCTGCTCATCAAATGTTGGACCAAATCGCCAGTCTGACATGTGTTGCATTTATTCTCTAGAAAGCTGCTCATCAAATGCTGGACCAATCGCCAGGCCAAAGAGTGGGCTGAACAGATTCAACATGTGGCCAACATGCAGGCCTGTGATTATGTTCAGAGGAATAGATTTGGTTCATTTGCTCCAGCCAGAGAAAACACTTATGCCAGATGGTAAGCTGATGTGTAACATGTATGACAGTGGTGAGTTGACATAAAATACATATGTCAATTATGTCAGATGGCAAGATGACATATAATACATATGCCAGATGGTAAGATAATGTCTTCATGTATGCCAGGTGGTAAGTTTACCTAAAATACAAGAAAATGAAGCCAGGTGTTTAGAGTTGTGATTTCATGTGATCTCATTGTTGAGTTAACCCAGGTGTATAGCAAAATGTTTGTGGTCTGATTGTTAAGTTAACCCATGTGTATAGAGTTGTGATTCTATGTGATCTCATTGGTAATTTGTTGTGGACAGTATACTCCATCAATATATTTTTTTGTTTTTTTTAAATGATTTTATCTTTTAAATTTAATATCCCATACTTAAGGGATCAAAGTGATCCCCATGGAGTGGCTCTATAAACAATTGTCTTACAGCTTCACCGAACCTATTCATGTTAAAGGATAGATCAAGCCAGTCACTAAGTTATATTACAGGCATTCTTAACTTTCTTTGTTGTGGCATAACAAATGTGACTTATTGCAAATGGTCTCACAGGTTTGTTGATGGTAGAAGTTACTTTGAGGCTGTTGCAGATGCTCTAGAGAAAGCCAAAGAGGAAATCTACATTACAGACTGGTGGTAATTGATCAGGCACATTGAATTTTTCCTCATTTAAGTAATAAGCTGTTGAAACGTAATTGAGAATAACAAGTTGTTATTTCTTAAGTCTATAACTTCGTAAATTGCTATATGAATGCCCAAGCTATAATATAGTCCAACCCATTTATGTTCAGGCCATGTACATAGATGATAATATGATGTGCTTGCTAGGACTGTGCAATCTGTGATTGCCAAAACCTATTTATGTACAGGCTCGGTACATATATGCTATATCTTTACATACTAGGACTTGACTTAAGAATCTATAAGCCAGAGATAATCCCATGCTCTGACATGTCACCACTCTTCATATTTGCAGCTTTCTCTTCCAATTAGGCTCAGTCCCGAGATCTACTTGAAGCGGCCGATGGTTGATGGTGACAAGTGGAGGCTGGATGTTATCCTCAAAAGGAAAGCTGTAAGTCAAAGCAGTATATGATTTATTTTGGGAGGGGTGTGTGTGTTCTAACTCACTCCACTTCTGGCCAAATCTCCTGCCTCATGTTAAAGTGATCAGTTTTCATCTTGCCCTGGTGATTCCTTGTAATGTTTGCTTATTGACTTGTAATACTGAATGTGTCATCTCTTCCTAAATCTTCACATTCACTTCAAATGGATTCTTTGATGATTTTAACTATAAAACCCAATGTGAGATCTTAAACAATATTTGAAAACTAAATATTGCAACCAATTTTTTAAATTTTTTATTTTTTTTAAATATATAAAGTTTTATAAGTGACCAAGTCTTAAACACAAAGGTTAAAATGATAAATCTGTGACTAATAATATATATACTGTAAATTTTGTGCTCCATAAAGTGAACTCTGGAGGACTATCTTAAAGTAAGAATTGATAAGAATCTATATTTTTCTCATGATATATTATTTTAGCTGCTGAAGTAATTGCATTGTGTCTTACTATAACAGGAGAAGTAATTGCATTGTGTCTTACTATAACAGGAGAAGTAATTGCATTGTGTCTTACTATAACAGGAGAAGTAATTGCATTGTGTCTTACTATAACAGAAGTAATTGCATTGTGTCTTACTATAACAGGAGAAGTAATTGCATTGGGTCTTACTATAACATGAGAAGTAATTGCATCCTGTTTTACTATAACAGGAGAAGTAATTGTATCATGTCTTACTATAGCATGAGAAGTAATTGCATTGTGTCTTACTATAACAGGAGAAGTAATTGCATTGTGTCTTACTATAACAGGAGAAGGGAGTTAAAGTGTTTGTTCTCTTGTACAAAGAAATAGAGGCAGCCCTTACCATCAAGAGTATATACAGCAAGCAGACTCTAATGGCTCAGTGTAAAGAAAATATCAAGGTGGGTTATTTCAGACTTTCTTATGGCTTAGTGTAGACATTTTACATTAGGAAATGGCGTCAGCAGGCTGTCGAGATAAAGCTCTTTATGCCCTCCTCAAAACACCCCCCTCCGCAAGCCGGCTGGAGATCTCCCTTTGCCAGGACAGCCCGCATTTGCTCGATCGGGTTCACCATTGGGGGCTTCCCTAGCCCAAGGTCAGCCGGACACTGCTGGTGCAGTGCCAATGACCGACTTTCCCTGGGGGTCGGGATGGTAATATTTACGTCCTAAAATTTCCCACCTCCCGTCCCGGGTAAGCGTCAGATGCCCTCTAATAGAGATTTCTACAGTGGGCTTCTACCTCGCAACTAACTTACAGTAGCTGGGACGAAACGGTCGCCCCGTTTAGAGAAAAGGGTTATTACTTATGGTGACATGATTATACGCCAGACATAGGAAAGAGTTTGAAAAACTTCAGCCCATAACCTAGATCCAGCCCATCACCATCGTTATATTTTTATACAGCCCATCAGGTGAGGTTGAATTTCTTTTCTTATAATGTTTAAATCCACAGTAACTTTGAAACACAGGGCAATCCTATAGATTTATATTTGACACACAGGGCAATCCTATAGATTTATATTTGACACACAGGACAATCCTATAGATTTATATTTGACACACAGGCAATCCTATAGATTTATATTTGACACACAGGCAATCCTATAGATTTATATTTGACACACAGGCAATCCTATAGATTTATATTTGACACACAGGGCAATCCTGTAGATTTATATTTGACACACAGGGCAATCCTATAGATTTATATTTGACACACAGGGCAATCCTATAGATTTATATTTGACACACAGGGCAATCCTATAGATTTATATTTGACACACAGGGCAATCCATAGATTTATATTTGACACACTGGGCAATCCTGTAGATTTATATTTGCATCCTGCTTGATGTCACTGCTGTCATGCAACACTCTTGTTATTCAGCAATAGTTTTTGACAGTCACTCTGGTGTATGACTTGACATTCACTCTGATGTATGACTTGACAGTCACTCTGATGTATGACTTGGCAGGCACTCTGATGTATGACTTTACAATCACTCTGGTGTATGACTTGACAGTCACTCTGATGTATGACTTTATAGTCACTCTGGTGTATGACTTGAAAGTCACTCTGGTGGATGACTTGACAGTCACTCTGGTGGATGACAAGACAGTCACTCTGATGTATGACTTGACAGTCACTCTGATGTATGACTTGACAGTCACTCTGATGTATGACTTGACAGTCACTCTGATGTATGACTTGGCAGGCACTCTGGTGTATGACTTGACAGTCACTCTGGTGGATCACTTGACAGTCACTCTGATGTATGACTTTACAGTCACTCTGGCATATGACTTCACAGTCAGTCTGTTGTATGACTTGACAGTCACTCTGATGTATGACTTGACAGTCACTCTGGTGTATGACTTGACTGTCACTCTGGTGTATGACTTGACAGTTACTCTGGTGTATGACTTGACAGTCACTCTGGTGTATGACTTGACATTCACTCTGGTGTATGACTTGACAGTCACTCTGATGTATGACTTGTCAGTCACTCTGATGTATGACTTGACAGTCACTATGGTGTATGACTTGACAGTCACTATGGTGTATGACTTGACAGTCACTATGATGTATTACTTGACAGTCACTCTGGTGTATGACTTGTCAGTCACTCTGATGTATGACTTGTCAGTCACTCTGTATGACTTGACAGTCACTCTGACATATGACATGACTGATAAAAGGATTATCTTAAACGTATTTCCTTTAACCTGCAGGTACTCCGCCACCCTGATCACATTCCAGGTAAAGGTGTTCTGCTGTGGGCTCACCATGAGAAGCTGGTCATCATAGACCAGAACATTGCCTTCACAGGTGGGCTGGACTTGTGTTATGGCAGATGGGATGATGAGCTTCACAAGTAGGACATTCTTTGTGTCTGACATTCTTTGTGTCTGACATTCTTTGTGTCTGACGTTCTTTGTGTCTGACATTCTTTGTGTCTGACATTCTTTGTGTCTGACATTCTTTGTGTCTGACATTCTTTGTGTCTGACATTCTTTGTGTCTGACATTCTTTGTGTCTGACATTCTTTGTGTCTGACATTCTTTGTGTCTGACATTCTTTGTGTCTGACATTCTTTGTGTCTGACATTCTTTGTGTCTGACGTTCTTTGTGTCTGACTTTCTTTGTGTCTGACGTTCTTTGTGTCTGACGTTCTTTGTGTCTGACATTCTTTGTGTCTGACATTCTTTGTGTCTGACATTCTTTGTGTCTGACATTCTTTGTGTCTGACATTCTTTGTGTCTGACGTTCTTTGTGTCTGACGTTCTTTGTGTCTGACATTCTTTGTGTCTGACATTCTTTGTGTCTGACATTCTTTGAGTTTCTTTGTCTTTGACTTTCTTTGTCTTTGACTTTCTTTGTCTTTCTTTTTTTTTTGTCTTTGACTTTCTCTGTCCTACTTTGTCTTTCTTCGTCTTTGACATTTTCTTTGTCTTTCTTTGTCTTTGACTTTTTTTTTGTCTTTCACTTTTTTTGTCTTTCTTTGTCTTTGACTTTCTTTGTCTTTCACTTTTTTTGTCTTTCTTTGTCTTTGACTTTCTTTGTCTTTCTTTGTCTTTGACTTTCTTTGTCTTTGACTTTTTTTGTTTTTGACATTCTTTGTGTCTAACATTCTTTGACTGTCATTGTCTTTGACTGTCTTTGTTCTTGACATATTTTGTTTTGACATTCTTTGTCTCTGACTTTCAGTTGATCTTAATATTATTTGTCTTTCTTCATTATTTTACCCACCCTGTGTACACTTGTTATCATAATACTAGTAACTTATTGAATACTGTATGACATAATGCTTGTGTTGTACATTGCTTTAGGTTTCTAAATTGTAGACCCACTCTTTTGCACACCATAGAAAGAAATTATTTTAATGGTATAATTCTTGAAAAGAAAAAACAATGCATGTTTCCAACTACGACCATGTAGATACCAGACATAATATGTACATGCCTTATTTACCATAGCATGCCATTAAGATAATATGTACACGCCTTATTTACCATAGCATGCCATTAAGAATTACCTCAACCTATTCCAAGAGTCTCTCATATAATATTATCATATAAAGCCAGTGTTCCCAGCCTGGACTACTGAGAGATCACTGACATTCTTGTCCCAAGATATCACTGACATTCTTGTCCCAAGAGATCACTGACATTCTTGTCCCGACAGATCACTGACATTTTTTTCTCGGGTGATCACTGACATTCTTGTCCTGACAGATCACTGACATTTTTTTCCCGAGAGATCACTGACATTCTTGTCCCGACAGATGACTGACATTTTTTTCCCAAGATATCACTGATATTCTTGTCCCAATTTCAGAAAATATTTCTTTGTAAATTAGTTGTGGTGTTCTTTTTACTTTAATTTTTGACACAAGTTTTTCTTAATTTACTTTTTCAAAATTTGTTAACATAAGTGATCCATTTAACCCATAACCTTTGCCATTTAAAATTAATTTTTTTAAATTCTGAGAATCGTCCAACCTGCACCCAAACATAAGGAGTTTAAATATATGGAATATTATGTGTGTGTTCCTATTTGGACTTTGTGTTTAGTATACATATGATTAATGATGATTTAATTGAAAAAGGATTAATACCATCCCATGAATGAAAGGACTGATATAAAGATGGTATTTTCTCTGCTACAGGATGACAGATTTGGGTTCGATAAGTTTGAAGCCAAAAATTGACACACCGTTCTCAGCTTCCGACAACAACTTACACCAGGAGCACTCCAGTCATACAGAGCTGTCTGTGGTATGTTTTGATGTCTGTGGTATGTTGTTTGGATGTGTGTGGTATGTTTGGATGTCTGTGGTATGTTGTTTGGATGTGTGTGGTATGTTTGGATGTCTGTGGTATGTTGTTTGGATGTCTGTGGTATGTTTGGATGTCTGTGGTATGTTTGGATGTCTGTGGTATGTTTGGATGTCTGTGGTATGTTGTTTGGATGTCTGTGGTATGTTTGGATGTCTGTGGTATGTTGTTTGGATGTGTGTGGTGTGTTTGGATGTATGTGGTATGTTTGGATGTCTGTGGTATGTTGTTTGGATGTGTGTGGTGTGTTTGGATATATGTGGTATGTTTGGATGTCTGTGGTATGTTGTTTGGATGTCTGTGGTATGTTTGGATGTCTGTGGTATGTTGTTTGGATGTCTGTGGTATGTTTGGATGTCTGTGGTATGTTTGGACGTCTGTGGTATGTTTGGATGTCTGTGGTATGTTTGGATGTATGTGGTATGTTTGGATGTCTGTGGTATGTTGTTTGGATGTCTGTGGTATGTTTGGATGTCTGTGATATGTTTGGATACTTGATTTAACTCATATTAAAAAAATTGTTGCGAGTCAAAATTTGATTTTGTACAACTGAAGTCAAAATCATTATTAGTGAAATCAGAGACCAGTATTTCCGAAAGTGGTAGTCGGCGAGCTTAATTTTGCCGGCGAGCCTAACTTTGCCCGGCGAGCTTAACTTTGCCGGTGAGCCTAACTTTGTCTGCGAGCCTAACTTTGCCTGCGAGCCTAACTTTGCAGGCGAGCCTAACTTTGCCGGTGAGCCTAACTTTTCCGGTCTGCATAAAATGTACCAAGAAACTGGAAAAATAATTTAAATGTTTTATCGTTTTAGTCTTGCTTCAATGACTTCTTCAAAAAACAATATTGTCTTGTTCATAAATCAAGGCGTCGAGCCTTTCTAAGGACTTTTATATTCCCAATTAGAACTTATTATAAACATATATTTAGTCAGTAGTAGTTTTATCATAGCTAATAGTTTTACCATAGTTGTACCATAGCTAATACTTGTACTATATATAATAGTTGTACCATATCTAATAGTAGCACCATAGCTAATAGTTGTACTATAGCTAATACTTGTACTATAGCTAATAGTTGTGCCATAGCTAATACTTGTACTATAGCTAATAGTTGTGGATTAAATAGACACGAACAATCTGTGTCGATATAACAATATATATTGAGCTTTAATAATAATTGTACATTACAAATAAATAAACGTTTCGACACTTGCCTTCATCAGTACAAGACATACAAATAGGTATTAATCAAATTTACATAATATATATAGAGAGAGATAAATCCTACCTAAAAAATAGAAAACCTGACAGAAACAAGGTAAAGAAAAAAGAAGAAGGAAGTTGTGCCATAGCTTCTTTTTAGTGGTTCTTTAGATATGGCAGATAGCTAGAAATTGTCTTCATGTGGAAGGAAACATGAAATTGTTGATGCTAAAATTCTGTTCATTTTATAAATGTTTAAGTATATAGTAACCATTGCAATACTACACTTCCAGGTGACAGATGACAGTATTTCAGAGACAGGGTCCTGGCATGTTGTGTACAATGTAACTCCAGAAATTGTTGTGAGTGAAGACAAGCCAGCGGCCAGTAGTACGGATTATCAGGGAAGACCTAATACAAAAGGAAAGAAATCTATTGAACCCAATAATGCCATATCTTCTGTCACTGCTTCTCCCCCTCATCAGCCTACCCGGTCCAAAACACCAGACCAGCCGGGCACATCCCAGTCTCCTGGTATTCAAGACAGCCAACCAAAGGAGTCAGTTTCTAAACATTCCATCTCAAACCAGCCAATAGATGCTAACGTGGTTGTGAAAGTGACGAATGCCAGTGACGACGAGGGAAGTGACCATGACAAAGTCTCCAGGAACAGTGTTTACAGCAACAGCTCCGTCGGGAGCAGCCCAAAAGAACTGCAGCAGCCCAGCGTCAACTTTAAATATGTCAAAGCTGAAGACACCATTCCAGGGACCGCCTTTATCGACACCATAGGCTTCAGTGACGTAGCCCTCGAGGAGATCAACCAATCTATGCAACCTTTCAAAGACATCCATAATCAAAGCTTACGTGATCGTTCTGCTGTGACAACCAGTGAAATAATTTTAAATGTTCCACATAACTCTGTTAGTGTTGGCTTTGAGACTTTACTAGACAAAGAAATTATTTGCTGTGCAGAGGCTCCTGACATTCCACCCAGTGCCAAGACAAAAAATGCATCTTGTTCACCTTCACTAAAAGGGAAGGTTCGTTCTCATTCCTCCTCCCCAAAAAGAGACAGAAGCCCGTCTGCATCTCCTAGGGGCAAAAGAAGGGACAAAAGTGATGATAGGAAGTCGTCAAGTGCCAGCACCGGAGTTAAGGCATCACATTTGTGGAAAAGAAGATCAAAGAATAAAAGTTTGCAGCTAATTATTCCCAGCAAAAATGGCGTAACCAAAAGTTCTGATGGAGGCGGGGATGTGATAAATGAGAATGGAATTCAGAGTTCAGAAGAAATCAGGTCAGAAAAATTCAGCATAAAAGCTTCCAAATCACTGGGTCATCCGAGAAAAGATAAAAATAAACTAGGTGCCGCAGACAATGCAAAGTCACGGGCCAACAGTGACTCGTCTGGCACCGGGGAGCTCATGCTAAGTGAAAGGCTGTCCCTGCCAGTTGGGGCAGCAGCCAGTTCTAAAGAAACACCGGTGATGTCAGCAACACCCTCGAGGGCTTTCAGTTTCTCCAGCACCGTTGGTGCCATGAACGCTCTACGTAAAATAATGCATCGAAAGGAGCAGAACAACAACGATGGGAACGACAATGTTTCTGTCAAATCCAAAGAAGAGCAGGGAAACGCTGCCAGGCGGCGCTGGAAGATGATCCTGAATGTGACCAAGTTTGAGTCCATGGTGCGCACACCACAAGTTCCTGAGAGGGTTGATGAAAGTCTTTTCTACAACCAAAACATCAAACATCCTTCAACCAGGAGCCGGTTGGTTAGTACTTTGATTGTTGTTTACTACTCTAAAAAAAAGTTAATGGATTATCTTCTCTTTGTTCATTTTTTTTCACTTGCTGAGACTTCTTAGTTTGTCTTAGCACATGTTTTGTTCTGTATTAGACTCACTGACTTACCTTACAATCAGTAATGCACAAAACTGCTGGATATGTTTATCCTACAAATAAAGCAACTGTAGAAAAAATATATATTTCTATTTCAAAGATACCAAGAAACTTTTTTAAAATGTGCAAGATTTTTTTTTTAATTAAAAAAATATGCCTGTAATTAATGAAGTTATGTAATATAAATACAGCAACAAAGCATGTGTCTGCTTGTTCTGGCTCTTGATGAAAATGAAAAATAATAAGGCTAATTAGTGGGGGCGATGCGTGAACTACCCATCAACTAACGCTACTTGACAAAACATGCAGTCATGTGACGCAATCAGAGCCCCATATATTAGTGCTTCCCCCCCCCTCCTCCAACTATATAGGCAACAGCATATTTTGTTCACGCCCCTGAACTATATTTATATTCCAATGTCCCACCTCTTCTAAACTGATAATTTATTGCATCATTTAATTTCCATAAAACAAAAGAAAAAAATGACCCACTGAATGCACTTGTGATATTCTAAAGAATCTCAGTTATTGCAGATGTAGGGTTTTTTTTTTTTTTTTTGAGGGCTATTCAACTCACCTTACACCATAAAAACCTAGATGTTATATTGGTGATAACCATTGTTTTGTCAAAGAAGCAATGATTTAATTTTTTACATATTTCTAGCTTTAACATCTGATGTTGATACCAACTTCATTTCTCTGACTTGTTAGCTTTTTTTTTCCTTTAAAGAGACTTCACAACACAATAGCCACCAGAGAAGTTAAATAATCTGGACAGTAAAGGTGATATTTTGTCCTCCCTCACAATCTTGAGGGTGGAGTAATATAAGCTGAAATGTATGGGTTTTATTTTGTCCTCCCTCACAATCTTGAAGGTGAAGTCCTTTAAGGAAGGAGTGGACAAATTGAAAAGACAAGGCAGGAGGGACAGTGGGGATGAGGAGACTTTGAAGGCTGACAGAAATCACTACCTACAAGTCCCAAATGTCATGCACCACACAGAGAGTGAAGAGAACATTCTGGAGAGAGGCCTGCTGGGATCAACCAAGCTCTGGATTGGAAAAGATTATGTGAATTTTATATATAAAGACTTTGTCAGCCTGGATCAGCCTTTTGAAGGTAAAGCCTCTCTACGGTTCTTTTTCTTATTTTTTTAAACTTCATTATTTCCAGCATTGAACATAAATTAATTAAAAGTAACCTAACTTATTTAGAATTAATGTACCAATGTCCTTTTAAATAAAATATTTTATTAACAGAAATGTTTCTTAGCCAGAAATATAGGAGAGAAAAGGAGTAATTTAAAGATGTTTTCTGTAACGCAATGTGAAGAAAAATTATTGTTTATTTCCTGCAGACTTTATTGACCGCACCAAGTTTACAAGGATGCCCTGGCACGACATAGGCTGCGTTTTATATGGAAAGTCTGCACGAGATCTGGCCAGACATTTCATTGGTCGGTGGAATTTTACAAAGGTAGAAAACTGGCAATAAAATGTTCTTTCTTCCCTTAGATTGCAAGGTGATCAAAGTAACATATTGCCAACTTGAATGTAAAAGATGCATAATGTAATTCTCTTGTATCAGAAACGTCTTTATAAGACACACTTATTTCACTTGTATAATTTTCCTTCAATTGGGTAATTTCAAATATTTTTAATGTTTTCTTTTTTTTACAAAAACAATTTACATTTTAAAATAAATTATATTATTTAAATATTTAAAAAAATTATTTTTGCTGATTTTACTATCTCAAAGTCTACCCCAGTGTTTCCCAAAAGAAGAGTTTGGTGGGGGTGCGCGCTGCAAAGGAAAAAATAAATATCTATTTATTGTTATTGATGCACTTTTTTTTTTTTAATGAGAGGTACTCAGTGTTACTAAAATTATAGACAGGGATACACAGAAAGTTTTGGAAACACTGGGCTACCCCCATGGCTGAATAAGAAAAAATTGTCCAGAGTGTTTACTTTTTATTAATTACTCTGTAAAAGAGGCATCCATTTATGTGTTGGTGACCAGAGTCTCACACATGATTACTGGCCATGTGTGGACCCTCACTTTGACTTATAACTCAGAAATATATAAGCAAATGAACATTCAGGGCTACTTTGTTTTTTTCCCCCCCATCCTGTCATGTTATTGATATTGACACCCTTCCTATCACAGCTGGAAAAATTTAAAAGAAATGCCAACTTTCCTCTGCTCATCCCAAAGACAACAGCAAAGTGTTCCATACCGACATCCATCAAAGACATCACATTTGAAGTTAAGGCTCAGGTAAAATTATGGTTTCTAATTGCACAAGTCAAATACTCATATACATTCTAAATTCTTTTAGGGGATCTTGATATATTTTTAAAAGTTTAATTTTTTCTTAATGTGTCCGCAGTCCAAGTTGAGAGCTGCAGAAATGATGTCTGTTGTGTTACAGTATGTTTTCTATCATTCCTACGTTTTCACCACAGGTATTGCGTAGCAGCTGTGGGTGGTCGGCGGGTATTGGACAGCCAGAAAGTTCTATCCACGAGGCTTATGAGCACTGCATTGAGAATGCCAGGGAATTTATTTATATAGAGGTACGGGTTTGTTCAAGTCACACTCCCAACACTGAAAGAATGCCATAAATTTATTTAAATAGAGGTACGGGTCTGTTCAAGTCACACTCCCAACACTGAAAGAATGCCAGGGAGTTTTTATTTATATAGAGGTACGGGTCTGTTCAAGTCACACTCCCAACACTGAAAGAATGCCATGAATTTATGTATATAGAGGTACGGGTCTGTTCAAGTCACACTCCCAACACTGAAAGAATGCCATGAATTTATTTATATAGAGGTACGGGTCTGTTCAAGTCACACTCCCAACACTGAAAGAATGCCATGAATTTATTTATATAGAGGTACGGGTCTGTTCAAGTCACACTCCCAACACTGAAAGAATGCCATAGGACAGTGGTGTCCAAACCTGTAGCCCACATAAAAGCATTCTTTATTTCTCTGAACCACTACTTAAATCATTTAAAAATATTATACCAGTGTTTAAAAAGTAATTGATGGATAACTTATTCAAAATATATTCTATAGAAATTTCATAATATTGCAATTCATTTAATTTCTTTTACTGTAACTTCAGTACTGAAAGTTGTCTCTGAGTTTTTCACCTAATGGAGATTTAATATGTTCATGGGTTCAATTCTTTGAACATCAGATTTATACAATTATAATATATATATTTTTTTTTTTAATAAAATATTTATCTCAGCTTTGCTTTCATTTTCTTTCCTCCACAGAATCAGTTTTTTATCACACTTGTTGGAAACAACAGTGTCGTCAATAACTGCATAGGCACGGCTCTCTACAAGCGGATACTTCGAGCTCACAGGTAGACTTTCTTTAAACCTCTATTGACACAACTTCATACAATCATATATATACTTTCTTTAAACCTCTATTGACACAACTTCATACAATCATATATATACTTTCTTTAAACCTCTATTGACACAACTTCATACAATCATATATATACTTTATTTAAACCTCTATTGACACAACTTCATACAATCATATATATACTTTATTTAAACCTCTATTGACACAACTTCATACAATCATATATATACTTTCTTTAAACCTCTATTGACACAACTTCATACAATCATATATATACTTTATTTAAACCTCTATTGACACAACTTCATACAATCATATATATACTTTCTTTAAACCTCTATTGACACAACTTCATACAATCATATATATACTTTCTTTAAACCTCTATTGACACAACTTCATACAATCATATATATACTTTATTTAAACCTCTATTGACACAACTTCATACAATCATATATATACTTTATTTAAACCTCTATTGACACAACTTCATACAATCATATATATACTTTATTTAAACCTCTATTGACACAACTTCATACAATCATATATATACTTTCTTTAAACCTCTATTGACACAACTTCATACAATCATATATATACTTTATTTAAACCTCTATTGACACAACTTCATACAATCATATATATACTTTATTTAAACCTCTATTGACACAACTTCATACAATCATATATATACTTTCTTTAAACCTCTATTGACACAACTTCATACAATCATATATATACTTTCTTTAAACCTCTATTGACACAACTTCATACAATCATATATATACTTTATTTAAACCTCTATTGACACAACTTCATACAATCATATATATACTTTATTTAAACCTCTATTGACACAACTTCATACAATCATATATATACTTTATTTAAACCTCTATTGACACAACTTCATACAATCATATATATACTTTCTTTAAACCTCTATTGACACAACTTCATACAATCATATATATACTTTATTTAAACCTCTATTGACACAACTTCATACAATCATATATATACTTTATTTAAACCTCTATTGACACAACTTCATACAATCATATATATACTTTATTTAAACCTCTATTGACACAACTTCATACAATCATATATATACTTTATTTAAACCTCTATTGACACAACTTCATACAATGCTTTTATTCTGAACTGAAAAGCCTTTCAAAATGTATAATATCAGGTTAATTCATCAAAATCATGTTGGAGGTTGTGGGGCTGGGGACAGGGTTCTTAGTCAAGATCAATGTGGAATGATGAAGGACAAACCAAGATTTAAATGTTTATATTTTTTCTCCAATGTTAGATCTGGATTTAGAGGATATTTTCACACCTGCTACAGCCTTAAAGGTTACACTCCAGCTTGCCAAACCTTGTTAGAAAACCTTAGAAACTATATCTTGTTAAATCTTACTAGAAGTGATTTCACAAAAGAAAGTTTTCAGTTGTATTTTTATCGCCACATCTGTCTGAAACTGTTTTGTTTGCAATTAATTCCTTTTGAAGGGTGTGCAAAATAAACCCAAACAAATTTATTGTTCAGAGTCTGCTTACATGTGTATTTGCCCTTTAAAGTCATCTCTACAAGTTGCTAACGATTTAACATTGGTTTTTTACAGAAACTAGAATGACCTTTTTTAACTTTAACTCAGAGACACATTTCACTTGGACAAACAAAATTTTTGTCTCTCTTGTAATTAATAAATTTTAATGTATTTTTAAAAGAAAATTGTCTATGTTCATTGTCTCATATGTATTGTCATTTTAATAGAAAAGTCCATGTTGTTGTTTACTCCTGTCTAATATCACAATAACCTTGATTTCAGGAGCAGCAGTAACTTCAAGGTGTATGTTGTGATGCCCCTGCTCCCTGCATTCGAGGGGGAGTTTGGCACCAGCACAGGTGTGGCTCTACAGGCCGTCACACACTGGAACTATTCCTCCATCTGCAGGGGAGGCAACTCCCTCATGGAGAGGCTGGCCAAAGAGATTCCAGACCCCAACAAATACATTGTGTTCTGTGGACTGAGGACCTGGGATAAGCTTAATGATAAGTTGGTGAGAGTCATTACAGGCTGCTTAAGACTGACGTTTTGATGACGTTACTTACACTTGTGTAGTCAGTTGTGTTGTTAAGTATTATGATGTTTACTTACACTTGTGTAGTCAGTTGTGTTGTTAAGTATTATGATGTTTACTTACACTTGTGTAGTCAGTTGTGTTGTTAGTATTATGATGTTTACTTACACTTGTGTAGTCAGTTGTGTTGTTAAGTATTATGATGTTTACTTACTCTTGTGTAGTCAGTTGTGTTGTTAAGTATTATGATGTTTACTTACACTTGTGTAGTCAGTTGTAAAGTCTCATGTTTCAATATTCATTTTTAAATCATTGTCATACAAAAGCAGGAAATTTGTGTGACAATGAAATACTGAAACTAGTGAAACCTACCAAAAATGTTTTGTGGTTAATAGAAAAAAATATGTTAGCTCTCAATTACTGTGTACATTAAGTGTGTAAATAAAAATAAATATGAATAGCTTTAGTTTTTAGGTTTAAAAACGTTGTACTGTAATGCTCTAGTCAAGTGTTTCTCAAAAGCTCTGCTGCAGAGGGCTTTGATGAACTGTGTGCTGCCTCCATAAATTGCGTGACATTTTAACAATCATTGTGTACCTCCTACCAGATGACTGAGTTAATCTATGTACACAGCAAACTGATGATAGTTGATGATGACACTGTCATAATTGGCTCCGCTAACATCAATGACAGAAGTCTGCTTGGCACAAGAGACAGTGAGATTGCTGTGATATTTGAAGACATCCACAAAGTTGATGTTACCGTCAATGGCAAGCGTTACAAGGCAGGAAAATTTGCCTCATCTTTGAGATGGACTATATTCCGGTATTAGACCACATTTTTTTAAATGCCATGAGGGTTTTTTTTTTAATGTTGCCTTTTTTTGTTTTTACCAGACTCATTAAAATTATAACAGATCATTTTATCTTCATCAGAATGTCTTAAACATAATTTAACTTTTTTTAAAACAAAAAAAGTCATCAAGATTGCTTAGCTCTGCTAAGTTAGAAAATTGACAAGAGTTGTATTCACATGGTCTCCATTCATTCTTTGATGAATACATGTCTGTCTGCTCTTTCTAATTTGTTCCATTCTGTAATGAGTTTCATCCCAATTTTTGATTTATTAATTTTCTTTATATTTGCCACAATGCTTTATTTAGTGCAGATTCACGTCTGTCTCTTGATTTTTATCTGTTACCTCCCTTTTTTACCAGTGAACATCTTGGCATTCACAATGAGCCAGATTTTGTTGACCTCACAGACATCTCCAGTGACAGTTTCTACAAAGAAGTTTGGATAAAGAGAGCTGCTGTCAATACTAAATGTTTTGATGAGGTACTCGTTTTATTCAGCTTTATGTTTGTATTTCATTTCCATGCTGTTGTCAGCATGGTGGAGGACACCAGCGCTCAGGCTACTCATCGATGGTATTAACTTTTTTTTTTTTTTTGCATTTTGGACAAGCTTTACCTTCTTGTAGATATCATGCCTCCCATGTGAGTTTACCAGGAAAGTAAAAAAGTAACTAGGTGATATATTAACAATTTATATCCACATTGTGCAAAAATATAATACAACTTATTTCCGCATGACTGTTCCCCCAGTACGTTGAAAAATAAGGTTGTAAGTTGGATGATACTAATTTCACTTCGTTTATTAAATACAGAAATCTGCATTACTACAGCTAGCAAGATTAACCAAGGAATTATTCTACTGCATCTTAATTGCTATCAAATTCATAGTTTGAGTCCATTGTTTAGAAAATTGCAATTGGTCAGAATAAAAAATTCCAAATTTGATGAAAATTGTACTTTCAACAAGCTATCTACATTTAAAAGTTGCTATTTATTAATTATGATGAAGAAATAATGCTACGATAGGGAGATTATTCATGAACTTTTCATTAGGCAAGGTGTGGATTTAAAAAAGTTAAAAATCTGTCGTGGCGGTTAGGCGTCATGTGGATATAAAGTGTCAACAAGAAATTTTTTATTTGAATTCATGTTTTTCTAGACTTTAATTTTTTTTTTTAATTTTTTCTGTAGGTTTTCCGCTGCCTACCCACTGATAATGTTCAAAGCTTTGCAGAGCTGCGTCAGTATCAGAGTGTGCTGCCATTGGCACAGAGCAACCCAGAAGAGGCCATGAACTGGCTGAAAAAGGTCAAGGGTTACTTAGTACTTTTGCCACTGCAGTTTTTGAGAAAAGAAAACTTGAGTCCTAAAGTTGGTCAGAAGGAAGCCCTCCTCCCCACACAGCTGTGGACATAGCACCTGGCTAGTGCACAGCCCTCAAATCACACAGCATTAGTAAAGAAATGTCCTTTTTTTTTCTATTGTAAACCAGTTTTCTGAAAGTGTGAATTTTCATTGACGTGATGTTTTCATTCTAAAATAGTATTTTTAAGCTCAGCTTAATCAGTAAATAGTTTATAATATAAGCTGGACTTATAATTGCAGCCACATTTTTAAAAAATTTTGTATACATTATTCTACCTATTAAATCTTCATGTCATTTTACACTTTTTCTAAAGTCTATGATCTTGAGGTATATCTCTGAAGACTGCCAATTTATACCCAAAAATTTGTCATTTTCTGTCAACATAAATTTAATGCTACTGTTGATTCTCCATGTTTTTACTTAACTTTGATGTTTTGAAGTGTTTTCCTGAACTTTGTGAACTCTAACAAAAACACTTTTTTTAAAAAGTGTACTTGTCGCTAAGATACTTTTGCTGTTCAAATGAACTTATTTCTTTTATCTCTCATTATTTTTATCTCTTCTCATCTCAACAATTTTGTTTTATTCGAGATTCTGGTTTATTTTAATTGATTAAATTTACAGGTTTTTTATTTGATGAATCAATCTGATGAGAGACCAGTTCTAATGGAAAATTATTTTCTTAGATTCAGTGGTCAAATTGTTTAAACTATATTTATTTTGTAAACAGCGATGTGGTTACCAAAAACGACTACTTTTCCTATCAGCAACCAAGTTTAACTTACATTATGATTTATTTCTTTTTAGCTAGGGATTTATTTCTTATTTTGCCTGTTTGACTGACCACTGTCAGCCTGCATAATTGGGTCATCTAGTGCACTGTTTACAGTACATGACCTTTACAAGAAATGATCTCGCCCCTCACTGATGCAGTGTAAGTTTCCAGTATTTATATTACCATGTTCTTTAAACAAGTATTTCTTTTGTTAAGATCATTGACTGTGGATAAAGATGATAATTTGAACATTCTCTCTGTTTTTATTTTTATGTTTCAAGGGGCATTTTATTTAAAGTTAGAATTTTTTTTAATTTTTAGGGACATTTCAAATTCATTTGAAAATATTTAACTTCTGCAAAGATAAATTATTTTTTTACATTTTCTTTAACACAGACATTCCTCATTTACATGATCTTCATATTGTCCAAAATGTGTGCATTTCAGTTGTGTCATTGTGATTGCTTAGCGTGCTACCATTTGTTATTGGCAAAATTGTATCTTTCATCATCACCCGAGTGTTTATTGAATCTTTTATTAAAGTATGGGGATCGACATCTTTTATTGCAAATTGTGCCTTCTAATAAATTATCAATGTCATACATTTAAATGAATCGTCTTTCTCTCACTTTAATGTAAAATATTCTCTTGTGTAAAACTGGAATTATGGGAATGCATTTGTCTCCTTGAACTTTAAAGAATTAGAAAATAGAGACAGAATATAATATAGTGCTCAAATTCTTTTATATTTTGATTTTTGTTGTCTGATTATCCACCATTAAAGTTTGTTATTTTACTTTATCTTAAATTGTAAGTGAGCTCTTACTTCAATGTAAAATATTTTCCTGTGGTTTTCAATAGCTTTTTTTAAATTAAAATTACTTGTTCCACTTTTTATATGTTAACTTGGTTTAAGTTTTTTTTAAAACATTTTTTTTAGTTTCTTTAGTGTTACTTAAACCTGAGATACTGCTTCCAAAAATGTATTTCATGTATAGATGTCATTCCTTTATTGGGGTTTTCTCATATCGGCAACTTTCTCCATGCATTCCTTTGCTGAAATCCAAAGTTTTCTGGTAAAGTAACCTAATCACAACTTTTATGAAATTTGAGAGTGTGTTTGTCATTACATAATATGGCATTGTCAAC
Organism: Omphiscola glabra; assembly: GCA_964017045.1. Taxonomy (NCBI): domain Eukaryota; kingdom Metazoa; phylum Mollusca; class Gastropoda; family Lymnaeidae; genus Omphiscola; species Omphiscola glabra. The sequence continues at coordinate 38,461,097 of OZ024798.1, forward strand.
TCATCTTTTTAAAAGTTAAAAATAGCCACATAAATGTATATAAAACATCTTTAATTTTTTGTGACTTTTTTTTGGGGTGACATTTTTAAAAAACTGCATTTATCTTATCAGTAAATTTCATTTAAATATATATTCTGTAGTTTGAGTGTTCTGAGACTTAGGATTTGTAAAGTTTTAATATGGTTCATAAATTAAGTTGCTTTAAGTGTATTGAAGAAATTTTTCTCTATGGATATGCAGCAGTTGTACTTTTTCATACAAATTAGATGTACTTGTTCTAAAAACACTTCTTATATAAGGGTTATAACTCTACATAACTTTGTGACATCATTCACTTGGTAAAGTGGAAATATTTTGTTGTTACCTATTTGGTTTAAAACCTTGCTTTTTTTTTTCCAATGTCATTAATTGATTATTTACACTGAAACTTGGTTAAAAGTTTAATGTAAAACCAATGATGAATAATTATACGGAGATTTTTTAAACAATTGGTAAAACTCATACAAATATTATTTTAGCCAAAAAGTCATTTTTATATCTTGGTTACACGTGGCTATAAATGTGGATTATATTTATTGCGTTTCGTGCCATGACACATTGCCAAAGGTTTATCACACATTTTACCCAAGCTCTCCCCAAAACTTTACATATCAAATTCCAGACTCGATAAGATTTATTTATAAAACTGCATATTCCCGTATAAACCTGCAAGATGTGTTAAGTAATGGTAAGCAGAAAGTTTTAAAATTTATTTTTGCTTTTTTTTTATTACAATTGACATATCTTTTGTCCAATATGAAAGCTAGAATTGTCCTTACGATATTCTTAAGTTACACTTTAACTGTCCTGTAATCCATGTTAGACTAGGAACTGCCATCGTATGGGTTAGCATTTAAACCATGCCTTGCCTTGCCATAAGAAATTTAATGCTAGCCATTTAGTAATTGAAGACCCTTATACTAAAAGTACTTAAGTCACATTTTTTTCAAAATCAATTTAAACTGTGACCTTATCCGATTTAGCAAAGTATAAGTATAATGCAGAAATTTGAACACATTAAAATGTGCTTATGTCCCTTAATTAAACAAGACAAAATATGAAATTGATCACATTTTATAGATGAAAAAAATATTTCAACTTGATTATCTCAAAATGTGTATTTTGTGACTTTAGTACTTTTAGCGCTAAGGTCTTCAATTTAGTTATTCCAGCTGGTATGTAGGTTTAATTGGCTTTCATAACAGTCTTGTGCGGTTTAATTAATCTGAGCAATATTAAGTCTTTTTTTTTTTTAATTTGTTTGCAGTGTGTCCTTATTCTTATTACACATATAGACTGACACAAAAAAATCTCTCTCCTTCCAATGGAATGGAAATGTAATTTAACAAGGGTGGTTAAAAATAAACAAATTCATATTTTGTTTGCTCTATATTTTGATTGACCTCCCATTCATTGGGGATACTAAATGTAGGTCAATCAGACCCAAGTCTTGGAGTTATTAGCAGTGCTCTGGAATTAAACTCAGTCCTAAACCCAAGAAAAACTAAGAATGAATTCAGTTTGTTACATTATGGGTTAAAAAAAACAACATAATTTATGATCTGTTTCTTTTTAAATAATTTTTTGTGTGCTTTCTCCTGATCTGAAATGGGCTGTCCCCCCCCCCCCCTGAAATGGGCTGTCCCCCCCCTGAAATGGGCTGTCCACAATATCAGATTAATGGTTAAAACCTGTCAGTTGTGTATAAAGAACTTTCTGACCAGGGCCGGAGCTAGGGGGGTGCGGGGCCATGGGCAAATTGAATTTTGCGGGACCGTTGATGCTATATATTCCGCCAATAGGATATTAAGACACGTTATAGTCGTACTGGGGCCTTGCTGGTCATAATGGGACGCGTCATAACATATATTTGATAATCCCCTTTTGTCTGCTTAACATGCACCCAGAGGTCTTCCTGAGATTCATCTCGAAGGGATAGTATGGGAGCCAGACTGAGCTTCAGACCAGTTGACTATCTAATAACTGTAACGAATATTGTGTTGACTGGATTAGGAAATATTAGTAGGCTTAGGTATATTATAAATATACTACAGTAACACGCGGGGGCGTCCATTTCGCCATCCCCTAGCGCCGGGCCTGTTCTGACACTTTTGTATGTTATAAACTTCCAAGGCTCATCCATTTATGATTATTTACATGCCAAGGCTAATTGGTCAGCATGCATAGTAAAAATTCATAAGTCTACTAATGTAGAACATTCAGCTTTGTCGGGACTGATTCTGTGTAATATCTTAAGGAATAATTTGGAAAGTAGTTGTGTAAATAGACCTTAACTTACCGTACTGCGATGCCTGGTTGTGTATTATTTATTGTATATTTTACCTTAAGCATTCAAACAGGTATTAAACATCCCCTTCCTACAGATAAAATAATAAAAACACTAATTTCATTCTGCATTGATTAAATAGTTGTGTAAATTTGTAAGCTTTCCTCTAATACTTCTATGATTGTTCGTAACATCAAGAGTTGTAGAAAAAGTTCACTAATGAAAAGAAAAATTTTGTTTATGTTATGGAAAATCATTTTCCTCTGAATGAAATTTATTGTGCCAAAATGACTCAATGAGAATAAAATAATGTTCAAATATAATTATGTGTTAAAAGATATATGTTATATGTTTTACCATACTGCAGTGGCATGAACCCGTTGAGCTCTTGCTGAACTAAATCTATTTCAGGGTTAACTGCTTGGTGTGAAATCATGTTTTAAAGGAATGTTTATTCTGAATGCTGCTAGATATGTTTTTCTTGAATTTTACTTATATCAAGAATTTGTTTCATGGGTTTTTTTATTTATAATTCTGCTCTTTTACTACTTCCTGTTGGTTTTTAAGATGTTGTAGTCATGCCAACCTGGACAAAAATATAATAAATTTTTAAAAGCAACCCTACAACAGCATGAAGAACTGTACAGAAAATAAAAATGTCATCATTTTTAATGAGTGTTTTGGAAAACATGAATACAAAAATGAATAATCTTCTCTTCGCTATGTCGCATCTTTTAGATGCAAATAGTTTTTTTCTTTTTTTTTCCTGCTCGCTAGCAGTTTTATTAAAAAATGGACGCAAAAGATGCATTTGATTGCACTTTAGATGTAATTAGAAGTAATTTTAATTTTTCACCCTACCGGAGTGAAATGTAATGTGGAAAGTTTTATTTTTTTACGTTATGCCCAATGTAGAAATAAACTGTAAATTAATAGTTTCCAGCTGAAGTAAAGTAATAAATACAAAAAGAATATAATATAACCTACAGTTGTAACTTACTTCAGCTCTAGCTAATGTATACTTATACAAAGAAGAAGATCATAACTTCTTTAGCCTTAGAAGAGTACCATATAAAATTCAGCGATGCCATAGTTGTAAATAGCCATAAAGACTAATGCTTTAGTGATAGTAACATGAAATGTATTTCATTATTTAATAGAAATGAAAAGTTAACTTACTAACTTTCCAGATGTTGATAAGAAATACACAAATGGATTTTTAATTATGGTTTACTACTCAAGCAGATACTACCGTACTATGCTGCTTTAGTGTTAATAAAAGTTATCAATTAAACCACGCTGTTTCTAAATTTAGATGGCCTACCAGTCCTAAATATGTTCATGTTGATCAGACCAATAGGATGTCAGCTTCATGTTGTCTAAAGTTTAATTTATTGCACTGACAGTTTTAAACTTGTCATGTGCAAAAATATTTATTTTCTAAATTCAGTGAAAAACCGTACCAAAGCCTGTATGGCTTGGCAAACATTAAAAAATAAATGTACAAAGTACAGAAAAACCATACAAGTTGGCATGAATAGTTATATTATTGAGAATAGAATGGTACTGCATATCCCTATGTCTATTATGCTTCATATCTATAAATATTAAAATAGCTCTGATCCACAATTGTTACAAAATTGAAGTGACCTTGTCAGACCCATGTGCTTTGGAAAAAAATGCATTTCTATTAATCACATTTCTTATGCCATAAATTTCTCCTATAGGCTAATTTTGGAAATTTAATAGCATAAAGAACCAATAAATAACATAAAGAACTACTTTGCTCATAATATTGTTAAAAATGATTGTGATTTCCACTGAGCATAATTACAGTGTCAAGTTACACCACTGGATGAAGGGAAATTAAAAGATCTTTTGTATTCTTCTGGCAGTTTGTCAAAGCTTGAAATTTTGGTTGTTATAGTTTTTGAGGGCTCTGGGTCTGTTCTCTGTACCTAAATTCCACCACATTTATAACTGTACATTAAAATGCTTGAGTCAGCATTATTTTATTACTAACACCCCACCCTACAGAAATTAGTAAGAAACTAATTTGTTAAAAAACATTTAGCACTAAGGAATGTTGTTCAATAGAGATTTTTAAAAAAATGTTTTTAAGGGAGAAATAATAAATGTTTAAATAATTTGTTTTATATTTTCCATTATTTCATAAGGAACAAAGTTCCATTAAAGTAACTTAACTGAACAAATTTATTTCATACTAATTTCCGGTCACACATTCCCACAGGGTCTGTGATGAAAGGAAATCATATTTGTAAGGGCTATTTATTATTGATTACATTCCATATTTTAAAATCAGTTCCATACTGAGAAAAATACAATTTTTATATAATTGGTTGCATGCTCAGAAATTGTTATCATTTTTAAGAGAAGATGTATATTTAAACACATACAGCAGACTTTGAATTAGACAGAGATGTAAGGAAAATGTAATAATTTCGTTTAAGTTTTAATTGACATCCTGTGTAAAGTATATTCATTGGGTTTAATTAAATCACACACTAATTCAAGATTATTTTATAAATTTGTTGTTAGGAAAGTTTTTGTGTGTTAAAAGTTTCCATTGCTCAAACTATAATAATATAATAACTACCATCAATGAAGACACATTAGCTCAGTAAAGAAGGAGTTTTTAAGCCTCCTCTGCTATTAGCAGTAGCAATTTAATGGTTAATATAATTATAGGTACTATATAATTTGGAGCTAAGTCCAATGCTTTAATATTTTTAAAACTAATTTATAATTATGGCCTACTGGTTAAAATTGTTTTTAAAAAAATTAAAAATAATTTGTTAAATTTGATTAACACAAACTAGGGAAGCCAATGTCATAAATAGAAATTATTATGTCCCTTACCCTTGCCACATCATTACCCCTTTTCTTTATAATTAACATAATTTGTAATCAATTGCTTAAAATTAACAGGTTTTTTTATTTATCTTCTTAAAATAATTTTCATCCACATTAACAAACCACACTAATTTTAAATCTTGATTTAACCTTACATGTTGGTTGAATATTGAAATCCCTCATTAAATCTTCTATGAAATTTTAAAATTATTCTGTATGCAATGTTTTGCATCATATTTTCTATATTGAAAAAAAAAAATGTTAAAAGCATTCACGAATTGAGAATGTCAAAAGGGCATGGGACATTAATTTGTTTTAGTTTTACTCAACTGAATCTTTCTATTCCTCCAGATGGAGCAAGTTTAAGAAATAAAATTATAAAGAGTTAATTGTTTCCTAAAATATTGACATAAATAATGGCAGAACAGTATATCAGTTTTCTATAAGTGAAAAAGGCCAAGCTCAGAACTGATAAAATTAAAATTAATTTATGGTCTAAAAGAAAATAGTTTTTCTTTTATTGTTGGTATAAAATATTTGCTGATGTCACAGCTAATTTATTATTTATTAATGGAATCAATTATTATTTTTTTTATTGTACACGTAAAACATAAAGATGTATGTGTTGGAAATAGATTATACTAAATTTTTATTTTTTTAATGATACGATTGATATAGGATTTTTAGCTTTCTTTTCATTATATTTCAAAGTTTCTTTGAAAGAGCTCCATTTCAATGCTGACTTACAACTGTTCAAATAAATGTGGAAGATCTATCAAGAGCCTCAAATTATTTTTAAAAATGTGAAAAATTTAAAAGTATATAACAAATTGCTTTTAAAACTTCTTGCCTTTTTTTTTCCTCTTAGTGAATTTAACAATTAACTATCAAATAATGTGTCTAAAAAATTGAAGATTTATCATTTATAGGTTTTTAGAAATGTTTAGTTTTTTCTTTGCTCATCTTGTTTGATTGTTGTGATAATTATTAATAGAAGTTTCTAGACAGCTTTTTAATTTATCATAAAGCTCTGATTTTAAACTCATTTTTAATATTTATTTCAAATTACTTGAGCCAACTCCCTACCTCCCCCATTCCCTTGTCAGAAAATGCATATTTTATTTATGCTTTATTTTTATTTTAAAATTCTTCTTTTCAGTTGTATGCAATGGTATAGAATGGTATGTTTTTTGTTTCTTAAATTAATTTAATTTGTTTACTTGTTTTTTTTCCCCTCTTGAGATAATAATGACATAAATGGACTTGTAAATATGAAAAGCACCTGAAAATAATGAGACGTATGACTTGCCAGAGAGCTGTTGTTTTAATTACACATAATGATTATTGTCAATCTTCCTGCTTTTCTTTTCCTTATACTAATTCTGAATCTTTAACTGAAATGAAATAAAAAATGTATAAACTAATTGCACGATTCTTCTTCTTTTTTTTTTTTAAATTGAATAAATTATTTATTTTCTCTACTTACTAGTACTACTCTACTACTTTCGTGTGCAAGTTCAAACGTTACAATTGAAATTTATTACTTTTCATCTTTAAATCTGACATCCGTATTTTAAACTTTGATATCCTCTTGTTGAATTTTGTGAGATTGAATTCTGAACTGAAGTCATTTATTTAAAGGGATTGAAGCAGGATAGTGAAAAGCAAAATTTATAACTGATAATTCCCTTTGTTCAAAATAGAGCACAAAACAATAGTTTAGACTTCAATTTCTTTTAAATTTTAAGAATTAAACATCTTTAAATTAATCATGGATGAGTATTTGTAGGACTATGTAACTATTTGAGTAACTATGTAACAAGTATGTAATTAAGAGCCCATTTTACAGAAAATGTTATCGAACCATATCCATTTTAATAGTTTGCTTTCACTTTCATGCATGCTTTTGATTATTCTGTCATCAGGAGAAACATAATGTTAGCTAAGATTTCAGAGAAAAGGTTGTTATGGTGAAAAATGGAGTGCTACTTTACTCACCACCTGAAATAATGTAATAAACTGTCAAAATATATCATTATTATTTATGAAAGAACTTTAAAATATCTAGGCTAAAAATACTAAAATATATATATATATATTTTTTATTATTTTTTTTCCTTTGAAAAAACTTTGTTGAAAACTCCAGTATATGTTCCTTTCTATAAGAGGCCATTATTAAATGAAGTCATTCTCTTTGGTCGATTTCGGACTCCCCCACCCCGTCCCAGACTCGGATCGTCACAATTTAGAAACCCTAGATTGTCCCAAATTCGTACCCCCACCTCCAATCCTTTCACGCTGCAGCTATGTAGCATTATTATAATTTTTAACAAAATTAAATGCCGTTTCATCTTGAAGATGATATTATGCAAGTGGTCTATGACGTTTAGTTTTTGGAGAACCTCCGCTTTGTGCACTTGATCGCCATGAAGTGCGAATGTATAAGGGAAATCACTCTAGTATTTTATATTTTTTATAGTTTGAGAGAGTTACCTGAATTTAAATAGGGTAGTATGACTTTGTCAAAAAGAAAGTGGACCAGTGGAAAATTCCCACAACCGAGCTTCGGGCGAGTGATTTTTGCATTGCATTTAAGAAAAGCTGCAGGAGTAAAAATTGCTGTGCAGAGTGCTATCGTTTATTTCTAAGAATTAAAAGTAAGTTCTGTACTTTTTTTTTTGCTCTTGTCAGTCTTGCCTTCTAAAATCATTTGATGTTGAACTCTTATTAACAATGAGGCATAATGTGCTTTTTTGAAAGCAGTTTTATGATTTTCAACGCGATCTAATTTTGATTCATTGCAATAGTTGAGTAACCTCTATTTCTTTTTCTATGACTATGAGCGCCTCAGCTGGTTTGAATACCGCAGCCTGAACGAGCTGTGCGTATACAGTGCAGCCTTGTCGTAGGCGTAGGCAATCATTGATTCGTTTATTTTTATGAAATTTTTATTTTCAAATATACTAATCTACTTGACTACTATTCCCAGGCCCATGATGATGACTATGAATGATTGAATTGATTTATGAAATGGATCGATTACTTTCAATATTAAATTACTGTCTATTACTATTAGACTATTAGTAACTGTAACTGTTATTAAAGTGCTATTAGTCAGTATTTGTTAATTTAGTATTAATATTAATAATTAATGACTATGCCTTATGTCAACTTATGACATGTCTATAATACTATTAAGACTATTTACTATATCATCTATAATTAATTATTTAATTAATATTTAAAAAGTGAATAATTTTACTAAAGATAATGTTAGTTAGACCTACTCCTACTACAATGCAGGCTAATAACTTACTGACTTACTGGTCATTATAAAATTAATTGGTCTAGAGTCTAGACTCTAGTCTACTCAGTCTAGTCTGGGTGAACTTGTCTTGTATTAAGTATAGTGGGTACGGTACAATAAATGTTAAATAATATATAAATAGGGCTAAATATAACTCGGTGAAGGGCAGTAAGGCAAGGCCAAACTTATGAAACTAACTTAGCCATCTCAAATCTGGGTACTGTCTGTATCTATAATACTATTAGTATGCCAATTATAAGGCCTAACTATATAAGCATCAAATAATGGATTACTATCTATTACTGACTTATTATTGTTGTTGCTATTACAATGACAAAGGGCTTAGGCCAGGGTCCATTCATGTCATAAATGAAGTCATGAGTCTAGGGTTAGAGTGTCTAAGTTTTTAGATTAATTTATCATAATTTATGATGATGAGAGGTTCCAAAATAGTGAAGTCTTTTACTTTTATGGGTGGCCCCCTAAAGTTAATCATCATTTGTGTTTGAATCTGCCATTGAATTGGTGTTCATGATAGGATAAATGATGATTTGACTGTGGATCATTAGACCTACAAAAGGAGATTAGATATAACTATGTAAAATATATACATGCTTTTATGATATGTTAACTCTATTAATAAAAACTAAGATGATCTTACTCTTACTAAGTATTACTGCAGAGATAATACCTGTCCAATAGCCCAGTTTGGCTTAGACTGCAGAGATAATACCTGCCTAATAGCCCAGTTTGGCTTAGACTGCAGAGATAATACCTGCCTAATAGCCCAGTTTGGCTTAGACTGCAGAGATAATACCTGCCTAATAGCCCAGTTTGGCTTAGACTGCAGAGATAATACCTGTCCAATAGACCAGAACATCTATATCTGCTACAGTTACAATCACTAACTTTTTCTGTCAGGCCAGTGGTCAAAGCTCTGACAAAGCTTTACATAGATATTAAGATTGCATCGCAATAACCATTCAAAGCTGGCCCAAATTATTGTGCCTCTTCTGTGGGGAGTTGAGAGATCTAACTGCGGTCATCTTTTGTATTTCATTTGGACTGGGTCATCAAATTTTGCTGGCCAATGGTCACCCTGACATAATAGATATCCTATACTTGTTACCCAGGAACAGCAGTCTAAACTAATTTTAAGTCTCTACAGAAGTGCATGGCGGCTCAGCTGATTTAAAAAAAAATTATTTCCACTGATATTTATATTATAGCAATGTTGTGTCTTGAACAAATTAAAGCCTCTGGGGTGGGAGGGGGGGGGGCTTCTCTCAAATAAGGGGCTTTAAATAAGGGGCTTTTCTAAAATAAGGGGCTTTTTTTGTATGGCCCACACTCTAAGAAAGTATTTTACATGCTAAAACTGTGAACCTTTTCTAGCCATGCAGCTATAACTTGCCAAGCTAACAAACATGTTTGGTCACTTAAGTCTTAAGTACTTAAGTCTGTCTAGTGAAATAAAGCCTTCAATTGTTACATGACACCTTACTGGGTCAGGTATGTTGGTCCCCAACATTATGTCCACTCTTCCTTTTACCTCACTATACAACTAAAAATGTCATTGTGTAAATGCAAATCTCTAACCTACTTCTAATTTTGTCTCTCTTTTTTTAGTGCATGAAAAATGCTTTAGAAACTAGATTGCCCACCCCTGCCTTAATTTAGTGACCTATTTATACCACTGTTTCTAAACTACATGTTGTAAGTGTGAAGTGGCTGAAAGTGAACCTTATGCCTAGCAAATATGACTAAACAGTCACATGAATTTTATGCTTTATAGTGTACTGTAAGCCTTTGCAATTTCAGAATTTCTTAAATAGTATTTAGTTTAAAAATTTACATTAAAATATTCTTATTAGTATTATCAGTACTGAAGAAGTAAAATGATGTTTGTGCTATTACAAGTAAACAACAAAGATCCTGTTTACAGGCTATGGGTTCAACATATGCTAAATCCTTCTTTTTTTTTTTTTAATATATTTTTTTTTTTAATTGAATAAACTTTGTCCTGATCAAGAGCAACTTTATAATTAGAAGATCTCAAAGTTTTGTAACAGTACAGCTACTGCCTACTGTTGAAGCTGACTTAGCTCTCAATTACTGTGTACATTAAGTGTGTAAATAAAAATAAATATGAATAGCTTTAGTTTTTAGGTTTAAAAACGTTGTACTGTAATGCTCTAGTCAAGTGTTTCTCAAAAGCTCTGCTGCAGAGGGCTTTGATGAACTGTGTGCTGCCTCCATAAATTGCGTGACATTTTAACAATCATTATTTGCACTGTGTAAAGTTAAGTTTATGAGGTCAGGAACAAAAAGTAAAAATTAAAAAATGATACACAATAATTTTGTTAAACATTCCAACAATTCAATATAGCAGGCCTGCACAACATGCTGACTTGGTGCCCACAAAATAACGAAATATTCTTTTTTTATTATTATTTTCTTAATATCTTCCCCCCTCCCCCCCTTTCCCTATTTTATTTTTGTCCAGCACAAGTTGTTCATAAAGTATTACAGCCTGCCTTACATTTTGAGCTGTGTGGGCCTGCATTACAGTACAGCATGATAAGAACAAATATTCAAGTTGGGTATTTGAAAAGAAGCTATTATTTTTTTTAAATGTGCTAGTGATTTAAATTTTAAATTATACCCATGCTGTCCAAATACATTCACTATACCTGGAAGATCTGATGTACCCCATTCACTATACCTGGAAGATCTGGTGTACCACTTTATTTGTTCAGCATTTCAATCATAGATGTGTGGTAGTGGTATGCCATAAAAAAAAATTCATTTATTTTCACATTCTGGTATTTTCTACATATACAAATAGGAAAAATGATGCAAGTGGTTCTAAACTTTTCCAGCACATATTTAATATTGAGTTACCACCACGTTTTATAACATTTTAAACAAAGGCAAGTCAGCATCCATTCCTGTGGAGTTCTCGAGGCCGTTGAATTATTTAAAATTCTTGCACCTTATCAAGTGTGCATGTTTGAGTCAGTGATACATTATTTAGCCCTACATTCACTTATTTATTCTTCTGAAAAGCTGTTTAAATATTTAAGTATGGCTCTACTGTAATAAAAATTTTTAACAATATTGCTCAACAATTTTACCTTGAGGCATGTCGGCCATAACTTCCATTTGACACACTTATAAATAGCGTGATAAATAAAGAACTGCGTTTCTATAGAACAGTTTATTAAAATGTGTATAAGCTGTTGTTGGAAAATCTTATAGTCTTCAAAGCATAGTATGAATAAATTATTGGCGTTTGAAGAGATAATCAGATTTTCCAACAACAGTTTATACACAAATTTAATCAACATTTCTTCAGCGAAAACATTAATAAAATTGTTTTGTCCAAGGACAAGTTACATTGACTATTATTTTACAGTTTTACAACAAGTCTTTGTGACCTAAAGTTACATTGACTATTAATTTACAGTTTTACAACAAGTCTTTGTGACCTAAAGTTACATTGACTATTAATTTACAGTTTTGCAACAAGTCTTTGTGACCTAAAGTTACATTGACTATTAATTTACAGTTTTACAACAAGTCTTTTTGACCTAAAGTTACATTGACTATTAATTTATAGTTTTACAACAAGTCTTTTTGACCTAAAGTTACATTGACTATTAATTTATAGTTTTACAACAAGTCTTTTTGACCTAAAGTTATATTGTATGCTGAAGGATGGCATCACTATTGCAATCCGACGTTAGCATTTCTTATAAATGTCTGATTGTCTTAACTAATTACTGACTATACAATAACTACTAAAGATTTGTATAAAATAATTTGAATGTAAAAACAAATCAAATGGATGTAGTGACAAGTACCTAACCAATACAAACAGTTGACCTATTAATATTGCTGCTGACATGTATAAATGTCATGATTGCTCACTGGCAGTGTCACTGCATTGCAGAAATACTTGACTGTTACCTGGCTAAGACCTTTTTTTTTATTACTCCAATCAGAGCTTGCCGAATTGAACTGGAATGTGATAATTAATTTAGATTACTGTATCGTCATGTATATTATGTTTACAGTTATTTTGAATCATTTTTATGATAGAAATCATTGTATGCGTGTTTTGGGTGAGTGTGGAATTGTGAATACAGATCCCTGGTTAGATCGCTTTTGCAAATGTGCACAGAAATTGCCAGTTAGTAGTGTTACACATTTTATTCATGATTTTCACTAGTTTGGTGATTTTATTATTCCTGCACTCACTAGATTCCCTCTAACTGTGTCATATGACCAAACATTTGTCCAGTGATCTAGTTATTATTCCTGCACTAGAGTCCCTATAAATGTGCCATATGACCAAACATTTGTCCAGTGATCTAGTTATTTTTCCTGCACTAGATTCCCTATAACTGTGTCACATGACTAAACATTTGTCCAGTGATCTAGTTATTATTCCTGCTCTAGTTTCCTTATAACTGGGCCACATGACCAAACATTTGTTGTTGCTCCTCACTTGAAGGTTGTAACTGACATTGTTTGACAAACTTTTCCACTCGGACACGTTCAAACAACTGGGCAGGTTTAATCTCGGGTTTTAGAACCATTGAGCAATTAGCATAGCATGTCGATCAGTGGTCCAGATGTAAATACTTCAACCCATTAACGGCCAATGATCGTGTGAACAAGGGCTCTCTCACTGATAACAGAGTGCGCCACCCATCGGTATCGTCTGTCAACGCAACACGTACTATTAAATGCTCTGTTTATCATCTGTATCTGCATGCGCACTTTTGACATAAAATTTCATAAGCCAGATTAACAATGAGATCAGGGCCACATTAAAGGCGTGGTTTCCTACTTGGATTAGAGTAGATGCTTCCTCGTCCCGCCAGTCACACCATAGTTGTGAAGTTAAAAAACTTACTTAAAAGAAAAAAGAAGTAATTTTGGAACGGGGGGACCTGTCCTGTATCTTAATTACTCGGACAAAAACGATGTAAAAATGGAATATGCCTGTCAGAGAAGTGATAAGAAATAAGGTAAATTGGTCAAAGTTCTGATAAACAATGCGGTAGAGAATCTTGAACTGTCTTTTGTTTTTCTAGTTGTCAACAAGGACTTGATGTGGGAAGAAAATAGATCGTGCGTAGTAATCATGTGATTAAGGGGATAAATAAGAATAAATGGGATTATTTAATGCACTTCCTTTAGTTCAAGCCTAACTTATTTGGTGCTCCTAAATCATAACGTACAGTGAGTCAGTCTGGAGAATTCAGTCTCATTGAAGGTAAGTACTGGTGGGTTGTGTTACCTTGTCAGACCTGTATCATCAAACTCTTAAAATCGCACAATATCATCACAAAATCTTACAAAACATTATCTTAATAGTAAAAAATAAGCATCCAGTATATATTTTGTGCACACCTCAGAATCGTACATTGTACGCCAAAATCGTAAGAGTAAACAGGTCTGCCTTGTGTTATTTCAACTTCTTAACTAAACATTTAGCATCGATGCTTATGTTTTTGTTGATGTGTTGTAATCTACCTCAACTACGACCTTTACTTGAAGAGCATAACAATGTACCTCAGCAAGTGTTCAAAATCGATGGAAATACGTTGGTTAAGTATACACCAGTGGCCTGTGGGACATGAGCCGTGTTCCATGGCTATTTCATAGTTTATGGGCACTTTGGTGACTGCAATGTCAGTGTAGAAGAGTCCGCCTACAAATAAGACTATTAAATCACTGAGAGTTTCAGTGATGTAGCTCTTTATTTCATAACTTAATGATCCATCATGGCACCCCGACACTCTGTTTAGAGAGTATCTGACAACGGTCTCATTTAAACCCAAAGCCAAGTACCTCTCTGAGAGGAACACCAATTTTACGTAATACAATTTGTATGACCTTGCACTAACGAAAACGACCTTGGAGTGCAATGTCTCCTATTACAGTGCAGAGGACCTCAACCTTTGTCTGGATAAAATAGAGCGCCTCGGAAAACTGTCGACATTTGCGCCTATTAAATTTCAGTGACCAGCGATGCGTAACATGTACCTACGAATACGAGGAGATTTCTTTTTGACATATAAATGTAATGTGGCTATGAGAGCCATATAGTGACACCCTATGTAATGTGGCTATGAGGGCCATATGGTGACACCCTATGTAATGTGGCTATGAGAGCCATATAGTGACACCCAATGTAATGTGGCTATGAGAGCCATATAGGGACATCCTATGTAATGTGGCTATGAGAGCCATATAGTGACACCCTATGCAATGTGGATATGAGAGCCATATAGGGACACCCTATGTAATGTGGCTATGAGAGCCATATAGTGACACCCTGTGTAATGTGGCTATGAGAGCCATATGGTGACACCTTATGTAATGTGGCTATGAGAGCCATATAGGGACACCTTATGTAATGGGCTATGAGAGCATTTAGTGACACCTTATTTTCTTTACTCTGAGTACAATACCGAGTTTTCACTGCATCAATCGGATGATATAAGAATAATAAAACGTTTTTCCAGGTAGTTATGATGTTTTACTGGAGATTCGTGTTTTTTTTCCCAACGCCTCTTGTTGTAAACGTTTGACTCCGACCCAGCCCTGGAGTCCACTAACACACAATAAATTGTTAGATGTACGACATGCCACAGAGTTAAATGTTTGTTGGAAGTTCACGGCGCCTTTGAGCTGCAGTACTCTCCGTGTATGTAATGGCATCATCTGTATGTTAGGATTATGAGGACTGTAGCGCATCATCTCCATGTTGGGATGGTGAGGTTTGTATCACATAGCCTACATCTTAGGGTGGAAGGTCTATACAGTGGCGTAGCGAGCTTAACTCGCGCCCGGGACACAATACCTTTTTAGCGCCCTCCCCCATTCGAAAACCATACAATATTATATGTAAAATATATCATTTGCCGCCCCTTTGTGAGTAGCGCCCGGGGCATGATGCCCCCCTTGCCCCCCCCTCGCTACGCTCCTGGGTCTGTATCTCATCATCTGCATGTTGGGTTGGTAATGTCCTTATCTCATCATCTATATGTTGGGTGGATACGTTCTGTATCTCATCATCTCCATGTTGGGATGATGAGGTCTGTATCGCATCATCTCAGGATGCCAAGGTCTGTGGTATTGTTGTGTCGTGCTATTCAGTAGTTATCAATACAAGCACGCTTGTTAATACCAATGTCAATAATGTCGGCCTAAAATGAGCCCCGCTCTTCTTTAATCCTACATGAATGGGGTGGGTCTTGGCGGTGTGATATGTAACTTGAACACGTCTCGAGAATGTTGTCTGGGTAAATGTGTTACATCATACGCAAGTGTCCTCGAAACAACCCGAATGAAACCTTTCTATCTAGGATCTAATATAGCGTATGCATACTGCTGTCTCCGTGTGGTGGGATATTTTAAAGGAAGGACTAACCTTGTAATGCACCGTGGTGTGGCTTCATTCAAAACCGTACGTAGTTTAGCTTTCAGTGGGGGCACGGGATGACAAGACATAGTTACACTTACAGTTCAAGGTCGTGTAATTCCAATCAATGATAACCCAGTGTCGGCTATATAAACGTGGTCACATCCAACAGTTCGTACGGTAATGGCTTGTGGTTGCACCAATCTGATACCATCTTGTGGGCCATGTCACACCAATTAGATACCATCGTGTGGGCCATGATACACCAATCTGCAGATGCCATCTTCTGGGCCATGTCACACCAATTAGTTAACATCTTTTGGGCCATGTTACACCAATAAGATGACAATTTTTTGGTCATTTTACACCAATCTGCAGAGGCCATCTTGTGGGCCATGATACACCAATCTGCAGATGCCATCTTGCGGGCCATGTCACACCAATCAGGTGCCATCTTTTGGCCATGTTACACCAATCAGTTAACATCTTTAACCACACTTGTCGAGAACACGTGCATTTGACCACGTCCGCCAAAGACACATGCATTTGACCACGTCCGCCAAGGACACATGCATCTGACCACGTCCACCAAGGACACATGCATTTGACCACGTCCACCTAGGACACATGCATTTGACCACACCAGTCAATGTGACGTGTATTTGACACATCAATTCATGTCTCTACTGCTCGCGTAGGTGGGATAGAGGAGGCAGAAAATATTGCGATATGAGATATACACAGCGGGTTAGCTCTTACCAGTTCACGTGTATTAATTTGTCTGAACAAATCTACTTCCACGGGCACTAACTCACATATAGAGGTCCTATGAGAAACAATCACCGCGGCATTTTAACCCATTCAATACGGTAGCGGCCAAATCCGGCCAGTACCGATTCAATTAAGCAAAAAAATAGCAACTACTTTTATCGATATCGGATGCTATAAAATCATTCCAGAAATTGTTTCTATAATTTTCTAAATGTGTGGTAAGGTCCACTTAATTACAACTCTTACAGCCCTTTGTTATGTTATCTTTTTTTTTTTATAATGTATATTTTTTTTTTATAAAGAATGGGTTACGCCAGTGGTTCCAAAGTTGTGCGCCGCGGCTTCCTCGCATGGTTTTCTCACTGGGGCGCTGGGAAACATTGCATAATTTGCATACGTGTATGTCTATTAGTAGTTCCGTATGATAGGAAGTGTCATATACTAATTGTTACCAGAAGCCTCTACAAATGGTCGCCAGATGGCGCTTTGTGACCGTAAAGGCGAGTGTTACCTAATCCCTTTATTTGTATTCTTTTTCGCAATTTCGCGGTGCGCTTAGACTTTCAAATGTCCAGAGAACCTTTCCTAAAACACTAGAACCTTTCCTAAAACAATAGAACCTTTCCTAAAACAATAGAACCTTTCCTAAAACAATAGAACCTTTCCTAAAACACTAGAACCTTTCCTAAAACACTAGAACCTTTCCTAAAACAATAGAACCTTTCCTAAAACACTAGAACCTTTCCTAAAACACTAGAACCTTTCCTAAAACACTAGAACCTTTCCTAAAACAATAGAACCTTTCCTAAAACACTAGAACCTTTCCTAAAACACTAGAACCTTTCCTAAAACAATAGAACCTTTCCTAAAACACTAGAACCTTTCCTAAAACACTAGAACCTTTCCTAAAACACTAGAACCTTTCCTAAAACAATAGAACCTTTCCTAAAACAATAGAACCTTTCCTAAAACAATAGAACCTTTCCTAAAACACTAGAACCTTTCCTAAAACAATAGAACCTTTCCTAAAACAATAGAACCTTTCCTAAAACAATAGAACCTTTCCTAAAACAATAGAACCTTTCCTAAAACAATAGAACCTTTCCTAAAACAATAGAACCTTTCCTAAAACAATAGAACCTTCCCTACAACACAGGAACCTTTCCTAAAACAATAGAACCTTCCCTACAACACAGGAACCTTTCCTAAAACAATAGAACCTTTCCTACAACACAGGAACCTTCCCTACAACACAGGAACCTTCCCTACAACACCGGAACCTTTCCTAAAACACTAGAACCTTCCCTACATACAACACAGGAACCTTCCCTACAACACCGGAACCTTCCCTGCAACACCGGAACCTTCCCTACAACACCGAACTTTCCATCTATGGTAGTGGTCCGAATATATTATGTACCCGTATAGGTCCCGGGATTTTTTTATATTTTTTTAAATATCGGGCAATCGGCTGAAATATCGGACAATCGGCTGAAATATCGGACAGTCAGCTGAAATATCGTACAGTCGGCTGAAATATCGGACAATCGGCTGAAATATCGGACAATCGGCTGAAATATCGGACAGTCAGCTGAAATATCGGACAGTCAGCTGAAATATCGGACAGCCCGGTTCAAAACTAGTAACCTGGAGAAACTTGGATTCAGAAAGAGGGCCGTAAATCGAAATAATTTGCAACCACTGGACCATGCTGCTACTGCACATATTCGTGTATACAAAAAGAGGCTTATTCATGCTACGGCTTCTTTGTAGCTTGGCTTCTGTAGTCTGTCAACTTCGCTGTGTCGTAATGGTTGTATGACTGAATGATAAAGTTACGCCTAGGGACGGTGCAGGGAGTATGAATGCGTCAAATTCACTCAGAACATTAACTCGCTTTAGTTGAAGTCGTGTTTCAAGAGTTCATGAATCGCGTATTCTACTATTTACTAGTACTGGCCTATACAGATAGTAAATAAATAGTATATAGATAGTAAATAGTTGCCCAACGGCAGGGGTTGGTAACCTATGGCACGTGTGCCAGACTTGGCGGCACGCGTGCCAAACTTGACGGAACGCAGTGCGTTTATTTTTTCAATGACACGCGAAAGAACAACAAAAAATACAAATGCAACGGTATTTAAAAAGCGTCTTATAAGTTAGACTTATATGTTGTTGGCACGCTCAGTAAATTATAAATGTATTACGGCACAATATTACCCTAACGTTTCCGCACCCTGCTATACGGTATTACTTAGGCTTGTCTAAAAATCGATCGCTGGTAGCCAGGTTTTTCTAGACAACGTCGAAAACTTTTTAAAAAATCAATTTCCATAGAACATTTTGAAAAACCCAATAAGATTGGTGGTTGGAAAACAACAGTTACAATGTAAGCGTTCATGTACTACCGAGAGATCTTGAAGTTTTGAAGGCTTTCGTAAAAGATGATATGATTGTTACTGATACTGACTTACACTCGGCTACATAGTCGTACAACAGTAATTTGCTCATTCAGAAATTCCAGTTAAGCTATCATTCTGAGAGAGCTCTATGAACACTCGACCCCCTCCACTCCAGCAGAGGTAACAAATTGTGGTGTTTTTTTGTTTTTTTTTAAGTCTCGGAAAAATGCTAGGAAATGTTATGCACTCACTTGTCTTAGCAGCACTTTCCTGATTAGAACCATTTGTGAATTTTTAGCCTACCCCCAATCCCTCCAGTATCGGTATCAAAGAATATTCAAGCCAATGTTTACCTTAGTTACTGCAAGGCTCAAATTTTAAATTGGTTAGTATTTTTTTTTAAATAAATACTTAATATTAACTACGCTTTTGTGTGTTTGGGGCAATATCTTCGGATAGCTAATTGACCCACTTCTCGTCAACATATTGAGCTGAAACTTGGCACATAGTCTTGTTGCCGATGACAACAAATGTTCACCCCCAACCCCAAAAAACAGCTTTTCTCGTTATTCATGGGGAAGATGGAGAAAATATGATGACACTAATTTCATGAAATAAAATTCCCGATATATCTGCGCTAAAGGAGATTCCTACAAAAATATATCGCAAGTGTATTTGGTGCAAAATATTTTATTTTCGTTTTTTTGAAATAGTTGGTGAAATAAATCTGCTGTGTAATGGCGGGTGGGGCAAATTAATATAAAATAAAATGCATCTAAAGCATTGATACGGGAAAACGTTTTTGGGGTTGTTTAATTATCTTGACGGACCGCAAAACCTGCTACTGGTTTGTCACATGAGGCCCACTGGTTACAGCAGTTAGGTTGGACTCTGTCATAACACACAATCTGTAACAATA
The DNA here is from genome assembly GCA_964017045.1 of Omphiscola glabra. Lineage (NCBI taxonomy): Eukaryota > Metazoa > Mollusca > Gastropoda > Lymnaeidae > Omphiscola > Omphiscola glabra. The sequence continues at coordinate 38,481,137 of OZ024798.1, forward strand.
TGATTAACATTTTTGTGCTGTCTTTACACCCCGGTGGACATAAATGTTGAACTAATTCAAGTATTGAATGGCTTATACATATTGATCTGAATTTGAATTCAACGTGTGTATTGGGAAGGGCCCCGAGGGGGGGGGGGGTCACCTGTGTTGGGGGTTATTTAAATTAGGTGCAAGGTGCGTTAATATAAATGACTTGTGTTGTGTTCTCGCCATAGAAGCCAGTGACGTTGTGGTGATAAAATAACCCTTAACCGGGTGGGCTGTTTTAAAAAAAAACGCTTGCGTCACTAGACAAGAATTGCCTCCCCCCTCGTCCCTCTTTTTTAATTAAGTATAATACAGTTTAAATTCGAACTTTTATCTAAATAAATTATGGAATGACTTTCTCCCATATTTTGAAATAGACTTTTGATGCATTTTTTTAAAAATTTAAAATAAAAATGTCTCGTTGCATCGGGTATGAAAGTAAAGTATAGCAGACATAGCTAGACTGAAGTCTGAACTGAAGTCTGGATAGACTTGTGAAATTGTTGCTAATAGTCCTAATTTTCAAAGCCGAATATTTCAAATAAAAGGTTTTTATTTAGTCGTAGGTCAACGGCTGACTTACTATTGTATCGGGTGTGTAAAGTATAAATTACAAGTCCTTCTTGTGTAAGTTGTAGGTGTTCTGGAAGAGGAAACAGTTGGTATTGTCTTTCAATGAATGAACAACGATGCTAAGATTACATGAGTGGTTGTCACTTGAGTGGTTGGTCACTTGCCACTAGTTGATTCCTTTTTCCCTACTAAGCCCTAGTAATAGATACCTAGCTAAAATTATGATTGTTAAACCATAATGGAATGTAACCACCTTTAAAAAAAAAAAATCTTTTTTGAGTTTGGCATTCATTGCATTTTAAATATTTACAAGCAAATGTTTCTCACATCTTTAAGTTAGAGTAGTACGTTTCTAATATAAGAATACCGGTAACTATAATATATATATCTTGGCTGATTTGTAAATTAAAAATTACAAAATCAAAGGTAATTTGGCTCGTGAGCAGCCTGGTATAATAAGTTACTAAATCACGGGTTCCCAGCCCATGAAACCTGACCTCAAATGGGGATGGGGTTGCGAAAGGATTTCTACGGGGGCTCCGGCTGAAACAATAAACTAAGATTTTAATTTGTTTTTAAGCAGTCTACTTGTTTAATTTGTGTTTTAAATTTATGAGCTACAATACTTAAAATGTCAGTCATGGCATTAAAAATGTCCTTCATTAAAGAAATTTTTTATTAGACTAAAAAAATATAGTTTTGGTTTTCACGATATACCCTATTGGAAAACAACAAATGTATCGCTGTTGGTCACTTTGCTTCCATAGAAATTTGGTCGGGACTCGCATACGCTTTAGAACCTGTTTACTAGAGCTACTGAGCTTAATAATTTAGCGCAAGATGATACATTCCTGACATATTGCGACTATTGGTGACAATCTATGACTTGCTAAAATAAATTAAAAACAAGTAGATTTTCTCAAGTGTGATTCCGGGATTTCACGTGATGGGAGGATTTCCCGGGATATTTTTTAAAAATCTAACAAGGATTTCCCGGGATATTTTTTTAAAAATCTAACATCAATGGAACGGGATCCCGCTTGAATAACCCTAACGCCAAGGCTAATCCATACTTCGCCATACTTATAGACACGCCATTCGCCCGATAAGGTCTTTCTGTCTCTTTACTGTCTGCATAAATTTAAGATGCTCAAGGTCTTGTTATGCAATGAGCATACCATTGTCCATTAAAATTAAATTGAAGCCTTACCAACTTTCTAAAATTAGCCTGTTTAATCAGTCTTGTGTCGGCAACATGGGTATCGTTCGATTCAATTCAAACAGTGAAGAAAGAATAGACTTGCCTCGAAGACATAGACATGTATCACTTTCACTCTTATAACTTATTGACTCTAATTAGTATTAGTAATTTATTAGTCTTGTCTAACATTTATTACTCTAATTTACGTAAGTCCCGTAAGTGAAGTTGGTCGTACTAAGCTTAAGAAGACTTTTCTAAAAATTAGAACTGTTTTCACTCTTCTATTATGGACTTGGTATACAAAGTCCTAATCTAATGAGTATGAGGCTTAAAAACAAGGTGCTTTCATGATTTATTTTTACTTTAGGCTGCGGCTATTCAGAAAAGAGTGTTATTAAAAAAATATAGCGGGTTTTCGGAACCGGGTCCCTTTAACTTTAAACTAAATGGCTATTCTGATGTCATTTGTGGTAGTCTCAATCTCTTTTAGTTAAACTGAAGAAGTAGGCTGACAATCATTTAGTCCATTTAATTATCTTTCATTCGATACCTAACTTTGTCTTACAAACCCAACAATAATATTTAAAATATTTTTTTTACATAAACCTAACCACTTCGTTTACTTTTAAGCCTGAGTCGAAGCGTCTGGGCTACTTAAAATGATTCTCATGCTGCTGTCTTTTTTTTTTTTTGTCTCTTTTTTTTACTGACAGTACTACTTATGGAAAACGATCCAATCTTTTGTTTCGGTCAATTAATAATCTTTGTTTTTTTTTGGTTTTTTTTAAATTTCTAATGAAGTAAAGACATAGGCATATCTTTAACTATAACTATAGGATCTTTGGTCTAGTAAAAGGATTTTTCAGTTGAAATTGTTTACCAGGTGCAATGATAAGACAATGTGAATCAGCTTTTGTTGACTAGCTTGACATGGGAAATCTCTATTTAACTTCAAAAACTAGAAGTAGTAGGCTTTAGTTTTTCTTTAAATGCTTTTGAAATCTATTTAAAGCATGATCATTTATGAATTTTCAATATTTAGGCCTAATTGATTTAATTATTTGCAGTGTAATCTAAAGTACATACATTCATTCAGTGAGTTAGAGTTTTTTTTAGGACAAAAAATTAATTATGCATCATAATGCATGTAAGTGTTTATTGGTTTTCATTTTGAGCAGCATAAAATATTTCCTTGTATAAATGCAATTTTAGGCCTATATGAGATGTTTAATTTAAATTTTTATTTGTTTAAGGGATTGATAAGACTTCATAGAATTTTAACAAAACCCATTCAATTTTGATATATTTCAGCCCCTGAACAGCTTGTTAAGACATCTGCCACAAGATAAAGGACTTTTAAATCAATTTTTAGTAACGCAACTTTAAAGTTCTGATAAAAATATCCATATATCTGCCTTCCTCTTTTCATCTTGGTTATAAACACTCAGTCTGCATGGATCAGAAGTTCTCGTAAGTAATGCTATTGAAAATGTGTAGACTTACTGTTCCAATACATTAAGTATTAATTCATTTCCTGAACTAGATTTTTGTTTTTCTTTGCACTAATTACAGAATTAAAAGATATCGCACAAAAGAAAAATTTGCAGTTTGCATATAGTCATATGGTTTTAAATTATAAAATAAATTTTAGGTTTTCTCATCTGGCTCTTAGATCCTTAAATATTTTGCCAAAATGATGTTGTTTTTTTTAATGTGTAAATTAAATTTAAGTTTATTTAGACATTTTGGCTGCTTTTGTGGTGTTACGGCTGATATAATGGGCCTCTACTAAAATTAATATTAGAAATGCAAATCAGGATTTTTAAATTTTGTTTTAAAAGGAGCATAACAAATTATTTTTTTACATGTGGCTCTTCAATTTTTTTAAACTAGATGAAAAAATTAATCTTTGTCACTTTGCAATGAAAAGGTTCCCGGCCCCTGGCTTAGACTCATAAACTATGTTTGATTCATTTTAAGTTATAAAAAGTGTATTTTATTTATGGGTCCAAAATAATTGTAGAGTTCTTCATTTTGATTGTTTTATTCATTATTTCAATATTTAACATCCGATTTTAGTGATCATGTCAATTTATCTCACTAAAACTGATATCTCACTAAATCTATGATATATGGTGAAAAGTTGATCATAAAAAAATTACATAGAATGATTTTCTAATTTTGTTTCATGTTAAAATATTTTTTTTTAAATGTAATGCAAGACCATGTAAATATAATGAGGAATTTTTGTTTATTCAGCCTTCTTCCCCGTACCATCAATGGCAGTATAGCGGGTATTGTGGGGGTCACATGTGTGTTTCCTATTGACTTGGTTAAAACTAGGTTACAAAACCAACAGCCTGGTCCAAAGGGGGAACTACTCTATAAAAGTATGTAAGTACTGCATTATTTCTTCTTGTATTAAAATCCATTATAAAATTTTTTATGTTATAAAAGTTTGTGTGTTGTTATTATTGTTTCCCTGTTCAGATACATTTTAATGCAACTATAACAATATTGTTTTTTAAAAGGCTCCAAATATTTGATTATTAGATATTTTAACTTTCAAATGTTTTCCTGATTTATACAGTCATTAGCACATTAAGTATATATCATTATGTTGATTTCAGACCTGATTGTGCTATTAAAACTTTTCGTAATGAAGGCTTCTTTGGCATGTACAGAGGTAAGTGAATTGTAATCCTCTCTATAATCAGTATATACCTAATAATAATATTTATTTCATTTTGTTTGTTCAATTAATTGTTTTAAAATTACTCCTTTAGTTTTAAATTTCTCGTTCTAAATCATATCATGAAATGAATGCTAAATTTCAGGAAGTGGGGTGAACCTACTCCTAATTACTCCAGAGAAAGTCATCAAACTTGTGGGGAATGATTTCTTCAGGTATCATTTACAGACTGCTGAGTAAGTCACCCTTTACATTTATGTTACAAAACAGCTTTTCTTTTTCCTTTGAGCTGTCGATACATTATTATGTAGAACAAATGGATAGCAATGATAGTATGTAGTTACTATTAAAAATTTATAAAATCTCAAATTATTTTATTTATATATTTTTATTATTTCTAAATTAGACCAGTACATAAGGTAAAGACAAATATTTAAAATCAACAATATGAGTTTCTAAACAGTTGTCAATTATTTATGTATACCTTCTTTTATGGTCTAAAAATCATGTTGTTTTTTTTATCAGAGGAACCTTGACATTGGCCAGAGAAATCTTGGCAGGAGCCAGTGCTGGTATGTGCCAGATTGTCATAACTACACCAATGGAACTAATCAAGATCCAGCTACAAGATGCTGGCAGAAGTGGTAGGAAAAATTCAAAATGGAAAGATATTATTAGATTCATGTATAGTTCAGTACTTTTAAAATGTATCACTTTGTCAATGCCAGTGTAGTTGAATCTTTAATTCTTTCTTTGCAGCTAGTGTTGACCTAACAGCTGAGGGAGGCAAAGGTGGTGCAGCAGCAGTTCTGAAGCAGCAGCGTCTTTCAGCAACCAAAATTACATTAGATCTCTTGCACACAAGGGGCATTCTTGGTCTCTATCAAGGTTGTGGGGCAACAGCTCTTAGGGATGTCACTTTTTCTGCCATCTACTTCCCATTATTTGCCAATCTCAACAAACTGGTGCGCCCATACACTTTTATTTCACCCTCATAGATATTTGATATTGTCTCAATGTTGAGATGTCAGATTTGTGATTTAGGGTTTTCCGTTGTGCTTATCTTTGTAGGCCATTTTAAATTGAGGGCTTAAACACTTGGGATAAATTGTCCCTAATTAATGTTAATGTTTTGATTTTTTAAAAAATGGGGGAGGGGGGGGGTGTCAAGACTTTTTTTAGACAGAATACAATAAATTGATCTGACATGTTATAGTTTAAACATTTTAGCTTTTAAAAGAAAATACATTATCCAACTTTGATAAGTAATGTTTTTCTAATGTATGATTTTTTTTTCTCACCAAAAACTATATTGAGCTGATTGTTTATTTCAGGGCAAACGTCGAGACGGCAGTGATCAGGCTGTATTCTATCATTCTTTTATCTCGGGTTGTTCAGCTGGATGTATAGCTTCTTTTCTAGTCACCCCTTTTGATGGTAAGCTCATTGTGCACACAAGTAAAATAGGGATTCCAATGTATATATATATTTTTTTTAAATTGTTGATGTGCCTCTAGAAATTCAGTGTTAAACCCCTTCATTTGCTTCACCTACACTTATAGTATTTACTCTAATACTTGTTTAGGGGAGCCGCATACAACCGCATGCTATGCTGGGTGAATTTCCTGAACACATTTCTTGATAGTTCACTGGAATGCGCTGCTTTTGATCATTTCTAAAAGTAATTGAACTCTTTATTGTCTTTTATATACCAATTCCTAGACTGGTAATAAGTATATTTTGAACTACATGACAGAACTGGGACAACTGAAAGTGTTTCAACAGAAATGGCCATCTGCATTTTTAAAATGGACTAAATTTGTTTTTAATGTTTGTTTATTAGTTGTAATTAATTACATGTTATTCTTATACTTCCAGTTAGAACAAAAATTAATTTAACAATTTTTTTTTTGTAAAAATCAGTAATAGCTGCTATTAGTTTTCAGAACTGCTGATAGATCTTTTTAGAACAACTCAAATTAAACTTACAAATGAAATAACCTATTAAAGATTTGATCTGGAAACATACTGATCTTTGTCATATATTTTATATTGCACCATATTCCATATTATGTTTGTCGACTGTATATTTCCCAGTTGTGAAAACCAGATTACAGACACTGAGCAAAGGAAAAGGGGAACAATACTATTCAGGGATCATCGACTGCTTTGGGTAATTACTTGCCCATTTTAATAAACTAACACTACTATAGACTTGATTATTTGGTTGAAACTCTGTTATTTAGCAATTGGTTGATGACAGATTGCAGTACTTTGTTGGACAATGAATGCACAGAAAGTGGAGGACTTGGCAGCACCTGATTTAATTCCTATTTTAAAATGTTGCATTGGTGACATATAAATGTGTTTAGGTCAACTTAAGCCATATACCAATACTACACTACAAGAGCATGGGTCCTGAATTTATTTTTGCTTATTATTGTTAGATTTGGATGATGGCAGATGGGCACTAGCATTTGTAAAGAATATTTTATTAAAAACCTATTTAATTAATGTATTTTACGGACTATAAGACGCACTTTTTTCTTCAAAAATTGTCGTCAAAATTCAGGTGCATGTTATATTGGTTAAAATTTTATTTTTAAAATAAATTGCTTAAAAATTAAGGTGCTTCTTATAGTCCGTAGCGTCTAATAGTCTTTAAAATACGGTAGCTTTTATCCCTATTTTTATATTTCCTTTTTAATTAGCCTTTTTTAATTATTATATTTAATGGTAACAAGAATTAGCTGTTTCAAATATTTAAGTTATTTTATTTTATCATCATCATCATGTCCCGTAGTCTTTCGACTGTTGGGGCGCCACAGATGACATAAAAACTATTCTCCTCCATTCCTCTTGGTCTCTTGCCCTATGCATAGCATCACCTAGTTGTAATCCCGTCCATTCTTTGATGTTATCTTCCCATCTTTTTCTCTGTCTTCCTCTTCTTCTTCCTACTCTAGTTGTGCCCTGCAAGATTTCTTTGGTGCGCCCTTGTTTTCTGGTCACGTGGCCATACCATTCAAGTTTGCGCTTTTTTACAGACGCCAGGAGGTCATCGTACTGCCCAGTTGCTTGACGAATCCTTTCTTTTACTTGTTCATTGGTGATGTGGTCTCTATAGCAGATACCAAGAATGCCTCTGAAACATCTCATCGCCATCGCCTTTATTTTCTTTTCAAGTTCTGCTGTTAATGTCCAGGACTCGCAGGCATATAAGAAAATGGAGAGGATTAATGAGCGCATCAGCCTGATTTTTGTGCTGGGAGCTATATTTTGGTGGTTCCATATTTTCTTGAGCCTCTTTAGTGCTTTCACCCTAGATTTTTTGTACATTCAGTTGCATTTAAGGAAGGCTGTGTACAAAAATACTTAAAAGCATATCAAAGAGTAGTTATAATCTAAATTTCTTAGATTTAAAACCAACAGCTGTATGCCCACCTAGAATTTCAACCTTATCCCCTGTTTCACAGAACTATCCACATGATAAGGGCAACACTGGAAGTAAGTAGTTAATGAGAAACCAATGTGTTGTATCTTTGCAGGAAAGTCATGTCTCAGGAGGGACCAAAGGCTTTCTTCAAAGGAGCTCTTTGCCGCATCCTGGTCATAGCGCCACTGTTTGGCATTGCACAGACTGTTTATTACCTGGGAGTTGCAGAGTTTCTGCTGGGATTCAACAAGCATTAATGTTGGATCTGTGGAGTTTACTGTACAATATTTTGTCTTATGAGTATTATTTAGTGGGTTCAAAATGATTTGTGATACTTAAGCATTGTAAAAATATTTGTTTTTAAAAAACATAAAGTATGTGCAAAACTTGAAATAATTTTAAATATTGGGATGACATTTTTATTAATGAGACTCACTTAACAGTTATTAAAATTATTATTTTGTTAAAAGTAATGTCAATAGGCGATTTGAAATAAATTTCAGTTTTTCAAAGTTTGAAAAGCTGAATTAAATAGACCAAAAAAATGTTTGTCTGGGTGAATTTTTTTAATTAAAAAAATATCTTTTTTTTTTAAAAGTGGTTCTATTTGTACATTAAATGTAAGAATATCATTTTTTATGAGTTACGTTCCATTTGGTTAACTAAATATGTATATAACTAATAATTTTTTTTTATGAAGAAAAAACTTGTTTTTACTAGAAGTTAGGACCAATGTGGTACCAACAGACTTCTACTTATAGTTTTATTGGTTTACCTATGTTTATTGTTGACTGACATTAGAGCATTTAATGTTTCTTGGTTTATTTAATGCTTACTTTATTGATGCTCAAATAAATATACAATAGTTGTCAGCTGGTCCAAAACATGATCCAATTTTTTGTCATTACATTTGTGTAAGAAAGATGTTACACACTATTTTTTTAATCTTTTTTTTTTTTAAATGGATGGTTACAAACTTACAAGATAATCGATGACAGTTTCAGCACTGTGAAAACAGAACATATTTTTCATGGTAAATTTAATCTAGTTTAAAACTTAAGGTCAGAAAGGTTGTTCTTAAAAATTGGATCTTTTAATTGTTTTTAGTTAACAAAGTTAATTTGTTATAATTTGTGCTGCTTCCTGTTACCACATATTTGTGGCATTAGCTGATTGTACAATTATAGCTCTGTTGGATACCTTTATCTAGAACTGAATACATGTAATAAGTCAATTTATCATAGTTATTTCTACACATATATATATATATATATAATCTTCCAGGTCAATAGATTTTTACTTGAAAAAAATCTGCAGCTTGTAAGGAAATTATGTCGCAGATGTGCCATTAGTATTATGTTATTTAGATACAAGCTAAATTTCAGCAACTTTGGCACATAAATTAAGGTGCAGACTTTTATGTTTGGTTAAACTCTTTTTTGTGTGTGTGTTTTTTTTTGTTCCAGATAATATTTATTATATCAATAAGAAAACCTAATTACATATATATTTGAACTTATGTACATCATTATTGCTATTATATTTGGTGTAACCACCTTACTACTTTTCTATGCCTATGGGGGCTGTTAAAACTTCAAGTGTTTGTGCGTTTAATATCTTAACATGCATTTAACTGATTAGCTGTCACGATTTGGTCATTTCATTTCCACTGGAAACAATATTCCCTTGTCAGTGTCATGCATTTTAAGTCAGTAAAAAAGTTAGTGTTTCCTGATAGTGATCTAAACAAACATTCAGGTTGGAATTAAAATTTTGTTTCTTAATATTTCCATGATAAAAAGATGTTGGTCTCAGAAGTTAAGTGATACAATAGGTTACCCTTAGGCTGTGAAAAATTAAAATAATTGTTCTGTCAGTTTGTGGAGCTATGTAAATATTGTATTTGTTCATTTATTACTAACGCAAAGATAATATAGGTGATAACATTCATTTTGTTAATATTCTAAGAAGAAATGGCATGGCTCTTTCACATTTAGAAAATTGTAAATAATAGAGAGTTCAAGGGTCAAAATATTTACTTTCAAATGGCTTTTATTACAGCAGACCCAATTTAGTATAAACGCTGTTCTCTAAATATCTGAAGCCTTGAATCAGTAAAGGAATTATTGTTGGAAGAAATCAGACATGTGATAAATATTACAGTTTTTCTCAGCACTTAATTTAGAGTTAAGTTGTTCTAAAAATGTTTGGTAATCTGCTTTTTATTCACATCCCGTTTATTTCTTTTATAATGCAGTTATTCACATAATTTACTCTCAGTATTTACACATTTTAGTCCCTGGGTATTTTAATTACCTCGACCGATAGATTTTAATGGCATTTCTATATTTTGAAGAATCATGTCATCATTGTCATAGTTTCCCGTTTCATTTTTCTTAACTATAATAAAAATATAAAGTAATTTAGGTTGATGACATTTTACAATTGTCCAACATCATTCTTAAACACTTTAAATGTTCCCTTGACCTTAATAATTATTTGTCATTTTGTCTAGTCATACTAGGACACAGAAAAATTAGATGCCATTTTTTAGATTAGATTAGATTTAGTTTTAAGAAATATCAACATCAGTCTTCCTTTTTTCTTTGAAGAGCACTCTCTTCATGGGCATAAAGCTGGGCATTGTTGATCAATTAAAATTGTAATATGCTGCTAGATACATTTTTAAAAATTAAATTAAATGCCTTATTTTGTCATATAGCTGCTGTAACCCTCCAAAGGTGTAAATAAGGTTTTCTAAAAGTTAAGGGAGAAACTAAAATCTTAACAATTTTTAACATAAACATTTGGTTAGATCACATGACACAGTATTTACTTTTTACTTGTGTGATTTTAAAATCCTTTTATCAGACGTGGAGAAGCCCTAGATCTTTTTTTTTTTAAAGTAATTTTAAGTTTTAAAACAATCTGATTTCACTGTTTAAGGAGTTACAGTAACTCTATGTGACATTGTTTTTATTTTTTAAGCAGTTTGAAAGGCTAAGCCTAGGATAAGAATCTGTTTTTTTTTTTACTTTCATAGACCTGATGTTAAAATCTGCTTTTATTTTTTAACTATCTTTTATTTCAAAGTGATCCAGAAGGTAGATGTAATATTTGAAGAAGACCTCTTAATAAATATACAAATATTACAGGCGTTAATTAATTTTCCTTTACATGCTATATTAACCAAACATTAAGGATCATTTCTCTAGATGTATTGAAATTGATCATGTACATTTATTAGAATCAAGTAAGAAATCTGCTTCCTACATTTGTAAATTCTCTATAAATATAACTTCCATGTCAATGATAACTTCTAAAGACTTTCATTTACTTCAATTTCTTTTGCATATCTAGACCAGCGGTGGGCAACCTTTGGAATCAGGGCCCATTTTGGGGTTGAAAGGTTAAACTCTTTACTCATTGTTTTAATTTACAGGGTTTCCACTCATAAAAAGGTTGGAAACCACCAGTCTAATTCCATGATTCTTTAAATAATGGAAACGTTTGTTTTACATTTTTTCCATAATCATAATCAATCAACCCAATATTTTTTTTACATTTGGGTCTTAAAAAATCATTTTTATTGCCTTTTAATATTAATTTTAATTATTTAAAAAAATTTAATTTCTCAAAATGGGCTTTGCGATAAGAATTTTTGTATCGCCAAACCTTCAAGTGATTTCTGTTATTTAATTAAATGATTGTGTACAACATTGTAATTAATACTTAGTGGTAGATTCTTTATCATGATAATGATAAGAATTAATGTAGCTGTAAAATTGTTCATACAGTTTTTAATGCATACATTTATAGTGGATAAAATCCAACTTAAATTTAATTTGACAATAGATCAATGAGCATAAAGAATGTCTACCTAATTTGAAGATTTATTTTTAAATTAACATGACACTTTCAAAAAGTGCCTATTGCTGGGTTGTGATCTATTGATAAACGCCTTATTATTAAGGTACAAAGTACCAAATGAAATTGTGGGTTGAAAGAATCATTGAATTTAAACATTTAAATTTTGTGACATAAGATAACTGAGAAATTTAGACTCGCCAGTTGTTTTCCTTGTCAAGTTGGTATGCTCTTGAATTACTTTTTTGGTTATATTTTAATAATAGAAAGCACATTTATATACCCCAATGGTCACATTAGTATAACGCTCTCAAATTTTCACTAGTCTTTCTAGCTTTGTAAAATTATTTTTCATGTTGGTCTTGCTCAAATTCTACAGCACAATTATTTGCTTAATAAATACTATGCCATAAGACCAAGTTAAAAGCTATTATCATTTCAATGCAAAGATATTTCTGTTGGGGATTCATTTGGTTATAGAAAATTATTTTGCACCCAATATTTCAAAATTAGTTTCTTCTTTGCTTATACTTTTTTATAGTAAAGATTGTGTTTTTTTTAAAGTAATGAATGCCTTTATCACATAATGTGCTCTATGAGTTAAGCTATTTGCATTAAGAATTGTTTACTTTGTTTTGAAAATGGTCTGAATTGATCTATAAGTGATAAAAACATAATTTTTATAATGAAATTTTGTATGTTTTAATTTGTGATAAGGCTCTGTGGTGATTAAATTTGATATATTATTTTTTTAAAAACTATTACTTTTGAATGTTGTTAGAGAAAAGTTGACAGTGGCAAGAATTTATTTGTGTGTCACATTATAGATATTGTTGCAATACACTGAAAAATTTAAAAAAACTGCTGTGCTGTTGCCAATAGTTCTATAAATAAAATAAACATGAGGATTTAGGGACATAGGGTTTGAAATTTTCCACATTTTAAATTCTATTGGTTCATTATTGTGCATGACAATGACTATTAAGTGCATGCAAGTAATGTCTCATTTACAAGGAATGGGGAGAAGTCTCCTCCCCCCCCCTCCCCCATGTCATAACATTATTTGATACAGCAACATTTCATTTCTCCAATCCTTGAACTTCCCTGAAACAGCAGACCTCAAATTTTACGCAGGGGATTTCACTTTAGGCTTAGGTTCTTGAGCCAGTGTTAAAACATTATTTTGAAATTAGTGCTGTGGTGGTTTCTAAAACAGTAGAGAACAGCTCAAGGGGTTTTTTTGAAACTGTAAAATGAAGTGGCATCATTTTTGAGAAGTATGGGAACAAGCATCAGGACAGAAGAATACAATCCCTGTACAGGGTTTGAGTTTAGACTTGTAATGTTTCAAAATGAAGTGACATCATACTTGAGAAGTATGGGAACAAGCATCAGGACAGAAGAATACAATCCCTGTACAGGGTTTGAGTTTAGACTTGTAATGTTTCAAAAATAAATTATATATTGTTCATGGCTGTGCTATTCATTTTCTCATTTTCTGTAATAAATTAAAAGCAAAAACAAACGAACAGTTCTATTATTTTTTTTTTTTTATTAATTGTTAACTCAAATTTGTCTAGTTTGGTATACAAAAATGTTCAGATGCCATTCTAAACAATCTTTTAAAACATAGCTACCGGTACCTAAATACAAACATAAAATAACTTTGAAAAATAACTTTATTTACACAAAGCGTAAGAAATTTTAATTGTTAAATAAATTTGAACAGCACAATTTGACATAATATGATTTGTGTGTGTATGAAACATACATAGTGTTTGTGATAAAGTACATCTGTTAGATAATAAGTAATTTAAGCACTAAGGGGAATTTGAAACACATGCCAAAGGATGGTTTCTTTTCACTCTGCAAGATACAATAGAAAAAAATATTATATTTCAGGAAATAGCATCATATGGCAAATAAAAAATTTTTTTTTTTTAAATACTACTATTAGAGAAGTTTTGGCATAACATGACATATTGAAGTAATGTAAAGTTATTTGCTGAGCAATTATCTTCAATGATATTCAGTAATACTAATGCTTCTAAATTCTTACCACAGTTATTAGATTTTCAATTAATTAACTTGAAAAAATGTTGCATTGCTTTTCCTGTTTAAACTTGCAGACTTTAAGAATTCATTTTACAAACCCTTTTAGAAATAAAGATGACCTCCACAGAGGCGAGCAAATAAAAAACAGGGTTTAAAAAACGTGTTAAACTGGAACCACTAAATTACTCAGCAGTTCTTTGACTGCAGGAAGTATAGCACACTCATTGTTGTGGTTCTGTTGCTGGTAATGGTCAGCAAACCTATTCAACATGGTGCTGACCGCCTGTAGAGATGGGGTGTTGTTCAACTGGGGCAGTTTTCCCTCCACTCTGGTCAGTTTGTTGGTGTTCATCTCGTAGAGAAGGGGCACTACAATGGACTGCTCACCCGGCCCGACATTCAGTCCAATACGAGTCAGCTGCAGCTGTAATCAAAGTCAAGTTTAAAATCAAATTGAATCTGTCACAAATTGAAGTTACCGTTTCCCCACTTTTTAAAATAACATTTTGCTTTAAAAAAAGTACAACAAAACTTTTGAACAAAAATCATATTCCACAAAAATTGACATATGAAGGAATATGAACATTTTTTTTTAATGAAAAATAATTCTCAAATTAAAGGAGCTTTAAAAAATAATTCTATGTTTACTTCTTTTATTTAATTTCTCATTTTTTTTATTTTTAGGATTTTCTGAATTCTTAACTTAAATTTTCAAAGGTGCATGATTTAAAAATATTTTCAGATTCAACCAAGTTAAAAAAAGTCATTCTAAAACATGACTTACTAATAATATAAATGTTATATTGAAGCACCTTAAACTTATCTTAAATACTAGAATTTATGACCCAATGTTATCGGGTAAATAATGGTAGGTCCTTTGCGATAATTTCTACCTGCTATTGCAAAAACATCACAATTCCTAACTTTAAAAAGAAGTATCTATGTAGTAATGATATTTAAATTTCTAACATCATTAAGTTTTGAGAAGTATTTACCTGCTTTATATTATACTCCTACCTTACTCCCTTTCACGCCCCTTAATCTACTTTTTTTCCCTCTCTTTAGATAAAAGAATTCTTTGTTTTACGATTTTCTTATAGAAGAATTTCACAACCGTTTTTTTACATCTATAACAGACTTGGATGTCTTTTTTGTTTTAAAGTTGTTAATGTCATAAAAATACAAACCCACTTTACTTTTCGCAAAGTAAAAACAAAAATGTATTTTATTTTTTTTTAAAGAAAATATTAATCGATCTCCATTTTTCAAAATTAAATTTTCAAGTGTGTAAAATGAATGGGTTTTGATATTCATGGGTATACAACCCACGTTTTTTACGCCATTGATTTTCTTAATTAGTAAACATATGTTTATTTTTAAAAAGAGAGTATAACATCTCTTTTTCAAAAATGTAATACCATAGGATTTAAATATATTGTCATCCACGTAAAAATGTACACATCCTATTTCCTACCTCTGCTATGTAAGTACCCAAGAAGGTTAATTATTTATCAAATTCATTCGTTTATTTTGAGACGTATCTTGTGTTGCCTGGGGCAAAATGAACATACCCATATTTGTAAAAAGAGAACATGTAATACTATAGAATTTAAATATGTCATCCACGTAAAAATGTACACATCATATTTCCTACCTCCGCTATGTAAGTACCCAATAAGGTTAATTATTTTTCAAATTCATTCTTTTATTTTGAGACATATCTTGTTCTGCCTAGGGCAAAATGACCCCCCCCCCCCTCCGCCCCTCCCAAACCAGATTTAAATAAAATTAATAAAATCTTCCTCCAGATTTTAGTCCATTCCATACCCAAACTAACATTTTGCACTCCATATGGTTTGTTCTTATTTTAATGAGTTATAAGTTGATTAGTAAATGTTATTTGGCTATGGAGTTTCGCTGCACTGATTGTCTTAAACTGCATTTTCTTATTAGAACTATATTTAAAGGTTAAGTTTTTATTACGTTGTAAATTAATAAATGTATATTTTTTTAATTTAAAAAAGTAAAAAGTTATTAAATGTTAAAAATACAAAGCTAAAATTTGTGTGTTTTATTAACAATTTAAAAAGCATTATATTTATTAATTTTACTTTTAAGAAGGGGAAAATACATTATCAGTTTTGTATTACGCGGTTATTAAATCCCGAGTTTTAGATAATTTGGGGGATTAGTTCTATAACTTCATTTGCTTTTTATTTAGAAAAAATTTATTTTGATTTTATTTCCCAATATTAACAACGCACTAAAAACGCACTAAAAACTACTGTTTGGCTTTTCCCATAAAATGTGATCACGGTGTAATTCTTTGATCACATTTTTTAAACATAATTTTTCTCTCATAAATTTCAAACGCATATCAAATGCTAAAGATATTTCCTTAGTTGTTACTTTAAATGTATTTGTAATTTATAATAATAATACTTAAACTTTTACTAAAATAAAAGTGGATATATAATATTTGTTGCGCGCTTAAATTTATTCCATTTCCGTAAAATAATAGAAAATAATTATGATCGTTTTTAAGAATCTGAACTTATTTAAATCTTATCGGTTCTTTGGCGTTACGGTCAGCCTAGCTCATCTTATATATATTTTGTTTTTCTTAGTTACCATGAAAATCATTTTAGCCCTGACTACAAAAGCAGGAACACCAACAGGAGAAATAAAGTGCAGGGATGGTGGAATGGTCAAACACCATTGGACGGTCCACTTCATTGAACGGTCAGGCATCTAGAAGAGAGATTAGATATTCAAACTTAAAAACTGTCAAATTTAATGTTGGAAAATGTTTTCATTGACATCACACTGAACAAATGTAAAAGGATGGCATATCTATTTGAGAATGGGAAATGGCCTTGGTGCAAAGGTTCTAGAGAGGAAATTTGTTTTACGTCATTTAAGTGAGAAAGAAAGTGGCATTAGTGCAAAGGTTCTAGAAAGGTAAGTCCATTTTTAAAAAAAATAAAGCTTCAAGATTGTCATTATTTCCAAAGCCATACAATACACTGTCTGAGCTAACAACATAATTATTTCAAGCTTAAAATTTGGAGTTCTTATAACATTTTAATCAGTTAAAACAAGTAGATAAACAATTCAAATAATTATGAAGATTTGAAATGAATTTTTCAATTGATTAATAGCTCTTTTTGAACATCATAGATTTTTTTATTGCAGGCACCAATAAGTGGGGCACTACTTAAGAAGCACAAATGTAATTATATAAAGATTGTGCAATAGTCAATGAACCATAATGGTCCAAGTCTCATATGATCTTTTTATCCTAAACATATTTGCCAATACCTAGCAGTAGCAGCTTTCAAAAGTTTTGAGGGTGGGACCATGCCCTCCTTATTCACAGCATTCATTATCTTGAACATTAATACTACCTGCATTTAATTATTTTTAAATTTTTCCAGCAGTTTTAAAAATTCAACACAAATAGGAAAATTATCTGTCTGTTGTGACCCATGATGTTATAATATTATTTGGTTTGATAAGTCAACTTTATGACCATAAATATTTTTCATCAGGCCAGTTTTCATCAATCTATTTCATAAATCTGAGCTTTGCTTCCTACCAGTTCTACTTTCATGGTATGTATGCAATCTTTGAGAACCACTCTATGTCATAAGTCTGAGCTTTGCTTCCTACCAGTTCTAATTTCATGGTATGTTTGCAATTTTTGAGAACCAATCTATTTCATAAGTCTGAGCTTTGTTTCCTACCAGTTCTAATTTCATGATCTGTATGCAGTCCTTGAGAATCCTGTATGGGGCAGAGATTATCCTTCCTACAGCTGTCAGGGCGTTCAGACGATAAGGGGGACAAAAAACTTTCAGATCAAAAAACTTTTCCAGCACCTGGAGCTCTTCAGTGTTCCATTTATCTTGGTGTTCTGCCATTAAGAGGACATTTTATAATGTTGAAATAGACATTTGTAATGCTACAGTGAGTCAAGATGCTAATAAACTATTAAACACAGGATAGCACTTGCATTTCTACATGGAAGGTGGATTCAGGTAAAATATTTCTGTTTAAAAGGTATTTTAAAAAAATAAGCAAATATTTTTATTAATTACTGCAGAATGTGACAGAAGATAAAAACAGTTAGAAATAATTCCAAGAATCATGCTAGGGCCACACAAAAATTATAAGGTGTAACAGTGGAATCAAGTTTTAGTTTTTCTTCTCAATTCAGTTGCCGTATCTTTAAAAAAGACAAGCACTAAGACTAAAGTTCATTAGGTATGCATTCAATTCAATGTAACAGTTATTCAGCAAAATAGTGATTTCTTGATTCTATAGAAATATATACGAAAGTTTTTTTTTTTTTAAATATTTCAATATTAGTTCACATTAAGAAGGGAATTGTTAAATCATTTTTTCAGGACACAATCTTAATCGTTGAATAATCTGTTTGGATTAAAATATGTTTTTTAAAAAGTTCACCTGGTGTAGGAGTAATTTTCATGTGTAAAGACTGGCAGGTTGTACTGTTGAGAGATAATTTGTACTGGAGAGTGTCCACTTTAAAACATATGACACCAGGCTCATTGCTGGGTATCATCTGCATCTGTTGAGTTCATATGGGTTAAAGAACATATGCCAATGTGGGATGACACCCCACAACTTTACCTCCTAAAATGTCCATTTACATTTTAAAATATTTTATGTTTTCAAATGCTTAAATAAAAATTAAATTATTAAATTAACCCTTTCAGTATCATAGTACCTATTGTGAAATTACCATCAGCACCAGGCAAAGGGAAATAACTCCATTTTAACCAGAAGTTGCTGACTTTGAAAATGTATTTTTATCAATCTTTAATCCAATCATAAAAAAAAATAATGATAGTTCTATAGAACAGATGAAATTTTAATTAAAATAAGTCTACATTAGGACCAGTTAAACTAAAATTTGAACACAATTGTTTAGACCAGTCAGATCTTCATCTCCTTTTGAAGGAATCTAGAAGGGCTAATGCCATTAAGCTTAGATCTACTGTCAACAAAGTACATTTAAAAATTATTTTATTTTTTTCTTAAATTTAAAAAGGTGTAAAATCAAGCCCACAGCAAACCTTTCCAAAAAAACAAGAGCTCGACACTTCCTGTTTATAAATAGGCTCTTTGTATTATAAGATGAATACTTTTACCAGGATACTTTAAAATGATGTGTTGTTTACGGGGGGGGGGGGGGATGGATTTGTCTGTAAAGCGACTGAGGCGTTAAGGACCGGAAAGCTGTAACACGACTGAAAGGGTTAATCATTTGAAATGTGGAAAATTTAAAACTTAGTAAAAGAGAAGTATTTTGTGTGCTGTAAATTTTGTAAAGACATTGAAATCATTATTACTGCAATCTAGATTGGTTTCACTTCTGACCGCTAAAGGTATTAAGCACAGTTGCACAAAACATTTGTTTATATTTTAATGACCATTGCATTTAAAATATAACTGCCCCAAGAGAAAAATAAACTGTTTGCTTTGCTAGTTTTGAAATAAATTTCTTCATTTTTTAATGGCACAAGATGACAAATCTTTTTTTTTTTAAATGCTTCCTTGCGAGACCATATTTTTAGAACCTACATCAATGTGTTGTACCCTGAATATGATGCACCCTGCATGTGTTGTACCAGCAATGTGTTGTGCCAACACTGTGTAGTACCCAATCATTGTGTTGACCTACCGACTGCTCCGTGTTCACCAATCTACTGGTGTGTTTCTTCATGATGGTGCAAGCAAAGAACCTCTCCAAGGGTGAAGCCGGGGTGTGCTGGACAGAACCTTGCTGGGACTCAGGGGTGGGGGTGAGTAGCGTGTCAAAACCTTTGTGAGACAGAATGGTTGGGATGGCTGCAGCCCATGCTCTCTGTGGCAGGATACGGGCCTGCATGCTGACAACTGGGGAGGAAAGAAGAAGCCAGTCAACTCAAATGAAACTGATCAAACTGACCTGTCAATAGGTTAATAAACTGTTGATGCATGACTCTTTGACGCATGACTCTTTGAAGCATTTATGAAAAGTACATGTGTATTGTTATAATCATCTGGGCTACTGTGATGTAAATTTATTTATATAGAATTAGAGCAGTGGTTCTCAACCTTCCTAATGCCGCGACCCCTTAACACAGTTCATCATGTTGTGGCTACCCCCAATCACAAAATTAATTTCGTTGCTACTTCATTACTGTAGAGTACATGTGTTTTCCGATGGTCTTAGGCGACCCCTGGGAAAGGGTCGTTCGACCCCCAAAGGGGTCGTGAACCACAGGTTGAGAACCGCTGAATTAGAATACCTTAATTAAATATTTTCACTTTTAATACTTATTTCCAATTAGTGTCATTTCTTGAAGAGACTTGAGAATCAATTTAGAAACAAGTGGCAAATCATTGAATACAAAACACCCAATGATATGAAAGTTTAAACTGAAGAGACTTGTAACTTCACTTTTGTGATCACAATGAATACACGATGATTGCACTCACCTCCCAGCTTGTGGTCCCCATCTTTGTGTGTCTGTGGTGAGTGAAGGGCCGGGTGACCAGGTGAGTGGACAGTATGATGGGATACAGGTGACGGGTCTTGTACAGATGGTGATCCCACCCACCCAACCCTTACACCCCCTGGGGATGGCATGGCCAAACTTGCCCCAGGGAATGGGGAG
Source organism: Omphiscola glabra (assembly GCA_964017045.1). Taxonomy (NCBI): domain Eukaryota; kingdom Metazoa; phylum Mollusca; class Gastropoda; family Lymnaeidae; genus Omphiscola; species Omphiscola glabra. Next base: position 38,501,677 of record OZ024798.1, read on the forward strand.
CCTCCATCAACAATACCTGAAATATAGTAACAAAAAGAATAAAAAACTTAGTAACCAAAAGCACACTTCAGTCACATTTAAAGATTTTTTAAAGTTAAACAAGAAACCTCCCATATCTCAAAGTTATACTTTACCACTCATGAAGGATGTTGCTGGTGACTGCATGTGAATGCCAACCAGTGACTGAGGGGAGGGGGCTGGTACAAAAGAACCTGGAGACGGCACATGAAGCTGGGGGTTCCCCGGTGAGTTGGCTGTTAGAAGGCTCCCGGGTGAAGGTGTGCCCATGAGTGCAGTAGATGGAGATGGATTCACCTGGAGGGTAACAATAGGAGAATATTAACACATAGCAGCAGCGTTAATTCACTGAAGCCATTTGATTTAATCTACTGTTGACACCAGAACTTGATCACTGGAACCAGTGGTTCAACATGGATCATTTACCCAAATCTACTGGTGGCACCAGAACTTTGAGTACTAGAACCAGTGGTTCAATATAGATCATTGGCCCAAATCTACTGGAATTTTTAACAGTTAATTGCTGCACCGCATATAGTATGAGTTAAATTATGAGGGAAGAGCTAACCATAGCTTAACATAGGACAAAGTGATTTTAAAGAATTTAAAAAAACATTTATCACAAATATTTTCATTGGAAACATTTTCATTTATGTTTCCTTAATGTACAACCATGATAAATTGTCCTGTTCTAAATTGATAGCTTGTTTTGTCCATTGAAAACTTAACAGCCTCTATATAATCTAATCTCCTTTAGAAAAACAGTAAACTATCGAGCCGAAGCTCATAAATGTCTTCCCAAAAGCACCCTCTGCTAAAACCAACTGGTCATCAACTACTCCCCCCAGTAGTTTTTTTTTTCCAGTCGGGCCGCTTCGCGGCACGCCGGGAGCATTCCGCCCCTGAGACAGCCTCACCCACCCTTCCACTCAACTGACTATGCGAGTGAGACATAGGGACCAGAATGATCAATTCATTGATCGTGGGCCCTTAATATATAGAAGAAGAAGAGACGACTTCAATCTAAATCTTTGAATAACTATAACATTTTTAGTATCTGCAAATTCCACTCAGAAAATTGGAAAAACTTGAACTTCAAGCACTACAAATAACAAAACAAAATAAAGTCACATGGTTTAGATATGTCAAAGTTTTATAATATAAAAGAAGTTAAAGTTAATGGGATATAAGAAGTGAAAAAAAAAGAAAAAGACCAAGAACAAAGAAGCGAAGCAGTGACTATGGACATAAAGTAAATAGTGCACTTACCCCAGCCGGCAGCCTGGCAGAGCCTGGAGATGCTGGTGTGTGGGGGTTGGATGGTGGGGTCATGGGACTGTGGAACCTGAAGTTGTCCTGTCGCGTCTGGGCTTGTGTGGACCTGGGAATGGGGGACCCCGTGCTTTGCTGGGATGAGAACATCTCAGACGGGTCGATGCCTAGTGGGGACGGGGGGTTATCATCAGCTGTCGCCGATTGGCGGCGTCCCAGTCCCATGGTGACACCCTCATCCACAAACATGGAGAGAAAAGACTGGTCAAAAGAAAAAAAAAGTATGTGTAAGTATCATATGAGTACTGGAATTAACATACAAATAAGAAAGGAAATACAAATGAAATATTTCTTTTAGAAAATTTTTAAAGTGAATGAAAATTTGTGGGTATAATTGTGATTATATACCTTCAGTCCTGCAGTTGGAGACAGTCCTTCTATAGGTTTAGTTGTATCAAAAAGGCTGCATGCGCCATCTTTAACTGCCACTGTTTTGTTACCACGGAAATGAACATCAATGCAGTTACTGTAAAAGAAAATGAACATTATGCAGTTACTGTGAAAATGAACATCTATGCAGTTACTGTAAAAGAAAATGAACATCTATGCAGTTACTGTGAAAATGAACATCTATGCAGTTACTGTGAAAATGAACATCTATGCAGTAACTGTGAAAATGAACATCTATGCAGTTACTGTGAAAATGAACATCTATGCAGTTACTGTGAAAATGATCATCTATGCAGTTACTGTGAAAATGAACATCTATGCAGTAACTGTGAAAATGAACATCTATGCAGTAACTGTGAAAATGAACATCTATGCAGTTACTGTGAAAATGAACATCTATGCAGTTACTGTGAAAATGAACATCTATGCAGTTACTGTGAAGTTGCTGTAGAAGGAAAACCTTTCTATACAGAGGCATCCATTCATAAACAAAGAAATTTCAAAACTCTCTTGAGTTTTTACATCAACCAGAGCCCTTGCGTTGTTACATCAATGGGCCCTTGAGATGTGAATAAGCTAAATACTAGCCCATTTTCTTACCTGCCCCGACATACAATCCTGACATGGGAGCTGGACTGCGGGATGATTGTGAAAGTCTGGATGTGTTGTCTCGTATTCTGAAAAAAAAAAGATAATTTATGAGAAACTGCATTCAAGCCATGTAAAGCAAATAAATATTGGAACAATAAGTGTTTAGGTTTGAACAAATTGTCTAACTCTGGCTTATGGCCCTAATCTAACTCTGGCTTATGGCCCTAATCTAACCCTGGCTTATGGCCCTAATCTAACCCTGGCTAATAGCCCTAATCTAACCCTGGCTTATGGGCTTAATCTAACCTTATGGCCCTAATCTAACCCTGGCTAATAGCCCTAATCTAACCCTGGCTTATGGCCCTAATCTAACCTTATGATCCTAATGTAACCCTGGCTTATGGCCCTAATCTAACCTTATGGTCCTAATCTAACCCTGGCTTATGGCCCTAATCTAACCTTGGCTTATGGCCCTAATCTAACCTTATGGCCCTAATCTAACCTTATGGCCCTAATCTAACCCTGGCTTACTACCCTAATCTAACCCTGGCTTATATGTACAGTATGGGCATTAAATTAATGAATTTGTGACCTTGAATAATTAAGGAAATTTAATTGTCCTGTATTTGTTTTCAAGCCTAAACATTTCTTGTTCCACTATTTATTCTGAAAAACCTGAGCAGATTATGGAACTCAGAACTAACACACATTTAAAAACAAAGCATGGAGCTGGTAGCATTTAAAACAATCAGAGAGCTGTCAGAAAATATAGCCACATAATTGAGAATGTTAATGTCATTTTTTTTGGTAACCCCATTATTCCTCTTTATGAGATTATTATAAATATACTCACCGTAGCAGCCCCAAGGACAGCAGCAGATGGCAGTTTGGATATTGACATCATAGGGGTCCAGGTGTCATGGAGTGTCTATTGGTCACAAAAAATGGATTACTAGTCAGAGTACAGATGCTGCTACCAAATAAATCAGTCATGTTACTTGTTCAACTGGCACGTTAAACATATAAAGAGTTCAAATGATATGGTGCATGCATGAAAAAACAAGGGATACATATTTTTTTTGTTTCAAATCTTAGCTGACTAATTTGTTGTATTTTTGCATATCTTAGCTGACTAATTTGTTGTATTTTTGCATATCTTAGCTGACTAATTTGTTGTATTTTTGCATATCTTAGCTGACTAATTTGTTGTATTTTTGCATATCTTAGCTGACTAATTTGTTGTATTTTTGCATATCTTAGCCGACTCAATTTGTTGTATTGTTGCATATCTTAGCTGACTAATTTGTTGTATTGTTGCATATCTTAGCTGACTAATTTGTTGTATTGTTGCATATCTTAGCTGACTAATTTGTTGTATTTTTGCATATCTTAGCAGACTCAATTTGTTGTATTGTTGCATATCTTAGCTGACTCAATTTGTTGTATTGTTGCATATCTTAGCTGACTCAATTTGTTGTATTGTTGCATATCTTAGCTGACTAATTTGTTGTATTGTTGCATATCTTAGCTGACTAATTTGTTGTATTTTTGCATATCTTAGCTGACTCAATTTGTTGTATTGTTGCATATCTTAGCCGACTCAATTTGTTGTATTGTTGCATATCTTAGCTGACTAATTTGTTGTATTGTTGCATATCTTAGCTGACTAATTTGTTGTATTGTTTCATATCTTAGCTGACTAATTTGTTGTATTGTTGCATATCTTAGCCGACTCAATTTGTTGTATTGTTGCATATCTTAGCTGACTCAATTTGTTGTATTGTTGCATATCTTACCTGACTGAGCTGAGACAAGCTACAATGAAGGTTAAACTCTTCAGCCAACTGAAGCAGCATAGGAATGTGAGGATTGGCAGAAGCTGACGGGAGGCGTGTGCCAAGTATAAGTTCAAACCTCCGCAACACAGGCTTCCATTCAACGCCGAGCTGAGTAAACAAAATGTTTCCTAGTTGATGTGTAAGCTAATGGTCTGTCGATAACTATGACATCCATAGAATCACACAAATAGTGGCTCACAGAAATGTTTTCTTTTTACACATTTTTTTTATTATATAGAAGTGAATCTTTTATTGAGCCTTCACTTTTAACTATAGCAACTTTTGAAATGACTGATAAAAGTCGGTAATTTCGGAAATGAGCTTTTAAGAACATTAACTAATTATCTTAGTGGTTTGGACAGCAGTCAAGCTCTTAATTAGATGGTAATAAAATGCACTTAAATTTTTCAGCAACAAATTCCAATCTCATTGATAAGTATAAAAGAGAAGAGCTACTTGATTCTTGGCTTACCAAACTACACATATTAGGGCCATAAGCCAGTGTTAGTTTCTTGTAATTGTATGACTGTATCTCCACCATAGTTGAGAGATTTGTACGTGCATCTGGTGAACAAACGGTAAAGAGAAGTAATGAATGATGCAATCATTCAAACAGATCATTTATGCACTTAATTATTCAAGGGCACAATTGTGATTAAAGGTTACACATACTATTTATATGAAAGAATAAGTTGTAACACGTACTCCAGTATATAGTTTGGTATTGATGGGAACTGTACATTTACCTTCATTCAGTCCTATTGTATTCTTACCATTTTGTAAGGTTAATGTATTTTTTAAAATTTTTATTTTAAAGCCTGTAAGAAAAAAAGGCATGGAGACCCCACCACCACCACCCACCCACCCTGCTTTACAAGTTGTCTCTAGTCCACAAAGTCCTGTACTCAAATAATCCACGTCCAAGTTCTTATATCTTCACTGCTTGGTTTAATCATTAAACAATAATCACATTATAACTTTAAAAATTGTCTTAAATGTAATCATCAATTTTTAGGTATTAAATGGCACCTACTATTTCTAGTTTTAAGCCTGACCTTACCATTATAACTTTCAGCAAATCTCTGGACAGCTCCATAAAGATAAGCAACAGAAGTCCACACGTCCATGAGATCAGAGACAGTCTTCTGTATATTGTCCCCATTCATATCAAACATAACACATACCCTCTGGCTGTCCCCTGAAAGCAAACATCAAATGAACCTAATTTATTTTGGTTGAAACTTTCTGAACATTTTCCTCTAATGCTGGTTTTTTCATTAACATATACATCCTTAGTTCTTAAGTACATCACAGGGAGCAAATGTTGTTTAAAAACTCATTACATTATTGTAGATGCCATGACAGAGAGAGAGAGAGAGACATCTACCATCTTACCTGATTCTTTAATATGAATACTTGGTAGAGGTGATCTATTGAAGATGAACTAAACAAAAAAAAAGAAGAGAAACAGTGAGACAACTTTAAAAACTGAATATACCTATGAGATATTTTTTTCTGTATGTTCACATGGCAGATTTGACTTGAGATATTTTTTTCTGTATGTTCACATGGCAGATTTGACTTGAGATATATTTTTCTGTATGTTCACATGGCAGATTTGACTTGAGATATTTTTTTCTGTATGTTCACATGGCAGATTGGACTTGAGATATTTTTTTCTGTATGTTCACTTGGTAGATTTGACTTGAGATATTTTTTTCTGTATGTTCACATGGCAGATTGGACTTGAGATATTTTTTTCTGTATGTTCACATGGTAGATTTGACTTGATGATGAAAAGATGGCGAGCAGTTTTTATTCATTGTATGCTTGCAAATGCCAGTTTTGGGGATTTTGAATAAGCTAAACTGAATATTGTTATGTGAGGAGCACAGAAATTTTAGATACCTAATTTTAATCAGATTTTATATGAGTCATAATGAAAAGCCCAAGAATACATACCTCAAGAATCCACAATCTTGATTGTCTGTTCTGTATTCTAAATTTACACTGAAGAATCTGTTTTCTTAGACCATCATTGACCTCCTCTGGAAGCCCCAACACTTCAGGAAAACTGATAGGCAAAAAGTGACATTTATTGATATTTATTCAAGGGAAATCGTCAGGAAGCAGATAATATTCGTTTTATTTATATTAAGGAAACCGATTGTTTTTTTGGAAGCAACTAAAGTATAAAACAAATCTTAAGGAAAATTATGCAGATGGTAAAAAATATAAATTCAAATTATATGTCTCAACTATTTCATTTTTATTATAATAGATAGGTTAGATTTGAAAAATGTGAAAGTAGTGGTTGTGATTACTTACTACAATATTCCCAAAGACAGACATGTACCGGTGCCATCCAATGTGCCCCCATCATGACTAATGCCTTGTTTGGATAACTGAATAAGCATATATAACACTTAGTTTACTTTCACGAAAAACTGATCATTTTTTTTTAATTCAAAAGCTAAATAAGGTAAATAAAAGTATTGTACAGTACAACCCGGTTATGTCGACGGCATCGGGGTTTGCCAAAAAGCGTCGAGCTAACCGAACGAAAACCAATATGATTGAATATGGCGGCTATAATATTAACCTGTGCTTGAAATTTGTTTATGTACATGATTTGCGTTAATAAATGTAGGTTTCCGTAAAAAAAAAACAAATAGAAAAAAAACTGTTAGTTATTAAGAAAAAATTTCAGTTAAAAACAAAATGAAACCATGATCAACGTTTTAGCTTTAGTACTTTTTGAGCTAAGAATTTTTAAAGTGCGAGTTCGTTTGGTATTTTCTGCTGTGGACGAAGCCTCCACATTTTGTGACCTCATTCTGCCGATCACGTCATGCGCAATGTCTATATAGTTTATATAAGTATAAGGCAACGCATCCCCCCATTACTAAAATACTATTTAGGGACTACTTATTTTGCACTTTCTACTTTGGCTAACTATTTAAAACATTCTCTGACCAATCGATATCAGTTTTTGCACACAGCAAACTCTTATGAATGAAACTCTGACGTAGTACCACAGGATAGCAATTATGCAAGTGATCGTGAATGGCTGACCATGACACCGTTTTGCACACAGCAAATTATGATAATTTAATATGGACTCTAACGGGTTTTTAAACCTCAAATTAAAACACATTTATTTAAATTACTTCTAGGCTCATTCTAAAACACAAGTTCTGTATTTTGAGAAATGAATAATTATTTTAATTATGAAAAACTTGTTTATTTGTTGTTTGCTATTTCTTCTTGCGGAGTTCAAAAGCCGGCAATTGGTCACGGGGATCGAGATAACCGAGGTTAAGTTGCAAATTTGGCCACCTTTTGTGCTCGAGATATCAGGGTTCGACGACATCGAAGAATCGACATAACCGATGAGAAATGTTAAGACAAAGAGAGAATCTGGCGGTTCCACACCAAAGACGTTGACTTAACAGGGTTGGTGAGTTAACCGAGGTCGAAATAAGTGGGTTCGATTGTATTACAATAGCCACCACCCCGCAACAACGAATCATCAATATGTAAAATCATCTTGGCTCATTCTTAGAACGAGAGTCTTAGTGATACATGTCATGAACTATAAAGACAAGAGAAAATTCCAATTACACAAAAAGTTGAAGCTCCTCACTGTCAACATGGACATTGACTTGTAAATGTTTCCCATCGAATGTTGAATTTTATTGTGTGAAGCGTGTCTTCATTAGTGTTATGTTCCTTGGTGAAATTTGTTGATGTCATTTTATGAATCTCTGACCTAGTGTCTTGTTGCCTGAACAAAAGTAGAAAAAATGTATCATGTTCCTCTAGCGTGCTGCACTATATATATAGGTGTGTGTCTGAATTATTGAAGGACCACAGGACCAGTCGTTATATAGTTTGGATTAAAGTTTACGTCGTTCTTGGAATAGGTCTTTGTGTTGATCTTTAATGAGATTAAGACATAATTTGTCACTGACCTCTTCCCCCAAGAAAACAAAAGGCATCTTCTCCTCACACCTGGCAAGAAGGTAGGCCAGTTCACTGACGAAATATGGAGATCCCTTCATTTTTTTGCCATCAGGCTCATCGCCATCTTCCCCCAAGAAGATCTGTGGAAAGATTCATCACAAGGAGTTCAAAATTAGCTCATGAGAGTACACACAAGATAAGGAACATACTTATTCTAGATTCAAAGCTAGAATGCTATCAGACCTTGGCCCCAGTTATGAAAACTTTTTGTCCCATAACATGATCACAGGCTTAGTCACTTCTATAAAATCATAAACTATTGGCCAACCTTTCTTTTTCTTGTAAGGCTATCCATCGTCAAAGGTATACCATCTGAAGAAAAAAACAAAAAGAGTTACTAGTTGATCTTCAGATTTAAATAATGCATTACGTACACAACTACAGTTGAAGTCTAATTTCAAATATCTCACACAAATTAAAACCTATATCAGGCTTACCATGAAGTCTAATGTCAAATATCTCACACAAATTAAAACCTATATCAGGCTTACCATGAAGTCTAATGTCAAATATCTCACACAAATTAAAACCTATATCAGGTTTACCATGAAGTCTAATGTCAAATATCTCACACAAATTAAAACCTATATCAGGCTTACCATGAAATCTAATGTCAAATATCTCACACAAATTAAAACCTATATCAGGTTTACCATGAAGTCTAATGTCAAATATCTCACACAAATTAAAACCTATATCTGGCTTACCAAAAATTTTGCAGAATTCCCCATGAGCCATGGAGTATGTATCAATGGGAGTGAGTTGTCCAGCTTTCATGAAGGCTTTGACTAAAGTCTCCTCCCCTATGTCATCCTCCACCCCATCGGCTGTGCACTGTGTGGTCTCCAACATGTAATAGTTGACATCAACTTTACGATGTTCACTTTCTCGGACTTCAACAACCTTTGGGAAAACAATACAAGGTGAATGAACTTGTATGAGCCATTCAGCTTCTAGTGGAAATGTGATATAGCCACACACCACTGGGCTTATTCATTTAAAAATACATCACAAAAGTAGTACTAAGATTGATGAAAAATTTACTTAACAAAATATTGTTGCTGATCTGGTACCTGAAAATAGAACCTCAGTCTGAGTTATTTAGGTACATTAACAAAGAGCTCCAGTCTTGGCTAGTTTACTTACTACATAGTATCCTTATTTAGGTACATCAACATAGAGCCCCAGTCTTGGCTAGTTTACTTACTACATAGTATCCTTGTTGTTTAGGTACCCTAACATAAAGCCGAGTGTTTGCCAGTTTACTGAGAGGATGATCTGCTGTATTGATAAGTGGTAGAGTTGGACGACTGTTGGCCATCATTAGTTGCACACATTTCTCACATCTTTGTAAAACAAGCTGAACTCTGGAGAAAATTCAAAGACCATTTTAATACAACTGTACAACTTTGCCACTGAAATTTCCTTCCATAACTTTACCATCTATAATGATAATTCCAGAGTGGATCTTGTCAGCCCCAATGGAATTAAGGAGTAAAACATTTTTAACAGTGGTTGAATTATAATAAATAAATCCCTTCAAATTTGGTATCAACATTTTTTTAAAAATTAATAGCTTAAGAGATGAAAAGCAACTTGTACATTTCATTTGCTTACTGACTTAGGGTTTATGCTTACTGACTTAAGGTTTTTGCTTACTGACTTAGGGTTCTTAGGTCGCTGTGAGCTCTGACTGGTATAGACTTATGGTATTGACTTCGTACACTAATTGAAAGGTTTTTGAACAGTCACGGAATACACACGGTAATTGATTTCCTACACTTAATTATTTTGTACGCCTATTGCTATGCTCATTGAAAACAGCACCAGTACTTGTCACTACCCACTCTATATAGAGACACTACAACTAAGCATTGGTGGATATACGGAGGGTCATTATTAAAGAACTTAGCACCTCTTCCCATATTTTACAATGTGGTTGCGTTTCCTCGGCTAGTATGTCATAATTCCTTAAAATTAAATATTTAAAAAATAATTCATTTTAAAAAAATTATTTTCTTGATAGAAATCCCTTTTTCTATTTTGAAAACCACAAGGACTAATAGCTTGGTTGGTTTATTCATCTGCCTCACGTCTCAATTCTTTTAGCTGTGTACATTAATTTTCATGCTCTTTAAATCCAGCAGTTTCAAACCGAAAATGACTAACTTCAGCTTCATGAGAAGCTTTTCCATTCCCCTGTGTTCTCCGTTCAAGCTGTCTTCTATGCCCTGGACAGCTGAGCGTTCTAAAATAGAGACACAATAAACTCTTTTTATTCATTTAAAGATTCGCAAAAAGTCTTAACTTAATTTTATCATGATAAAAAGTAACTGCATCCATAACCTGCAATAGTGAAACTAATTTCACCTAGTACATAAATAAATTACCTAAGTATTTTACTAATCTCATAAGTTATTGCTATAGCTATTATAAATTTTACTTTTCAAAAAAAAATAATAATTTTAAACTCATCATTCTCTTCTGTTTCAATCTACTGTTTTTGTGTTGCATGTGATTGTTGTCCCAAGAGCACATAGAAATCCTTGTTAATTAAGTGCATTTGTCTATTGCAATTAGCATTTGAAATTCTTTTACTACACTTGAGTAGTGGCATTCCTATAACTATTAGCTTCATTAGGCTATTAATTTCTGCAATTCTTAAAAGGCAAGGGGAGAACCGGTACAGGATTTTATTGAGAAATAAATTTTTATCATTGGCTGGTACTGACATGATGAAACAGCTGCTCAAAATTTGCCATCCATTTTAAACTTGTAACCTAGAACAATGGATTATTTAGTAGAAAAAAACTTACCACATGATGGCACAGAGGCCATGTAAGATCCTGTTTGGACATCTATAGAGATTCTCAAGACTTCTGATGACATGCAAGGGTTAAGTACACTGACATGAAGGGCAACTGGCATATCTCTGACTTCACCTGGTGGATAGAATGGTCATATAATTTTAGCATTATATATCAGAATCAATATTGCACCAAAATGTTTAAAATAGTATTCTTATATATGATCAAGAAAACAATTTTGTCTGTTTTAATTTTGGGCCAGAGCTTAAGTATATTGGGATGTCATCTGTTAGCTAACATAAGAGTTTTGTGAGTAAATGATAGTGTTACTTACATTTGCCATCAATAACTCTCTGCATTTCTCTAGCCAGTTCCTGTTTTTAAATAGTTGAAACATTTAACTAACAAATGTATTTTTTTTTCATACAAACAATGAATATAATAAATATAAGAATAACACATATATATATATTATATATCTAGAAAAAAATGAACTAACTCAGTAGATGGATCAAAGTTTCTTAGCTAAAGTGTTACAGAAACTAGTAACCCCTACCTTTAACTTGGAGTGAGTTCTGACTTCAATGGTCTGCATAAGTAACTTCTCTATAGACAGATGATCACTCTGAAATAATATTTTATATAAAAAACCAACACTTAAATCTGATAATGAATATTTTATTTCCTAATCAAAACCGATCTTTTACTTGGGCCACAGCAGTCGAAAGGTTAAGTTAGGTGCCAATGTTTGGTTTCATTTTTATTCAAGTTCATGTATATTGTTGTAGAGCCTGCATTCCTCAGAGATTTTCCTTTTCACTCTGCTCACCGACCCATGGACAACAGCAGAAGAAATGATAAATAATCATATTATTCAATAACCCCAAGGAATAAGTATTTAGTAAAAAATATTATTTTAGACCGTTCTGAAACACATTCAATGACCAAAACTGTTTATTTCAGTGTAATTTTGCAATTAAATGAAATTTGGAAACCCCATTTTGAAATTAAGAGAAATCTTAATTGAAACAAATCATAGAGCATTTTGAGAAGAAAAAAAAAATAAGTTTAGAAAAATGTTTAGTAAGTGTGCCTAGCTGAAACCAAAATAGCCCAGTAAATGATGTACCTTGATCGCAAGTCCAACTTTCCTACTTTCAATAGGTGTCATGGGTGGTGTGTGGGAGATCTGTAGAGGTTTGCCTTCATCTTCTTCACTCACGTGAACACTCAGTTTGTAAACTAACAAAGTTATAACAATTTTACTCAAAACAATTATGAGCTAAATTTGATTATTATTTTTTTTTAAAATCACAACTATAAAATGCTAAGTGAGAATTAGCAGCCCTGATTTAATGAATTCATTATTCCTAAGATAATTATACAAATAGATTTTCTATGTCTGATGAAAATCAATTGTACTTTTGAAGGGTTTATCTCATTGAATAAAAGTTAGGGAAATTAATACTGGTTTTTTTTTTCAAGCAAACTGGTTATCGGTTTTAGAAATCTGGTTTTAAACCAGTTATCACTTCCTAGTATTAGGGTTCAAATCATGCAGGTACCATCGGAACAGTACTGAACTTTTTTTGCTAATAAATTCAAGGGGGGGGGGAGAAGAGAGGATGGGTGAGTTCCAACGTTTCCCAGAGGACTTAGCCCCTGATTACAATGCATTCCAACCTGTTCCTCACAGCCATGTCAGATCCACTTGATATTTGATAAGACCATAAGAGGTCAGTTAGATTGTGTTACAACTTGTTACCATCCATGGAAGTAGTGTGAGGGTGCAGAGAAGGCGGGTCGCCCCGGGAGGCATTTTATGCGGGGGGGGGGGCTTGTTTAAAAACTCTGAAATCTGGTTTTACATCCTTAATTAAAATGCTTTAAATATAATCAAATTAACTAACTTGGAAAATGTTCCATATTCTGCCTCTTTTTCTGCTGATCTCTAGAATAAATAGCAAACAAACAAAATCAAAACTCAACTGCAATATTAACTTACTAACGTTGAAAAGAAAATGTTCAGGCCCCCAATAAACACCATAGATTATTTTTTTTACAGACCAAATGAAATATAAAAAAAATTTAACTACATACCCAATATCAAACTAGTATTTAAAGACTACAAGCAATCAATAACTTTTTCTGAACGATCGAGATCTCTGAAAGTTCTCATGCTGGGACTTTAACATTTAATTTGTACAATACAAACCTCCAATATGATATTGACAAAGATTTGCTGAGTGAGTACTCAACAATACAAATGCTGTCCCTCAGCCTGTCATTCATCAGCCTCTGGGCCTATTTCATGTTAATAAACAGAAAAAAAATATTGTTTTTTAATGATCGCATAGGAAATATTAGTGAAATATCAACAACTAAATTTCAACTACATTTAATTAAGCATCAAGATAACTATCTAAACAATAAGTTTTTAAGTTCCGGACTTCTACCAGCAGTAACGTTATCTGGTAGGACTACAGCTATTTTGGCCTAGATATTTAATCCCCCACCAACCTCAGTGGTTGAGGTCTTTCACTCAAGGTTCAACTCCTCAATGGAGTGAATAGCTATAAGAGAAATTCGGGAGGACTGCATTCAGGTTTTAGCAATAAGAAATATACACAGGGTGACCAAGCGGTCTAAATTGTGTCAATCCCAATCTCGCGGACTGGAGTTCAGTCCCCAGTAAAATGCTACACAAGCAAAAATCTCCACCAGCACCCCTGGTGGATGGGACTCATTTACCTTGGATGGTAACTGAACTAAGAGAAGAAAAACTCTGTATTCATACATTGGAGATGTATTCCCTTAGGCGGAATGACATTAACTTAATGACTACTCCTGCAACTTTTCTTGTGCTAACCTGTATCATTCCCACATGATGATAACTCTTTCGTTATCCAGATGCATGGAGAGAGGTGATTGGCTGGCTATGGAACCAGCTTAACCCTTAAAGAAAATTCTCAAGCCTTGAGATTTTGTCCTCCCAAGTCTACATCATCGTCACATTGTGACGGACGGATGCTAGAGGAAGAAATGAATGTCTGAAATGTTTTGTGCATTTCTACATAATCTACTTCTTTGATATTGCGGGAAACAGATAAAACTTGGAAAATAATACTTACTTGAGAATGAAGGACTTCAAGCTGCAGTGACTGACAAAATGAGTCTAAGCAGAGTTAAGAATATTTTTTTTGATACTTAAATTGATTTTGAAACAGAATTTCAACAACATCATCACGAAAAAATCTTGATAGTTTTGCTATAAATCCATTTATTGTGTAGTTTTGGGAATCGTTGGATTAGTTAGTGCAGGTGACTGCTATGTCACACATTTTTGTTGACCTTTATAAGCTAAAGTAAAAAAAAAAAATCCTGTAACATAAGCCAAATGTCGTATGAAAGGGCAAAAAATAATAAAATATCCACCTAACATAATTTCCAGAGAAAGTATGAAAATTGTATCTAACTGATGGTCTAGGCTTTTTCCATTGTTATAACAGGCTGACACTGAACACTTTATATATAGCATAAGATTACATGACAATAAAAGATACGTAAGACTTTGTAGAGATCATGCAAAGGGTGGTCCACATGCAACAGCCTGGACTGGACAAGCTCATGTATGTAATGGACCTGCAAGGAAGGAAAATAAACTTTGTTAACAACTGAAATCAAAACTGACCAACTACAAATTTAATTGGCAACTTTACGTGAAAACCAAAGTCTGGACAAACGTAAATTATGGTTGACAAGTATAAAAAGTTAGAAATGAGCATACCTGCATTGAATGCACTAAAGATTTTCCATCTGAAAGAAGATCCAAAAACAAGTTTCAAGTTTAATCTGCATTCTATATTTTAATTTTATTCTAATGAAGGGGTGGGCAAACTATTTGTGCGGAGGGCCACATTGACAATAAAAAGGCTATTAGGAAGGGGGGTGGGGGGGGGGGGGCGCGCATGTATATTATGTCCAATTTTTACATGTCGATAAACATTTCTCTATATTAAAATCGGTAAATTCTCATTTTAGCATTACAGGAACAAAAGTCTCGGACTGTTTAAAAAAATAGAAAATTAGAAAGAAAGTTGATCAAAAATGTTGAAACAATCATAACGGTACATGAAATTCTGTAAATTTCAACAAAATAACTTTAAAACAAAGTAACTTTTAAAATATCTAAATGTTTGACCACCCCTGTTCTAATGAATAATTTAAAATAACCTATTTGCATCTCCAACAAATATTTATTTGTTTCCTAGAACAATATCAGCAATCAATCCCCTTTATGCTCTGAAAGAAATATCCGTTATTTGAAAATAGTTCAGCCTAATAGTAACCTTTCCAAATATTGAATGTTATTAAATAGAAACATTAAAAAAAATATATATTAGTGTAGCGCAGACCATTTTAATCTAGACTCACATTATCTAAATAAGTTATATTTTCATTTACTTTACTTAAGTAAATCAGTTTACTCAGAAACTGTGCAACTAGGGCATGAGGGATGTTTACGCTAAATCTAAATAAATTTAAATCAAGAGGTATTACACTATATAATTTCTAAAACACAATTTCTTATAAACATAAAGATAAGTACACATTAATGTATTAAACATTTTCAATAACTACCAAGTTCTTCAACTAAACTACAACTTTTTTCTAGCCAAAAACAATTTTGCTGCTTGTGGAGTGACACAAAATATATAGAGTTGATTTGACCCTGTTTTACCAAGTATGTAGGAACAAGAGTGGATTGTCATGGGATTACCTACCATTAATTCAACCATTGAGGATACATTGTAATCTTAACTCTCCAAAAAGGAAAATGGGTGCGGTTGGGGGGATGTTGTTATAATTAAAGTCTATGTTTTGAGAAAAATTTGAAACTCTCAGGGTGTACTGCTATCATATGATTTTCTTTTGTGATGAGAATTACTCTTTGATGAATGTATAGGCACTCACGCCCCGTTTCATGATCCTCAACAAGAAAGTTGACATCCAGAAGACGCCATGGAATAGTAGGACTGTCCCCCATTAACGTGAGAGTCACCTGTTGATAGACACAAGAAATTGAGATGACATAAATAAGGCACTTTGTGTGAAAAAAAATTATTAAAATATTTACTGTAAAGTTATAGAAGCTCAAAATCAATTCAAGTTCACAGTGAGATGATGTCATACATTTTTAATATAACAAGTCTAAGGATGATTTTTAAGATTTTAATTATGTGTTACAAAATTTATTCAAGCAAACATTATGAGCACATCAAGCTTACTAAAAAAAAGAAGAAAAAAGAAGACTTTAATAAGATGTTTACAAAGAAAGCAGACGAGTGAACAAAAATCTTAATGATCTATCCAGGTCAACAGTTTTGGTTAAAGTTCCACTCAAACGAAGAGTAAAATTTAAAAGGTTTACTTTAGATGACGGCAACAATCTGATTCAGTAAAAAATTATTTCAAGTTACTGTGGATGACAGAAAGCTTTTGCCTGAAATCATTTGTAATGTTAGGTCTGTGGTTTACAACTTCATATCCACAGAAAGGTTAATTAAGTTCCCCTGCAAGATATTGCTAGATTTAATAGAGGAACTAAGATTTCATGAGGGAGCTGGTGTATTTCTGTGACAGGAGTAACCAAGGAAAAACTTTTGCTGAATTAATTAAGGGAAATTACCTCAAACTCTTGTTCTACAAAGAACTTGACTCGACCTTGGTCTGCAGAATCAGTACAATAATAAAGAATCAAACCAATTCAAGTTTACGAAAACAGTCATACAAAATAATTTAAGTATAAAACAGCAGATGTTGACTATGAAGTTATTATTCATTGAGTGTAGGCCATTATCATTTTCAATCATTTTACCTATTTTAAGTCTTCTCATTTGTTTAGGGAGTTCATTGGACACAAGTCTGTATTGAATCACTTCATTGAGACGCTGCAAAGTCTGCATTTTCTCTTGGGGTGTAATGGGGTCTGGGGGTATGATACGCTCCTGAAATTATAAGGTTATGTGTCAACCTACAGCCGAAGTCAGTTAATGACATGAATAACATTTCATAATTGAGGAAATCCCCTATTGTAGTGAGTGCGCCCCATACTTCCAAGTTTGGCGGACCGGTGGACAGGTTTCCAACTGCACGAGTGACTGTTGCCAGATGTATTAATTATTTTTCTTTTTAATTTTGTTCCGATAGGCAACGTAAGGCTCGCAGACCAGCAATGGTACACGGACCAGCCCTTTGGGCAACAGTGCTTAATAGGACAGTATCGGTGCATATTAAAAGAAGCATTGTATGAATGCCTGTTAGAGAATAATAACTTACTCTGATACAAGTTGGCAGCCTAGGGTAAGTCCCTGTGGTCAGAACATCAATGGCACAAGGTAAGGAGAAACTAGGCAACCTTTGGAAAAAAATACTCAAATATTTAACTTAAAAATCACACAAGCATTTTATAGAAGTACTTGAGATGACTTAAGTACAGCGTCATGTCTACACTATGAAAAAAAAGTCTGAATTAAAAGCAGAAGAGCGAAGCAAGGTTATCAGATGATCTGTAGCAAACAAAAACAAATGACCACGCTGGAAACTTATTATAAAAATATAAGGCCTACACCATTATAGAATCATGTTTTTGTGTAGATGGGGGATGGTATGAGCAAAATAGCAACTTACCAGGTATTATTCAGAATTCTGCTGCTTCTATTATATTTGATGTAATCAGCTCATAAAATATCAGAAATGCAGTGATAAACAATTTCCAGATATTAGATAGATGGGCTGATTATAGACTTTCACTTATGATTAATTTGAATAACGAAATGATCAAACCATCATTCTATTGAATTTCAAATGTATCTAATTGATTTTTAATTCAATTTCTTTTTTTTTTCACTTAAGCCATGTTTGATATCGTAAAACATTTAAATGTATAACATAAGCTTTCGCACACTGCTCATAAGGCCGGGATGACACCATATTTTGTAAAAGATTAACTACACCTGAACTGCCTGAAACCAAACAGATCAGTAGTTTTGAATGACACCTTAAACACCTGAGGTGGGTGATGATAAGTTCTTGTAACTTAGGTGTAAATGCACTAAAATCCTGAAAAAATTATGATTTTTATACGGATGAATAGTATTATTAGATTGTTTATATTTATCAGCCCTAAACACAACTTTTTAGATGGAAAGATAAATTTTAATTTAAAGCTCATTTGTCATTAAACAAATGAATACAATAGTCTCTTTTCTTCAGATTAATCAGCGAAACCTTAAAAAATAATATATTTTCCCCCAACACAAATATTTTATACAATCCTGTTCAAAATTTCTTAATGGCCTCATATGAGAAATCATGAGTTTTTGAGTTTTAATATGAACAATAACTACTGTTAAGTTTCTCAAATAAAAAAATGATTCCATTGAAAGGTTTCAAATATAATATAGAGTTTCAAATATCTTGAGCAGCTTGGATCAGTTACCTCGCAGATGCTAGAGTTTCTTTAGCCATTTTATGTAAGCCGTCAGCCGTCTCCACAAAATACATGGACTGCTGCTCCAAGAAATTACAAATGTCCTGTAAGCCATGAAGAGTAATAATAAGTAGAGCATCTTAGTAACCATTTAGATATTGATGGCTGATAAAATATTAACCTAAGAAACAGATAGCAAAAAACATAACTTGCAGTGAAAAATCAAATATATTTTTTTTTAGCTGAATCAGAATGATAAAGTACATTCTGCTGCTCAATAAATCAGAGGACAAATGAAGCACTTTCAGAAGAAACAATTTCTTTAATGAGAATAATGTTGTTATTTTTCACAACAAACAAAATTTCAAAAATAAGACTTGACTTACCATACACTTGTCAACCTTGGATGCACTGTTAGCCCACTTAACCAGTGCCAATAGCCTTACAAAAAGCTGTCTTGTACGGCTTGCAAACTGGAAAATTTCAATTTTTCTGTAAAAAAAAATAAAATAAAAGGATTACAATTTTATAAAAGATTGAAAAGAAATAAGAAAAATAATAACTACAATGATCTCTTTGCATTACCCCCCCCCCCCCCCCAACCTCTGTGTCAGATCCTTGTATACATGATTGGTTTACTTCATCAGGTTCTTTTACACGATGTTCATATGTCAAAATGACACTGAATTAACACAACCTTTTCCATAATTAATACAACTTTAATACATATTCACGGACTGTACATTTCATCAACACATGTATAGCGCAGCTTGCTGTCAGGGAGAATAATACACAACTATCTCCTACAAAATTGTTTCAATGGCTGCCTACTTATCAACCAACACTGACGTCACAAAACAGACTAGACAATTACATCATAATAGTCATAAAAATATGTCTCCAAGTATAACGCAGGAAGAGAGGTCACTAACTAATTACTCTCTCAAAACATACACTGCATATAATAAACACAATCTCCAGTGAGCAACATTCATTAGGGAACTCCCATACTCGACACCCCACAAATCTTAACACATGCACCACACACATTAGTTAAAATGATATTAATATTATTATATATTTAAAGTGTTATTCATAAGTTACCTTTCCATGTCAGATTTCCTTGGCAGTCTGAAATTTACAAAAAATATATATACTTCTTCAAGATAGAATAAGTAACTGTCATTTTTGTTAGGAGCTGTAACATACAAATGTAATCTTGATCAACATTAATATTTTTACAAAACTGAAATTAAAAAAACTAAAATTCTTATTAGGTGAATGTATAAACCGACTTAGCAGGCTTCATCAAGTTAAACTATAGTTGGGGGATCAGAAACTGGTTCTGCCTCTACAAAATGAAAGTGCTGATGAGAAGAAACCCGGAGATGGGGAGATGGAGTTCACTGCGCCTAACAGGCAGCAGTGAGGCCTCTCGAACATCTAACATCGGAGCGCAGCGAGCATGCTACCATAGCATGGAATTAGCGCTATATAAGAACTCCAATCAATCAAACTTTATTATTGCTTAATCCTCGCCTTCTCCTTAATGTAATCTTTAAACACCCAAATTAATTTTCATTTAAAAAATAAAGATATCAGTTATTATGAATACTTCATATCAGGGTCGTGCCAGGAAATAGCAGCACCTGTGGCCAAGCCTGAAAATAGAGCCCATCAATATATAGAAAAGGGCAGACCAGTAAATAGACAATTTTGGCACCCTTTGTCTTTTTGAAGGTGTCATATAGTTTAATTCACTATAAAGGTCTATCAAAAGACATTTTTGGCATTCCCCCCCCCCCCCCACTGATTTGGCATCAGGGAATGATTGGCTCCCCCACCCAAACCCTAAACAGTCCTACTTTTAAAATAAATTAATAATCAATAAGAGACACAGACACTAAGGTAGAAAGTTACAAAAGTAAATTTAAATCAATGAAATAGGCATGGAACAATTACCACCTGAAATAATAATGTATTAAAATTCCATATAACCTCTATAGTCTATAAGTATAATATAAGAGGGACTGCGTTGAGCCATATTTACATTTTGAAACTTTTCTAAAACTTTAGGTTTTATTTCTATTTTCAATTCAAAGTATCTGTAGTTTCTTGTTTTGCATTGTCTGCTGAAGAAAGCATCTAGCCAAAACATTATTTTAATTGTCTTGTTTTTTCTTGTCAAGCCTTAGCATATCTTGTTCCACAAATTATTTACTCTAAAAGTATCACTATTGTCAACTCCTTTGTTTCTGCTAGATTGGATAATTTGTCAAGTTCTGTCATACTAGTATTGAATGAACTCAAGTCCTTTATCACAATAAATGTAACTTTAATACCTAATTATATACACAGGCTTTAATTTCAATAAACACATGCATATAGAGCAGATTGCTATCAGACAGAAATAAAACACATCCTACCACCTCAAATTTTCTATTCACGACTGCCGGGCGAATAAAACGTATGTAACAATACAGACTACACAATACGTCACATTGAGCATAAAAATATGTCACCAAGTCAAGCGTGGGAAGAGAGTTCACAAACTAATTAAAAATCTCAAACACACACCCCGCGTAAATCCTATACTCGACAACTATTACTCACATTGGAAGTGAAAATTTGGACAGCTTGCAAAACTGGTCCTAAAACTAAGTGTTTCATGTTTATAAAGTAAATACTGAAGAAATTCACAGATAGAATAAACGAATCATCAAATAAACGACAAAGCACTTAGCTAATGTTTAAAGCTGTGTAGATTTGTAACTGATTACATTAAAGATCTGACTATACAGAATCTCAATACACATTCCAATATAGTTATGTCAGATCTACAGATTTCCTGCTTTCAAATTTAGATGATTAAATGCAGAACGTCTGGTAAATTTGCATACGAGAGAAATTCAATTTTTTTTCTTTTAAACCACCAGCCTAAGAATTTTGCTGATTATGGAACTAAATTGTAATGCCCACTAAGTCATCTTGACTGAAGCTAGAATCTTTTCTACTGAAAAGTGTCAACAGTGGAACCGATAACCTTATAAGGTAAAGCCAAAAGAATTTAATAAATATTGGGGGTTTCCGACAAATACCACTTGATAGTTAACAGCTATATTTTTAAAAACAGATACTACTCACAGCTCAGATAATACAATGAGTTCATGATGGGTTCGCTGCAATGCGTATTCAATTAGTAGGGCAAGAGATATTGTTCCCCCTGAAGAAAGAGGAGGTGGCGCCACATTCATTATCATTCCCCCTTGTGGTGTCATCATCTAGCAGTAACAATACACCTGCTTGAAAGTTAACGTCTATTTCATCTCAACATTCACTCAGACATCTGCAAGGGGAAAAAAATTTAAACAAAAGTTAGCTTTATGAGAATGTTAAACTACTTTATGGAAATGTTCAAAGGATACGAAGACTAAACTGAAAGCTACTCCCATGAGCTAGTTATTTACCTCAACTTGCCTATAAACAGTGATATAAAGATACGATGGAATTTTCATGTCATAAAGATAATTTAGTTCCTGAAGCTTTGTATATAAAGATTAGAAGTACAGATTCATGTTTATCAGTATTCCAAAATGTAGGTCTATTCATTTTTCTAAACATTGTATTGTTTTGTTCTCGTGTTTAAGGCTAGATCTTCTAGGTAAATTTACAAAGAATTTTAAAAAAGATAATCTTTAGAGAGTTTTTCAAGTCCTGCATCTTTAAATGGTTTTAAAGGGGTAAAAATATTGAAGTGACTGGTTTTGGGCAGGGCAGGTTGAGTCCTATGTCAATTACGTTTTACAGGGCACAATTTCATATGCCGATGCACATGCAAAATAAATTTTACACATGCTATTCCCTACCTTTCGCAGATAACACACCATTGTCATAAAATTAAAATTATTCTGAAATATATTTTTATTAATGTCAATAGTTTGCGGTTAGGGTTAGGCAGGGCCTTGCTGCATATCTGAGGGATACAATACAGATGCTGCATTCATCCGGATTCATTAAAGCTTAGGCTCATGCCAAATTAAGGAAAGAATCACTGAACTCTTATTAACTCTTTTGCTTACCCATCACCTGCCTTAAAATATATCAATGTCATGTAGGCCTACCTAGATAAAATTATTAAAATCTCCTAAGACCCACTTATAAGCCGACCATCCCACTTATTCCTCTGAAAAAATATTATGAAAATTGTAGATTTACAACAAATATATAATATATATATATGTTAAGTCTCTCTGGCAGCTATGGAGATCATGGAAATTTTATTGACAGGTGTGGTGGATTATTGACAACTTCAAGTTTCGGCTTCATTATTATATTATATGACTAGCTTAACTATAAGCCGCCAAACAATGGTGGCCAAAATATGTGAACTTCCAATTTACTAAAATTTCTTGACAAACATGCATTTAAGTAACACACTTTCCTTGTAGTGTTACACCCCCCCCCCCCCACCACAGTACACCATCGCCCCTGAACTATATTTTAATATTCCTATACTAAAGACCCTTCCCCTTTTATACCTTAGATTTATTACACCATTTCCGTAAAAACAAAAGAAAATATTAAGACCCAAGCGCTTTTTTTTTTTTTAAAAAGAATCTCCTTTAGCGCAGCTATCTGAAGTTTTATTTAGTGAATTTAGCAGCATATGGTAGTATTAGTGATAGTGTTCAGGCACTTCGGTAAAGCATGGAGACTATTAAAATATTTGTATGGGAAATGGGAGTCCGCCCAGGAAAATCCACAGTTTTTAATTTTTTGATGTTGGTGCTATTACATTGATAAAACAATAATTATATCCCACATTTGTGTTCCTTTTCTGTCCTATTGCTTTGGAGGACATCTTGGCATACATTTCAAATTTACAATCAGTCAACTTTGACAAAAATCCTTGGTAGATATGAGACAATTTTCATCATTAAGATTAAGTCAAATTTAAATATATGTCCTTTTCATATGTGTTATGTCTCTCGATATATATTGATCCACATGTATGCCTATTTTCATTCATAGTGCTATGTGTTTTATGTGAGACGACATTTTACATTTAAGCAGCATATTATAAATGTCCAATCAGTTATCACAAACGGCTTGACCTCCAAGAAATCCATCATTGAATTCGGAGTACCCCAGGGCTCGGTCTTAGGCCCGGTGCTTTTCACAATGTACGTTCAGCCCCTGGGTGCAGTGATCAAGCAGTTTGACATGGTATATCACATGTTCGCGGATGATACCCAACTTCAGAAATCCGTGATCCCCTCTCAGTTCCCTCAGCTTCTTAATATTACACAGAAGACAGTGGAGTCAGTTAAGCACTGGATGACAAAGACTGAGCTGATCCCCATTGCTACCGCTCAAAAGTTAAAATCTTCAAAAGATACACCATCCTTTACTCTCTCAGGCGTGCAGATTGAGTTTGCTCAAACAGTGTGAAACCTGGGTGTCTACTTAGACAGAACACTAACTATGGAAAATCACATTAACATGATTTGCAAGGCGATTTTTCTAGAGCTGCGCAGAATTAGTCATATCAGACCTTTCTTAACGTTGGATGCATCAAAGAGGCTGATGTCTGCATTCGTGCTATCACGCATGGACTACTGCAATGCTCTCATGGTGGGTCTTCCAGCTACGCTCCTGGATAAAATTAAAAAAGCACAGAATAATGCGGCTCGAATTGTTCTTCGTAAACGCAAATTCGACCATGCTAAAACTCTTCTGAGAGAACTGCATTGGCTGCCGGTCCGCGCTCACATAGAGTACAAAATTGCAACTCTGTGCTACCGCTGCTTGCATGACCTGGCGCCGTCCTATCTCAAAGCGCTCATGACGCCTTATGTACCCACTAGACAACTCCGCTCATCTGATAGTGGCAAACTCTTGATACAGCGTGTTCGCCTTGAGACTTACGGAAAGCGCACGTTCGCATTTGCTGGCCCAACCATTTGGAACACCCTTCCTGACGCTCTCAGAAACAGCCAGACACTGGAATCCTTCAAAACAAATTTTAAAACTCATCTATTTCGCAAACACCTGCTGGGATGATGTTGTCTACCATCTCTTCCAGCTAATTATTATCTCCCAGCTTTGTTTTTGTACCGCGCTTCGAGCCTTTGGGGATGAGGCGTGATTTTTTCAAATGAACTTTATTATTATTATTATGTGTCTCTACCCAACTTCATTGGGATGTGGCCTCTCCCCCTTTTAAATAGTGGAAGATGCTGTTACTGAATAAATATTCAGTTATTATCAATATTTACATCAAAATATTTGAAAAGCTTGTGTTTTAGAATGACCTTAGCCTTAGAAGGCAGTTACAGTTAATGCTATTTGTAAGAACTAAGAATTTTTAATAAACAGAATATACAAGCAGTAAAAATTATCATTTAAACAAGTTATTGAGTGTGACACAATCAGCGGAATCAGGTCACAAAATATGAAGTTGCAGTCCACAGTAAAAATTTACTAACAAACTCGCACTTTAAAAATTCATAGCTAAAACGTTAAAAGTACTAAAGACTACTTAAAGGTTAGAAAGTTGATTCTGGTTTCATTTTTTTTTAAATTTTAAGTTTTAGTTTGATCTAATAGAACTGTAATATTTTAATAAACTTTTTCAAATTTTTATTTATTTACCAAGTACCTAAATTGTTACATAGGTAGAATATTATATATTTTCATTATTAATTATTGCTCAACCAATGACTCAAGTGAATGAACTGAATGTCAATGATTGAAAATTGAGGCCAATTTTAATTAATTTATTTTAGTCTAGCCTGGTCCTAATCCTAATAGCAGCTAGAACTAAATATAAGTTTAAGTTGTGATCTTAAAATGACTATGAGTACTTTTGAGAAATATGAATGGCATTGAGGATCCTCAGACAACACTAACAGTGAACAGCCCCTTCTTTCTGACAAATCCTGGACTATCGATATTAGGTTTTATTTTAAGGAATACAGATATTGGAAATCATATACATCGGAGAACAATAAAATGAATACTTTTAATCATAATGATTAAATATTTGGCTTTATAAGTAACCTTAAGATTAAGATGATTTATCTATAAATTAGATAAATAATAAATTAATTCCAAGCTAAATAAGAATCAACTTTTAGCGGCAGCGGCTTCTATAATCCGATAATCTCTTCAAATAAGCACTCTTCAGTCTCGAAATGTTGTTTGTTTTTATGGTGGTTGCTTATATTAAAAAATTGTATCGCTTTTTAATTCTTAAGTAATTGAAATGTTAATTAAATCGACTCTTTATTTCTTTTTTAAATATAATTGTATTAACATATAATACCACTTTAATCTATACTATAAATCTTGTGCAGAAATATATATCGCGATCAATCCACACACACACTCACAAAATAAGACACAAATCAACAGTCCACTTCTAGTCATCCTTTTTGATTGATTGATTGGAGTACTTATATAGCGCTCATTTCCATGCTATGATTGCATGCTCACGGCGCTCCGATGTGCGAAATATTCGAGAGGTATCACTGCTGCCAGTTAGGCGCACAAGAACTCTGAACATAGAGACAGATGACTGCGCATTAATGAGCCCAATGGTAACATCGCCAGTCTTTTGATGCACTATTTTCGACAACACTGAAACAAGTGACTCTGAAAGGATCTCTAGAAAAATCGAAAGTTCTAAAAAATATCCCCTTGGTGTCCCTACTAAGTGTGTTGGTGGTAGGACATGATTTTTTAAAACCAAAAATAAAGTCTTTTCCATCAGCTTAGAAACATCAAATTAGATACCAGAGAAATAGATATTACCACAATATCTAAAATATTGTTTTCTAACCTTTAACCATTTCAGAGGGGACCTTGGGGGTGAGATTGCAAAGGGGAGTCGCGAGAATAATGCATGGTTAAAGGTGACTGGTACCTATTGTCATTTTAAATAAGAGTTTGTTTGTTGTTGTTGTTTTTTTTTTCACGGCATTTGAACAAACAGGGTTTTTTTTTATGAACAGATGCGCACCGCACCCAACAAAAATATCTATAAAAGTTTTTAAAACTAAGTTGCTAAGCTTTAATATTACCAAAAACATCAAGTAATTCAGACCCTTTCCATTAGTACGATTATTGTATCGGATTCGACATTATTCTTTATTTAAATGGTAAAAGAAAAGGGTATTGATTTCCCTATTTTTATTTTATTAATTATAAAAAGTGTTAAAGCGATAAAGCTTTAAAATAGATTAATTAGACATGAACAATATGTGTAAATATAACAATATATGGTAATTTGATAATGTTGGTGCCCCGATGTCTAACACAACGGCCATCTTGGTTGCCGCGACCCTTAAAATTAAGAATAAAACGTTAAAAATAATGAAAAAGTTTCCTAAATGTATCCCTAAACCTAACCTGAACCCTAAATTTATCCCTAACCTGGGTTTTGACCCTATCGGAACCAGGGTTTTCCAAACGAGGCACCAATAGTAACAATTAGCCCAATATATGTTAAGCTTTGGCTTTAATAATAATTTTACATTATAGACAAGTAGACGTTTCAGCACATGCCTTCATCAGTACAAAACAAACCATTTAAATAAGTATAGATTAAATTTACATAATATATCTATACATATTATATAATATATATCCACTTAAAAATGAGATCTATCTATCTATCTATCTATCTATCTATCTATCTATCTATCTATCTATCTATCTATCTATCTATCTATCTATCTATCTATCTATCTATCTATCTATCTATCTATCTATCTATCTATCTATCTATCTATCTATCTATCTATCTATCTATCTATCTATCTATCTATCTATCTGTCTGTCTGTCTGTCTGTCTGTCTGTCTGTCTGTCTGTCTGTCTGTCTGTCTGTCTGTCTGTCTGTCTGTCTGTCTGTCTGTCTGTCTGTCTGTCTGTCTGTCTGTCTGTCTGTCTGTCTGTCTGTCTGTCTGTCTCTCTATCTATCTATCTATCTGTCTGTATGCCTGTCTAATCTATCCTATCTATCTATCTCTGTTGTCATTTACGACATTAAGATCGAAAATGTTTCAATTTATTTTCATTAGAAATTGTTACATTTTTTTAAAAATCTATAACTAGTTATTGCTCTAAGATGTCAGTGCGCATAATTTTCTTAATTTTATTATTTCATTACCAAACTATGCATACAATATCTTAGTCTAAAGTAAGCTCTAATGTTATTTCATTACCAAACTATGCATACAATATCTTAGTCTAAAGTAAGATCTAAGATTATTTCATTACCAAACTATGCACAGAGGCGTAGCAATGGCTTGGCATTGGGACAGTTGCCAAGGTCGCCGGCCCGCGCCTGTTCAAAAGGGCGCCGCTAAATCTCTAATTTTTTAATTTTTATTATTTAAAAAATAAATTAGCCAAGGGCGCCAAAAACCAAGTTACGCCTCTGACTATGCATACAATATCTTAGTCTAAAGTAAGCTCTAATAAGATTATTTCATAATCAAACTATGCATACAATACCTTAGTCTTAAGTAAGCTCTAAGATTATTTCATTACCAAACTATGCATACAATATCTTAGTCTAAATTAAGCCTGATTTTTTTTCCCCAACCCTTATCAGTTCTTGCTACTAATGGTGAGTAAATTATATTTCAATCTAACGGGACATCCATACATTACGTGCTCAACAAAAAAGGCAGTTAACAAGCACCACCACCCCCCCCCCCCACAATACCATCAGCATTTTTAACCTTAAAATTCATAAATCCAACAAACAGTAGCATGGCTACATAGCTACATAGCTAAAGGACTAGAGCCACCCGGGGAGGACCAATATTTTTGGCACCGCCTTACCCAGGAAGAGAAAACTCTGCAGTTGTGCCCCTACACCCCTCCATATAAAGACGAAAGTTACACCCAGGTCGAACCACCCCCCTCCACCCCTTCCTACGCCACTGTCACAGAGACTGTAAATCCTTATATAATCTCCAAATGGCCGCCCTGTTGGGGCGTACGCTACAAGTGAGGACACAGTGATTTAAGTTGAACTGATTTTATCTAACGATTGTCTTGTACGTTCATAAATAAAATGATGAAAGGAGAGGGGGGGCATGAAGTTTGGAAGCTCATTGTATTTACGCAAGGGGTGCGGGTACCCAATAAGTACGTACGTAAGGGGGAGTGGGTACCCAAAAAGTACGTACGCAAGGGCGAGTGGGTACCCAATAAGAACGGAGGCAACGGGGGTGGGGCGAGTGGGGGTGATAAGAATGTACCTTTTTTTTTTCCTTTGGCGTGTGTAGTATATGGATGGCCCCTACACATACATGTTTATTGTTTTGTTTCCGTTTTAAGCACAATTATTTCTGTGTTGGATTTTAGTTTGTACTTTTATAATAAAAAACGAACACCTAATAATTAGCTCCTACCATATTCACCTCATCATCTCCGTTTGCTCCACTAAACAAGTATTATTATCCTTTAATCCCCATTTAATGACATTTTGTTTTAGAGAAGGTTCATCAAACTCTGCTACCACATAATGCTTCACCAAACTCTGGTTTACGCCAATGCAGTGACAATGTTAATGAGTGTCTTATATTCTTTTATTTGTTAAATTCACAATTGCCAGAAAAGGTACACAATCGTCACTTCGCTCTTTGACTTTTGCGGCAAGGTTGGCTGAGTCAAGTATACACCCTTGTATTACAGTTAAAATTGGTATACTGCAGGCTTATGCTTTCGAGCAATCCCCCTCCCCCCCCCGAAGGTCTAATAATGTTAAAAACATTATGTAGATCAGTGGTCCTTAACCTTCCCAATGCCGCGACACTGTAATACGGTCCGTTATGTTGTGGCGACCCCAAATCGCAAACTTATTTTCGTTGCTACTTCATAACTGTAGAATGTATGTGTTTTCTGATGGTCTTAAGCGACCCCTGTGAAAGGGTCGTTCCACCCCCCAAAGTGGTCGCGACCCAGAGTCTGAGAACCGCTGATGTAGAGGGTCGTGAACAGGTTTTCTATTCTCCAACTAGCTACGAAAAATTCGATTTATAAATAATATAGAATTCTTCTTCGGGGAAATTAACTTCTCACACTGGAGTCTGGAACTGACTAACCCAGATAAACAATGGATGACTGAATATTGTTTATAATAATTTGTAAACTTGTTTACTAAGCTGCTATTTTAATACTGGTTACATGACTTGCCATTTTCAGATTCACCTCATGCATTTGATGCATATGGGAAAACCTTTGAATTGTACTCAAGAAGATACATATGGGATCATCTCTACGAGGATTATAAAAAAATTGTACGAAATAACTCTGGGATACCCGCACGTCGCACCGAAACCACCTTACGATGAAACATTGCCCATGCGTCTCCTGGGAAACATGCACTGTGGCCAACCTGTCACCGATGTGGCTAAGGCCATACTGAACGGCAATGACGCCCCCGAAAAGGCGTGGCCTTGGCAAGCTTTACTGATAATGAAGTATCCTTCTTTTAGCACGTTTTGTGGTGGGGCGCTTATATCTAAGTCATGGGTCCTGACCGCTGCCCATTGCGTTAGAAGTCACGACATTTCAGTAACACTCGGCGCGTTGAAATACTCAGACTCAAACGGAGGTAGACATACACAGAAGCTAACGGCTACAAAAGTTCTAGTTCACGAAGGTTATGACCTCTTTACTAGAGAGGACGACATCGCTCTGGTCAAGTTAAACCAAGAAGCCGTCTTCAATGATAACGTTAGCCCTGTGTGTCTTCCGAAAATGGGTCAAACTCTGTCGGACGAACGGTTGTGCTACTCAACTGGCTGGGGGAAGGTCGATGGTGCCTCATTAAAAACTGCAGAGACGCTGCAGCAGGTCAGAGTGGACATCATGCCCCAGGGCCTGTGCGTGCTGACAAGTATATTAATGCTTCGTAGTTTGCCGATGGACGGTCGCAGATTGTGCCTGGACATCAATGATTACAATCGAGGTTTGTGTTTGGGTGATTCTGGCGGTCCGATGACATGTAAAATTGATGGAAAATTTACACTATATGGTATACATTCAGCATCACTAGATGATAATTGTTCTACTAATCTTTTGTCCGGGGCTTTAACCAGAGTGAGCGAGTATATAGACTGGATTGTAACGAACATGGAAAAGAATGCATAATATAGTTATGTTTGGCCGTGCGATGTGGATGACATTTCCCGGAGAAGACATCATGGGACACCAGAGTAGTAAATCATCCATGTATCTATACATTAATATTATAAAATTTATGCATAATCTGCTTAAAATGGCGGCAATGAGTGAACTTCCTATCAAATAAAGTTACTTGAGAGAACATGCCTTCAAGTAAAGCACTTTTCAAGAAATTTATCGGTGCGCCTATTGAGCACAGTGTTACAACCATACATGTACACCAAGATAATTATTATTTGTGATGTTACACACATATATTATTTATATTTATATATACATGGCATCCTTCCGTCTTCGCGAGACGATGGAGTAGCTATTGATATTTCATCAAATACTTTACGAGGCTGATCTTAGAATGGCAGTCTAGGCTGCACTTCTCGCTGGAGAACCTTGACTCATGGTTAAATTTGGCCTTCAGTAATGCTCATTTTGTTGCAAGGGCTTTGCTTCGCTCATCTTATATCATTCAGACAGTGGAACGGTACTCAGCGATGATCTCCCATTCGTTGATTTCTTTGTTAGCTTCCCGCATGTTCTATTTCCAAGCATCTTTAAATTGCAGCCGCGGCCGTCCAATAAATCAATAAGTCTTTTCTCTTCTGCCAACTCTTCATACAGCAGATCCTTTGGAATTCGGCCTACCTCCATTCTACTTACATCGCATAACCAGTGCAGGCGCCTCTTGCTAAGAACCGAAAACATGTTACATATTTAGGCACGTTCTAAAACTTCTGTGGTAGGCACTTGGTCTTGCCATTGAATTAGCAAAATGCGACGTATTTACCATGGTGGAAACTGTTAAATTTCTGCTCATGACTGGCAAATGTGGTCCACACTTCACTGCCACATAGGAGCTTACTAGGCACACATGCCTGATAGCAGTGATAGACGCTTAGTTTAGTACTTTCAGTTAGTTTAGGATAATTCCACACCCGCTTATTCAATTTAGACATAGTTGGTGCTACTTTTGCGATCCCAGTGAGTGCTAGAGATATTGAACAAAAGTTATGTAAAATTCTCAACTACTGACAGGTTATGGCCTTCAATAGAAGTGTTTGGAGAGGACTGTGCTTCTTGCATCGTGACATTTGTTTTCTGTAATGTCCAGTCCAAACTCTTTAAATGCGCGGGAGAGGCAATAACCTAACCGCCGCAGAGTCAAGGTCCTCCCACGAGAAGTGCAGCCGAGACTGCCATTCCAGGAACGAGCTTGTAAGCCATTGTGACGTGGCAATAGCTACTCCATCGTCTCTTGCAATATATAAATGAATATATATTTTTTTATAATTTTTATTTAAACCATTAATATATATATATATATATATATATATATATATTAAAAAAATACTTTTCAGTAACAGATTAAAAAAAAATTATATAAACACATCTAGGTCAAGATCTACCCAAATTCCGATTACATCTCTTCCGTTGCTCTCCTATTAAGTGTAAAATGCTAAAACAAATTTCAGGTACACTCCAAAATTCCTTTTAATTAAATCAAAAGTGTTCTGTTTGAGGGACACATTGTTTTTATTGTTATAAATACATAAAATGACTATAACATATTATAAAATTTATAGATGAACGTGTGTGTTTGTATGATTGCGTGTGTATGGGGGAGGGAGGAATTTCATGCTTTCCCCCCGGCAGTCACTTTCCTCAGAAAGGCCCGGTTGTTATGTTCAAGAATTACTATTGGTATTTCAAATTTTGTTATTTGAATTTTTTAAAATTAAAAAACTTAAATAAACATTTTGATGTCAATTCTATTTGTAAAAAAAAAATAATAATAAATTATAGCCATAGTAATTGGATCATGTGTCAAAGATCATAATCCACAGCCATTTGCCCAACAAATGACGTTACTTCTTGCAGTCACTCTATCCACATAAACTTTACTGTTCCTAAATTCTTAAGCTTTCTGTGTTCAGGGCCACTAGAAGGCTTTCATCGAAACATGCATAGTGGCAAGCGAAATTTAGAGAGGTAATCAATAATATGATTACGATAGTGTCTCAAAATTCATATTTGTAATGGCAAATTTATCAAAAAGGCTAAACATGGCAACGTCTTTACTTTCATGGAGATAACGCGGGAAAAGCAGTTATTTGTTCTATAAATCCCATTAATCTCATGCTTCTTTTGAAAAAGAAAATACTTGCTGACATCAAGGTACACTCTTATGTTCTAATACTAATGCCTCATAAAAAATAATAATGCAGTAATAAATATTGATGTACGCCGGTTCAATGTTAATGCATTACTATGAGAGATAAATTGATAACGATAATTTTAAAAAAAACAATAAAAAAAACATCCAAGTATTGGGCCATCCATAATCTCTTGTATACATTTTGCATCTGGTGTGACTGGTTCCTTATAGCAACCAGCCCTCCCCCTACTCAACATTTTTTGTATTAATAGTACTGAGTGGGGGGAAAAAGCTGTCCAGCAGCGAGCGTCATGCGTGACGGTTGAAACCAGTCAAGAAGGTTTTTTTGTCGGAGACGACTATTATATTAATGAAAAGTGAGCCACGGGTATGGCGTAAAAATGTCTGCAGGACTGTCTGTAGGACTGTCTGTAGGACTTTCTGTAGGACGGTCTGTAGGACTGTCTGTGGGACTATTGTTTCAAGGCCGCCAGGTAGGGTGTAGGACTGTCTGTGGGACTATTGTTTAAAGGTCGCCAGGTAGAGTGTAGGACTGTCTGTGAGACTATTGTTTCAAGGCCGCCAGGTAGGGTGTAGGACTGTCTGTGGGACTATTGTTTAATGGCCGCCAGGTAGGGTGTAGGACTGTCTGTGGGACTATTGTTTAAAGGCCGCCAGGTAGGGTGTAGGGCTGTCTGTAGGACTATTGTTTAAAGGCGCGCATATCTTACAGAAAATGAGAAGTTAACTTATTTTGGTTACACTTGGACCCACCGAGTATTTTCTCAAAATATTCGGGGGGGGGGGGATCTCTTTTTTTTTATTACCTTGTTTATGTTTTTCTAGAGAAAAATGCATTATGACGCTCTCTGGGCGTGACAAACTCTAGCTATACAATTGATGTTATGGAAAACACACCAGATACTCTGCTGGCACCCTTTTCTGGTGGCACCCTTCTCTGCTGGCACACTTTTCTGGTGTCACCCTTCTCTGCTGGTACATTTTTCTGGTGGCACCCTTCTCTGCTGGCGCACTTTTCTGGTGGCACCGTTCTCTGCTGGCACATTTTTCTGGTGGCACCCTTCTCTGCTGGCGCCCTTTTCTGGTGGCGCCCTTCTCTGCTGGCAACCTTTTCTGGTGGCACTCTTCTCTGATGGCACCCTTTTCTGGTGGCACCCTTCTCTGCTGGCACCCTTTTCTGGTGGCACTCTTCTCTGCTGGCACACTTTTCTGGTGGCACCCTTCTCTGCTGGCACCCTTTTCTTGTATTTAACTACAACTACGATCAAATAAAAAGTCTCCAGCGAGCATCTTCTTTTTATATATCTTGAGGATCCATGATTAATGTCGAACTTGCAATTTTCCTCTTACATCCCCTTGTGATACCACTGTACTTGGGTAACTGTGGGATATAGGAGAGGTAGGTATATTCTCAAATATGTACTTAACGGGCAATGAGTTGGCTTGTAGTTACGGACTTATTAGCCTACGTTGTGCATTGCTTCACAGCCACTTCACAGGTATATCTCTAACGTTAATAATATCATACTAGATATAGTCCGCCAAACATTGGCGACAGCAATGCGTGAACTTCCCATCTACTAAAGTTACTTGACTAAACCTAAACTCAAGTAACGCACATTTAAGAATCCCAATTTCTTTCTACACCACTTTCCTCCATGATACGTCACTGCACAATTTTTATTTCACGCCCATGAACTATATTAAATACTAGCGAGTACCCGGCATGCGTTGCAATGCCACTCAAGAAAGAAAGTGTTTGCGTTTTAATTATGTTTCTTGAAGAGCTTTTAAATACACAATGTTTTTTGTTGTTCCATCTGGTGCATACACGAATAAATCGGAAGGTTTTCCGACGCGAGAGCAGGCCACATACAGCTGTCCATGGTAGAAGCATGGGTGGTTTTACAAATTTAGTCCGCAAACTTGTAGCGATTGTCCGTGTTTTGTTGATGGTCATTGCGAATGCGAGTCGCACGGGAAACTGCAGACGTTTGAATTCAAATGGCATATCTGTTGGAATCATTGGGATGCGTGGCAGCAGTACATTTTCTCCTTTAAATTTTCCATTTAATATAGTTGCTTGGATGATATTGTCCATCAAGTTTTTCACTGAAAGCTTGGTGCCGTTGTAAAGTCGGGGTGGATTTATGTTTCGTAATAGAATGATAGCCACGCCAATTTTGAGTGTTAAAACGTGCGATGGGATGCCAGGCAAGTCAAGTGAATCCAAGAATTCCGTTGGATAATTGACAACTTCGTCTTGATTCAATACAGTATCGATGGACTTGTACGTTGTCGTTTCGCCTGGGATTTCATTTTGAATGCTTAAGTTGATGGCATTGACATCGTTGTTTTTGGTAGCCAATATAGCAAGTGCACTGAGACACTGATGATTTGTGTAATTTTGCGCGATATTCGGAAAAACTCCATGAATCAATTCGTCGATGGTTGTTGTAAATTTACAGAAACTTGTTGGCAATGTTAAACATTGTGTGGATTCATCGATTGCCCTTTTCCCATTCCCAATGTCCAACAACTGTTTTGCGAAACGTTCAGCGGATGCATCATTGTGTAGTTGCACACGCATATTGGTTTTCAACGTCAATTTCTGTATATGTCGCCATAAAACTGATGATTTCAGACATGCATTTAATTCATCGCGGCTGTTGAGCGTGGTATGACTGGTAGAGTTTGTCGAAAATCACTAGATAATAAAATAAGTCCGCCACCAAAGAGCTGTTCATTTCCTCTCACATCTTTAAGTGTACGATGAAGCGCTTCCAATGCCTTTTTTGTGCGCCATAGTACATTCGTCCCATATAATGAGTTGACATGATTTAGGTACTTTACCCATTTCAGAATGTTTATTTATATTGCATGTTGGTGTCTCGGTTATTTGCATATACAATGGCAATTTCAGTGCTGAATGCGCTGTTCGTCCACCATCCAAAAGAGTTGCTGCAATTCCAGATGATGCGATTGCCAGTGCAACATTCTTTCGAGATCGTATAATTGCCAAAATAAGTGAAATTATGAAAGTTTTGCCTGTGCCTCCGGGAGCATCTAGGAAATATTATCCACCGCTTTGACTTGCAATTGCATTCATAATTATGTCATACACTATGCGTTGCTCTGGAACCAATTTCGGAAGATTCATTTTAATTTTAACAAATGTACCCAATTCGTCGATATCAAAGTGTGTTTCTCGATGCAAATCTCGATGGAAAAGGTTGTTTGCAGAACTACCAGTGCTTTT
The DNA here is from genome assembly GCA_964017045.1 of Omphiscola glabra. Classification (NCBI taxonomy): domain Eukaryota; kingdom Metazoa; phylum Mollusca; class Gastropoda; family Lymnaeidae; genus Omphiscola; species Omphiscola glabra. The sequence continues at coordinate 38,537,808 of OZ024798.1, forward strand.
TTAGCGATTGCCAAACACATGTCCTCAATCGAAATCAATGCCTCAATATACACGTTCGGTGTAAATTGAATGTCCGGATTTTGATTCTTTGCACGGTGTAGAATGTCTTCACTCATGTAGTCTTTGTATTTATCCCAAAGATCTTTTGGGTTGGATGGGAAGCATGTTGTCAATATGATTGCAAACAAAGTGCGTATTTGCTGTGGTTGAGCAATATTCGATGCATCAGAGAGCGAAGTGTCCCAATGAGCATCGTTTTCCAGAAGTTTTAATTCTTGGCAAGCTTCACGATAAGTGGCATATACTTGACCGTTTACTGTTCTCAATTCTTGGAAGGATGTTGGTCCACGTACGTTTATTAACAGTAATCGCAAGTAAAAGCATTCTGCATTGTTTGGGTGAACAGTATACAGACGGCCTAATGCGTCTGTTGAATATAAATTTGGGTGTTTTTCAAATGCTTTACCCTGTTTGCGACGTTGAAACCTTTTCGCTAAAGCATCCCATGTGTAATATATTGGCACTTCAGAGTAAAGTAGCGTCTTTGCAAAAAGATCATTACCGCACAATGAGAAAAAATGCAGCTAACGTTGTTGGCGGAGGTGACAATGCTCTTGCGCGTGCATTTTCTAATGTAAAGTACACGCGCTGTCCATTTTCAAGGTGCACTACCAAATGAACAGCTGTTGGATGGCGTTCATGGATTGGAAATGATAAAATGCGCCATATTGCTTCATTGCTACTAATGTAGCGTCCAAGCTGATATTGGTAGACTTCATCGAGTGAGCGTGTTGCTTTTTCAACTCCAAAAATTGCCATATCGCTTCCTTTGTTAACATATTTTCAAATGTACTTGATCGATTTCACCGAATTGCAATACTCGACATTGATGTGTGCTTTGAACGTTTTCGAGAGTAACGGTGAATAAGGTACAACCCAACGATTATCGACTTCAACATCATTGTTTAGTACTTTGAAAGTGATTGATTTGCCACCATCTTCAGTTGATCGTCGACGATATAAAAGGATATCCGTCATTGCCAGTGACAGTCTCCGCAACTAAATCTCTTGGGTATCGTTTCGGACATTTCCCATTAGACATGCATGGTGAATTTTGGTTGAGTAAGCCACATGGACCGTGAATCATGTTTTTGGTGACGATTTCTATTAAGTATTGATCAATGTCGCCATCGGGTATTTCTGTAGAAATGACTTTATCAATTTGATCTGCTTTGACTTTTTCGATCAACCAAATTAAAATGTGTGCATGTGCCAATCCTCCTTTCTTGCCATTCAACGGAATACATCCAACAGCGTGTCTCTCCAAAACATGATGCTTGACAATAAAATCGATTAAAGATTTCAACTTTTGTTTGAACACACGCGCAGTTTTATCGTGACGATCTGATGATGATTGTCCAGTTAACAACAGTTCTTGTATTTCATCACACTTAGGTTTGCATGTAAAGGTAATAAAAAAATCTGGGCGGTCACATGCAAGAACAAATGGAATTGCATCTTGTGCGTATTCATGCATGGGACGTGGACTCCCAGTAAATATAGCAGGCAGTATAACCATTTTCCCCAATTCATTTGGATCCACATCGCCATCATTCACAACTGAATCACGTAAATGAATGTATTCTTCGGAACGCAACTTGCTTTGATTTAATCGAATGTAGAGGAGTCGGTCGGTTTCAATTTTCGCATATATCTTAATAATGTATTTATGGAAAAATTGTCGACTTTTAAAGATATGATTTTCAGCTTTTTCACCAATCATCAATCGATATGAATAGTAATTTATGACACTGACTTTCTAATTCGATTCTTCATCTTTTTGTGGATTCTTCAAGTTGATGTTGAAATGATATCCCTCTTCTCCTTGTCAAAATAAAATTGGATATTGCAATCAGTCGTATGAGCGATGAGTTTCTGAGACTCGCTGAACATCACCATTTCTGCGTTGAAGAATTATATCACGTGAGTTAAATTCTTCGCCTACTATAACGATCGCCACTTCATCAATTGTTGGTGCATTGTATTGTATTTCATGTTGACCGACAGGTGTTTTTGTCTGCCTTAACTACAACTGTGTAGTCATCTGTCGTCATTTGTTCAAGTGAAATTTTAAATAATTGAATTAATTCGTTGTGTTGCAATAATAAAGCTTGCAATGCAGCGACAATTTCTCGTTTAGTGCCCGTATTGATATGACAACGTTGATCGATTTGTTAATCAGTATTTCCCATGAAATAAATTTGAAGAAATTTGCGATCTGTGTTTGGCAGTGGTAATAGTGATCCTGCACGATGATAAATTTGCCCTTGCACTTTAAATGTTGGCATGCAATTCTCGCGCACGATATTTGTTACACCGAACGATGTCATTTGAAAATATGAATTGTACTTGCGTATGTTTGCCAAGAAATGTTTCGATTGGCTTGTGTCACCTGATACCACCGTTGATAATGGTTCTGGTGGTGAATGTAATTCTGGCAATTTCACTTTCCCACCCGAGCAGCAAATTCCTGCTGTTTCATTTTTAAATTTGAGGGCACTGCAATACACGCATGATTTATCCATTTTTCCAACAACCACGCTTGGATGAGGATTGTAATCAAAATTAGCATTGTAATGGAATGCACTAACATTTAATTCAACGTGCATTGTTCGTCTGGTTCGAGCATTGCGTACACGGGCGGTTTCCAGTCTTGCTTCCCGTTGCTCGACTGTTTCAGATGAACGGGTTTGAGCATTGCGTACTCGAACTGTTTCCAGTCGTGCTTCTCGTTGCTCGACTGTTTCCGAAGCTCGTGATGACATTTTCTTTCGCGCTTGAGGTGTGGAAAAACCAATAGCTTTTCGTTTTGGCGGCATCAGTAATTTGACAGCAAAAATATTGCTTTGTGACGAATATTACAAATGCATGTGATATCTGTTATTAGATGTCGATAGGCAATGGTAATTTCACATTTAACACCACGTGTTACGTCACACACAAAATGAAATATCGCTGTTAGTATTTGATTCAATTAATTTACGATATTTTTAAGTTTAATAGTTTTCACATGTTAGGAAGTACAATGAATTGTTGGCAGTACAATTCCAGTTGTATAGGGGTCACATTACTTTATAAATCATAAATTCCAGCGTTAAAATCTAGATGTTATTATAGTTCAATACCTTCGTTGTCTATTAAATTTAAATACTTAACAAACCATCGATTCATGTCAAATGTCTTTTCATAAAACAAAACAACTGCGAATTTCTAACACTCTATTATAGAATTACTTTATCATTGCTGTTCAAAACCACAACACGTTTACAACGTCATATCCTATTCTAAAATACGTCACAAAATTCAAGCTTATTAAAAAAAAAAAAATACTCTCTACACTAAACATGCAACAATGTGTTTTCTCTGCTCTTACTACAAATTTGCTGTCTGTTGGCATTTGTTCAAGGGTTGTTGTTTTGATGGCTCTGTTTGAAATTATATTGATGAAGCTCATTTAAGAAAACAAAACGAATGTAAGGCCCCCGGCCCAAACGATATATTGTAAAATGGTTGCATTAATTCAGAAACCTACTTATTATGTAACACAGAAACTGAAATGTCGTCATTTGTATTTGATTCAATTTTATCCACCCATGAAATAGCTCTGTTTGAAATTATATTTTTATAGTTCAATTAAGAAAAAATGGAATTAGGGAACCCCGACCCCAAACTGAATATTGCGAAACGGTTGTAATACATTAGAAACCTTTGCGGGCATGCGCACAACTCGCCAACTTCTTATCGTAATCAGATGAATGGTAAAGGGACGCAAACGGAAATTATATTTTTATTACACCAATGCACTGATACCCACCCAAAAACGGAATATTGAACACTGGATGAACTAATCTAGAACCTACTTACTATGTAACATACAAACTGAAATATCACTCTTTGTATTTGATTAAATTCAATCCACCTATGGAATAGCTTTGTATGAAATTATAGTTATAAAGCTCTTATCAGAAAAACAAAAACAAATTTAGGGCCACTGGCCCAAAAGGAATATTGTAAAATATTCTAATTTAGAAACATTTGCAGGAGTGCGCATATCAATTCACCAAAGTTTTATCGCAATCGAATGAATGGTATAGGAATGCATACGATAATGATAAAGACAATAAAAGGGTGGCAAACGCAGAATATTGCAGAATTGTTGTATTACTTCAGAACCTACTTATTATGTCACAAACATAGTTTAATGTTGCTATTTGTATATGATTAAAAATCTATCCATTCATGCATTAGCTCCGTTTGAAATTATATTTGTATAAATCATTTAGGAAAAATAGAACATAGGGCCCCTGGCTCAAAACGGAATATTTTTAAACGGTTGTAATAATTTAAAAAAACATTTCCGGGCGTGCGCAAAACATCTTACTAAAGTTTTATCGCATTCAGATGAATGGTATAAGAGCGCATACGGAAATTATTTTTTAGAAAGCTCCTAAAAGTTAAAAAAAAACATTTTGGGGCCAACGGCGAAAAACGGAATATTTTTAAAGTGTTGTAATGACTAAGTAAAATGCGCAAGCTTATGGACAACAACTCAAAAAGGTTTTGACGCAATCGCATGCATGGTGTAGGAGCGCATACGGTTTGAAATTATATTTATATAGACTATAGATCATTTTAGAAAAAAACGAACATGGGGCCCCTGGCTCAATACGGAATATATTAAAACGGTTGTAATAATTTGGAAACCTTTGCGGGCGCGCTCGCAACATTTCACCAAAGTTTTAGCGTATTCGGATAAATGGTGTAGGAGCGCAGACGAAATTTTCATTTCACAAAGCTATTATAAGAAAAAAACGATTTTGTGGCCATTGGCAAAAAACGGAATAAATTAAAAGTGTTGTAATGACTATGAAATGCGCAAGCTTATGGACAAAAAATAACCAAAGTTTCGTTGCAATCGCTTCAAAGGTGTAGGAGCGCATACGGTTTGAAATTATATTTATATAGCTCCTATAAGTATAAGAAAAAACGAACATGGAACCTTGGCTCAAAACGAAATATTTTAAAACGGTTATAATTATTTCTAAATCTTTGTAGGCATGCACGCAACATTTCACCAAAGATTTAGTGCATTCGGTTAAATGGTGTAGGAGCGCAGACGGAAATATTTTTTACAAAGCTCGTATAAGAAAAAAAAACGAATTAAGGGCCAACGGACGAAAACAAAATATTTGAAAAGTTTTGTAATGACTCGGGTAGGTGACAACAACTAACCAAAGTTTTGTTGCAATCGCATGAATGGTGTGGAAGCGCATACATACAGACATACATTCATTTATATATATATAGATTCTGATGTCCCAACCATTTTTAAACCGAATATTTATTTTTTACACAATACGATTTCATTTTACTAAAAGGAAATATTACGCACCAAACGCAGCTGCGTTATATAAAAAAAATCATTTAGGGTAGTTATCGGGAATTATATTTTGCGCGCTAATGGGATTGAGAGAATACTATAAATAATTCTAGATGTTGAATAGAAGGGAACTGGAAATCGAAGCTGTAAATTAGGAAGCAGCTCACGAGTCATACCAGAAGCGTAATATATATAATAAGAGATCATATTATCATATCATATCATATATTTATATAAAAGTCAAAATTTGTTTATGGGTTTATGACTTTGTTCCGAAAAAGCTTTTCCATGGATTGATAGATCTTGACCAAACTTGGCACATATATCCATCATTATCCGAAAGGAACTCCTGGGGGTGGGGGGTATGAACTTTTTATTACATTCCGTTTAGGACCGGGGGCCCCAATTTCCTATTGTATCGGCGTGGGACTGTCTGAATGATTTTTATGAGGCCCCCATCTCAGGTAAAACAGATTCTGTGCAATTATTGAATGGGCCCCCGCTGGGGCGCCTCTTTCAACTTAAATGTACTATAGTTATAGTACTGCATTTAGTTGTATAATTTTTCGTATTCGAAGAATAATTACTTAGAATTAGAAAATACATTTATACACGTTTCGAGGAGGATATTAATTTTAATCTAGAATGTTCCAGAAAGTTCTATACTGAGCTACGGGGATATATAATGGAATCTAAACGCTTATTGAAATGTTAGTTAATTCTATAATTTCATGGGTATTTTCTTTAAACAGACCCTTCATAACCTACCGGGAAAAAAGTCCAAATGGGAACATGATACCAAAGAGGTAGAGGATCCTAAGGGTGAATGAGTAAACTACAACCCACCGGTAACACGATCCCATCGAGTGAATGGATCAATTAGGGATACTGTGTGCAAACGGGATCCCATCGGAGAAGATGATCCCACCAGAATCGGAATCCTAATGGGGTTGGGATTATGAGGGTTTGGGATCCCCAAAGGGCTCTCAATGGGGTCGGAATCCCATTTAGAAACAAGATCCCATATGGGTTCACAATGGAGTCGGGATACCATTTAAAAGAAGATCACAATTGGGATCGGGATCCCAATGGGGTCGGGATCCCAAATGCGATATGGGATCCAATTTGGAAACGAGTTCCCGTCGTAATAGAGATCCCAATGGGGTTTGGGTCCCATTGGGATCGGATACCAATGGGGTCGGCATCACAATGGGGTCGGGATCCCTTTTTGAAAAGAGATCCCATTGGAAAATAGTATACTACTTGGAAATAGGATTCCCATCGGGGAACGAAAGTTTTACAAAGTCATTTTAAATTTGTTTTTATAGGAGACACAATAATTTTTTTATTTTTTTTTACCATAGCTGTGTGGTTGTTTTATGTTGTTTTTTTTACTTGTCGCTAAATTTCAATGTTAATTAAATTAATTGATCATTATGGCTCCTATGAATGTAGATGGGATTTGCAATGTCTCTGTGCCGGGTGTTGATGAGGATATTTCACTGGTTGCAAGAGCAACTGAGTGAGGGTATCATGCACTGGGGGTTGGAAGGCCTGAGGCAATAGACGCAAATGAGTCAAGTGTTGTCGCCTCAACTGTTCCTTTTGAAAGCTTGTTCCAGTCCCTGATTGTCTTTGGTAGGAATGAGCTGTTCCTCGCTGGTATGAGCCGGAACTGCCTGTCATGGCCTCGTCGCTGTCTATGGGGGAGAGAGACGAGTTTCTGTTTAATGCCAGAGCAGTGGACTAGCTTATTATTTATCTTGTAAATCATGGAGAGCCTGGATAGTCGTCGTCGTCCCTGCAATAGTGACCAGCCAAGTGTTTCCAGAATGCTGCCAACACTAGAGGTATTCCTGTAGCGGTTCAGGACAAAGCGCGCTGCCCGTCGCTGTCCTGCCTCCAACCTGTCGATGCTCTTCTGAGTGAATGGGTCCCAGACCGAAGATGCATAATCTAAGAGCGGCCGGAAAAAGGCTTTATAGGCTCTTTCTTTCACAACGGAGTTGCTGATCTTTAGATTACGCCTTTAGAACCCCAGGGTCTTGTTTGCCTGGTTGCACACATTGTTAATATGCTCGTCCCAGCGGACCTCTCTCTGAATGGTAACACCCATTAACAAGTATATTATCAGACAGTTAACTGTTACTAGGGCTAAGTAAGGGGAAATTAATCAACTAGTATCAAGTGACCAACCTCCCCATTCACCTTAGCATTGTGTGTAATTCATTAGTAGTAGACAAGAGCAATGAAGCAATTACATTAAAAAAAATAAAAAATAAACACTAGTATATTTTAATTCAGTTAATAATTTTTTAACTGAATTAATTTTATCCTCGGGATATCCCGAGATCACGAGATCCCGGTATTTCCGAAACCACGGGATGAGATTGAATGCTGTCCCGTTTTCCCGGGGTAAGCAAAATAAAAACTCGTCAAGTGAGAAACCCAAGCAGTGATGGCAGTGCACAGACGACCCTTGACTATTGGGTGCCACGTGGCATTAATTTGAAGTAATTACTTTTTTGACCCACTTCTACTAGCTGCATTTTATGAATTTTTACACACGTGTCCTTCCGGAGACATCTGTGAGTCACGTTTTTTGTTACTGGACTTCAATGCAGCTTATGCCCCTCCCAACTAGAATGTTTGCTCCTAGGTAAAAAAACACATTTTCCCCATGTACAATAACTTCCCTCTCGACTATAACAATTCACTCCCCTGTTTAACAACTTCCCACCTATTGGTCCTGATATTTAAAATTTCTCTACACAAATTCTATGTAATTATATAATTGCTTAAAATATGTGTCCTGTGATTACACAACAGTGAAGAAGCGTGACTGAAGAATTGCCCACGTGTGCAGTTGGAAACAAAGACGGAGACCTTATCTTATACTTTGAATTATAGAGGGTGGGAGTAAATAGGCACACAGGTGTCAGAAGACGTCAGAAGACCTTGATGGTTTGGGCGGCGCTTTTGAGGGGCCAGCATTTTAGCCCCAATCCATGTATGATGTGTACTCTGCATGTAATGTGGTTTTCGTGAGTGCAGTGTAGCATATGTCCATATGTCATGGACTGTTCGCGATGGCATATGTCATGGACTGCTCGGGGTGGCATATATCATGGGCTGCTCGGGGTGGCATATGTTCATGGACTGAAGGGGTGGCATATGTCATGGACTGCTCGGGGTGGCATATGTCATGGACTGCTCGGGTTGGCATAGTCCATGGACTGCTCGGGAGATCACACTTTATTGCTATTGCACTGCGCTGACTGATTTTTGTACCACGGGCGGATACAGGCTCGGGGATGATCTCGCGATCTTTGGTGTTTTCTTAGATATAAAGATCCATTAAGATGTTACTTATACAAAATTCATGAAGAATCTAAATATGCATTATGTGTTTTTAACAGATTCTGGCGTATAAAGCTTTATGGAATGGGGGAAAAAAGAGGGGTGGGGGGCTTTGTCGATTAATTGTGCAGCAGTGAGGAAGTTATAAATCGTTTCAACCGGGAAAAAAACTGTTGGTCCTAGCCATCGTCTTTACCTCATAAACAGTATTGCCTCTTGGGGTGTCTCCAGACGACGACATTTGTGTAGAGTTCCTATTTAGGGAAGATCACATTTTACATATTGGTCTTGCAGTGCACGCGTTGCATGTTTATTAAGTAACACTAATGAACTGAACTTTTCGTTTCGACCAGGTTATTTCAGGTCAACGACTTCAGTGTCCGGTGACGTGTTTCGATGACCTCAGAAATCCACTTGCCCATTTCTGATTGGTTTTTGAGAATACTGCGCCATTTAAACGCTGTCATTAATCACTAGACAGTCCACAGCAGTTTAAAACAAACCACCATGAGGATTGTCAAAAATGTCCAAACACGTCACAATATATTTACAATCACTCGAAAGGATAACAATATTTATTATTTAATTTTTATTCAATTATTTAGTATTTGTACATTATCATGGTACTTAAAAATCGAAGGGAACAAGGGAAATGGGACTTAATGTTAGATGTAAAATTATTTTATGTTTGAGAGCCAATGACGATTGATTTATTTACGCGCATGCGTAGTGAGGTATTCGTCATCAAAAAGCATAAGATAGCGCCTCCGTCTATTAACAATATCAGTGCCTTTTGTGACATAAGACAGCATAGAGAACATCATTTAGTTGGAGAAGACTTCCTTGAAAAAACCGTTGTAAGTATAGAATCTCAGATATATATATATGGATATATACATATGTATATATATGTGTGTGTCTGTGTGTGTGTACACGTTTATTTGTGTAGAAGTTTGCATTCCTTATCCTTTCTTAGTAGGTCTTGAAAGGATTATAATTAAATGATTCGTTGCAGTAACTCCTAGAGCAATTTCTCTTAACTTATTTTTATAGACTTTTTATTTTGTGTGCATTAGAACATTTAAGCAGTTCAATATGAAAAGCATGTGAAACGATATTAAACGAACATATTTCGACATTTTTAAATCAGTTCTCCTCACTGGCGTCACCAAGCCGTAGACATCGCTGACTTACGAAAAAAATGTATTATTTTCATCGTGCATTTTAAATCGACCATTCTTTCAATATATATATTTTTTTAATGTTTCATAGGAAATGAAATTCAATCGCTTGTTCTTCCTGGCTCTCTTGGGAGCAGTGATTCCTGTCCAATCAGAATTGGCCAATAAAGGTATTAGATTGTATTCATTAAAACTTAATTATGTTTGATATCTTATAGCGATTCGTTTGTACGTGCTGACAAATATATTTTGAAATGATTATGACAAAAACTATTTTTAACAAAAATATTTACTTACTCCTCAACAATTTAACCCTACTGTTTGGTAAATAATACATGTTCGTTAAAAAATGTAACTTCGTTTTTTTACTTTAGTCACGTGTTTCACGTAGGTTTGAGTTTATTTTGCCATGGCATTTTTCAATTGAATATATACTTAACTATTTTTTTCATCCTGCTTAAATAATACTTTGTGACTTTTTGTTTTGTGCAGTCACGAATAAGACGGACATAGGTGGCATGGGGGAGATGAACATCACCACTCACGAGCCAATCGAGAAGTACCTCAAACCCCAACAGTTCATTGGAATAGCCTCCGTTACCCTTGCCACTCTCAAAGCTATTGGAACGTCGGTTGCGTCCTTTTGCGCAACTAATCCAGTCATCTGTGCAGAATGGAGCTGGAGGGTCTTCGACTATTTGACTCCGACATCAGACGAACCTGCTCCTCTAACTCCAAAGTCTGGAGCAAACAGTGTTGGCTGCCCAGTGTGGACCTTCGCCCTCGGAGTCTGTTTTCTAGTTGTTCTCCGACGACTCTGAACGAAAATTCGTGATTGATCAAAGACATCACTAGATACCTTCATACATGCTCGCATACATCACTAAATACAGATTGCTGAATATTCGCAGACATCGCATCACTAAGTAAAGCTTCCTGAATGCTGGCATACATCACATCACTAAAGACAGCTTCATGCATATTCGCAGACATCACATCACTAAAGACAACTTCCCGAATGCTGGCAGACATCACATCACTAAAGACAACTTCCTGATTATTCGCAGACATCACATCACTGAAGACAACTTTCCGATTGCTGCCAGACATCACATCACTAAAGACAACTTCCTGATTATTCGCAGACATCACATCACTGAAGACAACTTTCCGATTGCTGCCAGACATCACATCATTAAAGACAACTTCCTGAATATTTGCAGACATCACATCCCTAAAGACAACTTCCTGAAATTTCGCAGACATCACATCACTAAAGACAACGTCCCGAATGATGGCAGACATCACATCACTAAAGTCAGTAACCTGAATATTCGCAGACATCACATCACTAAAGACAACTTCCTGAATATTCGCAGACATCATATCATTAAAGACAACTTCCTGAATATTCGCAGACATCATATCACTAAAGACAGCTTCCTGAATATTCGCAGATATCACATCACTAAAGACAGCTTCCTGAATATTCGCAGATATCACATCACCAAAGACAGCTTCCTGAATATTCGCAGATATCACATCACTAAAGACAACGTCCCGAATGCTGGCAGACATCACATCACTAAAGACAGTTACCTGAATATTCGCAGACATCACATCACTAAAGACAGTTTCCTGAATATTCGCAGACATCCCATCACTAAAGACAACTTCCCGAATGCTGGCACACATCACATCACTAAAGACAGTTACCTGAATATTCGCAGACATCACATCACTAAAGACAGTTACCTGAATATTCGCAGACATCACATCACTAAAGACAGTTTCCTGAATATTTGCAGACATCCCATCACTAAAGACAACGTCCCGAATGCTGGCAGACATCACATCACTAAAGACAGTTACCTGAATATTCGCAGACATCACATCACTAAAGACAGTTTCCTGAATATTCGCAGACATCCCATCACTAAAGACAACGTCCCGAATGCTGGCAGACATCACATCACTAAAGACAGTTACCTGAATATTCGCAGACATCACATCACTAAAGACAGTTTCCTGAATATTCGCAGACATCCCATCACTAAAGACAACGTCCCGAATGCTGGCAGACACCACATCACTAAAGACAGTTACCTGAATATTCTCAGACATCACATCACTAAAGACAGTTTCCTGAATATTCGCAGACATCCCATCACTAAAGACAACTTCCCGACAGCTTGCCTCAATGACTTTTTTAAAAAGATAATAATCATTAGATTGTTTGTTGGTATTTGAATACTGTCTCCTTCTTTTAACGTTCAGTTTAATCTTAGCGTTGTATGTGTCTCATGTGTTGTATGTGTCTCATGTGTTGTATGTGTCTCATGTGTTGTATGTGTCTCATGTGTTGTATGTATGTGTCTCATGTGTTGTATGTGTCTCATGTGTTGTATGTGTCTCATGTGTTGTATGTGTCTCATGTGTTGTATGTGTCTTATGTGTTGTATGTGTCTCATGTGTTGTATGTGTTGTATGTGTCTTATGTGTTGTATGTGTCTTATGTGTTGTATGTGTCTCATGTGTTGTATGTGTCTTATGTGTTGTATGTGTCTCATGTGTTGTATGGGCGTGTATAGGCGTTTTTGTATCAACGTGGTATATGAGTGTGTGTTATATGTTGTATTCAAGTATTGAGCATATGATTATATTGATTGTATGTGTTCTATGTTATGTTAACGTTTATATTGTTATCGTTATTTTGCATAAACTGAATATTTGAGTATATTATTGGTAAGTTAACATCGATCAGTCTACGTCTACTTGTTGTGTTTGTGAGGCAGAGCTTAACTTCTTGTAAATATTCAGACAATACAAATTGCTTCAAATTCAACTCTTTTTTGTGTGAATTTAGTTTGTTACTTACAATGTGTGTAATATAATTTTGTCGTTCTGGAAGAACCTCGTGCAAAAAGTGCTAAAGTCACAATTTTCAAGTCAAATTTCCACATATTATTTTTAAAAGTATCAACCATTCACCTAACTGACTATTAAATGAAGTCAGGTCAAGCTAAACCAGTGTTTCCTGGTCATACCCCCTCTCACAGACAAGCTATTTCAAAAATATAGTAGGAAATAAAGTCTCTGGGACAGAGGTGGAGGAAAGGTGGAGGCATTTCGACCTTGTCGGCACTTTTTCTCTTTATTTAGAGGGGCTGTCGTTTTGGTCAGCTGAAGATTTTTTAAATTTGTTTCTGGCAAGGTACGGCAAAAACCTTGGTTCACTCCGGTCAGCAAATGCGTGGCCCGCCACGCATTTGGCTCCCTCCCTAGCTACTCTACTACTCTGGGATATGGCAACTCTGGGATATGGGAACTCTGGGATATGGGAAATACATTTAAAATGTAGAAGTGCGGGGGGGGGGGGGCAGTTGTAAGGAAAAAACACGCATTTTTAAACATTAAACTGCCTTTACTGTCCGTTAATCCTGTACTAATATATTTCATTTGCTGTAAGTTTCAACTTTAATCCTACGCTTGTGTAACTAAAGACTTTAAAAAAGGCAGAAAAGATGAAATTCAATCTCCTTTATGGTGGCATATAGAACACCACCCCCCCCCCCTTTTTTTTTTACACACCATTTTGTGGGAGGGGGCGTGGTTTAGCTGAACAAAATAATTATGTAATGATACAAATTGCGTCACAATCAACCAAAAGACTACCCTGTAACTAGTCAACAAAAGACTACGGTGGACTACAATGTGCTTGTAACTAGTCAAAATATTACTGAAGCGATATGTGGCGCGCTATTTGTCAAAGCACAAGGTATTAATGTGACGATCAATACGTATGATTGTGGGATATTTCTGTATTCTCTATGAACATAATTGGAAATAATTGATTTTCCAGATCTGTAGGAGACAGTTTGGCTGCACAGAGACATCAGTGACGGTCACAATGTTTTTTGCAAAATTAGTTCATAAATGTTCGTACAAGACACCCCCCTTCCCACATCCCCACAAACCAAGCGGAGTACACAGAAGCAACACCCCCCTCCTTTTCAGGGCTTACAAAATCTATGGATTGTCCCTAACTGTATAAGTCTAGATAGTTTCAATAATGTGGGCGAAAGTTGAAAATTCGTTAAAGCTGAAGAGACCTGTTTTGAGACTGGGCCCCGAACAACGGTTCGGTACTTGTCGCTGAATCCATTGCTGTCGCCGGCAGACGCTATGCGTACTACTTCAGCACTCTGCAGAGTAATAATTACTGAGTGATTGGTCTTCAATTGTAAGTTTAAAAATTATTCGATTCTTTAAATGTTCTATTTTTACTTCTTTGGATTTTGTAATTACTTATAATGTTTTATATTGTTTTGAATTTTTTTAATCGAAATGGTCCATTTATAGAATAGTCAAAATTTAACAAACGGTGGTTGAACAAATTTCAAATAATTCCCAAATATTTTTCACGACCATTTATGGCTAAGAGAGAATAATGCTCAAACGTTAATAATTGTTCCTCCAACTACAACAGCACAACATGTCTTCTTTGTCACTACGGTAATATGAACGCGTGGTGGCTGGAGGTATGCGCAGTTGACAAAGGCAGCTACGAATTCAAGATCCAAGAGTTTATTTGTATATTTGAATTGTAATATATGACAACAGCAAAGGTGGTTAACTTTTTAAAAAATAATCCTGTCTTAACATTACGCCTCCCCTCCCCTCGCCCTTTTGTAACTTAAATTCGTTTCTTACATCCCACAGCAGTGGCGTAAATACGAGCAGAGTGGTGCAGAGGCTGCGGCAACAGATTAAATAGTTCGGGGCCCTGTCCGAATGATATAATTTTTTTTTGTTCAATTAAGTTTGATAACATTATTTTGAAATCTGAGGAGGCTTTCGGTTTGGATTTGCTTGGTGCCAAAATCATATGCACACCCTGATCAGCAATGCTGATTGGCTAAATAGTCCCACTCCACACCTCCTTGGATCTAAAACCATTTTCAAATAATCAAATATGAAGATACAAAAGTTATTAGGTCTACATTTCTTTAGATAACAATTATATTGTTAGGACCCATTGCTAGCAATGTATAGCAACGGCCTTAAAGCTGTTTAACATCCATATATATATATTAAGGGAAAGTACTGTTTTAATTTCAATGAATAGCAACGAAGGTCTTGCAATTGTGCTGTTACGTTGTTGTACAGTTTGCTAGGATTTTGTCACTACTATATTTAGTTATACATTATAAATAATACCCGAGACGATATGGTTCAAATGGTGACTAATTAAACTAATGATTAAATATCAACATTCATAATTTTAAATTATCCACAATAATAAATATGTTTCAACGAAAAAGGAAAATATTTTGAATCACATCACACAAATTTCAATTTCTATTACACTTCCGTGATGTAATCTTACTTGAACATGTTATTTACAAAATCTTGATGCACAATCAACTGTCTCTGTTCAACATAATTATCATCTTTTTTTATTCCTATTACTCAACCATACACGAGTGGTCAGGTTCTCTCACGTCCGAACACTCTGTATATTCTACAAGAACTATTAAGTATATTGCTTGTCTCCCATTAAGTGTTAACAAATTATTCTTCATGATACTTGTGACAGATTTAATCCTCAAAAGTACTACAGGATGTCGGTTCAATGTTTGATAACTTTTCATTCATTTAAATCAAACCCATTGCAATAAAACCTTAAGTAATATAAACTAAGGTAACTTATTTGTTGTAATAATCTCTACGATAAAACACAACAGGATTTAGAAAACAATTGTAAACTTGTTTTGTCTCATTTCTGTCATTTTTATTAAAACACATTTTGTAACTGATTGAAACATGAAATGAAATGTTATAGTCAGAGAAGGTGTAATTACTTACATTAAAAAAATTATGGACATTAGTATATTGGGAAGTTTTTAAGGTATAATTTAATTAGACATAAATACGTGCTAAAATTGATTAAGGCGTACATTTTATTTCTTACTTATCTGCAGTGGCGTATCTATGGAGAAATATGCTAGCAACCCAGGTGCCATTTAACTGGGCGTTTTTTTTTGAAAAAATGGTCACAATTTTGGAAGTTCATCCATGGTCGCATTTATTTAAAGTACGTCACTGCATATGTGCCTACAGTGTAAATATGAAATTAGAATTACTCTCATGTTAATAATGAAAGAATCTTTCTTAATAATAATACAATTTAATGATTTCGTGGCGTTTCAAACTTTAAAAAATTTAATTTTGATTTTATTTCCAACATTACAATTAATAATACCTGCGCGTTTGTGGGAGATGGAAAAGAAAATTTGGGAGTTCATCTCGGGTTGCATGAACTCAAGATACGCTACTGAATATATGCAATCAGATGAAATTTAAATGAAATTATTAATTAGTATTAAATAATTGTTTTAGTGCAAACATTAAAACCAATGGAATAATCTTTTTTTTAAAAAAACGTTGTTTAAATGAAAAACAAAATCCTATTTAACTATACTCCTTATCTTAACACAAGTTGCAATCAAAAATAAACTAGTGGCTTTCAATTGACGACAAATCATAAGTGTGTGTGAGTTTCTCACCTCCGGGCTCCCCCCGCCCCCAACATAATAATTAACTTCGTTTTAGTGCTACGGTTACACTATATTATTCCAACAAATGACAAAGTAAATAATTATTTATATTACTTGCTATGTACAATTTCATATGAATTAAAAAGCATTTATGAGACATTTTATACACATATATACAAGTTGATCTTCTGAATCCAAGGGAAGTGAAGTCAAACTTGAACAAATTACAAACATTGCAAACAAAAAAAAAACTTGAGAAAAAACTCACGACATTTTAAACATTGTCATTTCTGAAGAAACATTTCATTTAATTTTTGTGGCGGATATGAACCGGGGAAGATGAATTTTATTTTACATTTGGGATACAAATTACAATCTTAAAATAAAATTCAGCATCCCCTGTACATTACACTGCATGTCATTGTGAGATTGCACTGCATGTCATTGTGAGATTGCACTGAATGTCGTTGTATTGTCACTGATAAATGTCAAACATGTCATTTGGGCTCATTTCTACAAGGTCTTAAAAGTCATTTCATCCGTGCAGACTGAATAATGGCATACATGCCATGACGTCTGGGCTAACTGGATAATGCTCTACATGTCATATGCTGCTCACTGAGCAATTTCATACATTTCGTATGTTCTCACTGAGCATTGTCATACATGCCATTTGTGCTCATTAAGCAATGTCATACATATCGTATATGCGTAATATTTCCCTCTACGGTGTGATAAAATTTAAGTTTATACTTTCATTTACATTTATTATATACTTAAGTTAAAATCTGAACAGTCAAAAATTTTATCTTTCTTACGCTTGTACATAGTTATAGTTTCAGTAGATATAAATAAGAATTCAAATCATTCAACGGAAAGGGTATTGAATTAAGATCATGGCAGCTTTAGAATCCGCCAATAATAATTACAATTTAATATGTTTTTACCGGCAAGGCATAACCATACAATTGGGATTGTTTTGTTTTTTTCCCCTTTCAGCTACATCTCACCCACATCCTGAGTAATATAGACTATTGTTTAACTTATCTAAAAGAGACGTCTCCTCATGCCGGCGACATCGCTGATTCGACTCTTGGACCTCTGCCTGTGGGATCTTGGTTCCGTGGGGAATGGAACAGGTAACACGGAGAGGTCGGGCAGGGTAGGCTGGGGGTCAACAAACAACCTCCTTGCCGAGGGCGGTTTCTGGAGGAAGTCAAAAGGGCGTGGGAGTCCCTCCCTTCTGAAAGGACGTTTGTATGGCACCTCACAGCTTCTGACTTTCTTGGGTGCACTGGGCTCCTCGGCGGTGCTCAACCTGGTGAAGATAAATTATGACGCTTGTTGGATTATCTGTTATAGGAACGTTTTATTTTAATGATTATCACTATTCTTAACGAGACAGAACCTCGATAATACGTAATTTATAAATTATTCAGCAAACTTAAAAATATAGCACGTTATGTGCCATGACAAAGTCTAGAAAAGTATTGTTTTGTAAAAATAATTTTCCGTCGTTAAGGTGGTAATTATAATCAGTCTTCATTATAATCAAATGAATTTTAAAATCTAAAGGTCATGGGTCCTTGCACCCCACAGCTGTAGCTAGAATACATCGGGTTGCTTGCTCAGGTTCACAAACAGCTGTATCTGGAGTTCTCTATGTTAGAATTATAGGCTCTGCTAAAATTGCAGCCATAATTGGTACACTCTATGTTACAACTCCTGGTACACCCACAGCCGTTGCTAGAGTCATAAAGTGTCACATTAAAAATAAAAAACTTACTCAACTGGTTCCTGCTCATTCACAAGTTGCATTATGTTTCTGGGCTGGTTCTCCTCTGCCATTGTGTAGAACAAACGAATCGTTTGAGAACAACACTAGATTATAGTCTAATGTTATATGTGGTCTTGGCTGCAGACTCTGTGTGACCAACGCTAGGTAGTCTTGGCTGTATGTTCTATACCATTACTAGGTAGTCTTAGTTGTCGTTCCCAACACAATATGTATGAAAGGTTAATGTCAAAATCGAATGCAAAAAAGAGGTGCAATATTAATTTTTTTTAAATTTGAAAATAGAAACACAATATTTTAAGCCTTGTCCAGCGCTCTTCCAAAACACTGTCCAGATAGATCGAGCTTCATAGCGAATTAAACTCTTAAGATCATACGGCACTTGTTACTAGACACATGAAGTTAGAACAGTTGAACACTTAGTTCACTTAGAAATGCATCTAGAAATAGAGCCACGAAACACTGTTTGCCTAGCACTAATATTTCAAACGAATGTTAACTCGACGGTATATTCACATAAACGAGTCAAGATCCTAGATGGCAGTTCATAATAGGTGGGAACTAGTAAACTCATGAGTTCACACTTGAGCAAGAGCAGGCGTTTAACTCTTGGCGGAAAGTTGAAGAGACTTTATAGACCTGGCCAAATCAAATACAACTGGTAGGTGGCAGGGTGGTCAAGTCAAACAAACAAATGGCCCGTGAGATTGTCAACCAGAGGGCAATCATCGCCCCCCCCCTCCTTTCACCCCTCACCCGCTGACCAGGAAAGGATCTAACAATGGGGGTCATAATGAAAGCGTCCAGAAACGCGCAACGTTGTCACCGTCCAGATTACTTCACGGTTGAATGGACACAGATGGGGGACACTGGCCCTCCGGGTACAGGTAGCTTATCGTTTCGTGTGCTATACCAGGTGGAACACTATTCTAATCTGTCATCCACCCTGCACACAGAAAACACCACATCTCCTTCCCCCCCCCCCCCCCATTCTTTTTTTTTGGAATGAACACAAATCTAATTGAGTGTCGGACATTCGTCTGTTAATGCTAAGGGTTAATAAAAATTGTCTTCATCACAGAACAACATGTCTAATTCAGTTTGTAGAGCACGCACATCGCTTCCTCATTCTCACTTTGTGGTGGAAAAAAATGTAGTTAATTAAATGAGAAACACATTAAAATAGGTCTATGGTTAATAAAATTATTTACCAAAATGTATACATAATTTTTTTTTCATTCATTTTTTTTTTTTAGTTTTCAATGCTTCACTGTGAAATGTGCTTCAATGCGTATTGCTTAACTGCTTTTAAGAGATGCAATCAACGATGTTAAATAGTAACCACGAATATCGAAGGCATCGCAAGAAACAGCCAGCAGTTTAAAAGCTAAAAATATTTTTTTATGGATCTTTATTTTTAAGAAAAAAACATTGTTAAAATAATAAATTAAATACAATTTAAATCAAAATGTCTTCTAACGTCACCATCAGAAACGGTAAGCGCTAGTCGACCAAAGTATCATGTAAACATTAAAATGCTTTATGGTATCAAGGTATCAAGGTAGCAGTATTTAATTATAGGCTGTCTAAATACTGCTACATTTATCAAGGTGGCAGTATATACAATAGGCTGCCTATATACCGATACCTGGATCAAGGAAGCAGTATATTATAATAGGCAGCCTACTTACTGATACATTGATCTAGGACAAGTTAAAATTTACCAAAACCCTTGTTTTTGGTCAAAAGATTTTCCTTGGTAATGATTAACTGAACGCTTTAAGCCACTGATCATTTAATACAGTTAGTTTATTTTAAAAATTCTTTTAAATTTTTAACTTAGTGCAAAATTAACTTGGTGCAACATTAACTTGGTGCAACATTAACTTAGTGCAACATTAACTTAGTGCAACATAACTTAGTGCAACATAACTTAGTGCAACATTAACTTAGTGCAACATAACTTAGTGCAACATTAACTTAGTGCAACATTAACTTAGTGCAACATTAACTTAGTGCAACATTAATTTGGTGCAACATTAACTTGGTGCAACATTAACTTAGTGCAACATTAACTTGGTGCAACATTAACTTAGTGCAACATTAACTTGGTGCAACATTAACTTAGTTGGCGGCCATAGGTCGATATTACAGAAGTGCGTTCTTCCCTTTTCAGTTATCTACGCCATCTTTGACTTTCTTGCACGCCACGTTTAGATACCAGAGCAAATGTGGCGTCTACTGACATCTAATGAATGGCTTCCCCGCGTCACACCTTACAGGTAGGATGACCCTATGGCCAGTACCATTCGTCCAGTATTGGTGACTGGCGCGGGACTTCGTGATTCACTATCACCTTGGTAACCACTTCGTCACGTGGTACAGTTACTTCCATACCGTCCAAATAACAACATTTTATTGTGTGTCAGTGTGTGTAAGTGTTTGAATATAGGGGTGTACTTTAACTTAA
Source organism: Omphiscola glabra (assembly GCA_964017045.1). Lineage (NCBI taxonomy): Eukaryota > Metazoa > Mollusca > Gastropoda > Lymnaeidae > Omphiscola > Omphiscola glabra. The sequence continues at coordinate 38,558,614 of OZ024798.1, forward strand.
TGCCACCCATGGTGTAATACACATACTTTATTACGCTGTAATACACACTTTATGACGCTATAATACACATACTTTATGACGCTGTAATACACATACTTTTTGACGCTGTAATACACATACTCTATGACGCTGTAATACACATACTTTATGACGCTTTTATACACATACTTTATGACGCTGTAATACACATACTTTATGACGCTGTAATACACATACTTTATGACGCTGTAATACACATACTTTATGACGCTGTATTACTCATACTTTATGACGCTGTAATACACATACTTTATGACGCTGTAATACAGATACTTTATGACGCTGTAATACACATACTTTATGACGCTGTATTACACATACTTTATGGCACAGTATTATGTGCTTAAAAGAGATATTTATATTGTTTTAGCTCCATAGTTTCAGAAAAATTTAGATTTTAAATTGTGTCTATCCTACTCTATACACAGATATTTTTCAGTAACAATTATCGAAATTTAAACTATTTGAACGTAATTAGCATTTTATTGAATAAAAGAAGAGAGGCTCTTAGCCAAAACGTTCTTCTTTTAATATCATGTCTCTTTATTTCAAGATTCCACATATCTTGTTCTTCTATTTCTTTTATTGTCCTGTCTTTGTATTTCAAGCATCCACATACCTTGTTCTAATATTTCCTCCAAAAGAACTAACCCCACATATGAGTGAAGTCGGAGGTATTGAAGAAAATAAGATTGTCAAGACCTGGAATAGATAGATTGCAAGGCCAAGTAGACGTGAGCAGTGGCGTCGCTGGGGTTGGTGGCTGTAAACCAAATGAGGGACGGTCTGGTGACAACCTGTTCTGTTTTCAACCTTTTCTGGTGGCATCCTGTTCTGTGCCAACCTGTTCTGGTGGCAACCTGCTCTGGCGGCAACTTGTTATGGTGACACACTGTTCTGTTTTCAACCTGTTCTGGTTTCAACATTTTGTGGTGGTAACCTGTTCTAGTAGCCTCCAGTTCTGGTGGCAACCTGTTCTGGTAGCAACCTGCTCTGGTGAACACTGTTCTGGTGGCAACCTGTTCTAGTGTAGCATGTTATGGTGACACCCTGTTCTGGTGGCAACCTGTTCTAGTGCAATATGTTATGGTGACACCCTGTTCTGGTGGGGCACTGCTCTTGTATTTAACTAAGAAGGGTTATGTAATAGTCTCGATGGAACTCTGTTAAATGGGCGTCACCCCCTTGTGAACGAGATGGTTGGCTACTGTTTGACTAATTGTTGGACTATTGCTGGACCTTTGAAGGACTATTGATGGACTACTGCTGGACTACTGTTGGACTATTGATGGACTATTGATGGACTACTGATGGACTACTGCTGGACTACTGTTGGACTATTGATGGACTATTGATGGACTACTGATGGACTACTGCTGGACTACTGTTGGACTATTGATGGACTATTGATGGACTACTGTTGGACTATTGATGGACTATTGATGGACTACTGATGGACTACTGCTGGACTACTGTTGGACTATTGATGGACTATTGATGGACTACTGTTGGACTATTGTTGGACTATTGATGGACTACTGCTGGACTACTGTTGGACTACTGTTGGACTATTGATGGACTATTGATGGACTACTGATGGACTACTGCTGGACTACTGTTGGACTATTGATGGACTATTGATGGACTACTGTTGGACTATTGATGGACTATTGATGGACTACTGATGGACTACTGCTGGACTACTGTTGGACTATTGATGGACTATTGATGGACTACTGATGGACTACTGCTGGACTACTGTTGGACTATTGATGGACTATTGATGGACTACTGATGGACTATTGCTGGACTATTGATGGACTACTGATGGACTACTGCTGGACTATTGATGGACGATTGATGGACTAATGGTGGAGTAATGGTGGAGTATTGATGGACTATTGATGGGCTAATGGTGGACTATTAATGGAATAATTGAGGACTACTGATGGACTATAGATGGACTACTGATGGACTACTGCTGGACTATTGATGGACGATTGATGGACTAATGGTGGAGTAATGGTGGAGTATTGATGGACTATTGATGGGCTAATGGTGGACTATTAATGGAATAATTGAGGACTACTGATGGACTATTGATGGACTACTGATGGACTACTGCTGGACTATTGATGGACGATTGATGGACTAATGGTGGAGTAATGGTGGAGTATTGATGGACTATTGATGGGCTAATGGTGGACTATTAATGGAATAATTGAGGACTACTGATGGACTATAGATGGACTACCACTAAACTATTGATAGACTATTGGTGGCTTTTGATGGACTCGATGGAATCTTCATGGTGCTCTCGCATCGAAAAGATCGAAACCAATAACATTTGATTTCGGAATCATTTGAAGTTTCCGCATTAGAGACCAATGGCTAGCAAGTGTTGGTGTCACCGGGTGCGATCTGCACCCTCCTAGCTACGCCACTGGTGTAGAGGATTCATCGCCCGAATGATAGCGTGAGAAACATAAATTCATCATTTCCTCTCAAGTAATACATTTAACAAGCTAAAGTAAATATGTTGGTTTAGATATTGGTCTAAAGTTGTGGGACAAGTGTGTTAGCTAAGCGTATTGTAAAGGAATGAATGAAAAATGTTTACACTAATAGAAATAACTAATTTAATGCTGAAGCAGCGTGATCAAATCAGGAAACTAGTCATGTTATTTTAAATAAAGAGCTGACAAAAAATATTTTCGCTTTTTTGTCTTTTTGGCGCTTAAGTGAATGTAATATATATTTAAAAAAAAAAAAATTGATACCATGTAGCTGATAAATGTTTGCAAAGAAAAGAAAGAAAGCAAAGCTGCTAAGTTATCTATCGAACTGTTTTTTTTTTTTTTAAAAATCCTTTATATTAACTTAAACTTCGCTTTTGTTCGTGTGCTTCTATCTGGCTGGGTGGCAAAAAAATCGTCGGACGGTTAATTGACCCACTTCCCGCCAACCTATCGAGATGAAACGTAGAACATAGACTCGTTGTCGATGACAACTCATTCTGTCAAATTTTCAGCTACACCCGCTGACCCCAAAACCAGCTTTTCCTGTTTTTCAAGAGGACGATGAAAGAAATTTGATTCCACTGATTTCACGACATAAAATTCACGATAACTACTCTACATGAGATTATTGTAACTAAATATCGCAAGTGCGTTTGGTCTTCTTCTTCTTCTTCTTATGCCTTTTACCACGTTTGGGGCAAAGGTCATCCACAAGAATTTTCCATTCATAACGGTCCTATGCTTTCCTTTCCAGTTGCAAAGAAAGTTAAAGAAGTGAACGGTATCAGGTAGTCAAAACGTTACACACTGATACATAAGAATCTACCGCCTGCCACGAAGCTGTGTACAATCTTTCCTGCATTCAGGATGTCGGCGCCTTAGATAAATATGGGCTCCAAGAAGAAAACAACGAGAAGCCCAAGGCAAGAGAAATTAAATAGAGCAGATATCATGTTACATACCCCACAAGTTAGAACTAAACTTAACAGGTAAACATATTTTGCTGGCTTATTTTAAGTGCTTTTAAAAAAAAAAAACTGGTTTCACCCTATACCGAGTAGAGTCACAACATAGTTTTCTGTGCAGTGGGGAAACATCATAAGAAATAATTAATTATAAACACAACTCGGAGCATATCATTGACTAGTTGGTGAGATTTATTGTAAGTAATGACAGCCCCATACAATGCACTACATAACATAACATTTACATTCAGCTACAAATACACTATACTGTATTGGATTAATATCACAGCCGGCTTAACAGGTGCTTCTAAATCATTTTGATACTCAAAGCAATATCAACGCTTTGGAAAGATACAAACTAAATATTAATTTTAAAAAAAAAACTGTTTCAAGTCTAACGGCGCATGCGCTTTGAAACATTAAGTCGACACTGTCAACAACATCGTCATCAACACCAGGCACAGAGACATTGCAAATCCCATCTACATTCATAGTAGCCATAATGATCAATAAATTGATCGTGGGCCCTTAATATATAGAAGAAGAAGAAGAACAATATAGACATAAATATAGAAATAATGTGTGGAGAAAAATATAAATCCCCATCACACTCACATACATCCCCACACAAAGTATTTCTTATATTACGATGATAATAATTGAGAGAGCAACGTGTATACATTGTTTTTTTCAGTTTTACTTAAATAACAAACATTTGAGCCGTCGCCATTCCCAAAAAAGAAAATTAGAAATCCGCAAATAAAGGAAATCTAAAGTTTTAAGATAAGACATTGATTAGCAACCAGTGTTTGCCTAATTTTACTTCCAAATTTTAAACACCAGAAAATTTTTGTTTCCGCTGTTAAAATCAATCTCTTAAATTTTCTGTCAATGTGAAATTTTATTATTTTAGATTTATGTTTTGCTTAAGTTTAAGAGAACTATTTTTTAAGTTAATTAACCTCACAATGCCACGTTGAGCTGTTGTTTCTTGTAAAGTAACTGATATTTCCGTTGGGTTTATTTTAAAACTTAACCAACAACATTGCTGTAACGGGACACAGCTAACAAAGTCGTGGCATAGGTGTACGGAACCGAAGACCAGAACGGAAAATTAGCCGCCGGGTTATTGTAACCTTGGAACGTCAAGGGTGTGGGATGTCCGAAATGCTTTTGTTTCAACATGGCGTCGTAGTCTTCTGTTGGCACGTAACCTTTGACCCCATACACGAATGTCGCGTTGGGTATATTTGACCAATCACTGATCGCCGTCCCGTTGAGATACTGGAACACATTCGCTGGGTACCAAAAGGGTAAACTCTGAAAAGACGGGACACAAATGACAAGCTATTATTTGAAAAATCTTAACAAGTTTGTGGGGGCCAACAACTGAGAAGTTCCCACTGCCCCCCCCCCTTTTTTTTTGTTTTTAAATTCGTCCCAAAAGTCGTAGTGTCAAGTAGAATTTTTTAAAAAACATCGGATTATGAAGATATATTAAGAAGAAGATTTTGTGATTTAAAAAATATATTTTTGGCGTGTTGAATGAAAACCTTGTTTGGATATCAGGATAAATTGGCAGAAAGAGAAAAGGGAACTTATTAAAGGAAGTCTTTAATGGGGAGAACATGCTTGAACACAGTCCCCACATTATGCCATATAAATTGACTAGTTGACTGAGTGACAATAGAGCCACCAATCTGGTCCCATGAGCCACCACCTTGGTCTCATGTGCCACCCTTCCGTTCCCATGAGCCATCGCCCTGTTCTTATGAGCCATGACTTTGGTCTCATGAGCGGCCACTCCGGTGTCATGAGCCACCCCTCCGGTCTCACGAGCCATCTCTTCGGTCCCATGAATCACAACTCCGTTACAAGGAATAAAGGCTCAGTTACCATTTTCAAAGGCATACAGAAATGGGACAAAGTGCATTACAATATCGTATAAATCTGACAACATGAAACTTTTAGATACTGTCATGACTACAAAAGAAACTTTTAGATACTTTCATGACTACAAAAGAAACTTTTAGATACTTTCATGACTACAAAAGAAAGTTTGAAAGTTACTGTAATTTTGGCATTTATGTGCGTGGATATCATATGATAAATTTCTGTCACATTAATGTGTAATATTTAATGGCTCAGCTTCATCTGACCCATTGTAAAACATTTCCCGGTTTGTGTTCATTCCTTCAATTTTGCTCAAACTATCGGACTATGTAAGACAACATCACCCCAGTTCTTAGACATCTCCATTGGCTTCCTGTGAGTGAGCGCATGGACCACACAATTCTGCCCCTGGCGTACAGCTGTATAGAAGGCTCTGTACCGGAATATCTTTATACAGAACTGATTTCTAAGCACGTAGCCTTAAAGAACCCGAGGTCTTCAACACAGTCCTTACTAGGAGTTCTCAGTGTGGGTGGACACAGAATTAAGTCATACGGAGTGCGCTCTTTTGAAGCGATAGCGCCAAAATTATGGAACAGTTTGCCTCAATCTTTGAGGGAAATTGAAAATGATAAAAAAATCATTCAAGAAACATTTAAAACCTTTTTAAGAGAAACAGATTTAAGAACATCAGAGTGCTGTGAGCATGCTAAAATAGCATGAATACATGCGCTATATTTAAGCATTCAATCAATCAATTCATCCATGTAGGACCATGTATTCGGTGTATAAAAAAACCTCACATTTGAATCTTTCGCAGATCCTGAGAAAAATGCGTTCCAAGGTTCATAAGTCCCATCTAGAGTGTGCGCTGTAAGCCATGTTATTGATCCAGCAATAATTCTTGAAACTGTATCTGGTATACCTTAGTAATAGAAGAAGTCACGCCACCATTATAAGCATATTTTACAACGTCGTCATTAAAACGGTACAGTTTAAAAAAATCTGTTTTTATTCATGAGGTTTGACTGTCTAGCATAAGGATGTACACACGTCGCGGTCACATTTTAGCATTGTCTCAGGAGCAGGGCCGGATTTACAGACAGGCCGACTAGGCTGCGGCCTAGGGGCCCCGCGAAATAAGGGGCCCCAAAATTGGGAGTAGTATATAAAAAAAAATATTTTTGAATTTAAAAAACTTAGCAATATTTTTTATTTTTTAAAATGGGGCCTCAAATTTTTTTGGCCTAGGGCCCCTAAAATTGTAAATTCGGCCCTTCTCAGAAGACTCGAATGTGTCAGACATCTTTATCTCGCCAAACTTGTCAGAGGGTACAGTCCACATCGGTGCACCAGCAGACGAAGGACTAGCAAGGCCATGGTGCTTAAGGGAACTTCCAGGGCCGATTCAAACAAGACTAACACTTGCCTTTAAACACAAAGATTTGTTGGCGAAATACATCAAATAATTTGTTTAGCGTCACGTCAATGTATAACTCACTACAGTTAATAATTGAATAGTGACTCTTCACTATCCCAAACCCAAGGTTACACCTACCATCTTCACTTACGTCACCTAGGATCTATACATACGTCACCTACCATATACACCTAGGCAACCTGCCATCTACACCTACATAGCCTACCATTTACACCTACGTCACCTACATCTACACCTACCATCCACACCAACATCACCTACCATCTTTCCAGTGAGTGGTCTTTGTATCTTCATCATACAAAGTCCACGTGTAGATCAATGCATTCGCTGCCATGGCAGTGGTGAAGATCCTGTCCTCACCTCGAACCTGTTGATACAAAGGAAGTCACTTAAATTTTTTTTAGATAGAGCAACCTTTAACTTTAACGAATAAGTATAACAGTGTCAATCTACCAGAGACTTATTCGCGATAGTGACGTCACCGTCTCCAAGGAAATCATCAAAATAAACTTTCTCCGTCTGCTCAGACTTGGCTTTGGACAAGATAGAATTTGTCATCTCATTTTCTGCCGCTTCCTTCAGTAAAGTGTACACAGTTTCCATCACCTGTAGGAAGCGGATGAATAAAGATCAGATATTCGTGACATGGGGCACATATAGGCCTAAACAGTACAAATCATTAGTTTAACGTGGATTTTAAAAAAATTCTAATACATGGAAAAAATGTTTAATTTTTTTTAAAAACAATATTGAAATCCTTTTTATTATTTTTAAATTCTAAACTCGATTTCTCAATTTAAAACTTAAATACATCACCGAATTGTGACTAAAACTATCCACTAAAATAACAAAGTTGATGGAGTGATACTTTGAAATTGACCACTCACCGGTGCTGGAAATGGTCCTTTCCGACGTGCTGTTTCCAAGATGGCTAGAGTTCGTGAAACGAACCAATAGAATTCTATCTGCGATGGATAATAGGTCAAGGCCAAGTCGGGTCGGTCTGAGAAGTTAGTTTTTATCTCAAATGCCATAAGCGAAGACGTGTTGAGATAGATTTGCTGAATGTTTCAAATATAAAAAAAAATAAAGTTTATTAAAATTACATTTAAATAGATTCAGCACGTTTAACGTGTTAGCGATTTCTTTATTTCTAAGTTTTCAAAACTGAATGTTCACATTTGGTGTGTGTCGTCCTCTTTAAGCTTAGGTCTTCCTTAACTGTCTTTGTCTGAACTGAAGTAAAATATCAAATAGATTTCAAAAAATGGTGGGGGGATACAGAACAAATGGATACCGGACATAGACAAAAAGAGTGAGAGAAATGTAAAGAAGTTCAATTATATGGATAGGTTGGCTAAGGTAGAGAGATAAATGTTTAAAATCAGTGACCGGCCTAAACACCACTACCGAGATATGTAAAAAAATATATCTACAAGGAAATAACCACACATGATTTCATTTATAAACAACAGCAGCAACAGCAAGAAAAATTCTAATGACATGAACAGGAGAAGTTACTAATAAGCATTAATAATCATTTAAATTATCGATTGTCGAACGTATTCACAGAGATAATGTTCTTTTTTTTTTTTCGTCTCTCGTTTCGATGAATAAGTGGCTGTCCATTTAGTGCGGCACATTCCGGAGGAGGTGAGGGGTCATAAAAAGTCTGCCATTATGTGAAACGGTGGGGAGAAAAAAAAGGGGTGGGGTGGGTAAAGATCTTGTGTGACTTCATGCATTTAATTTTTTTTATTATATATATAAACCTGAAATTCACTGTGATGTTATACCACTCTGTTGTGATAGATGTATTCTGACAGAAAATGTCACTCTTATCAATTAAATACACATTTTATTTAGTTTTATTTATTTTTAAAACAACCGTTTAGTTTTAAAGTTTAACGTACTTTACGGGGTTGGGGGGGGGTTATGAGACTTGTGACAGGGGATGAAAATTGTCAAAAAAATAACGTGACCCCTTTTATGGACGGCCCCAAAACCTTAACAATTGATTGGTGGTGAATAGTGATTAATTCTGAAATGCACGCAGGTAGGCTCTACTGAAATGCAAAGTTTCCAAGCTGTTGGTCTTTTGAAAATGATTTCAACGTAAACCGTATAAAGCAAGGTGAATTAATTAATTAGCTGATATCGAGAAGAAGCTACATGAACTGAACAAAACAATGAGAATACGATAATTACTTTACAACATGTGTTGCCAGGAAGAAAGACAATACTACATTTAAAATCATTACATTAATGCTGCATTAATAATACATTAATGCTACATTAATAATGCTTTACTACTTCATTAATAAACCTTTACTACTACATTACTACTACATTAATATTACATTAATACTACTTTACTGCTACATTAATTCTACATTACTACTACATTAACACTACATTAATGCTACATTAATAACTTAAAACCAACCGCAAGAACTGGGTCATTCAGAATTTGAGGGTTGACAAGTCCCGAAAGGACTGCTGACGTCATCCCAAAGATTGTATTGGCGGACACGGTGATGTCGACGTTGTTGAGCTGGAAGGGCATGGCCACGCCCAGATAGAAGTCAGTGCGCAACTCGTCAATCGTTTGAATCTGAGAAACCAAATGGAGGGCGAACAAGTAACAGTAACAGTAACAGTAACATGACGAGGGAAAGAGTTCACGGGGGGGGGGGGGACTAGTTTCCCAGGTCGACATTACTACTCATATCTGTACTACTTACCTATCTATGTTCTAATTACCGGTACCTGTTTCTACACTACTTACCCATGTTTGAACTACTGACCCATATCGGTACAACTTCATGTCGGTACTACTTACTCATGTCGGTACGACTTCAACATGTCGGTACTACTTACTAATGTAGGTACTACATACCCATGTCAGTACTACTTGCCAATGTAGGTACTACATACCCATGTCGGTACTAATGCAATATCCCTTCCTTGAGACTTTGCATGGTCCAGGAATGTACGCATGTAGAAGTAAGTCCTGGGGTCAATGGTGTTTAAATTTGGGTCGTCTGAGAATGGTCTGTAGGCGTATTTCTTCAGGGCATCGAACACTGCCAGGAAGACATCATAAATTGGTTTTAATTGACGTCTGCTTAAAGGTAGCATTTTTCCTACAAGGACTATTTCTTAAACAAATTTCACTTGTTCCAAACATTTTATGATCCATTTTGAACTTTATTTGGAAACTTATTTAATAAGTTACATGCGCATATATCCATTTCTATTTAAATTACTATATACATGACATTATGTTATAAGTATGACAATACTTGATGAAATGTCCTTTTAAATAAAGTGAAGGTATGTCAGCGATAAACTATACTTAAAGCAATATCCTTATAACTAGATCTGATGCATTTGCCCAATAAAGTTTACCAGATATAATATCCCTATCAACATTACCCGATGAAATGTCCCTACACAATATACCGAATGTAATGTCCTTATGCATTTTCCTAAAACTATACCTTATGTAATATTCCTATAACTATACCTTATGTAATATTCCTATAACTATACCTGACGTAAGGTTCCTATTTTGATTATTCCATAAGCCCCAAGCAGACGGGAAAAGCTCTCTCAGCTGGTAGAGTATAGAGCCAAGGCCAAGGTTGACGAAAGTGTCATCAAAGTCTGGGGGGATGTGAAATGCCTGCAGGAACATCGCCCTGTGAGTTGGCAGTACGATATGGTTATTTCATTTTTATACCGATCTCCAAGTCCCCCAAAACCTACACCGTACATCTGGTAATTAAAAAAATTGGATTCCACAATCCCAGTTCTTTCATCTGTAAGATTAAAACTGATTATTTGATAACACATTTTTTAAAGATTTTTAGCTGACTGCAACAAGACTATAAATTGTGCTAAAGACGCACCCCCACCTCCCTTTTCAGCCAATGACACATCAAGTTGGATGGGACGAAAAAGGCGACTATTCTAAAACACATATAACCTGAACACCTACTTAAAGCGCATGTTACCAAAACACCCATTTGTCTTTCATCAGGGAGTCGATCTCATCCACTAAGTTACCTTAAGCACATGTTACCAAAACAACTACCACTCTTTAATCAGGGAGTCGATCTCATCCACTAAGTTACCTTAAGCACTTATTACCAAAACACCTACTTGTCTTTCATTAGGGAGTCTATCTCATCCACTAAGTTACTCAATCCAAGCAGCTTTAGGAAAGCTTCTATCAGTGGTAGTGGCACCTCATCCATCATCCCAAAAGCATTCTAGCAGACGATGAAATAAAACAGAGATTCGTTTAAACTTGTAAATTGATGAAAGCTACCGAGATGTGCACCTGTGTTATAGTGCCTTCTGTGTTATAGTGCCTTCTGTGTAATAGTGCCTTCTGTTTTATAGTGCCCTCTGTTTTACAGTGCCTACTGTGTTATAGTGCCTAATGTGTTATAGTGCCTTCTGTGTTATAGTGCCTTCTGTTTTATATTGCCTTCTGTGTTATAGTGCCTTCTGTGTTATAGTGCCTTCTGTGTTATAGTGCCTTCTGTGTTATAGTGCCTTCTGTGTTATAACGCCTTCTGTGTTATAGTGCCTTCTGTGTTATAGTGCCTTCTGTGTTATAACGCCTTCTGTGTTATAGTGCCTTCTGTGTTATAGTGCCTTCTGTGTTATAGTGCCTTCTGTGTTATAGTGCCTTCTGTGTTATAGTGCCTTCTGTGTTATAGTGCCTTCTGTTTTATATTGCCTTCTGTATTACAGTTTCCCCTATATTATGGTGCCAATGTGTAATAGTACCACCGGGTTACACCGCTTCCTGTGTTTTGGCTCTCTTCTGTCATAGCGCCCATGTGCAATAGTGCCCCCGTGTCATAGTGCATACTATTCCTATACTATAGTGCCATCTATTGTATAGTGCCCCTGTTTTAAAGCTACCTTTGTTTTATAGTCCTCATGTGTTATAGAACCCCATGGGTTATAGTACACTTAAAATTAAAGTGGCACCAGTGGTATAATTTCCTTTGTGCTACACTGTCCTTGTGCCACACTGCCTCTGTATTATAACACACGGTATACAACTCTCCCATCTACATAGTGAAGATGATTACATCTGTCCAATGAAAACTATAGCCATATGGTATGTTTTTTTTTCATTTACTAGTTTAGAAACAATGAATTTTTTTTTTTAAACAACTTGCATGCCAATATTTTTAAAAATCTTAAAGTAATTGTAAAATGAATCATATAATTTTGATAAATAGACAATTGAATTACAACCTCCTAAAAGTATTTGTGTTTAAATTGATTCTGCTTGGTGAACAAAGGATAATTGTATTTGTTTCACAATACTAAAATGTGGACAATTAGGAATCGTTATCGGAGAAATGGCAAGTGATGGACTTTAGTGGTTGGCTCACATAAACCAAATATATGTCTGTACAACTAATTAACTACCTTCAGAAAACATTGGTACACATGTCGTACATTAGAGACATGGAAACAATTGTATACAAGTCGTACATTAGAGAAATGGAAACAATGGTACACAGGTCGTACATTAGGGACATGGAAACACTGGTACATAGTCCGTACATTAGGGACATGGAAACACTGGTACACAGCCCACACATGGAAACATGAAGATATTACTGACCACTAGATTATCTGGTGCGCAGCTCCAGTACTTGAATGTGTCGTTGTAGACTTGTGGCCAGAATGACATTGTTGATGTGTTGTACGGCTTGTTCTTATCGTGGTAATTAGCGAATGCCTGTCATATTTGTACAACGTAAATGAAATCTTAATTATTTGAAAATAGAATTGATAATGAACGGTATTTTAATTAGATTTTTTCCCCTCTGCTTTCCATCGTTAATTAAATGACCTCACCTCCTTTGAAACTGCGAATTTTTTTTTCAAATCAGTATCTGGTTAGAGGCCACACATATCTCAGTTTTCACTGAGGACGAATAGCCTTTATTAGTTAAAGTTTTGGAGTGTTGTCATTCTCCTTTGTAATTCTTTTTTTTAAACTGCGAATTATGGTTACGTTGTTGGCCGCCATTTCCAATAGAAGACAGACTGTCAGATAGGAGACAGACTGTCAAATAGAAGACAGACTGTTTGCTTTGTTACTAGCCATTTCGTAGCCTGACACCAGTGTCATGTGTTATTTTGGCTTAAATACAAAACAATAATCACTTGACTTTGTATAAGTGCTGTTTATATCTATACTAGCTCTAGCCCGCCAAACATTGGCGACAGCAATGCGTGAACTTGCCACCTACTAGATATAGCCCGCCAAACATTGGCGACAGCAATGCGTGAACTTGCCACCTACTAGATATAGCCCGCCAAACATAGGCGACAGCAATGCGTGAACTTGCCACCTACTAGATATAGCCCGCCAAACATTGGCGACAGCAATGCGTGAACTTGCCATCTACTAGATATAGCCCGCCAAACATTGGCGACAGCAATGCGTGAACTTGCCACCTACTAGATATATCCTGCCAAACATTGGCGACAGCAATGCGTGAACTTGCCACCTACTAGATATAGCCCGCCAAACATTGGCGACAGCAATGCGTGAACTTGCCATCTACTAAAGTTACTCGACTCAAAAAATGCACTTTTAAGAATCCCAATGTTTGCTACACCCCTTCCCCCATGACACGTCACTGCACGTCACTGCACACTTTTTATGTCACGCCCATGAACTATATTAAATATTATGATGTCCCAACCACTCTTAATGTTTTACATCATACTTAAAATTGAGACGATTTCATTTTCCGAAAAGAAAATATTACGCGCCAAACGCAGAGACGTTATATAAAAAAATATATCATTTAGCGTAGTTATCGGGAATTATATTTTGCGTGTTATTGTACTCATTATTTAACCATACTTCTTTTCAAACATTTAGAATTATTTAATTTGAAATACAATCTCAAAACCAAATTCGCTGATTAGGAAGCAGTCCATTAGGAAGCAGTCCATTAGGAAGCAGTCCATTAGGAAGCAGTCCATTAGGAAGCAGTCCACTAGGAAGCAGTCCATTAGGAAGCAGTCCATTAGGAAGCAGTCCATTAGGAAGCAGTCCATTAGGAAGCAGTCCATTAGGAAGCAGTCCATTAGGAAGCAGTCCACTAGGAAGCAGTCCATTAGGAAGCAGTCCACTAGGAAGCAGTCCATTAGGAAGCAGTCCATTAGGAAGCAGTCCATTAGGAAGCAGTCCATTAGGAAGCAGTCCATTAGGAAGCAGTCCACTAGGAAGCAGTCCACTAGGAAGCAGTCCATTAGGAAGCAGTCCACTAGGAAGCAGTCCATTAGGAAGCAGTCCATTAGGAAGCAGTCCATTAGGAAGCAGTCTATTAGGATCAGTCCATTAGGAAGCAGTCCATTAGGAAGCAGCCCATTAGGAAGCAGTCCATTAGGAAGCAGTCCACGAGTCAAACAAGAAGCGCAATATATATAAGAGATTCTTTGACATCGGTATTGATATTTTCTTTTTTTATTATAAAACTGGTTGTGACGATTGTTAGACAAATAATCTTATTACTTGTTACAAGCGGTTGTGAATTTTTCTATGGGCTGAATGCAACACGGAGTGGGCTTTTTTTGTGGGGCAGGGCGAGCAGTTTAAAATGAAATATTTTTATGAACATTCTGTATTGATGTCACTGTCCAAATTAAAATTATTCTTTTTTTCCCCTTGCTTTTTATCTTGAAAAAATAGTAAACACGTAGCTTAAACCAAATAACATAGAGTCTACGTGAAGCACAACGACACAGATCTGTTGATGAGCGGTTGGTATTTATTTGCCTAAAAGCGTCTTGGGTGGTGGTTCAGAATAAAAGCATCCACAACTTTGGGACTTCAACACCGAACAAATAATTCTGACTGAGACAAATCTGATTCTTCATTTTTAAAAAAATACCCCCACCTTGTTCAAGTTGCGCAATAACACCAGCTCTGTACTTGTACTTACATTTATGGCCAGTAGAAGCTGATTGTCTGATGGTTTGGGGGCGGCTCCGTACTGGACGGCCTCCAGGAGAGTCGATGTGACCCAGGCCGTGGCAAACATGTTGTTGTCGAAGATCTCCAGCAGGCGGCGTGCCTCGGCCATATCCAGCGGACCATGAAAATTTAGCTTCACGCCGCTTCGGTAGACACCTTTGGCACGCCCCCATTGTTTGAATGGAATGTACGGAACATCCTCCCGGATCTGATGGAAATATTTGTTCTTTTTAACACGAACCAATATTCATTAAAGTAAGTCATGGGAAATGTCAACAGCGGAATCATTATTAGCAGATGACCTATACTGCCCAAAAGCCAATATAAGAACAAGGTTTGCTAAACTTGAATTCATAAATAGGACAACAAGATTTTGACGTTTCTTGTTTTCTGATGAAGGCTCTAAGCCGAAACGTCAAAATCTTTTGTCCTGTCTATGAATTCAAGTTTACCATACCTTGTCCTTATATTTCATTTACACAACTTGAATGCAGTCCATCAATTATTATCGCATATAAGCCACATCCAGAATACTGGAGACATGTTTATTTTGGAAGTCCTATTGCTCCTTAGTTAGTTATGCCCCCATTAACTTGAATCAGAATTTAAATTGAAATATTTGAAGGTGTAATATGAAAATAAGATATTTACGATTTTCTAAATTTTATAATCATAAACAGACCAACTTTAAATTTCGCTATAATAATAATGATGACTGAAAACATTAACTACTTGTTCCTCTGACGTCAGCTGGAAGAGTTTATCAACGAAATCAATGGCTACTCCGGGCTGGATGTTGTTCAGACCACACATACAGATCAGCACCAGGACATGGAACTTTGCTACCATTCTATTTCTTCCCTGAGCCTGTTCAAGTTTTAGATGACAAGAAATAAACGACAGGTATTCAGATCTTGGTTTTTTTGTTAAAATATTTTAAAGCACTTATAATATCACAGCCCAGACCATCTAGAAGAGGAAAGCTAATCTTTGTTATTTGTATGCAGGGAGAACACTCTAGGAGTGGAAATCTATGTGTATACCAGAAGAAAGCCAATTGAACATCAACGGTTATTGGATACGACCTCAGTGAGACGTCAATCCCAAGCATACCTACATCGGTAAGTCCTTAACCTCCACTTAATCCAACGCCCTAAATTTACACTCAAACCTGCGCCCTACAACTCCCCTCAACCCTACACGTAAACCTCGATTCAATCCTACACACTAAACTTACACTCAACCACTCTTTTTACTATTTAATTCCCCCACCCCAAATAGTATCCACCCCAACCCCCCCACCCCCCACCCCCCCAAAAAAAAAAAAAACAACTTTCTGCTGCTATACTCCCTTACAATAGAAAAAGTTAAGAGCAGATTAATCTCAATACTTTTATTTTATCAACATCACTTCCGTTAGTCAACGCTGCTCACCAAAAATATTAGTAAATTGATGTGGTATAGCATGTTTCCGTCTACAAGAGACGATAGATTTTTCTTTTTAGATTGCAGCTATTAGTGTGGCTATTGAGACCATTCCTTGATTGGCAGTCTCTTTTGCATGTCCCACACACGAATGCGGTGGAGCAGTGTTTTCTGGCCTTTCTCTGCGCTCTCTTTACAGCTGTTTGCGCCCTGTAAAGCTCCTCGGCACGTAGTGATCCTTCCTGCACGAAGTCCCGCAATGTGGATCGATCCTCCGCCAGGTACTCCCAATTTGAGATGTTGATGTTGGCCGCCTCCATGTCTTTTCTGCATATGTCTAAGTATCTGAGACGAGGCCGTCCAACTGACCTTTTCCCTGTCGCCAGCTCGCTGTACAGCACGTCCTTAGGTATGCGACCAGGTTGCATTCGCTTGACGTGCCAAAGCCAGCGGAGGCGTCTTTGGATTAAAATGGCTGGGACGCTGCACATATTTGTTTGAGACAGGACATCCGTGTTGGGGACTTTTTCTTGCCATTTGATGTCAAGGATGCGGCGCATGCATCTGAGGTGGAAGCTATTGAGCCTTCTTTCGTGCATGGTGTATGTGGTCCAAGACTTGCATCCATAGAGGAGTGTGCTCAGTACGCAGGCCTGGTAGACATACAGCTTAGTTTTTGCTGTGAGTTTAGCATTGGACCATACTCTTTTCTTCAGTCTTGCTATGACAGTTGCGCCCTTTCCTATCCTACCACTTATCTCATCCTCCATTGAGAGGGTGCTCGAAATGTTCGATCCCAGATATGTAAAACTGTCAACAGCATCCAAGTCGCAGTCGTCAATGGATATAGTCGGGAGGGAGTCAGAGTCCTGTGCCATAATGTTGGTTTTCTTTAAGCTTATTAGTAAATTAGTAAACTAATATTACACTGCTTGTTGCCCCCCCCCCCCAGTGGCTGCCTTTGTTCATGAACAAATAATAATACCATACATATAATATAAAAAAATACTTTTAAAAACACGCTTTTCCAAGAAATGAATAATTAAAAAGATAAAATGAATGTTTCCCCAAACTTCAGAGTTGTAACAGTCATACGACTGAAAAAATGCGTGGGGCACCCATGAAATTCAATGATGTCATATGACTTGGCAGATAAAATGTTGGACACTTGTACACGTTTGCATTGTTGCAAGTGTTATCCTACACAAATGTAATGATACAGATTATTTAGTCATGAAAATATGAGTTCCCACAACTTCTCTCATTACTGTCGTATGATCCGATCTATCGTGATCTTGACAAGTGGAATGTTACGACAGGGAACGAATGTTACGCTAGGGAACGAATGTTACGCCAGGGAACGAATGTTACGCCAGGGAACGAATGTTATGCCATGGAACGAATGTCACGCCAGGGAACGAATGTTAGCCAGGGAACTAATGTTACGCCAGGGAACGAATGTTACGCCAGTGAACGAATGTTACGCCAGGGAACTAATGTTAAGCCAGGGAACGAATGTTACGCCAGTGAACGAATGTTACGCCAGGGAACGAATGTTACGCCAGGGAACGTATGTTACGCCAGGGAACGAATGTTACGCCAGGGAACCAATGTTACGCCAGGGATCGAATGTTACGCCAGGGAAAGCTAATAGATTTCAAATGAAACACTCGTAATCGCAAATAGAAAGAATACAACTGAGATAGAAAAGCTACGTGGCGGGAATGACAATATTCCATATTATTTTTTGCTCATTATCAAGGAATCGAGACAAAAAAGTTATCTTATGTTTTCACCTGCGATCATTTTATGTAATAAAAAAAGTGTCTTAGTTTTAACTTATACCTCCATATTTGTAGTTATAGCCAATCCATTATATAATACCTCGCCCTATCTATTTTACACAACCTAAACATTTGTAGTTATAGCCAATCCATTATATGATACATCCACATATCCATTACACACTACCTCAACATTTGTAGTAATAGCCAATCTATCATATCCATTATATACCACAGAGCAAAGGATATTCGAGAAAACGTACCTTCAAATGTTCAGTAGATTGAAATGGTGGTTAAGATTTCAATGTTACAGGCTACACACGGCGCGTGTCTTTGCTGTGTCATTCCAAAGTGTTTATCTCTCTCTGTCTCTCTCTGTCTCTGTCTCTCTCTCTCTCTGTCTCTCTCTCTCTCTCTTTCTCTTTGTGTGTGTTGGTTGAATGTTATATTGAATAAGGTACTTATCTGCAGTGGTGAACCAGCGTGACCTAACTCTGCATATTTTGACTCGCTATTTCTATTTGCCTGATTCATTCAATCGATGCAGGTCAAGGTGTTTAAAACAACAACAGACGACTTCCTTGCACAACTGTTCAACAAAGTCTCGACCTGAATACTCTGGGGTCTTGTGGTGGGGGGGGGGGTGCAAGTTTACTTTGGATATAAAATTCTATTAGCTTCTTCTTGCACAAACATGATATTTATGATGAGCTGTAGCGGTATTTGTCCTAGATTTAAACACAACACACTTTAATAGCTCACTGCTTTATCTAATCGCCCGAAGTTGGTGTGATTGAAAAGATAAGTGTGTATACTGGTTAACGAATGCTAAGACGGCCAGGAAAAAAAAGTACTCAAATAAGGTGAGCAAAGTGCTGAATGGTGATATGTAAATTTAAAGGGCTCTTAAAAGATACATGTCAGTGATGAGGATTCTTTAGTTACACGTGTCACCATCGGTGATAATTGGTTTCGTGCATCAACATCTTCTACCAGCTCATACGTCTTCTAACAGCTCATACGTCTTCTAGCAGCTCATACGTCTTGTACCAGCTCATACGTCTTATACCAGCCCATACGTCTTCTACCAGCTCATGCGCCTTCTACCAGCTCATACGTCTTCTACCAGCTCATACGTCTTCTACCAGCTCATGCGTCTTCTACCAGCTCATGCGTCTTCTACCAGCCCATACGTCTTCTACCAGCTCATGCGCCTTCTATCAGCTCATACGTCTTCTACCAGCTCATACGTCTTCTACCAGCTCATGCGTCTTCTACTTGCTCATACGTCTTCTACCAGCTCATACGTCTTCTACCAGCTCATACGTCTTGTACCAGCTCATGCGTCTTCTACCAGCTCATGCGTCTTCTACCAGCCCATACGTCTTCTACCAGCTCATGCGTCTTCTACCAGCTCATACGTCTTCTACCAGCTCATACGTCTTCTACCAGCTCATGCGTCTTCTACTTGCTCATACGTCTTCTAGCAGCTCATACGTCTTGTACCAGCTCATACGTCTTTTACCAGTTCATACGTCTTCTACCAGCTCATACGTCTTCTAACAGCTCATACGTCTTCTACCAGGTAATATGTCTTCTACCAGCTCATGCGTCTTCTACCAGCTCATGCATCTTTTACTAGTTCATACGTCTTCTAACAGCTCATGCGTCTTCTACCAGCTCATTCGTCTTCTACCTGCTCATACGTCTTCTAACAGCTCATACGTCTTCTAGCAGCTCATACGTCTTGTACCAGCTCATACGTCTTCTACCAGTTCATACGTCTTCTACCAGCTCATACGTCTTCTAACAGCTCATACGTCTTCTACCAGGTAATATGTCTTCTACCAGCTCATGCGTCTTCTACCAGCTCATGCATCTTCTACCAGTTCATACGTCTTCTAACAGCTCATGTGTCTTCTAACAGCTCATGCGTCTTTTATCAGCTCATAAGTCTTCTTCCGGGTCATACGTCTTCTACCAGGTCATACGTCTTCTTCCAGCTCATACGTCTTCTACCAACTCATACGTCTTCTACCAGCTCATATGTCTTCTACCAACTCATACGTCTTCTACCAGCTCATACGTCTTCTACCAACTCATACGTCTTCTACCAGCTCATACGTCTTGTACCAGCTCATACGTCTTCTACCAGCTCATACGTCTTGTACCAGCTCATACGTCTTCTACCAACTCATACGTCTTCTACCAGCTCATACGTCTTGTACCAGCTCATACGTCTTAATCACACGGAAAAGAACATAAAAGCAATGTAAACTTTAATCCAAAAACATATAAATCAGGTTTTACAATGAATCGATCACCGGAACTATTCAACTTGAAACATGTACCCCACCTCTTTAAGTTTTACATAAGCCCCACCACTTTTTTGTGTGTTTTCATACTGACGTCACCAAATAACTTGGTTACACTACAATGCTGCTCATTTTTAATACCTCGTCCTCTCATCCCTTGTTCTAAATTTATGCGTTCGGGTGATGAAATTTCTAGAAATTCTTTTCACTTGACCAAAATTAATATCCTTCACCGTATTTGAGAAATGTATTTTCCCCCTCAAATCATCAATTTAAAAATAAACTCCATGGATTCTGTTTAAAAGTATGTTTAAGTCTGTCGAAAAGGTAATGCGTAATTTATTTGCTGAAAGTTATAGTAATATATATTTAAAAAAAATAAAATATTATTACAATCAGCAGATTCTTTTTAAATTAGATCTAATATTTAATTTGTATGCGATTTCGTTCAACTTAATCACGCATTTATAAATATAGGTAATTTTTCATCATCTCATGTCTTCTTAACGTAATTATGCCGTTAATATACCATTCATAAAAATTACCATTTCTGAAAACCCATAAAAATGTATAGACCTTTCTACAACACAGTTTCTTCTCTTTGACTCCGGTAAAACTTGATAATATTTAGAAAAGATAATGATTACAAGTTTTTAATTTTTTTCCCCTTTGTGTTCACCATGTAAAATGATGCTAAAAGTGCGTTAACCGCGTAAAATGATGCTAGTAGGGCGATCACCATCTAAAATGATGCTAGCAGTATGTTCACCATGTAAAAAAATGCTAACATTACATTCCCCATTTAAATTGATGCTAGCAGAGCGTTCACCATGTAAAATCATGCTAGCAGTACGTTCCCCATCTAAAATGATGCTAGCAGTGCGATCACCATGTAAAATGATGCTAGCAACGTTTTTTTGTGATGGAAGCCTTATTTTTAAATTTAATTTTTTTTTCAAAAGGAATTGTTTTTTAACAACTATTTCTTGCTGTTGAAAATTCATGAATTATTTCAAAACCTTACCCCAAAAATAGAAGAATAAAAATTAAAATCCATTGTCATTTTCAATGATGCATTAAACAAAATTGTTTAACACAAGTAGCCGTCGATTAACATTTCGAGGACCCCTGCCACTTTTCGGTTTTGTCCTCTCTCACCTTGCATTCGAAGTAGATAATTTTAAAAGCTCTAAAATATCTCAGGTCCCCTTAAGTCGTAGGGGATGCAGGGCCAACGCGATGGCTCTGAGGTTAAATGACACCCACATTTAACTAACATCTCTTTTGTTGCAATCCAATTAAGTGTAGAATGCAAAAGAAATTAATGTCTTAAGTAATTTCAAATTAATTCTTGAATAGTGTATAATTAATATCTTAAGTAGTGTCAAAATATTATCTTTAAAAAAAATGTCTTTACCATGTCTTAAACAGTGTCAAATTGTGGTAAATATAGAAATCTTCTTATGCCTTCTTATCCCATATGAGGCATAGACAGTGCACAAGAATTTTCTATTCAGCACGATCCTGTGCTTTCCTTTCCAGTTGCCTCCAGGTGTATCACATACTTTACATGTCTGCCTCTAGCTCGTGTCCCCATCTATACTTTGGCCTTCCTCTCTTTCTTTTCCCCGTGGATCCCATGTTAGGCATTGTCTGGTGATGCTGTCTGGGGTTTATTCGGAGAGTATGCCCTATCCACCTCCATCATTTCTTTATCCACCTCCATCATTTCTTTATCCACCTCCATCATTTCTTTATCCACCTCCATCATTTCTTTATCCACCTCCATCATTTCTTTATGTCTGACGCAAATAATGGGTAACTTGGACTTGAGAATTATTTAAACAACCAAATAAAGTGGAAAAAAAAGAAAAGAAAAAACAAAAAAAGAAATGATTAAATGCACTTCTTTCATTCCACATGTTTTATTTAGGATCTATACTGACATTTTTCCGTTGGTAAGGTCACATGGACATAATTTTACGCTAAGCTCAACATTTCAAATTGGATATTGAGTTATTTAGAAGATAATTTTACATCGTTTCTTTCAAAATTTAACCTCCAATATTCCTGTAACGAGACACGGCTAGCAAAGTTGAGGCGTAAGTGAGGGCATCCGAAGACCAGAACACGAAGTTAGCCGTAGGACTGTTGTAGCCTTGGAACGTCGAAGGAATGGGATAAAGAGATCTTCTTTTTTCCAGCATGGCGTCATATTCTTCTTTTGGTATGTAACCTTTGATCCCATAGGAGGCCATCGTGTCGGGCATAACAGACCAATCGCTGATCTCAGTGCCGTTCAGATCCTCAAAGAAATTCGCTGGATACCAGAAGGGTATATGCTGTGAAAGTGATAGAAAACTGACAGGTTAAATTTGGAATAATCTGAATAAGTTTTAAATACTCAGAAAGATTCCGTAATTAGGTTTAAATTTAAAGCGAGTAAAGGTAATCAACCTATTTAGGTAGAGAGTATAAAGTTGCATCATTTTTTTAAAGATGCACTGTAAATCTGTACGGTCTGAATTAACTTATTTAGAAATATTATTTGTCACCATAAACTAAACAATTGGCTAAATGAAAAATATTGTAAATGTTATGATAAAACTAACAAAATTAAACAGTTTTACAATATACTAGCTAATGTACCCAGCGTTTCCAGGGATTGCATTCGGAAAACTTTAACAACTTTATCAGCTAAAACTAAAATAATAGCCCTATTTAAAAAAAAACACGAATTGAAAGTCTCCTATAAAAAGACATATTAATATAACTTTTTAACCATTTTGGGCAAAGTAATTTCATTTAATATTCAAACTGGGCCTAGTAGAAAAACATTATTTAAAGACTGTTACAAACCATATAAGATTTTGCAAATTTAAGTTGTAAGATTGGGCTTGTTTGTTGAAAAATACATAACAAAGGACGGAGAATCAGACTAAAAAGAAAAACGACAACAAAGATAATGATAATAGAAACAATTTTAAGTTTAGTTAAATTTATTTAAAATACAGATTTGAACATACACAAAAATAAAAACTATTTCAAATAACAGCATAACCAGTTTATAATGTTGTAAGGATCCTAAATTACGTCTCGCAAATGTCTAGGAAATGTAGCAAAAATCTCTCTTACGGCTAAGAAACTGCCGGCTTATTTATAGGGAGGGAGCAAGAAGCATCCATGAAGGAAATTCTAGAAATTGCATGGCACTATAGCATTCTTTAAAACAAATAGAACGTCAACTACCTTTTCCCAATCAAGGGAGGGGTGGGGTTGATACAACGCTACTCATTTAATCTAGGGCGTTAATATCAAAACAAAAAAAGGGGGACGGGAAGATATGTGGTGGTTGCCTCATATCTCCGTTGAAATAAAATTAG
Organism: Omphiscola glabra; assembly: GCA_964017045.1. Taxonomy (NCBI): domain Eukaryota; kingdom Metazoa; phylum Mollusca; class Gastropoda; family Lymnaeidae; genus Omphiscola; species Omphiscola glabra. The sequence continues at coordinate 38,582,410 of OZ024798.1, forward strand.
ATCAAGACACGGGCTCTAACAAGTCTAACATTTCTTTTAAGACAAGCTTCGTTAAAAAGTATTCCCCAGTGTCCAAGCTAAACCATTTTTCACTTAACATTATGTAGGAGGTCAGTCGGATCCCATTCCTTGGTGGCATCCGTTACATCTGCTACACTGACAGTTATCCCTAAGATAGAGGACCTTTATAAAATTCTTTAAGATCAATAATCAAGTTAAATTTTCAAATGTATCTCTTTTAAATCAGATTGAGTTTGCTCAAGATTTTGCCTTTGGAATTTGTTTAACTTTAGGCCCCTGCCCACAAAAGGCGTAAATACTTTACGTTCAAGGCAAGTAGCAATTATAAGTTGGAAAAGTAGCAAACTTTATTTTAAAAATGGTCCCATTAATATTGGATGAAAAACGCCAGAGATATAACGTTTTGATGTAACAATTTGCCCGCATCCCCCTTTTGCCTCAAAAGGAGTGAATATTAGTTTAAAATTCACCGATACTATTTTCGGAATGATTAACTATAGTTTAATTATTAACCAACTTTGACAAAGATCCTCCCTTCACGTATAAGTCTATATTGTAATCTAAGTCTTCAAACTGATTAACGTTATACAGAGTGGCACATTTCAAGGAAAAATTATTTGGAAATTATCTAGAATCTTCAAAAATATCTTATATCATAAAATGAGTGGGGAAACTCACTGATAAAAACATCCGTTCACAATAAAGACATTTATAATCTTAAAACATTATAGGACAAAAATAAATCTTCTAGAATCATCTAGAAACGTCAACAAACTTATAAAAGATAAATTACCGGATACTGATAAAATCCCTGGAAGTTATCAAGGACATTTATGGAACTAAATTAAAATATCCATTACTTTTAAGATCCAAATGCATATTTATTTCTTTTAGTCCTTATTTCGACTTCGAACAATGCTGAACTTTAGAAAATAACACTCTAGACTTCTTTTTAAAATACTTTAGAAACTTATGAAAAATATATGTTTTAAGTTATCTTTTTTTATTAGGAAAATATGTATAACTAAATGTCATTTCTATATAGCAGATTTCAATTAAGTTAAAATAGGAGCCCCTGTGGGTCAAGTTCATTGAAGGGTTGTTTTAGTTATCCCTAAGAGAAGGGGTTCCCTAAAAATCCTTAGGATATATGCACACATATACATATCGCTGAGGGGTATTTCAGTGAACTGTGAATAATCACCAACTTTACCTCACCATAATTTTCTGACCAAAATAAAATTTCCACTAATATGAACTATTTTATTTCCTAAAGCATTGTTTAAGATTCTTAGTGGCTGCTTTAGCGGCTGAGACTTACAATTTTTGAATCTCTTTGTAGGCGAGCTTCTTATAGAATTCTTAAAATTATTATAAAGATAAAGATATACAGATAATAAAAATATTCTTCTAATTATTATTATTATTTTTTTAACACAACTCACACTAAAGTCTTTCACAGACAATGCGAAGAATGCGTTCCAAGGCTGATAACTACCATCTAGCGCGTGTTCTGTAAGCCATGATATACAACCGGTTATCGTTTCTTGCACAGCTTCTGAAACACCTAAGTACCAGATGAGAACATTTTGGTAGAATGCAAACGGTTCTTGTTCTTGCTTTGGTTTCAAAATTTACTTTTAAAGTTTCACTTTTAAAAAATACTTTATCTGTTTTTAACGATTCGACAAAGATAGCAAGAAGCAAATCTATACATACGCGTTAATTTATACATTGGAATTTGAAAATGTTTTCCATTTTTTCTTTAAAGTCAAAATTGCCAAAATTTTAATCCAGATAGTCCAACTAATTAAATGACAATTTTAACTATAATTTCCGTTACGATCTTTGTGAACACAAATAAATATAAATAATTCTAACTATTAATATTAGACAAAGTTAAATCAGTTTTAAAACTGTCATAAATACTGCCCTAGCTCCTTGGTGGTTTTAACACAAGTTGGTTTGTTTATTATTATTTTTTTTTGTTGGTCATTGTTATGTGTTCATCTTCTTTGTAATGGTTACAAAAATATGGCAATGTAATAATCTTGAACAGGTGTGGTCCAGCAGTCGAATGGAAGGTAATGGCACACAAGTACACGTAGTTTCTTTTTAAGCTCGGAAATTGTATGGGCATGCCACAATTAGTGTTTCTTTCAGGCATCTCTCCGGGGGGGGGGGCGCACTACCCCCACTGGGAAAGTCAAATGCGTCCCTGCCCCCACTCGGAGCAAAATGTGTACAACAATATAACGATTATATATATTTATTTTTTTAATTTTTATTTTTAAAAAGACTAAATTGTCATTTTAAACAGTTATAACAAGAAAAGTATCTGGTGCCTTTAACTGATACATTTTATGGAATCTATGAAATATCGCTACGTTCGATATATTTGATGAAAGATATATTTAAGGCTAATCTTGTTAGAGGGGTACAGTATTCGATTATAAATTCCGTACTGACCGCTCCAGGCTTAAAGCTGAAGTTTTAATCCCTATTATTTGCACATATCTGTTTTTTTTTTCATGTACTTTTTTGGTACCCAGGTTTAAAAATATAAATGACGCGGTATTAAACTAACTTTACATCAATATAAAGGTCTATAATTTTAATAATAGTTCTTGCAAAGTATGAAACATGCGCAGTCTATTTTCATATTATTTTTTATCACGAAACTGTGACTTTTACAGTAACGAATGATGCTAATTATAAATTGTATGATGGTATTAGGCTTTAAAAATACTGTTATTAGCATAATTTAAAATTTAAATCGCAGTCATTCAGTTCCAGACTCTAGTGCAGTGGTCGGCAAACCGCGGCTTGCGAGACGCATGCGTCTCTTTAACGACATGAGTGCGGCTCGGCCAGTCGGCTACAAATCGGTTTTAACTACGAAACACATGGTTCTTGGCAGGTTCTTCACAAGAAATTTGTCACTCAAAATTTTTTTTTAATCGCCCTGCTGCTGATTTTTGGCTCTTTTAACCAATGAGTTTGCCGACCACTGCTTTAGCGCCATAAGGGAATTTCCGCGAAGAAGGATTCTTTATTTATAAATGTAATATGTTTGTAGTTAGAGAATAGAAAACCTGTCCACGGCCCTCTAAATACGGGTTTTAACATTTCAAGACCGTCTGGGGATGCTCGAATACATAGGCCTACAGTCTATACGTACAGTAATTTTAATAATAAGGCATGGGTGGGGTAACTAACTCAGACAGCCGGGCGCGTGCCGTTTCATTTTTACGATCTCGATCAACTTTGTAATGATACTTGTTACGATCTCGATCAACTTTGTAATGATACTTGTTATATTTGACGAGAAAAGGAAAAACACGATAGAGTGAAGCCGCGAAAATCGAAGCGCGATGTGGAGAGGACAACTATTCTTGGTTACAGTTGATTGTTGAGATAAAATGGAAAGTTTTATAAATAAGAAAAAAAATTTAATTAAAAATTTATTATTTCAAAAGTGTTCATGTTTTCTTTAACTTTAAATGTGCCACTTTTGAAATAACGTTTCCTGAATAACATAAGTTTTAAAAAAAATATTGATCCTATATTTATTAAATTCCCAACTGCTTTTGTCTTTTTAATATCAGAATAATGAACAAATTGCCCCAACTATTGGAACGGATTTAAAAATTTTTTATATATTTTTCTACATAAGAATCTGTTAGAAAGCTAAAGAAAAAAAGATTTATCTGAACTAGCACTTCGATTATAATGCCAATTCCATTTTGTGTTGGTACTAATTTTAGAAAAAAATTCTTACTCCTAATTTTTCAATTTAAAATAAATTCTTTGGATTTAGTAATAAAATTGTTTTAAAGTATATCAAAGAGGCAATTTGTAAATTATCGGAAAAAGTTACAGTAGTTTCAAATTCCAAATAAAATCCGAGGCCCACTGCAGTCGTAGGGGTTGCTGGGCTCACACGATGTTTCTAAGGTTAAGTGACACCTATATTTTTTTAAAAATGGCATCTCTTCCGCTGCTCTCGAATTAATTGTAGAATGCTGCAAAACTAAATTAAAATATTATTTGCTTAAGTGTATTCTTGTATTTTGAATTTATCAAATATTATCTGGGCACTATTAAATTTTAAGAGGCGAAAATAAACTTTGGAAAATGCATACCCTTAAGGGCGCCACAATTGGTATGAATTTAGTTCATGTCCCGCTGGTGCAACGTTAAAGATGTGTTTGATCATTATTATGGCTAATTTTGGTGCTACCCAGCCAAAAGTTGGAAAATGTCACGTCAAAATTGTTTTAAAGAAACAACGGGTCTAACTCGTGGTCGGCTGTATTTTCATCAAACTTAGCACCAACCTGTAATAAGACTAGAAGACACCGCTATCCGCCGTAAAATCATCATTGTTCATTGCACGTCTTCCAATGTTTAAACCTACCATCTTTCCAGTGAGTGGTTTTTGTATCCTCATCATACACAGTCCACGTGTAGATCAATGCATTCGCTGCCATGGCAGTGTTGAAGATCCTGTCATCACCTCGAACCTGTTGACACAGTGGCAACTTTTCATTTCAAATTTACACGAACAGACATAATTGATTCTTACAGTTAACTATAATCGTAACCAATATATTAATCAATAGAGTTAATTTTTATGACGAAAACGTAACAAACTACCATCGTGACCCCCCCCCCCCCACCCCATAAGTACCCTAACAAGTAAAGGGAAAGCTAACACTTATCTTCTGGCGGACTGCTTCCATTTTCGACTGCTTCATAACAAACTAGCTGCTTCCTATTCAGCGTATTTGATATTGGGATTATTTTCGTAGCTTTTGCTATATGCTTTGTATTTTGTGACGTCTATATGGGTATGGGAAATTGCGTAGTAAATGTTGTAATGGAGTTTCTTTATTTAATAAAGAGGCGTTTGCTACACGAATCATTGGTTTGTAAAATAAATAATAAAATGAATAAGATTACATATAATTCCCATTTTTTAAGAAAGCATTGTTCAATAGTGATTGTTATAGAGCACAATATGTAATTCCCGATAACTACACTGAATGATTTTTTCAAATAACGAAACTGCGTTTGGTGCGTAATATTTTCTTTTCGGAAAATGGCATCGTCTAAATTTAAATATGTTGAAATAAATATTTGGTTTAGAAGTGGTTCGGACATCATTGTTTTGGGGGGGGGGGGGTATGTAGCGAAAATTGTGATTCTTAAATGTGAGTTATTTGAATTCATGTTTTGTCAAGTAACTTTAGTAGATGGGAAGTTCACGCATTACTCTCGTCCATGTTTGGCGGGCTGTAACTAGTTTTTCTATATTTCCTATCCATATATTTGCCATAATGGTAATGTTATAAACTATTAATTATAGACTTATTTGAGAATTATGTCAAGATTTAGAATAGCTCATTGGTGCTCTTTATATTCCCCGCATTTGCTGATGAATGAACATGTCGAAATCCATTGTAGTGTATATATTGTAATCTACTGTGTACGACCATGTAGAAACAAAATTATTTTCAGATAGAAAAGGACGAGTGAGTTGCCCTTCCATCGTTCGTTGTCAATGTTTGGCTTAATCAACGTGGATTGGGTGACTTTACCATGCATCCAGAGGAGAGAAATTATTCAGATTAAAAGTATATTTTAAATATACATATATATTATTGGGTCTGTTTTGTTTATTGCTACTCAATTTACTCCAATCATTATGGAATCAAACCATATAGAATTAATCAACCTCTAAAAACAAAGTATTTCTTTTAAATCTTTTTAATGTCTTTGTGCATCCCCTTGAAAAACAGGAAAAAAACCTGATTTTTGGGGCTTTGGTTGGAAGGTTCGGGTGAAAAGTTGACAGAATGTGTTTTCTTCAGCAACACGTATATGTTCCATGTTTTAGCCCGATAAAATGACGGGTACTTATACGTGAGTTAAAATTTATTAAGAAGCGTTTGTGTAAATTGATAAACTTCTGGAGATAACACGTTTCATTTTTTTTCCCTTCAAGAATATGTTTTATTTTTAGTGCATACCCAAATACGCCACAAACACGAAGCACATAGCAACAACACCTACACAATTAATCTCCACATCAAAGCACACAACCAATATACAACTCGTATATCTTCCCCTTGAAAACAGGAAAACTCGATTTTGGGGAGTTTGCAGTTTGGGCTGAGGCTGAAAATTTGACAGAATGTGTTGTCAATGGCAGCTATTCATTTCGATAGGAGTATTGGGAGTGGGTCAATTAGCCGACCAATGAGTTTGTCTTAAGCAGAGAAACACACGAAGGAAGACGAATTTAATATAAAGGATTTTTTTTTAAGTGGGCGGCAAGCAAGGGCAAGCTGCTCTGTTTTTCAAAGACTCGGATGTAGACAATAAAATAATGTTTTAGTGGAAATATAAGTATAACAATGTCACTCTACCAGAGGCTTTTTCTCGTCGGTGACGTCATCGTCTCCAAGGAAATCGTCAAAATAAACTTTCTCCGTCTCCTCAAAATTGGCTTTGGACAAGATAAAATTTGTCATCTCATTTTCCGCCACGTCTTTAAGTAAGTAGTACACAGTCTCCATCACCTGTTATTTGTGTTATAGGGAAGGTGAAATTTCAACGTAATATTGCCACAAACTGCTCATTGCTATGCACGATACCAATGTATTTACACCACGGCAATTTAACTAAATAAATGTTCTACAATTTTGTGTCTCCCCCCACCCCCACGCCCCAAAAAACCAACCATATAAAATTCATTGGCATCATTATTTCTCTTATAGAATCTTCGATCGAATTCTGAAGCGATTAAAACCCTTCAATAAATAAGTCCTAAATGATACAAGAAATTAAGATGCCATTTTTACCCTCTTACCGGAACCGGAAAGACTCCTTTACGTCGTGATGTTTCCAAGATGGCTACAGTTCGAGCAACGAACCAGTAGAATTCCATCCGAGATAGATAGTAGGTCAAGGCCAAATCGTATCGGTCCGAGAAGTTCGTTTTTATTTCAAATGCGATGAATGAAGTGGCGTTGAGGTAGATTTGCTGAAAATTTCAATTTGTAAAAAAATATTAAATGATTCATCAGTATATTTAAACCATTATAAGCTCGTGCTGACGTCATGCGACTGGTCATCCTCAACATCAACCACTTATTTTCATGAGTTAATTTTAAGATATTATAAAAGCAGCTTCAATCCCTGCAGCAAGTGTCTGTATAATACAAATTTAAATTGTTCTTTAAGAAGTTTGACCTCAAACTGGTCACCACTGCTTGTTGTCAAACATTTTTAAGATGACGATTCTCCCTAACAATCACCCGGAGTTATTTCACAAGAAACACTCAATCCAAAATGGAATAGAATATCAGAAAGCGGTATCGGCATTTGTGTGAAATCATAAGCTTTGTAATTGAGCAGAACACAGTGGATGCAAGACGCGACCGGTTTGATACTATGGCGGGCAAAACGACTTTAGGGTTCCCGTCCTCACATTCTCCGACGTACCGCCTCTTGTTCCAACAGAAAATAAAGCAGATCCGGTCGTGAAGCAGCACGACCCCTATGTAAGAAAACACTACAATCATACAGAGTTACAATGATCAAGCGACAAACACAGGCCTGACCGACCCCACACAGGTCGCCATGGGCCTGACAGACACAGGCCTGCCCGACTCCACGCAGACTGCCATGGGCTTGACAGACACCAGCCAGGTAGTAACCGGCCATACAGACTCAAACGAGTAAACTCTCATGGTGGCTGTTAGGATATATCCCTCGTGACCTTAATAGCCACGAATGGACAGCATATCAGATAACTGCTTTTCGGCCCAAAGTTGCAAATTAACTGCCATTTACCTTTTTTTTTTAAAATTAAAATCTACAACAATCACAAACCGTTTTCAAATTTCAAGTAAGCTTAAAGGTTTGGAGCAGTAGAAGATAAAGCGAAAAAAATAAATAAGATTTTTTCCCCCGAGGTCTGCCATATTTTCTTGTGACCTTAAACAATGAGAAGGTGTGGGTGGAGTATGAAAAGCTCTTTAAAAACAGCAGGGACGGAAGTTATTGAAAGATGATAATTTTTGAAGAGTCACTTTTTTTTATTATATAAAACTAAATTAATTATTATTTCAAATGTTTGTATAAGTGATATTAAATTAAAATATTAGAAAACCTGTTAGAGATGTGTAAATTAATGAAATTATTCATATGTTTATGGTAAATTGGACTGCGATGATATGAGAAGACTCGCCTAACTCTCGCTTTAACATTGGAGACGCTTTGGTGCAACTGGGAATCTCTGATGTGGGGTGAGTGGTGGAATCTTTACAGATGTGTGCCATTGCAACATCAATAGCAGGCCTTTACCGTTTCCTTAACAGTGATATAAGGATATCTAGCTTAAGGGAAAAGTAGTAAAACAATTCGTACAGCTTACCCTTTTTACATGGATGGTCGTTTAATTTTTAAACTGTTTCTTAAATTTGAAAAATATATAATATTTTGAAGTAAAATCATACCGCAATCATTGGGTCATTCAATACTTGAGGCTCGACAAGTCCAGAGAGTACGGCTGACGTCATCCCGTAGATTGTGTTGGCTGTTTCTGCGACGTCAACGTTGTTTACCATTAAAAGCATCGTAACCGTCCGGTTAACATCGCCCTGTAACTCTTCTATGTTTTGCAACTTGGACAGAATATAAAAAAGGATAAATATAATATCGACATGGTGTTTGGTCATGTAAGGAGGTCTGAGATTCATGTAACTTCGACATGGTGTGTGGTCATGTAAGGAGGTCGGAGATTCATGTTACTTCGACATGGTGTTTGGTCATGTAAGGAGGTCGGAGATTCATGTTACTTCGACATGGTGTGTGGTCATGTAAGGAGGTCGGAGATTCATGTAACTTCGACATGGTGTTTGGTCATGTAAGGAGGTCGGAGATTCATGTTACTTCGACATGGTGTTTGGTCATGTAAGGAGGTCGGAGATTCATGTTCCTTCGACATGGCGTGTGGTCATGTAAGGAGGTCGGAGATTCATGTTACTTCGACATGGTGTTTGGTCATGTAAGGAGGTCGGAGATTCATGTTACTTCGACATGGTGTGTGGTCATGTAAGGAGGTCGGAGATTCATGTTACTTCGACATGGTGTTTGGTCATGTAAGGAGGTCGGAGATTCATGTTACTTCGACATGGTGTTTGGTCATGTAAATAGGTCGGAGATTCATGTTCCTTCGACATGGCGTGTGGTCATGTAAGGAGGTCGGAGATTCATGTTACTTCGACATGGTGTTTGGTCATGTAAGGAGGTCGGAGATTCATGTTCCTTCGACATGGTGTGTGGTCATGTAAGGAGGTCGGAGATTCATGTTCCTTCGACATGGTGTGTGGTCATGTAAGGAGGTCGGAGATTCATGTTACTTAGACATGGTGTGTGGTCATGTAAGGAGGTCGGAGATTCATGTTACTTCGACATGGTGTTTGGTCATGTAAGGAGGTCGGAGATTCATGTTCCTTCGACATGGTGTGTGGTCATGTTAGGAGGTCGGAGATTCATGTTCCTTCGACATGGTGTGTGGTCATGTAAGGAGGTCGGAGATTCATGTTACTTAGACATGGTATGTGGTCATGTAAGGAGGTCGGAGATTCATGTTACTTCGACATGGTGTGTGGTCATGTAAGAAGTTAAAAGATGAATAACAATTTCCAGTGGAATTTAACACTCTAATCAAGTGATATACATGTTTGAGCCTTGCAAAATAACTGGGATATTGGGTAAAAAAATAGCTTGGTAATTAGGGGGATTGCAGTCTCTCCCCTTAATTACTGATTGCAATCAGGTTACCATAAAAGGAAATAAGTGGAACAAATTTTGGGAAAACCTGAAAAAAAATAAACGCAAAAAAAACATCGAAAGTATCGGCAGAAAGTCTTCAACGGTAAAAAAAGAATTAAATAAAAATAGCACTTAGCTGAAAATAATTATATGAGATGGAATCAAAATAGTTTTGGACAGAAAAAAAGTATTTTAGAGATTAAATACAGGCGAAAGGTGACGGAAGATAGGAAAAGTAAGTCCACTGCGATTTCATGGTAACCATGAGGAGACGGAGAAGAGGTTTAACAAGTGAATGAGAGCATGCCATTCATGCCATGTGGTGTCAAGGTGCCATAAGTCTCGATCAGCTTCTTTTCCAAATTCATCCGGTTTTGGTGTGTTTGTACAGGACAAGGAGACGCTGATAGCTAAATCCTCAGACAACTTCTGGTATTTTCTACTGAAGCGTTTCGAGACGTGACACTGCTTATCTTGCGTAATATTACGGAGGTGTTCAGCACATATGTCAGAGTGTTGGTGTAGTTTCTCGCCTCTTTACGACATCTGGCAGTAGTTGCAAACAATGACGTAGACATCAGTGCGGCTAGCACAAAGGAAACCGTGACTTATTTGGAAATGTGTTGAGTCTGGATGAAGAAATGGCAACTGTTGCAGCGGCTGCGTCCACATGACGTGGTCACAAAGTTGGGGGGGGGGGCAGCATTGATGCGACTTCACACAAGGAAGTTTCTCAGATTTTTATCTCGTCTGAAAACAACGAGGGGCTGGGATGAGAAAATGGCGTGTGTGTCAGTTTCAGCGAAGAGAGTGGCTCTTTTTAAAAAGGAAAACATGTTAAGCTATGAGATTGTGAGGATGGTGTATGAGAATAAATTTTGTACTGTCACCATTGTCACTCGGACGAGACCTGAAGGCAAAAGCACGGGTAATATTTTTAACCATTTGAAGAGGCTGATGAAAAGGGGATAGAGTCTCTACAGGATTTGGGGTTAGAAGAAGGATATGGTAAATAGCTGGTGCTGTCTACAAGTTTAAAATAGGCGGAGCTGAGTAGGCTCTCACTGCGAAGGATGATCGTAATGTCCAAAAAGTTAACTCAGAATGTCTCAGAGAAAGCAATATGAATTTAATGGAGGGGTGAAACAAGCCAACAGCAAAGTTGATGAATAGGTCAAGTTTACTCTTCTCCATAGTAATGATCCCAATAGCATCATCAATTTACCTTTTGTAGAATTTAGGGAGATAACCAGTGTAGTTTCTATCTGTTTTTACTTTGGTTTGTTCGTCAATGAGGACATCTTTTGACACGTAATTCGATTAGTTGCATTCTTTGTTCAGGTTTTAAACACTTTGTTTCGCCCATTTCCATAACACTCGAGTTACATATTGAAAAACAATAAATGGAAGTAACTGACTGCGCCTAGATTAGGCTTTCGTCCAAGAGGATCGTGGTGTGTTTAGAGCTCAGGGTCACATATGTTGTTTCTGTTTTGTTTGTAAATGTTTGTTCCTGTATTAAAAGAACTTGCGTCTGATCTCCCCGACACATGTCACATCGTCAATGAACCAAACGGAAGCACGGTGGCTTTGCAGTGTGGTCCGTTGTGGTTGAGCAAGATTTCAGCTCATGCCGTAGAGAACATTAAGCTTGACTGTGTTTTTAAAAACGCGGAAGTACATTTCTTAAAGATTTTTTTTAATGGCACCAAGTTCAACGTTCGAGAAAAGTACTCTGTCAGTGGAAGGGGGAGTCTGATAGATCAGTAAGTTGTTGTCAGTGGAACGGGGGCGTCTGATAGACCAGTAAGTTGTTGTCAGTGGAACGGGGGCGTCTGATAGACCATTAAGTTGTTGTCAGTGGAAGGGGGCGTATGATAGACCAGTAAGTTGTGTGACTTTCGTCGAAGTACCAGTCTTTCCTTAATAAGTATGGATACTCGTACACCACAGCCAGAAATGTCCAATATTCATAAGGCATAGCTCGCATGTCTTGCTCCGTCAACCTTTGTCCAACCTGTATCCGGTAGGAAAATGCACATACGCTCTTAAAATATCGGTAAACGGATGTATAGTTGATTGTTACGGTCAGATCTCGTGATTCTGTTATGTGTCTGTTTTGATAATTTTGTCTTTTGGAACTTCCGCATATATCCCACCACGTTTACTACGTCATGAATGAACTACGACGCATTTCCGGTGTGGTGCGATATATTTGGTATGAAGGCATTCTTTAGGGAGTGAGTGGGTAATTTTTATTGAGCCGGATACATCTTGGATGGTGAACAGAAGTTTCCATTCATATGGTGTGAACACCATGAATGTTGATTTGTGTTTATTGTGTAAATAATTCAAGAATATTTCTTTGATCAAAACCATCTGGTGAATTTCTTTGAAGCGAGAAAGAAACGGAGTTTTAGACTCTGATATTGTTTTCTGTGGCCGTTCAGATTCAGAGGGGATCTACCCCTAGACGACATTTCGCTACATTGAAGGTACGAGTTAAGCCAGTCATGATGTAAAGCACTTGTTTGATTGTTATTATCGTAACACTTACAGCTCGATCATAACTCCCCTTCCATTGACGCAATGCCATTTGATAACGTTGAAATGTTTTATGAACAGACGACATAGCTGTGCTGCATGATGCTCTCTTAATAAATTTCTCTTTGGGTTGCTCTGTCACATTAAAGAAAACACGGGTAAATGTAGCGAGATCGTACCTCTTACTTTACTATGGCCGCCAACTTGGTTGCCCCGACCCGCGAACTTTTACGTGTTCACGGGTCGGGGCAACCAAGATCGCGGCCGTGGAAATAGAAAATAGCTCATGTTTGCTAAAATTACAAATAAAACGTTAAAAAATAATGTTTATTTTTTTGACAATTGTGTTTTAGTAATTATTAGTATTCATACGCCGATGAAATGTTTAGTTAAATATTTATTTTTTTTGTTGTTTTCAAAGTTTATTTTCATACAAAGGCCCAAATTTAATGATTATTTTTTTAAATAAACATAAAATTTTAAATTATTAAGTGAAAAATTTACGTTTATTCATCGGAAGAAGTGGCGACGAAGGAATATGTCAACACTTGCCTGTTGCTACAAGAGTTCATGTGAATAATTAAAGGTTATTAAAATAAAAGATACATTTTTGTCAAAAATTACTATTCATTTTATTTTAAAGTGTCATTCTGAGAGTGTGGATACTTTAGAATATTCGAAATATTAATGAAAATTAGAGAAATTATTTTTTTAATCTGGTACTTTAAAATGATCACGGATATAGAAAGGAGTGCTTACAAAATTACTGTGTTTATCGGCGAGTTTATTGGGAGTCACATTCCTAATCAGGGTCTTGACCCAGAAAACCAGGAAAATGAAAAAAAAACAAAGAAAAATGGCCAAAATTAATTACAAACTTAAGAAATAATGAAAACCCAACTTAAAGTTTCATGGAATACACTTTTACACACTTTATTTCAGGTTCCAGCGCAAAAAATATCCAGAATATTTAATAAAATACAGGTTCTGCCAAGGACAAGTCGTTCCAAAAATGGCGGAAATAGCGGAACACGTTAAAATATTATAATAAGCCAACCAATAATTTTAAAATTATAATTAATCAACCAATAATAATTAGCCACCTTCATATTAATGAAAATGCAAATCTGTTAACAAAAACAAATAAAGGGAAGTGACTCCCAATAAACACGCCAATAAACACGCAAATAAAATGAGGTACGATCTATATTAAATAGCCAAAACACTTTCCTTCTTCACAATCATTTCATCACTTAAGTTAGAGCAAATATTATGGTCAAGTTTTTCCTGAGTCAAGAAACACATTTTCAGCAACAACTGCCCTAAATATCTTCATTTTCACGACTGAGAACGCGTGGCTGTGGTTGAACTAGGCACCGTTGACAAATGCGCGACGCGTTCAAGATGCGCAATTTTCTGAACCGCTACTTTTGGCGAATAAATGCGTCTAATGTCATATATTGTTTTTTTTTCTTATCACTTTTTCCCCGTTACTTTTTTCAGCTCATCCAAATAACTTGGGTATTTGTTATATAACTCATTCCGATACTAATTGACATAACTGTACTACCTACCTATGTCTGTACTACTCACCCACGTATGTACTACCTACCAATGTCTGTACTACTTACCCACATATATACTACTTACCCACGTATGTACTACCTACCGATGTCTGTACTGTTTACCCACATATATACTACTCACCCACGTATGTACTAAATACCTACGTCTGTACTAATTACCCAAGTATATACTACTCACCCACGTATGTACTACCTACCTATGTCTGTACTACTTACCCACATATATACTACTCACCCACGTATGTACTACTTACGTAAGTCTCTAATACTTGCCCATGTCTGTTCTATAACTTACAAATGTCTGTATAGCCTACCCATGTCGTTACTAATGCCAGATCGCTCCCTTCAGACTTAGCCTTGTCCAGGAATGTACGCATGTAAAAGTAAGTCCTTGGGTCGATGATGTTCGAATTCGAATCGTCTGAGAATGGTCTGTAGGCGTATTTCTTTAGGGCATCGAACACTGCAAGGAGACATTATTAGTTTTGATTGAATTCATGAACGCTCCTTGGCGTATGAAAAATTCTAGAAATCATTTTACCTAGACACATTGCTACTAATTTATTGTTAATACTGCGAAATTAAATTATTAAACTTGTGCTAATTACCCAAATGACCTCGAACAATTTCTAAATAAAATTTTCACTTTAATTCATTGAAACAAGAATTATATCAATCTTTTCAGACTTAAATTTAATACACCAAGTTTTTTTTAACCTCTTGAAATTTGACAATAATGTTTTTTCACTTTTTTAAAAATTCGGAACGTAAGAGATAAGATGTTCTCTTTATTATCAGTCAATGATCATCTAAGAAAAAATTATGATTTCGTCAGTAGGTGTTGACATTCCCGTGGATTTGGTGAAGAGGCAGGTGATGCCATTCTTTTTTTTTTTTTTTTGAACCAGGCAGCACAAGATACTACTCAGAATGGGGGGGGGGGTGCATTTGATTAATACTTAACCCTTTTCTGTTAACACATACCAGGGGGAGAGAATAGGGAGTGTACATTTTATCAGTGTTCGATTTTTCTTTTTGAAGTAATAAAATGTTTTACAGCACTGCCGTCAGTTACAGCTTAAGGCTTAAGGCCCTGACACATGGTGGGCACATTTCCAGACGTAACCCCGTGCCTAAAAAACGGAAACGAAGTTTGATCATTTACAAATACATTTGTGAACTGTGTACTGAACAATTTTCTTCATGAGCGAGAAAATTGGCGAGGGGGGGGGGCGGGTCCATTTTGAATTGTTACTATTTCCGAGTGTTGTTAACGTCGAAGCAATATTTCAAAACCCCAAACCTTACAAACATTACTATTGGTAGATGAGTTATTTAAACTAAAATTTTGAACGATTTATTTTACAATGATTCTGTTTGTTACATTTCAAAGGCGAGGAAATTTTGAGGTGGGGGTGGGGTTGAGGGGGGTACATTTCAATATCAATTTCTCCAAGCCCGATTAATTAAGAGATTTTGAATTTCGGTAGAGATCTAAATTAAAAATACTTAACCATGCTCTTTAAATAAGTTGAGCACCGTTTCATAGAACCTTCTTTAGAAATAAGAATAATATGCTACAATTTTCCGAAATTTTGAGTACATTTTTAATGAAGTTACAAACGCATCAAATTCGACAATGTTACATATATTTCAACTGGTTAATTTGTTTAATTAATTATTATTTGTATTTGTTCTTATTAAGAGTTTAAGAAAAATGTCTTCTGTGTAGTTCTCGGTCGTGAAAAAAGATTTTGGGTGCACCAAAAATATTTCTCCAAAAAAAATAATGTTACAAACTTTAACATCTTTACAATGTCACTTCTTTCAAAATAAGAAAACTTTTATTTACTTATTTCTAAATAAATATTTTAAAAGGTCGCAATTTCATTTGAGGATAAGATGCAGCAAAACCCAATGGGGTAGCAAACGTATAAATTGGGCTTTTAGACGTTGAGATTACGCATTAGCAGCTAGAATATAGCGGATAATGCCAACCATGGTAACCCGAATAACACAGGAGCATATATTCTAGTCCAGCGGTTCTCAACCTGTGGGTCGCAGCCCCTTTGGGATCGAACAACGCTTTTTCCGATGGTCCCATAAGGCCATCGGGAAAACACATATTTATGAAGTAGCAACGAACCTAATTTTTTTGGATGGGGTCGCCACAACATGAGGAGCTGCATTAAAGGGTCGCGGCATTAGAACGGTCGAGAACCACTGTTCTAGTCGTTTAAATAAGGAAAATGGTTTTTATTTAATCCTTTATAGTAACTTCGCTTTTGTTCGTGTGTTTGTGTGTTTGTGACATAATCTCCGGAGGGCTAATTGACCAACTTCCTGTCATCCCATCGAGCTGAAACTTTGCACATAGACATAAAGCCAAGGACAACACATTCTATCAAATATCAGTTTATCCCGTTTTTGTAGGGACGCTGACTGAGCAAATCCCTTCATCCTATCGAGCTGAAATTTGGCACATAGACTCGCTGCTGATGACGACACATTCTATCAAATTTTCAGCCCCACCTCAACCCCCAAAAAACAGTTTAACTCTAAAATATGTAAGGAAAAAACAAGAACACAAGGTAAACATGTTGGCGCTATCAAATAAAATCGGGAAAAAGTAGACTTGCGTACATGTTTGATCCTAGCAAAGAAACGATCCAAGATCAACTTAAAAGAATGTCGATTTTTATGTATTGCGTGTGGATAAAAGTTGTTGCACATCAGACATGACCTGTCCATAATGTGTTTTGTGAAATATAATTTTGATATGTATGGGTGACTGAAGATTTGGCGCCCTCTGATTTTGGCGTCAGATGCGTCTCTATCTTTGGACACCTTTTGTGCGGCCCTGCCACTACCCTCCCTACCCCACGATTACACGTCTAGCTCTCAAGTATACCATCATCACTCTCTCCCAGCACTCCAACAGTTGTACCCCTTTTGTGTGTAGCTATATAGAAAGTCCATCGGGGTCACCGGCCATACATTATTATTACATTAGTACATGTCAATCGGCCCATGGTCTATAATCGATTATTATAATACAGAAAGTAATGCCCCTATAACTAAAGATGATTGGAATGATTTTATGGGCAGCCTACGCTGCAAGGGACATTTAGAAATAATACTAGATGACAGCGGGGTGAAGAGGGTGTACCACCAAAACCCCAGAGTAAAACGGCTCAAAGGCAGACCTAGTCTTAGATGGATGGACGATGTGGAAAAAGATCTACAGTAGCTTGGAATCCAAACATTGAAAAGAAAACCATCAGTTAGGTCTGGCTGTAGCGCCACGGGGATGGATATGGGTGGAATGTGTGCATAAACTAACCTGAAGTAAGGTTGCTATTTTGACTGCTCCACAAACTTGCGGCAGCCGGGAAAAGATATCTCAGCCTGTAGAGAATGGATCCAATGCCAATGTTGACAAAAGTGTCGTCAAAATCTGGGGGAGGGTTCAATGTCTGCCGGAAAGAATCTCTGTATGGAAATAAAGTATTTGCTGGAGTTTAAGCATTTTTTTCGAGCTTCTGTTATCAACTAACCCGAAGTTAAACACTGAATAAGGAACATTAATATTTGTCGGGGAAAACCTAAATGCAAAATCAAAAGTAGAGTTAACCGATTCGTACGGGACAATTGTTGTAGACACACAAAAGGGAGTGTTGTAAATCAAGTTAAGTTTACAAACAAAATATTCTGAACAGAAACGTGCAAGAATCTATTCTATTGTTGACCTCCTTATTTGTGAGTTGATTCCCTGCAAGAAGTAAAGAACAACTAAGAGATAACTCACTCTGCTTGCTTTATTGAGTCGGCATGACCAAGTGTGTCACCATAGCCTAGTAGCTTCAAGTAGGCATTCACCTGTGGAAGCACGGCGTCACCCATCATTCTAAAAGCACCCTGTCAGATAGCAAAATAAAATGAACTTTATTTAATAGTCTAAACCAGTGGTCGGCAAATCGCAACTCGCGAGCCACATGTGGTTCTTTAACGACCTGAATACGGGGCACGGACACCCGGCCACAAATCAGCTTTGACTGCAAAAAAACAGCGTTCTGGACAGATTCTTGAAAAGATATTTGGCTCTCAAAGCTGATTTTTGGCCCTTTTGACTAATTAGTTAGCCAACCGCTTGTCTAAACCAAATGTCTAAACTACTGACATCTACAAAACTCTAATCGGCTCATTTGTCATAAAATAAGTGTTGATTTATAAATATGTATAGGCCAAATTTGAAGCGAGTTTTAACGTTAACATAAAATGGGATTTTAAGCGGAGCTTGGAGCTGGCGCTAAGAGCTATGAAGCAGAGACTTTTTTCCCAGAGCTGGATAAGGTAGGGTGATGGTAAAATTTCTGACTGCTCCGAGTTCCAAAATGATTTAATAAATTAATTATAACATATTTTTTGCCTTATTATTTTAACAGTCATGTTCCCGCCACATTTCTGTTTGCTATATTTCGCCACTCTTCTACAGCTATCTTACCCTGTAAGGATGCTGGTTTTCTAATTACTAGTTTGTAAGATGAGTAAGTGAAATTATTATATTTATTATTTTTATTATTAGTTGTCTTATATAGCACGGTACCCCAGCCAAGGGCTTGGCTCACCGCGCTGTACATAAAAATATTTGCAAACGAGACATAATCGTGACAATAAAATAAAATACATTTATGTAATAAAGAACAGCTGTATAGAGACAACAAAAAAACAAATGCATATTCACCACACCACCCCGGGGGGGGGGGGGGGGGGAATCAGTCGGGGTAGTAAAGTTTAAAGAGATGTGCGTTGAGTGCAGTTTTGAAGGCCTGAGTGGTTGGAATATTGCGGAAGTGTAGTGGCAGAAAATTCCATTGATTTGGGGGCGTAGAAAGAGAAAGATCGCTCACCATTTGTTTTAGTACGTGTCTTAGCAAAGGACAGAATACGCGTGTCTGCGGAGGAGCGAAGCTGTGGAAGGGGTGAATAGACAGAAAAAAGTTCGGTTAGATAGATAGGAAGGGCAAGAATCGGAGAAAAAGTTGTGACAGAGAACAGGTGTGATCAAGCTTTTTGCCTTTAGAACTAGCAGAGCATCTGAATTTGAACCGTTTGTAGTTTTTCTATGACGTGTTTTGGTCAACCTGACAGAAGAGAGTTGCAATAGTCAAGACGAGAGAGAACAAGAGCACAGACTAGTGTTTTTGTTGCTCTAACTGTGAGGTAGTGGCGGATGGAGCTGATCTGACGGATAGCTGTGTATGCAGAACGACAAGTGTGAGAGATATGTTTATCAAGAGACATGTTGTTAGAAAGAATATAACCAAGATTCCTAGCAGAGGATGTAAACGGTATGTCGGAGTTACCTACTTGAAATATGAGTTGGAGAATTGAAGTAGAGGATGATTTGTGAATGAGGAGTTCTTCTTTAAACACTTTCTATAAAAATGTCCTCAACCACCCGTCTCCCGTTTCAATATTGGCGGAGCTAGAAGCGGATCTGAAAAAAAGATGTGTCCGATGCGGAGCTGAAGCGGAGCTTATTCAAGAAAAAAACAACTGTTTCTGATCTCTGGACTAAGGTTAACAAAATGTTTCATATTATTACATTTTGATGCAAACATTGCTGGCCATTTCCTTTTAAGTATGAAGATAAGTAAGTGTTTCCTATTTCTTGTCTATCTACAACAATACCGACGTATAAAGTATATGTGTGTCTTAAATTCCCCACACACATTTTAACGGGATCAGTCAAAGATACGGGAGTGTTACAGTCAAAGATACGGGAGTGTTACAGTCAAAGATACGGGAGTGTTACAGTCAAAGATACGGGAGTGTTACAGTCAAAGATACGGGAGTGTTACAGTCAAAGATACGGGAGTGTTACAGTCAATGATACGGGAGTGTTACAGTCAAAGATACGGGAGTGTTACAGTCAAAGATACGGGAGTGTTACAGTCAAAGATACGGGAGTGTTACAGTCAAAGATACGGGAGTGTTACAGTCAATGATACGGGAGTGTTACAGTCAATGATACGGGAGTGTTACAGTCAATGATACGGCAGCGTTACAGTCAAAGATACGGGAGTGTTACAGTCAAAGATACGGGAGTGTTACAGTCAAAGATACGGGAGTGTTACAGTCAAAGATACGGGAGTGTTACAGTCAAAGATACGGGAGTGTTACAGTCAAAGATACGGGAGTGTTACAGTCAAAGATACGGGAGTGTTACAGTCAAAGATACGGGAGTGTTACAGTCAAAGATACGGGAGTGTTACAGTCAAAGATACGGGAGTGTTACAGTCAAAGATACGGGAGTGTTACAGTCTATGATGCCAAACATTGTGGTGATATTTGATAGCCTTAATAACTGTTATTTAGGTGACAATAGACTCAATTAGACTTAGAGGCACAATAATTAGTGTAGGAATATGTTCTAGGTTGTAATATTATAAAAGCAAAGGGCACTCAATGGTCTATTTTACACGAATTTTGGCGCCCCCCCCCCCCCAAATCCAAATTTTTCATACCATACTACTTTAACTTAAGAAACATTTTAAAGAAATTTAAATTATTTTAAAAATAAAATGGTAAAAGCCAAAGTATTCATTCAATGCTTATTTATCTATAATTATTAATATTCACGATGATCTCATTTTTTTTATTCCAAGAATGTAAATATTGATATTTTCCCCCATTATTTGTCGATGTATGCAGAATTTAAGCGTGAACGAATTTCAAAATATCTAAATATTTCGGCTTCGGTTTCGGCTGAATGTCTTGTTAAGCTTTTGGTTTCGGGTAGGGTTTTTCGGCCGCAAGTCATTTTTAACTATCGGCCTAGTTTCGATTTCGGCCAAAATCAGAAAATCGTTTTCCATTTGTCTCTATTCTACTATTTCTTTTATTATTTCCGTCTTTCTGTTTCAAGCTTCCACATCCAGTGATCTACCATTTCCTAAAGACGCCGTACTACAGAACGGGTCCGTACCGTGGTCCTTGTTTTAACGTTAATGTACAACGTCTAGAGTTAAGGCATTTTGTTCGTAGATTTGTTAGTATTGAAATAAAGACTTCACAAACTGGTCATGTTTTTACAAATTTTAAATATCTTTCTTTTTTTTTTAAATTTCTCGTACTTAATACACAGACGTGATCTGGTCGCCGCGACATATTGAAAAGAAAGAGCAACTAACCATGAAAACCAAGGTTATTAAAAAAAACACACAAAAGGAACGATTACATAAAAAGGTCCTTTTAAAAACATCACAGTTGAACTATAAAAACTTTTACACCACATTACTCTGAAAGCATTGCTCTGAGAGTATACTTGAGCAGAAGCATACTCCCACTTCTCAGGGATAGGAGACGTGTCTACAAAGGTCAAGAGACGTCTCACTCCGGCGCACATCGAGTCAACTGGGCGTTGAAATAAAATGGATTGAGTTATAAAGAGAAGGATTAAGTGAAGACTAACCACTAGATAGTCTGGTAGGTTGCTCCAGTACTTGGCTTTGTCGTTGTAGACTTGTCGCCAAAATAGCATCGTGGACGTGTTGTAAGGCTTGGTCTTGTCTTGGTAGTCGGTCATAGCCTGGTACAGTTGGAAGAGATGAAATAATAGCTAGGTACAGTTGGATGAGATGAGATAATAGCCTGGTACAGTTGGAAGAGATGAGATAATAGCTAGGTACAGTTGGATGAGATGAGATAATAGCCTGGTACAGTTGGAAGAGATGAGGTAATAGCTAGGTACAGTTGGATGAGATGAGGTAATAGCTAGATACAGTTGGATGAGATGAGATAATAGCCTGGTACAGTTGGAAGAGATGAGGTAATAGCTAGGTACAGTTGGATGAGATGAGATAATAGCCTGGTACAGTTGGAAGAGATTAGGTAATAGCCAGGTACAGTTGGATGAGATGAGGTAATAGCTAGATACAGTTGGATGAGATGAGGTAATAGCCTGGTACAGTTGGAAGAGATGAGGTAATAGCTAGGTACAGTTGGATGAGATGAGGTAATAGCTAGGTACAGTTGGATGAGATGAGGTAATCGCCTGGTACAGTTGGATGAGATGAGGTAATAGCTAGGTTCAGTTGGATGAGATAAGGTAATAGCCTGGTACATTTGGATTAGATGCTTCACATTTTACGCTTTCAATGGCAGTAAAAATGGCCTAACACAGAGGTCTTGGAACGTGCACAAATGTGTAGCATTTTATCCACTCTTAGCAAGAGGCACCTTCACGTGGTTAGGTCATGTAAGGAGAATGGAGGGAGGCCGTATACCAAAGAAGCTGCTGTATGGAGAGTTGGCAGAAAGGACAAGACTTTTTTGGACGGCCAAGGCTGTGATTTATGAACTTTTGCAAAAGGAACACGAGGGAAGTCAGCATTTCAATCAACTATTGGAAGATCATCGCTGAGCAGCATTCCAGCTGGCAAACGGCAGTGTATGAAGGAGTCAAAAAGGCAGGAGATGAGCGAATCGAAGTTCTTGCAACAAAAAAAAGCATTACGGAAGGCCAAATCTAACCAAGGGTCAAGGTTCTCCTGCGAAAAATGCATCCGAGATTGCCATTCCAGGATCGTCTATTTGAGCCATTTAATGAAGTGTACATAGCTACTCTGGTTACCGGAAATTTGATCGAAAAAAATATCGTCGACGGAAAAATTGATCGACGGAAATTTGATCGAACGGAACTTTGGTCGAATCTTTTTTTCAGTTCATACGTTAAAAATTTCGTCAAATTTCTTTTGCATGCACTATACTAATAGTAAAACAAAATAATGCGTTCATTTCTTTCGATCAAATTTCCGTATACGAGCTACTCTATCATACCGCAAAGACGGAATATATATATATATATATATATATATTTGATATGCAGACCCTGTGATGTTGCTGATATTGTTACCATTTTTGTTCCAATTATTATATATTTACTGTGTGAATAAAGTGCTTATAGCTTAGGGTGGGAAGTGGCAGTGAAAGTTACTTCGGGTTTTCAAATTTAGTTAACTATGATTAATGTGTTTCCCAAACACATACAAAGTGAACAATTACATAAATACTTACATTTATGGCCAGTCGAAGCTGGTCGTCTGAAGGTTTGGGGGCGGAGCCATACTGGACGGCCTCCAGGAGAGTCACAGTGACCCAAGCCGTGACAAACATGTTGTTGTCGAAGATGTCCAGCAAACGGCGTGCCTTGACCCTATTTGCAGGACCGTATAAGTTAAACTTTAATAGACTTCTATAATTGCCTATAGCCTGTAGCCATTGAGTGTTAGCGATAAATGGAACATCGTCCAGTACCTGTGAGAAACATTAATTCATATTAACAACGGAACAAAAGCTAGTTACTGAAGTGAAACATCAGTTGATATTTTAACAACGGAACAACAGCCAGTTACTTAAGTGAAACATCAGTTCATATTAACAACGGAACAACAGCCAGTTACTGAAGTGAAACATCAGTTGATATTTTAACAACGGAACAACAGCCAGTTACTGAAGTGAAATATCAGTTCATACTAACAATCTCATTAAAGTGGTCGTAAAAGTTATCCTATATTTCACAAATAAAAAATTTTAAATGTATTTTTCGAATCTCCTTCATTTCTCTATCTTACCGTCTCTAACCAAATAGATGATAGGTCAGCGTGACATTTCGTAATATCATCTAAAAATAATCTTATTACTTTTACTGAAATAACAAGGAAGACAAAAATCAGTTTATTAAATAAATGAAAACACGATTTCAATAAGTTGTGTTTGAGTTTTGAAAACGTATTCAATCGAGGCACATTTTTCTGAAATGAATTCTTATTATAAATAATTATCATAAATAGATTTAATATCTAAAAAAAACTATCAACTACTTGCTCGCGTGACGTCATCTGGAACAACTCATCGATGAATTCAGTAGAAACTTCAGTTGGTTGTCTTCCCATGACGTCATTCAGTCCATGCACACAGATGAGAGCAACGAAACATAATGTTGTAAACATTTCTTGTTCCTTGGTCCCTTGTTCAAACACTACATATGTTTGTCCAAGCCCTCAGTTCCTTGTTCAAAGACTACTTATGTTTGTCCAAGCCCACAGTTCCTTGTTCAAAGACTACTTATTTTTGTCCAAGCCCACAGTCCCTTGTTCAAAGGCTACTCATGTTTGTTCCAGCCCTAGGAACAATGTCGAACATTCTTAAACTATTGGATATTTGTATAATGTCTGCGGCTTGCAACCGTCACATAAAAGTCCTCCACACACACACATAATTCATTACGCATACAGTTAGGAATATCTATTTCATATTATTTTCATGAAAAGTACTCTTAAAAGATCTTGAATGAGCTCGTGACAACGTCTTCCATTTTGCGGGGACGGTCGGTTTATCGACATATTGCTTATCGGTAGACTTCTTTTATAGCGACTTTGGTCGTTTGGCGGTGGCGGCAATCGGCGTTTGTAGACAATACATATTCAACGCCCTAATGCGAAGAAACTCGGAGCGATCCCTCGATTCTTAGAAGTTTTAGTTTAATAAATAGATTATTATTTTTTTTTAAATTAATTAATTATAATCGTGATTTGTGTGATACATTCCACTCGGTAGGTAATTTAACTATCTCTCTTGGCAATACTTTCGTAATTAATTCACTATGTATATATCAATCAAAATACTTGAGACTTGCTGACTGACCAGTAAATTAAGCCTGTTATTCAGCTGACATCTCTCTTTAATATATAACTTGACCAGTAACGCGTGATAATTCGCTTCTTGTATTTTTTTTCCTGGTTTTATTTCATTCATAATAACATAACGTAAATGGTTTGAAACATCACTGCGATCACAGACTAAGGCAGCTATTGATAAGGAGCTTAACATCATTGCGATCACAGACTAAGGCAGCTATTGATAAGGAGCTTAACATCACTGCGATCACAGACTAAGGCAGCTATTGATAAGGAGCTTAACATCACTGCGATCACAGACTAAGGCAGCTATTGATAAGGAGCTTAACATCACTGCGATCACAGACTAAGGCAGCTATTGATAAGGAGCTTAACATCACTGCGATCACAGACTAAGGCAGCTATTGATAAGGAGCTTAACATCACTGCGATCACAGACTAAGGGGGATATTGATAAGGAGCTTATCATCACTGCAATCCCAGACTAAGGGAGCTATTGATAAGGAGCTTATCATCACTGCGATCACAGACTAAGGCAGCTATTGATAAGGAGCTTAACATCACTGCGATCACAGACTAAGGCAGCTATTGATAAGGAGCTTAACATCACTGCGATCACAGACTAAGGCAGCTATTGATAAGGAGCTTAACATCACTGCGATCACAGACTAAGGCAGCTATTGATAAGGAGCTTAACATCACTGCGATCACAGACTAAGGCAGCTATTGATAAGGAGCTTAACATCACTGCGATCACAGACTAAGGGGGCTATTGATAAGGAGCTTATCATCACTGCAATCCCAGACTAAGGGAGCTATTGATAAGGAGCTTAACATCAGTGCGATCACAGACTAAGAGAGCTATTGATAATGAGCTTAACATCACTGCGATCACAGACTAAGAGAGCTATTGATAAGGAGCTTAACATCACTGCGATCACAGACTAAGGGAGCTATTGATAAGGAGCTTAAAATCACTGTGATCACAGACTAAGGGGGCTATTGATAAGGAGCTTAACATCACTGCGATCACAGACTAAGGGGGATATTGATAAGGAGCTTAACATCACTGCGATAACAGGCTTCAGAGCTTCAGTCACAAGTTGAAACAGAATGTAAAAATTGGCTTCAAGTCTTAGAACGTTTAATGAGCATCACTCACTCAATATTTAGCTGAAAACAAAATGCGGCTTTTTGAGGAACTTTAGAAATATTTTTGACACCACACAATGGGAATTTGTTAGGCCTTGCTGAGCTACTTGGAACATTCGATTTATCACTGACTGAACATCTACATCAAGTTGTGTCTAAAGCAACTCACATTCACTA
This sequence comes from Omphiscola glabra, assembly GCA_964017045.1. Taxonomy (NCBI): domain Eukaryota; kingdom Metazoa; phylum Mollusca; class Gastropoda; family Lymnaeidae; genus Omphiscola; species Omphiscola glabra. The sequence goes on from OZ024798.1 coordinate 38,608,442, forward strand.
TTGTGGACATAATGTTCAGAGCGAAATAATCAATTTGTTACTGTAATGCTGTTGAAGAAAATATTATTCAACGAGCAAATTCAGCCAAATATTTCTAGCTTTATTCTAGACGGCACAACAGATATTAGTCACGTGTAGCAGCTGTCATGTATTGTCATAATTATTAGATATAGAAGGCATATCAAATAAAAGAACATTTTCTTAGCTATAAGACTGTTATAGTAACGACAGGATTATATGAAAGTATGATTGAATTTTTTTTATAGAGAGCAAACTCGACTTACACAATTATAGAGGCCAGGGCTGCGACATTGGTTTCCAGATGAAGTGAAAAAATAAAGGAAGGCCGGCGCGGAGTATGAAGGAAAATAAACTTGTCTTTAATACCCACTGTGTATGCAATAGCCTAAACTTCATTTTTTTTTGGTAGCTATTACTGTAGCCGCTGGCAAAAGACACTTTAGTAAAATAAAGCTTTCTAGACATAGCCCGCAAAACATTTGCGAGCGCAATGCGTGAACTTCCCATCTATTAAAGTTACTTGATTAAACATCAACTCGAGTAACGCACATTTAAGAATCCCAATTTTTGCTATATACCCCTCCCTCCAGGATACGTCACTGCACACTTTTTAAGAACTATATTAAATATTCTGATGTCCCAACCTTTTTAAACCTAATATTTTTTACACCATACTTATATATATAAGAATGAGCTATAGGGACATAACGCCAAAGAGCCGAACATATTTTGATACGTTCGGACTCTTAAAAACAAACATATTCTATTATTTTACGGAAATCGAATAAATTTACATGCGCAAAAAATATTATATTTCAGCTTTTATTTTAGCAAAAGTTTAAGTATTATTATTATAAATTACAAATACATATAAGGAAACAAATATTGGAACTATCTTAAGAATTTTATATGCGTTTAAAAGTTATGAAAAAAAATTAAATAGAAAAAATATGATCAAAGAAATACACAGTAATCACATTTATCGGGAAAACCTAAACATCAGTTGTTGTTAGTGCGTTCATTAGCGCGTTGTCAATAAGGCGAAATAAAATTAAAATTAATTAGTTCTAAATAATCACGCAAATGACGTCATAGTGCGAATTGCCTATTTAGCCAAAGCTAAAAGTTCTCTGATTTAATAAAAGAGCGTGACAAAACTGATGATGTACATTTCCCTTCTTATAAGTAAAATTAATAAATAGCATTGATTGCTTTCTAAATTGCTAAACTTAAATACTAATTTAGCTTTGTATTTTTAACATTTAATAAGTTTGTACTTTTTATTCATTCCAAAAATAAACTTTTATGAAATTTATAAAGTAGTAAAAACTCTACATTTAAAAATAATTTTAATAAGAATATGCCTTTTAAGTAAATTAGTGTAGCAAAACTAAATAGCCAAATAGCATTTTTAATGCACTTATCACTGATCTAGATAAGAAATAAGCATATTAATTGCAAAAAAAATCTTCTGCGTAAGCAAAGGGGCTACAATCCAGTGGATGATTTATTAATTTTTTTAAAACTCTGTGTAGCACACTATACACTATACATTCATTTTGCCCAGTGCAGCACAAGATAAGCCTCAGAATAAATGTGATCAATAATTAATCTTCTTCGATACATTTATATCGATGGTAGGAAATTGAGGTCATGCTTTTTTACTTGGATGACAATATCTTTCAATTCAATGACATTTCAGTTGTAAAAAAAGAAGCTATATTCTCATTTTGCATATGAACATATGTTAACCAAGCTAGACGGATGGATGGATGGTTGGAAGGGTGGGTGGGTGAGAGGATGAATGGATGGATGGATAGATAGGTAGGTAGAAAGGTAGGTAGGCAGGTAGGTTGGTAGGTAGGTAAGTAGGTAGATAGATATGTAGGTAGGTAGGTAGGGAGATAGATAGATGGGTAGATAGATACAGACCTGTTTACTCTTACGATTTTGGCCTACAATGTACGATTTTGATGTGTATACATTATATATACTGAGTGTTTTTTTACTATTAATATAATGTATTGAACGATTTTGTGATGAAATTGTACGATTTTAAGATTTTGAGGGTAAACAGGTCTGTAGATAGTAGCTGGATTGGTAGATAGTTATGTAGGTAGGTAGGTAGTTAGGTAGGTAAGTGGGCAGGTAGGTAGGTAGGCAGGCAGGCATGTGGATGGTAAATAGGTAGATAGGTAGATGATAGATAGATAGGTAGATAGATAGATTAACAGACAGACAAACAGACAGGCAGTCAGACAGACAGAGAGACATAATGAGAGACCGAAAGAGAAACAGTCAGAGAGACAAACAGACAGACAGAGATGTAGACAGAGAGACAGACAGAGAGACAGACAGAGAGACAGACAGAGAGACAGACAGAGAGAGATACAGAGAGACATACAGAGAGACAGACAGACATACAGACAGAGAGATAGAGAGACAGACAGACAGATAGACAGACATAATGACAGAGAGATGGACAGAGAGACAGAGACTGACAGTGAGACAGACTGAGAGACAGCTTAATAGACAAATAGAGAGACAGACAGACATATAGACCGGCAGAGAAACAGAGAGACAGACAGAGAGAAAGAGAGACAGACAGAGAGAAAGAGAGATAGACAGAGAGACAGACAGAGCGACAGAGAGACAGAGAGACAGACAGAGAGACATAGAGACAGGCAGAGACAGAGAGACAGACAGAGAGACAGACATATAGGGAGAGAGACAGAATGACAAAGAGGCAGACAGAGAGACAGACAGTCAGACAGACATACTGATCATCCTTGAATAATTGCAAAAAAGTTATCTTAATTCGGTAAACTATATCTATACATATATAAGTATATCCCGTATGTGCTTCTATACCATCAATCCAAAGTGATGAAAATTGTGTGAATTGTAAAAAAATGCAAATGTTTCTGAATTATTACACACATTTGACAATATTCCGTTTTGGGACCGGGGACCTAAATTCTTTTTCCCCCCCTTTTATGGGCTAAATATAATTTTCGTATGCGTTCCTATACCATTCATTCGATTGCGATAAAACTTTGGTAAGTTGTTGTGTGCACCAATGGTTTCTGAATTAGCTTATCCATTTTGAAATATTCCTTTTCGGGCCGGAGCCCCAAATTATTTTTTCTTTTATGAGCTATACAAATATAATTTCAATCAGTGCTATTGCATGGGTGGCTGGAAATCAATCAAATACAAACGACATTTCAGTTTGTGTGTGACATAAGTACAACCATTTTAAAATTTTACGTTTGGGGCCGGGGGCCTTATTTTAAAAATAATAAATATTTTAGCTATCTAAATATAATTTAAAACAGAGCTACTGCGTGGGTGGATAAATCGCTACAAGTGTATGGACTAAATTTTGAAAATCCATGCTTCTCACGTGGACAGCTATATGTTGCCTGCTCACGCGTTGAAAAAACTTCTAATTTATTTGTGTACGCACTAGACGGAAAAAAAACAATACATATTTTCTAATTAAAAATTACTTTAAAACTTAATTAAAACACAAACACTTTTTTCATTGAGTGGCATGCAACGCATGCCGGGTTCTCGCTAGTATTTAAGATCATACTTCAAATCAGAATAAATTGTTTGACAATTTTATCAATAGAAAAATGATATTGCAAAGAATATAAATATAGAAAGTGAAATGAAAAAGATTTGCTGACCTAAAGTCTAGAAAAAAAATAGTAGGGTAGGTTAATTGTTCATCCTGTACAAATGCAAGTTAAGCAAAAATATTTTTTATTTTGTTCATTATTTGTTTAAAAAACAACCTAATTACTAAAATCATTATCTAACCCCTAGTTTTTTCCTGGCAAAAATGTTTAAGATAATATTTAAAAGTGGCGCCTAAGTTAAGCTTGCCCGGGGCTTCAGCAACAGTAGGGCCACCCTTGGCAAAAGAGTCGCCACTGTTTGTTGACAATATCAAATGACCATAGCAAAGTTTTCTTTCAGCCATGTCGAACGATAAAGAAATACTTCATAATTACTATAATAGTTTATTAGATTCAATTACTTGAGTATATGATTATCTGACACGTAAGACAAGCGGAATACATGAAAGCCTAATGAAGTCTTAGCCGGGAATTTATTATAAATTTCATTTTTGTATTGCAAATAATTAAAGATGGAGGGAAACGGTTAACATTTGTGATAGATAACTAGAAATATATAGACATGATGAGTTGGGCGACAGGTGGATTTGGGCGAACAGTTTAAGTTGGGCAACATGAAGATTCGAAACTGAATAATGAGGTATTACCACTTCAATGACTATGTGTACCTTTATCTAATCCCATAGCTTTACTTCTATGTGCATCTGTATTCTATTGCTTAGCGGCGGTGTTTGAGGGAATGGAAAATTAAATAAGTAATATGAAAAGTTCTGGCATTTAAAGACATATTTTGAATAGATACAAGTAGTGAATTGTTGTAAGTACACCAAAGGATTAGATGTTTTGACGAAACCCTATGCACCCACCACCACATTTGACATTTAGATGTACGTAACCAATCAACTGACTTGATTTGTTGTTGTAAGATGTCTTTTCTTCTTGGTTAACTGCTGAGTACATTATACCCTGGTAAGGGGATGTTCATCCCCATCCTATTGTTTATTGTTATGTAAGTAAAAAAGGTTATTTATTAGAATTGTTTCGAAATTTCATTTTGTTATTAAAACACTAACAGTTTAGGTGTAATCATAAACATTGAACATGGGCGCCCGCACTATGGGTCCAGCTGGGTCACAAGACCCACCTTTAAAAAAAAAATATTTATACTAAAAAATATGAATTCTTGAACTTTGTCCCTATAAATAATAAATCGTTTATAGACAGATAAAAAGTATTCCTTTGTTTATATCACAAATGACAAAATTAGTCGTTCTATGAAAGTAAGACATGGTGTAACACATCAACGACACTGACAAGAGAGGACCAATAAGTTGAAGAACCAACTAACTTACTTAAGAAAATCAGCAGACCATCGAGCCGAGGCTCATAAAGTCTTCCCCAGCACACCTCCACCGCCCCCAACTGGCATTCAACCACTCCCCCAGTGGTCTCTATTCCAGTCAGGCCGCGAAGCGGCATGCCGAGGGCTCCCCGCCCCCGAGACAGACCCACCCACCCTTCCACTCGATTGGCTATGCGAGTGAGGCCGCATCAGAGTAGTGACCTGATCATGTCACACTCGCAGGAGTTTGATGCAGCTGCCAGTGGTTCTCTGAGTCGGCAGTGCATTACTATCGGCATCACTCAAATGTGACACTGAAATATCAAACCATACTTGTTATTTTGGCTGTGATATGGGAAGCAATGATATTGATTTGTGTCGTTGTATACAGTCAACATATGTCAGATCTTTTAATATATCGTTTACTCACAAACCCATACCGACCAATAGCTGGTTACACTTTCAGTGAGGAAAGACCTGGCAAAAAACGTGGTTTTCGGTATGTCTGGCTTGGTCAGTTCTCTCCATGTCTTGTCTCAATGGCTTGTCTATTCTAGTTATCTTAAATGTTCAGTATGTATATTTTGTTTTGTTTTCCCGCAACCAACTCACAGCGGGTACCAAGTAGCATTTATAACAAAACCTCTCACTGAGTACAACGACTTTCCTCAAGGTACTGGTAATCATGTGGAAAGTGAGTGGTACAAAGGTGCTCAGTAGGGTGCAAAAGCATTCTTGAGCATTAGCACTGAGATAAAGGCCCTCGTATCTGTGGTCTTAACGCTTGAAGCTTTAGTTAACATTGAGATGAAGGCCCCCGTATCTGTAGACTTGGCTCTTGAAGCTATAGTTAACATTGAGATGAAGGCCCTCATATCTCTTGACTTGGTTCTGGAAGCTTTAGTTAACACTGAGATGAAGGCCCTCGTATCTGTGGACTTAGCTCTTGCAGCTATAGATAACATTGAGATGAAGAGCCCTAGTATCTTTGTAGGACAAGTACATTGCAGCAATCCTAGCAACTCGAATAACAAGAGTGAAGATCACGACTCAAAAAAAGAAGTTTTCAGACAAAAAAATATGTGTTCCGTACTTGGATTCTATAACATAATCTCTGACCAACCTTTTCTCTGGAGACAGCCATCACCATGAGTTAAAACTGTTTGGACTTCAGCGTGCAATAATGGCATGTCTTAATCGTGTCCAGTTTAAGCAGAGCGTTTGCATCATTACTAGTTTTTACACAAATGACAACCTTTGAGCTTCAAGCAATGAATTGATTTGATTTTTGGAGCATGCGGCAACAATCACAAGATATTAAAAATGACTTGCAGCTCATCGACTTTCTGCCAAGCACAGACTTCTTCCCATATATTCGGCAAGCTATTATTATTGCACTTACTTTACCAACACCATGCACCACTCTTTCAATACCCTCAGACGAGTCAAAAGTTGGCTTCGTTTGACAATGACTGACGAACTTCTTTCAGCTTATTGTACATCATCTAAGTGTGAACATTAACAAGGCAAGATTTTTCAGAGATTGATATTAAAGAATATCACGCATTGTGGGAGTCTATTTGCGGTATAGTTTATATAATAAGCTTACACATTTATGTTAAAGATTTTTTTTTTTTAATTTCTGTTTTATGCTTGTAAAGGTGTATAATTTAAAAAGGAGGCCCCTATTAATACATAGGTCTACGCGCTTTAGCTTTCAAATATATGTTTATATAATGAAACATGTTAGAAGCTCGTTGCCCCCCTTCCCCTGGAAAGTTTCTGCGGGGTCCCATGACCTTGAGGAATTATGTAAAAATTGAAGTGCTCAACATTTCATGTTGAAAGAAATACTTTTAGAGAATAGGTTTCCTGTAAAACTTCATTTTTATAAAACGACATTTTTTTTCGCCTCTCTGGCTGCACAATGACCAGGCTATCAGCAGAGCTTATGCTTGAAATGGTGACGTAGAACTGGCCAAGGGAGAAAAAAGTACTGGTAAAATCCACTCCTGTAACATTCAAAGACTGTCCTTGACATTAGTTTAATGGCATGATGAAGCGGATTTTTACAGGAAACTTCTGTCTCTTGAACTGAAAATGGAAGTTGGACAGAATAAATAGAAATCGTGTTTTCCCCACAACGCAGCCTGTGAAATGGTTGCATCCATTGCACTGCTATGCAAAGATCGCTTTCTCCCAATGGCAAACTCATTAGTCATGAGAGCCAAAAATCAGCATCAGGACGATTAAACAATTATTGAGAGCCAAATTTCTTTTCAAGAGCCTGTCAAGAACCATGTTTTTTGGAGTCAAAACAGATTTGTGGCCGAGCCACACTCAGGTCGCTAAACAGCCGCATGCGGCTCGCGAGCCACGATTTGCCGACCACTGGCTAAGACTAAGAAGATTTTTTCAGGAATGATAAAAAGTTTGGGGCAAGAACAACGGGAATGTTGGATTTCTTTTCAGGACGTAGATTTTATTCCGAGTAAGTTTTAGAATCAGCTGTTACCGTAATTAAACCAGTAATATCCACATTAATTCTAATGTAAACATGTGATTGAAACGTGACACAGAGCGTTCCATCGTGGGACAGCGAGCACACACAATACAAATACAAGGAGAGCTTTGAAAGAAGTGTGTGTGGTCTTTGACAAAGCATTGTTTGTCTCTCTCTTTCTCTCTCTCTTTGTCTCTCTCTCTATCTTTCTCTCTCTGTGTTTCTCTCTCACTCTTTCTCTCTCTGTCTATCTTTTTCTCTCTCTTTATCTCTCTCTGTCTATTTTTCTCTCTCTGTCTTTCTCTCTCTGTCTTTCTCTCTCACTCTTTCTCTCTCTCTTTCTCTCTCTCTCTATCTTTCTCTCTCACTCTTTCTCATTCTCTCTCTCTCTATATATATATAGATATATATATATATCTTTCTTTCTCTCTCTCTTTGTCTCTCTCTCTGTGTTTCTCTCTCACTCTTTCTCTCTGTCTATCTTTTTCTCTCTCTTTATCTCTCTCTGTCTATTTTTCTCTCTCTGTCTTTCTCTCTCACTCTTTCTCATTCTCTCTCTCTCTCTATATATATATATATATATATTTCTCTCTCTATATATAGATATATATATATATCTTTCTTTCTCTCTCTCTCTCACTCACTCACACTCTCTCTTACTCACTCTCACTCCGTCTTTGTGTTGTGAATGTTATATATTGAATATGTTATTTATTTGTCCTGCTGAGCCAACTTAACAATTCTGATTGCCTCTTTTCTATTTGCCTGTTTCATTCAATCGACGAAGTCAAGGTGTTTCAAGAAACAGACGACTACAGTGTACCACTGTTTAACAAAGGAGCTGGAGGGTGTGGGGGGGGGGGGCGCTGAGGCAAGTTTACTTTGGATATAAAAATTCACCTACCTTCTTCTTGCACAAACATGATATTTACGATGAGATATGGCGGTATTAATGTATTAGTTGTGACCAATTAATGTCTTAAATTTTGAGAAATTAATGTATTAGTAGTGTTAAATTAATGAATTTAATGTCTTAAATTTTGTAAAACTCTTTAATTAGTAGTGTCAAATTAATGTCTTAAATTTTGTGAAATTAATGTTGTAGTAGTGTTAAATTAATGTCTAACTATATGATAACTAATAAATCGACCAACATGAATAAGACCATGTCTGACGTACAGAATGGGTTACTTGAATTTGAAGAATCATTTTTAAAACCAAATCAAAACAGAGCTTAACAAGCACAAAATTCTACAAACGCGCGTCTTTTAGTCAATTTGTTTTATTTAGGATCTATATTGACGTTTTTGTGTTGGTAAGACGGCATTGAAATAATGTTATGTTAAGCTCAGCATTTAACCCCCCCCCCCCCCCCCCCAATATTCCTGTAACGAGACACGGCTAGCAAAGTTGAGGCGTAAGTGAGGGCATCCGAAGACCAGAACACGAAGTTAGCCGTTGGATTGTTGTAGCCTTGGAACGTCGAAGGAATGGGATAAAGAGATCGTCTTTTTTCCAGCATGGCGTCATATTCTTCTTTTGGTATGTAACCTTCGATCCCATAGGAGGCCATCGTGTCGGGCATAACAGACCAATCACTGATCTCAGTGCCGTTCAGATCCTCAAAGAAATTCGCTGGATACCAGAAGGGTATATTCTGTAAAATAGTTTGAGAACGGACAGGTTCAATTATTAATAATCTGAATAAGTTTTAAATACTTTTTAATTGAGTAGCTGCAAACTCATAAATGTTCCGTTGTTGGGTTCGAAGCATAAAAGGCCATCATCCTATTTAGGTAGAGAGTATTAAGTTACATCATTTTTTTTAAAGTATCTTATTTCGAAAAAAAAAACAACTCTTCGTCATCAAACATTTAAAAATAACCTAAATGAAAAATATATTGTAAATGTAATGGTAAAATTTCAAAATTAAATATTTAACAATATATTAGCTAGTATATCATTAGTTTCCCGGGACTGCATTCAATAAAACCTTCTACAGCTTTATCAGCTAAAACTGAAATTAATGGTCCTATTAGAAAAGACGTTTCTAAATAAAATTGCTAGTTTTTTGAAGGTTTTCAAATTCCTATAAATAGAAATATTTCTATAACCTCGTAAACATTTTGGGGGCAATCCCATTTCATTTAATATTGAAGCTGGACCTGTTTCAAAACCATTATTTAATGACTGTTACGTACTTAATATGATTTTTTTTTAAAAATTAATCCGTTTGACTCGTCTGTTGTTAAATATGTAACAAAGTTCTAAAAACCAGAATACAAAGAAAAACGGTACCAGACATAATGATAATAGCTATAATTTTTTAAAATTAGTTGCACTAATAAATTTATATACAAATACACAATTAAACATAAAGACATAAAAATTATAAAAACTAACAGCACAGCCAAAGAAAGTTATAATCGTCGCATTTTGGCCCTCGTAAATGACTCTTCCGGCTGAGAGAACTGCCAGTTTATTTCTAGGGAGGTAGTAAGATACCTCCAGAAAAGGAATTTTAGAAAATACATCACCCGATAGAATTGTAGAACGTACACAACTTTTCCCAACCATGGGAGGTGTGGGGTTGGTGGAGCGCTACACATTTTATAGGTGACGCTAATATCAAAACAAAAAGGAAATGGGAAGACAAGTGGTGGTCGCCTCATCTCTATGTCGAAGTAAAATTAGGTTAAAACACATGCTATAACAAGGCTCATATAATTTTAAAAGAAGTATCATTTTATAAACGTAGTCTCCAATTTCAAAGCTATGACCATATATCTCTTAAAATTAAATAGGAGCCCAATGGAATACCATTCCCTGGTAGGATCCCGTTACATGTGGTACACTTACATTTATCTCTAAAACTTCTTTCAGATAAATTTCAAAGCTATTTTTCAAATTATCAAATTAGAATTGGATTGAATTTGCTAAAGATATTGACTTTGGCATTTGTTTAATTGTAGGCGTTTACCTTTAACGTTAAGGCCAGTGAGAATTTTCGTTTTGAAAAGATAAAAAAAAATTTTTTAAATAAAATTTCCCATTAATATCGGTTGAAAACCGACAAAGATATTGCTTTTTAATATAAAAATGCTTCCACCTGCCTCAAAAGGAGTAGATATTAATTGAGAATTCGCTGATATTTTTTAAAGGAATTTTGCAGTGTATTGAAACCAATTTTGGCCAATATCGTTCATTTCACATAGAAGCCTATAGTGTAATCTAAGCCTTGAAATTCATGAATGTTTATAGCGTAGGCCATTACAAGGAAAAACTACTTGGGAATTATCTAGAAACTTCAGAATATTATATATCATAACATTCGAGGGAACTCGCTGAAGTCGCTGATACGCATATAAAAATACGTAGATAATGTCGTACATAAATTTAAAACCGTATAGAAAAAAAATAAAGCTTCTTGAATAATCTAAAGCAGGGCCGGCATAAAGCGAGTACGATGCGTTATCATCACACAGGCACCAAGCGCCGAAATCGCACATTTTTTTTAAATAATTTTTTTTTTAAGTTCTGAACTCTTCCCATAATTTTCCAGAGTGCAATTGCCTATTTTCACCCAACCTAAAAATGTCTAGCGCCGGCCCTGTCTAGAAACTTCTAAAAACGTTTTAAAAAAATTAATTAAACGATACTGATAAAATCCCATAGAACTAACTTAAAATTTCCATACTTTTTAAGAGGAAACATAATAATATTGTCAATAAATACTAAATAGAATTGTTTCTTTTCTGTTTTACAAAAAGCTCAGATTGTGAGTGAGATTTCTTTGGATAATGCCGCACGCAATTTAAATAGGTTTTCTTGTTTACTTAATTTCCTTGCTTTCCTATTCTGTTTGACCTCCACGTCCCATCAGCTAAGTTTATATTTGTGTCCATCTTTGTCTTTTTGAGTCTAACTTTTCGTTGTTTAGTTTTGTTATTTTTGTTATTTTTTTTTAGAATTTTCATACTCTGTATGTAAAATTTTAAAGTGGTATTAAAAATGGCTTATTTAATGAAAGCAAGAAAAAATTGTGCCCCCCAGCCCCAAAGAAGTGCATATTATGAGTTCAGAACTACCAGAAATTGAAACTAGATAATCAATTTTAAATGTACTAATTTTGGCCTAGATCCACCCACCCATGCTGCAATCTATGTTTCAAAATATATTTTATATAGCTCATGAAAGGAGGGGAAGATGAAGTAATGGGTCACGTTCTCGAAGGGAATATTTTAAATTGATGATTAACCTTACGATTGTGGAATCTCTTTGTTGGTGAGGTGATGAGAAATATTGAATAAAAACAATTAAAACACATCTCACATCGAAATCTTTCACAGAGTGTGAGAAAAAGGCGTTCCAAGGCTGATAACTCCCATCTAGCGCGTGTTCTGTGAGCCATGATATACAACCGGTTACCGTTTCTTGCACGGCATCCGAAACACCTATGCACCAGAAGAGAACATTATGGTAGAAAGCAAACGTCTCTTTTACTTGACATGTTTGCTATGAACATTTGCATTTAAAATTCTCTTTTGGGGAAATACCTAAAATAACTTGGCAAATTTGACAAAGAATAGCCAGAATCAAATCTATGCAACCACGTTAATTTATAAATAGGATTTTGAAAATATTGTATTTTTTCTTTAAAGTAAATATTACAAAGATTTTAATTCAGTGACGCCAACTCATTGTTTCAAATGTTTAACTATTATTCAAATTAACTTTATTATTATTATTATTATTATTCCCGTTTAGATCTTTGTGAAAACAAAAATTAAATTTATTTTAACTTTTTATTTTAGAAAAAGGTATTTACATAAATCAGTTTAAAAACTGTCATAAAACTATCGTGGCTCCTTGGTGGATTTTAACACAAGTTGGTTTGTTTGTTTTGGGGTTTGTTGTTTGGTCTTTGGTATGTGTTCAACTTCTTTGTGATAGTAAAAAAAAAAAAATATGGCAATGTAATAATCTTGAACAGGTGAGGTCTGGCGGTCGGATCGAAGGTAATGGCACACGTAGTTTCTTTTCAAGATTGGGGGTGTTTAAAGACATGCTGCAATAGATATCATGTATCCAGAGCTAAAACAATTTCTCCTAGGAAAATATTATTTTTGAAACAAATATTTTTGATGGATTGGGTCTAAGTCTAGGACAGATATCTTTTCATCAAACTTGGCAGCAAACAGTAATAATACTTCTAGACGACGCAATCCCCTGTATAAGAATCATAGTTTATTAAACTACATCCAATGTTGAACATACCATCTTTCCAGTGAGTGGTTTTTGTATCTTCATCATACACAGTCCACGTGTAGATCAATGCATTCGCTGCCATGGCAGTGGTGAAGATCCTGTTCTCACCTCGAACCTGTCGATACAGTTCATACATTTTGAATTTCCACGAAAAGACATAATTTATTCGTATAGTTAACTATAATTTTTATTAATAAATTTATCAATAGAGTTTTAAGAAATCTTACTTGGTTTTCCAAATAATTTTATGAAAAAAAAAAAACCTGATAAACTACCATTGTGGCCAACCTTGCCATAAGTACATTATAAAGTAAAGGGAAAGCTAAAACTTATCTAAAATACTAGAATATAATGACCCGATATTATTGGGATAATAATGGCAGGTATTTTGTGATATTGTTAACCCGCTATTGCGAATACTCATCACAATTAATTTTCAAATATATATATATTATATTATTATATTTCTAAAATTATTTAGTTTTGAGAAATATTTATCTGCTTTTATAATATACGCCTTTATTGCCTCTTTTTGCGCCATTTTTTCTAAAAATTTAAAAACATGACCTTAAATTTACAAAAACAAAAAATCTATATATACCATTTTAAATATATGTTATTTCAAAGGAATTTGATAAACTGATATCTTCATAAAAATGTAAACTAAACTTTTAACTTTGTTTTCTACTATATTATCGGAAAATCGAAAAAAACTAAGAATTCTTTTATTTAAAGAAGAATCTCTTAACCGTTTTTACGTCTGTAACAGCCTTGATTGTATTTTTGTAAAGAAAAATATTATTAAGCTCATAACAATACACATCAACTTCACTTTCCGCAAAGTAAAAACAAAAATACATTGTCATTTTTTGAAAGAAAATCTTAACCCAACACTGTTTTTCAAAATTAAATTCTCACGTGTGTAAAATATTTCTGTTTATATTACTTATGTAAATGTACCAACGTTTTGTTAATTTCACTTCATTCTTATTTGGAAGAGTGATAAGTGCATTAGGGGGCGTCCATTAATTAGGTCAACAATTTTTATGCAATTTTTTATCCCCCACCCCCCCTTCTTGTCAACAATTGTCAAATTTTAAATGACCCCCCATGTAATTATGTGAATTTTATTCCCCCCCTCCAATGAATTATAATATAAATAAATAAATTTTTCTTTGATATTATCTATTTAAATGACACATAAAATTGTAAGAAAAAACAATTTATTACATCATTAGGTTGTTAATCAACAAGTAAAAAAGATTTTACACTTAAATTTTATAAGACAGGGTCAATTAAGAGGTTGCTAAAGACTAAATATCACTGGTTCTGGAAGTATAAAATGATTATTGTAAGTATAGAAGACAATTGTAATATAGTTTCTTCTAGCTGCTATCATCTTCCCATGGAGTAGCCAGGTGTAGCTCTATATTAATAATGGACACAGTAGTGACTTATCATTTTCATCTTGCGGAACTGCTATACCAGACAAGTCAACACCATCCTCATCTAATCATGCAGCACTTGAAGTAGAAGCATTGTCAGTGTGCGCAATAAATGCCATTAACTCACCCTGTCTCCTGGAACCTAGTCGAATCCTTTTTTGTTGATGGGCAGGTGGTAAATTTTTATGCTCAAGAATGCATTGTTGGTGCTCTTGTACTTCCTTTTTCAACACGACTATGATGCCAAATAGGTGTTACAGATTTTGCAAATCCGTTCAAGCATCAAATTTGTGCATGAACGCACTATTGGGTGAGTTGTTTTGTTTTGACAAAAATGGGAATTTGATGAAATAGTAATTTGAAAGTTTTGACAAGGCTTCATACAAAAATCGCATCAAATGCATTATCGAAAATTTTATCGTGTGAACTGACGCTTAGAGAAGCGACATCTTTCGATGACCTAAGAGCGGTTGAAGGAAATCCTATCCCACTAGAACTTTCCAAGAAGCATTAATTACATGGGGATTACCTGAACGATGACTCAGAATGGGACACTTGCCTAACAGGAGCTGCAACCTATCAAATGCCAGTAAACCTTAGGCAGTTGTTGGCAATTATTTCTATCAGGTGTGAACCGTCGAATTTAGCAGTATTATTCGAAATACACAAGGACAATCTTATGGAAGACTATCAGAGACGCTTTAGATGGAGAAATAGCTCTCCATTTGATACTTACATTAATTTCATTATTGAATCCTTCGTTCGAACACGTGGAAAGTCATTGACAGATTTTAAACTAGAGCGTCCAGACAGCAACTAATTCAAAGAAAATTGATTCTGAAAAATATAAAGATCTAATTCCCCAAAAACAATGTTCGAAGATACGTTTCAAAAGCTCAACCTGGAGCAAAGAGGGGTTTTTGACAAAAGCAGAGAAGCAGCTAAAAATTCTAACTTACCCAAACGGCTACTCTGTATTGATGGTCCTGGTAGAAGTGGTAAGATCTTCCTTTACAACACAATCATGCACTATGTGCGAAGCAAAAAAGAAGTAATCTTGCCATGTGCATTTACAGGAATAGCAGCAAATTTGCTTGAGTGAGACTAAACTTCCGACGGTCTATTCAAGCTGCCTATTCCAATAACTGAAATATCTATCTGTAATACTTGACATGAGACTACCATGGCAAATGAACTGAAAAAGGCCAAAGTGAAAATCTTGGATGATGCTTCAACGACCACAAAGCACGGAGTAAAGGCAGTTGGAACACTGAATAGAGAACTCTTAGACGAAGATCCAAAATTTCCTTCTAAAAATACACTTGGAAGTGCGGTCATTCTTTTCGGTAAAAATTTTAGACCAATTTTCCCTGTTGCTCCACTTGGCACCAGAACTGAAATACTTTCTTCTTGCATGAATAATTTTAAATGTAGGAAAAAATATTAGTTGCTTAAGTTAGACAAAAACATTCGTGCCAATGAGAACAATGTCCCATCAGAACACCGAGGCTTTTTCGATTGTCTTTTAAAACTTTGGCATGGAAAACTTCTAAATACACTTTCAAAACTCCTACAATTTGCTTTGAAAATGGATTAATTGTTGGTCTTTCTTGAGCTCATTGAAATGAAGAGATGACAACATTGCTAACCACGCAATCCTGACTCAAAAAAAAAAAAAAAAAAACTAAGCGTCACTTGAACTTCATAAAAATGTCTTTAGTCGAGTTCAAATTGAATGAAATACTATACCAGCATAGACCCTAGTCACAAGGAAAGTGAAAATGTGGATGAGGCAGCCAACTATACATCTAACACCTGCTACTATGTTTAACAAAACAAATTATATGTAGACCATACAATACATATTTTATTTTACCAGTGGAAATATAAGATTAACAATATCAGTGTACCAGAGGCTTTTTCTCGTCATTGACGTCACCGTCTCCAAGGAAATCGTCAAAATAAACTCTCTCTGTCTCATCATACTTGGCTTTGGACAAGATAAAATTTGTCATCTCATTTTCCGCCACGTCTTTTAGTAGGTAGTACACAGTCTCCATCACTTGTTATAAGCGGTTTAGGCAAGGTGAAATATTAATGTAATATAGACACGGATTTGAGGTATCAACACCACGGCCATTTAACGTAATAAATGTTCAACAATGTATTGCCCCTCCAACCAGACAAAACTTAATGACACATCCTTCCTATTATAAAATATTCTATCTAATTCTGAAGCACTAAATGCTCAAATTTACAAGTCCTTAATTAATACAAGAAATCAAGAAGCCATTTTATTTTCTATTACCGGAACCGGAAACGCTCCTTTACGTCGTGCTGTTTCCAAGATGGCTACAGTTCGAGCAACGAACCAGTAGAATTCCATCTGAGATAGATAGTAGGTCAAGGCCAAATCGTATCGGTCCGAGAAATTCGTTTTTATTTCGAATGCAATGAAAGACGTGGCGTTGAGGTAGATTTGCTGAATTTTTAAAGAAAGTTCATGTTAATTGATTCAATGGTATTTTTTAAACCCTTATTAGGCCATGCTGGGTTATCCGACTGATCATATTCATATTCTAGCACCGATTTTAATTGGTTAATTTAAACAAATTAAAAACCAGGTTCACAAACTTCCCCAGGAAGATGTAGAAATAAAAATTTTAAACAACCCCTAAAATCTAAATTTTTCGTATAAATCCCTTAAACATTTTGCCTACCTGCCAGACAGCCACCCACGGAAAAAAACGAAGTTAATATAAAGGATTTAATGTTAAAATATAACATTTTTCTTTGGGCAGTTTGACATGCGATCAAGTTAACATTCTTTGAATTAGTCACTTAACACTGCTTATTGTCACAGAGGACGTTTTTAAACATGACGTATCCGAAAAAAAAATTAACCCTTTTAATTACCACTCAAGTCGTCATCGAAAAGAATATTAGAAGGCTGTCTGTTTTTTTATGAAATCAATTTCTGTTTTATGATTAAACAGAACGCAAAGGATGCCACGCACGATACTATTGCGTGCTAAACGACATTAGGGTCCCCGTCCTAATGTTCTTTGAAGTACTGTCTCTAGTTCCAAGGAACATTGATGCATATCCGGTAGTCAAGTTGCAGAAAATGAGATGACAGATGTTATCATGTCCAAAGCCAAGACGGATAGATAGATAGATAGATATATAGATAGATAGATAGATGATAGATAGATAGATAGATAGATAGATAGATAGATAGATAGATAGATAGATAGATAGATAGATAGATAGATAGATAGATAGATAGATAGATAGATAGATGGATGATGGATGGATGGATGTTTCACAGGTAGTTGCATACATATATATAATATATATAAGAGAGATTTTTTTGTTTCTTGCTACTGGATGCTCAACCAAAAATAATTAAATTTTTTTAAAAAAAGGGGTTTAAATAGCTGGGGAAGATTGTTTATTTTTTATATTAAAAAAAGAAAAGCGGTGGGGCACTTAATAAATATAGGCTAAATAGTTTTATTTTTTATAATCTCTTTTACTTTGTTGTTGCGGGCAGTGTATCACATAATTATCACATTAAAAGAAAAACAAACAATTTCAATTTAATTAGTTAAAGAAATGTCCACTCTACACCTATTAAAATTCGAAATTTGCGCAAAGATTACATTTTTATTTTTTCTTACTTAATATACATGGATGAAATCGAGTACACATTTTCCCTTGGGGGGGGGGGGCACTTGGCTTGCTCCGGGGTGCCACTGCCTCCCCCCCTCCCCCGGAGAGATGCCTGAAAGAAACTCTGTCTATAGCAGCCATGTAGCCTTTTCTACACAGTAATATCAAGACATTGGGGTTAGGGGAATGGTTCAAGAAAATAAAAAATTTTTTTTTACATTTTACAGTTTGTACTTGGTTGGTCGTTTTATTTAATTGTATTTCATTTGAAAAATATACGTTTTGAAGTTGAAGTAAAATCATACCGCAATAATTGGGTCATTCATTACTTGAGGATCGACAAGTCCGGCGAGTACGGCTGACGTCATCCCGAAAATTGTGTTGGCTGTTACTCCGACGTCAACGTTGTTTACCATTAAAGGCATCGTTGCTGTACGGTTGAAATCACTTCGTAATTCTTCTATGGTTTGCATATTGGACAGATAGAATAGAAAGGATAAATTTACAATCGACATGGTGTGTGGTCATGGAAGCCGGTCAGAGATTCATGTAACTTCGACAACTAAACTCATTGTATTGTTGGAATCTTTAAAATACCATCCAACTCTGATGAATGTTTCAGTCATACAAAAATAACTTATGTAGTGTGTACAAAAATAACTGGTAGTGTGTACAAAAATAACTGGTAGTGTGTACAAAAATAACTTAAGTAGTGTGTACAAAAATAACTGGTAGTGTGTAAAAAAAAAACTGGTAGTGTGTACAAAAATAACTTAAGTAGTGTGTACAAAAATAACTGGTAGTGTGTACAAAAATAACTGGTAGTGTGTACAAAAATAACTGGTAGTGTGTACAAAAATAACTGGTAGTGTGTACAAAAATAAGTGGTAGTGTGTACAAAAATAACTGGTAGTGTGTACAAAAATAACTGGGTAGTAGGTTGAAAAATAAATGGTAATGGGTACAAAAATAAGTGGTAGTGGGTACAAAAATAACTGGTAAGGGGTACAAAAATAACTGGTAGTGGGTACAAAAATAACTGGTAGTGTGGACAAAAATAACTGGTAGTGTGTACAAAAATAACTGGTAGTGTGTACAAAAATAACTGGTAGTGTGTACAAAAATAACTGGGTAGTAGGTTGAAAAATAAATGGTAATGGGTACAAAAATAAGTGGTAGTGGGTACAAAAATAACTGGTAAGGGGTACAAAAATAACTGGTAGTGGGTACAAAAATAACTGGGTAGTAGGTTGAAAAATAAATGGTAATGGGTACAAAAATAAGTGGTAGTGGGTACAAAAATAACTGGTAAGGGGTACAAAAATAACTGGTAGTGGGTACAAAAATAACTTAGTTAGTGGGTACTTCGTAGACAAAGTAAATGAATCAAAAAGGAAGCACGGCGCATTGTGGTCCTAGTTTCGGGATAACACTATTCAGACCGATCATCCATGGCATCATTGTGGTCAATGCGGCTTTGGACCGAAAGATATAACAATTTATTTATTACCCAATGTTCTCAGGATTTACCAGCAGGCATCCTGGATTGACATGTGTCACTTTCACACGTATATACTAATTTTCTTTATGTTACTCATACATGCAAGTATACAGTTTTCAGTATGCGCAAAAACTACGATTACTGAAACTTCCGCATCTTGAACGCGCTCGTGGGTTTGTCAACGGTGTGTGGTTCCAGTTGCCACGTAGCCATAGATGTGAAAAGATCTATAGATATGTTGGGTAGCTCTTGTTATAACCAGGTGTCTCCACATAGTAAAACGTATTGATAATTGAGCAATATTTTTGCCCATAGGTTAGAGAACATTAAAGTTGACCTTTTTTTTTTTTGGTTGTAAATTGGCGGGATAACATTTCTTTGATTTCTGTCAATGGGAGGGGCTTCTGATCGACCAGTAAGTGGTTGTGACTTTCGCCAAAAAGCCAGAAATTTCCAAAAATATATCATCCTATCTGGTACATCTGTCTCCACCGTGCGTTTTACACCCTGTATCCTGTACGAAAATGTATTTAATCTCTTTTTTAAAAAAATCGGCACGCGGACACGTTGATGATGTTCAGTTTGATGGATGATCTTCGTAGACTACTTAGGGGCGAATGCAACACTAGAATGAAAACATGTACGTGATTCTCATTATAGAAACACTTACTTCTCAATCAGACTCTCCCTTACATTGACACAATGCACTTCCATAACGGTGAAATGTTTTAACAATAGACAGCATAACTGTGTTACATGGTGACCTCTTATTAAATTTCTATTGGGATTGTTCGATCACAAATATCTATTGGGATTGTTTGATCACAAATTTCTATTGGGATTGTTCGGTCACAAATATCTATTAGGATTGTTCGGTCACAAATATCTATTGGGATTGTTCGGTCACAAATATCTATTGGGATTGTTCGGTCACAAATATCTATTGGGATTGTTCGGTCACAAATATCTATTGGGATTGTTCGGTCACAAATTTCTATTGGGATTGTTCGGTCACAAATATCTATTGGGATTGTTCGGTCACAAAATTCTATTGGGATTGTTCGGTCACAAATTTCTATTGGGATTGTTCGGCTACAAATTTCTATTGGGGTTGTTCGGTCACAAATTTCTATTGGGATTGTTCGGTCATATTTTTTAAAACGCCCCCCCCCCCCCCCACTTTTCACAATCACTTACATACGAACAAATATAATGGTCAACTCTGAATATTTTTTCCTCTGCCGAATGATCATTTTGCAACAACTGCCCAAAACATCTTCATTTTCACTTAAAGAACACGTGGTGGCTAGAAGTGTGCACCGTTGACAAATGCACGGCGTGTTCAAGATGCGGAAATTTCAGAACTGCAATTTTTGGCATCGAATGTGTTTTTGTAAATGTGTCTCAGTTTCATATTTTATTATTTTCTTCCTTTCCCCTTTTTTCTGTGACTTATTTTCTAAGCAAATCTGCTGACCTTTTTTCCGTGACTATTTTACTGCGAATTTTTTTTCTGCTCACCCGTATAACTGGCGTATTTTTTTCCGATACTATATTACTTTTCACTATGTACGTTCCGCCCCTGGGTGCAGTGATCAAGCAGTTTGATATGGTATATCACATGTTCGGGGATGATACCCAACTTCAGAAATCCGCGATCCCCTCTCAGTTCCCTCAGCTTCCTATTATGACACAGAAGACAGTGGAGTCAGTTAAGCATTGGATGACAATAAACATGCTCAAATTGAATGATGAAAAGACTGAGCTGATCCCCATTGCTACCGATCAAAAGCTAAAATATTTTGAAAATACACCATACTTTACTCTCTCAGGCGTGCAGATTGAGTTTGCTCAAACAGTACGAAACTTCGGTGTCTACTTAGACAGAACACTATGGAAAATCACGTTAACATGATTTTAAGGCGATTTTTCTAGAGCTGCACAGAATTAGTCATATCAGATCTTTCTTAAATTTGAATGCATCAAAGAGGCTGATGTCTGCATTCGTTCTATCACGCAAGGACTACTGCAATGCTCTCATGGTGGGTCTTCCAGCTACGCTCCTGGATCAAATTCAAAAAGCACAGAATAATGCGGCTCGAAATGTTCTTCGTAAACGCAAATTCGACCATGCTAAAACTCTTCTGAGAGAACTGCATTGGCTGCCGGTCCGCGCTCGCATAGAGTACAAAATTGCAACTCTGTGCTACCGCTGCTTGCATGACCTGGCGCCGTCCTATCTCCAAGCGCTCATGGCGCCTTATGTACCCACTAGACAACTCCACTCATCCGATAGTGGCAAACTCTCGATACCGCGTGTTCGCCTTGAGACTTACGGAAAGCGCACGTTCGTATTTGCTGGCCCAACCATTTGGAACACCCTTCCTGACGCTCTCAGACACAGCCAGACGCTGGAGTCCTTCAAAACCAATGTAAAAGCTAATCTATTTCGCAAACACCTTCTGGGGTGAAGATGTCTACCATCTTTTCCATCTAGTTATCTCCCAGCTTTGTTTTTGTACCGCGCTTCGAGCCTTTGGGGATGAAGCGTGATTTTTCAAATGAACTTTATTATTATTATTACCAATGCCTGTATTACTCACCTATATTGGTATTTTCTACACATGTCTTTACGACTTACCCATGTCGTTACAATTGCCAGATCGCTCCCTTCAGACTTAGCTTTGTCCAGGAATTTACGCATATAGAAGTAAGTCCTTGGGTCGATGATGTTCGAATTCGAATCATCTGAGAATGGTCTATATGCGTATTTCTTTAGGGCATCGAACGCTGCAAAGAAGACATTAATCATGAACGGAATGCTCTCCGGTTGTGATGCATTCCAAGATAATCATTTGGCACAATCTTAGATTCAAACCGATAATGTCATATTCATCGACGTTCGAGAAGGGAGAAGACGAAATTGAGGGTGCTGAAGACTCTTGAACAAAACCTTAAATTTTGTTTAGAAATTCAACATTCAAACATGACATTCTTGATAGAAAGAGTAAATAATGCGCACTAGCAGAGGGGAAATTTTTTCCGTTTTTTTCAGTGTGCATCCCCAGAAAAGCGGATATTTAGAAAAGTATCCATCCTAAGTAAACTCTCTGATCCAATGTGCTACCTTTTGCTTTTCCCTATGGGGATTCAGGGTTGATCACAGATCTAATGAAAGCTGTTTGTCAAGGAATTATGCTTCAATGGTGTTCGTACCATTTTGTCATTCCTTATGGAAACTTTAACCAGTTCCGCAACGCAGTAAAGCTTACTCACCAATTCATTGTTGATGTCTACTGCAAAGCCAACCGTTTGAATTGGTTTCTAAATATTAAAACTCTATAAGAGATAAATAATATGATGTCCACAATCGATTTATGAGCAACAACAATTTGGACGTTAACATATTGCCTGGAAAGAAAGTTACGTTTCCTTCAACCTTCTTAAGGAGTCCTAGAAATATAGCTCAAAATTACCAAAATGCTATGTCCATGGTGTGGAAATATGTCAAACATAACTCATTAGTAATATTCACGTCTAACCCTAAATGGAATGAAATCGGGGAAATCTTACGTCATGGTCAGAAATCACGTGACAGGTCTGGTTTAGTAGAAAGAGTTTTTGAGTTGGCACTGAAATTGCTATTTGTAGACTTAACCAAACATTAGACTTTTTTACTTTCCACCAGCACCTTGTCATTAGACTGTACTTTACATGGCCGGTTACCAAGGTAAACATGGTGTCAGGAAAAAATGGAAACATGCTGGCAGGTAACCAACGTAAACATGCTGGCAGGTAACCAAGGTAAACATGCTGGCAGGTAACCAAGGTAAACATGCTGGCAGGTAACCAACGTTAACATGCTGGCAGGTAACCAACGTTAACATGCTGGCAGGTAACCAACGTAAACATGCTGGCAGGTAACCAACGTAAACATGCTGGCAGGTAACCAAGGTAAACATGCTGGCAGATAACCAAGGTAAAAATGCTGCAGGTAACCAAGGTAAACATGATGGCAGGTAACCAAGGTAAACATGCTGGCAGGTAACCAAGGTAAACATGCTGGCAGGTAACCAAGGTAAACATGCTGGCAGGTAACCAAGGTAAACATGCTGGCAGGTAACCAAGGTAAACATGCTGGCAGGTAACCAAGGTAAACATGCTGGCATGTAACCAAGGTAAACATGCACCCACACAGTTATAGGATCGTGGTGTGCATATGTAATGAAAGCCCACTGGGATCAAAGGCCGTTGTGGGACATTGATACATTACTATGATAATTGTATAGATCACTTTGCCTGTGTTTGAGAATTGAGTATTATTTTACAAAAAGTAATGCGAAAAATATATATGATCTAACTAAAGACTCCTTGGTTGTCGAATGGTTTAAACTGAGTCAATCTCAAGCTAGCGGCCTTGAGTTCACTGACTGAAGAGTGATTTGACAATGACATAATGAAAATTACGATAACTCCTGCAATGGGGAACGTATAAGAGCATAGTGAGACACACAAAATACTGCGTCTCTTTCCGGTCATTTTGACTTAGTCGTGCCGTTGGAACAAATAGGCAATGAAGCGAGAGTCAAGGACGCGAGAGGCAAGGACGTGAGAGTCAAGGCTATTTCCCAGTCGAAGCCTTGGTCATCTACGCATGCGAAGGACGAAAAATAAATTTTGCATAAACTAACCTGAAGTAAGGTTTGTATTTTGACTGCTACACAAACTTGAGGCTCCCGGGAAAAGATCTCTCAGCCTGTAGAGAATGGATCCCAGGCCAATTTTGACAAAAGTGTCATCGAAATCTGGGGGACCGTTCAATACGCGCTGAAACGTAACTCTGTATGTAAATGAAGCATTTTTTCTATTTTCTGTTAAACATAAATTGACCTGTAGTTAAATACCTAGTATGGGAATTTAATATGGTTGCACCTATTGGTACACGGGTACCAGAATTGATTCTGGTAAACTTAATTCTTCATTTTAACTAAAATAAACTACTACAAATGACATCCCAATAGCATTAGTCAAAATGGGCCCGGACACGCAGCGCCCCCTTTCGGACCCTTGACACATTAGACTCAATGTCATTTGTCGTAGATTATTTTAGTTAAACTGGAGAATTAAGATTTCAAACGTATAGTACATTCAATTACCTTTCATTTGATACCTCATTTTGTCGTACAAACCCAACAAAAATATGTTTAATCGTTTTTTAATCCCAACCTCTCAATTCTGGTACCCGTGTACCAATAGCCACTTCGATTTAATATTTGTCGGGAAAAACGTGTATGTTAACAGATTCCCATGACAACAAAAAAAAATTGTTGGGATTTTTTGGCCGAGGGTTTGGGGCTGGTAAAATAACTTAAATTGATATCAAATAATGTATTGAATTTTTACCTGCCCGGTGATTTTAAATTCAATATTATAAAAAAACACAACCACAAGAAATGTCTAATGCAGTGGTATGACGCTTTTAGAGACGTGCAATAATCTATTCTGTTTATGCTGACGTCCTTATTTGTGAGCTGATTCCCTGCAAGAAGTAAAGAACAACTAAGAGATAACTCACACTGCTTGCTTTATTGAGTCGGCATGACCAAGTGTGTCACCATAGCCTAGCAGCTTCAAGTAGGCATTCACTTGTGGAAGCACGGCGCAGCCCAGCACTGTATATGCACTCTGTCAGATAGATAAAATGGACTTAAGCTAATAGTCTAAACCAGTGGTTTCCACCCTCCCAATTCCGCGACCCTTTAATACAGTTCATCGTGTTGTGACGACCGCCAGCCACAAAATTATGTTCGGTTATACTTCATAACTATAGAGCATATGTGTTTTCAGGTTATCTTAGGCGACCCCTGGGAAAGGGTCGTGCGACCCCCGAAGGGGTCGCGACCCACGGGTTGAGGAACGCTGGTCTAAACCAAACATTTAAATTAATGACATCTACAAATTCCTGCTACATTTAAACTGTTTGCCGGGAGCAGAGCACCATTCCAAGGTGTCCGCAAGGGTTTTGCCTCTCCGTGGCGCGGCGGACTAGTAGGGTGAACCCGACTCCTCGAATCTAAAAAAACCCCGCTAATGGCCACGTGCCGACCGTATGACTCCTTGAGCAAGGAATGGGGTGACACAAAGGTTTATACTCAAGGAGAGGTAGATTTCTGACGAAGCCAAAATCGTATTGCTAATACAACTAAAATTTCAAAGTTGACCGGGGGGGGGGGGGCTAGGGCGGCCATGCGTCGGACTACTGTTGCGGTGGCAGGGCACCCTCCTACACAGCCGACTGCAGGGGGGAAGTGTACACCCCTTGCGCACCTGACGCACGACAGACGTGCGCAAGGCCAACACGTGAATGATCGTGGAATAACGGGTGCGAAGGACCATCCTGAACAAGAACTAGTTGTCCTCCAACTAAATGTTTGTGGAATCAGGCAGAAGTCACACGAAATAACCAAACTACTCCATGGACGTGAAGTTGGCGTAGCTTCTTTCGGGAAACCTAACTGCACGGTAAGCCCTTCCATATCACAGGTTATTCGCTGAACCACTGCAAGTGGGGCAAATGCGCGTTTATTACCACAGCGGTACGAAATGACCTCGCTGTGGAGGACGTTGAAGTGAAGACCTATTTGAACACGAATATCCACACGGTGAGGGTAACCGAATTGGGCAAAGCGATTGCCGTGTCAAACGTTTATAACACTACACGCAATCCCATTACTCTTCGCACTGGCGGAAAGGCGGTCTTCGACAAGACCATTATAGCGGAAGATTTAAATGCCCAATCGCCCATGTGGGGCTATGCCGAGAGGAACGCTTCCGGAAAGTACGTCTAGGAGGTCTGCCTAGAGACAAACTTAATCAGGCACCCACTCTACTCCACACGGGACATAGCACGGAGTCCCGATCAGATCTGACGCTTATCTCAGCGGACCTGGCGTCCAAGCACAGACTGGAGGTCCTAAAATAAATAGGGAGCTACCATCTTCCGATCCTACTAGAGATTGCTCTTGGCACGACCAATGCCCGCTTCGAAAAGTGGCAGTGGCTTTCCTGAAAAACAAGGAAAAGAGGAAAGCCGAGACCAAGCTCGGCCAACTAGATGTCGAATCCAGCGACATCGACGATGTTACCTGCTGGAGGCTCACTGGCGAATTCTGTAAATCGCATGTAAGACGATCCCCAAAATAAACGGGTAAAAAAAATTCAGGCCATTTTTGAACAGGGACCTGAAAGAACTGGTAAAGCAACGAGCCAAAGCCCGGGAACAAGCCGCTAGAAAGAAAACGCCTGCAGGTTACAAACTACTTACCGCTGAAATCCGGGATGCTGTCCAGAAGCCAAAAAAATTGAAGTGGGGTATGTGCACGTGAAAAGTTCGATCTTCAGGACGAAAAAAGGTATGGCGATTACAAGGCAATATCTCTGGAATGGAGAAGCTGAGACCGCTAAAGAGTGCAAATTGCACCGAGGCGAGCGATGGCAAACGAGCAAGGACGCTCAATAAACACTTTGTACAGGTGAATAAGAAAATCTGAGGGACTGACGAAAGTCACACCATCAGAAGCCTGAGGAAAAAAGGAGCTCGTGCCCAACATGTTGGGCCACATCAAGAGATTTTCACATCACTTTTCACCATGCAGGAATTGCGACCGCTCTAGGAAAGTGCAAAAAGGCACAATCACAAGAGCCCGATTAGGTTCATAACGAAATGTTAACCCACATGTGGAAGCAATCGAGAGAAATTCTACTGGCTCTCATAAACAGAACCTGGACTACAGGCAAGCTGCCGAAAGTGTGGGAAAAGGCAACCATTGCATAAGATTGAAAACCAGGGCATCTGCCAGCCAACCACCGTCCAATATTTTTAACATTGTGTGTAGGGAAAGTAGCTGAGCTATTAGTTAATGCAAGACTCTACTGGTTCTTAGAAAAGAATTAGTGCTTACCACCGACGCAAGATTGGTTCCGCAAGGGTCGCAAAACCAATGGACCAAGTCAAACTTTCGATGACTAATGAACTCCAAATGATGAATCGCTCGATGGCGGTGTTCTTTTATCTCCAATAGTCATACGACAGAGGGTGGCTCACTGGCGGTGTTCTTTGATCTCCAATAGGCATACAACAGAGGGTGGCTCACTGGCGGTGTTCTTTGATCTC
The DNA here is from genome assembly GCA_964017045.1 of Omphiscola glabra. Taxonomy (NCBI): domain Eukaryota; kingdom Metazoa; phylum Mollusca; class Gastropoda; family Lymnaeidae; genus Omphiscola; species Omphiscola glabra. The sequence goes on from OZ024798.1 coordinate 38,636,017, forward strand.
CAATAGGCATACGACAGAGGGTGGCTACCGGCTTCATGTATAAGTTTCAAAATCTGGGGATTTCTAGTACGAGTGGGTGAAGGAAGTTTTAAGGAATCGAAAAATTGCCACACGGGTTGGCAATAGCCGGTCGAATCAGCTTGTCCTAGAGGACGGACTCCCGCAGAGGTCAGCTCTCAGATGTACCTTATTTCTCGCCTATTTGTATGACCTACAAGGGAAACAGGAGTCCGAGAACGCCATGTTCACTGATGATCAAGTAATTTGAAGTTCGGGTATGGATGTCAGACAATTGCAGAACCAGCTACAAGGTTACCCATATTGAATTGAAGCCTATACGAACAGGTGGAAAATGGTCGTCAACACTGACAAGACGGTCCACTCCTTATTCATAAACGGACTGAACGCACTAAAGCATGAGATTAAGCTATCCATCTGCGGCAAGATTCTAAAGTGGGATCGGCCACTAGTGTATTTTGGGTTGAAGATGGGTCAAAAACTCCAACTACATAACCATATACACGAACTATGCGCCACATTCACACAAACCTAAACTGGTAAGAAAGCTTACTTGTACTGAATGGGGCGCGTACTTAAGACTACTAAGGGCTCTTTACCTTGGTAGCGTGAGAAGTGCAATGGACTACAGTCTCCCAGGCCACTCTTTCGCGAGCCGCAAGGCTCTAGAGGGACTGGACTGCAAACAGAGCCGAGCTCTCAAGTTCGTGTGTGGGGCGATACGCACAACTCCTAAGGCTGCAGTAGAAATTCTAGCAGACGTAGAACCATTTGATACAAGGAGGAAAAGGGCAGTCTTAACGGCGGTGGAACGATACCGACGTATGGAAAGACAGGAACCCTGCTTTCAGATACAAGAGAAATTGATAAAGAAGACAAGGCTAAATAGACCACCATTTATGGCTGTGGTCAACGATCTTGAGGGAGATCTGGACTTACCCGAAAGCAGGGAAGAAGTGAGGGTGATCCCATCACGGGGACCCCATGCAAGCCCAATCCCACCTGAAATACGTCTCGCTCTAGCAAATACTGCAATCCCAAAAGCCACCCCCAGCCAGAACTAAGGGAGGAAGCGCTTAAAAAACGATTAATGCCTATTCGGACATCGTGGTGGAAGTCTTCACGGACGGCTCATGCCTCGTCGGGGAAAACCGTAGTTGCTACATCACTCTCTGTCAATACCCAAACGATATAGCTCCACCCAAGGAGCTATCAGGGCCCAGTGGAAAGAATAGAACCAGCTTCGATGCAGAACGGAGCAAAAGCGCTCTGTAATGGAAACTCGGGAGACAAAAGCAGAGTCCCATCACCAAGATGAAATCAGGCTACTGTGTTGATTTTTTTAAAAATTACTTTTGTGTCTTAAATAAAAAAAATATCAAAAATAAATATCTCAATAAGATTTTAAATGTTCATTTATATGTCTTTCTGTTATAATAGAATCTACTATACATAGTATGAAGAAATATGTTTGTTTGTATCGCATACATTTCTACATGGATTAATTGATTTGGATCAAACTTGGGATACAGTATTATTTCACTTCATTATCCAGATGAAAACGATGACGGAGTTGAATTTTTTAAAGTATAATGTTCAGGGTTGTGGACCCAATTTTAGTGTGTTTTTATATGAACTACAGAGATAAAATGACAATTAATGGGTGAATCTGGACCAAACTTAGTACAAATGCCCTTGAAATTATATCTTTTTAAAAAAAACGGCATGGTATTGAACTCACACCGTTTACCACTGTTGGGGTCAGGGACACTATTTTCATAAAGGGTCCTTATCTTAGTGATAATTAAACCGTCACCTATTAGAACGGAGCTCATGTTTTAACTTTAATATACAACGTGTAGTGCTAGGGCTTGTTTTTATATATTTTAGTATTGAAATAACGATTACATTATCAGAGTCAGTTTTCCCAAGGTACTTTTTTAAATATCATTTTTTCACGTTTTCTGAAGTTTCTATATCTAATGGTAGAATGTTCCATTTTTTAAATAACGGTTTCAGATTATGCAAATGACCAGCGAGACAAATGGACGTTGAAATAAAATGGATTGAGTTATAAAGAGAAGTATTAAGTATTAGGGGAAGACTTACCACTAGATGGTCTGGTGAGTTGCTCCAGTACTTGGCTTTGTCGTTGTAGACTTGTCGCCAGAATAGCATCGTGGACGTGTTGTAAGGCTTGGTCTTGTCTTGGTAGTCGGTAATAGCCTGGTACAGTTGGATGCGATGAGGTAATAGCTAGGTACAGTTGGATGAGATGAGGTAATAGCCTGGTACAGTTGGATGAGATGAGGTAATAGCCTGGTACAGTTGGATGAGATGAGGTAATAGCCTGGTACAGTTGGATGCGATGAGGTAATAGCTAGGTACAGTTGGATGAGATGAGGTAATCGCCTGGTACAGTTGGATGAGATGAGGTAATAGCCTGGTACAGTTGGATGAGATGAGGTAATAGCTAGGTACAGTTGGATGAGATGAGGTAATAGCCTGGTACAGTTGGATGAGATGAGGTAATAGCTAGGTACAGTTGGATGAGATGAGGTAATAGCTAGGTACAGTTGGATGAGATGAGGTAATAGTCTGGTACAGTTGGATGAGATGAGGTAATAGCCTGGTGTTGAGACCCTCTGGTCCTCACTTGTGTGAGACCCGCTGGCTCACACAACCTACGGGTCACTTCTCAGTCGCTTGTCACGTGATCGACTCAATTAGGCCAGTACTGATGATAATAATGACTCATAGTCAGAAACAATGGAGGTTCCCGGTCAACCAGAAAAATGGTCAGCGTGCGACCAAGCTTGTGACCTAGGGTCAGCTGGTTAACCATTGGTTGACCAGACGAAAAATTAGCATATAGTATATTAATCATATGTATGACCCAGAGGTCACCGTTAACTGGACTTAGGTCAGCGTTAGGCTGGATCCGAGTATATATAGAGTTGTAAGTCAGTTAGTCGTTCTCTCTCGTCCCTGTAATTACGGTAGTGTAATTGACAGACAAGTATGAGCCTGGCTTATGACTATTTGCTTTTTGGAGTGTGTCCAATCAAGTGTCGTAGGGTTGGTAACATTATTATTGTTGTTAGTTTCACATGTTTGTAATGTTAGCATTTTGTTAGAGGATATGTTAGGATTATAGTTAGTTATCAAGTCATTGTTAGAATACTACGTTATATGTATGATTAGTAATATTGTGATAAGACTGTAATTCTTAGTTGTAGCTTATGTTGTATCTATTATTCTCTTTACAGCCAGTTAGTTAGTTAGTTAGTACAGTTGAAGTAGTTAGTTTAGTAAGTTAATACAGTTAGTACGTTAGCTCACTTCAGTCAGTTGAATGAGATTAGGCTCAGGGCTATAGAAGCATATGCCATAGCAGAGCTCAGTAGACTAGAACTCAGTACTGTATAAGACGTCAGCGGTTAACAGTTTAACCCTGACGCAGTAATTGCACAAGGCAGATAATAACAAGCGAGTAACGCACTAGAGAGATAAGGTCAGCAGACGACCCAAACAGAAGTGTTGTAGAGGTAGCAGAGCGTGGCGAGCAGTTCCTCCCCACCCCCTGCACAGCTGAGTGACCAGTGGCTTTGTTGTGTGCTGTAAGAGTCTGGCAGTGTGTATAGCAGACGAGAAGCAGGCAAGAGAGGGCAAGCCGAGACGACCGTTCCACCGAACGTCCAGCATCATAACATCGAGTTATTAGTATAGCATTGTATTTGTATCGACATTAAGTATTACTATTTGTATGTTTCTATATGTATTTAGTATTTTACTAATTAAAATAATTATTTGTGGCTGAACCACTGGTGTTTTTAAGTAATAGTAACGTTATTGTTATAACTGTTGATTGTAGTAATTATTCCCTAGACATAGTCATAGTAATACTAATCAACGTAGCGCTAGGGACCTTTATCTATATATATATCCCCTGTTCTGAAAGTATTATTCGTGGCTCGACATTTTGGGGACCAGATATATATATAGATAAGAAATAGAATTTTCGACACCTGGTACAGTTGGATGAGGTGAGGTAATAGCCTGGTACAGTTGGATGAGATAAGGTAATAGTCTGGTACAGTTGGATGAGATGAGGTAATAGCTAGGTACAGTTGGATGAGATAAGGTAATAACCCGGTATAGTGTCCAAATTGGAATAAGATAATTTTCATTACATCATATACTTCATAATCCAAACAGATGAACGCTATTTGTTCGATTCAATATAATTATAGTAATTTAAAGGAATTCAGAAGCCAATTCACAATACAAGCGCATATTTCTCTCTCTCTCTCTCTCTCTCTCTCTCTCTCTCTCTCTCTCTCTCTCACTCTCTCTCTCTTTCTCTCTCTCTCTCTCTCTCTCTCTCTCTCTCTCTGCGCATGACATTCAAAACTTCATCTTAATACTAAAAATAACGAAACAATATATTCTTATAATTATGCAGCTGTTACAGCCACCAATATTATCTACATTGAAACAGCCACACAAATAATCTCTACACCAACTGCGCCCACTAAAAAATAGCTATAGCGAGGACTGACACACCACCTGACGCATCACATTATATTCATAGATGTTTCACAGTTTAATGTAGACTGATTGTATCTCGAAGAAAATATTTTGATCCTTTTGCAATTGGTTAAACTTAATCCTGCCATACTTTTAATTCTAATTTCAAATATACTTGTAAATTAATAGACTTACATTTATGGCCAGTATAAGCTGATTGCCTGAAGGTTTGGGGGCAGCTCCGTACTGGACGGCCTCGAGGAGAGTCGACGTGACCCAGGCCGTGACAAACATGTTGTTGTCAACGATGTCCAGCAGACTCAGTGGCTCGTCCCTAATTACGGAACCGCATAAATTAAACTTAATTACACTTCTGTAAATACCTCTAGTCTGTGGCCATTGCTTGAGAAGGATAAACGGGACATCCTCCAGCGCCTGAAAGAAACATTACTTCATATCATACAAACTAAATATATTATTGAGGCACTATTTGAAGAAAAATCGTGTTGTAAAACTAATAAAAATTGGAATTATCCCTCACAGATTCCTTACATCAGTTCGATCAGGTCAAATTCTTTCTCCTAAATTTAGGACCGAAAGATATAAAAATCATTAAAAGATTACTAATTAAGTTATTATTGTCACTAAAGTAGTTCATTTTTGACTGATTTCTACGCGATATAAATATTTTAGATGTCTTGTATTTATATTTGTATAACTATCAACTGTTGTCTTGGTTTACATTGTTATAACTATCAACTGTTGTCTTGGTTTATATTGTTATAACTATCAACTGTTGTCTTGGTTAACATTGTTATAACTATCAACTGTTGTCTTGGTTTACATACGCATTTATTTAAGTTCTGAAAATAAATATGAACAATGTTATAAAAAAAATTCCATATATTAGGATCATTAGAAAGAAACTTATCTTGTCTTAAATCAACAATCTAGGATAATCATGAGTTCATAATTTCATATTAACAACGGAACAACAGCCAGTTACGTTGGGAGCAACATCAGTTCATGTTAACAACGGAACAACAGCCAGTTACGTTGGCAACGGAACAAGAGCCAGCTACTTACTTTAGTGAAACATCAGTTCATATTAACAGCGGAACAACAGCCAGCTACTTAAGTGAAACATCAGTTCATATTAACAGCGGAACAACAGCCAGTTACGTTGGCAACGGAACAACAGCCAGCTACTTAAGTGAAACATCAATTCATACTGACAATCTCATTAAAGAGATCGGAAAAAGTATCCTATTTTTTTTACAAACAGTACAAAACCATTTCCTCTATATCTTGCCGCCATTGCTTTTTATTTGTGTAAATCTATTTTTCAAACGTCCTTTATTTCTCTATCTTACCATCGTTAACCAATTAGATGATATGCCAGCGTGACATTTCTTAATATCATCTAAATACGATTATCATCTAATACGATAATTTTTACTGAAATAGCAAGGAAGACAAAATTCAGTTTATTAAATAAATGAAAAACAATTTCAATAAGCTGTGTGTCAGTTTTGAAAACGTATTCAACCGAGGCACATTTCTCTGGAATGAATTATTATTACAAACAATTATTATAAATATTTTTTAATTAAAAAAAAAAAAAACAACTGTCAACTACTTGCTCCCGTGACGTCATCTGGAACAACTGATCAATGAATTCAGAAGAAACTTCAGTTGGTTTCCTTGCCAAGACATCATTCAGTCCATGCACACAAATGAGAACAACAAAACATAATGTTGTAAACATTTCTTGTTCCTCAGTCCCTTGTTCAAAGGCTACTTATGTTGGTCCAAGCCCTCAGTCCCTTGTTCAAAAGCTATTTATGTTGGTCCAAGCCCTGGTAGCAATGTCGAACATTCTTGAACTATTGGATATTTTTATAATGTCTGCGGTTTGCAACAGTCACACAAAAGTCCTCCTCCACGCACACACACAGAATATGAGTCGTGAATTATACTTCATTACGCATACACTAATGAATATCTATTTCATATTATTGTCATGAAAAGTACTATTAAATGCTTCTGATTAAGCATATTGCTTATCGGTAGACCTCTTTTTTCAGACTTTTGTCGTTTGGCGATGGTGGCAAACTGCGTTTGTGTACCTGTCGCTGAAAAGCCGGCGACTATAAATTAGCCTTAGTTTTTGTGGGGTCAAGAATAGTGCATATTCAACGCCCTAATGCGAAGAAACTCGGTGCGATCCTTCAATTTTATAAGTTTAGTTTAATAAAGAGATTATGAATAATCTATTAAAGTAAATTGATTATAAACGTGGTAAGTGTAATTTTTCCCCTCGGTAAGTAATGTAAACATCTCTCTTTGCAATAATTTGAGAACTATATTTACATAATCCAAATCTGACAATTAGTTGAGATTGGCTGAATGACCAGTGAAATTAGCCCGTTTGTCAGCTGGTATCTCCCTTTTATATTTAAAAACACCAGTCCATCGCGAAACTTCGCTTCTTGTATTTTGTTGTTGTTGTTTCATGCCATTTATGATGATAAACCGTAAATGGTTTGAAGCCTCACTGCGATTACAGACTAATAAAGCTATTGATAAGGAACTTCAGTCACAGGGGGAAATTAGAACGCGTAATCTAATCAGCATCCCTCAATATTTAGCTGAACGAAATTTGACTTTTCGGGGATCTTAAGACAAATTATTTACGCCACACAATGGAAATCTGTTTCGGCCTTGTTGAAATGTGTAAACATTTCTATTTAACAATTATACAGAGAGCTTGTAATCAATGCGGGCCTGTATATGGAGCCAGTGAAGTAAGTGAAGTAGTGGAGTTGAAGAAAGTATATTATTAAACTAGCTAAATCACTCAAATAGTTCAGCTTTATTCTTGAGTGCTCAGCAGATATGATTCACGTGTAGCGGGTGTCATTTACATTGTACTATCAGAGTGTTAGAAGTAGTAGACATAGCGATAAAAGAACATTTTTTAAAAACTGTTATACAAAATAATGGTCGAGAATCATTTAAAAGTATTATCGATATTATTTTTTTAAACAGAACCTACTAGACTTACACAGTTGAAGAGGCCAGGGCTGCGAAAATGGTTTCAAGATAAAGGGGGAAATAAAGGAGTGTAGGCACGGGTTATGCAGGGCAATGAACATGTCTGTAATACTCCCCTGTGCAGTGACGTCTTAAGGCATGGGCCCAGTTGGCACTAACCCAGGGCCCCGCGAATAATATTAAAGTGTGTCATATTTCTTGTATTATATTAACTTTATCAGTTGCATGGATGTAACTATCTCAAGAACCATATTTGTAACTATTATTTGCATAATAAAGAACTGTGTGATATATATACTCGGACCTATTTAATTCTTGAGAGATAAATTAAGGATGACCATACATATTAATAAAGTGAGTATTAGATAACATGCTGAACAGCAATACTCAGCTATGTTACACCTAACTACGCAACAGCTCAGTAGTAAAAGAAGTGGTGAAAAGTCTATTCTAGCGCCAGTTAAAGTACTACTGAATTTAATTAGCACTATAGAAAGGAATTTATAGGTCACCAAAGAATAATTCTTTTAAAAAGTAAATTTATGATAAAAAAAAACAACAACCCCTAAGTGGTTAATTAAGGTAGATCGTACCTCATTTCATAAGGTTAGGTTTAGGGATAGATTTAGGGTTCAGGTTAGGTTTAGGGATAGATTTAGGGTTCAGGTTAGGTTTAGGGATACATTTAGGAAATGTTTTCATTATTTTTTAACGTTTTATTCTTAATTTTACCGATCAAGGCAATCAAGTTGGCGGCCATGGTAAAAAAACGCGGTACGATCTATTCGAATTTACCATTTTTAAAAATTTTCTAAACTGAAAAATATATTTATATAATAAATAGAACCCAACAGTCACCTTAGGCCTAAGCTGAAGGCAGAAATATCTAGGCATTCAAGTATAATAATAATTTGTTGTCATTGCTTAAATCTTAAAGTCATGTTCAGCTTATGTAGCTCTAACACAGAGATCGATTTGATTGATTACACCATAACAATCATTTCCCAATGTTCGTTTTTATAGTGGGGCACTTGTGAGTTGGAACGTTTGTGAGTTTGTTTTTTTTTAAATTTTGAACGGATCGCCGCCAATGTTCCCTTTGAGCTGCGCAGCCGCGCAGCTACCTCACAGATGCCGCGCAGCAATTTTGAGCATCCGCGCAGCAAATTTTCATAGAAATACATTCGAACAGATACGCTGCACTCTGCAAAGTAAAACTTTGCACACCGCTTTATGATTTTGCACACGAACCAGCAAACCTTAGAGGGAACATTGATCGCAGCTATTACAATAAAATATTTATAATAAATGTATATGCTTCTAGGTGTATAACCCTTTAAGGGGAAATGAAACGTAGTTATAGGAGTGAAGCACAGAAGAGAATAAGAGTTGCATGCAGGGGTGACAAGGGAAAGGTGTAAACTTGCCAAATTAACATCTTGGTTAAATCTAAGCGAAATAGAAGCTACTAGTATTGCTCCTCAAAATAGTAGCTATAATGATCAATAAATTGATCGTGGGCCCTTAATATATAGAAGAAGAAGAAGAAAAAGAAAATACAGTAGCGTCCGTTATTGTATCTAGCAATCCAGTTCCAGACATACCATTACCTATTTCACCAGCTGGGGGAATTGTAAAAGATGAAACACACAAGCTGTGTCGGAAAACGAGAGTTGATTCACGACACCGATCACGGGCTCTGGACAATTAAGAATACGTGTACATTTGAGTAGTGGTCACAGTGGGCCAGCATTGTGTCAGAATCATGACTGCAACCTTTCAAACTCAGACAGAGTGTAGCCTAGAGATGGAGAAGAAAGAACTAAGACAAGGTATTTATCAAGGAATGAGTTCAAACGTGAACTGCGGAATAGCGAGTGTGTAAAACGTGAATGGCTTCTCTACTCACCATCCCAGGGCTGTTTGTATTGTATTGCATGCCGTCCACTGTCCAAGATAGAATGGCTTCTCTACTTACCATCCCAGGGTTGTTTGTATTGTGCTGCATTCCGTCCATTGTCCAAGAAAGAATCTACCTTTGTTTCATTGACTGGAAACATAACAATCTTATTGTAGAACATAATAATGGAGAAGAGCATCCCAAGAATATGACTGCATATTTTCCGTAGCCGCAAAGAAACTGGGTGTTTAAATGCTTTATTAATCAAACATCATAGGTCAGAACAGAAGAACTGGCTAAAATTTCTGAGACATGTGCTTTCTGTCGTTCGCGTTCTTGCCTAAAGAGGTTTGGCATATCGGGGAGAGAGTCTATTGAGTCAGTAAACAATGGAAATATTTTAGGTATTTTAGAGCTGTTGAGTGAATTCGACCCTTTTTTGAAAGAGCATCTCAAACTCTATGGAAATGATGAAAAGGGGAAAGCATCGTATCTGTCAGCAAATATTTGTGAAGACTTTTTAGATCTAATTGGGGAAGATGTACTTTGTGGTATTTGCAAGAACTTAAGGTGTCAAAGTATTATTCAATAAGTGTGGATTTTACTTCAGGCATTTCACAAATTGATCAACTGACACTTACGGTCCGGTACATTCGAGGATGTAAGTCTTTGGAACTTTTCATCAAGTTCATTCCCATATTTTCCCATGGAACAAAGGATCTAGTGGACACTGTTGTGAGTTTCTTGAATGAGAACAAAATTCTGCTATCAAACTGTCGTGGTCAATCGTATGACAATGCTTCAAATATGTATGGACGCTACACTGGATTGCAAGCACGGATACGTCAACTGAACGAGTTTGTCGTATATGTCCTTTGTGCTGTTCACATCCTGAACTTAGTGGGCTTACAAGCAGCAGAGTGTTGTCTACAAGTTGGAGAATTCTTTGACTTTATCCAGCGCCTATATACATTTTCTTCAGTTTCTACACATCGATGGATTGTTCTGGAATCTTCCTTAGGAAAATCTCCCGTTGTCGTAAAGCGTCTGTCTGACACAAGATGGTCGGTACATTTTGATGTAAAGCATCTGTCTGACACAAGATGGTCGGCACATTTTGATGTAAAACGTCTGCCTGGCACAAGATGGTCGGCAAATTTTGATGTAAAGCGTCTGCCTGACACAAGATGGTCGGCACATTTTGATGTAAAGCGTCTGCCTGACACAAGATGGTCGGCACATTTTGATGTAAAGCGTCTGCCTGACACAAAATGGTCGGCACATTTTGATGTAAAGCGTCTGCCTGACACAAGATGGTCGGCACATTTTGATGTAAAGCGTCTGCCTGACACAAGATGATCGGCACATTTTGATGTAAAGCGTCTGCCTGACACAAAATGGTCGGCACATTTTGATGTAAAGCGTCTGCCTGACACAAGATGCTCGGCACATTTGCCGTCAAATCTCTGCATGAAAGGTTTCGAAAAAATTCAAGATGCGCTGGATTCCGTATCAGCTGAATACGAGGCGTGAGGCAGAAGGACCAAGTAAGGAAATTGATAATTTTTTCTGACAATTCTTTGGAACGACATTCTGGAATGAGTGAACAAAACAAGTAAGACTTGGAATATAGTGATAGTAAGAATCGGAAACGAAATCGAAGTGTCCGTCTAAGTAGCTATGATGGACCAGAAGAAGTGACAGATCTATCTAAACATGATAAAAGTGAAAAGTTCAAGATCAAAACTCTCTGAACTCTGACCTGACACAACGTACACACTCCGTGAACTCTGACCTGACACAATGTACAGACTCCCTGAACTCTGACCTGACACAACGTACACACTCCCTGAACTCTGACCTGACACAACGTACACACTCCCTGAACTCTGACCTGACACAACGTACACACTCCCTGAACTCTGACCTGACACAACGTACACACTCCCTGAACTCTGACCTGACACAACGTAAACACTCCCTGAACTCTGACCTGACACAACGTACACACTCCCTGAACTCTGACCTGATACAACGTACACACTCACTGAACTCTGACCTGACACAACGAACACACTCCCTGAACTCTGACCTGACACAACGTACACACTCCCTGAACTCTGACCTGACACAAAGCACACACTCCATGAACTCTTACCTGACACAAAGCACACACTCCCTGAACTCTGACCTGACACAAAGCACACACTCCGTGAACTCTGACCTGACACAACGTACACACGCTTATCCTTGGATTTGACATGTGTTTTCCTTCTTTACGAAATTAAAAACTATTGATTCCGGTGACCTAAATAAAAAGTGTGAAGATCTAGCTAATATGTATCACAAAGACCAGCTAATATGTAACACAAAGACCAGCTAGTATGTATCACAAAGACCTGCTAATATGTATCACAAAGACCTGCTAATATGTATCACAAAGACCAGCTAGTATGTATCACAAAGACCTGCTAATATGTATCACAAAGACCTGCTAATATGTATCACAAAGACCAGCTAGTATGTATCACAAAGACCTGCTAATATGTATCACAAAGACCAGCTAGTATGTATCACAAAGACCTGCTAATATGTATCACAAAGACCAGCTAATATGTATCACATAGACCTGCTAATATGTATCACAAAGACCAGCTAATATGTATCACAAAGACCAGCTAATATGTATCACATAGACCTGCTAATATGTATCACATAGACCTGCTAATATGTATCACAAAGACCAGCTAATATGTATCACAAAGACCAGCTAATATGTATCACATTGACCTGCTAATATGTATCACAAAGACCAGCTAATATGTATCACAAAGACCAGCTAATATGTATCACATAGACCTGCTAATATGTATCACAAAGACCAGCTAATATGTATCACAAAGACCAGCTAATATGTATCACAAAGACCAGCTAATATGTATCACAAAGACCAGCTAATATGTATCACAAAGACCAGCTAATATGTATCACAAAGACCAGCTAATATGTATCACATAGACCTGCTAATATGTATCACAAAGACCAGCTAATATGTATCACAAAGACCAGCTAATATGTATCACAAAGACAAGCTAATATGTATCACAAAGACCAGCTAGTATGTATCACAAAGACCTGCTAATATGTATCACAAAGACCAGCTAATATGTATCACAAAGACCAGCTAATATGTATCACAAAGACCAGCTAATATGTATCACAAAGACCAGCTAGTATGTATCACAAAGACCAGCTAATATGTATCACAAAGACCAGCTAATATGTATCACAAAGACCAGCTAATATGTATCACAAAGACCAGCTAATATGTATCACAAAGACCAGCTAGTATGTATCACAAAGACCAGCTAATATGTATCACAAAGACCTTAATAAGGATGCCATATTAAATGAATGCAAGCATCTCAAGAACTACCTGGTTCTTGATGAAAATTGTGAAACTATCGCTGCTTTGTATGAACAAATAATTACTGACAACTTGAAATCTGTATTTCCTAATGTGTTCATGTCCATGATGATAACCAACTTTACAGGGAAATGTTCATTTTCAAGATTGAAGCTCATAAAGAATCAGTTTCGCATTACAATGGAATAAAACCTTTTGAACTGGCTTTCACTTATGTGCATGGAAAATGACATACTTAAGACCATTGACGTAAAACCAATAATAAAGCAAAATACGCAAACTATTATGTTGATTTATATTAGATAATTTATTCTATTTATCTGTCAATAATGATAATTTATCATCCTCTGTGATTATTTATAGTTTATTTCTGATAATTTTTTAAAACTGTTATTGATTTTGAATGATTATGTTGTTTTTTTGTATCAATAAATTGAATTCATCGAAGTTTAACTTTATTGAATGTTTATTTTTTTTTTACATGTTTATTCCTCTTGGTGAGTTGGTGGAGAATAGAAACTATTTGCACCCCCCCCCCAATGTTGGAACATGGGGCGTGTGCCCCCTTTGGCCCCCCTTCTTACGTCCCAGGTGTGTTGTGTTGCTAGGGGACCCCAGGGCATTGCTGTGCCCAGTGCCTCCTATGTTGTTAAGACGGCCATGCCCCTGTGTATATTATAGGCTAAACTTAGTGTTTGGTGTTTTTCTCTTTTTTTGGGGTGGGGGAGTGGGGGGGGGGGTACCTATTGCTGTAGCCGCTGTCCAGAGTAGCTTTAGTGAATTAAAGGTTATAAAAACATATTTACAACTATCCATGCCTCAAGACAGAATGAATTCTTTGAAAAAAAATTCAACAGAAAAGGATATTGCAAAGAATATAAATTTTAATAAAGAAAGTGAAATTTAAAAAAAAATTTGCTGACTTAAGCCTAAAGGCGTGAAAAAATGTCATCGGTAGGTTAATTGTTCATCCTGTACTAATACAAGTTTAGCAAAAAAACGTATTACTTTGTTCATTGTTTGTTTAAAAAAGCAACCTAATTACTTAACTCATTATCTAACCCCTAGTTTTTTTCCTACCAAAAAATGTTTATGATTATAAATAAAATGGGCGCCAAAGTTAAGCTTGCCCGGGGCGTCAGCAGCAGTAGGGCTGGCTCGGTCAAAAGAGGGGCCACTGGTTGTTGACAATATCAAATGACCATAGCAAATTTCCATCCTAAGCACCCAACGATAAAAAAGTGCTTTAGAATTAATAGTAGTAATAGTTTATTAGATTGAATTACTTGAGTATTGGCTTATCTGAAGCCTAACAGAATAAATAAAAGCTTACTCATGTCTTATCAGGTCAAGTATTATATTTTTTATGTTTGTACTGTAAATAATTAATGATTGAGTGAAACGGTGAACATTTATGATAGATAACTAGAAATATGTAGATAGCTTGAGTTGGGTTACAGTGATGATATATATTTCTCATTATATTGACACGTTGAGATGGGCGACAGTGGTAAGAGATAACTAGAAGTATATAGACAGGGTGAGTCAGGTGACAGTGGTGGTAGATAACTAGAAATATATAGACAGGTTGAGTTGGGAAACATGAAGTTAAGACACTGCATAATGAGGTATTATCTTTTTAATCTTTGACTATCTATGTGTACCTTTATCTAATCCCATAGCTTTACTTCTATGTGCATCTATATTCTCTTACTTAGCCGCGGTGTTGAGAGAATGGAATATGAATTAAGTAATATGAAAAACTCTGGTATTTAAATACATGTTTTTAATAGATACAAGTATTGAATTGTTGTAAGTACACCAAAGGATTAGATGTTCCACCACCACATTTGACATTTAAATGTATGTAACCAATCAACTGAATTTATTTGTTGTTGTCAAAATGATTTCTTTTTCTTCTTAGTTAACCGCTGAGTACATAATACCCTGGCAACGGAATGTTTCTTCCTGACCCTGTTGTTTATTGTTATGTAAGTGAAAAAAGTTATTTATTAGCATTTTTTCGAAATTTCATTTCGTTATTAAAACACTAACTATTTAGGTGTAATCATAAACCTTGAGCATGGGCGCCCGCACTATGGGTCCAGCTGGGTCACAAGATCCACATAGGAAAGAAATATATTTATACTAAAAAATATTAATATTTGTACTTCGTCCCTATGAATATAAAATCGTATATAGAAAAATAAATAGTATTTCTTTGTATATTTGACTAATGACAAAATTTGTCATTCGATGATGATGAGTGTAAGGCATGTTGTAACCCAACAACTGTGACCACATCGACGACACTGATAAGAGAGGACCACTAACTTGAAGAACAAACTGCATGTAGTGACTTGACCATTTCACACTTGCAGGAGTTTGAAGCTGTTGTCGGTCGTACTCGAGCTGCGGTACATTACTATAATCATCACTAAAATTTGACACTGGAATATCAAAACATAATAATTTTTGCTCTGCTATGGCAAACAATTATTTTGATTTAGGTCGATGTAGTCAGTCAACATCTCAAATGTCAGATCTTTTAAAATATCATTTACTCACAAACCTATATTGACCAATAGATGGTGACAATTTCAGAGATGATAGACCTGGCAAAAAACGTTGTTTACAGTTTGACTGGCCAGTTTTCTCCCTGGCTTGTCTACTTGTGGACTTTGCTCTCGCAACTATAGAATTATTAGAATACACTGAGATGAAGAGGCATTTTATCTGTGTACTTAAATATTGCAGCAATAGTTAACATTGAGTTGACGAGGCGTCGTATCTGTGGACTTAACTCTTGCAGCTATGGTTAACGTTGAGATGAAGAGGCATCGTATCTCCTGACTTGGCTCTTGAAGCTTTAGTTAACATTATAGGATGAAGAGCCCTCGTATCTTTGTAGTACAAGTAAGTCGCAGCAATCTTAGCAACTCGAATAACAAGAGTGATGATCCTGACTAAAAAAGGTGTCTTCAGACAAATAATATTTGTTCCGTACTTGGATTCTATGATATCATTTCTGTCCAACCGTTTCTTTTAAGACAACAGTCCCCAGTTCCAGCTACTCAGACTTTGGCATGATATCATGACATGTCTTAATCGTGTCCAGTTTAAGAAGAGCGTTGATATCATTACTAGTTTTTACTCAAATGACAACTTTGAGCTTGAAGCAATGAACTGATTTGATTGTTGGAGCATGCGGCTACAATCACGCGATATTAAAAATGACTTGCAGCTCATCGAATTTCTGCCAAGCACAGACTTCTTCCCATCTATTCGCCAAGCTATTCTTATTGCACATACTTTACCAACAACAACATGCACCATGGGGCGCTCCTTGAGTACCCTCAGACGGGTCAACATTTGGTTTCGTTCGACAGTGAACGACGAATGTCCTTCGGGTTGTATTTGGCTTCCTTTGTGTATATCTGGAGGATGCCTGGAGGACTCTTGTAGGCGGCCTATGTCCTAGCGATGAAGATCGGCTGCTGTTCCTCCGGGACGAAGAGGATGAGTGTAACGCGTTTAGCTGTGAACGTTTCAGGCAAGTTTTCAAAAATTGAGATTAAGAATATCACGAAGTGTGTGAGTCTATTAGCTGTAGAGTTTAGATAATAAGCTTAATAATTAATTTTATTAGGTTTTTCTGGTAAGATGTGTTTTAAGTAGGTGTTCTGGTAAGATGTGTTTTATGTAGGTGTTCTGGTAATATGTGTTTTATGTAGGTGTTCTGGTAAGATGTGTTTTATGTAGGTGTTCTGGTAAGATGTGTTTTATGTAGGTGTTCTGGTAAGATGTGTTTTATGTAGTTGTTCTGGTAAGATGTGTTTTATGTAGGTGTTCTGGTAATATGTGTTTTATGTAGGTGTTCTGGTAAGATGTGTTTTATGTAGGTGTTCTGGTAAGATGTGTTTTATGTAGGTGTTCTGGTAAGATGTGTTTTATGTAGTTGTTCTGGTAAGATGTGTTTTATGTAGGTGTTCTGGTAAGATGTGTTTTATCTAGGTGTTCTGGTAAGATGGGCTTTAGAAATGGTTGCATAAATAGTGCACATTTCATCAATTATAATTATTATATCGAAAGTGATCGTGTTTTCTTTAAATGTGGTAATTGTTTAACAATTTCCTGAGAAACATTAGTTTAACAAAAATTGTCTATATTTATTCAATTCTCAACTGCTTTTGTCTTTTTAATATCAGAATAATAACCAAACTGTCCCATCAAGTGGCTCGGATTTTTTAACAATTAAATTTCTTTCTAGATCAGCGGTTCTCAACCTGTGGGTCGCGACCCCTTTGGGGGTCGAATGACCCTTTCCCAGGGGTCGCCTAAGACCAACGCAAAACACGTGTACTCTACAGTTAGGAAGTAGCGACGAAAATAATTTTGTGCTTGGGGGTCGCCACAACATGAGGAACTGTATTAAAGGGTCACGGCAGTATGAAGGTTAAGAACCACTGTTCTAGATGATAATCTATCAGAAAGCTTAAAAAACAGAAGATTGTTTGAACTATATTTTCGGTTATCATGCCAATACCATTTTTGTTGGCACTTGTTATAGAAAATATACGTATTCCTAATTTGTCAATTTAAAATAAATTCTATGGATTTGGGAATAAAAGTATATCTAGGTGTCAATTTGTAATTTATCTGAAAAAAAAGTTATGGTAGTTTGAAATTCCAAATGAAAATTTCAATCAAATGAATATTGGGAAATGTATACTTAATTTTTTTTAAACAACTCACGTCTTCTTTACATAATAATGACGGTCAAATACGATTTATAAAAATGACCGATTTTGTTAACATATAAAAAGGTATAGATCTTTCTAATTAACAGGTTTTTTTTCTATTTTACTCGGTAAAACTTGGCAATATTTAGCAAAGGTTTTTATTACAAGTAAGTTGATTATTATAAGAACTTTTTTCATTTGCGTTCAACATGTAAAATGATGTTAGCGGTGCTTTTTTTTGTGATGAAAACCTTTTCATTTTCTTCTGAAAATTCATTTTAGTTACGTAGTTAAGCCTCAAATAGGTTTAAATAAAAAATGGGAGCCATATTTACTATTTAAAAATATTTGCATAACACAAGCTAGCGAGAGCCATCGCTCGAGCTTTCGAGGCCCCTATTGCCACTTTTTGGTTTCGTTCTCTCCCTCTTTGCATTGAAAGATGATAAGTAAGAAAATATCCACATCACATCTTTAAGCCCCTAAAACATCCGAGGCCCACTGCAGTCGTAAGGGATGCTGGGCTCACTGCAGTCGTATGGGATGCTGGGCTCACACGATGTCTTTAAGGTTAAGTGACACCTACATTCTTTAACTAGCGTATCTTCCGTTGCTCTCCAATTGTAGAAGGCTGCGACTATTCGCACCCGGGTACCAGAAGTGAGAGGTTGGGATTAAAAAACTATTAAAAATATTATTGTCGGTTTTTAAGACAAAATGAGGTATCAAATGAAAGATAGTTGAATGGACTATACGTTTGTAAACTTAATTCTTCAGTTTAACTAAAATAAACGACCACAAATGTCATCCGAATAGCATTGACTCTAATGGGACCCGGGTGCGAATGGCGGTGCTTTCTATCCCACTGGAAGGGGCGTAATAGAATATAATTTGGCGTCAGGGGACATGATTCATTGTTACGCCTCCACTCCCCCCCCCCCCCCACACACAACTCTGATACGAATTATTTTCAACCCTCAAAGCCTATTTTGGTGTCCACGCTAGTCGAACGTCCGGGGACGTATGCCACCCCTTAGCTACGCCTCTGGCAACTACCCACTGGCAACTGGCACTAACCCCCCTCCCTCCAAATCTGATAATCCCCCCCCCCCAAGCACTGATTCCAGACATTTTTGTATTATTGTAACTTTAAATTTGGCAACACCGGCCTTAGGTAAATTTTTGCCCTGTGCGAAACCCCACTTTGGCTATGTAGCACGTGTTATGATGCTATATTTTGTATCCATGAGTACTTTTTCTGCTTTGCGCTTGCGATTTTGCGCCCCGGAAAGCTTTTTATTCCCTATATTCCTTCTGCTGAAATAACTGTAAGAGGGGCAAGGAAATACGGTATTAAATTAATTTCCACGAACTTTCGGTTGTTCCCAACCCCAGTGTTAATAACCAAATTAAGAATGCAAATTTATTGTTTGAAAACTCATTGTATGAAAAGCGATTGTACGAAAAGTTAGAATACTGTTTCTCGACCCCGGACCCGAGGTTCACACTTTACTATAATAAACTAAGGGAATTTAAATATTTACTGGATGCCCCAGGGGCCCCTATGGCAACGGCGCCATGTGCGAGGGCGCAGGTCGAACACCCTAGAGGCCAGCGTTGAACTCGGTACATCCTTTTGTCCAGCCCCCACTTTTCAGTATTTTAAGCTTTTTCGAACTAAGGTCATCGGTTTTTTTCCTTCTGTTAATTCAAGGTACAATCATAGAAACAAGATACACGTTGGTTGACTCATGCTATTGTCGTGACGGCGTTGTGGGTACCAAGAAGTTCAAGCAGCTCTTGGTGGTATTTGTCTCGGTCAGTTGCTAGAAAAGCTTCACTCAGTAAGTAAAACAGCAGTACCCAAAAAAAGTTGATTTGATAAGTTGGATATTACATAATTTAGTCTGATCAAAATCGTTTTGTTTTTATTCAAAAACATTATTAATAAAGTATGTTAGGGTTATGATGTTTTTCAACGTTCATCAAGTAATAAATGGGCATACCCAAGAAAAAAATCAGTACATTTTTTTGTGGAAAATAGATTTAAGAAAACCAGAGCACAGTGCGCATGCTAAAGTAGCATGGATACCAGCGCTATATAAATATCCAATAAATCGATCAATCAATCAATTATTATTATCAGAGGCGTAGCGTAGAGGGGCAAGGGGGTTACAGATGTACCCGGGCGCCAGCTAGTAAGGGGCGCCAAAATGTGCTTTGCTATTATTTTATTGATGAAAATATTGTGTTTGAGAGTTGAAAAAAGGAAAAGAGGGCGCTTTAAAATGAATCTTGTCCCCGGGCGCGAATCTTGTCCCCGGGCGCGAATCTTGTCCCCGGGCGCGAAACCCTCTAGCTACGCCTGTGATTGTTACTATTGGGAGGTTAAACAAATGTTCTATACTTTGACAACCCTGATATAAGGGTAGGGCTTGTGCCAAGGGAATCCCCCCCCCCCCCTATTTTTCCTCTTTTTACTACTTGAAGCGACTCTGATGCCATAAATAAATAAGGGGCCTTCCCAAGGGCGCCCGCAAACATTTTCTCAAGGTGTGTCAGAAAATTCCCTTCATTCTTTGTTCTGGTACGTTGCTGCATCCATATACTGGCGTATGTCTACAAATAATTGAATGCGAAAGAGCGCACGGCTACGAATTAATCGTAATTTTTATATGAGATTGCATATTATTTAATTTTAATTTTATATTTGAAAAGGAAATGAAGTCTGTGTTTATCCTTTCCAAATATGCAGTGGCGTAGCTAGGGTTGGTGTCACCCGGTATGGTAAACTCATGGTGTCACCCCCCCTCCCCCCCTACCGACGGATTCCTTCATGTTCAAAGAAGTCCACAGTCAAACAATGACAAGAACAAATGCAAATTAATTGGAGGTCAGGAGGTAAATGTATTTAAGTACTGTAACAACGTAAAGTTATATTTATTTTTTACATTAAATTTACTTTTTAAAAAAAAAATTTAAAATTTAAATTAACTATTAAAAGATAGAAACTTTGGTAAAATTTTATTTTATTGACCCTATAAATGGGTAAAAGGTCATTTTTTAAATGTTTTTAATTTTTACCGATTCGATTCATGTACTCAGAATTGCCCGACCACATCGCAATTTGGTATCAAGGGAAAGCTTTGTTTCTTAGAATTTTTCTGACCTACTTATAGGGCCACGTCAATTCTGACGCATCAACGTTGAATTCTTAATAAAGCACGAATTTGGATTGGTTACATGTGTGGAAAATTGACGTGTGATCGGTTATCCTTTTCGAAATTCGGATAGACCCAGCGGTGTGTGCTCTGTAAATATGCAATATCAATTTGGTGTCACCCCCGAGATGGTGTCACCTGGTGCGGTCCGTACTCCCACCCGCACCCCCTAGCTACGCCACTGCAAAATATGTCAGTTGCCATCTGCATAAACTCTTCATTATTTATGTTCACACTTACACGATGAACACTAAAAACCAACACAATCCGGTCAGGCGTTCGTCCGTCATTGTAAAGCGAAGCCCCGTTTTGACTCGTCTGATGGTACTAAAGGAACACTCCACGGTGCACGTTGTTGTTGTTGGTCGAGTAAGTTCAATAAGAATAGCTTTTCGAATAGCTGGGAAACATGATTTGCTTGACAGCCAGTCGATAAGCCTAAAGTCAGTTTTTAATATCTTGTGCTTGTTTATGGATGCTCCGAAAATTAAACTAGTTCATTGCTTCAAATTCAGAGTTGTCAATTGAGTACAAACTCATAAAGCTGTCAAAGTTAATTTACAAATATCTTCATGTACACGTACCACATCCTGCTGTACGGCTGGCATTTATTGAGTTACTGATTCCAGTATGGCTGAATATGTAGATATAATCACAAGACGTGCTAGAAATGTAAGAACGTGAACTCAATAAACGGTGAGCATCTTGTTGCGTTTTTTAGTGTCATTTGTTGCCAAATTGTGCCATTGATTACTTACTTATACCTTTTAAATTGCCTGGAGCATAGTTCGTCTACTGGAATATCTCATTAGGAAATGGCGTCAGCGGGCCGTCGAGCTAGTGCTCCTAATGCCCTCCCTGGCGTCCACCCACACCTGCCAGCCGCCGGGTGTCCCCGGCGCCGGGCCGTGCGGGAAGACGTCAGAAACCTCCCCGGGCGTTGGACGCCCCCACCAGCAACTGCTCGATCGAGTCCGCTGATGGAGGCCCCCCCCCCCACCCGGAGACATCTGGTCGACCGAAGACGCTGTGTTTCAAGCGTCCGCAGTCCACTCTCCTAGGGGCCGGGACGGTAAATTAACGTCCTAATATCTCCCCCCACCCGTCCCGGGGAAGCATCGGACGCTCTCTAAGAGGGATTCTACAGTGGATTTCTACCTCGCAACTAGTTCGCAAAGTAGCTGGGACGAAACGGTTGCCTAGGAGCAGCTTTCTCAGGGCTGCATATTTAGAATCACCGGCCATAGGCTTCCATCACAGCCTATCGCCTCATATCCCTTAACGGCAACTTGTAATCATGATCCCTACCCTGTGTTTGCCTTTTCTTCCCCCTGTGAAGCATCACAGGTGGCAGCCCTGTAGGAGCTGTTTATTCCGGCAACTACCATGCATGGCCGTGGCTACTAGAATTTTCCATTCATCTTGGTCCTGTGCTTTCCTTTCCAGTTGCTTCTAGGTGTTTCCCATACATTGTGTCTGCCTCTAGCTCGCGTCTCCGTGTATATTTTGGCCTACCTCTCTTCCCTTTTCCCTGATATGTTAGAGATTGTCTAATGATGTTGTCTGGGGTTTTACAAAGATTGTGCCCTATCCACCTCCATCTTTTCCCTAAGATGTCTTCAGCAATAGGCTCTTGTTATATGTCCTTTCCAGTAAGTCTTTGTTGACGATGGTGTTTGATCATTTAATTTTCAGAATATTTCTAAGGCAAGTTTTTATGAAGGTCTGTACATTCTGCGTTATGATCCCTGTTGTTCACCAAGTTTCGGCTCCAAAGAGTAGGACTGTTTTGACATTTGTTTTTTTTATTATTCTGACTTTGGTTTGCAGATTCAGCTCCTTTGATTCCCATATTTTTTTAAATAGCACACATGATGAACTACCCTTTCCAATTCTAGCCCTGACATCCACTTGGGATCCTCCATTTATGTCAATGGTGCTGCCTAAGTATGTGAAGTCCTCCATTTCTTCCAGTGCATTTCCTGACAGATAGTTATGCTCTTTGTTGACTGGGTTTGCCTTCATGATCTTTGCCTTGCTTTTATTTATAATGAGTCCGAGGTGTGCTGAAATTGTGTTGCTGCATGGCTGTGCAACAGAAGTGCAATGTCATCTGCGAAGTCTAGGTCATTCAATTGTTCCCAGGATGTCCACTGTATCCCGCTCCTCTTTTTGTATGTGCATTTTTTCATTATCCAGTCAATGGCCAGGAAAAATAGAAAGGGGGACAAGAGACATCCTAACATGGCTACTGTTTCCACTTTAAAAGCATCTGTTAGTCTACTTTCGTGTACCACCCTGCATGTCATTTCTTCAAAAAAACTATGGATGATCCTGACTAGTTTTCCTGGTATCCCATAGTGCCGGAAAAGATTCCACAAGGTTTGTCGGTCCAGGCTATCATAAGCATTTCGTTGTCGATAAAATTTAGATATAGGAGGAGTTCCATTCGATGGAAATGATTCATAGTATTGCAATTTGATATGACAATGATCTGTTTCGGCGGAAACCAGCCTGTTGATGTCGTAGCTGCGTGTCTACCTGGTCCTTAATTCTATTTAAAACAGTTCTGTTAAATACCTTTCCTGGTTGAGACAGTAGTGTAACGCCTTTGTAGTTTGCACAGTTCCTGTGATCTGCTTTCTTTGGTATCTTGGCGAGGTATCCTTCTTTCCAGTCTTTTGGAACTCTCTCTTCTTCTCGTATCTTTTCAAACAGAAAGTGCAGCATGTTGACTACTGTATATATATCTGCTATCATCATCTCTGTTGTGATATTATCCGGTCCCAATCCTTTTCCTATTTTGAGCGGCTTGATAACCAGTGCTATTTCTTCCTTATTTGGGGCACTGTCTTCTATTTGTAAATCTTCATTTTCTGGTTTTATATCTGGTGTGTCTGTGAGTGGGTGTCTGTTTAGTAATTTCTATAAGTATTCCATAAATCTTTTTTGTTGTTAGTTTCGTTCCGTTATTGATCTACCTTCCTTGTCTCTAATCGGTCTCTTTAGCTTCTTGTATCTTCCTGAGAGCGTTCTTATTATGTCGCAGTGCTCTTTCGTGTTCCCTTTTCTGACTGCTTCTTCTGCTGTTGATGCTAGACCATCTATGTATGCTCATTTATCCTTTTTGATGCTGTTCTTTACCCTTTGAGCTACTTCTTTATATTTCTATTGTGCTTTTGTTTTCTCTGCTTAACTACACGCTTCATTTCTTTCCACTCGTTTATTTTTTGCAACGCGTTGAGTGAGTGGCAATCTTTGTGTTTTTGCTTCACCGGTCCTAATACCTCGTTGCACTAGAATGTTTCAGACATCTTTATATTTTGTCATTTTTGGTCGTGCAATACCTGGAGCGTTCTTTTGCAATCTTAGCATTTAGATATCCCATTATGATATTTAGATATCTAAGTGGAGATTTCTCAAGCTTTGCGTGTAGTCTATTGTAGAGAGCTGCTTTTCATCTTCCTTGCTATCGTTGGTGGGTGCAGAGCACTGTATTATATTCTTATCATTTATTTTCTTCTTCTTGGTTCGGAAAGTTTCCGTGATAATTCTTGGTCCATGAGCTTTCCATCCTTTCAATTCCCCTTGTGCCATCCATATAGTCATGAAAGTGACTCCTTGTGCGTCGAGCATTTTCCTCCTCATGCCCTGAGTATATTAATGTTTCTCCCGAGGCCAAAATTAAATTTCTATCTTGTATCCATCTTGTTTCACAGATGTTAAGCAATGTGATTTTGTATGTTCTCATTTCTACCGTCACTTGTGCTGATTTTCCTGTTTCATTCATTGTTCTAACATTCCAAGAGCCTATGCTTATAGCCTTTGAAAGGACGGTCCTCAGCTTTGAGGCTTCCAGTGTAACCTGGCTTGGACCGCAAGGCTTCATAACTCTTTTTGGGAAAGAAAAGCCCTCTCTTGTCAGAGCTGAAATAGTTTGTTTTTTTTCTTCTTGTTGGCGATTTAGTATTATTTTTTTTCTTTTAGAGTGGGGTACCTGGCCTCACGCCAACCCTTCTCCTTTTGCACCCTGGCTTGGCCTCTGGAGGGGTTAATTTTTAAAAACAATAAAAAAAAATTATTGAATTAAATATAAAGCCACTTCATTATTAATGTATAAAAATGACATCTTCTGTCAGAATACACCCATCACAACAGAAGTTTAACATCAGTGTCAATTTCATGTTTTATCATATCATATCATATCATATCATCATATCATATCATATCATATCATATATATATATAAAAGTGAAAATTTGTTTGTTTGTTTGTGGGTTTGTCTGTTCCACAAAGGCTTTTACACGGATTGATGTATCTTGACCAAACTTGGCACATATAACAATCATTATCCAGAAGGAACTCTTAAGGGGTTGAGAACTTTTAATAACATTTCGTGTGGGGCCGGGGGCCCCGAATTCGTTTTTTTCTTATATGAGCTATATAAATATCAATAGGCTTAATACTCCTACATGAATGGATGGATCTTGACCAAACTTAGTACACATTTACTTGATTATCCATACTCAAATACTAAAGGGTACTGAACTCATAATATCCATTCCTCTGGGGCCGGGGGCCCCATTTCATTTTTCCTTATATGAGCTATATAAATATCGATAGGGCTAATACTCCTACATGAATGGATGGATCTTGACCAAACTTAGTACACATACACTTGGTTATCCATACTCTAATACTACAGGGTATTGAACTCATAATATCCATTCCTCTGGGGCTGGGGGCCCCATTTCATTTTTCCTTATATAAGCTATATAAATATCAATTGTCAATAGGCTTAGACAACACTATAGTTTCTATGTGAATTGAGGGATATATGCCTAACGTGGTAGCAATACACTGTCCGTACTGAAATATCCGTGGATTTAAAACTAAGAATATCCAATCTAGAATTTTCCAGAAAGTTCGATAACTTTAAAACGCTATATCTATGGAATTATTCAATAGATTTTAATGGGACAAATTTTAAATCTTAACTTCATAACTTACCTGAATGATTTATATAGGGCCCCATCTCAGGCACATATAATTCGTACAATTATGGAATGGGCCCCCGGGGCCCATCTTTTAACTTAAATGTAATATAATTGTAAAAATGCATTTAGTTGTATAATTTTTCGTTTTCGAAGAATAATTACTTAGAAAAGACAGTTTTTACACAGTTCGAGGAGGATAATACATTTAATCTAGAATGTTCCAGAAAGTTCTATAGGTCAATAGGCTTATTACTCCTACATGGATGGATAGATCTTGATCAAATTTGGCACATATATCCATCATTATTCGGAAAAAACGCTGACGGGGTTATCGACTTTTTATGACACTCCGTTTGGGGCCGGGGGCCCAAACTGTCATTTTTTCCTATATGAGCTATATAAATAAAATTAACAACAAATACTCCTTCATGAATAGATGGATCTTGAGCAAACTTAGTACACATACACTTGATTATCCATATTCAAATATCAAAAGGTAATGAACTTATAATATCCATTTCTATGGGGCCGGGGGCCCCATTTAATTTTTCCTTATATAAGCTATATAAATATTAATAGGCTTAGACAACACTATAGGTTCTATGTGAATTGATGGATATAGGCTTAGCTTTGTTGCAATACACTTCTTAGTCCATATGGAAATAACGGTGGATGTAAAACTAATAATATCCAATCTAGAATTTTCCAGAAAGTTCAATAACTTTAAAACGCTATATCTGCGGTATTATTCAATAGATTTTAATGGGACAAATTTAAAATTGTAACTTCATAACTTACCTTAATGATTATTATAGGGCCCCATCTCAGGCAAAACTAATTCGGTAGAATTATGGAATGGGCCCCCGGGGCCCATCTTTTAACTTAAATGTACTATAGTTATAGAAATTCATTTAGTCGTATAATTTTTCGTATTCGAAGAATAATTATTACTAATAAAAGACTGTTTTTACACAGTTCGGGTAGGATAATACATTTAATCTAGAATGTTCCAGAAAGTTCTATAGGTCAATAGGCTTAGATAACACTTTAGTTTTTTGTGAATTGATGGATATAGGCCTAACGTGGTAGCAATACACTGCACTGTCCGTTTTTAGATATCGGTGTATTTAAAACTAAGAATATCCAATCAAGAATTTTCCAGAAAGTTCGATATCTTTAAAAAGCTAAATCTATGTCAAGTATGTCACGACCAAATCAGGAAATGAGATAACATTGGAAAGGAGGGTCCCTAGATGAAATGGGATCCCATAGAGAACAGTATACTAACGGGATCTGTAGGCCACCGGGATCGGGGTCTTAATGCAAACCCGGGCCACGCCGGGTATATCGGCTAGTATATATATAAAAGTGAAAATTTGTGGGTTTGTCTGTTCCACAAAGGCTTTTACACGGATTGATGGATCTTGACCAAACTTGGCACATATATCCATCGTTATCCAGAAGGAACTCTTAAGGGGTCGAGAACTTTCAATAACATTTCGTGTGGGGCTGGGGGCCCAGAATTCGTTTTTTTCTTATATGAGCTATATAAAACAATTACAAACAAATACTCCTATGTGAATGGATGGATATCGATCAAACTTAGTACACGTACACTTGATTATCCATACTCAAATACCGAAGGGTACTGAACTCATAATATCCATTCTTCTGGGGCCATGAATGGATGGATATCGATCAAACTTAGTACACGTACACTTGATTATCCATATTCAAATACCGAAGGGTACTGAACTCATAATATCCATTCCTGTGGGGCCGGGGGCCCCGTTTCATTTTTCCTTATATGAGCTATATAAATATCGATAGGCTTAATACTTACTACATGAGTGGATGGATCTTGACCAAACTTAGTTCACATACACTTGATTATCCATACTCAAATACTAAAGGGTACCAAACTCATAATATCCATTCCTGGGGGGCCGGGGGCCCCATTTCATTTTTCCTTTTATAAGCTATATAAATTAATTAATTGGCTCTGAAAACACTTTAGGTTCTATGTGATTTGATGGATATAGGCCTAGGGTGGTAGCAATGCACTTCACTGTCCGTACTGAAACACCGGGGGATTTAAAACTATTAATATCAAATCTAGAATTTTCCAGAAAGTTCGATAACTTTAAAGCGTTATATCTATGGCATTATTCAATAGATTTTAATGGGACAAATTTAAAATTTTAACTTCATAACTTACCCGAATGATTTTTAGAGGGCCCCATCTCAGGCTAAACTAATTCGGTACAATTATGGAATGGGCCCCCGGGGCCCCTCTTTAACTTAAATTTACTATAGTCATAGAAATGCATTTAGTTGTATAATTTTTCAAGTTTACAAAATAATTACTTAAACAAGACAGTTTTTACACGGTTCGAGGAGGAGAATACATTTAATCTAGAATGTTCCAGAAAGTTCCATAGCTTTAAACGCAATATCTATGTCACAATCAAATCGGGATCCTATCGGGAAATGGGATAACATTGGAAAGGAGGAACCCTAGATGGAACGGGATCCCACAGAGAACAGTATCCTAACGGGATCTGTAGGTCACCGGGATCGGGGTCCTAATGCAATCCCGGGCCATGCCGGGTATATCGGCTAGTATATATATAAAAGTGAAAATTTGTTTGTTTGTGGGTTTGTCTGTTCCACAAAGGCTTTTAAACGGATTGATGGATTTTGACCAAACTTGGCACATATATCCATCATTATCCAGAAGGAACTCTTAAGGGGTCGAGAACTTTCAATAACATTTCGTGTGGGGCCGGGGGCCCCGAATTCGTTTTTTTCTTATATGAGCTATATAAAAAATGTTCAAACAAATTCTCCTACGTGAATGGATGGATATCGATAAAACGTAGTACACGTACACTTGATTATCCATATTCAAATACCGAAGGGTACTGAACTCATAATATCCATTCTTCTGGGGCCGGGGGCCCCATTTCATTCTTCCTTATATGAGCTATATAAATATCGATAGGGCTAATACTCCTACATGAATGGATGGATCTTGACCAAACTTAGTACATATACACTTGATTATCCATACTCAAATACTACAGGGTACTGAACTCATAATATCCATTCCTCTGGGGCTGGGGGCCCCATTTCATTTTTCCGTATATAAGCTATATAAATATTAATATGCTTAGACAGCAGTATAGGTTCTATATGAATTGATGGATATAAGCCTAGGGTGAGCGCAATACACATCACTGTCCGTACTGAAATATCGGTGGATTTAAAACTAATGATATCCAATCTAGAACTTTCCAGAAAGTTCGATAAATTTAAAACGCTATATCTATGGCATTATTCAATAGATTTGAATGGGACAAATTTAAAATTGTAACTTCATAACTTACCTGAATGATTTTTATAGGGCCCCATCTCAGGCAAAACTAATTCGGTACAATTATGGAATGGGCCCCCGGGGCCCCTCTTTTAACTTAAATGTACTATAGTTATAGAAATTCATTTAGTCGTATAATTTTTCGTATTCGAAGAATAATTATTACTAATAAAAGACTGTTTTTACACAGTTCGGGGAGGATAATACATTTAATCTAGAAGGTTTCAGAAAGTTCTATAGGTCAATAGGCTTAGACAACAATTTAGTTTTTTTGTGAATTGATGGATATAGGCCTAACGTGGTAGCAATACACTGCACTGTCCGTTTTTAGATATCGGTGTATTTAAAACTAAGAATATCCAATCTAGAATTTTCCAGAAAGTTCGATATCAAGTATGTCACGACCAAATCAGGAAATGGGATAACATTGGAAAGGAGGGTCCCTAGATGAAATGGGATCCCATAGAGAACAGTATACTAACGGGATCTGTAGGGCACCGGGATCGGGGTCTTAATGCAAACCCGGGCCACGCCGGGTATATCGGCTAGTTGATAAAATAAATGTATGACAAGATCTTTAACCCGCCCCCAACCCGCCCCCCCCCCCCCGGTCACAAAACACACATTTTCTTAGACCCCACCCCTCTCCCGTCAGGCATGGCGTAGGCCTACTTTTCTGGACGGCTCCTAAACCTAAACTAATATTATTAAACTTATTGTTAGAGTTAATAATTTCAATGCACCAGAACGCACTTTTTTAAAACAATTTTTTATGACACAGTAGGCCTTATTCATGATACTTTCTTCATAATCATACCACGATCGCTTGTCCTTATAAAGCCTTATAAATAACCTACTAGGTCTATACCTTTAATAGCCCTACTTATATTGATATTGACAATATTGTTAATAGTTTGAAATCTACCCCTAATAATTATTGGTTAAACGTGCAAATTGACCATGACATCGTTGCAATTTCTAAATAAATAATTTCAACTAAAATGGATTTAAAATATCTTGAAACTGGACTTAAAGTTCTTAATATATCATATATTATGCCAAATCAGCTGCATGGGCATGGGTAAACAAACATCAATCCAGACGTGTCAAAAAAATAAATAGGTCATGGCTATAGTTGTTGCTTAGACTTCGAGTAATGTTAAGACGTGTTATCAGCTTATCATTATCATTCTTTTCCCACCTCGCCATGTGATATCAATACCAGGTACGGCAGTGTTAAGTGTAACTCCAATCATGAACTATCAAAATCACAGATTAACCGTATGTGTTGACACACTGTGTTGAAAAATGATTCTGCTTTTGTCAAAACATAGTTGACACACGAGAGTTCAGAGTTCAGACAGTTCATGATGATTCTTGTCTGACTATTCTGAATGATACTTTTTTTCAAGAGACAATCTACATGAGGTAAACATAAAATTAAATGATTAACTTATTTTAACCCGCCCCAATTTAAGCCAATTAGGCCCGACTTGTGATTTATCATTTATCAACTGATGCTAATACTGATACTAGTACTTATTTTTAATAAGTTATATCAATAGTAGAGTAGGCTAGGGTATATCAACACTGGTAGGTCAAGCAAGAAGGGGCCAGCTTAAATCACTTAAATTAAGTTAAATAAAAAAAAGGTGCAGTGCAATATTTATAGATTTGATATTTGAATTTTTTAAAATTGAGATTAAGAGAGCAGTCATTCCCAGGAAATCTGATAGTACTAATAGGTTTTGAACAGGGCTGTGCGGAGGTGGTGACCACCCCGGGCGAAGGCCTCAAAGTAATTAATTATCTTTATTAATAGATAAATTAGTATTACGTACTCCAGCTCAAATTTTCAAATACATCTGACTCATACACAAAGAGCATGTCATATCACTGGAAAGAGTTGGCTTTCAGCTTCCCAATGACACCAAGTTATGAATTATTTTAGTGATTTAGTTCCCCCCCCCCCCCCCCCTCTTTCCAAACCCTACTCATTAGGATTTGTTTTTAATTTAAAAAAACTGTGAATTATTAATCTTTTTGAACTTTTAAAAAATTATCTTTTTGCTTTAAATTTAGAGGGCTAAATGAAGACTTTTTAGAACAATGACAATGAGTAACAAAACAAAACAGATGAATTGTAAATTAATTTGTTTTATTTCATAAAATATGATTTAATTGATTATATAAGCAAATAAGTGTTAACAATTGTCAAAAAATACAAAACTGTTAAACAAATAAAGTTTTTCATTGCTATAAAATTTTCATTACAAACAGATTATAGTTATAGCTATCTCAAAATTAAGGCAAGGCAATTTTAAACATATATAGAAGAATTTATGAAATTTTAGAAAAAACATTTAATAAATGGCGACCAGGCCAGGTATTTTTACATTTAAATACCCCCCCCCGAGTACATAAATGTTCAATTAATGTAGCTACTGCAATGAAATTGTCACACAAACAGATAGTAACGATCCAAATGTAATAGAATATTCAAATATTACAAAGAAAATTATAACTTTCTATTTAAATTAAAAAATTTACTGTGGATAAGGTTCATCATCACCT
Source organism: Omphiscola glabra (assembly GCA_964017045.1). Taxonomy (NCBI): domain Eukaryota; kingdom Metazoa; phylum Mollusca; class Gastropoda; family Lymnaeidae; genus Omphiscola; species Omphiscola glabra. The sequence continues at coordinate 38,667,859 of OZ024798.1, forward strand.
TTCGGTTGATCAAAAACGTCCCCATCCATCGTCAGTATTAAATAGGGGTGTTGGTTGATTTCCTTCAGTTTGACAATGCACATCCTCATGTGTGGAATATATTGTTTAATATAAATGAAAGGAACTAAAGAAATGCGATTGTCATTTAAGCTGTACAAAATTTATTTAAAAAAAAAAAAAAGAACCATTCAGCAGACAGAGTAAAAAATAACTACCATCACCGAACTCTTGAGACCTTCAGAGTTTATTGAAAAAGTAGTCATAAAGGGTGCAGTTTAAACTTTTCCAAAGAGACATATCATGAAAATGCCAAATAAAATATTAGTACAAAAGCAATAGTCACAAGATTTTACTTGAAATATTTTAATCTTAATGTATTTATTAAAAAATAAATAAAACTAATGTGGCCTAAAACTTGGAGTTGAATGGCCTGTATACTGTAATCAATAATACATAACATTGTCAATAATTGATCAGATATGATGTTAGGATCATGGGTGAAATAGAAAATTTAAAAAAAAATAAAAATATGCAATCATGTCTTAAATTGGACAACGCACATCACAATGAAAGCCTAATTTATCATTATATTGCTCAGTATTTTACTTGATTATGCATCATAAAGTTTAAGGTTTAAAAAATATGTGTATTAATTTATATATAATCACTGTTTTTGCTGGCCTCCGTCCGTCACAATGTGATAGTGGTGTGGACATCGCACGATGAATTCCACAATGCCTGGGATTATTCTTCTAGGATTATAAGCTGGTTCCCAACAGCAAATCGCCTCTCTCCATGCAGCTGGATAAATAAAATAAACTAAAATAAATCACTGTTTACATTAGAAAATATCAATTCAGATAATCCTGATACATAGAAAATGGCCACATTTAGGCGGACCTCAATTTGGTAACCTTGTTTAAGTTTAGAAAACTATAATTAAATAAGGAATTTATTATCACTATTTAAATTTAGTGATATGGTTTTCAAAAATTAATTGGCTATAGCTTTCTCTAGTTACGTGAATTATAAAGTTTAATTTTAAAAACAACTAATGTTCCAAAACGTACCTAAAGTTCAAGCTCCGACTGTTCATCATGACATTGTCCAATTGAAACAGTATCTATACCCTCGGATTTGGCATCTAATCCAGTATTTATTTTAAAGAGGAGAATTAAGAGATGAGGCTTAAAACGCATATCACAGATACACCCTGAAAAGGGTCATCGTCGCATGATCACAGCATTTGACCCAATGTTTTATATTGGCTCTACAGCATGCAGCGCGGGTATTGGAGTACCTATACTTATATATATATATATATATATATATATATATAAGAGAGAGAGAGAGAGGACTATACACCTATATCAAATATCAGAATATCATTTATTGATAAAAGAGGGATGTTGGTGCCATGTTTGCCCCAGGCGCAGCTTTTCCTCGGCACTGGCCTGCTTTTGAAAATTTGTGAGCTGACCAGCGATAAGGTTACTTTACAGCAATTTTATTTAAAAAACACAACATGGACAGACAATTGTAGTCTATGCTTATTTAACTGCTGTTCTTCATGACAGAGTTTTTACTTAGTGATTCCTCCTCCCAAAAAGAGCTAGTTTGCCATTTTAGCCTTGGCTGAGTGGATGTGTAAATTTAACAAGTACATTCCTCTGGATTTATAATAATAAAAAAAGTTTTCCTTTTCTTAACCTTTGTTATGGTTCAAGACACACTAGTGGTGTAGAAAGAGGGGATGGATCTTTTATCTTTTTATGGAGGCGCAGCTTTTTTGGCCAACTGCAGTTTTTTCATGGAAGGGGACAACAAAAATCCTGGCCTGCCCAATGTGATCTTACCCTAGCTACGCCTCAGCACACACAAGACACTCAGGCTAATTACCCATAGGCCATAGGCATACCATGGGGTAATCCATATATGTTATTACTAATGTCTGTTACCATGCAATTATAGGATCTGAATGCTGATGGACTACCACTAATAACTGTATTAATTGTACCCAAAGGATGATATATGACTTATTTAATATCTGATTTATATTTGATGAATAACAGGGGCAACACCCCCCCCCCCTTTTTTTTTTCTTCTATTAAACAATGCCAGATTTTTTCAAAAGTAATACCTTATTTATGTGTAAATACCTTCTATTCATAATTTATAAGTTCATTTAATTTGAGTAACTCATGCACAGAATAAAGCGAATACAATTTTAAAATTTGTCATTAAAACTGAAAGTAAGCATGCAAGGAAATAAATCTAAATCATATTAATAAATAAATAGCAAATAACGTCTATTGATCCCTTCAATGCATAGAATGAACACAAGATAGAGAAGTTCCTAAGACAGATGACAGCTTATCTCCCTGCAACTCTTCCAGCACAAACATTAAAATGTCTGACCCTCCAAATGTCATCTATGAGAATAAAACCTATGTTTCTCCACCCCCAAAAGAGAAAAAGCCAATACCATGTTTACCACCAAAGCTGAGGCGGAAAATTTGGAGAAGCTTCTTGAGAAGGTTTTGTAGTGGGTTTTCTGGTGGAGTGGTGCTGTATGCTGTGCTGCGAATTGTTACAGCCTTGTTGAAAAATCCATTCAGGGAAAGGTAAGCATTTTAATAATTTTATGATGTAAGCAAAGAATGACACAATGATTTTCCTCAAATCGGCAAAGCATCTTTGACAGTAGCAACAATTCATTGATGGTGCCCTATAAGTTGCCATAGTATGTTACCAAGTGTTATGCCTTGTCATTAACTGATCAGCAATTTAAAGCAGTGACCTCAATTTATTATATGTTTCTTTCCATCTTTCAAATAATAGTTCTTGATGCTGTGGGTGATGGCACTGCCCACTTTGAGAACCATTGGTATATATTTGTCTAAAATTGTCTAAAGCACATGGATGGGTCTACCCTTGTCGCATTTTGAAATTTCAGTTCTGAATATCTCATATATTATATATTTCTTAAACTAAAAAAGACATAGACAGTTGTCATGCACAAAGACAGTTTTCATGCACATGGTTGTCAAGCACAGTGGAGTTACTGCTGTGTGAAAATAAAACGTTTGCTCTCAAGCTATTTCCTTACCTATTCCAGCATCCCCAAGATATGGCAAGGTGTCTTCTCCTCTGACTGTGTGAGGGTGGCCACATTCTTTGGTCTGTTCCCAAGTGTTTACCACTTGCTGGTCCAACTCATCACAACGGTCAGAGATAATAATGTAAGGCTTTCTATTGGGAATTTTCAATTTATTAACTAGTACATGAAACAAGAATGGGGTACATTTCAGTTAGACTTAACTTTTTTTTTTTTCTAATTAATTATTTTTAGACACTAGAATATGCAAAGTAAAATATTATCTGTTCAGTATAATAAAATAAAAACACTCTTTGAAAAGAAATATTTTTGATCAGCGGCTCTCAACCTGTGGGTCCCAATCCCTTTGGGGGTTGAACTACCCTTTCACGAGGGTCACCTAAGACCATCGGAAAACACATATACTCTACAGTTATGAAGTAGCAATGAAAATAATTTTGTGGTTGAGGGTCGCCACAACATGAGGAACTGTATAAAAATGGTCACAGCATTAGGAAGGTTGAGAATCACTGGTTTAGATTTTAATTTGTATGTCTATCGTAGAGAAATCTATAATTTAATCAAAGCCAGGAGAGTACGTATGACCTAATTTAAGTTCTGCTCGTTTAATATAACATATTGGCTAATCATAAACAAAATATTTCTTAGGATGGCTGGACTTACGGAGTATCAGGTGGTATAGCTGGCCTATCATTAGGTGTTTTGAACAAGTCAATGAGACAGACATTGGCATTTTTCACACTCTCAAGGGCTCTTGGGGCAAGTCTTTCAACATTAGTGACAAGAGGTACTTGGCACAAATTAAAGATAAATGAATTAGTAAATGTTTTTTTTTTTATTTTGCATCTGAACATCTTCAAAAAAAAAACTTGGGTTTAAAGTATTCTGTTTTCTGTATGCTTCCTTTGTTTCTTTAGAAAAGTTTCAGTTACCAAACTGTAGTGGTGGTTCATATTTTAGCAAAACATTTAAGCATGGAGTGGTCTAAAATACAATAGGATTTGCCAATATTTAGTTCTACATGCATTTTGGGAACTAATTTGTAATTCTATTTATTTTCAAAAAATATTGTTTAATGCTAAATATTACTTCTTATTTGAAAAAAAACTTGTTTTTCTCTTATTTATGAATAGGAAAAAAAAACTAAAATCTGCATTACAAATCTGAAGGACACTTTCATTGCTATCATTAAAATATCTTTTTGGTTTTTTTAACTGTAGGAGTTGTTTATGCAGTGCCATGTTTTGAGGTTGCAGTTTTCTGTCTATGCACAAGCCTAATAGTTTACTGTGTGTCCTTAAAACCCCATTACCTAAACACCGGCTACTACAGGTCAATATTGAAATGGTCTCGGGATTTCACGGACGAAAATTTAAACTATTTACACAGGTAATAATTCTAATAAAAAATCTTACAAATTACAACTGACTTTTCTTTCCTCCAAAAGAAAAATTTGATAAAAGTAAAAGCTTTGCAGTCTTATTTATGAACATATCTGTATATTTTATATGATTTTATTTGAAACCATTCTTTTTGTGACATTTGTTTGGCCCTGCCATGTTAGTTTTAGTCTTGCATCCTCAGGTTACTTTGCATATTCATTATCTATCTCTAGTAAATTATTTTGAATTTTTAAAGATTTTTGGATTACAATTTTTTTATCAATGCCATGCGTGTAAAATGTTCATTAATTACTGTCTTTCACATTATTTTCCCATCAAACTTATTTAGATTGAAATAATTTACCAAGACTTTAAAGCAAATTAATTAAGTCCTGTCACAATGTAATGTGCAGAAATGTGAGTAAACATTCTCTGCTCCAAAAGGCATGTTCAGTTTGTGTCTATTATTAATTATTTATATGTATGTGCTATATATTTTTTCAGAACTCCTGGTGACACATTTATTTCATGTGCTGAAGGAGGTTTGCATGAAGGGAATTGTGTCCGGCATCGTCTTGTGGATCTGATTCATTCTCTCCCTGGCTTTGCTAAGTTGTATTTGCCCATTCACCTAACTCCTGTAATTGTCTTTAAGAGAAAGATTCTCAGGGAGAGGTGAGAAAAAATTAATTATATAATCAATTTTGCACCCCTATTATACATACATGATTTCAGAAAATTGTTGAGGAAATATTTTGAATTTTGAACTGCTAGATAATAATGCACCAAACAAACTCTAAAATTAGACATTGTCAAGATTGGACATATTTTTTTTGTAGTGTTGTCTAGGGTATGACTGGTGTATGACTCTTAAAACCAGTTCACAAGAATAATACTTGACATAAAGTGCGTTCAATTAATAATTATTGATCTTTATTATAATACCATAATTAACCCACAGTCATTAGTACAATTACTAAGACAACTCATCCAATTAATACCGTAAGTTTTGCTAACAAACTTAGCCAAAAAACTACGCACTAAATGGTTCACTGGACTACACGGTTTATTCTTTCACTCCCTGGCTCGTTTTCCTGTTTCCCCCACTCTACCTAACACGCGTACCTTTCGTTCACACAAGTTCCTTTACCATTTACTCTTTCAAATTCACACCTGGACTACTTTCATAAAATAGCTAACTATCATCAGGGATTCTCACCTCGTCACAAACTTCGATCAAGGAAACTTAATATTTCTTATTCCTAAAGAGAAATAGATAAGATTTCACTATAATCACCTAGAAGTAGAAGCACATTACCACAACAATTTTTTGAAATATTTAATGGTTTCTGTAAAAAAGCGCAAACTTGAGTGGTATGGCCACGTGACCAGAAAACAAGGGCTCGCCAAAGAACTCATGCAGGGCACAACTAGAGGAGGGAGAAGAAGAGAAAGACAGAAAAAGATGGGAAGATAACATCAAAGAGTGGGCGGTATTAAAACTAGGCGATGCTATGTGTCGTGCAGAAGACCGAGAGGAATGGAGAAGGATAGTTTTCATGTCATCTGTGGCACCCCAACGGTCCAAGGATTGAGGGACATGATGATGATGAATGCCCTTTGCATTTTAAATTGCATATTCTCACAATGAGAATGGCAAATTTTTTCCATTTTCATATTTAGTTGTTTCAAATTTAAAAAAAATTCTATTAGCTTCATAAATATATTTATTTGGTTTGTGTATCACATTCAAACACTTATATCTGGAGTAGTCAGTCAGGAACAGAGCTGAAATTCCATAAACAGATCGGCCTTAGAGTAGACAGGATTTTGATATATCAAAATTAGGTGAATCCCCATATCTGTTGAGGACACTTAGTATTTTTATAAAGGTGAAGTAGAAGTCTATGTTACATTTTCACTATGTATCTTGAAGGTGGGCTTGCCTTGACTCTTTCCAAACCTCCTCTTAAATCCACTATTGCTTGTTAAAAACATCAAAAAAACACACTGATAAAATAAGGGAAATTATCTTAAAAATTTGTGAAGCATTTTATCATTGATGAAGAATACTTGTGATAAAAGCTGACCTAAAATGATAATGTTGCACTTTCTGAAAATACCCTTGTTTATCTAAGAAATTTATATGCTTTTTTTTTTCAAACAAGTAATTGCTGTTCTAGCATTTATTTACACATTAAACAAAACAATTTTTATATTCCTTTTTATTCCTCGCTCCAGACTTTAAAAGTTATTATTTTAACTCTTTGTTTTTTAGTCTACTTCTACTACTACAACAATTAGGATTCAAATCTAGATATTTTTCTAACTGGATTATTTTAGATATTGCTGTTTGAAACTTATGATGCCGGTCTGCACAACATGTAAATTTATAATCAAATAAAAAGATAATTAATAAATCTTGCACTGTTTCCTGGTGCAATTTCAAAACTTGTCCATCGGTCTGCCAAACTTAAAAGATCTAAATAAAAATCAGCGAATTAAATGCCTAGACCTTCATAAAACTTTTACTGCCAGATATAGATGTTTCAAACTTTCAATAATAATTAACTTTTCATTCAAACAATTCTTTTATTCCTTCATCTACAGACCCATGTATGTCTTGAAGTCATTATTGAAGAACATGGTCTTATCAGCATCTTTCCTTGGTATTATGGTGAGCATAGCCAAATTGACAATATGTGCGCTGCGCAACTACTCCCATCAGCCACCACCCATTGCAGGATACATTCCAGCATTAGGCGGAGCCATTAGTGGATTGGCATTGCTCTTGGAAAGGTAAACAATTCTTGTTGTTGATTTTTTCAAAAGGAAAACATTTAAATTTTTTTCAGTACCCGTAGTGACAGTTGTTTCAAAATGATTCTTTTCTAGACAATACTTCAACATTATAATTAGGGGTATAAATGCTTGTGGGATCAAGAGGTTGTTATTTAATTAGACATACATTTGGCATAAAACATAGATTAGGTTAGACAACTTGATGCTATTAGTAAAATAACTTATCTATAATTAAATGATAACATCCATCAGTAAAATTAAGCTTATAAAAAGAATACAAATTTAAAAGTCTGCTAATTTTTCAAATTCATGTTCCTGTATTTTATTACAGAGAAAGTCGTAGAAAGGAGCTTTGTTTATTTGTCATCCCACACACTTTAAACATTTTGTACATAGCACTCAAGCGCTCAAATCTGAGGCCTTACCTTCAAATACCACATGGTTTCACGATATTGTTTGCCTTGTCCATGATGTCAGTGATGCATTCTTACGAACGTGAGCCGGAGTCGCTGACTTTGCTTATTAATGGACTGCTCAAGTTCTTTGTTGGACCTCGGACCAACAGCCTTACCAACCAAAAACCTCCAGATCATAGTTTTTAAGTTACCCGGTATTTTTTCCATGTTTGAACTGCTGGCACAAAGATGTCAAAATTGTTTTTTTTTTGATGTGTAAAAAAAACATATCAGAATTCTTACTCATCAATATTTCTTGGATAAATACATTGTGAATGAAGCACCGGATCAAATGTTTTAAATGTGTTTTTCCTGATAGAGAAACATGTTGGTTATTTTTTTCAGGTGGATACCTTAACTTTTTTTAATAGACCAAGTCAGAGGTTCACAAACTGTACTGTGCAGCACCCTGAGGAACCCCGGCTGCCTTACGGGCGCTACGACGTAAGATAAAAAATTGTCATTTTGCAGTTCACTAGTCACAATTTGACATGGGGTAAAAGCAGGATGCCGCAAGGCCGCCCATGACTCTAACAAGTTTGGGAACCTCTTGACTAGGTCACGAGATTGGCAGGCTAAGGTTGTGTTCACAAATTTTTAAAACCTTTTTTTATAATTTTATTTCTACATTGATGGGGATGTGACTTAACATCAATTAAAGAGTATGTTCTAAGTCAACAAAGTTTGCCAACCACGTGATATCTGCTATCTTGTAAAACAAAGTTGCTTGTAAAATAGTATATAGTTCTCAGATTAAACTGATTGTCCATAAAATCTAACTGTACTTTTACACATTTTTTCTCTCTTCAAAATTGTTGAATATCTACAAACTACAACCACAATCTTGAAATAATGGTGCTAAAGAAAATTAAAACCTTTAGCAGACGCTAGCATTTATTAAAAATGTACAAATGAATAATGAATTTATGGTGCAGGGAATATTCAATTTACAAGATGTTTTCATTAATGAATTCCCTTTACATGATTGCACAAAAAAAAAAATTGGTTGTCAGGTTTTTCTTATTACTATTTTTTTCCATGTCAAAGATAACTGAGAATGTTTTTTCTTTCTCGTTATATTTTTATAAAATGTGCCGGTAGACAAAATACACTAGGTATTGTTTGCTTGTTCTTCAATGAATTTTTTTTGCTCAAATTCAAATCGGGAAATGCAGTGCAAATTCCCTATTTATTTAAAATACATGTGTAATAATTAGGTTAATGTTTTATATTGACATTATGAGAAATATCACACACTTAATATGCAAATTAACTGATGGCGTTTCATTGTAAAGATGCCTAATCTTTATTATGAGAGGAGCGAAGATGACCTTTATTTACAAGAAATATATATTTTTTTTACAAATATTTCTTAAAAGCTTGGGATATTTTAGTCCAATTAAACTCTAAACAGCTGAACAAAATCCTTCAAAATACCATTCATCAAATTCATATATGTGTTTAAATTATATTTTTTTATCTTAAAAGTTTAAAACAACCAACAACCATGATAACATTCCTTTTCATGATCATTTTAGCAGGTGTTGCATTTACATGAGTATAAACTTTTGAGAGAAAACAAAGTGTCTATATTGTTTTTTTAAAAGACATATACTATCAATATATAGACAAGTATAAGTTGGTTGATACTTTTTTTCTTTTTACATGAAATATTGTTTAATAAACACTATACTATTTTACTTTGTGATCTTCATGTAAAATTTATTAAATTTGTGAAACCACATTTGTTGAGTGTTAGTGTTACAATTAATGAGGGTGCTGGGTAGCCGAGTGGTCTAAACTGAGCAAATCTCAAGCTGATGGTCCATTAGAAGAATACAAATCTTTTAAATGCAAATTGATTTCAAATCTGTCCCATTTTTTTATTCAACATTATGACAATTTGAATGAATAAAATATAAGATTTTTATAAATACACTAATACAATGCTAAAAGCCATACAATTCATATTAAATAGCTGAAATCAATTCAGGTTAAGCTTTATACATTGAATATTTCAAGGCATTTTGTTTGCTAGAACTGGAATTTATTTTGCAACACATTTCAGCAATAAAAAAAAATCAACTAAACCTTATACATTATTATTTGAACAAATTCCCTACTCATAATTTTGACCTTGAACATGAAATGCAGTTTTAAATTTAAAGAGACAAATTTTTTAAGAAACATCATCAAACATTCATAAATTTAAACACATTCACATTTCAGAATCTGCAGCTGTTACTTTCTTCCTTTTATTTCCTTCTTTTGTCTGGTTTTTTTCTGCTTTGTCAACTGGTGCCTTTCTCTTGAGACCTTTGAGTTTCCTGGCTTGGAGCTTGCCAAAGTTTTGTGTTGTCATATGAATGCGACCCAGTTTATTACCAAGTGCATCATGGGAGATATTTTTCTTCTTCTTTGCCTGAAAGTTAAAGTTGAAGAATTGATTATGCTTGACATTTCAGATGCTGTAGTATGTCCTCTCAAGATCCCTTAAAGCCAAACATTATTTAATGAATACATCTTATTTAAATCTTTCCCCCATGATAACATTAATGTACAATTGTTAAATCATTTGAAATAACAAAGAACTAATAAATGATAATTTGTTTAATTTTTCTGAATACTGCTGTACCTTTGCTAAAGCAGCTTTTTTGAGTGCTCTTTTAAATAAATCATCAGAGGCTAGACGAGTTCTCCGCAAACTAAGATCTAAAAATGGCCCCATAGCCTCGAGTTCTACCCTGGGTGTCTTTGATCCAGATTTCTTCATCAGCACCCTATGTAAGTGACGTACAAAGAAAATTGAAAAAATTATCAAATTTGTTCAATTGCATATGTCGTTATAGTAAATCTTTTAAAGTTATCCCTTTCAATCTTAAAACAAAAGCCTCACCTGTAACTACGGATGTATATTTTTCCATTGACAGCACTTATGTTAATCACATGCTCTAAACCAGATAAAGAAATCTTTTCAACAGTTGCCCCTCTGAAAAAATCTTTGGAAAAAGAATATAATTAACATTTTTATAATATTTGAAATACACACACCATCTAAATCTACAATTGAGTGGAGAGTAGAAAACCTACTTTTAAAAAAAAAAAAAAAAGTTTTAAGACATAAATTAAGAACCACTTCCAACTATTTCCCTTTTGAAATAAACCAATCAAGCATTATTTTTATCAATGCACACAAAGAACTTGTCTCAATTTATTTTAATTGTTTTTAGAAAAATTGTTGGGTTTTTTCAAATCAAATAACATTACATATGTGGGAAATGAAATATTATCTTTATATCTACCTATAAGTAAGTTTTTTATTCTTTTGTTTTCATCATTCTCTTCAAAGAACTCTCCAGAAAAAATTAGACAAGGTTTAATTCCAGATGCAGCTTTCTGACCCTGATAAGGAAAAAAAAATCATTAATTAATTTTATTGCAATATCAATTTCTTCAAATTTTAGTTTCCAAAATGTTATCCTAATCTCTAATTCAGTTGTCTAATACAGGGCTCATGACATACTTTCTAGTTACCGATACCATAGTTTAATGACAGCGCTAATAATCATCAGAATTCCTAATTAATACATGAGTTATTTATACAGCAACCACACTTACACAGCTATCATTCAGAAAACTCCCAATATTTTAAAATGTTTGACAAGATTATTTTGACAATTTCATTAACATGTTAAAATCCCAATTCTTTAAGTATTTTATCAGTTGTTTAACTATATAGCCTTGCCTTGAATTCTTGCATTGATGAAAACTTTTCAATTCCAAACTCAGCCATGTCCAAAACCTGGTTATCAAATAATCTCCCTGAAAGTCCATTAAAACATGAGACGCATCTGAGAATGTGCCAATAGAATTTCAGTGCCAGTTTCTCAATCTCTAGAGTTAATATTTACCTATTCTTATTGTGATTCTTTTGTTTATTAGTAATTGCACATTATCCTCAGCTAGTGATTGAATTACTAACTACTACAATCCCCAGCTAGAGATTGAATTACTAATTAGTACTACAAACAGTTGAAAAATTACAACGTATAAGCAAACTTTAAGGCATAAGCTTCAGTAAAACTGAACATTGTTTTATGAGTGACTAAATTGTCTTATATTTGGTATGTTCTTTTTTTTTCGAGCATAAACGTTATACAGCTTTACAACAAATAGATGTAATTTAAAAAAAATAAAGTTCAATATTCGGTCATTAAGTAAGTAAATACTCTTGTGAATTCATTAAAAACTTGATGCTATTTAAATTTTTAGAAATACATATCTGAACCAATAAAGTAACTAGCTAATGCACTAATATTATATGGGATTGCTTATCTGCAGTAAAAAAAAATACTCTACCTATGACTAGGTTATGAGGTCGCTTTTTGGAGTGGCTGCCAAACATAAAAAGGGAGCTGTCAGCTTTGGATGTGAAGAATTCCTGTTTAAAGAAAGGTAGTACTTTTAGTATAGGGGAATCAAACCAATTTTAGATTACAACTGGAAATTATTTATTTAGTTGCTTTTGTTTTCTTTTTTGCATCATATTCTATGAACTTGACCTTCCATAAAAGTTTCAGGTCCCAGAGCTAACTTATTGATCTCTTAAAGTTGAAAATCAACACATTTTAATTAATAATACACTTTAAAATGTCATGCTTCTTGATTAAAAATGATTTATAAATTAAATACTATTCTGACTTTAAAAAACAAACTTTTTTTCCAAAGTTTAGATGTACATGATTTAAATACAGCACTTGTAAAAATTAATAGAATGCCATTACATCACATTTCAGCTACCACCACTAAAACTTATGATTATAGGAGAGAGATACATACCACTGAGCTCTGATCCTCAAAAGGCCTGGTTGTATTTTTTCTGAAGAAAGTGAAAAACAGATTATCTTACAATGAAATATTTTATAAACAAACTGAAACTAATAATTTTACTCACTGAAAATAGGTCTGAGCCGGGAGAAGATTTTTGGTATATTTTGACACCATTCCGGCAGTGACTACAATTCTTATTCCTATGTTCAAACAAATTATGTTCAAAATATGCATACATTTTGTTTAAACACCCAGACCCAGGTGTGTAATAAATGTCATTTTCTGGTCAGCAGGTAAAATTTTTGGCACTGTAATTGTTCCAGTTCAATGAAGGCACTGTCTTTTATTTAGTTTTAAGTTAAGTGTTGCTAAAAATATTTTGAATTAATTTTCCAAATATATATTAGAAACAATTAAACAACATACTTGCTGAACATAGATGCATTAGGTTTCTTGAGAGTGTGCTGAAAGAAAATAAGTAAAAATTCAAAACACATTGTCAAGTGACAAATAACAATTAATAATTATAATAAATAGAACAAAATGTGTAACTGTTAATGCAAAATAAGCTGTTGAAAATAATTCAGAAAAAATTGTGAACTTCACCATAACATTTAATACTATTTCTTAAAGAATTCCTTTTAATTAGTTAAATTAGCATAGGCAGCCAACTAATAAAATTTAATAAAAGGCATACCCATTCTTTCAACACTTGTGTTACTGTCTGACTTGTGTTCCCACCTTTAAAAAATAGAGCATTCTTTGTATTTTCTACTATTTTAGGTTCTTTCTTTTCAAGAGCTCTTCGTCCTTGCTGGGTTTTTGGTTTTCTGAAAAGAAATGAGCATTTATATATAAGCTATAGCCTGGGCATCAATAAAATTATCCTGAATGACACCATGCCCATGCTATTCTGGCAGTTTTGTTTTAACCTCTCCCCACTTATTTAAGTTAATTATACCATAAAACTAGAAGAATATCTATAGTCATAGTCTTTATAAAGAGAGTAGCCTATAATAATCTATAGCTTTAGACCTACACTTTACAACATGTCAAAGACAGTCTTACTCATCATTCATTCATTGTCCTTGTGAATAATATAATGGCATATATGATGTAGCCAAGGTACTTTATGCTTATCATCCTGCTTTTATTATTGCAAAGATAGCTATATGGACTTTCATTAATATTTACTATATTAGCTAATCCATTTATTAAAATTTCTTTTAGTGGGCTAGTCGGGTGGTGAGTAGGACCTCATAACTGTCTCTACAGGAAAAAGATATTAAATAAACATAGTCCATTGCATAGGCTATTTACTACAAGAATCATCCTTGAGACCATAAGCAAGAATGTTAATGATATTAAATTTAACATGTGAGTCTTAGCTTTTAGAAACTGTAGATACGTGTTCTGAGAGCGTGTTTTTTTTCATAAGTTGAGCCCACTAATTTGGATGGGAAAAGCCTGAAAAGTGTAAAACCCACAGTGTTTAAGAAATAAGGTACCAAACAATGTCATAACCATGTGAATAAAAAAAATTGTTGCTGAAATCTAAATTTATAAAACATAACTATTCACATCATTAAAACTTAACTTTTATTTTATTTCAAGAAGAAATAAATCAAACGAATAATTTAGGTACTGTATAGCCTATTATCGGGCATAATGCGAAAAATTTATGATAAATAATACTACTTAAAGTTAGGGGTTCACATTAAAATTTTGTTACCCATTTTTCCATTTGTCTTGCACATTTCTCAATATAAAATGTCATATTTACACAATGTGTCAATAATATTATATACATAAAGCAATGAAATTATAAAATATGCTTAAGAATAGAATTTTCTTTTTAATATAAAATAATTTAATGTGTGGTGTTGTGTTTCAACTTATTATTTAAAAATGCAAGCAATGTTTGTATAAAAGAAATATCCTCATCAACTCCAGGCACAGAAACAAATTGATCGTGAGCCCTTAATATATAGAAGAAGAAGAAGAAGAAGAAAAAAACATCCACATTAGGAGTGATTCTTACATAGTTACAATCAAGAAGTAAACCTAAAAATGAAAACTTCAATTTAAAGCTTGCAGCTTTATTTTAAGTCATACATTTATCATTAATTATTTTATTATTTTTTTTGCATTGAGGATAAACAAAAGTTTGATATATATTTAAGCCATTAACAAATTGTTGAATATATTAAAACATGTTGTGGCATTCTTTGGATCAATGTGTTGAGTTATTATTAGAAAATTTATTTTAAGGAAATCTTTGGAATGTGTCAGACTTATTAGTATTCTATACCTAAATAAGTAAATATTTAATTGTGGTGACTTGAATTTATATCTATTTATTTTAATATCATAGGTAAGTTGTTCTTTAAATTAAACAATAATATTCGATTTTATATGATTCAACAGGGCACATATATTATTTATAAAATGTGGGCCTATTTAAATGAAGTAAAGTGGTTATCCATTCCAGGCCACCAATCCCAAAATGAAAAACACAGATAAGCCAAAAACTATAATTTATGTTTAAAAAATTATTTTGATTTAAAACACTTATTTTATTATTGATCCTACATATTTATTTTCTTGATAACCATTTAAATTATTTTATTAACTACCCTACAGCCCCTATTGATAATAGGTGATGTACAAACGTGGACGCCATGAAAATGCATAATCACAAATACCATAGCCTAAAATGGCCCCCTTATTTCAACAAATTTATTTTAATGATATCATCTTTGCATACTTTTCATCATCTTGGGGGACTTTGGCAGTGGCACATTTAGCATTTTTGTTGTATTTAAATGGACTTTTAATATAAAACACGTCTTTAAAAAAATCAGGCAATCAATATGTCTGTTTATTGCCTATTTAGTCGATGTGTTGTCAGATGTTTTCACTTTTCCCAGTCTCATACCAGACTCACATGAGTTTGTGTACTAGGAACAATGTAAGTTAAAAAAAAAGTTTTATAATGAAATACATCCAATGTTTCTTCTCTTTTCTAATGGATTTCCAATTTTGTATATTAAATGACTATTTTTGGCCGATGTTTTTAATATACTGACACTGATACTCTGCATTGCAACCCCTCCTCCCCCTCTGTGTTAGGAAAATACGGATAAAGCATTGGGGTGGGGGAATTAGAAATTGATTGCTGACCAATGCAGTGAACGGTTCACTGACAACTGAACTCAGGAAAAATGAATCCACAGCAACTGACCACAAGACATAACACAAGGAAGACAAGTGAACCCAATGACAAGTGAACCCACAGACAAGAGACCACACACACAAGTGAGCACATAGCCACATAATAGAGATTCCACCAACATAAGAGAGTGACTAATGCCCAAGCGTTGGTTGGCATGTCACATGTCCTCATAATGTGCAGTCCAGGGATTATGTTACAAGGTGTAAACCAGAGACATGGCTGGTGCACATGATCTTGACGTATCGTAACAGCTAAGGATATCGAAGAATGTCTCAGTGGCATAGTGAGGGTAAGTGCCAACTGATGTGTGTAGAGATTTGTGTCATCCACTACCAAGAAATTTAAAAAAAACAACTCTTCAGTGACTTCAGTTGGCTGAAAATATCAACCCTCCATATTAAGAAAAAAGGGATCCTTGGGGTGGACTCCAACCCTCCACAGTCCCTTTCCTTCGCTAGTGGAATGACTTTTTCTTGGCAGTTGTAAGTAATATCATTGTAGGCATTGAGGGACTTAATTATTATATGACAGCTAAGCCCAAGTTGACCCTGATTTGTGATGAGTATAAAGAAAGACAGTGTTGTTAGTTAGTGATTTTTATATATTTGGATGGACTCGTCTTGCTTTATTAGCAATCTGTTTGTTCTGGTGTTCACTTCCCTATTACCAACTTTTTATTGACAATGAAATCGTCAAAAATTTTGTAAACAAATTTTGGCTATTTAAGATAGATCGTACCTCATTTCATTTGCGTGTTTATTGGGAGTCACTTCCCTTTATTTGTTTTTGTTAACAGAGTTGCATTTTCATTAATATGAAGGTTGCTAATTATTATTGGTTGATTAATGATAATTTAAAATTTTCATTGGTTGGCTTATTATAATATTTTAACGTGTTCCGCTATTTCCGCCATTTTTGGAACAACTTGTCCATGGCAGAACCTGTATTTTATTCAATATTCTGGATATTATTTTCGCTGGAACCTGAAATAAAATGTGTAAAAGTGTATTCCATGAAACTGTAAGTTGGGTTTTCATTATTTATTTAGTTTGTAATTAATTTTGGCCATTTTTCTGTGTTTTTTTTTCATTTTCCTGGTTTTCTGGGTCAAGACCCTGATTAGGGATGTGACTCCCAACAAATTCGCCGATAAACACAGTAATTTTTTAAGCACTCCTTTCTATATCCGCATCATTTTAAAGTACCAGATTAAAAAAATAATTTCTCTAATTTTCATTAATATTTCGAATATTCTAAAATTTCCACACGCTCAGAATGACACTTTAAAATAAAATGAATAGTAATTTTTGACAAAAAATGTATCTTTTATTTTAATATCCTTTAATTATTCCCATGAACTCTTGTAGCAACCGCCAAGTGTTGACATATTCCTTAGTCGCCACTTCTTCCAATGAATAAATGTAAATTGTTCACTAAATAATTTACAATTTTAAGCTTATTTAAAAAATAATCATTAAATTTGGGCCTTTGTATGAAAATATACTTAGAAAAAGGCCAAAAAAATAAATATTTAACTAAACATTCCATCGGCGTATGAATACTAATAATTACTAAAACACAATTCTCAAAAAAATAAACAAAATAAAAATTATAATCATTTTTTTCATTATTTTTTAACGTTTTATTCTTAATTTAAGCAAACATGAGCCATTTTCTATTTCCACGGACGCCATCTTGGTTGCCTCGATCCGTGAACACGTAAAAGTTCGCGGGTCGGGGCAACCAAGATGGTGGCCATAGTAAAATAAGAGGTACGATCTCGCTACATTTACCCAAATTTGTACACTTTTATTAAAAGTTTTAACAAACATTCAGTCATTGTTCCACGTCCACATACCCCACGCGCACACACTAAAATTTAGACCTGTTGTTGAGTGTTACATCATTAATTAATGCAGTAGCTAGCGAAGGAAAAGCGGCACCATTATGTGAAGTATGGGCGAAGCCTGAACCAGTTTCCAAAAACCCTAGTACCTCATATACTTAAAACTTAAATTATCATACACGCGACTTCATGACACACTGCTCACACGCATATCACACTCACAGTCACAGTGTCACTCACACATTTTACACTTTCAACTAAGTCAACTTTGTAATTTGTTCATCTTCGGTCCTGGCAGTGACTAATCATCATATCGTTTGGACTGGAAAAGGAAACATATTTTCATAATCTCGGTATTCTTTACACTTAAAAAATTATTTGGCCCAATTTTTACTTACACAATTCTCTGCATTTTTTTAAGGCAAGAAACTGTCAGTTAAAATATAAACAAATAAGCATGAACAAAAACGGAAGTTAACTTGAAATTTGATAGATTGCTACGTACTTCTTAGTTATTTTTTTATTATAATTAAATACTCACTTGATCCTCTTTTTTTCGCCTTTTTATTGTTAATTAATTTATTATTGACAATTTTTAGCTTCATCAGAATTTTTTTCTTCTTCATTATGAAAAGGAGACAACAAGCTTAACATGAATTATCAATGTATTATTTAATTTAGCTAGTACACATTAGCTGATGAAAACATCTATTTGATAAAAATTTAGAAGTGACAGTCAAAGTGACTTGAGTGAGTTTATTTGGGTGACGACGACGCTCTTGATTTCGGCTAATATTTAAGTTACCAAAAAAAAATATGTAATTATTATTTTTGCAGTACTATATGATAAATAACATTACTTATCACAAAGAATACAAAAATATTTATTTACAATAATATTTGGACCTTTTAAAATATAATGGGACTGAGGTCAAACAAAATATTTGCATAATAATTATAATGCAATTTAAAAAAGGTGAATGCAGATTAAAGTAAGATAAAAGTCGAAAAATATGTTTAACTAGCAAATTATTGCAACAGGTTAGTAAGTACAATCGAAAAAATGCGTAAACAATGAAATTATATTTCAATTATTTTATACCTGCTGGCTAGTAAATAGTACCTCTGCCCAGACGTCTTACTTATCCGATATCCAGTCTTTCAATTTTCAAAGGACAGTGAAATTCCTTACTTTTACTCAAATTTACTGTAATGCTTGAACTTACTCTACACCATTTTAATTAGTAACACTTCACTTTGGTAAATAAGTTGCTATTACTGTTGTCTGTTGTAAATCAAATGAAATGTATAAATAATTTTTATAATATAGTAAATTGTAATTCTTCATTTAAAAAGAATGCATTCGACTTCGGATGGTTTTGAAAAAAAAAGATGTAAAAATAAATATAAAACAACATATAAAATGTTAGGGACTAGGGAGGCTAAATCTAGATGAGTCTCATTTCTTTGTGTCATTTAACATTCATTATGATTATCAAAAGCAACAATGGAAAATCTTATTTTCATTTTGATTTTAAGTCAAATTAAGTGTATAGGCATAGGAGTCAATTGGAGTTGAATCAATCTCATTGTAAATGAAGTTTTAATAATAATTATTATTAGTATTAGATTAAAAATGATACTACCTTTAAGCCTTTAAGTTACTGTGACCAGACTAAATATCTAATATAATATAATATTAGACTAGTAATATACATGCCATTTCAACTTCAATATCTAGAATTAACATTTCATTAAATACTGTTTCAAATCAGATGGCGAAGTATCACGATGTACTCATAGTTTCATTGTGACACAAAAGAGCCTCTTACAACTTGTTCACTTTTTGAACATTTTGACTGTGCACAACAAAGAGCCATGAGTGGGCCATCTTTAAAGGTCCCTGATCATCTGCCACTAGGAAAATCCAAACCTTTGAAGCCTGAGAGAAAAACATCAAATCCTAAGCCCTTGATTGCCTTGAGGTTTCTTATTTGAATATTTAAAAAAATAATTTTGTAGTCAAAACTGGCTTCAGTGTTTTTAATAGTGCTTAAAAATAAATTTTTGTAGCTTTAAATGCATTACAAACTTCTATTTACTGTATAAACACATACATTTTTTATATTTTTTTTGCCAAATAATGATATAATTGATGCATAGTTTAAATTAATTTAACTTTAATTCCCATTTTCATAAGCCAAGAGGAGCTATCAGACTTTCCATGTGTTACTTTATGGATGTCAGAACTACGATGGGTGACAGAATTAGAATGCATGAGCATTCTTCAAGGGAAACCACTTTGCCCTAACACAGCACAGGACACTGCAGCATCACAAGTTCAATCATACAGAGGTGAGAAACTATTACAGAGGGGTTCAAGTATTACAGAAATAATTGTATATGGTTATATTTATGACCAAATGGCTAGACTATCTAGGACAACCATTCAGATCATCCAGAGTTTAAATATGATTAGTCTTCAGTGTAATGGATGAACCTTATATCACCCCTCCCTTCCCCTTTGCTATAAACTGTCAAGTAACTGTTTGTAAAGTCAAAGGCTAAAGAAGCTTTTATGTCATAAAGTTAAAATTTTCAAATAAACAGAAAGAAAGCTCCATTACTGTAGCTCCTTGCATCCCTGTGGTGCTACAGCCCATGTAGGGCTTTGACCAGCCTCTCCACTTCCTTCCACTCAGATATAACTGGTGCTTTTCTTTTTCCATGCTTGGATTCCCAGCTGCTGTAGATCTTTTTCCACATCATCCATCCATCTAAGCCAAAGTCTGCCATTGAGCTGTTTTCCTTTGGGGTTTTGGTGGTACACCCTCTTACCTCCTTTGTCATTTGGCATTCTTTTTGAGTGTCCCGTCCAGATTAGCCTGCTTTTCATTTCTGCTACTAGCTTGGGATCCTAGTGTTGGCGGTACCATTTTTGGTTGTTTGTATTCTCCATCCATATTCATTCTTTGTTGGTCCGTATATTTTTCCAGAGAACTTTTCTCCCCCATGTGTTTAACAGGTTTTCTGCCATTTTTGTTAGGGACCAAGTTTTACTTACTGGTCTAATTACAGTTTTATATAGTTTTCTTTGTTTTTCTTGTAATGTTTTTTATTTTAGTATTTTGTGACCACTGAAGTATGCCTTGTTTACGGGCGATATTCTTTCTTTTATTTCTGTTAGTAATTCATTTTTTAAAATTTATTAAGGATCCTGGATATTAATATTGTTTTACTTTTTGAAAAGTGTGGTTTCTAATTTTTAATGGTTTTATTTGTCCGCTCTTCTCTTACCATATTCATATATTTTTGTTTGTTTGGTTGTTAACTTCCAGCCCGGCTTGTAGTGATGCATCTTCTAATTCAATGAAAGCCTTTGATATGTCTTTACAACTTTTCCCTAGCAGGGCTATGTCATCAGCATATGCAGACACTGAAAGGATTGATTGTAGAGGTGCCTATTGGTTGTGGGTCTTGGGTTTCCCTCAGAAAGTATACTGTTATTGTGTCTCAGTTATGCTTCTTATCACTCCCTAATGTCAGGTTAAATAGCATACAAGACAGTGAGTCTCCTTGTCTTAGGCCTCATCTGAAATTCCGGTGAATATTCACACTGAACCTTGATTTTGCTTTTTGAATTGTTTAATGTTATGTGTATCAGTTTTGTCATTTTATTTGTTATGACAAGCTCATATATATTTAATTTTCTTTTGATGCTTGCTACAATATGCCATTTTATAGTCTACACATAGTTGATGTACTGGGATATTATTTTAGTAACATTTCTCTAATAAGCATCTGTTGATGAATGAAAATCTGATCATTTGTTTTGCCTGAATCCACATTGGAAGTCACCTAGTATTTCTTCATTGTATGACTGTAGTCTTTTGTAAGTTACTTTTGTCAATATTTTGTATGTAACATTTAATAGGGAAACTCCTCTGTAGATGTGCATTGAATTTTGGAACCTTCTTGTGTATTGGGGTTATTAGTGCTGTTTCCCATTCTGTTGGAATTTTCTCTTCTTGCCAAATATTAGTTATAAGTTTTTATTTCTGAGTGTGTATTACTCTTCCTCCTTATTTAATAAGTTCTGCTGTGATGAGGTCTTCTCCAGGGGGGCTTTGTGAATTTTCATAGAATTGATTTGATTACTTCTGTAGTTTCTTCAAAGTTGGGGAGTTTATTAAAGGGCCTGGTAATCCATTTCGTTGATAATCTTCATCTTGTCTGTTATGTGCATTTAGTATTCCCTCAAAATATTCAGCCTACCTCTCCAGTACTTTACTATTTTCCATTTTAATTCTCCATCATTGCTCTCACACATGTGTGGTCTGGCTTTTTTCTTCATATTTTATCTTCATATACATTCCTCTAATATTTCCCTCTCTTGATAAGTCTTCTATTTCTTTTAGTTAAGCTTTTTCTGACCTTCTGTATCTTCGGTGGTAGCATGAATGTTAATAAATGTTACATATCCCCCCCGCACATGCAAAAAGCACAATCTTTCATTTTCTGGTTTAAAACCCACAACTGCACAGACGGCTTCTTGTTTGACAGCAAATCCTTTTGCAAGAGTGTTTGTGTTATTGCCACTAGAAAATATGTTGTAGTCTTTTGTCTTCTGGAGCTCTCCATTTTTCCATCTAATTTCTTGCCATGCAGCAATAGAGATTTTATATTTAATTAGTTGATCTATAAGGTTGGTTAAGGCTCTTGCTCTAAACAGGCTTAGTACATTCCAAGTTGCAATATAAAAATCAAGTCCATAGCCAGACATAGAATTTCCATTAGTATCAGTCTGTGTTTTAATTTTTTGTTTGGCTTTCATAACATGTATCTGCATGGTGGGTTTTGTTAGCCCTGCACACAACTGTCAGGGGAAGGGAAGGGGTGCTGCCCCTTACCGCTCTCTATGTAGCTTCCTTAATTTTCAGGTACGGTTCCCTAGCCTTTGTGGATCCCTCCACTTCCCACAAAGGAGTAGGTTCTTATTTTGGTCCGCCCCAAGTATTTATTTCCCCCATACCCACTATAACTGGAGGGCTTTCCCCTATCTGCCACCTGAAGATGCGCTTGATAGAAGATCTACACATGAGCATTATTATGCTGAATTTAGTCAATGTTGGATGATAAAATGCTAACAAAAAACATAGAGAAATGTGAAATGGTGAAAGAAAATCAACACTTAAAAAAAATACTTTTGCTGATAAATATTTTTGTAGAGTTTAAGAACAGATATATGAATATTTTTGGTGCTTTTTAAATTATTGAAAAGCTGAATACATACTTTGAATATGAGATATCTTCTAAATGGTGTTTGTTTTTTTATATATTTTACATCTAGATGCAATTGACAGGGTTAAGTTTGAGGCAAACAAAATAACCGAGGGCTTTAATACTCTTTTCAAGTAAGTCTTAAATCTTGAAGGATTTAACAAAAATATAGATTTATGTTCTTTTATAAGTTATAAGAACCAGATATTTAATGATTTTTTAAAAAGATTCTTTACTAACTTATTGTAATAAGTTGGCTAATGTTTATTTGTGTGTGAGTATTAACAAAAGAGTTGAACTTGTAATTTCAGATACTTTGACGCCAGCAAATGGGTTGCCTTGAATAACCAAACAATGGACATGACTTGCAGTGTTAGGAAACTAATACAGTTGTGTAATGCCCATGTAGCTGATGTGCCATCTTACATTCAAGAGGTATGTATAATTGTATTTCTTGGTGGAATTGTATCTGAGCCTGGTGCTTTATTCACTATGCCATAGTACTGTCCTGATCAGATCTCTTTCAACCAGTGACACTTGACCAACCTTGCTGTTGTGTTATGTCATGGACTGTTCCATTGCAACTGGTAAAAACAGTCCAGAGACCAATACAAATTAAAGTTTTTAAGACAATGGCTTGTAATATTATTTCTTCTCTTTGTGGAAATTAAAATATTCTTATTAAAAAAAAAAATTAAAATGATTGGCAATGTTTGTTACTTATATCATATCCAACTTATTCCTATCAATATGCATTTAATAATTTTGAAATATTTATGATACATGGAAACATAACATACATTGAAAGCCTTGTAATGATATAGAATTCTCCATTGTCCTTTTTTATCACTGTCTACTTGGTTTACATCTGAAGCGCACATTTTTCTTTCAGCAACAAGAAGTTGTGATGTGTGAGTCTGCAAAATTAGTTCAACAAACAACAAGGTATTTAGTTTTAATTATCTACTTTAAATGCAAACCATTACAAGGCAGTTAGAAAATGATTGTTGCACAAACTCATCCTTAGTGAATGGATTACTTGGTATAAGCAAAATTTTAAGCAATGTGGTGACACAGCTTGATAAGCAAGCAATAACACAAAAATCATCTTTCTTAATAAACCTTTTTCTTTTCTTCTTGAAACTAGCAATCGCCATTGTGAATGACCACAATTCAAACATTTTCTAAAAACTTAAATGTTACATTTTGTTTTATTTCCCCTTATAGTGCAGCAGAAAAGAATGTTGTCCATAGGGTACCTCTGGTAAATCAACTGACTTTCCTTGGTCAATCCTTTAGCCGATTAGTTGATTGCACCCTTGGGTACCTAGTGCAGGTGAGTTATTGACTTATTTAATAACTATGGTCAACAAAAACCTCTTTATTTGCTAGCAGTGTTAACAACTTTGTGTTAACTCAAGTTTGGCAAATCTGAAATTTACATTTTCCATAACACACAAGGTGGTATTGGTACGTTTTGAGGCTGCTGCCAAGTAAAATTACATGCTATCATTATTTAAATTTGGCAGTCTTGACTTCAAAATACAGCCATCCCAGCCTCTCCACCATGCCTCATATACCCCAGGGTAGTCCTTTTTTTTCTTGATCAGCAGATAATCTGTAATTGGGCTAATCTGATACGTTGTTCATTAATTGTATGGGCTAATCTGATACGTTGTTCATTAATTGTATGGGCTAATCTGATACGTTGTTCATTAATTGTATGGGCTAATCTGATACGTTGTTCATTAATTGTATGGGCTAATCTGATACGTTGTTCATTAATTGTATGGGCTTTTTTTTGTTTAAATGAAAAAATCAGGCAGAAGAAAAATCTAGACAATATAATTAGAGTGTTGCATGTCTTATGGGATTTTATCAAACTTATACCAAATTAGGTATGTCCAAGACCAATAGTGTTATTAAATACTACCTGAAATTTATCATTACAATAGGCATTGTGAACCCAAATTCATACTGATTAATCCTGACCTTTTGATTAATCCAGGCCAATTTGCTAATCTGTACACCTCTAAAACTAAATTTAACAAGAATGTGTAACAGCTGGTTAGTTTAGTTAGGGCACAGTGCTGATAATGTTAATGTGGTTGGTTCATCACACTGTCATGCAATTTCTTGTTCAAATTTGTTTCTTGACCAGTAACAGTATGGAAAAAAAACGTTTACTAGAAGCTTTAGATTATTTGTAAATGATTATAGGTAATGTAATTTAAATGGTTTCCAACTTTATTAGTTGTTAAAAATTTATTATAAGAAATATGTCTTAATATTTCAGAAAATAGTAAAGATGCTGGAGTCCTGCACTGGTGTGTCTTCCCTTCATGTTGTCATCAACAATATCATCACTCTGGGACTGGAGGGGGAGCACATGTGCTACATGCTGGCAAGGGTCAGTCTTAATATAGTTTACAATAACAACTTTCTGTATATAATTAAAAACAACAACCATCTTATTTAATGTAACAATTACAGCCTCCTCTATAGTAAAATAACACCAAAAAAATAATGCAAGGCACTAGTGTATTGATCTTACTTTTGTAAAATATTTGGTAAGAAGCTAAAAAAGTTATTGTTTTAAAACCCAATGCCAGATTTATTTCTTTTGTTCAATATCATGTATTTAAAAAAATTTACACTTGAGAACAACATTAGCATATTATTTAGTTGAAGTTTATCTTTATTGGACATTTGCAGGAAGGTGGTGTCCGAGCTCTTGTTGATGTATGCAGAAGAGAAAACGTCGCATTCACAAGGTCAAAAGCCTTGAGGGCTTTGGCCACCATTTGCTGTGCTCCAGAATGTGTTGCTGAGCTGGAGAAGGTAAACCACACTTTGTAACTGACACGTAGACGGAATGAATTATATTCTGGTCACCCGTAGAATTTTAGTTAGTGAGAGGAGGAAATACTGGGCGGAAGGATTTAATGAAATTAAACACCCGATTTGGAAAGATAAACATTTCTTTTGTAAATATTTTATTATCTTGGCAGCAGCTACTTAAGAAAAACCTTTAGGCTGGCAGCCTCTTTGTTTTTCTAATTCAGCGTCTTCCTGTGCAAAGCCCAGTTGACCATAGGCCATATGAGAATCTCTCTCTCTCCATTTTTCTGCTCTCAATATCTTGCCATTCCACTCTTATGGTCTCCCTTTTCTACTTGTGATAAATCTATCATACAGCCTTATAATTTAATCTAACAGGAAAGTGGTATTGACCTTTTGATGGATATCCTAACTGATGAAAATGTGATAGAGTCTGTTCAAGGGGAAGCAGCTGGCGTCGTTGCTCAGATTACTTCCCCTGTATTAGACCAGAACCAACACCTTTGCCGTTTTGCAGAATCCTTGCAAGTTATACTTACAGCTCTGTTAGGTGGGTTGTCAAGTTATACTTACAGCTCTGTTAGGTGGGTTGTCAAATTATACTTAGAGCATTGTTAGGTGGGTTGTCAAGTTATACTTAGAGCATTGTTATGGCGGGTTGTCAAATTATACTTACAGCTCTGTTAGGTGGGTTGTCAAGTTATACTTACAGCTCTGTTAGGTGGGTTGTCAAATTATACTTAGAGCATTGTTATGGTGGGTTGTCCAGTTATACTATTGCATTGTTAGATGGGTTGTCAAGTTATACTTGCAGCATTGTTATGGTGGGTTGTCCAGTTATACTATAGCATTGTTAGATGGGTTGTCAAGTTATACTTGCAGCATTGTTATGGCAGGTTGTGAAGTTATACTTACAGCACTGTTAGATGGGTTGTCAAGTTATACTAGCAGCATTGTTAAGTGGGTTGTCAAGTTATACTTACAACATTGTTAGGCGGGTTGTCAAGTTATAATAGCAGCACTGTTAAGCTGGTTGTCCAGTTATACTATAGCATTGTTTGATGGGTTGTAAAGTTATACTTGCAGCATTCTTAGGTGTGTTGTCAAGTTATACTTATAGCATTGTTATGGTGGCTTTCATATTATACGTTAGATGGGTTCCAAAGTTGTTTTGTTTTGTTCACATTACATCTTTTGTGTGTAGCAAGATTTATTATGTTGACCTGATACAAGATTGCTAAAAAAAACAAAGTTATAATTAAAGACATTCTTATGGCTTGCCAGGTTTATGTGAAAAGACTGAAGGTCATGAGACATTCCTCCTCTCAGCAGCGGCAGTTGCCAACATTACTTTTATTGATTCATCTGCGTGTGGCCTGCTGCAGGAGATGAAGGCGCCACAGTTACTTGTCAAGACATGTATGTGTAGAAAAGCCAGATCACTTTTTGCCAAGGACCAGGTACAACTTCTTTATGAATAACTTGGTCAGTGGACTGCAGTACAACTAGAAAAAATTACACAAATTAAATTAAAGCTGGATTACATTTAGCTTTCTTCATGTATCTTGAACAAAATACTGAACTTTGACTATGTGAAATTTTTTTTTTCATTTCCACATGAAATAAACAATAAGGTTGCTTGAAGACTTCATTTTTCCTGTAAAAAATTAAACTGGCTGTCTAAAACTTTCTGCAGTATTACAATAATAATTTGCTTTACATTCTAGGAAATCATGACTTATTTTGCTGCCAAAACCACTGTTTACTTTTATCATCATTAGATTGTGGCAAAATTAACCTTTCACTTACATTGTAAAAAATGAATATTAAATTAGCCTTATTTTAAACTTATGAATATCACTCAAGTTATCTTAAATTAATATAATCCTACATGGTAGTTAACCTAAATTAATATAATCCTAAATGGTAGTTATAAATTAATATAATCCTACATGGTAGTTATCCTAAATTAATATAATCCTAAATAGTTATAAATTAATATAATCCTACATGGTAGTTATAAATTAATATAATCCTACATGGAAGTTATCCTAAATTAATATAATCCTAAATTATAGTTATAAATTAATATAATCCTGAATGGTAACACCAGATTTGATTTCCTTACAATGCCTAAGGTGGCAACTATTCTTGCCAACATGGCTGCCATCAATGGGTGCCAGGAGAGTATCAGATGCTGTGGGGGGCTTGATCTTCTTGTCAGCTTTTTACATCAGAAGCCATGCCTGCTGTCCAGTACAGCTGAGAGATCGGCTTGTGAGCGTGTCCAACAGAAGGCAGCTATAGCCTTGATGCGTCTGTGTCAGGATACCCGCCATACTTATAAAGTCATACGGCAAAAAGGTGATATAAATAAAATTGTATTGTTAAAAGTATCTTTTAATGCATTTTAATGAAACCATACAATTTCAAAAGTTTTATGAAATACATTTTTATATACTCATTAATTGGATATTTATAATTTTAAATCATTATTGGAAACAACATGTTTGTTAACCCAGAGCATTTTTATTATTCCACATATTTTAGCATGGCTTGCCATTTTCATTTCAGGCATTCCAAGGTTTATAGAGTTGTGTCGTGACTCACAGGCCAGGAACAACAGTGATGCAGTGTTAGTGGCATGCCTGGTAGGAACATTAATATTGTATTTTTAATAGAGGCTATCATCGATATTTTTTTAATAGCATTTCAGTCATAATTATGCCACATAATCCTAATAAGAAGCACTGACTGTTAAAAGTAAGTTTTATCCATTTTTGGGAAAGATTTCCAGTGCATACTAAATTTGAATCAATAAAGATTTTCTGGCAGAAACACCATTACCTTTATGACATTCTTATTTTAAATGGACATCACCTGTTTTTTATGTATAAGTTTTAATAGATTTGTCATTGATCCTACCAGGCTGCTCTTCGTAAAGTCTGCACTTTGTATGGACGTGATGGCATCTCGAACTTGGATTACCAGCAGCTTGTCACACCTCAGCTAATGGATTCCTTCCTCATGTGTTCACACAGTGATGAGAACTTTGTGTAAAATTTTTGTGTTAGTTTTCAACAGGGCTTCTCACAACTGCTAATTTGAATGACAGGAATTTTAATCAAACGAGTGGAATCACTTATGGAAGAGATCAGTCGGTTAAAAAGTCTACTTCATTCTTGACACAACAGTGGAATCACTTATGGAAGAGATCAGTCAGTTAAAAATACTCCTTCATTCTTGACACAACAGTGGGTGTTTTTTTTGCTGTTAAGTAAATAACTATTTTTGAGGATTGCAGTTTATGCGATGATTCTCAAAGCTGACTGAAGAAGTGTTTGTTATCACAAAGGGCACTTAACATCAATGAAGATGTGCATGTTTGTTATGAATTATTCTTTTTTTTAAACTTGAATGATTCCAATGATCTATTCCAGTTGTTTGATGACAATTTTGATTTTTGCAAAGACTTTTACAGGTTATGCCTAAATTCTTAATTAGTGTAGACTATACCTGAGATCTGGAGAAGATAGCCTCTTGTAGCAAGGATCTTCAAAGTAATGTTTTCTCTTATTGTAGAACGCTGCATTTCCCACTTAAAAATGTTCATGATACCCATTTTTTTAATATACTCGACTCAATAAGACTAATTGTGAGTGGGACGAGATCCTCAGTGCCCACGCCACACAAACATTAAAGTTAGCCAGACTTCTGCTGAACATAGGAGATCCATTCATTATTTTTTTTAATATTTAAATTTCTTTTTTTCATACGGAAACAAATCTTATCTAAAATTAATAATAAGCTCAACGTAAAAATCTGATGCAGATATAACATAAGGTTATAAATATACAGATTGAAATTCAACGTACTTAAATTTATTCATGCTAAAATGGAAGATAATTTGTGTAAGAATTGTCCCTGTGTCTGTGCTTATTGTTCTGTAGTTATTTCTCAAAACTGCTGCTGACAGAGGATATTTATAACTCCTAGAACTTGTCATAGAAGTGTTGATTAGCTCAGTCATAGTTCTCTGCGAACATAGCTCAAATCATATTATCGTATTATAGCTCTGTGCTTATTTTTTCATAAATATTTACCATTTTTTAAAAAAGATTTAATTCTATTGAATACCTCAAGCTGTTATAGGTTTTAAACTATTATCTATGTATGCCATGTCTGGATCAGTTGTTTGGCTGCTCTCAACATATTTTTAACTTAAAATTCTAGTCATAAAGTATAATTTTTATTTTATTTTTGTATTTACAATATATACATACATCTAAGCTACAAACATAGAAAACCGAACCTATAAATACTCATAGCCATTTTTAACCCAGAACAAATAATATAAAATAATGATATTTTAACTGCATTAATTGTAAAGCTCATACATTGTGGGCCTCCTGTATGTATATATATATATTTATAAATGTGATTTACAGCTATGCCAAATATGAGGAAATTTTTTGTGTGATTTATATCTGCTTTAAAAAAAAAGCCCACCTTCATCCAAGACAACCCTGCCAACATACATTTTATACTGCTCAAGCTGATAGCCACTCCCCTGGAAACTTTTCCTCTCTCACCACCCTGTTGTTGAACCATCACTAAGCGCCAAATAAATGTGTGAAGCTAAAATTGTTTTAAAATTAATATACAAAATTATTGTTAAACACATGAAGCGCCAATGTTTACTCTTGTTGTAACAAATATGAATATTACTTGAACTGAAGTGTAATGTATCTCAAGATTTTGTGCAGAGTTTGCACACACAAAAGTTAGCTGTCATCCAAACATTAAAAATAATTATGAAATATTCATGTTATGATGAAATTGCTACGTGTTAAAAGGAAGAGAAAAAGTTTTTAAATATTTCGGTGTTATTTTATAAATCATTCGAATCTGTCATTGCTACTCTGTTAAATGTGCTTGGAGAATGATACACTGTAAGGTGTGTTGAATAGATTGTCATTATATTCATCTGTCATTTATCTACGCACAATTTGGTTACAACTAGAAAGAACATATTTTAGTTCGCTCAAAGGGATATATGCATGGAAACTGTGATGTTAGTGGACCTTTGCTGAGCTGATGTTAGTGGACCTTTGCTGAGCTGATGTTAGTGGACCTTTGCTGAGCTGTCACATTAAGAAAGGCAATTCTCAGAGTAGTTATTTTTATAGCTGATCAACTGCAATATTAAACATTTTGTATTTTTAATTCTTGTTTTCATTGATATGTTTGGGGTGATTATACATTTATTGAAAATCACAAAGATGTTCCCAGAATTTTACCTCATGAAATTAATATTCATTTGAGTCATCCCAAGCACTGTGACTGTCAGATCTCATTATGTTACTGCAAAAAAAGTGGCATCCTCTTGGGATAAGTTGTATAATATTATTGAAATATTCCATTTTTTTTCACATTCCCTCTATGGCCAAGTGAAAAAGAACAGATGGAAAACTAACCCTAACAATGTTCTTTTAATTTACTATTTGTAATTGCCATTATTAAAGTTAAGAGGTTTTTTTTAGTTTCAACTAAATTTGTCAAAGATTGTTGCAGTGGTTGGCGGCCAGATTTTATAAGTGTTAGTGTTATAATTCTATATTTCAAAGTGTTTAAGAAGAAGAATACATCAAGAAGAATTAAAAATTAAGTGAAAATGGGAAACATACCAAACTGATACCTACTCATGTATAAATTGTCCTTTTTAAAAAAAAGAAAATGCTGTTTAAAATGCATTGGAAACTGTTATATTTTTTATTTTTTGCTCATTTTGTCTAGTAGTGTTGATGTGTAGCATGTGAAGCAAACAAAACTCATTGGGATCTATTAAAGGGTAAACTTTTAACTGGTAAAAATTGTAGTCTTTTTAAATATTTTTTTTTTAAAATGTATTTAAGAAATCCTGTCAAGGGCCTACATTTATATTGACGATCATACAGTTATATCTGTAAAATGGTTTACTGACATTTATGATGCTATACAATCATTGAGAAGTTAATCCTAAAACATAAAAGTGTGTCTTGTTTAGTGGGCTGTATTGCCTGACTGAACAATTTGCAGAGTTTTGTAACCGTTTTGACATTTAAATAACTTTATACTGAAGATGTACATATGTGAATCTCATGTTGCACTTTTAACAGCATTAACTTTGATTGACCCTGTGAGCTATTTTTGGAACAAAATCTACTATACTTGTGTGTCTCTTTGTTCATATATACTTTTTATTTTGAGCCCTAAGCATTCCTGAAGTGTTAATAAAAATTAATATTTCTGCTTCACTACTCTTTAATTTTTAATAGGCAAGTGATGGAAATCCACACCAAAAACGTAATTTTCATTCTTTTTACAATTTAAATGAACGCTGGTCTGGTTATTGTGTAATGTTCTTCTTTGTGAATGAAATAAATTCATTTGTAAGTGGGAGAGAAAAACTCTATCGTTTAGATCAGAGTTCACCACCAACTAACAACCCATTACTTTAACAAACTGTTGTCATGCTCACTAAGTGTTGTTTTTTCTGAATATTTATTTTTAAATTTTTTTCTGTTTGTGGATCACAATAAATGATCCACTGTTTGTTGTTGGATTTTTTTTTTCTTAAAGAAAAGCCTAACATTTTTTTCAATGAGTCACTGATGCATGTGATTTTACACTAGAGCTTTCACATGATATTATACCATATTTAAATAAATCTGTTGTTTGAGATCTTGGAACGACTTGAAAATAAGTTGATTTTTTTTAACAACTTTTACAGTACAAAATACATTTTTTTAGAACTTACATTTTCTTTAATCTATTTTAACACATAACTGTTTAGGTATTTAATTCTGCTTTGACTTTATATTACACTTTATTTCAGCCAAATTTTAGGTCTAAGAAATTCAAGTGTTTTTTTAAAAGAGTTGTTCATTTGTGCTTTAAAATTTATCGAAACTATAGATTGCCCCAATAAGTTCACATCGACTCGAACTCAACGATGTACAGAATGAAGCATTGTTGTTAGATTTTATATCGGTTTAATTTTGTGTAATCTTCAGTTACCAAGTGAACTTTGAATGGTTTATTTTGACATTGAACAAAATTTGTTAAAAACAAGGGATTTAAAAAATATTTGTAACAATGGTGTAAAAGTTATTAGTTTCCCTGTTATGAGCAAAATGTACATGCATGCTTAAAGTCTACATTTAATTTTCAGTGAACACTGTTAATGGCAAATGTTACTTTTTTGGAAATAAAATTGTTGTACAAGATTTGTTTTAAAAATTTTATAATATCTGGCTTGTTAAAATAGTCTTTTTTCTAAAAATTAATTAATCTTAAGTTGTTTCCATTCATTATTTGATAAGTTATTTAATGTAAGTGACATTCAAAATAAAATCTGCATTACACTGGAATTTTATAGGTTTTATAAGGAAATATTTTCTTTTAGTTTATTTAAGCCCCATGTGCATTTTTATCATTCAGTTAGGGGGGAGGTGGGCATGGAAAGGACAAAGCCAGTCAAAATTGAGTGAGATGATATGCCTTCATTATTGTCATTAGCTTTAATATTTTCATCATTGTCTTGTAAATCTTAACTTGCTTCTAACAAAAGTTTTGAATTTTGCTAGCCAAAGATGCATTTGTTATTTCAATGTCTATTGTTGCTTTCCCCTCATCAAGCAACTTGTATTTAATTAGACATTTCCAATTAGTGTGACTTTATGAATATAATTTAATGGCTTTAAACTTCCCATTGAAGTTAGTTAACTTACCAAGTGTCTATATTTGCTGTTGAAAATATTCACTTAAAAGAAATTATATCAAAATCTTCGTTTTTAATCAAAATTTAATATGTACCTTTTTGTACTTGGTTTGTGGCATTCAAAAATAGAGTTACAATCAAAAGACAGCTGCTTATTATTATTTCATCTTACTTTTTAAATAAATATGAAATATTTCTTTTCTGTTGGAAAACAAAAGTAATAAGTTAGAAAGGGTTGATAAACAACTAATGTCTGTGAGTTAAAGAAATTTTTCAACACACAAAAATCTGAGCAGTTTATTACCCTTTATTAGAGGGATCCACTATATTTTTCTAACAACCTCTTAATTTATTTTTAATCAATGTAGACTGAGACTACTAAATATGTAAAATAGACAACTTGTCGATATATGTTTGAAGATACAACAACACTGAGCAATTTAAAATTGAAGATATTATATTTATGATATTCCTTGTAGAAAAAAACAACTGAAAAATTATGTCAATTAATTATTAGTTTTTTTTTCCCAATGTAGTGTTTTAGACCTTGAATTAATTTTTGTATAAATTACATTATAGAAAAAATATCTAAAATTTAGTTTTTTTTAAATTTCTTATAAAATCAATAATTTTTTCTGACTTAGTGAGGAGATCCTGAAAGAAAAATGAACCCTTAACCTATCTTAAGCAAATTTTCAAATAAGGCTAAAAAGGCTTGGATAAAAAATATGCTCTTTTTTAAATAAATATTTTCAAATATTTTCGCCCCCCCCCCCCCCCCCCCCAAAAAAAAAAACCCTTTAACATTTCAGTAATGAAAGATATCATTATATTAAGAACAATCTAATTAATATTTCATTAAAGTTTTAGGTTCAATGATGTGATTTTATTGCATTGTTGTATTAATGTTATATTTTAAGTTAAAAGTTAAATTACATGTACAATAATAACTCAGCTGTTTTATGAAAGATAGAGACCACTGTAACTGTGCAACTAATATGTTATTGTCTTCTTGTAAAAGAAAAGCATTATAAATATCATTTTTTTTTTTTTTTTTTTTTAAATGTCTTTAAAAGATGTGAAATGCAGTAGAGATTTTGTGCATGATTTTCAAAAGCTATGAAAGTTGGACAGAAGAATATGAAAAGTTATTCATTTAACTTGGTTAGGTCAGAACTCGTGATATGATGATTTATGAGGATGTGAATGTCTTAAATTCTATTTAAACGTTTAAAGTTAGAGGGTGACACAGACAGTTCTGGTACTAAAATATTTTTTTCTTTGAATGTCGTCGTAAAAAAAAGTTGGTTGTTATATGTTATATTATCTCGTTTCTGATTGGTTGAAATAAACTGAAAAATGATGTTGCATGTTTTATTGTTTTTTTTTAAGTTGAAGTATATTTCATATTGCCCCTTAACTTTAACAAAACAACATAAAAAAAAAGATTTGTTATATATTAAAATCAGCCACACCAAAGGAGCTTTCCAGAAACACAAGTCCTCACAAGTTGTTGTAAGACAAAATTTGCTGTACCTACAAGACTACCAGTTTATATATTTTATTTTTCCAGTAAATAACGGTGGGGGGGGGTGGGGGGGGCGCGTTTAATAAAGTGTTTTAAATAAAAGAACAATCTAATCACACATCCCCTTCGCTTGTTTTGATATCAAAGGTAGATAACTCGTGCTATTTTGGGGGCAAAGCGAAAAAAAACAATAGACATAATATAAAAATTTGAAATAGAATCTCTTATGACTTTGCACACCTCGTTTAAAAAATTAATCACATTTTATTAAGGAACTTCTAAATCAAAATACGACATGCTATTTTGTTACGTTTCGTTTTGTAGTGTCAATAATAATATTTGCCTTTTAAAAAAAAAGTATTTTGGGACACTTGTCCTACATATTATCATGCTATGGGGGCCATCCCAAAATGACGTCACACATCTAGAGAGAATTTGAAGGGGGGGAAGAGTCCTCGTATATGATGATGTATTGTGAGGGTGTCAAAAATTATATAACAGTTTTGTAACGATTTGCGGGCGGGGTGTTCGTAAACGGCCAATGTATCGTGACGTCATTTATGGATTGCGTCGTCGTCGTCCCCCCCCCCCCCAACCCTACATAACTATATAAAACTGTAAGCCATCACTGGAATTAATGGATCACAAGTCGCTAGTCTATGTTACACTTTAAATCATAATTTTGAAAGTGATAGAGCTCTAATTTTAAAAAATGTAAAACAAACGGGGTTAACGAAATTACCTTTACACCGTATGCCGAGTTTTACTACGAGACATCGTCGCGTCAATTCAATATAGCAAAGGACAAAAATAGTTTGCGACTTTAAAATATTTAAACATAGTTATTTTTTAAGTACTTTTAGTATTATTTACGTTTTCTTTAATTTTTAAGTGGCAACCAATATAAAATTTACTAGTTTCTCTACTTTCTAGCAACGCCGCTTCATTTCCCCCCTGTGTGACAAATATTTTCACCTGTGTCACCGCGTCGCTTCCGTCGTTTGAACAAAATAAAATAGTCACCGCCATATTGTGAAGGTACCTAATGCGGAAGTGGAGGGACTACAAATGATATCTATCAAACTGGTTGAATTTCTGCTAGACCAGAGTTTAACAAAAAAATTTATTGCTTTCAGGCTCTGATAACTGGTCACGGGATTAACATCTAAGTCGTCGAAGAAAAAAAATTTGTCTATCGTTCAAATTATACGTAGTAAATAATGTTGTAGTCTCCTGGAGGAATACATTTCTTCGCATTGTGATTGTCAACATCTTCTGTGAGCAGCCATGTCGGGGACACGACAGTTGCTGGTGTGTTTGTTTGTTAGTATATGTGCAGTCTACCTGGTCAGCCCCACACCCTACGAATGGATGGTCCGCGACAGGTGGGATATCATCAACGACATGTTCTCCAACGTATCTGCCCAAAATTGTCGATCTAAGGACAAGGACCAGCTCATGTTGCCCATTGACACCATCGCTGCTGCTCCCAGATACAACCAGCTACTCAGTTCCAAGACTTTCTCAAACAGGTATGTAGTCACCTGGCCTAGCCTACCAGACCTATGAATATACAATTACAGTTACAGACCTACTTAAGAGATTATAATCCAAACATACGTAAAAGTAAAGTAGATCTATGAATGTAGGCCTTTTATTACAAGGACATTTCTGACATTAAGTTAGTAGGCCTACACTACAGGTAATCAGAGTTAGTATTACATCTGCCTGACTAAATAGCTGTGAGAAGTTCGTGCATATATTATATATTAATAGTATACCGTATTTTACGGACTATAAGGCACACATTTTTCCTCGAAAAATTGCCTCCAAACTATACTTGAAATTAATGGTCAAAATGTTATTTCTTTACAAAATTGCTTAAAAATTAAGGTGTGTCTTCTATTCCATAAAATACGGTAGATAAACATTCCACTGTTGTAATATTGTTGTCTAATCTTGATGTAATTCAGTGGTTCTTTGAGGTTACTGCATCCTAACTAGGCCATATTTTATATTTTAATTTATGTCCTTTCAAATAAATGCTTATATAGCATACAGAGATATATTAAGAATGAAAATTAAATTTTTCACACATCACTTTCAGAACGAGTATGTGCCCCCACCCCCGTCCCGGCCAAATGAGTTAAGAGACCACTAATGCAATTGAATGGACTTAATACTATTACTATCTCATTTTATATCATTGCATATTAAAATATTGACTCACATTTTCTAACACTGTTTAAAAAAATTGATCCTTTTGTTTTCTCTTACCAGAACCAACCTTCTGCATGTGCACAACATGGCACTGAACAGAGCTTTCTTCTACTCCCTGATCTACCAGCGTCTGAACAACACTTGGGACTTTGCCACACAGCCTGGTCTCATGTATATTTACATGTCTGCCACTGCAGATATCTCTGCTAGTGCAGGATTCATCAACGGCTCTGGTCTTTTCTTTGACAACAACTGCTCTTATCCTAATTGGTAGGTAGTTTTTTTTTATTATCTCTTTATATACTTAAGTTAATTTTTTTATAAAAAAAAAAATTCTATTTGCCTCTGTTAAATATCTATTGCCCATCACTCCATTTTTCTGTGACACCATTTGTTTTTGTTTTAACAGAAAAACTTTAATCTCCCCTTCATTATGACCTACTTAAACTGATTAACACAGGACTGCTCATCAAGAAACATTTACATTTGTATTATTGCTTATTATTTCTAATGCTGTGCTGTCCTCAGGTACACAACCCTGCCATTCAATACAACATTGAACTTGTTTGGGCCCAAAGCCTGGCGAGAGGATGACTACAATGAACCGACAAACTACTTGAGGGAGCCCACGAACAGCACCATTGACATTTGGGATTTGGCTGCCGGCAATGCAAGAAACTACACTGACAAGAGGTACAAGGGAAATCCTTGGGTTGAGTTTTGGTTGCCTGACCTGAAAGCTGACACAGATTCCACCAGGAAGTTTACTTACTCGGTGGCGATAAAGTATTCAAATACAACAGGAAAATTTACGACAGATGCTTTCGAAGAGTTTAAGTTCTTTGGTCCACAGCAGCCTGGTAGTGAAGATCCTGACACTATGTTACCTGTTCGCATCACAAGGCCCTACTTTGATTGTGGTCAATCCAATCGTTGGATCGTGACTGCTTCCAGTCCTGTTGTAGAGTTCATGCCAAGATATTCCAACTTTACTCATTTGAGAAGACCGAGGTGAGTAGGTTGCTTCATTTTCCATTTCATTGGGTTTATTAATATACACAGGAAAACCCCTTTGAAGATTAAAATATTTACACACAAGTAACAGAGGCAACTCACAGTCTCTCTTAAGTGACGACCATTCATCCCTAGGGTTGGACTTTTGTGTCCATTAGCACAAATTTCAGTGTGGTAGTGAATTAGATGGTGGCTTTGCCCCACTATTTACTTTGTCTGTTAAGTATTGAGCTGTTTTTTTTAACCCTGGTTTGGGGGCTGGGGATTTATTAAGCACTGTTTTGCACCTTGATGGAATTTATCCTAAAACTTGGAAAGGGAAATTTCTTTCTTGTGACCTGTCAGAAATTACCATGAAAAGTAGTTTCTATGATTGTTATTTCCTTCAATAGTTAAAATGAAATAATTTCTTTTGTCTTTTAAAAAAAAAATTTTTTATTAGCTAAATAATAATTTATGTGTATACAGTAATATCACCAGGTTTACATAGTGTTCAAGTTGTGTGACTGAAATAGGGTATGCAAAAGCCTGAATAATGACAAAGGAAAAGGATGCTGAAAAAAGCTTTCATGTTGGATTGTAATAACCCAGTCTCCCTCTAAGCTGTGGTCTGATTTAATTCTCTTTTGTTTTTAAATCCTTTATATTAACCTCACTTTTGTTTGTGTGTTTCTGGCTGGGTGTGTGTTGCAAAATATTCGGACGGCTAACTGACCCACTTCCCATTAACCTTTCAAGGCTGAAATATGGCATGTATACTCGTTGCCGATGACAACACATTTTTTCACATTTTTAGCTCCATCCCCCTAACCCAACCCCCATAAATCTTTTTTTCAAGGGAAAAGATGAAGGAAATATGATAACAGGGATTTCATGAAATAAAATTCCTGATAAATGCACTAAATGGGTTGTTCTTTTTAAATATCTGAAGTGCATTTGGTGCATAATTTTTCTTTTCTTTTTCTGAAATTAGTTGGTGATATAAATCTACTGTCTCAAAGCGGTTGGGTCATTACTTACTTATGCCTTTTTACCCCGTCTGGGGCATAGGCCGTCCACAAGAATTTTCCATTCATCACGGTCCTGTGCTTTCCTTTCCAATTGCCTCCAGGTGTATCCCATATTTTGCGTGTCTGCCTCTAGCCCGTGTCTCCATGTATTCTTAGGTCTTCCTCTCTTTCTTTTTCCCTGTGGATTCCATGTTAGGCATTGTCTGGTGATGTTATCTGGGGGTTTTCGGAGAGTATGCCCTACCCACCGCCATCTTTTCTCTATATCTTCATCAATGGGCACCTGGTATGTCCTTTTTAGTAGATCATTGTTGGTGATGGTATTTGGGTTGGGTCATTAGAATATTAATATAGTTCAGAGGCGTGAAAAAAATATGCGGTTGCAAGCCTTGGGTGGGTGGGGTGAGCACTAATTTGGATTCTTATAAAGTGCATTACTTGTATGTTTGTTTTGTCAAATTTTAAGGGGCCCCCTCTCCCATTGCTGAATATTACTTTTTATAAAGGATTTCTAAGAAAAACTTTGTGTTTAGATGCTGTTTGATTATTGGTGTGTTTCGTAATGAAGCTTTTCAGTCTCAAAGTCCTTTCAATTGTCTTTTGTCTTTATTCAGAATCTCACATACCATGTTCTTTTTATTTAATTGGTGTCATCCAGTGCTGTAATCTTATAGTGTCACATCCTTCACCACCCCTACCAGACTTTCCCTCAGACCGGCTATGTTCTGGTGGCACTCTGCTCTTCTATTGAACTATGATTGGTTATGAAACTGACTCAAGCGAGCTCTGTCAATTTGGCAATTTTCCATTTTGTGTCACCCTATAAGAGGGTTAGCCAGGTGCGATCTTCTCATCTAATCTAGTGACACTGCTGTGTATATGTATACTATATAATTGGTACACATTTAAAAAAAAACCACACTTTTTAAGCTGTTTGAATACTCTGGGGAAAATGGTAAAGACCAAGCAACTTCACATTAAAGTTTATTTTCAAGTTGGTTCATTTACAATAGCTAAAGCTCTGATGTGCCTGGAACAAATGCTTAATTCAATAACCATAAGTATTTTCTGGTGATTTGTGAATAAAAATTATACGGTATACGATTACCTATACAATAACTGCATTGGCATGTCATAAAATTAGTTCAATTAAAAAATGTGTTCCTCATCTAAATAAAGTACCAGCAAAAGTAGGGCTAATAATTAAATCTGATCATGTCAATAGATAAACTTTCTATTAGTAATACAATCATCAGCAATTATTTTTGGAAGAAAAAAAACACAAATTCCTGAATTTGCATGGATTTAAAATAGTTATGCTCTGTTGTCATTATTTGTTCATATCTCAAACATACTTTATGAAATCGTGCACATTATCTCCATGTTTTGAATGACTAAAACTCTTACAAACAACATGGTACCGGTGTACAAAATGTATAGGGTATTATTTTCAAAGATATCACTTATCTATTGCTACTCACATTTCTATTTTTATAGTTACATTGAGCATCATGAAACTTTTGGTTTCAGTTATTATAGACAAAGGTGTAAATAAACAAATTGGCCATCTTTTATTTTGTTCCAGCTCCTGTCGAGTTTGTCTGGGTTCTTTTTAATTAAGGGGCAGAACCAAGGTATTTGTAATCCGATTCATATGGAATATGTGCGATCGTCTCCCCTTGTCTTAACCTATTCATTCATTCTGGATCTGAAGTCACTTTGAAACAATTGATATCGAAATCCGTCGTATTGTAAATACTGGTTTACTGAATAAAAAAACTTCGAGGGAATACTGAATTCTCCCTTACTTCAATGTACTTTAAAGCTTAGAATTCCCCCCCCCCCCACACACACACACGCACAACAACGCCCAAGTCAGACGCCACAAAGACACGGACCCCTGTCATCTGAAACCCTAGTTCGGTAATTAATACAAACAGGGGATCTTGTTGTCCGAGTAATTGCTTACACCAGCCATGGACAAGTCATATCGATAGTGGTAGAGGAAAGACCCCCCCCCCCCTTTTTTTTACACGTGTTTGCTAGGTGTGTATCATTGGCTCTGTCTAGAAGTGCTTCACAGTCTGGTAGAGAGCCTACTGATTGTACCATTGGCTCTGTCCAGAAGTGCTTGCACAGACTGGTAGATGGCCTACTGATTGTACCATTGGCTCTGTCCAGAAGTGCTTGCACAGACTGGTAGATGGCCTACTGATTGTACCATTGGCTCTGTCCAGAAGTGCTTGCACAGACTGGTAGATGGCCTACTGATTGTACCATTGGCTCTGTCCAGAAGTGCTTGCACAGACTGGTTGTGGCCTACTGATTGTACCATTGGCTCTGTCTAGAAGTGCTTCACAGTCTGGTAGATGGCCTACTGATTGTACCATTGGCTCTGTCCAGAAGTGCTTGCACAGACTGGTAGATGGCCTACTGATTGTACCATTGGCTCTGTCCAGAAGTGCTTGGATTGTACACTTGGCTCTGTCCAGAAGTGCTTGCACAGACTGGTAGATGGCCTACTGATTGTACCATTGGCTCTGTCCAGAAGTGCTTGGATTGTACACTTGGCTCTGTCCAGAAGTGCTTGCACAGACTGGTAGATGGCCTACTGATTGTGCCATTGGCTCTCTCCAGAAGTGCTTGCACAGACTGGTAGATGACCTACTGATTGTACCATTGGCTCTGTCCAGAAGTGCTTCACAGTCTGGTAGAGAGCCTACTGATTGTACCATTGGCTCTGTCCAGAAGTGCTTGCACAGACTGGTAGATGGCCTACTGATTGTGCCATTGGCTCTGTCCAGAAGTGCTTGCACAGACTGGTAGATGGCCTACTGAATGTACCATTGGCTCTGTCCAGAAGTGCTTGCACAGACTGGTAGATGGCCTACTGATTGTATAAAAACGTAGAGGATTTACCCTGTTCCACGTTTATCAAACTGCTCAAAATTTAGTGTAAATTGCTGGATACATCAATGGAGGTTAAACGTTTGGTGATCTGTTTGAATTTAAGTGGTACGGTTGAGAGGGATGGAGCACAAAGCTTCCTCCTTGGCGCCCCATCTAGACGTTTGTATAAATGCACATCTGTCCCGTGTAGCTTAGCTAAATGTCCGACTTGCATCTGCTAAAATCACGGTAACATATCCCCGATATGAATGTATTTAAATGTCACTCTACTTTTCTGAGACCACGTCTGTTAGGGAAAATATATTGAGGAGGGGAATGGATGTTCAGTCGAAGTGATTTCGTCTTATTATCTGGTTATGTTACGTGGAAGGTTTAACTATATTTTATCTTGCTTTGTCATTCAGAGAATCGGTTTGTTTCGTTTAAAAAAAAAATTAATTCTCAAAAAACAGCAGAAGGACAACCGGTAGAACTGCACAAGATCGGGAATGAAAATCTGTAGACATCTAGTCATAAACTATTTTTTACCATCTTCTAATAATAATGTGTGAGGTGGTTCACTATTCGAGACTTCCCAATTTTAAACGATGTAGAGCAGTCAATTGTTAATATAACTTTGGCTAATTTATATGAACACACCGCAAGAAGATCTTTAGCTTTTGACTACACTCACCCCTTCCCCCCCCCCTTTCCCCCAAACGCTTGGAGAGCACATTTCTGAAATGTGTGAACACAAACACCCAATTTTCTCCCTCCTTCCCCTCCCCTCCCATTTGAACATAAAATTCACGTGTGTCATTTTGAACACTTTCTTTAGGCAGCGTGTTCAAGTGTATACTTGTTTAAGGTTTGGCATTGAAGATCCCTTTTAAAAAAGACTGCATTTTCATCCATGAAATGCATCGCCTTGCGCAGCTTTTGCCCCATGTTTTATTTCCGCCTTAAAGAAGTTTCTCTTGTGCTACCCACAGTTTTGACTCTAGTTGGCGTTATCGGTGTCACCCCAAGCCCCTCATCATTCCGCCCCTCTCCTCAAGGGCCCTAATTCATGACTTCTAGCACAAACACTCTCACCGCCTTGAACCCTCCTCTTACATTCCTATCTGATACTTCCTCCCATAGTTCAGCCTCTTATTCCCCCCCCCCTTTTTTTTTTTCACTCTTTTTCTTTCGCCCCCAGTCTCCGATCACTACCTCCCAAAGTTCCCAAGCGGGTTCATTGAATGTCCGTGCGGGATTTCCCTCTCTTCTACCTGTCCACCACCACCCACCCATACCTGTCGGTCCTCCTTTACAACTTGAGGACTCATCCAGGCAGTTATTAGTCCAGACCTGTTTACTCTTACGATTTTGGCGTACAATGTACGATTTTGAGGTGTATACATTATATATACTGTATGTTTTAATTTTTTACTATTAGGATAATAATGTATTGAACGCTTTTGTACTGATATTGTACGATTTTAACAGTTTGAGGGTAAACAGGTCTGTTAGTCTACAGTCTACAATATTCTGCTGCATTTCATACAAAAATAAGGCTTTTAATACAGCCAACACAGGTAGAGATGATTGATTGTTTTTTTTTTAAAATGGTAAATTATCCCGCCTTTTTTAAATCAATGATTTTTGGAATCGAACGCTTTAAAATAAAAAAAACCCACCAAATTATGATTTTTTTCCTCTTTTGCTCCTCGGCTTACTCTCCGTTACATGCAACTTGGCCATCTCCCTGTTACCTGTCCCTCTCCCTGTTACCTGTCCCTCTCCCTGTTACCTGTCCCTCTCCCTGTTACCTGTCCCTCTCCCTGTTACCTGTCCCTCTCCCTGTTACCTGTCCCTCTCCCTGTTACATGTCCCCCTCTCACCTATTCCCCTCCCTCGACTCCTCCGTTCACCATTGCCCCACATGCCG
Organism: Omphiscola glabra; assembly: GCA_964017045.1. NCBI lineage: Eukaryota > Metazoa > Mollusca > Gastropoda > Lymnaeidae > Omphiscola > Omphiscola glabra. The sequence goes on from OZ024798.1 coordinate 38,712,004, forward strand.
ACAAAATGTAGCGCGACTAACCTCTGTCACGCCTAACAAGCCCTGGTCGCGTCAATTGATCCCCCTTCCTCTCTATTACCATCTTTGAAAAAAAAGGGGGAGGAGGGGGTTGTATGGGCGGGGGGGGGGGGTTGCTCAGAATCACCAGCTTGTTGATGTGTCACGGTATAACAATGGACTTTCTGGAGAAAAGGGGGTTAGGGGTGGTTCTTGGGGCACATGGGCGTTGAAACGGGGGAGGACTGCAGCGGTCAGTTCTATGTCACCGCGATGAACATAAAACGTGAACGACTATATTAATATATATATATATATGTTGCGACCAATCACTTCTTTGAAATGAAAAGCAAGGTCACATCATCACGTGATATGCGTTGCAAAAAAAAAAAGTTAGAAAAGTATGTGTGATATAACATGGGGTTGTCGGAATATGGACTGATATTTACATTGATATTAAGTACACTGTAAATAATTTTTTCCTCTCACTGGACTCAAATTTTGGTAGGGAGTCTAATAGTATTCTATTTGTAAGTCTATAGACTATATTGTTTTTGCTCTAAACCCCTTGTTAGATACACCGCCATCGTTTACTTATAAATGAATTCAAATTGTCCAATAAATGATCAAAGCTTGATCTAGAATAAGGCATGGACACACACGTGTCTTGTTAATTGGTCAAGCTCCTTTTGCCGTTAACCACCCAACTGCAAGTGTGACGTCACAATGAGACATTGGAAATGACAGTATCCCTTATAGTTGCATACACGTGTGTTAAACACAAATACATTGAAGGTGATCAAGGGCAATTCTTTCATTGAAATGGGAAAAAACAACAAAAATGTGCGAGGCACATTGGGGCGACGACCTTCGAAGTATGGAAACGCCCCTGATCGTGGGCTATTTTTCCGTGTGATATTTTAGGGGTGGGTGGGTCGGCAGTGCAGTATTTGTCGTGTTCTCGGCTGTGGGGGCTAGTTGTGTCGCTGGCGGTGGTCGGTGGTGGGAGGTCGGGCCTGTACTTTGGAGACGATGTCGGGTAGAAGAAATGGGCTGGTCACCAGGAATCTTAAAGGTCAGTTTAAAAATAGATCACTCATTGTTAGTGATAGATTCTAATCATACAACCATTCACTTTTCTTATTGGTATTAGATTATATCATACAACAGTTCACTTTTCTGTTTGGTGAACAAACATAAAAACTACGAGTCTAATAATACTAATAGCTATGTTCAAACCACTGCTTGCCACTCTATATTGCCTATGGCTGGCACAGAGAAAACAACCGATTCGATGGTTCTCAAACACAATTTGTTTACTACTGGTTAGTCAACTTAACTGGATGTTTTCTTCTATAACTGTCCATTTGTCTACTAGCCACTACTACTAGTCAAAACTTTGTTATGCATAATACACGATTTATCAAAAACACGAAACTATCTTGTCTATATAGTTACGTTTTTTCTTCTCCTGATGATTTAAACGGCATTATCGGATAAATGGTTTATTTAATTCCGCTTGACATGGGTGGAAAAGATGGCTGAGGTGAGAGATATATACCAATAGGCCCCATGAAATGCAGCGCGAGCTTACTGCATTCGGGGGTCACCCTATGTGTATCGATTATGAAGTATGAATTTATGAGACGGGGCATTTTAACAACTATTTGGGACAATTTTTTTAATGTGGCATGTGGTGCGCCGGTCGGTCACATCATAACGAAGGGTTTCATTAAAAAAATATCATTAACATTGTGTTGCGGGACATAGCTCTTTGTGGTGTATATTTAGTTCTAAGTTGATTCTACGAATACCGGTACCTATGTTTGTGGCGTCTCACAATGAAGATAACAGCAGATATCAATTCGGATATTTGTTAATTAGAGGGTGTATTTGGGGTGGGGTGAGGGTTTTGCAAGAGGAATAGCGCAATGGTCACATTTTTAGATCAAACAAGGGACATAATGCAAGGGGACGTAATTTAAAGAAATCGTGCATGATGAAAACATTCTAAACGCTGTCAGTAACATTGTTATGGTGAGCTACACGTCAGTGCTACAAAAGTTTTAAGCGTTAGCACTTAACTTTAGGGTCGTTAACACTAAACTTTAGGGTCGTTAGCACTTAATCCTTTGTTTTAAAGCTAAATATCAGACTACCCAATTTCGGAACATCAATGGAAATGAGCGAAACAAAGTTGGTGAAAACCTGTAAATAAGAACACAACTAAACAACGGGCGTGAAGCAATAAGCCTCCATGAGCGAACAAATTAGAGTAAAAATAGAAGAAAATGTAAACATAGAACGACTTGGCTGAAATGTAGTATCCAAGAGGACAGCAAGAGGAAAGAGGCATTCGAAACATCAACATGTTAAAAAAAATAGTTTTCTTAACTTGTTCGAAGAATGCTTTTAATTTCCTTAACATTGTGTGTCAACAAGATTTCGTCTGTAGTTTTGTTTGCCGGTTAATCAGTATCAAAAAATGCCACCACGCCAACTTCCCCGTCCCCTACCCCCACACGGAAGTAAAAGATCTCTTAGGAAAGGGTTAGCTGCATAGTGCATGTATAACAAAACGATGCACATCTTTGGTAACATGTATAACAAAACGATGCACATCTTTGTAACATGTATAACAAAACGATGCACATCTCTGGTAACATGTATAACAAAACGATGCACATCTTTGGTATATACATTTTTCTTTACCCGTGTGCATCCTTTATTTTCATCACGTGATCTGCCCAATTTAAAAAACACACACAAACCACATTCACATACACATATTTTAAACTTCGTGTATTGCATGTCAAGTTTGTCGGCAAGCATATATTTTAAATGTAGATTTTATGTTAGTTTGACATCAGGCATGATAATTATGTCAGACACGAGGTTTCCTATAGTAGCCATTAATGAATGCATTACAAGAGATTGATTGTAACACAACTGTTGTTGGGCTGATTTCTTCAGACTCTCTGTTTCTCTCTTGTTTTCCCTGGGAAACATGCCATCACATGGAGGTGAGGGAATTTCACATCTTCTCTGGTGCCGTATCTCATTTTTTTACCTTTATGAGGACAAATACATAAGGATATACATGAGTTATACCTGCTGTCAAGCATTCACAACCCAGTCAGGTGTTATACTGCTCGTCATAAGGATATACATGAGTTATACCTGCTGTCAAGCATTCACAACCCAGTCAGGTGTTATACTGCTCGTCATAAGGATATACATGAGTTATACCTGCTGTCAAGCATTCACAACCCAGTCAGGTGTTATACTGCTCGTCATAAGGATATACATGAGTTATACCTGCTGTCAAGCATTCACAACCCAGTCAGGTGTTATACTGCTCGTCATAAGGATATACATGAGTTATACCTGCTGTCAAGCATTCACAACCCAGTCAGGTGTTATACTGCTCGTCATAAGGATATACATGAGTTATATATGCTGTCAACCCTTCACAACCCAGTCAGGTGTTATACTGCTCGTCATAAGGATATACATGAGTTATACCTGCTGTCAAGCATTCACAACCCAGTCAGGTGTTATACTGCTCGTCATAAGGATATACATGTGTTATACCTGCTGTCAACCCTTCACAACCCAGTCAGGTGTTATACTGCTCGTCATAAGGATATACATGAGTTATATATGCTGTCAACCCTTAACAACCCAGTCAGGTGTTTTACTGCTGGTGTCTCCGTTGATATTCTTTGAACCACTGCCGCATTTGGCCACAATAGAATGACGCATATTATGCAAATGAGCTCTCGCTCTATATGTCCCCTCCTCTCAACATGAATGATTTGATAAGTTAGATCATGTGACGTGTTAGGCGGTTGCCCAGGTGTTGATTGAATGCACTCGATCCCACCGATCAATCATCACCTGTAACTTCGTCTACAATATCAGCTGTTCGGTATATCGATATTTGGAGATACGAAATGTTAACATTGTTTGCTTGTTACATTTTTTTAGTTGTAAGATGTGTCATTTATATATCTATGGGACATATACCAACTTTTAGAAACTGAGTTGTCTCGTGTCATTGGTTTAATTTAATGGAAATATGTCACCTCATATGGCTCTGTTGAACCTGGCACCTTGCTGCTCATATTGACCACTTTGGAGTGTACAACTCTTATTGGCCACCTTGAAGTGTATTGGTCTTATTGACCGACCACCTTTGGGTTTACTGCTCTTATTGGCCACTTTGGAGTGTACTGCTCTTATTGACCGCACCTTGGAGTGTACTACTCTCATTTACCACCTTGGAGTGTACTACTCTCATTTACCACCTTGGAGTGTACTGCTCTTATTGACCACCTTTGGGTTTACTGCTCTTATTGGCCACTTTGGAGTGTACTGCTCTTATTGACCGCACCTTGGATTGTACTGCTCTTATTGACCACCTTGGGGTTTACTGCTCTTATTGGTTACTTTGGAGTGTACTGCTCTTATTGACCACCTTGGAGTGTACTGCTCTTATTGACCACCTTGGTGATCCATGATTAAGTTTCATGTTACCAATAGATTGGTTAAAAAGTTCAACTTATTTTGACATGTTTTGAATAAAACTAACGACTGAATGGGCATACACCCAAGTGTAACCGATATCACTGTTCTGAAATAATTCCCCTTATCTTACTGTAATCAGTGTAATCAGTCTCTCTTTTAACAATAAAACGACTATTTCTACAACCTTCACCAACCTACCTGAGATTTGCCTTTTCAACATATTTAACTAAACAACCTATAGAAACAACGTTTTTAGTATAAATCCATTTATAAAATGTAATATGAAATAATAGAGGATGTGGCTGAAAATTTGACCAAAACATGCATACAAGTACAAGTAACGCGATTTATAAGAATCTCAATTAGTCCCCCAACCCCTTTTTTTTCCCCAAATGCTCACAACTACACATTTTTTTCACGCCCCTGAACTTTATTAATATCCTAAAGGCCCACGGGCTTTTACACCGCAGATTTATTTCACCAACTATTTCAGAAAAACACAATACAATATTACTATTACGCACCAAGATTACTTTCGATTAAAAAAAAAAATGAATCTCATTTAGCTCAGTTATCTGGAATTTTATTTCGTGAAATCATTGTCATCATATTTTCACCACCTTCCCCTTGAAAAACTGGAAAAACATAATTTTTAGGGGTGGGGCTGAAAATTTAATAGATCGGCAGCGAGTCCATGTGCGAAGTTTCAGCTTGATAGGTTGACAGAAGTGCTTGATAGGTTGACAGAAGTGGGTCAATTAGCCGTCCGAAGATTATGCCATCCACGAACTAAAACGAAGCTAATATAAAAGATTGAATAAAAGGACGTGGGGTTGGGGCGTAGCGGGCGATATTCCCGTCATGTTGACATTGTCGTGTTGTGCGTTGTTGGGAACAAAAGCCCCCAGCAGGGACGTTTTGACCGCCGTAATGAAGTGCCCATTGACTCCGTGATTAGCTGTGGCATCTTATTGACATGTTAATCATTCCTGGTTTCCTTGATCCGCTTGTTGTAGAATCTTTGTCCATTATATTCCCAGACCCTCTCCCAAACACCTATACCTCTAAATTATCTGATAAACAAGCCATGTATCTCCAGGTAATGGCTTCCTTTATTCTTTAATCATACCAAACCTCAGAAATTAAGAATGCTTTGAAACTGGTTAGTCCTTAAGAAGTTTTATTCCTATTAGCTTCCCACCCCATAATTCAGTCAATCCCTGCACACCTTAATGGAAGTAGACCATTATATCGCTGTCAGTGGCGGTTTCTTCTGTCATCCACTGTAACGTCTTGTGGCGAATTTATCAGTTATCCCATCAGGGGTCATCAAAATAAATATCTATGAGGGGGTCATCAAAATAAATATCTATTTAAAGATATATTTCGTTTCGGTATAAAATATAGTCTTAAAAATGAGCATGGCTCTCCAGCTGCCCCATTAACACATTGTCACTATCCGTCAACAAAATCTATATTTAATTATGATAAACCATAATGTGGTTGATATGCGCCCCGCATACGATTGAACTGATACTATACGCTTCATTCTCAATTTTTCATTTTATACCAAACTAATTCATTTTTATGTAGATCATCTGACATCTCTAACTCATGACGCCATTTTGTTCCACAATCTACATTGCATTCATTGTTTCCACAATCTACATTGTATTCATTGTTTCCACAATCTACATTGCATTCATTGTTTTATATCAAATCTCGGTGAAGATTTTGTAAGTTGTCCTGGATTAAAGCTTATCTTGTGAACGCTTTTTATCCTCAACGCTCTGAGCATGTTCATAAAGTTTGAGTATTTTATACCACGTGGTCCTTCTCAATGTTTGAGAATTTTGGTTTCTAGGACATTAAAAGGGCTTAAGTCGTGCGCCCACCCCCTAATCCCCACTATTTTCAAGTGTCTTTCTGTCTCATTTAATTTAACTTCCCGTTTAGGGCAGAAGTGTTTTTATAAACAATAATCAGATTGCATTAAGGCTTTTACAATACTGTCCAGGAAAGGGGGGGGGGGGGCGCTCATATAGGTCTAGTTGAGGTAGAATAGCAAATGCTCTAAATGAAGGCCAGCAGTTCAAATTGTGGACCCGTACCCTCTGGGTTTGCCGTTTGGCGCGTCCATCAATCTCTTTAATTTGGTGGGGGGGGGGGGTTTGTTCCACCATATTTTATGTTAATAAAAAAAGTGTTTATCCTTGTTAAATACAGAGATGGACAGTCGTGTTAAATACAGAGACGGACAGCCATGTTAAATACAGAGACGGACAGACGTGTTAAATACGAGATGGACAGACGTGTTCAATACTGAGATGGACAGTCGTGTTAAATACAGAGACGGATTGCCGCGTGCAACAATTTGAGAGTATATGTATATAAATTGGCGGATTACTAATTTGTTTCTATGGCGAGTGACACTAGAGTATCACATGTAGACTAGTGTGTCGCCCCCATCCACCCCAACCACGTGTACGGGGCATGTGTATTGTGCGCGATCATATCTGATTCTTATGATGGGTATATCCTCGTGCTTTTTGCCCATAGCTAAATTTTCCGCGTGAGACGCCTGAGCTTCACTCAAAAGAGGTACCATAGCTACGACTTGGCGATCAAAATGAAACAACGCGCAAAGTACTTCCGGCTTGGCTGATGCTCTAAAAAAATGAAGAGCTCATTGGGCGTTGTTGCTTTCAGTTTTGCTTTGTCCGAGAGTTATTACAGAATATTTGGGGCCTCTTACGAGTCAGTTCTAATATCCCATAGCCATAAGACCGCTTTAAGAAAAAAGTTCACCATGCGTCTTGTAACATTTGCTACGGTTGTTAAACTTGTTGAGGTTTGAATTTGTTGAGATTTTCAACGTAAGTCTCTCTCTTTCCCATATTAAAATGGAACAGCTAAAAAATTAGGAGGCATCGTTCTAGAATATTAAATTAATTATTGCTAACAAAAAAAAATTATGTATCACTTTTTTTCTTGTTTTTTTGGAAGGAAAAATTACAAAGCACAGGAAACACTGATCATACTGCTTGTTCTGATCATATCCCAACTTCCTACGTCGCGATATCTCTGTAATGATTCATATATAATGATACCTCTGTTGCGCATCTCAGGTCGTGGATGTCCTCTGAAGATTGTACGAGCAGTGATGATTATTTAATGATTCATAACAAATGTGTGAATCGACGTCAATTATCCGCCACTGAATCCCGTGCTTGTATATCTGATGTAGAGAGGGTTTGGAAGCTTTGTGAGGACCACTGAATCCTGCACTTGTATATCTGTTGTAGAGAGGGCTTGGAGGTTGTGTGAGGTGGGCATTTATTGCCTAAACTTGTAAATATGAGGTTTGGAAGTTTGGTAGCGGTGTGGGAATTAGTTTATCCCGCTTTGCTCAGAAAGAATAGGCCGTATTCCCCATCGCCCCATCTTCTCCGCGCATATTGCTGGGAAGGAATGTCGCACGACCCCCTGCAGCGTGTACCGTGGGAACCGGAAACCGGTGTCGGGTAGACCGAGAAGAGGGATGTATAGTGATTAGCTTTTGGCGCCACGGGAAGTATGAAGGCAAATTCGAAAACCAATATAATTGATGAAAATAAAATATTTAATAATGCTGAGACGTAGCTAAATGTTTGCTGAAAAGACTTAAGTGCTGCTGAATTATTTTGTTGATTTGTTATTTTATCACGAGTCACAAATATATTTAAAAAAAATATTTTTATCTTAAGTGTGTGAGTGTGAGGGCATGGTCAATATTATCATAACTAAACCAAGATATATATGAACAACACAAAAATAAGATTTTAAAAAATCGTTGAGCAATGTCCAGTTAAGGGATTTCGTTTTTCCCGACCCCCCCCCCCTCCCAATGAATGTTCTCTCATATCAGTTCTGTGGTCAGGGCTTGTTTCTGGCATCTTCGCGCTCTGGGTCATCTGCGTCCTCAACTTAATAAGAGAACTGCCAATGCCGTAGCAGTCACTCTAAACCAATCAAGATTAGATTACTGTAACAGTTGTTCAGGAGGTACAAAATACTGCAGCAAACATTGTATCGCGTATAAAGATATCTGACCACATTAACCATTCTTAAAGATCTCCACTGGCTTCTTGTGAGTGAGCGCATTAATCACAAAATTCTATCCTTGGCGTATAGCTGTATAGAGGGCTCTGCACCTGTATATCTTCAAATACTGATTTCTAAACATGTATCCATACAGAAACTGCGCTCTTCAACTCAGTCCTTACTGAGAGTTCCCAGTGTGGATGGGCGCAGAAAGAAGTCATACGGGGTGCGCTCTTTTGAAGCTATTGCGCGTTAATTGTGGAACAGTTTGCCTCAATCTTTGAGGGAAAATTGAAAATGATAAAAAGTCATTTAAGAAACATTTAGAATAGCATGGACACAAGCGCTGTAAAAGTATTCAATCATGATCATCATCTAGATGGGTACATGTGTGAATGAATTTAACATTGTTTGATCATTGAATCGCCCCAGTGTTTCTTTCAGAAATTTTCCCCCGAGGGGGCACTTTTGACGTTCGGGGGGGCAGTGTCAGTTTTTCAGTGGCCAGAGGCGTAGCTAAGGGGTGGCAGATGGGACATATGTCCCCGGGCGCCAGACTAGCGGGGGCATCTAATGGGCTATAGTGTTAATGTATGAAAATAATAGGTTTCAGAGTTTAGCGGGGGGGGGGGGGTGTAAAAATGAATCTTGTCCCCTGTCATCAAAGACTCACGTCAGTGACGTAGAAGTGGGGGGGGGGGCGAACATTTGGTCCTCTCAGGTGTCATTTTTTCTTTAGATAGAGCGGCGGGATTTTCGGACATCTGCAGAGTTTCTATCGAGAAAGGTAGCGTGGCAAAAAAGTTAACCCACCTAGGGTGGCGCTAACACTAGGCACGCCGCTGGGCAGTATATATCAGCACCAAATTTGGCTGTCATGGCAAGTAATTTTTATCGGGAAGTAGGGCAGCAGAAAATGTGTGATTGTTTAACAATCAAAAGGTGAATTTTGGAGTATACATTATTCGAATGTTTTGATAAGACTTTCATTTGATCGGGGGAAATAATTTTTCAAGCGTCGGGGGAGGCATTATGGCGACCAGTGCCAGACACAAACTAAATTTCTTCTTCTTTTTCTGTCTATTTAGGGCCCACGATCAATTTATTGATCATTATGGCTCCTATGAATGTAGATGGGATTTGCAATGTTTCTGTGCCTGGTGTTGATGCGGATATTTCACTGGTAACAAGAGTTACCTAGTGAGGGTATCATGCGTGTGTGAAGGGGCAATGTTTCTGTGCCTGGTGTTGATGCGGGTATTTCACTGGTAACAAGAGTTACCTAGTGAGGGTATCATGCGTGTATGAAGGGGCATTTCAAACGTTCATATATTTACTGTTAGATGTCTCCTAGAAAAATGCTAAGAATACATCAACATACACCAACTATATGTGGACTACAAATCAGGTTATGATAGCATAGACAGTAAATACATGAACGATGCTGTGTTGGAACAAACTTACCCGACTCATACCTATGACGATGGATAACTACAAAAGTAGAATCATAGAACAGAGGGAGTACTTGAGAGAGTTCCCAATCAATCTGGGCCTCAGACAAGGAAATCCGTGTATCATTTTCAACATCACTTTAGAAAAAAGCATTAGAAACATACGTGTGAGCACCTGAGAGGTGGTACAGAACAACCATAATGAACTTTATAAAGCCAGCCACTGCAATACCTGGCCTACACAGACGATATCGCGCTACTTGGTAGAAACAGCACTGATGATATAATTAAAACTTTCAGGGAATTTGAAGATGTGACGGTCAAAGCTGGTCTTGATGTAAATAAAGCGAAGGCAATATTTATGATAATGTCAGGAAATACGCACTGATGACTTCATCAATATGAACATCTACGCCTTTGAGAGTGTAGCTACTTTCAAATATCTAGGGGTGACTATAAATAAGCAAGAGGAAATACAATCGGAGGTGCAAGAAAGAATAACAGCATGCAAACGTTCTTTTTTCAATTTACAAAAGCTACTTCAAAGCAAAAATCTCGCTAAGGGAACAAAGAAGGCAGTATACACCACTATCATAAGACCAGTAGTGAGACTTGGTTCCTACCAGAAAAGCAGAGAACCTGCTAAATATATGACCCGATGATAGACAATTTTGTTTTGGGAATCCGTACAAACTAAGAGCTATATCAATTGTACAAATACCCATCCATAGTCACAACAATATATAAAAAAGGGAGACTGCCCTAGGCAGGACACATTGAAAGGATGCCGGATTCTGGAGCAACAAAAACGATCTACAGACAGAAACCGAGGGGCAGACGGCTCACCGGTCGACCAAGACTGAGATGGATTGACGATGTAGAGAAGGGCTTACAAAGGTTAGGGTTCGCACATGGATCAATCCCAATGGAAGAATGGGGTGGAGCAGGCCAGGGCCCTAAATGGGATGAAGCGCCACTGATGTAATCATTTGGGTGGGAAGCGATAGAAATAACGATAATAACAGGACATCACTAACTCTTCCACCAGCACAATATTAAATAAATTCAGTCCAATTGGGAGCCCCTAGGGTATGTTTTTTATCGAGAGATACTCCTTAGCTTAGACTCGCCCCTTAAAACTTTATAGGCCCCGGAAATTTTTTTATAAATTCAAAATGCAAGAATTCATTATTTTTTTTTACATACCGTAGTTAAATTTAGTTTCGCATCATTAAACACTTAACTGTAGAGCAACGGGAGAGATGCTAGTTAAGATTTTATGTGTCATTTGACCTAAGAGCCATCGTGTGAGATCTGCAACCCACATAGCTGCATGGGGCCTCGTATATTTTAGGGGCTTAAAGTTTGGCTGTAATTACATTAAATTATCAACTTTTACTGCTAGGTAGGGAAGGAAAAAACCGAAAAGTAGCACGGGTGCCATAAAAAGTCAAGCGACATCTCTGCTTGACTAAGTGTGGTATGGAAACATTTTTTTTTTAAATTGAAAAGTAATGTATTTTTAAAGTTATTATTTTTAAATATTTTTGGGATCAACTACATAAGAATAATGAATTTACTACAAAATATTTTTAAAATTAAGAAAAAAGAATTCCTTACAAAAAAGGTATCCATCCCATAAAAGAAATGCTAAAATAGTTTTACATTTTGAACGAAAAAGAAAAACCAAAAACATACGTTTATTTCAAAATATTTCCAAGTTTCACCAAAGTCAAAAAGAAAAAAAGCTTTTCTGTACAAAAGGCTAAAGACTATATCTTTATGGGTTTTCAAAAATTGTATTTATTTATAAATCATATGTAACCGACATAATTGTTCAGAAGTCAAGAATTGTTTACAAAAGACTCATATATTTATTAATGTGTGATTTTTTTTCGTATAAATTATTAAAGTTTCAATTCTCAATATTCAGTTGATTGAAATGTTAATTAAGAAATGTAGACTACTATAATTTGCTTCAGATCATTACAACTTGCCTCTTCGATATTATACTTGAAAACAATTTTTTTACCAATTCCATATAATTTTCTTTTAACTACTACCAAAAATGGCATTTACAAGATAATCGAAATACTCGATTTTTTTTTAATTCGTTGTTTAAATATATATTATATTCTTTCTACTGGATTATCATCTTAAAATATTTTTTTTAAATAGTTCAAACAGCTGGGGAAGATTGTTTATTATTATTATATTAACAGAAAAGTCATTGGGGATTTAATAAATAAAGACTATTTTTTTAATCATTTTACTCTGCACCCGAAACTTTGTTAAAAAATTAGAAACACTCGATTTAATAATTATGATGAAATGTCCACTATTTGTATGTAACCGGTAAATTCCTAATTTTTTGTTTTAAAATTATTATTATTATTATTTTTAAATTTTCATTTTATCTATGTCAGCATACATCTATGGAATCTACTACATTAAAATGTTTGCTAAAAATGATTTTTTAAAGCATGATGCTATTATACAATATAATTTGAAAACAGATTGCAAATGTTTATTTCTTAGCAAGAACTATATTTAATTTACATACATTTATATCGATGAAAAGGTAGTTTAATACAGGGTTATTAAAAAGTCCTTCAACTTTTGCAGCTGCAAAATGTAATTAAATAAAAGATACCGATATCTGCGAATCAGAAAAAGTAAGATTTAGCTTATGATCAGGAGCGGCCAATTTTCAAAACAATACCATATTTATAATCGATTTCTGCGAGCCTGTACCAAGATTAACCTTAACGCTATGGATCATCAATATATATTGAACAAAGCGATATTTTATTTGTTCCAATAATTGTAATCGATTAAAGGCACACATTTCAATAACTTTTAAAAAGTTTATAAAAATTAAATTTAGAGTATTTTTTTAAAATTATTATTATTTTTTCTTACACATTTTCCCGGGGTGGGGGGGCACTTGACTTGCTCCGGCACTGCCCCCCCGGAGGTATGCCTGAAAGAAACACTGGTTATGACCCTACGCAAAAACTCAAGCATATCAAATTAACCCTTGTCTTGCCTTTCTCTGTCACTTGTTCAGTTATTACGCCCCTTGAGTTCGTCACATTGGGTTGGTGTTTTATCCTTAAAGTAATTGATTCCTATGGTTCCAATCTCTTCAACTATCTCTTACAAGGTCTCATTGTACCATCATATACAAGACATAGGTTTATTTTGTGTACACCCTGACCAGACAATGGATCTCACATTGTACCGACATAATCCCTAAATTCACTCACATTTTTTTATTGACAGATTAAAAACATTTCTATATTCAACCATCTCTGCACCCAATATATTGATTGACCTTTTGTTAAATGTGTTCCCTGTGATTATAACTGCTAATCTGCTCCTTACAGGTTCACTGCAGTGTCCACCATTGACATGGAGTTTGAGAGAATTGACATGAACCAATGTCCCATCATGCAGGGTAACCCTGCTCCTAATGCCTTTGCTGGGACCGCAAGATGTCGACCAACAACCTCTGTGAGTCATCTTCAACTAATATTTTGAAAACCCAATGTGTACTGATTATAAAAATTATTTATTTAATGTTAAACCAAGAAGAAAAAAATAGGAAAATAGGGCAAAATATATTTGTAAGGATGGAAAAAAATGTATATGAATGTCAATAAATACAGGCTTGAGTCTAAAATAATTTGTAACAAACGTTTTTAAAATGCAGAGAACAAACACTTTTAAAAGGCAGAGTACAATAAACACATCTGTACACAAATTTGAACACAATAAGTACATTCGTACACATAAATTTAAGAAGGCCCATTTGATCATGTAAAAGTTCTGGGGTGGGTAGAGTGAATATACATTTGTTTTTGTTTTGTTGTTATACAGCTGTTCTTTATTACATAAATGTATTTTATTTTAATGTCACGATTATGTCTCTTTTGCTAATATTTTTGTGTACAGCGCGGTGAGCTCAGCCCTAGGCTGGGGTACTGCGATATATAAGGCCAATAATAATAATAATAATAATAATCACCAAAGAAATACCATTCATTTTAGTAACCAGGCTGAAATAGTCCAAAATGGTTAGTTCAGTACTCAACAATAGCACAGCTGCCTATGTAGCACAAATGATATTAAGTTATTGTCAAATGTGCTGACAGTATCAATAAGTTTGGATAATTTTTTTTAAAACAAAATGTATATATTAGTAATATTTGGTTTCTATTAGTAAATAACCAAGCTTACATATTTGATACATACCATAAAATATTGCATAATTATAATTTATAAAAACGTTAAAAAAACAATTTTTCTATCCTCCTTTCAGTGTGAACCTCTAATGGGCTATGGCTTCCGTCGTGGGGGCTATCAGTGTGTCTGTAATCCTGGCTATTACTATCCATGGTGGCATGATGGACCCTTCATGGGTATTGAGCTGGAGCAGGCCACCAGGGCAGAATGGGAAGTCAGTTTTGACTGTTTGCTAGTTGCAGGTAACGTTGTTTACAGCAGTTTACATCGTGATGCTTATAGAGTCACCAGACCAGATATATGGCTAATTATAGAGTCACCAGCTATATGGCTACTTATAGAGTCACCAGATGTATAGCTACTTATAGAGTCACAAGATATATGACTACTTATAGAGTCACCAGATAAATGACTTCTTATAGAGTCACCAGATATATGGCTGAATAATTGGCTGCCATTGTGATGTGTACAGGCTAAAAAAAAAATTCAGAGAAATTAATGTTCTGTACTGCTTCAACTAAGCTTTAAGCATCTATTCATGCCTTGTTTATGCTTGAGCAAGTGTTGCCATGGTTGCATGGGTTGCTTGTCTGATGGCCTTGGATTTTTTAAATTTCACTTTGATTTGAGTATGCTTCTTTCAAAGACACTTGTGGACAGTTTTAAATAAATATATTAGAATTTAGCCGCAACTTAAAAAGATGTGGCGATTTTCAGTTCTGAACATGATCAAATGTTAGCACCTGGTTATTGGCAATTACCAATTCTTAGAATATACTTGCATTTGGTCTATACTTGAATGTCTGTAGCCTCAGCAATGTTGGTACTGTTCCACCGGCTCTCAATTGTTAGTCTGCATAAAAGTTAAAAATGTAATTTTTAAAAAGATGTAGGAAAATAGCAATGATACATTTGGCTTCCATTTTAATTAATTCCTATGGTCAATCCCACTAAACATTTTGAGAAGCCCTGGTCTACAACAGCTGGAACACAGCTTACAAAGTCTCATAATCTCTTTAATTTCCTCAGATCGTCAAGTCATCCCCAATGTCATGCCAACCTTTGTAAGGAAGAGGAGGTCAGTGGCAAACATGAAGAGCCTCTTCCTCAAGGAGGTCATCCCAGAGGACCAAAGCCCACGTCTGACCAGATCCCTCAAGAAGACCCTTATCCCCACCCTCCAAACACTGCGTGAGGAGTTGCAGCGTAAGAAGAGAGAAGAAGACTCTGCCAACCCTAAAGTAACCATTAAAAAGAGACATGTTGCTAAGGCCAAGGTACCTAATTTCTTTATACAGCAATATTGACTGAGAAATATTCCCACTTCTACAGCACCAAGTGACTAAAATTTAAGTGGCTGCTTCAGCCTTTAATTTATTATTAAAATTATCATAACTAATGATGAAAATAGCTCACCTATTTATACAACATTTTTTAATACTGTACAGTTGCTAATAGTCTGTATGTCATATCAAAATGTATTAAAATAATTTTATATATTCATTGAAAACAATCATGTATTTTTTAAATTTTAAGATGCAATAGAAATCTGGGTTAATGACAAAGATTAATTAAAATTTACCTTTAGGTTGAACCCAGCCGTGCACACAGACGTTCAAAACGTGAAGCCACTGATGAGCAAGCTGTGAATCGCATGATGAAAATCTTACAAAGATACCAAGAGATCACCCCAACCACCTGCCAAGACAAGAAGGCGTACGAACTGTTGCTGCCTGGCGATGCTGCGTATGGCATGAACAAGCAGTTTGAAGCCCAAGGTCGCACTGCTCTCCGTCTTGCCCATTTCCTGTCAAACTTCCTTCAAAATGTCGATGAGTATGAGGTGAGAATGAATTCTGGGAAATTTTAAATAACTGTTTGTTATTGTTAAGAAGAATTTTAGACAATAGCCTCTATGAAGAGCTTTCATTGATTGACACTAATTAAGGAAGGTTTTCCAAGAATTACCATAGCTAGTTTCACTTCTTTTATTTATTTATATTTTTTCTAGGAATTCGGTAACCTGAAAGGTGACAGGCGTTTGAATGAGACACAAATCTATGCTGAAGTTATTGCAAACGTCATGGCAGACTGGAAAATTGTAGGTGCCGGTGTGTTCTTTGATCGTTACAAGTTCCGTATGTCTCCCCCCATAAACAATACTGACCCGCGATTCGTCAATGGTATCACCAGAGAGTTTTTTGGCCCGTTTGCTTGGAGGGTGAGGGCCACAGGTGTAGGGAGCGTGGGTGGAGCTGACTACTTCAAGGCAATGGACTTTGCAGGGTTACCTACATACTATACAGATGAATCTTGGTTTAGAAGCATGAAGGCAAGATGGGCAACTAACTTTGTGGGTCTAAAGAAATTTACTGCCAAGCCAATGATCAGGTAAGTCTTTCAACTTATTTAAACATTTTACTTTCCACAAGATTTTTTGCTGTTGAAAATTGAAGTTTTCCTGCAGAAGGTTTAGATATAGAATCCCTTAGAACAATCTATTGCTGATATTTTATACTTGGCCTGGAGGCAATCTATGTGGTGCTGACTTTTACACTGTGCAGTAAACATTAAGTTATGACTCTCAAAATGTAAAGATTATAATTTTGTAAGCTACAAAGATTAATAATTTCAAAAACTGAAAATTGATTTAAAAAATTACTAGTTGCTGTGAACTTTGATGTAAAACATCATTAAGTTTTGTTTTTAAGACTTTGGAGCTACAGTTCAGGGATAAAAAACATTTCACTTTTTTTTGTTCTCAAGTAATTGTTTTTCACAAGGACTGTTTCTGTTACTGTAAACAGGTCAAACTATCCAGGCGACAGCCTTGTACGTTTTGAATACTACCCGTACATGTACAGGGCTGCACAATATGAGGATGGTGAATGGCTTCGACCACAGTTCAAGTGTGATCAGATGGTCGATTCATGGGTTGTCACATATCTGGCTCCTTTCTTTGGTAAAGATGATATCAAGCAAAATATAGAGTTCAAGTAAGTTTAGAAAGGGATTTCTAACTTATTATGTGAGACATCTCAAAGGAGTTTTGGTTGATTATAGAATTTTTATGCAAATTTAGGTCTAAAAAATGTTTGACAATTAAGTTTTTGTATAAATTGCCATGTTGAATATTCATTTCCACCGTATATAAATTGATTTAAATTTTGCTTAAAGAGGATGATAAATAAACTTCTGGGAAGACTTGTACGAATTTTTTTAAAGTTTAATTCATTTCTTTTCTGTTTTATCCAGGGGTGTGGTGACTGTTGATGTGTCCTTGAATGAGCTGAGTCTTGATCAGTGTCCGGGAGATTTCCACACGCCCAATGCATTCAAGAATACAGCCAGATGTGATTTTGAGTCCCAATTTGTAAGCACATTTAATTAATTTCTTTCTATTTTCTTATTTTGATCTTCAAAGTTGTGATGGCATTATATGAATAATTGAAGGCTTGCGCTAGTCCTTTCTTAACAAACATTTTTTTAAATTAAAACTATAGTATCAAGACACATAACTTTTAAACTGCTTGCTTTGTTTGTTTTTTTAATTTTAATGTTTCTCATTATTTCATTTTTGTCTCCAAATACAATGCACCCTTTTTTCCACACAGCTTCCATTTGTATAAATTTGTATTCAGCACCAATTTTTATCAGTCTTGTTTGATAATAAGTGTACATATCTTAGTATTTTATTTATCAAAGGAAACTGGACCCTATTCAGAAAAAAAAAAAAAGTTAAACTAAGATTGTGTTAATTTTTGTATGGTATTTTCCTAATAAAAACTGATTCAAAAAGCAGACTGAATTATATGACAGATTTAGTGAAGACAAACAAAATAATCAATAACTTTTTAATATTACCAGATTGACTGTTTAGAGTGCTGAATGAAATAAACTGCCTTTTTTATTTGCATCTTGCTTTTCTGTTTCATAAGTTATTTTTTTGTAAATTATGCTAATTGTAAATTATATTAGTTACTTTAAAAAATAATGATGTATCTAGAAATGTATTTTTACATAATGCATTTTTATATATATCTAAGTTTTTTAAAGTAAGTTTTTTTTAAATTATATGTTAAGGTGGCCTTTAACAAAAAGAGGGAAGAAAGTGAAATTTGAATCAGGGAGGGAGCTAAAGAAAATTGCAACCTTAAAGATAAAAATTTGACACTCATTATAAATTATTTAGAATGGTGTAGGGGACCAAAAAACTTTCAGCCTGTTAGCTTTGCTTTCTCATGTCACATTAGATTCAGCGAGTCTCTCCTTTCATATTTGATTGGCTGGTACTAGCTTTGACAGACACTAATTGGTCCCCATGAGTTGTTGCTGTCAAGTTGGCTTGCTTGTTAAAAATTTGCTTGCCCCTGTCATAAGGGACATTTGCAGACTTATAAAAGTATTCTAGTGTGTTTGATGTTGTGCTTGAGACGTGGTTGTTAATCTGGTAAAAAACTATTGTACTTTTTAATGGATTAATGGAAACAGCCGTGAATTCAATTCACAACTAACAAAAATTTTGATTGTGTGTGTTTTCTTTTTAAATATAAAAGTTGAGTATTTAAAAAGAAAATCAAAAGTAACATTTATAATAGTTCATATAGCAGTAATACCATTCAACTAATGTATTATCTTGTACTATCTGATAAACTTTTAAAGATTTCTGTTAAATGTATAAATTACATAATAAAGTATATTAATGTTTAGATAATACAGTTTACTGAAACTAATACAAACTCATGATTAAAAGCAAGAATTATTTCTAAAAAAACAGCATACATATATAACTAGATAAGTCATACATGTAAGGACGCTGCACACCATGCACCATTGGAGTTAAAATTGCAGAATAAAAGTGATGAAACATAGAAATTCTCCTTGAATTGTTTGTCAAATGAACTAAAACAGATGTATCTTTTGCTTCTTCAATATGAAAAGAGAAACTACTTAGTGCAAAAATATAAATACTGCTTTTAAATATTTCATAGCTTTCTTAGTCTCCACATTTTTCAACTGTAGTAATGTAGTCAAGTGAACATATTTTATTATTGCATAATAAGTGCATATGGAAATATAAATATGATGTGAATGCACTCCTGGAGAAAATTTAAGATTTATAAGTGCATGTTATAAGAAGTTGAGTTTACCAGATTTAAATATAATATTCAAGCATGAAATAATTTTCATTTCATTTACATGATGAATGGGAAAATAATATAAATATATAGAATACATTTTATTTGTTTAAGGACGGTTAACATTTATAAAGACTTGTTTCATGAGTCTTAAAGTCTTGATGTCATGAGAACTTTAGTTGGATAAGATCATTGCCAGCTCCACTACTATTCTGCATGTAATCCAAGCACACTTATTATTGACATAACTGTTCAATGTGCTGCTAAACTAGCACTCCTGTTCCTGTCCTTGGCACTGGCGGAATAGTCACGGGATGAAGCAGTGATTGTTTCCTAGTGTCAATAACAGTGGCAGCGAAGGTCGACACCAAATACAGGAGTGACAACAACGCTTAAGCATGTCTTTGTGGTCATTTCAGAATATTATGATTTTTGCTTTTATTATTTTTCATCAAATTAATTAAGCTTACTCATTTGTTTAAATCTTGCTTTTTATATAATTTTTACCATATCACATCTTAATACTGCATAGGTACATAGCAAATAATATACTAACATATTGTTTTAAACTCATTCATTCTAATCTCAATTTGGGTACCAGTATGACTAAGTTTGTTATTAGCACACGAAAAATGAATTTAAAATGGCAAAAACATGACTCATAGATGTGGATTTCTTATGTTTATTAATTTTTTTACCTAAAAACGTGTAATAAAGTTGGAGATAACCCCAAAGCAAACATAATTTTTTTTTCCTTGCTAAAAGATATTATTCTTTCATTTAAAATGTTGAGCGTCTTAATAGAAATAAATGTGTATTTGTAGAGAATTTTATGGTGATACAGTTTTTTAAATCTTTCCACCAGTGTGTGCCATGGGAAGGCAGAAGATATAGTACAGGGTACTACAAATGTGAGTGTAGGCAAGGTTTTGAATACACATTTAATGATCTTAACTGGTACTTTGATGGGCAGACAATGGAACAGGAGTACAAAAAAATGATGCAAGGAATCCCAGACAGGTTAGATTTATTTCTATGATTTATTTCCTTTTACTTTTTGGGGTTTAAAAATTAGCCACTTAAATGTAGAGAATGGAGAAAATGGAAGATACTATTGCTGTTTGTCATATTTTATTAAATACCTTCTTTCCTTACAAAAACTTAAGTGCTTTTTAACTTAATATAATTGTAGACAATATGATATACTTAAGGAAATAAAGCAATTACTTCAAGTAAAAATGAAGAACAACGAAAATTATTCATATTCATACTTAATCCATTATAAAACCTGTCAGAATTAATAAAGTTATAATAAATGTCAAACACATGATCTTTTCAGATTTGAAACTCTCAAATGTCGTAAGGCTGGGGCAGCTGCGATCACGTCAAGCCTTGTTTTGGTTGTATTTATAACTCTGCTCAATTTGGTGTTGTAGAGACAGTGATAAGATAATGTTCATGGTTAATCTCAATGGGTGAATGTGTATTTTGAGACAGTGTGTGGTGAGACGGTAAATTTCTTTTAGTTATTCGACTATGTGCAAGACAAAAACTGTACATTTATTTTTAACTATAGATTATATAAAACATGACTCTCTTTGATGTCTTTACTTTTTTCACCCGCCAACTTAATTCTACTTATAATTTGTGAAAAATAGTATAAAAGTTTGGGTTTTATTTTGTATGCGTGTTTGATTTTGAAAGTGGAAAAATTGCTAATGTTTTGAATTTATATAAGGTTTTGCATAGATATTTTCCAAGTTAATTTCATTCAGTTTTTTCTTCTGTTTATCTTTTCCTGTAACTTTTACAGTTTACATAGAGAATGTTTTTATATATTAGAAATATTATTATTTTCAATACCTAGAAATAATATAAACTTGAAGCTTTTTTTAATAAGAACAAAACACTTCAAGACTAATAAGTAATTCATCTATGTGCATAATCAATCAAATTGTCTTCTGTAAAGTTGTTTGTGCCAATGTACATAATATATTTTTGTGCACATAAAAAAAATGGTGGAAAATGTGTTCTTGTGAAAGCAGGGTTAGACCACCTGGAAACATTGCTTGTAGTTTTACACTACTCAAACTTATTTCATGTATTTTTTAAATAAATTATTTGATAGTTAAAAAGTTTCAGGTAGATTATTTAAAGTTATAACATGTCCTCTCAAGGAAACAAATAGCCCTATAATTTTTAAATAAAATTCCAATATTATCATGTATCAAATTTTTTTTCCTACAAGCTTTAAGAGTAATTTGTTTGTCCAACATAGAAACCAAATCTCAAGTATAAAATAAAAATGCTTCTCCATTCTTTGAGACACAGATTTCTTAAAGCACACATTTAATTTTTAAACTAATGTGTATTAGTGAGGTGTGTGAATTGGTTTTATTTTCTGTAAGCAAGTTAACATCAATTACATTGAATGTATAAAATAGCTAATTATCCATATGAAAGAGTTATTAATTTTTTGTTGAAATTGTAAAAGTTTCAGGTGCCTTGTTTCTTCAGTTGATATTAAGAGTTGTATCTGTAATTCTGCAAACTAAAAATTGGAAGATTATGAAAGAGTCACAATTCACATGTTGCTTTGTATATTGGCCCTCATCATTGTCCATGAAACTGTTTCAAAATCATAAAAATATTTCTGATAGATCTAATCTATTTGGAACACATTTTTTTTCCCTTAATCATTTGATAAAATATATTATTCCTTTGTATTGACATCTTTTGGTTAAAACTGTTCAACTCCCTATATTCTGATCAAAATAAAAAAAAATTAAAGCTTTAAATACTTTAAATTTATTTCCTTCTAAACTGAAACATTCCTAAAATATTAACATTCCAATGACAAATTGATTCTGATAGTTTTAAATAAAATTATATGATGTGTAAATATATTCATTTTATTTTTCTACTATGTTCTTTGTTAATACCATAGGCATAACTGACATAAATAAAATACATTTTTAACTTTTACTTTGTTGTTTTTTATTTTTTAATGCAATTATAGCATAAATACATCAAAACTTGCTGTTCATAGTGCCACTAATACGCATAGATCAAAGCTTGTTTATAGGGCCACTCGGATTCCTGCCCTTCCTATCTAACAGAACTTCTTTCTGCCTATTCACCCATTTTACAGCTTCTCTCCTCCGCAGACATGCTTATTCTTTCTGTTCCCAAGACACACATTAAAAAATACGGTGAATGATCTTTCTGCGCCCCCTAACAATGGAATTCTCTCCCACTACACATACGCATTATACCAACCACCCAGGCCTTCAAAACTGCTCTCAAAACACATCTCTTTAAACTCTACTATCCATACTGATTCCCTCCCCCCTCTGACCTTTAAATGATGCTGCTGGGTGCCATCCAGTTCTTGGTGGGTGTGGTGAATATACATTTGTTTTTATTTTGTTTTTATACAGCTGTATTGAATTAAATAAATGCATGTTATTATTTAATGTTTGCTAATATTTTTATGTGCAGTGTGGTGAGCCCAGCCCTAGGCTGGGAGTACCATGCTATATAAGACCACTTATTTTAAATATGCACACTAGAGCTGAAAATGCAATATTGCACTGGACAGTGAAAAGTTTAGCTCTGGTGTGGAGCTGTAAGCCTATTGTTAAATTTGTTCCCCTCATTATTACATGTCTTTTGCATTATACTTCACTTATCTTTTAGTAAGGAATCTTCCCATGCTTGAAATTGCTGCTAGCAGCCGTTTGTCCTACATCAAAAGAAGGGCAGGGCAAACAGCTCATTTTTTAGATAGCAAAGAAAGAAATGGCTAACGCCATAGAAGTGAAATAGAAGTAAAATAATTACACTTACAAATTGCATTATATTTTTGTACAGCAATCCTAAGGAAGGTTATGATTCTTTTGTGTCAGGAAAAAAAACATAACAGCTCTGTATTACATATCTGGTTTAATAATGAAAGCAAAATGTAAATTTGTATCAATAATGCCTATTTTATACTTCAATATTGCACTTAAAAAATAGCATGACAGATAATATAATCAAATCGGTAACCTGTACAGTCATAGGAAGGAATACAAATACAACAAATTCATTACATTAAACTAGAGATTAATCAATAAATCTCATTAACTACATTTCATACCTGTTTGTTGACCCTGAATTTGTATTTATATTCAATTTGTAAAAAGACTGTTTCCCTTAAATACAATCTAGAGCAGTGCTGCTGGTCCAAACAACAAGAATATTTATGGTCAACTAAAAGAAAAAAATTATTAATAAACCTGGCACTAGTCCCTGGAGAAAATTCAAAACTTTACCACTGGTCTGCCAAACCTAATGTTAGGGAAACGTCGATCTTGAGAACCTAACCTCAATACTGATAACTAGTTCTTACAAAAGAAATTGAAAAAGCCTCTTTACTTTCTATAATAAATATTGCATACAAATTATCAGGAAAGTCAGATATTTTTATTGAAAGGTTGGTATAAGATTCTTTTTATTGATCCTAATAAATGGAAATGTTTTTTATATTACATTTGTACGTTGTATAATTCATTTTCAGAATATTTTTGTGCCTACACATTGGGAATTAACTTGTTTAAAAGAACAAACTGTATGGCATCCTTCCGTCTTCACGAGACGATGGAGTAGCTATATTGTAGTCCTACACCTCGACGAGTGGCTCACTAGGCCAATCCTGGAAGGACAATCTCGTCTGCATTTCTCGCAGGAGAATGATGATTCCTGGTTAATTTTGGCCTTCCGTGCTGTTCTTTTTCTTGCAAGGGCTTCGTTCCGCACATCTTAAGAACAAATAACTCAAACTTATAAGTAGTATATATTGAAAAGGAATATATAAGGTGGAGATTTTTTTAAAAAACTTGGTACTGGCTCTGGCAGAGTACACACAAAAAAAGACTTTTCTTATACATATACATGTACTTTTAGCTTTGTGGGTTACCCTCAATACAATATTTCAGAAAATTTTTTAAACTTTATATTTAGAAAAATAATTACCACCATCTCATGTTTTCACTATTCATTCAAGTAAAATAAATTCATTTTTACCAAACTTTAACATGGTGATGTTTTTAAAATAATAGTCAGGCCTAACAGTCAGACTACTATTTTTTTCTGTAGATTAATAACAATAAATAACAATATTTACAATCCAGAAAATGCTGTGCAGTTTATAAAAAAATAATACTGAATATGATATTGTCAATGGATACAAATAATACTGATTATAATTAAATTGTGGAATGTCACCACATTCTGTAAGAATGCCATATGTTATAGTAGGATTTATGTCAATAAGGGTCAAATTTAATCATGTATCTGAGTGGGAAGAACTTTTACATATTAAAAAAAAAACGTATACACTTTGTATAATATTAAGCATTCAATACAATTTTGCCAAAAGAAATAATAAAGTAATAACATCCATGAACATTCAATTTTAAATAAGGAGCTTAAACAATTTTTTAACTCTCATGGTGTTTTAGATCAAGCTCTAGAGATATTATGAAAAAGATAATCTAAGAATGTCACATGAAGCCATTAACTTTTTTAAAACAGAAAAATTAGATAAAATTTAAAAATGATTTACTGGTACCTAAATTTACTGTTACTTTACAAACATGTGATACATTTGTGAAGAGTAGTTGATTCAAAAATCAGTGTTGTGAATCACATTTTTCAAATAGACAGATACAACCAGGGACTGGAAAAAGCTTTTATAAGCAACAGTTGAGGCAACCACGCTTGACACATTTGTGTCAACTGCCTCCTGTCTTCCAACCTCCAGTTCATAACACCATCACTGAGTATCCCTTGCAACCAGTGAAGTATCCCCTTCAAAACCATTCAGTTACATCGCAAACCCCTCTGAAACATAGGAGCCAGAATGATCAATTCATTGATTGTGGGCCCTCAAAATATAGAAGACGAAGATACTAAGTACTTGGTTAACAATATTTACAATTTCTTTTGGGTCAGAGGATACAATGTTCTAGCATTCCCCAGGAAAGTAAATTGCATGAAATTTATTGCAATGGCAATATGTTTACTTTAGATCAGTAATAGGGTCTGAAAAAGTGTAACAATTTTAAATTACATCATAAACAACTTTGTTCAAGAACCAATATTTGCAACAGTAAAACAATTTATACACAAACAGAAAGATAGTGTAGAATTTGTATAGTCAGGATGTAAAGATTAAAAATAAGTTGTAAATGTTAAATGGAATCTGATGATGCTTTGGTATCATTACTGTAGCTGGACACTGTGACATCAGGATGACTAGCATGTAGGAACTCTGTAGGTAGAGTGGGGACTGCCTTGTGTAGAGGAGCAGCCATAGTTGACACTGAGGAAGGTGTAGGCAATGGAAGGATACATTTTTTCTGCTTGCATGCTGGCCCATGGCGTGTGAGGTTGGCTTTGGTGCGGAAAGCTTTGGTGCAGTGTGTACAAACATAGTTGCGTTCATTGCGGTGGATTTTCAAGTGCTGTTTGTACACTTGCTGTTTGTAGAATACCTGAAAACCCAAGCAGAAATAAACTTACAGAAAAGCACATTATCATTTACTGCTTTTTGTGTGTTTTTTTTTTAATTCAGCTTCCCAAATATTAAAAGAATATGCAATTAATTTCATATAAATATAAATTATTATTTTATCATTTAGCAATAACAACAAACGCAAATGGACCATTTTTTAAATTTACACAAAAGAAATCCTGAATTGCAACAAATAATAGGTAAATCCATTTTTCATTTGTTTTTACAAACAAATTTTCAACAATTTAATAATAATCATAAGGCTTCCCTCTTCTCAAGAGAAGATGTTACATGGACAGGTTATTTTACATATCTGAATTGGGGAATTTATTTAAACTAGGGCCAACTATTGACAATAAAAACAGAAGCTTGCTTGCATAAATCTACACATAAAGATTCCTTTCTATTTATTAATATAGCTGAAACTGTTATTCTGCTGCTTATTATTTTTATAAAAACCAACCTCCTTTAAAACAGATTCATTATTCATTGTTATTTTCTGCCCAGTAAGGTAAGCAAGCCAACCTTTTCACAATAAGTGCACTGGATCTTGTTCTGTTTAGTGTGCTGCAGCTCATGTTGTTTCCTTGTGAAAGCCCGTGTAAATCTCTCCCCACAAAATCCACACTCTTCATTTTTCACTGGCATGTGTGTGTTCATGTGGTGCATGAGATGGGCTTTTTGGCGAAAACTTTTCCCGCACATCTGGCACTTGAAACACCTCTCATCTGTTGATAACATAAGCTTATGACTTCTATGCAAAGAATTCACAGACTAACACCTCTCATCTGTTGATAACATAAGCTTCTGACTTCTATGCAAAGAATTCACAGACTAAGAAAATTAGCCTTATATTACTTGACAGACAGAATGATATTTAAATACAAATCTACAGTGAGACGGAACTTGCCCGAATGAGATTTGACGTGTTTCCTAAAGTTACTGCTGTCTGAGAATCTTTTCCCACAGTTAGGACACACAAACTTCTTGACCCTCAAGTGCACAGATGTGATGTGTGCATTGAGGTGTGACACTTGGGAAAACCTGCGGGAGCAGTGGCTGCACTTTTTAGTGCACGGCTTTGGATGTTGTATTCTTGTGTGGCTGCGAACCTAACAAGAAATCAATTGGAATATTAAAAAATGAATCATCGAAGATGCTTTAAGACTTTTTTTCTTTTTTTGAAAAATAACTTCATTTTATGATTTGAAAGAAATCTGAAATCATTCTAACATTTTAATTAAAATTTCTACCAAGGAACTATGGAAAGCTTTGCTGACACTAGAATTTTCTTTGGGGGGTTACCTGTTTCCTATCTGGAAATACTTGTTTGCACACATTACAGTGAGGACAGAGTTGATGATGAGCATTCTTGGGATTTGCTGTTATACCTTAAAGGTTGTAAAAACAGTGTTGTATAAATCCTTTTTTTTGGACAACTAAACTAAGTTGTAAAACAACTAAACCAAGTTTTAAAACAACAAAACCAAGTTTTAAAACAACAAAACCAAGTTGTAAAACAACTAAACCAAGTTTTAAAACAACTAAACAAAGTTGTAAAACAACTAAACCAAGTTGTAAAACAACAAAACCAAGTTGTAAAAACTATGTTGTTTAAATCCTTTTTGTTGGACAACTAAACCAAGACAAAAATTGTAATCCGATTTATTTTTTTGCTTCAAAATATCCAATCTATGCTTATGTTATTTCCAGTTAAATAAAGAAATTATGACATATTGCTTATATTGACGAATGACAAGTAAAAGGACTTCTTTAAACAATGTCACATGGCATGTTATAAATAAACAATACCAAGGCTAACAAGGTTGCCAATTTTTCAAAATGATTCCTTTAATGCTTTATATTATTAACATTATTATATTCTCAATGCTTACCAAGCGTCCGGGCGTAATCTTTAGAAAACCAATACAAGAGCTCTTGGTCAGGTTCAATGTTAACTCTTGTGACAAAGTACACGCTGCTGCCATGTTGGAAAGCAACCAGGTTCTGCTCTGACGACAGGCGGGCAGGTTTGACAAACATCAACCAATTGGAGGAGTTTTCATCACTTGTGTCAACCACCTTGGTAGCTGTACCACTAAAAGTCTGAAATTAAAAGTGTAAGTTGTCAATGGAGTGAAACTCATGGTTTAAACAGTATGAAATGAATTTTAACAGGAGTGCAATAAATGGTATAGATAGTGACGGACAGTGAAATAAATGGTAATAATTGTGATGAAGAGTGAAGTAAATTATATAACTTGTGATGGAGAGTGAAATAAATGATATAAATTGTGATGGAAGGTGATATACGTTGTGATGAGAGTGAAATAAATGATATAAATTGTGATGGAAGGTGATATACGTTGTGATGAGAGTGAAATAAATGATATAAATTGTGATGGAAGGTGATATACATTGTGATGAGAGTGAAATAAATGATATAAATTGTGATGAGAGTGAAATAAATGGTAGGGAGTGAAAATTTACCACAAAAATATTCTGATGACTAGCTCTGAAGCTATATTTACATTGCTTCCATTACAATGCAGTTTAAATGTACACAAAATAAAAGATTTGTCAATACTGTTTACCAGTAATGGACAACGCAGATTAAGAAAAACAAGATTGAAGATTCTTCTTGAAAGTAACTTGCCTGCCACAGTGAAAAGCTCCTTGTAGAGCCCAATTTATCACATGACACTGGAGACCCAATCAAAGGTCCAAATTTAGTCCTCACTGCAATAGCCTCCTTAGCAAAGACACCTGTTATTGTGGATGGATGTAATAAAAGTATTCAGAGATGTAACTAAATTCAGAAATAAAAAAAAAAATGTGTATTTGTTTTCACAGTTAACTCATAGTAATTTGATATACAATCACTGAGCACAGAAAGGAAAATGCAAGATGCACTTAACTGTAGGCGATTTTTTACACATGATCTTAAGTCAAGAGGAACAATAAAAAGGAAATGTTAAAATGACCTGTGTTATTGGTGTGACCAACGATGTCTGATGTCCCCACCCTTAAACATGCCGGTAAAGTTAGTCGTGCATGTGAAAGGATGGGTGTGTCCGAAATGTATGTGTAATCACACGGGTGGAACTTGCACTGCACCTTGTACATCAAGTTGCACTCAACACAAACTGCAAGAGTAGATCATGTCCAAAATAATACATTCTGATACACACTGTCTCTCTCTCTGTCTCTCTCTCTGTCTCTCTCTGTCTCTCTCTCTCTCTGTGTCTCTCTGTCTCTCTCCCTTTGTATCTCTCTCTCTGGTTTTGTTGCAATACATGTAATGCCTTAATCAATGAGTCAAAGATTACATTCAAATTTATCAACCAGATTAGTTCTAAATAGAAAGCTTTAATATCGTTATCCAAAATATCAATTGTATTTACTCTATGTACCGGGTATTTGAGTTGTGTAATATTTACTTACAGTTGCCCAGTTCCTGAGCTGCATCATTTTCTGCACATCGTCCATCTGTGTTGCCTCCCCTCATGTACAGCTCATACACTGTTGATAGCACATGTTACAGCAATTTAAATACATGTGAGTTTTGGGGCAACTACTTTAAAAGAATTCTTTTTTTTAAAAAAGAAAGTGCATAACATCAACAGATTTCTCCTAGAGCAAACAAAATTATTTTTGAAGTCAGCATTGATAAGACTTAATTGAAAAATAAATTTCAAAGCGATAACTTACTGGACAGGTTAGGGAAAGTTCCATTATACATTCCCATGCCCCCCGGGTCAGGGGTCACAGCCTGATCTGCCACACTAGGTGGAGAAAAGGAAGCACTTGGCAACACAGGCTGCTTCTCTATAGTAGCATCATCTTCATCTTCAGTGGGGAAATGAAACTCAAGCTGGAGACCTGAGAGTGAGATTTTAGGATTATCCTTAATGAAACTCAAGCTGGAGACCTAAGAGTGAGATTTTAGGATTATCCTTAATGAAACTCAAGCTGAAGACCTAAGAGTGAGATTTTAGGATTATCCTTAATGAAACTCAAGCTGAAGACCTAAGAGTGAGATTTTAGGATTATCCTTAATGAAACTCAAGCTGGACACCTGAAAGGGAGATTTTAGGATTATCCTTAATGAAAATCAAGCTGGAGACCTAAGAGTGAGATTTTAGGATTATCCTCAATGAAACTCAAGCTGAAGACCTAAGAGTGAGATTTTAGGATTATCCTTAATGAAACTCAAGCTGGACACCTGAGAGGGAGATTTTAGGATTATTCATCAATAAAATAATTTTTTAAAAAAAACTCTCGTTAATATTTATGGCGTCTTAACATATTCTTGAGATTTGTAGTCTCAATCTGTTGTGTAGAATGAATTTAATTGGTCAAATTTTAAAGATACTTCATCTGTTCATTTAGGTAATATCAAAGATATAAATATATAACCAAATAAGAGGTTACAGCAATATAAAAGGTTTCTTTCAGGTAAGAATTAATTTTTTTAATACGATAATGTGGATATAAATTCGGCTGTGACTATTACAACAACAACAACAAAATTTATGTTTACCAGTTGGTGCACTGCTGAATGGAATGTTGCACGGATGATTAGCTGTGTTACCAAGGACCGGAGCCTCAGAGCCCACGGCACACTGCTGTGAAAACATGGGCAGGTCAGTTGTCACATTCCCATTGCTGTAGTACTGAGTTGAATATGGGCTCTCCATGAACCCCACATTTTCTGGGTGGTCCTCAAAGATCCTGGACGTGTCCGGGTGTGACAGTGAAGCTGCAGAGTACTGGTGGGCTTGGTGTGGCTGGGGCATGCTGTCCATGTGGTACTCTAGGTCGTGGTTTTGATGCTGGCTGGTGGGGTCATAAAGGTGGAGGGTGGTCTGCCGGTGGAGGTCGCCTTGTTGGGAATGCTGGTAGTACATGTCATCTTGGTGCTCATCTGTCCTGAATTCATTCAGGTGCTGTAGCCTCTCATCAGATCCAAGAAAAGGGATGTTATTTTTACTAAGGTCCTGCGCACTGTATGTGGGATCATTACTCAAACTGGCCTGCATGATGTAAGATGTGTTGGGCTGACTTCCCATAGTAGCATTGTTTTCATTTCCAAATGTACTTGTGACTGGATTTTCATAAGAACTATGAACTGAATCAGAAAACGTTGTGTTTTTGAAAGCTGTATTTGTACTGTCAAAGGAAGGTGAAGGTCGATCATGGGAGTGCGAGTCCATGTGGAGAAAATTATCATTGTGTGCAGAAAAAGACTGAGTTTGATTCTGATTGCTCTCTCTTGTTTCTTTGCAATGGTTTTCTGGCTCCAAAAATGACTCTACCTGGCAAGCGAAATGAGATGGTTGTGGCAGGTGGTCCTGGGTGAGACTAAATACAGATGGTGAGACTTCATAATGTTGGCTTCTTAAAACTTCTGCAGGCTGCATGGTGTGAAAAGATGAGCTGCTTGTGCTCAGGATTAAATGTCGCAGGATGTCCGTGTCACTTGATTTCTGCGGGACCATGCTTTGGGGTAACCCTGGGCTCCCTTGTATGCAGTTCAGTTTTTGAAGGTTCAGAGATGTATCTATCTGGCTGGAAGACTCAAAGTGTTCAAGTAATTCTGTTGATTTCTCAACATTTCTCTGAGCTGGTCCAGCAGCCTGACGAGTAGGAGAATGAGAATCGAGATTGACTGTAACAACCAAAGGACCAGAGCAAGCTTTACAGTGGAAATTATGGCACAGGTTGTGATCTTTGGAACAGTAGCTTTCTGGTAAGTCTACTGATGAGCCTCCCCCTTGTTGCGTACAGTGAGAAAATGATTCCCCATCAAAGGAGTGTAATGAAGACCTGTTATCGATGTGAACCATATGTGAGTCATTTCCACCTAGGTTTGAGTTATTATAACTCAGCTCTATATCATTCTGTACAGACTCATATTTTCCCCTGTTGGGTGCAAGCTGTCTGGAACCTTCGGTGTACAAGAGATTTTGGTTCTCTGATTGTTGTTGGTCAACATTATCTGTATAATTTATTCTTTTCCCCGGGAACATGCCATTGCTTCTTTTCCCAGCAATCATTTCAAAGTTCCCGAGGCAGGCTCCATTTTCATTGTGTTGGATATTATTTTCTAGGGATGTGGGAACCGAGAGCAGGTCCTGGTGGTTTGTAAGCAGAGGGGTCGGTACTCTGTTTAGCAGGTTGATCAGCATAGTGTTGGGTGTCATCGGTGGGTTGAGCGGAGCATTGTGGTCCAGGGCCTGCGATGAGCTGACGGACAGCGGTGATTTAGGACTAGGCACACTCATCGGGGTGGACAACATTTTAGGTGAAGTGCCGGATGAGGCCTCAACAATGTTTTGACGTGCCCGTGAGTCCAAGTGGGCAGGATGTGAGCTGGTCTCAAAAGTGATATCATTTGAGAACAAGGAAGCAGATGGATACAAGCTGTGCTGGTAGCCAGTATGTACTTCTGGATTGATGTGCTGGTGAGCCATGGAACTATAGGAAGATGTGGGGCAAATGGGCATGGGGAATGTGAATTCTTCACTTACAGATGAAGGCAGCTGAAGGGTGTCTGAGCTTCCTCTCAAACCCTCATCAATTTCTTTAGCCTTGCTGTCGGGTGAGGACAGATAGCTAAATTCACTGTGACGTGAGAAACTGCTTCTGTTCTGCTGCTGACGAATCAGATCACTCAAGGACAACGGGCTCTGGGGCACGCATCCGTTTTCATTATTGCCGTGGTTGACATCTGTGTCCCAGTTGGTATCCTCCTGTTGCCTTCCAGACTTTTGTCCTAGGTCATCATGGCACGACTCAAACATGTTGCTTTCATGCTCTGATTTTCTCCCCTTAACCAAAGAGACATTTTCTGCTGCTGTCACATCACTGGAAGTGCTCCCCATCTCCATCTGTTCTTCATCTTCTCCTGTTTCAATAACAAGTGCCGCGGAACTAGACCTGGACACAGAAGACGTAGTAGAGTTTTCACTGTCACTGTCCTCAGTGTCAACAAACTTACTGTCTGTGTTATTATGTGGTACTGTCTTATGTACATTGCCTGGGTCCTTTTCTCTCATTTCATTCTTTACCCATTCTGTCTTCAAGGTGCTTGTTGCAAGCAAAGACTTCAGAGTGGAGTTTTTATCTGAATTGCTTGGTCTGGCATCTTTTAATTTTGGCTTCTGGAATAAAGATGCATAGTTCATGCCTTCATTCAATTGTTGATTTTTAGGTAGGGACTCACTGAAAGTAGGGTTTACAGTAGTTACAGTGTCACCTTTAGAACAGGCAGTAAGTGGGGCTCTTGGTGATGTTATGACGAAATAGCCCTCTGACATTCCTTGTTTTCGGAGCAGCAACTGCAAATGTTGGATGCCAGCAGGGGAGATAACTAGCTTGGTTCTGTCACCTGATGGTATCAAAAACTGTGACACCCGTTCTTTCAAAGTGGTGGTGCTGGATTGAACTCTGCCAACCTCATTTGAGGACGTTATGGGAAATGATGAGTTAGTTGAGGTGTTTTCTGCATGGTGCAGGGTGTTCATGGAATCAAAGGTGTTTGTCTCTGACAGGGACACCATTGCAGCTACAGCAGCTGCTGTAGAGAAGTGTGCTGAAGAGTTGGATTCATCAGAGGATTCATAAGCCAGAGCATGTGTATTAGTTTGTGCAATATTGTTCTGAACACTGCTCTTGGTGGCAGTGATGTGAGATACCTGAGGATGAATGGAAGGTGCTGCTAAAGAAGACGGCATCTCAGAACATTGTTTCTCTGCCTTTTTACCAAGGGTCTGGGGATTCTTAGTGAATAGTGGAGAATTGATAACTGTGAATGGCGGTACACCCATGGGCCGTGATGTTGCTCTTAAAAGACACAGAGGAGCTCGCAGGCACAAATGAGATGCCTGCGTGGAAGAGACAAAAGAAATTGAAGGATTTCTCGGCAGATGTGGAGCAGATGTAGGGTACTTGACCTCACCTAGCGTCTGACTGGGGTTAGGGATAGTTGGTAAAACTTTTTGGTTAGAAACTGACAAAATTGATGACAGAACTGGACATGAATGGACAGTACTGGCTTGAAATCTTTCTGGATAGACAAGTTCAACTCTTTGGTCACATGAAGTTGAGGCGTTAGTCAAAGAAGGAATTTTCGAATCAGTTTTCAATCCTCCAGAATTTAGGGTTTCACTGGCAGATGATGACTTGATAACTTGCGTAGCATTTAATGATACCGGTGAAATTATGCCTACAAAACCCATATTATTTGATGGTAATGCTGTTGATGAGACAGGAAGTTGTCTGCCAGTAATTTTAAGTGCCTCATGAAAAATCCTTGGACTTGAAGACTGAGCGCCATGTCTGGATAGAGCAGAAGATTTATCGGTGACTTGCTTTGTTGACCAAATTAAATGACTTGTTGGCTTTGAGAAAACTGGAGGAGTAAGTATCATATTAGGGGATATGGCCACTGGTAGGGAGGTTGTACTGAGCACACTGCTAATCTGTGGCTCTATGCCACTAGATACTTGAACACATGGTGGACTTGTTGTTGGCGGTTTGGTTGTTGGTTGTGAAAGATTGAGTGGAGAAACTGTACAAGACAAAGCCGGAGTAATTGTGGGCCTTATGTGGGTCTGTACGACATTGGAGAGTAGAGCATTACTTTGTAGCACTGGCCTGACTTTGATGTGTTGAGTTGATATTTCACTGGACATTTCTAGACAGGATGGATCTGAATTCAGTGGAACGGCTGCTGTCATTTTCTGCATATTTGGCTTGGCAAATATCCTTGAGGCAGAATTCGTTCCAGTGCCGTGGACCTTAGAGCTTGAAGGCAGGCTTAACAAACTGTTTACCTGATGGAGATTGTCACAGAAACTTGTTTGATTGGTTGATATACAAACACTTGATCTTGTGGATGATGTGGCTGGCACAGCCGCATGCTGAGGATGTTTTGAAGACACCAGAGAAGTTTGCTCACTAGTCTTTGAATCCACATCATACACAGACCTTAAACAAGACAATGTTGCTGAATTTTCCCCACCAGAAAATGTCTTTGTTAAATCACCACTAACTGATTCTTGGTGAAGGACAGGGATTTGAATGTGTGCTAGGCTATTACTAATACTTTTGGGGCTTTGACATTCTGACACCAGAGATGGAATTACGTCATTCCTCTGCATATTGCATATTTCCTGGACGTATATAATGCTACTATCTGGGGGACAAGCTCGAAGTTTCAGAGACCCAACTTGGTTTGGCATACGGTTATTTAGAGTGAGTGGCAGCCTAGTGGAAGGTTGTATGTTAGGTCTGAGAGTGGATGATTCTGATCTCCAGTTGTTTCTTCCACCATTTGATCTTGAAATAACAACAGAGACTGGTATCTGACGCACTGATTGTGATTGGGGAAGAACTCTCGGCAGCAAAGGAATCATTATTTTACTGTTAGCAGGAACAACAGGTGCAGATGTTGCAGGAGTGACATTTGTGACAACAGGGGCTGTAAGAGAACTGGTATCAAATTTTTTGGTACGTGAAGATGTGTCATCTACTGACTCCAATGATTTACTTACAACCACTTCGTCAGTTTTTTCTGCAAATGATGAATTTTGAGGTGGCGTTGTTGACCTTAATAATAAATAGCTTGTAGTGTAACGTGCGAGCCGTACCGGCATGGATTTTAGCTCTTGTGGGCTGCATAAATTTGGGCGGTGACTCAATGTAACTATCTGTTTCGGAACAACAACATCTGGCCCTGGCATAAGCAAGGGAGCTCGTGACTGGTTAGCCATTAAAGGAGGTAGAAGTTTGTAGTTTTTACGACTCGAATATTTTCTTATTGTGGGTAGCGTTGTACCATCATAGTGCTTAATCCTTCCCACACCCTGGAGAGATTTCCTTACAGAAGATTCTGACTCTAGGCCTGGTTTTTGCATATCTAGTTGTTGATTGAGTTTTGCCAAATTGGAAGTGACGGATGAGGATAAGGTTTCCATGAGTTTCAATGATGTCTGAAGTGGCTGTGCATCAATTTTCTTTGCCGGCAGCATATCGGAGTCTTGGTCTGAAATGAGTGTAATCCCACTATGATACTATGTGACTCAAGAAATATTTAAATTAAATATGTCATTAATTAATGCCCATTGCTTCTATGAAATATGCAAAATATCTTTAAAAATGATGCACACAAATACCAGTGCCAATGTTATAATTGGTTCATTTATTCACATAGAGTAAATTTAGATCAAAATGATTCCAATGTAATTGTTATTTATAAAATATTTTTATTTTATTAACTAGCACAGCATTCTTAAAGTGTGTGCCATTGCTGTGTAGCAACGGCTTCCCCCGCACGGGCGTCACGAAATAATAAAACTTTTTATTTCAAGTCAATGTTACATCTAGCTGAAGCGATGCAAACCAGTATCTTACTTCGTAAAAACTTTTTGAAGAAGTCTTTACAATTGGTTACAAGATGGCCATTTGTGATGTTAACGACATGTTTTATGCACTGTATCTAACCATTTAAATTTTAAAAATATTTTATTTGACCAAGCACTGGTTACACACACATAAGGCGCCTTGAGAAAACCTGGGTACCGCAAGAGCCCAGAGGTTTGAAAAAGTTTAGAAACCACTGACCTAGCACATTAAGGTTTTAACACAATTATAATGCAATTGTTTTTTAACAATAATGGTACCCCAATAGCAAAACATTTTATTTAATGCTGTGGTCAAAAGGTCATTTTTTTATATCATTAGTACATTTTAAGTTAAATAACTTTAAGTATAGGCTCGCTATGAATTTAATAACATAATTTAAATGTGGACCAAGCACATTGTATGCATATCGAATAGACTTTTTAAGCTTGAGATTAAATATGTTTGCAACTTTTGAATAAATTAAATGCACTGGGTAAAGTTCTTTTGAGTGAATATCGCCAATGGTGTAAGGTTACATTATTCAACAGACTCAGGAAAAGAAAGGCCAACTTTAACAGCATTAGGGGTCATGGGCAAAGTAATGAACTTAGGCCCCCAATTTCTCTCTAACCTATTCAAGTTATTCACTGAGGCACTCATTCCTCTCTAACTTATTCAAGTAATGCACTGAGGCCACCATTCCTCTCTAACCTATTCAAGTTATTCACTGAGGCTCCCATTCCTCTCTAACTTATTCAAGTAATGCACTGAGGCCCCCATTCCTCTCTAACCTATTCAAGTAATGCCCCGAGGCCCCCATTCCTCTCTAACCTATTCAAGTAATGCACTGAGGCCCCCATTCCTCTCTAACCTATTCAAGTAATGCACTGAGGCCCCCATTCCTCTCTAACCTATTCAAGTAATGCACTGAGGCCCCCATTCCTCTCTAACCTATTCAAGTAATGCACTGAGGCCCCAATTTCTCTCTAACCTATTCAAGTAATGCCCTGAGGCCCCCATTCCTCTCTAACCTATTCAAGTAATGCACTGAGGCCCCCATTCCTCTCTAACCTATTCAAGTAATGCACTGAGGCCCCAATTTCTCTCTAACCTATTCAAGTAATGCCCTGAGGCCCCCATTCCTCTCTAACCTATTCAAGTAATGCACTGAGGCCACCAATTCCTCTCTAACTTATTCAAGTAATGCAATGAGGCCCCCATTCCTCTCTAACCTATTCAAGTAATGCACCGAGGCCCCCATTCCTCTCTAACCTATTCAAGTAATGCACTGAGGCCCCCATTCCTCTCTAACCTATTCAAGTAATGCACTGAGGCCCCCATTCCTCTCTAACTTATTCAAGTAATGCCCTGAGGCCATCTATTCCTGTTTAACCTATTCAAGTAATGCACTGAGGCCCCCATTCCTCTCTAACCTATTCAAGTAATGCACTGAGGCCCCCATTCCTCTCTAACTTATTCAAGTAATGCCCTGAGGCCCCCTTTCCTCTCTAACTTATTCAAGTAATGCCCTGAGGCCCCCTTTCCTCTCTAACTTATTCAAGTAATGCACTGAGGCCACCTATTCCTGTTTAACCTATTCAAGTGATGCACTGAGGCCCCCATTCCTCTCTAACCTATTCAAGTAGCCTAACAGTAGGTAAGCATTTGGGGCCAAGGTTATTCTTCCAGTATTCTTTCCGAAAATTTAATAAGGCGTCCGGGAAGGGGGTGGGGGACGACAGGGCAACTATCAGTACCAAAATTATGCATATTGTCGCCCAAGGCCAGCTCTGACTCTGTCGCCCCATTATAGATTAACATAAATTCAAACCATTTTAGGTGCCCACTGAGGATATGCTTTTGGCTCCAACTTTGTTTTTGTCCCTGGAATCTATATGGTCCAACTATTTTATATATATATATACCAAAATTAAGGAAATTCCAATTTTTGTCAGTTCAGGAAAAACATTTTAATTACTAACATCCAGTGATTTCTTTTTTTTTTTGCAATTGAAATTTAGGTTGCTAAAGCAAATTAAATTGCCTAAATATCTTTACATTTTCATTAGCAATACTGACAACTTGATGCCCCCAGAAGGCCCTGGGAAACTGCCCAGTGTGTCCATGCCTTAAGATGGTACTGCCAGGTTGTGGATAGGGGAAAGCCAACAAGATATGGCAGGTACTTGGGAAATAATATACATAAGGCAGACCAAAGTCAAAAACTGCTGCCATGCAGTCAGTGAAGGTATTTAAAAGGGCTAGGGACCTGACCCAAAAACAAAAAGAAGCTACCAAGAAAGCTGTGAGGGGCCCCACACCAGGGGGTTGTGCGCAGTGCTAACTACCCTGTCAGGGAAAAATAAAAATCTTGCAAAAACTTAAATATAATGAGAAAATATTATGAAAATTAAAGAATTTCAACCTATGCCTGGAAAAGGACATGATTTATGGATTGATAATGTTGAGTCAGATTTACAATAGCTGGGGAGATGAAAAGCCTTCTGAGTTGTAAATCAGGCCAGAATCATCCATGGCTTGTAGCTTAATTGGTGATGATACATTCATTTTACTTGAAGAAAACTTGCCATCGCTTAATTCTTCATTTACATGTCACAATCCTTTTAAAAATTGTCAAAATTAGTATCTTACCATTGTTGTGCCATTCATCTTCAGAATTATCTGCATCAAGTGCTGCTAATGTACCAGCTGCAGCTAAACTGACAGCCTTAGTCAGTTGATCTGCACTAATAGTTGGAAGGCTGTCAGCCATGTTATTTGGTTTCATACCATTGTTGTTCTATTGAATGCATCTCCAATGCTTGAAGTAGGAACAGATTTTAAAATAGATAAAAATTTCTTCTTATAAAATACAAGGAAGGTGTTTGTATTTATTAAAATATGAATAGTTTATTAGCATTATTGACTAAGCTTAGTGTCAAAAGTAAGCATTTGGATATATTATATACCTTATCTTAAGACTAAAAAACAATGAATTCTAAAAATATTCACATGTTGTAAAGTTACTGCACTGTTAAAGTTTTAATTCAGAACTAGGTACATTCAATAAAATAGGTTAAGCAGAGTGATAAATTTGAAGACATGATCTGATAACCATAATAAATTGTGTTATATTTAGAGGCCAACCAAATTTCCATATCAGTGCTGAAAGTTGCCATATGATCATTTTCAGCATAGATTCATAAAACATAAAAGTTAACTTTCTGTTGCTTTTGGGTTTTGACCTAAATTGATATAGGCTTTTGGTTTTTTACCAGAAGTCAGACTTTCACTCTGTCTGTCAGCCTGAAATATGATATTCATTATTGCTCAATGTCTTGCTGTCATGGCATGATATATGAATAATCCTCTGCAAACACTGCTCGCAGCTGCCATGATGACCTATTTATAGGGGTACCGCGATATATAAGACAACTAATAATAATAATAATAATAATAATATTTCTAAAAATAAAATTAAAATTATGCCAAGGCAGGGTAAATAGTTTTGTGACAACAAAAAAACTAATGGAATGGTACTATTTCTATTATTATTTTTGGTTTAATTTTTTTAAAATAAAATTTGGGATCCCCAGGTTCATTAAATTCAATCATTTGTGACATTCCTTTTAATGTATAATAATCAGGCTCATAATTTTTTCCATAGGCATATGTAAATGGAGGGGAAGAGAGAAATATAAAGTAATGGTTACATTTCCATTATTATTTTTCTTTTAAAAAATTTTTTTCAAAATAAAAATTAAGTAACCCTTGGCTTATTCAATTCATTCATTAATTGATAGACATCATTCTCATAGATGTTGTCATTGACAACAAATTAAAATGTTTAAATATCACATTAAATTAGTCATTTGGCTTTCTGCTTCAGTTTTGGTTGAAATTCATTTCTTACTTTAAGTTTTGTTTCAGGTAAAACCATAAAATCACATTTGGTTAGCCTCTAGTTATATTGAAACAATCAGTCATTAGCCTCCTTTATTTAGTATAAATTATTGTTATTAGGGGCCATCCAAAATGATATAAACCTATTTAAGTATATTTTTTGTTAATCCTCAGAGGGCAGAAGGGGCCATCCAAAAATGATATAAACCTATTTAAGTATATTTTTTGTTAATCCTCAGAAGAGCAATCCCAAATGTCAAATAGTATTTCCTTAGAAAGTGCCCAGCAACCAGCCTAACAGCCACTGTAATTGCTTACGTCTAATGCCTTATTTAGAATATATGCATTTTTTTAAGATCATGAGCTTCATCAGTCTCTTCATCAGCCTCTTCATCATCATCATATCTTAAAAGAAAAACAAATAAAAAGAAGAAGAGAAAGAAAGAAAATGCAAGAGAGAAAAAAATTTGATCTTTGTTGAATTGCTGTTTCATTTTAGATGGGGGTCAGCAAGCCACACTAACCAAAACATGCTCATGCTGTCATACAGAGCATTCAGCATTATATCATAAGTTTGCAAATATTTGAAATATGAACCGGCGCTTGCGGTCTGCCAGCCATGGCATTTTGTATTTTATATTATTTTAAGCTTAGTCTGCAAGCAAAATTAAAAGTAAACAATTACGTCCCCAATTATCAGCGGCTGTTAAGCTGGTAGCTGGGCACTTTCTAACAAAAAGTATTCTATTTAACATTTGGAACCATCATTCTGAGGATTACCGATTTTTTACCCCTTCTCTCATAGTCACACAAAAATAGAAAACAAATTGTCATATATATATGTGGCGTTATTTATAGATAGCCCTTTAACACAAAGTGACTTTGATTAAAGAGTATAGTCTTAGGAAGCTAAGATAAATTTTGAAATATATTGCCCTGGTCTAATTTCATTATGAACTTTAGCCCAAATATTTATTATTTAGTTAAGGGGTATAATTTGGGAAAGGGAAGGCTAGTACAGTAAAAGAACTTCCTACTCAATAATACAAGACAATACTAGAATGCTTATAGTTACACTACACAGCTGCATTCATGTGTAATTTTAAAAGTACATGTAATTGTAATGGGTAAACTCTTAATTATAACAGTCTTAACTCTACTTCTCCAGTTCAAGAAAAATAGTAATGAAATCTGTGCAGCCCCATACTCATTAGAATGGACAGTTGACAGAGTTAGAACTAGTATTTAGTACTGAGTGTTAACAGTTAGCAGTAAGAAATATTATATATAAAACACAGGGTGGAGAAAGCCTAGATTTCATTAGATGCTTCCTTAGAAATGAGAAACAATTTCATGTTGGTTTTCAATACTTTTCAGTCTACTCACATACTTGTTTAACTCATACTAAGCATTGTATTTTTCACAGTTCAAGGCTTTCAATCAATAGAAAATTTCCACTTTCTTCAGGTTTTCACCTACCTTGTTTTTATATTCCTTATTCAAAAATAATTATTGTTTCAAATTCAACATGAGAAG
The DNA here is from genome assembly GCA_964017045.1 of Omphiscola glabra. Classification (NCBI taxonomy): domain Eukaryota; kingdom Metazoa; phylum Mollusca; class Gastropoda; family Lymnaeidae; genus Omphiscola; species Omphiscola glabra. The sequence continues at coordinate 38,753,859 of OZ024798.1, forward strand.
GCACTTTGATGAAAATTTGAAAAAAAAATTTAAAATATTAAATAACAGCTGTATAGAGCCTGGTGAATAGATTACAAAAACACCAAGATCAACTTTCTAGCTCAAGTGGTTCAAAAGTTATGACTTTTTAGTAGGGACCTCAAAACCACTTTTTCACTATGCAGCGCCGCCATTCGCAACCCGGTCCCATTAGACTCGCTATTCGGATGTCATTTGTGATAGTTTATTTTAGTTAAACTGAATAATTAAGTTTACAAACGTATGGTCCATTCAATTTACTTTCTTTTGATACCTCATTTTGTCTTAAAACCCAACAATAATAATTTTAATAGTTTTTTCATCCCAACCTCTCTCTGTGTTATTAAATTATTTGTTTTTGTTTTTGAATAAGTTATTATGGAGTAATAAGCTGGGTTTCCAGTGTAAATAAATTTATTTACTTTTTTTAAAAAACATTATCGATAATTTAATAGGTCCTTTTGGGACACATAGTGAAATAAATTTGGTAGTTATTTTTTCACCATTGAAGTGGCCTAACCTACCTCATGAATTTTTATAAGTTGTAATGTATGCAGTTATCCGACAAATTTTTATTTAAGAAAGACACCCTTTCCACAATTTTCAAAGTTAAGAGCTTAAATTCTTTTCAGAACTCAAGTGTCTTATCATAAAACAAAATGTCTACTCTAAGTTGTGGGTGGAAAAAGAATGAACATGCTGAGCTATAATTAGCAAAAAAATTGTAAACAGAAACACTCTCGGTAAATTAAAAAGTGGAGGTCGCCATTTTGATAACAAAATCACGATACCCGGTTTTCAGCGTTTCTCTGACAATATCAAAGTGCCTAACATGAGCCATGAGCACAGCCCTCCCCATCTTTATAAATTTAAATTACTCAACACTGTTAGTGTTAGCCCTTAAACTTAAAGTAAAAGAATTAGAAGTTGTTTTTTATGACCCAAATAAGAGTCATTTTATATGACTCAATTACAATAAGCAATTAAACTAACTCACAACAGTAGTGAGTGTCAGTAGCTACTAACGGAGTAACAGACTACCTGAGTGAGAGCACTTAGTAGTACTAGTTAGTAGTTAGGCAGCAGTTAGGCGTCTACGTCTAAAGTCTCTTGGTTACTTGTCATGGACATTAAATATGTCATGTATGACATAATAATATCATCATAAGGGCTGATGTGTAGTTGTGTGTCCGTGGCGTCATTTGCGTTAGGGAGAGGGTCAAAACCCTGTTAGGGAGAGGGTCAAAACCGGGTTAGGGAGGAATTTAGGGTTCAGGTTAAGGTGAGGGATAGATTTAGATCATTTTTAAAAACTTTTTATTCGTCATGGTAAAAAACGCGGACACATAACTACACATTTACCCATAATAAGAATATCAATATTAATATGAATAGACTTGAATAGTATAATTATATATTGGGCATGGGCTACGTTCATATATTATAGTATATTATATAGTTAGCCTGTCAATGATATTTAATTTTGCGATGCAATATCATCTATATGCTTATATTCGAGAAAATTACCTTGTTTCAAAATAACATTACACTACTAATACGGTGGTAACATACTGTAAGCTACAGTGTAGTCTATCTCTGTTGCAATAATCATCAAAACATTTTATTGTTCAAGAGTGATCGTTCCTTTTTCATAATATTATGGGTTCCAAGAGACATTCTTTAGCTATCGCTATGGTTACCTTCCTTATTTCCAGACAATATTTTTATTTCATGACTATTTTTTATGACATAGCTTATATTTTAATAATGCATGTGTTATTTGATATCGATATCTTTTAAGTGTAGGCCTACCAAAAAATGTAATGAAAACATAATTAAAAATATAGTATACAATGTTATAAAGTTTATTATCCTTTGATTGATTGAATGAACGTGAAGTGAAAAAAATACCTAAAAGTTACTAAAATAAAAGCCTGAAGTCTAACTGTGAAAACTAGAGACTATAGTATTTTCATTAGTGTTTTTGTGTATTCTAAATCTAAAATTTCTGTATTTTTGGTTATTTGAAAAATTATTGTTTATGAAATATGTGAACGAAATAACTCAAAAGTTCCAAGGCAGCAAAGAATAATGATGCCTAAAACATTTAACACATTAACTATTTTCTGGTACGGAATTACATAAAATACGGCTGATTGTACAGCCTGACTTCCGGTTATATAGAAGACAACGGCTAGCGTTGCCTAAATCAATTTAAGGCCGCCATAAAATGTTTTTGCAATTACTGAATTGAGTATATGTTTGTATCGAATTGTTAATAATGCAGCATATAACACCAAAAGTAATACAGCACGCCGTCGTGCCCACTAGTGTCACTCTGGCTGACCGCGGTGCACTACCAGGGACAATAAAGCCACTGGTACCGGAGGTATGAATTGTGAATTAATTTTATTACAAATATTAATTATTATTAATATTAAATTTTTAGTGTAACTTAATAATAGGGCCTACTAAAAACTAAAAGAAATTGAAAATACAATTTTAAAAATTAAATTTAATTAATTTCAACAATTGATAATGTAAATCTCTTAGTGTTCAATTTTAATTGTAATAATAATGAGTTAATTCGTTAATAAACTTTTATTGATTCTGACCACACTTCAGTGTCTGTTTAGTCTTAGTGTTATTAAAAAATTATATTTTTTTCATTTTGAAGTGCTATTAGAGGCTTATTCTTTTACTAATAAGACCAAATTCTTATGCAAATAATGCAGGTGGGTAGGTGAAAACCTGAAGAAAGTGGAAATTTTCTATTGATTGAAAGCCTTGAACTGTGAAAAATACAATACTAATACTTAGTATGAGATATGCAAGACCAGGCAAAGTTTTTAAAAATAAAATAGAACAATCTAAACTAATTTAATTAATTTTTTAAAGCGAAAAATTTAATGTATGAAAAGAAAACAGAGTTTGAGTTTATGCATAATTCTCCCCCAAGACCCAAGGTAACAGAATTAGAATGTTTGTAAATTTCATCTTACGAAAATGGTTGCGGAAAATGAACTCATGCAAATATTAAGGGGAAAAAATCACAACTTGTGAGATTTGTGCCAAACTGTTCTTTCAGTTTGCGCTCTGCCACAACCTCATATTTTCAACATTCTTTGACAAAAGTTTATTGATGGACCACAGCAAAGTGTTGGTAGATTTCGTTTCTGATATGGTTTATGTTTGCATAAGCCACACATTTGTCTGATACAATAAGGGTGCCTGGAAGGATATATCTCTATATATGCACTCCTGTAAATTGTAAGGTTATCACACTTCATTCTGGCACTTCAACAAGAAAAGAGCGCCCACTCTCTTTTTCTATGCCCCAGAAAACCCAATGGACCTCTCCACTGTCCTATTAGCGGACATAATAATAAAAGAATATCTGTTTAAGGTACTTCAAACCAGAACAACACAATTTTTAAATAACCAACGCTGGACTGGTAGATTACATCACTGGGCCTGGTTGGGGCGAGTTGAGCCCTAGTAATAACTGGGGTTATTTTGGCAGTGTGCACGAGCAATGAATTTGACACTTCCTGTTTCTGCACTTTGGCAGACAACATGCCACTGCCATCAGATTATAACTCAAGTTAATCTTTTAAAAAATATTTAAATTAATAAAGTTCTTATCAGTCTATAATTTTGCTACACAGTATCTACACAAACATGCAACAGAGACTAGTGAGGTCATCCACATGTCTTCCAAAACCATACATTTTTTAAACCAGTCACATTTACTGTTTATTTTTTAATCTTTGTATTTCTATATTTCTTTTAGGAGCAAGGTAGCGGTTATATTGCAGACAAGCTTGTTAAAGCAGAGAAAAGGATACAGGCTTATCCTTATGATACAGAAGCATGGAGTATTTTGATTAGAGATGCACAGGTATTTTTATAATATTCAAAATTATTTGTTAATGCTCCTATAACATGTTTGTATTTTATAAAAATATATTTTGCAAAGATTACATCTATAAAACTAAGCTTTTCATTCTTTTGACATGATGATATTAATGAAACGCATCTAGCTTTTATTATTCTAAACTAGAGTTACTGTTTTCACCACTATCGAAAGTTGTTACACTGGGTTAAAAATGGAAATAAAACGATGAAAATTTTGTAATACTTCGCAAGAAAGCCACAGCAACTCATATAGAAAAATGTGCACCATCACCACCCACTAAAAGTACTATTTTTAGTGCCCCCTGTCTTTGTGAAGTAAATGGGATTTTATAGTTTAATTCATCATTAAGATGATTTTGGCACCTGTTGCTCTTCACCCCTTTCTCATGACCCTGCACAAGAGCAACGAACAGCCAGCGGTGAAAATCTTTGTCACATTTTGTGTAGTATTGTAACATCATAATTATATAAGGATTATTGGATGATTTTGTTTGTTTTTTTTGGGGGTGGGGGTTGAAAGCTCATTGTACGTATGCAAAGGGGGATGTCATAAAAAAAGTGCATGTGCAACAGGGTAATGACTTTTTGTGTATGTCACGTACTATGTATATGGCCCCCGCCCCCTCGTTTGTTTGTTTGGGTGCTGTATGACATAAGTATTTCATACATCTGAACCGAGGTGAGGAAACTAGAGAATACGTTCTCAACTGGTCCGCGCTTCAGTATTAGATTTTAATATATGTTATAGGATGTACAGGGGCCATTTAAATCTATAATTGGAACGCACAAAACAGCTGTATGATTTTTAATATTCCCTCTTCCTTTCACCCATTTACAGCTTTTGATCTGACTTAGATTTTTAACCACATTAAATTTCACCAGTAACTTTATTTTTACCAGTGACGTACTTGGATAATGTGATCTGCACGTTAACCTAAGTCTTAATTGATATCTATAACTGATGCACGTCTGTAAATCAAAGTGACAGCAGATAGCAATATAATCGTCAGTCGTCTACTTTTTTATCTTCAGTTCCCTTTTTATTTAGGCAATCTTAACTCGATCCCAATGCGATGCCAGTAGTTATGCGTTGTATATACTGTATGTTTATTTATTATTTACTAATAAGATACTGTATTTATGATTTTGTGACAATATTATACGATTTTAGGAGTGTGAGGGTAAACAGGTCTGCACTCTGTGCAAATTAGTTAATGAGTAGTACAAGGCAGGGGAAAACCTATGCTATAGACCATAGAACATGGAGAGTTATTTGAAAATTCATGAAATGATAGTGAACTTAATCGAAGTGTGTTCGGAAATAAAATGAAATACAAGATGATTGGTTGTAAGGGTGTATAAAAGTGTTAGCAACAAGAAAATGGTGTTCATGCTATGTGCTGACATGTCCGGGTTTTTTTTGGTCCTTTTTCATGTCTTACCCTGCCTTGTGCTACTTATTTCCTTTAATTAACCTGATTGCAATCTCCTCAATCCCCATTTCCCTCCCCCCCCCCTCCCCCCAATTATGCTTGCAAATTAGTACTCAGGCGCGCGCAGATAGTAGTCACAGCTAGACCCCTTTTTCTTCCTCAGGTCGATCAGCCACAATTGAAACACTTAATAGTGTCCACATGTCCCATTAAAATGCAAGTGTATACGTATCCCATTAATTATATTTATTCATATGGCCATGTAGCAAATTAAATACTATTTAATTTTTTATTTCTCAGATAAGAAAAATTGAAGATGCAAGGTTGACATATGAGAGACTGGTAGAGCAATTCCCTAATGCTGGAAAGTACTGGAAGATCTATATCGAACATGAGGTTTATTATATTTACTATTCTAAAAGCTTAATTTCAAGAAAAAATGAGTTTCATTGTCTTGCACAAGGTAACTCATTTGTGATAAAATGGGGAGACTCTTCTTATTTTGATAAATTATTTTTTGTCAACGGTTTGGCTTATACTTATGTGAATTACCAAACAATTTTAAATAATTATGAACAATAAAGAACAATTAGCTTATTTTGTTAATTCTTAATAATCACAACCATTCTTGGAATTAAGCACATTTCAATAGTGTATAAAGTATATGGTAATTATTGAAACGCTTCTTCTAAAGAATTTTGTTTATAAAGTAGAAGTTTTCAAACAATCATGTGTTTGACTTTTTTAATTGGGTGGGGTGTGTTGTGTTTTTTCTTGATAATGAATTTTCTTTTTCAGCTGTTTCATTCAATGAAATGAAAATTTGTATTTGTATGTGTTTAATTACTTAAATATTTTACATTTGCACATTTACATATTATGAAGTAAAGAGATATTTTTAGTAGTTAATAGTTTATTTATGTATGAGTATTCAAGGATAAAAAGAATGTGTGCAAGAATCATTCAACTGAGTTTGACTTGTTTTTATGCACATCATTTCATTGTTTTGAGTTTGAGTTTGCGTCCTGTGTCCTCTAGTATAATTAGTGTTTCATCATGCTAAATAGTACCAATAAACAATGAAGCTTTTTTATTCCATTCTCAGTACATCATTTAATTTTTCTCACAAAAAACAACAAATGAGAAAAAAAATTAGTTTGTGTAAAAGTGTTGCTAATCACTGATATTGACATCTAAACTAAATCTAAATAAAGTTGCCACCTGGTTTGCAGCTTAAATTTAGCAGATTTTATTGTGTCTACACGTGGGAGGCTTAATACAAAAAAAAAATAGGGTCTTTGGATTTGAAATTAAAATAAGTAGAAAGATCAAAGTGACTAATTTATCAATTGTGGATGGTGCATGTCAACCTAATAATAGGGTTTAGCTTTAAGAACATTTTATTAATTTTGTTGATTCAAAAAGCACATTATTTTTCTTTTTTTTTTTTCACTTAGACTTAGATTTTATAATTCATTTACAATGGGGGTGGTGTTAATAAACTATTCTGGTGAAAACCTAATTTGTCTGAAAGCTTCTTGTGGATACAACGTCAAATTACTGGTACCGGTAGCCATAACATACACACAAAACAAAAAATAATCTGTCAATGCAACCAATGTCCACTGATCAATATTTGCAAAATTCTACTTATAAATTACTTTTATAAATTTCATTCCCTAAAGGAATGTAATAAAAAAAATTAACAGATATGTTCACCTGCCTCACGTTAAATGCATGAAAAAATACTAAGAACAAGTCTTGGAAATATGAAGAATAATCTATGTACACATATAAGCAAATTTCAATGTACATCAAAAGCTCTCCCAAACTGCTACACAAAAGAAATTGTAAATATTGCTTCTCAGGTCTGAAAAGGATTTACACTTTGAATTTTGGAATTTAATGTTCAGAATTAGTAAGTCAAGGTGGGTTGACTGATGAAGTAGATTGGGTTTTTTTTGGGCACAGGGTATAATTTTGATATCTTGTCATAGAGACCAAAATTATCTGTGAAGCAATAATACAGAAGAAAATTTTGAAAGGATCATTTATATAATGTCTAAATAATACAAACTATGAAGCTATGAATAAAACGAGGAATATAAACACATCTATGCTGAAAATAAATGAAATGCTGGCAACTGGACATTTTTTGAAGGCATGATCACACAAAAAAAAAGAAGAAAAAAAAAGCTGATTCTTTTTTTAAAAATAAATTTTACTTCTTAAAGTTAAAGAATTTTTTTTTTCAAATTATGTAAAAGATTGCTTTTCAGTAAATATCTTTGTTTTAAAGCTGTACACAAATACAGCTAATTGGGCTCTACATGTGTTTTTGAGTTTGAATAGATAGCTCTCGTTATATTTTAAACACATGTTGTATCTAAATTGCATTTGTACATTTAATATAAGAAATAAAGCATTGCTTATTTTCAAAAATTGTTATTTTGACCTTGTTTATTTGCCATGGTTTGTTTCAGCTGAAACTGAAGAACTTTGAGCGTGTGGAAAAGGTTAGTAAACAAAGCTTAGTGATATGAATGCTTAAACAAGTTTGAAACATGGCTGATTCCTTGTGCACTTTGTGAAAGGAGTCTCTGTTTAATAAGTTCAATAGAAAACTCAGCTGCATTGTTAATTATTAAAGAGGGATTTTCTCCAAAGTTAAAATAGGCCTCTGGATTATGAGATCAGTCTTTAAAAAGTTATCAATTTTATTACATGCTTCTACAGTGAGGAAACAAGAGCAAACTTTGGATTAAAGTTTATTTTATGTATGTGGACATAATGATAAATTGTGAAAAGATTCAGGAGTTATGACTTGTACTTAATACCGTATTTTAACACGCTTTGAGTATACAATTTGATCAATAACGTTAAGTTCACATAAGAGATTATGGACAATTATTTTTATAGATATAAACTCATTTTATATCCTACGACATATGCAATAAAGTTAATAAAGATATATTGAAGTGCCCCAGTGTTTGTCTAGTCTGTTTTCAAAGTAGCTCACTTTACGGAGTGATATCTTGTTAATTTACAATAATTTACATATATGTTATTGTCAAAATAACGTAAATTAGATAAGGAATAAAATAGTTAATTAAATAAAAATACATTTTAACACATGTCATCCTTTGCACATGATAGAAACTTGTTGCAGTTAAATTCTTGTATCAGTGGTTACAATTACTATAACTACAACAGTGTGTCCTGGAAATTTGTATCTTTTTTTTCATAAATACATGGATTTGATTTTTTTGATATTGTGTATGGCTATGCAAAGGCTTATATATATTTTTCACAACAACCACCAATGTCATTTCTACTTCAATTTGCCTTGTCTGCGCATTGGATCTACATTACTCCTTTACTTAAATGACACACAGTTGTTTCAAAGATGCCTCATTAAAGTGCTCAACATAGAACTTTGGAAACTCTACTTGACTTACATTAAAGAAACTAAAGGATCACTACCTTCCTACAGGTATTTCAATAATTTCATTCTTCTTCTAATGATAAGCATTATGCTACTATTATGATTAAAAATAGTTTCACTCAGTTTAATCTACAATTTAAGAAACAATAATAGAACTGCATTCTAATTTATATCACAAAACCATGTAGTACATGTAATTATATATTAAAATTCAGACTTTTTTCTTCTACAGGGAAAAGATGGCTCAAGCATATGATTTTGCCCTTGAAAAAATTGGCATGGACATCATGTCATATCAGATCTGGGCAGAATATATCAGTTTTCTCAAATCCGTGTAAGCATTTGATTTTGAAATTTAATTTGTTATTCTAGAAATAGCCTTTTAACATCTTGATTTTATTGATTTCTTATTGTGAGGTTGGCACCAAAATAAATTTGGTTTTAGCTGATGAAAATTTTGCGAAAATAATACATTGACATTAGTTATTATTGTTTTTAAAAGCAATGTAATATTCTATATTGGCTTTATGTCTAATTGCAAAGAATTTTATAAATTAAAGAAATCATACCAATGTTACAGTTATTTGGGTTTCTAATGTACCAATAAAGCAAGTATTAAATACTCATGTTGCTGAAATATTTAGAATTTGTTTACTTTCTTATGAACATGTCTTATTTTTTGTCAGCAATGCAAATCATATTCAGCTTTCAACTCTCTCTTGCTTGCGCACATATTCTTTTGTGCATTTTATTGGAAATAAACACAGACTCTTTGAGCGTCATTTTTTTGTGTGGTCATATTAATAATAAAACTAAGTTTGTAGGCCAACCTCCATTGGACTGTGATTGAATGCTGATTATCTCAGGGGTTCTTAACCAGGGAGGCAGTTTCAGATCTGTAGGGTGGAATTTTTTAACAATTCTTTTTCTTTTGTGTGAGGGGGCAACAAAAAAAATCATTAAATCTTGGGGCATAAAGGTTAATAACCCCTGTTCTTTCTGGTGTTATTTTTGTCATTGGATGATAGGATGCAGTCTAATTTCTTCACGTTTGTACAAGGCTTAAGCTACATTAAACAAATAATATAAACTGCAACTAGCTGAACAAGGTATTCTAAAATCTATAGCTTGATTTTTAGTAACTAATTGATATATGTGTTTTATTGATTTTCTTTAACTTTCTTATCAAAAAAATTGTTACCTGATTGTAAAAACATTTTACAGTGAAGCTATAGGGTCTTATGCCGAAAATCAGCGAATAACAGCTGTAAGAAAGGTCTATCAAAGGGGTGTTACCAATCCAATGATTAATATAGAACTGTTGTGGAAAGACTACACTGCCTATGAAAATGTATGTTGCACTATTATTTATTGATCTTTTGATGTTTGCCACAAATACATCTATTTTTTGTTGCTAAATATTTAACTATAATTGCTCTCCCTTATCTCAGTTCAATCTAACTCATTTCATAATATTACTTAAAAGGATGTTTTTCAAAGACTACAATATAGTTACTTTAGAGGGTAAGATATTTTGATTGGTGTAATCAATGATCATTTTCAAAATTAAGGCTGCGAAATTTGCAACTTTAACTCCATTTTAGTCCAAAGTGAACTGTTGGGCATTGCTTATAATACTTATTTCAAATACAGAGTATCAACAATCTGATCGCTAAAAAAATGATAGATGATAGAAGTCGGGAGTACATGAGTGCCAGACGAGTTGCTAAAGAATACGAAGTGGCCACCAGAGGCTTGGATAAAAATGCCCCATCAGTCCCTCCACAAAATTCATACAATGAGTCAAAACAGGTATAAATTTCTGTCAATAATTTACTTTTTTCTACATTTTCCATCTATAGAAAAAATTCATTAGTACCGGTAAATTATGCCTTCTCTTATTTTTTATTCAGGAATATTTTTTTTAGGATTGCATTTTAATAGGGCATAACCAATAAGCATTGTTTAACAAATCTGGATTTTGAATATAGATTTGTTAACCATGCCATCAGCAATCTAAAAAAGAGTATCATACATTGCTGCCAAACTGTAACTTCATAAGGGTGACATGCATCAGTTCATTGCATAATTATTCTATTGTACAAAAATAATGCAGAAATTGTTACATTTAAAAAATAATTGATTATGATGTTTTTTTAGCTCATAATCAAATGTCACCATTTTCTTTGTTATAAAATGATGTTCAAAGTCTTTTTTTCTTTTTCAAGATTACTGTTAGAATATTGCCTCTGAGAGAATAACTAGAAAAAGATCGAGGGTACCTAGATTTAATTACGAGCTTTTAATAATTCGTCCAGCCCTGTGTTGCTAAAGTCCATGTAGGGTTTTGGCCTGCCTCACCACTTCCTTCCACTCAGATCTAACTACTGAAGTATACTCTGTTGCCGGTTGATATTCTTTCTTTTATTTCTATTTGGAATTCGTCTCTTTCATTTAATAGATATTAAAATTGATTTACTTTTTCAAAAGTCTGGTTTCTAATTTTAATGGGTTCATCTGTCTGTTCTTCTCGTAATGATTCGTTTTCTAATTCAATAAAGGATTTTGATATGGCTTTAATACTTTTCCCTAGTAGTGTTATGTTATCAGCATATGCAAGATACTGAAGGGGTTGATTGTAGAGTGTGGGTTGTGGGTCTTGGGTTTCCCTCAGAAAGTAAAATTTCGCACCTCGGGTGTCATTCTGTATGCTTCTTATAACTCTCAATGTTAGGTTCAATAGAATACAATTTACAAGACAGTGAGTCTCCCTGTCTAAGGCCTCGTCTAATCTGAAATTCCCTTGACTATTCTCCTTGAACCTTGATTTTTTATGTTGTTCAATGTTACATGAGAGCTTTTAATAAAGTTAATAATAATTTGAATTAGATGGTTCAGTCTTGTCCAACTTATGGACTCAGAACTTAAATTTTTTGGAGAAATTCAAACTAATTTTTTAAAATCAATTGTAACCTACATTATAGTAAGAAGAGGTGGATTCTGTGTGCCGTGTTATTAAAGAAAATGTATTTACTTCAATTAACTTTTTTTTTTATTATATAAATACATTTTTTAGGTTGAGCTTTGGAAGAAATATATTGCGTGGGAAAAGAAAAATCCTTTGCGAACTGAAGATCAAACAGTTATTACTAAGAGAGGTTGGTTAGCTATGATCTTATTTATAATTATTAGCTATAAAATAGCTGACAATCCTGCACTCTTTAATACTCTAAATAACATTCATATCTGCCTTAATTACATGGTTGGACTTATTGTCTTTATTCAAAATCTTTAACTATTTAATTCTGTCCATGTCATCTGTCTGTGCAGTATTATTGTAGATAACATAAGGTCTATGGCAGCAAATGAGCCATTGGTAGTTGAATATTAAAATGTTTATTTAAATGTTCAAATCATGGTCAAGAACTACTATCTTAGCTATTCGATTCTGAACCAGATACATCACGTGAATCAACAAATGACATCTAGTGTTATTGATTGTTATCATAAAGTTAATATCAGTAGCTTAATACAATTAACAACAAATATCAAATGATATTAAGAATTACCCATAAAGATATATAGTAACTCGTTAAAACTATAAGACTGTGTTTTGTTCAGAAAAGACATAGAGCATACATTTCTTACTGATGCCACAGACAACTTCAACATTGTATATTTGAAATTTAAAGGGCAGTATTACTAGCAGTCATGAAATAAATTAGTAAAAATTAAACCAGAATTATATGTTGTTGTTTTTTTGCTATGGTCCAATTAATTATACTTGAAAATTTGCTTTAGAAGTTTTAGCATTTATTAGTTTACCCCATCTAATCAGCATTACACCCAGACAGCCTATAATACATTTCATTCTATTTCAAAATAACCATCTCCAATGAGAGGTTAACTAAAATGAGAAGAAACAAAATTACCGTAATACATTTAACTTTTATGTAGGCAGTCCGTCACTGTAAAATGTATATCATTTTAAAGATCTTTAAATGTTACAACTGTCATTGAAACATTTTTTAATTTAATTTTGCTATTGTATAAACAAAATTAATTGTATCTTATTGTGTTCCTATAATGCCAGATTGTACAAAAACAGAATTTTTAATCTCTTTTAATTACAAAAAATTTCAGTGATGTTTGCTTATGAACAGTGCTTGCTATGTCTGGGTCACCATCCTGACATTTGGATTGAAGCGGCCTCATATCTTGATCAGTCCAGCAAAATTCTAATAGAAAAGGGGGTAAGTTAAAATTCAAGAGTATCTGTTACCATCTGTTTTGTTTAATTCAGAAATAAAAATCACAATACATTAACTCAATAGCTGTTTCATTTGCTGTTAATTGATTTTCATGCAACTATTTAGTAACTATTCCTAGTTGGGGTCTTAGTCTTATGATGCAGCCACATCCTGCATTACTCGTTGTGTAATTTATTTTTGTAACCAAAATAAGCAAAATTCTTTATGTGTACCAATTGTTTCTACTGTAAATTACATAAATCATCTAGTACGTGTGTATGAATTTGTGAACATAAATAATTCTTCAAAATTAAAACTCGGCATATAAAGAAATTTTAAAATATTTTTTTTCAGGACCAAAATGCTGGAAAACTTTTTGCTGATGAAGCTGCTGCTATCTTTGAAAGGGCAATAAACTCACTAATGAAAAAGAATATGCTCATTTACTTTGCCTATGCAGATTTTGAAGAGGTAATGAAGTCTTCTTGTAATTTAAATTCTTGTAATTTATGTCTCTATTTTAAATGTAGCCACCCCTACATTAATTTGTTTTAAAAATCATCTTAAATTAAGAATGAGTTTGAAATGACTTTAGATTTGTTAGCATTGACAAGTCAAACATATACTTTGTTGGAAATGTAAACATTTTAGTGACTTTATTTTAATTCAGAAAAGAAAAAAAAAAGCTTATATTTTCTCAACATTTATCAAGTTTTTACATTAAAATTTGCTCATCTTTTGGAGACCATATTAATCTTTAACTGGAAATCCAAGCATGGAAAAGAAAAGCATAAGTTAGGTCTAAGTGGAAGGAAGTAGTGGCGCAGGCCAATGCCCTACATGGGCTGTAGCGCCACAGGGATAGATATTAATCTTTAAGATCAATAAATCAATAATTTAGACTGTATTGTTTCCCCTTATATTTCATCTAAAAATATTGTATTAAGTTCCTCATCAAAGCCTCTAAATCCAAGAGCCATAGATTTATTAAACTCATTAGAGGACAATGACAAGACTGATGCCAAGGGTGGAAAATCCTAGGCTATTAGTTTTCATTGTCATGCATAAAATAATGTTAATAAGAAATGTAATTTTTAAACTTTTTAAAAAATATATAAAATTTCCTACAGGGTCGCATGAAATTTGAAAAAGTTCATCAGATATATAAGAAATTCCTTGATGTGGAGGAGGCAAAACCTACTTTGGTAAATTTTAACAATCCCATTAATTTAACTATGCTGAAAACCATCTATATATTTTTCCTCAATAAAATGTTTCCAAGATTTAATGCTTATCTTTTAGATTCCATGAAAAAATCTTTGATGTTTTTTTTTTGTTTGGTAAATTATCTTATCTTGAAAAAATGTAAAACACATTTTAAAAATAAATAAATAACGTGTACATAACCCAGAAGGCCTTGCATTAGAATATTTGATCTGGTCTTCTTGTAAAACAATTTTTGATCAACAGTGAGATATCTATATGCAATTTATAACTACTATTTATTTTTTTAAAATTAAAAACATGTTTGCTAATCAATTACATAGTAATATTTTAAATCAGAATTTTCTACACCAAGGACTGCATCATACTTTGTCTCTTTTCTTTCAAAAATTGAATGAAGGCTTACATACAATACATGAAGTTTGCAAGGAGAGCAGAGGGCATTAAGTCAGCAAGACTTGTTTTCAAATCAGCAAGAGAAGACAAAAGATCAGAGTATCATGCTTATGTTGCTGCTGCATTAATGGAATACTATTGTAGCAAGGTAATTACTTGTCTACTTACTTATGCAACCTTATAATAATACATATAAAAGAAAAAAACATTGTAATGTAAAATGGCTGTTCCAGTGCTATAAGTATAAGTTCTATAAGTTTTAAGAAATATTAGTTTTAACATATTTTAGAAGAAAGTAAATACGTTTTTTTTATTCATTTAAAAAAATAAATTATTAAAGCATTTATTCTTATTTTTTTAAATTATCAAGTCTTTCTACTTATTTTTTACACTCAGGAGAAAACTATTGCCCTTAAAATATTTGAGCTTGGTTTAAAACGATATGGAGACAACCCAGAATATGCATCTTGTTACATAGACTTTATGTCACATTTGAATGGTAGGTTCAGATTGGAGGTTTTAAATATCTATACTAAATGCGGTCAAAGTCATAAATTTCATATATTATGAAATAATTCATATCAAAACTTTGTACTTAACAAAATATGTTCTTTTAGAAATACATTAAATCACATCACTAAAACTAGTTGACATATACACTTGATTACTTTTTGACAATTAAAAGATACATTTATAGTGCTTTATGTTACATTGGTCTGGTGGAAAAAAAAATTGGATTAAATTGTATATGAATATACAAATAATGTAAAAGGACTTATTCTGGAAAAAATGAATTCTTTTAAAGTGAAGGAAATTACAGAGAAAATTCATATTGCTTCTTTTCTCTTTTTTTTTTCCTCTTAAATTGTGGGGTAAGTAGGTTATCCTTTTATATTTCTGATAAATCATAATTGTCTAAAGGTTAAATAGATTTGTTTCAATCTGATTATCTCTATAGAGGACAATAACACACGGGTTTTGTTTGAGAGAATCCTGTCTTCTGAACACTTGCAACCTGAGAAGTCTACGTAAGATATATAGTTACAATATTAGTCATTTATTTTCTAACTAATTTTATCCTTTGTAAAAACTTTGAAAAGTTAACAATAAGTTTTAATTAATTGGCAATGTGGATATTATAAGTTTTGTGTTTAAAAATTTTGTTATATAAATAATAGGTGCCTATAGAATGTTATTATTATTTTAAAAATGACTTTGCCACCTAAACTGTTAAGATAATATAAACACTTTCTCAAGTAATTAAAAGATTGCTTCGAGTGAGTTGAATGAACACCTTTGCTTAATAATAATTTCAGGGATATCTGGAGCAAATTTTTATTGTTTGAATCTCAAGTTGGAGATTTAGCAAGTATAGTTAAAGTGGAAAAAAGAAGAGCATCAACTTTAGAAAAGGTAATTTACTTTCATGGGATGGAAAGCATAAAAGAGGATCACAAAAGCTTGATCAGTTTGAGTTCAGTTGAACTATAACATTTGAGTTAAACTCCATACTGTGTATTTCAATTGAAATAGTTGGATGTTATGACCTTCTTTCTGTATCAAATGTTGAAATCTTCTTTCTGTCTGTCGAGATACTCAGGTTTTCTTGTTGAGACCCCTACAAGTACTTCTAGCAATATTGTCAGCTCTGACTGTCACGGCTCGTCTCTCTTTACTGTGGTCTCCTGACTGTCCTCTACTCCTGTCCGGCTGAGTTCTTTCTAGTCCCGTCTAAAGGTCCCCTTTTATAAGTCCCCAAATTGGTCATGGTGTCTTTAGAGATTCCTTCCCACAGCTAATATATTTCTACATCTCTGGTACTAACATTTTCCCCACGCTTCCCTCCATCTAAATGGACATTAACTTGCCACTAGTGTCACCATAATGGTCGTACTAGTCTCGTCGCGGTGTAATCTGATATCATACGAAGGTCAGAGGTCAGTCTTCATACTGTGGGATTCCCCCCACCCCTGTACCACCCAGGTATGGACTACACAGTACTGACAAGACATCATATAAATATATAGTACACAGCTCCATCATGAGGACTAACATCATCTTATGCAACAAAGACTCGCCATGAACTGTCTTCCAACAGCTACACACACCTGGCTACTGTACATCAACTACAGCTAACTGAACTCCATGTGTACTAACTCTCAATCAACTGCTTGAACTACTGCCACCCCATGTTTCCACAGCATTTAAACAACTCCCTTGTTTAATTGACCGTGCCAATCACAACTTGCCCTCACAAAACCTCTCACCAACTCGCGATCAACAAATTTCATACCGATACACAAACAATCACACCCACAAATCCAGCTCATAACATTGGACTACTTAAATAAACAAGATTAAAATTGTGTAATTGATCCATATGTTTTAATTACCTTCTATAAACAGATCCAAGCTTTTAATGAAAAAGAAACAGCACTTTTAATAGACAGATACAAGTTTTTAGGATTGCTTCCTTGTGCTGACAATGAACTGAGGGCCATAGGATACTGGGTAATAAAGCATTAACAGGAGCACACAAAAATTTTTTAAGACAAAAAAGATTAAGGATGTTTAAGGATAATCGAATTCACACTAGATAATCAAATTGTTTTTATCATTTTGAAGTGAAAATTCTATAACTGACTATTGGTTTGCTAAACAACGATATTAAAACACTAAATAATATGCAATATAAATAAATGTCTA
This sequence comes from Omphiscola glabra, assembly GCA_964017045.1. NCBI lineage: Eukaryota > Metazoa > Mollusca > Gastropoda > Lymnaeidae > Omphiscola > Omphiscola glabra. The sequence continues at coordinate 38,771,249 of OZ024798.1, forward strand.
ATGTAAATAAAAAAAAATTTTTTTTTAATATTTTGTTTAAAACATCGATAAATCATTTTGTTATTTGATATAAATTTATTTTTAACCCAGACATTATTGATATTTGTTCTTTTTAAGGATTTAGTTAAACATCATGTATTGCAATTACCTACTGGCGGTGCAAAACAGGTGCTTTTGACAGCCGCTGAGGATGAAGATGAAAAAGCTAAGCGGCCAAAGTTCCCCGCGCCCGACATAGATCAGATGTTGCCCTTTAAACCAAGAGCTATTGTCCGTAAGTTTGCAAGGCCCTGCTGTAGAAATTACCTATGCTGGCACCAACTTCAACACTTTTTACCATTAAAATTATATTTTTTAACTGTTAAATTCCAAGCATAAAGTGTTACATTTTAGATATAAAATTTGTGGGTAAATAAGATCCATGTTGTTATTTTATTAGAAAATTAGTTAATTTAAAACTAACATTAATGAGTCACATTTCCTGGTTTATTCTAATAAATATTTTTGCACTGAATGAAAGAAAGCACACAATTTTTATTTTTATTAGAAATGATTTTGAAATTTATAGATCTAGTTTTTTTTTAATTGTTTGGTGTTAAGTCAAAAGATATCTATTTTACTGCTAGTTTTGGAGATAATTTTGTTTTGCATGCACGTGGCTATCAAATAAAACAATTTGTGTTCCCTAGCAATACATTTATTAAATTTAGAAACCAATAAAACCTAAACAATAATTAGAAGTAAAACTAAAGAAACAATGGAAAGATAGTGCTGATCGTACAAATAGATATTACAAATTTTAAACTTAGAAAAATATTTTGCGAAAATTAAAATAATTAGAGCTTATTGAAACAACCAAAATAGGCAGGATTTTCTGGAAAAATATTAAGTTTTGTAATATCTAATGCATATTATTTGTTAATACATGTCACATCCAATATTTATTTATTTTTACCTTTTGTTCAATATTTATTTTTGAGAAATATAAAAAGTAAAAATTATACTGGCCTTGAGATACATTTATGAACGTATCTACAACGGACATAGTGGCAACCTGACATGCTGTATGATTAACATACCTGTTATAGAGTATAGCAACATTAAGCGTGAAAACTTTAAAGACAAAGTATTTTCAATAATTTTTTTATTTTTTAAGCTACCTGTGCCCACCCTGTGCCAGGCGGAACATTTCCACCCCCACCTGCTGCTGCAGTTTTATTGCAGTCATTACCTCCACCAGAATGTTTTCACGTATGTATTATTTATGGTGTTAAATTCTCAATACCTCGCTGTAAAAACACTAAATTATAAGAAATACATTTAATTAAAATGAAGACTTATTATCAAATTTCTTTGTTCACAATTTGTGGGTTTAATTTAAAAAGATCATATTTCCTTAATTGTTTTAAATGTTGATTGTATTACTATATTAACAGGAGATATATTTATATACCCTATGATTTCTACAGGGCCCACATGTTGTTATTGATAAACTCATAGACTTCATGCGCCATGTTAAACTACCTGACAGTAAGTAAATGGGTTAAATATTTGCCCAATTTTTGTTAGGTTACTTGTGGCTGTAAGCATTAACTTAATTTTACCCTGGACTATGGCTCTTCTGCTCCAATACATTACAAACTGCACACAAAAAACTTCAGATATCAGAAGTACTGGTAGTTGAATGCCCCAGATAATTATTGCAAATGCTTGACCACACGTACAAGGATAGCTCTCTTAAAAGATGGCTTTGATAAATAAATCAAATAGGAAAAGTTCTTTTTTTTTTTTTTCTTTGATGAGCAGGATAGTCAAATTCAACTATTTAATTTTAGTGCTATTTCTTTACTGGTATCTTAACACTAGTACCCAGAGTCAGAATTCTGTTTTCATTCTGCTTGACAACGAAGCAATTGTACGTGACAAATTGTGTCTAGGGTAACTTTACTTAGTATTTAAAGAAAGTTTTTGTGCTGTACCGATTCATGTTCCTTGACTTCAACAATAATTATTATTTATTAAAGGACCTGTTGGAGAGGAAAATGGAAAAGATGGGGATTTTCGTCTTGATCCTGGCACTAAACTGTCCATTGAAATTGCCAGTGGTGCTCGTAAAAGAAAAATAACAGAGAATGAGAGTGATGATGAAGATACAGAAATCAATCCAGCAGCACCAGTTAATGATATTTATCGAGCTAGGCAACAAAAGAAAGTTATAAAATAAATTGAAGTACTTCCTTTTATAGTGTTACAATGATTAATTATATTTAAAAGTTACCATTTTAATGCTATGTGACAAAAATGTAAGGTTTGTTGTAAATTGTTTCGCTATAAATGTACAAATTAAAATATTGAGATTCATAAAAGTATGGAATATATCTTGTTCCTTCTATGTTGTTCGGCTCGGCTAGTATGTTTATATTGTAGTTTAGGACATTAAAACTAAAGTATATTTATACAAACACTTTACAACGCAAATAAATGAAATGATAAATAACTCTAAAATTATTTTGTTTTAATTATGCAAGCATATTTTTAATCTATTTCCCATTGATGGATGTGAATTAGATTAGTGTGAAAAGATGTTAAAATTGTAGTGGATGTTTATTAAAAAAAACGCATTCTTTAAAAAAGATTTTTTTACTTAGATAGTGCAGCAAATAGTGGTATATTTGTGACTAAATAATGGGAATAATTTGTGACTTTAACTACCAATACAATGTGTTTCAAAAGACTAATTTAGCAGTTTTTATTTAAGTTACTGTATCTCAACATTCAAGTTTAACATCCTATGACTTTCATCTTTCTTGCATTTATATGTTGAGGCATTACTTTCATTAGCAAAACCCCTTAAATGCAAACCCCACCCCTCAGTTTGTACATATATATAAATGACCTTCCGTTAGTGTTGTCATATGCTGAATGACACTGGTGCAGTGTTGAAACAATTTATTATTTTAATGACATTTTAAACATGTCAGATCTTAATGTAAATAACATCTATTGATTTTTTCATCACTTTTTCACCACATGCTTCTGACAACTGTAGTAATACTTAGTAATAGTAATAACAATTTTTAAAAAACAACAAATGATAATAAGTTTGATGAATTCTGCAATTAATTTTAATTGTTAAAAATTATAATCCAATTTATTCACTAGGCACAAATACAACACAACAGACATTTTCATCATTAATTAACTTGAACTACCAGTATTTACAAGGGAAGTTAATGTAGAAATGCATTTTTTTAAAATCATTTTGTCGTTGCATACTTAATTTCATCAAAGGCTTTTCTTGCTTTTCTAAGCTCTTCACTCATGAGCAAAAGTTCTTTGACTCTGGAATACTTTTTAGGGTCTTTGCGAATTAAAAATATAATATCTTCCACAATAATTCGTCCTGATTTACCAATCTCCATGGCTTTCTTGGTCTGTTGTAAACATAAATGGAAACTTACTATAACAAAAAGGTTTTGTTGGAGCTATGATCAATAATTTATACAATTAAAAATATAAATGAGCAAAAGTAACTTAATATACAAAAGGCACATTTTTCAACTTCCTTATGCATCTTGCATAGACAGAGATATATTTTTATATATATTTATAATAAAAGATTTTTGGGTGTGTAGTGTAGTACTTGGCATGCCGAGTGGTGACTATTGAACTTAGATATACACTGTATAACTTTGGGTACAGTCAAAGCATTCGAATGTGCTTTTTCTCATCTGCATCTCCTGACTGAGACTACTTGATAGTTTATGTTAAAGACTGTCATAATCAGAGTTTAGCTCTTGCCAAGTGTTTCGGCAAACTCTAGCTTGCACTTGAGCTCTCCTCTGACACAGGTTTTGGAGCTTCATTTAGCTTCCCTTTCCACAGCTGACAAAAGAAGAATGCCTTTGACATGCCATAATCTCCCAGGGAGAAAAATGCCCTGCTTGATGTAGTGTCAAGTAAGAAGCATTGTCTCCATACTGGTTTCTCCAAAAAACTCATTGTTTCTATTGTAATATATTGAAATTTTATGCCCATAGCATCTCTCAGACATTGGTGGAAACATCATACTATACTCTATGATATAAAAATTAGAAAAGAGGCATGACTTAGTAGCTAGCTATACTTATCTGCTTTGATCAGACATACCATTTCAGTAATATAATCAATTACAAGATCTTCCAAAAGGTCTACCGATTCTGTGTAAGGATTCTGGTCATCACCAAAGCCATACATCATGCATCGCACTGCAACACACATAAATATCTTTTAGCATTAACAGAAACATTAAGAAGCAACTTTAACTTACTTAACTCAAATATTCTTGGCTTTCTGCAAGTTTTTCCTCCCTCATTATGTACCATTACAATCTGGATGCTAGTTCAGTGAAGAACATAGCAGTAATATCATGGTAATATCACAGTAATATCAAGTTATATATCATTGGATTCAGAATTGAATAATCTATTATTTGATACCAATTATGAGATTACAATTAATTATGGTTTATATTTATGGCCAAAAGGTTAGGTGTGATAAATTTTTACAAAAATGTAAACATACAACAAACAGGTACCAGTAAAAAAAAATGTGGAGTCCTAAGTTAAAATCTTTATTATATCCATCAATGGTATCTATTTTTAAAATACATTTAAATATTTCAATCCTTTGTACCAACCTTTATATTAATAATGCCACTTTTAAAAAAACATTCATACAATTTAAAAATAAAAAGGGATCATTTTTTTATTATTTTTTAATTTTTTAAAAATTCAACAAAACAAGGCAAGTAATTCATGAGAGAAATACTATTACTATTAGCCAATATTATTAGTAGAGATAAATAATTTTAACATATTAAAAAAAGAAATATACCACAGTGGGTATGAATAAACAAATATTGGAAATATGACAATTTCTGTTTTCCAAAAAACTACTATATTTTTAACATTGGCAGCAAATTAAGTCCTAAATTTTTTCTCTATTTTATAAACCTAATAAAGATGTTCGTATTATATCTTTACTGTAGTAAGTAACCATTGCAGTTTTAACAGCATGCCATTGCTGAGTTATCAGATACAGTATTGTCAACAAAGTTGGTCACCGCCTGATTAATTCTATTATGGATCTAAAAAGACTAAGCTATCACTGTCAGATCTTTTTAGTTATTGAAGACATGCATTTTCTTTTCTTCAGATTCAAAGAAATATTACTATAAGCCTAACACTAGAAAATTCATTAAAATGCAAGAATAAGTCTCTTGGCAGTCTAGACCACTGTTGTTGTCTTCTACTAACCAAATTGTTGTCCTATTATTTGTATTTATTCCAAAGCTGATATCTTTTATCGACTAAATTTATCCAAAATGACAATTTTAATCATTTAGCCACAGTAGTTGCATTTAGCTTAACCAACAATAACAGAACCATTTATACTGTTTAGATATTGAATGTGCAAGAACCAATAATTCAATTACAGTTATGTTGTTCATATCCGTATTGTGTTAGCTTTATGAAATGAGTATGTCCTAACCTCTCCTGCTTCTCTTGATTATTTTTGTATGTTTGCTCCAGAGACCATAATTGCATGCATGTCCTTTTCATCGGGTACAGATAACTTATCAGCAGATAACTCATTTTTTTCCTTTTTATAAACTTACTGTATAGGCCTGTCATTTGTCCTAAAAACAATTTATGAATTGCATAATCCAGTGAATAAACTCCATTTATCCAACAACAGTTCACACAAGTGGGGCTTGTAGGTTAGAAGGCTAATGAATTTTAGAAATTTTGTTTATCAGTCGGAATGTCCAGTTTTAACATCAAATGGCTTCATTGCAATAACATTGCAGCTGAAATTTTTGTGTACAAAGCACATCCAGCCTTGTTTTAAATTGAAGTTGAAAAGTGATAAAGGTGGATGTACTCCTTATCTTGTTTTGTCTTGGACAGGTTAGTTTCAGTTGGTAGCTCAGGTCTTATGAAAAAAATAGCATTGGCATGATGATTGTGAAATGATAATAGAATATAAGTATTATAGGCTTGTATCGTATAAATGAAAAAAAAAACTGAACCAAATTAAATACATTATTGATGATTATTGAATTAAAAGTAATAAAAATTCAAATTTTAACAAATTTTAATCCAGAATATATTACAGACTGAAAAGTCATTGCCTCTTCTTAGCGTATCCAATATAAACAAAGGAAATTTCAAACAACTATGATTATGGAAAGAAAAAAATAAAATATACACTTGATAAACTGGAACATGAAATTAATATAAGTATCTAAGCTTACTTATTTCAATTTTATGAAGCCCACTGTTACAGTACATCAATATAAATACAGTTTTTCCACAAAATTTGAGTGCATTTTGACCTGTTGTAACAAAGGAAAAAATCTTACCGCTGATAGCAAACTTCAATCAGGAAAAAATACACAAAATCATCAACAGTCGTGTCTTCTTCTTGTTTTTTATCGGGCTAATATCACTTTTTTGACTTGAAATATAATCAACAACATCGTTGGAAGATAAATGTTGAGTCCTTTTGTGTCATTTTGTGCTACCAGCCTTCAGTGAAGTTTTGCAGGATTAGCAATTTTTTTGGTGGCCAAAAATTGCGCCATCAACAAAGCCGAAACATAATGCACAGAGTAAATTTTTTATTATCAAAAATCTAAATTTATGCTTAAAATTGATATTATTTAATTAATTCTATCATGAAATTATAGTTGCACGTTAAAAATAACTTTGGTTTATGTAAAAAATTGAGAGAAAAATCTAGTTATAATTCATCAATAACCCATGATTGTAGAGTCAATATAAATATAACATACCCGTACGTTAAGAGTTAAAAACTGAAATATAATCTTAAAAAGTAATGCCAATAAAGCAAAGAATAATTATATAAAAATATTAAAAATAAAATGATTATATGCCAATTACAACAAAGTATTCATTTTTTAAAGCACTACATTTTTAAAAAAAACTTTCACTAAAGGAATGGGTTATCAGCTTACATTCCTTGGAAAAAATCTTCTTCCTTTTCTCCAAAGGAATGTCCTCTTCATTGTCATCCTCATCAAACTAAAATAGAACATCAAACAAATTTACAGGAAGTTCATTGTTTAAAATAGGTTTGATATCTATAGCACAAAGATTAGCAAAAAGCATCACTATGAATCAATTTGATTGAATCTCAAATGATTTCAGTTATAAAAATGAAATTACGAAAAACTGTAACATCACATTCACAGAGTGAGTGCAAGTCTAGTTCACATAGGATATAATTATCATTTTATTTGGAACTTAGATTATACTTAGAAATCTTTAAAATTTTAGTCGTAGTTTTTCAGTTTGAAAACAATGCACTAGAACAGTGCTCCGCAAGATGGTTAATAGTATGGTTATTATTTTCAAAAACATAATTCTAGGCTGTGATAATTTTGCGACTTTAAGATTTCTTCATTTACCTCAGTTGTACTATCTTTATCATTCTCAGCCATCTTTAAAAATAATACAGTATATAATATCTTTGCTTGAATTAGAATCAGACCTGAAAGAAAGCAGTAACATATGTGTAAGTCCTTTTCAATTTTAAGTGCAAATATCCGTTTTTAAAAATTAAGACTCAAATACTTAAATAAAACATGCCAATAGTAATAATAAAATACTATGTCTATATTGAAGTGTTTAGAGATGGGACACTGTTTGTCTTGCGCAATATAATTAGTGTGCCGTCTCTAAACACTTCAATAAAAGCGACCACAAGGGCACGGCTCATTTTACAATTAGTGTGATCGTGAACAGCACAAACAAACCCAACCCGGGTGAATTTGGAAAACAAGCTTATACAGACTTATGGAGCCTTGACACCACATGGCATGAACGTCATGTTTTCATTCACATGTACCTTTGCCCCGCCCCTCCCAGTGGCGTAGCGAGCTTAACTCGCACCCGGGGCAAAATACCTTTTTAGCGCCCCCCCCCCCCCCCCCTATTCAAAAACCATACAATATTATATATAAAATATACCATTTGGCGCCCCTTTGTGAGTAGCGCCCGGTGCATGATGCCCCCCTTGCTACGCCACTGGCCCCTCCCCATAACGACCAATCGCAGTGGACTGACTCCTCTTTTCTTTCCCTTTTTGCCTGTATTTTATCTCTCTCCTACTTTTTTTCTGTCAAAATTCTTTAGCTGGCCTCTCATATACTACTTTTCAGCTAAGTGCTATTTTAAAATTTCATTCTGTTTTTTTCTGTTCGTTGTTTTGTTCCGTTCCTTTTTTCATGTTTTCTCATACTTTTTATTACTCATTTCCTTTTTTTTTTTGCTCACCTGATTGCATTCCTATCAAGCTGAAATTTGGCACATAGACTCATTGCAGATGACAACACATTCTATCAAATTTTCAGCCCAAACCACCAAAAAATCAGGTTTTTTTAGGGGAAGATAAAGGAAACATTATGCCACTGATTTCACAAAATAAAATTCCCGCTAAACTGAGGTAAATAAGATGCTTTTAAAAAAATATCCCAAGTGCATTTGGTGCGTAATATTTTCTTTTGTATTTCTGAAATAGTTGGTGAAATAAATATGCGGTGTACAAGCGGGTGGGACATTAGAATATTAATATAAAATAATTTAAAAATTCATATGTAGGATTTATATGAAAAACTTTGTTTTAGGGGTTGTTTGACTGGTATTTAATACTCGAGTAATCATATCACAGAAAGAATGTCCCAGTCTGTCAGTACTGCATTAAAAACTGTTTAAATTTGTATACATCTGGTTAGATACAGTTCAGACAGACTGGCAAATTCTGTCTTAAAAAATGTTTCAATTTTAATGTAAAGTAGAACAATTCTTTAGAATATTGTGGTTAATTTTAACAATTTGATTTAAATAAATAAACTTTTAATATATATTTTTGTTAGTTGACATTTTTTTATAATGATTATTTTCTTTCCAGGTTGATATTGATAGAAAGAAATTATAATTATTATTATTTGTAGTTTTCTATAGCGTTGTACCCCAGCCTAGGGCTGGGCTCACCACGCTGTACATACAATTTAACAAACATAATCATGAACTTAAAAATTAAATTTACATTAATTTAAAAAATAAATGAAGTACCTAGAAAAAGATAAACCTAAATATGAAAAGCACAGATACTATAGCGAACAAAGTCATCAGTTTGGTATAACTTCTTCAATGCTACAATCTCTCAGGAAAATGTATTAACTGTAACAAGATACTTAAACTTGGGAGGCTTCAGGGCTTCATTTAAAGGCAGCACATGCCGATTGTCTTGAAAGATATCGCCGATCTTGGTACTTCACCAACATTGATTTCTAGAAGTTATTCTAAACCTTCAGCCGATACAAAAGATTAAACACCAAGAAAAAAAAGCAAATGAATGGACTAGTTAAGCTGTCTGTGATACTGGATGAATGGATGAGTTTGAGAAATAGTTGTTTCATAAATGTAAACATTCATAATCCCATGTTAAGCAATGATTTTGTCAATCTCAGCGTAGTAAGAGTGATTGGCAACATGCCGGCCAGAATATGTTTACAATTGCTGGAAAACTGGCTCTCTGCTTTTGAATTTTCATTGAAAGATGACGACGCCAGTGTGATGACCGTTTTAGTATGTGAACCAATGCTTTACCACCAACAACAAAATATCTGAAATACTGAAAGCAATGGTAGAGCTTTGCAAAAGAAATGCAAACTTAATGAGATGTGATGGGGCTTTGATGTTTATGTTAAAAAATATTTGAACCACCATGAAATAGTTGCATGTGAATGTGTTACCTCTCTGAAGCGTCGGATTAAAGAGCACAGGTTGTTGGTAGCTTCAGCATTGAAATTGTTTGCATAACCCTAATGCATACTTTGATTCATCAAATGACTACTTAGACATATTTCTAAGGCCAGATTGCGACCAGATGCTATAACATATCATGGAACTTCAACTGCTTTTTTTCAAACAGCGGATTCCTCATAGGAAGTTTCTATGGACAATGAGATTAAACATCTTGGATCTGAGCATGATGCACCTGAAGAAACACTGCGCTTAAAGAGACAATTTGAAATTGAAATCCGAAAGAAACTTCAGGCTCAGGCTAATACTTCCATGCTAAATGATGGAGACATTGCACATTGGAAAAAAAAATAGAGATGTCTTTATTTGAAAATGGGGGTTCAAGAGAAAAATATCTTGAAATTGCGTAAAAAAAGTATATTACTCTGACCAGTGGCAGTGGGCGTCTAATTGGTGTTCTCATCAACGTGCTACATTTTTAACCTTTTGAGCTCAAAATTAAATGATCAAACATTAGACACATTGCCATTTTATACTATCTCATTACCGGTATTTAAATTTGACCCCTAAGATTAAGCAAACACATACATTATTCTAATGTTTGTTTAATAAAACTAAATTTAAAAAATGTGATTTATGCTTTGAGATTTGGTTAAATCACATAAAGCTATAAAGAATTATTTTTGTTCAAGTTCAAGTTTGATTAATTCTGATGCTAGACATTTTAATTTTTTTTTATAGTATAGTTAAAAGTTTAAAAATTAAAATGTGCTTTTATCTGAATGTTTTTATTCAATTGATTAAAATGTCACTTTAAATTTTAACGAAAGCTTGCACTATAAAATTTTCTCTAAACATTGAATTTATCCAAAATACCATAATTCCGGTATTCTTAAAACTTTAATATCGCAAATACCGGTTTAGGTAAAAGAGACCGGTTTTGCAACCCCTAATTCCTACTATCGTTTTTGCAAATTTAATTATTAACCAAAATTGTTCATGATGCACAGCTCAAAATAAAAGCCTTAAAAAGTCCAAGAAAATCTGTAGGCCAGTAGTAGTAGGCAGCAGCTATATTATTTAAATATAATATCTAATCAACAAGGATTTTTAATTACAGTAACTATGAGTACTATGACCCCCATCAATAATTTGACATTTTGTGGGGTCTGTCCATTTGAAGCCATTTACATTAAAATTAATGAGTTGGCTAAGACTATCAAGGGTGTCTAAATGATACAGAATACAGGTACAACAGTAATTATGCTTAGGCCTAAAAATAAATTCACTAAAACAATATTTTACCTAATCAGTTAGGCCTAGTCAATTTAGGCCTATACTATATTAATACACTCATTTTATTTTTAAATTAAAAAGTCCATTATTAGCCCTTTTTTAATATATATATTTTAAATTGAAAGGGATGTGGCTAGGTCTAGGCTAGGTTAAATTTATTTTAAAAAGTAACTAATGAATCATTTCATTTAGGCCTATTAATATTAGCCTATTATTTTATAGGGCTAATGACTAATGAGGTCGAGATGAACTGTATTTAGTATTAGGCTTTAACTTTAGGTCTTAAAATCCTGAAAACTATTAATAATTGATTAGATTAGGCCTATTATCAATATACTAAATAAGCATTTAGAGAAACAAATAACAACTTTAATTGATTTAAGACTATGACTATGTTTGGTATTTTCTTTCTGAGACCTCCCTTCCTGACTCCTGTCTGGGCACTACTGACTACTGGGCTGTCTTTGACTGAGTAAATTTGTGTAATCAGTAGATGACTTGACTAACTATAGATCATGCCTGCACGCGGCCTGCCAGTACCCACTCGGCGGCCTGCAAAGTAACGAAATATTCTTTATTATTACTTTTGGCTAATGCTAAGAGATTGGCCCATAACGTCATTTGCGTGTTTTGTTAAGTTGCTGTTTTATTATGTTGCTGATGACTTTAGTTAGGGTTCAGTTTAGGTTTAAGGATAAGATTTAGGGTTCAGGTTAGGTTTAAGGATACATTTAGGAAATATTTTCAATTTATTTTTAAACGTTTTATTCTTAATTACTTAATTTTACGGGTCACGGCAATCAAGTTGGTGGCCATGGTAAAAAAACGCGGGCCTATCTCTGCACATTTACCCTCGCCTTACATTTACATTTTGAGTTGTGCAGACCTGCTATACTATAGACAGTATAATTTATAATGTATAGTCTAGTCATTCATTTAGATGGTCCTAAGTAAGTAAGTACTACTGTCCTACTCTAGTCGATCTTTTAACGGACGAACAACAAAATTATTAATTATGACATCTTTGTCTATGTTATGAAAATTCTACGAACATAAGCACACAAAAATAAATATTGGCTTAAATAATTTAGAGTTAGACCTTGTTGTTTACCAATATTTTAAAATGTATGCTCAGTAAACGTTAATATGAATAATCTCTCACCAACTCTATTTACTATTGACAATCTTTTGTGTGTGGTGATATTCTTTTTTGTTTGTGTTGTATAAATAACTTCCGGAAACATTGTTCCTATTTTATTATTTGTTAAGTCTAAATTACAAACATTCATGACCATTACCAACTGTCGATACTAAAACTAATCAAATCATGTTGTGTAGGACTAAGTGTGAAGCACTAAGAGTTCTGGGAGTAATTAGTCTTGTCTAAAAATTACCATAGGCAGACTAGGTTAACTAGGTAAGCCTATTTTAATTATTAATATAAATATAATTATTATATTATAAATATAAGTTATTATGAATGACCTAGGCCTAGGGCCTAGACTAGTAGTAGTAGTGAGACTGGCTAGACCTGACTCACCTGAGATGAGAATGATATTAGTTTATTATTTAGTAGGCATTTTTATTTTTACATTTTTAGGCTAGGCCACTCGACTAATAAATTAATAATAATAATAATAACACAAATGAAATGACATTAACTATTAAAAAAACACTTACTTTCTCACACTGACTTTGTGATTGTGAGTTGTCTTTATTATTATTATACTCGTACCACACTACACGTCTACACAACACAGCATTCTTAAAAACGTATTACTTATTTAATAATAATACTTAATACCTATATGCAAATAAGTTGAATAAACCAGTTAACTACGGCTATGGAACTAATAAACATAGTACGGTATTATTTAATTATTTCAATTTAAAACTACCATAAAATAATTAGATTAAGTGTAAGTGTAAGCCCATCAAAGGACTAGGCCTAGGAGGGGGAGGGGCTAAGTCTATAGGCAGCCATATTAGGTAGGAATAAGACTTTATAAGGAAATGCTATAGTTACTATAGCCACTGCCACTAAGTACTACTACTACTAACTACTGGCCTATATTTATTTTATAACATGTAACATACTGTAAACATACTGTTATTATTATTATTAAAAATATTAATATAGCAGTAGCCTAAGTGACTGTTACAGAGACTGACTACAGCAAAGTGTGATAAGTGCAAGCTGATTACTGAGATGTTCAAATTAACAAATCATTGTCGACATTGATTAACATACCATGCTACTATTAATTTTTTTAAAATTAAATAGCTTTGTTTTTAATTCCATTTTTGTAAAATATGACTGAACTTTCTATTTACTTTCAGATTGACACTATCTGTTAGTGCTTAAAATTTCATTGCTGTACAGAGTAGCTTTATAATTTATACTTTATTATTTTAAAAGTTATATTTTATATGTATTTAATTTAATGTTAAAATGTCTTGGCCATCGTTGCTTTTCATTTAATGTCTTTTTTTTAATGTTGCATACATTTTTCTGATTTGAAATTTATTTATTTTTTAAATTGCCCTAGTTTCAGATTGACATTATCTGTTTGTACTGAAAATTGTATAGCAAAGCTTTATTTTTGGTTAAATAGTTGTAATTTTTTTGTAAAAATAAATTTTTCGATAACTGTTGTTAACAACACCTTAATTTTAATGCAAATATTATCATATTTTAATAATAATAATTTATTAATTCCCACTTCATGTATTTTGATTATTTAATCATTTTATTGTAAATGTCTCCTCCAAATTTGATTTCTCCAATCTTTAAACTTTAATAGCAAAAAAATAAAACAAACAAACAAAATAGTTCATTCAAGAAGAGTAATAATTTATTCATAGATTTTATAATTAATTACAAAGATAAATAGTTGGTGAAAATAAATCACTAAAAATTTCATAACGTTTCTCCTCTATAAATGATAGAAAGATAATCTTAGTGTCATTGGAGAGCTGAAGGTCAGTTTGTTTTAATGATATGTTGTCAGATGTATTTGAAAATTTGAGTTTTAACGCCTCAATTTTAGATATAATTAAATAGTCACAAATGACTACTGGAGAATGGTAATAGTTATAATGTAGTGTAGCAATTTGTGAATGCAAGAAGTAAGTAGGGCAATACTTCTGAAACAATATACCTGAGTAGGGATTATCGGTTCTAATTTTTTTAATAAAGCACAGAAAATCAGCACATGATAGATCCCTACTTAGCCAAATAAATATAGTAATTTTTATAAAACAAATCTTTTCAATGTTTTCTTTTAAAATATTTTATTATGAATGTTGTTTATTTTAAAGAAATAAATTTTAGGCCAAAAAAGTAATCACTGCTCCAGCTTCTGGGGGAAAACAAAACCGCATGTTCTAGCTCTGCTAAAGAAAAGCCCTGTAATATTTAATGAATTCCATACAAGAACTTTCCAACATTTTATTCTTGTTTCTTTTTTTTCATTTTTAGTTCACATCAAAAACATACAATGCTTGATGCTGCTTTGTCATTAGTATTGCCCTGGATGTTGATGGTTGCCAATGCAAGCATTTATTTTCTTACACTCTTTTTCGGCCTTCTCTCTGTGATGTTGGCTGTGATGACGTACAGTTTTTCAGAAAATCCCTGGGTTCCTATGTTCAAAGAGATCACTTCTCAGGAGGAAAATCAATCTGAAAGATGATCATGAAGTAAGGACACCTTTCTAAATGTTTTGAAGCTTTCGAAAATCTTAATACCTGAAAAATGAATACTCATTTCACATCATGGATTTTATGATCACTGGAACATTTCTTACATTGTTATTTTTTTTAGCTTTTTTCTTGTAATATCTATTTTCAATGAGCTACTTACCAGCTAGTCAATAACTTTCAGTTAATGTGAAATGATTATTATTACTATTACTATGGTTTATTTATGCTTTTAGCATAGAAAATGGAAGTATGCATTCACCCTTGACATTAATTAAGAGATCTGTCGATCTCAATGAGAATATAATTTATAATTGTTATATTCTGCAGGACAGTTGGAAATGTTTCAAAATCTGTTTTATGTGGAAACTGATGGATACAGTGAGCATTAAAATTCAACCCTTAGGCTTAGTAGAGAACAATTTGGAAGTCAATAATGCTGTCCATTTGCAAGCCCTTAACATGGCTTGTACTGGTAGTATGAATATCAGAGGTCAAGGTATTACATTGGGCCTTATGCCTGATCAGTGCTACGGTCCAGAGAGTACTGGAGCTCTAGGAAAAATCCTTCCTATGAAAAAAGTTAAAATTGAAGTTCCTTCACAGACAACAGTTTCAGAAGACAATCTAGCTATACTTCTAACAACACCACCAAATCTGCCAGACAAAAGGAATGCTTACAGAGGGCCAAAGAAAGCATTGACATTAGGTGAACGGATGACCGTGATAAAGCTAAATGAAGAGGGTAAGAGTACAAGGCAAATTGCACATCTGCTTGGTGTTGGCCGCACACAAATTCAATTAACCTTAAAGAGAAAACAGGAATACATAAACAATTTTAACCAGAATGCACCGTTGGAGCAGCGTCGTCAGATGAGAAAAACAGGAAATGAAAGTGTGAATGAGCTCTGTTGGCGATGGTACCAAGAGATGTCTAGAAGAAATATAAAAGTGAATGGACCAATGCTGAAGGAAAGAGCACTCAATTTTGCCACAGAAAGTGGCATAAAGACTTTCAAGGCTTCTAATGGTTGGTTGGAGTCATTTGCAAGGAGACATAATATAGTATTTGGAAAACCAGCTTCTGAGGGCAGCAGTACAGATCCAAGTGTAGTCATTGATTGGAAGAAAAAAGTAAAATCTCTGTGTGAAGGGTATGAAGACAAGGATGTTTTCAACTTAGATGAAACTGGCTTGTTCTTTCGAATGACAGCTGATAAGTCTTTCTATGTTAAGGGTCAGCAGTGTCCAACAGGAAGTAAAGCGAAAGACAGACTGACAGTTATGCTATGCACAAACATGCTTGGTGAAAAAGAAACTGCTGTGGTCACTGGGAACATGTCACTTTCAAAAAATTTTAAAGACATGAACATACAACTTATTCCAGTGGATCTCAAGTTTTCCCACAAAGCCTGGATGAGTAGTGACATTTTTATTGCTTGGCTCACAGGATTCAATAACAAAATGGCGCTGCAGCAACGCCATGTTATTCTCTTCCTAGACAATGCCTATTGCCATCAATTTCTGCAGCTTTCCAACATCAAACTTCAGTACCTGCCACCCAACATCAGCACCGTTTTGCAGCCTTTGCACCAGGGGGTGATGCAAGACTTCAAGAGAGGCTTTCGGCGGAAACAGCTATCTGCATTGACAGGAGAAATGGAAGCTCATCCCCATGTTACAGCTAGTGAGCTTATAAAAGATAGTGACATTATAGATACCCTTTATTGGATAGCCTCAGCATGGAATGACATCCCAGAAACAACCGTCAAGAGATGCTTCTTTAGATGTGGATTTGGTATAGTTTCAGATTCCTCGAAAATTGGGGATGTTTTCAATAGGAATGATCTGCTCAATCCACCAGAGTTTGACAGGATTTCCTCTGAGCTCATAGGGGGTACATTTACTGACTTGTGTGTTGTTGATGATAATTTAGCAATTTGTGATATGAATGTGCACCACTGGGTGCACCACTCTAGTGACTATTCCAGCACATACCAAACAGTTGAACAGGACAGGGACTCTGAAGATGATAGTATATCAGTGGATATTAGAAGGAGGCCTACATTTGCAGACGCCAATGATGCTCTTCGAACATTGTGCAAATATGCTCAATGCCAAGGGCTGAATCAAATTGTTGATCAAGTGTTTATGATACAGGAGAGTTTGGTGATTGCAAAGTGTAATCAGAGACAGCGAACAATTGATGAATTCTTGAAATCTTATATTTGAAATCTTCCCCTAAAGTTTTATTTAATTAATTTAAATATTGGTTGTTGTATATCTATATGTTATTAAAATTATATTTAGAAATCTATTTTTCTTTACATTAATTTTTTTTACGGATCATTTGCATTGGGATTATAAATTATATAATAACTATAACAACAATATTTAATAATTTCTTTGAAATTGATAGATAAAGCATTCATTCATTAATGTTTCTATCACATTATGATATTCTATAATGACAAATTTATTGTAGGTATTACTAATTCATGAAAATTTATTGTTTTAATTTAACCATTTTTTCATTTTATTATTTTCATCATAAATTTCAGACCAGGAAAATACAAGAAATTTTTCAAGGACACTTAGGTAGAAATAAAAAAGATCATCGATATAGTATTATATATAATAGTTTTTAAATTTAATTGTCAAATGAAAAAATTGAAATTAATAACACAATTTTGAAATAGTATTAGTCTCATTAGAATTGATTGGATTTGGTAATTGTATAATTTATAGCTGATCAGGCTAAACAAATCTTATAATCTCACACTTAGGAATTTGAAGTTAGGACCTACAAAAATGTAATTGAGATTGTATTCTGTTTTCCAGTAGACTGATATTGATATTAAAAAAAAAAGAAAAATAACATATTATGTTTGGGCAGCAGAGTAACATTATAAGAAAACTCTGTCAGATTATCTTTTTTCAGGATGATCATGTTCTACATCTTCCATTCATCATCATGTCCCGTAGTCTTTCGACCCTTGGGGCGCCACAGATGACATAAAAACTATTCTTCTCCATTCCTCTCGGTCTCCTGCCCTATGCATAGTTGTAATCCCGTCCATTCTTTGATGTTATCTTCCCATCTTTTTCTCTGTCTTCCTCTTCTTCTTCCTCCTCTAGTTGTACCCTGCAAGATTTCTTTGGCGAGCCCTTATTTTCTGGTCATGTGGCCATACCATTCAAGTTTGCGCTTTTTTACAGACGCAAGGAGGTCATCGTACTGCCCAGTTGCTTGACGAATCCTTTCTTTTACTTGTTCATTGGTGATATGGTCTCTATAGCAGATGCCAAGAATGCCTCTGAAACATCTCATCTCCATCGCCATCGCCTTTATTTTCCTTTCAAGTTCTGCTGTTAATGTCCAAGACTCACAGGCATATAAGAAAATGGAGAGGATTAATGAGCGCATCGGCCTGATTTTGGTGCTGGGGGCTATATTTTTGTCGTTCCATTAAAAGATAATTAATACAGCAATTACTTATTAAAATTAAAGAATTCCTCATTTTATAATAATAACTAAAATTTAGAATAATAAAAGTTAGAATAATAAAATTTAGAATAATAAAAGTTAGAATAATAATTAGAATAATAAAAGTTAGAATTGATCTCCATAATTGTTCACTTATTATATTTATATTAAATATAAGTTTACGGTTGAGGTCAGCAGCAATAAAAAAAAAAATTTATATTGCATTCCTTAAGTATTTAAGCCCAGGTCTTAAAGAAAACATCTTGCATTAAATTAAAATTAAAGAGTGCAAAATAAATACGTGAACCATGAATATACAAAAGCGTAGCAAATCCTCATCCAAGACTCAGCTTTTACTACAATGTCTACAACTGAAGAAACTTGTGTTCTTCCGTTTAATTTGATGAGTTATGAAATCACTCTGCCTCTCAATATTCTATTACTTATAACTTTATAACACTGACTAAAACTAAAGAAATTACCAGTTTTGCCATACGTATTCCTCCAACTAACACTCCGGGTCTTATTTTTTAAAATTATTTTGTGTTTTTGGTTGTGTCCAGTTTGAAGTCCTAACTTTATAATTATAAAAATCTGATTTAGCACAAAGAACAATTCCCATAAAAACACACAATTAAAATATTCTTTTAATACAAATAAAAGCACTGACCACTAAAATACTTACGACATTCTTGTCTATATAATACTATATATATATATAAATAAATGTATGTATGTCTGTTTGTCTCGTATGCGCTCCCACACCATTCAATTCATTCATGCGATTGCAACAAACCCTTGGTGAGTTGTTGGCCACCTACCTGGGCATTTAACTGCGTCATTAAAAAACTTTTCAATTATTTCGTTTTCGGCCGTTGGCCCTTCATTCGTTTTTTTTCTTATACGAGCTTTGTAAAAAATATTTCCGTCTGCGCTCCTACACCATTCGTCTGAATACGCTAAATCTTTGGTAAAATGCTGCAAGCACGCCCACAAAGGTTTGGAAATAATTATAACCGTTTTAAAATATTCCGTTTTTAGCCAGGGGCCCCGTGTTCGTTTTTTCTTATATGAGCTATACAAATATAGTTTCAAACCATATGCGCTCCTACGCCATTCATGCGATTGCAACAAACCTTTGGTGAGTTGCTGGCCACCTACCTGGGCATTTAACTGCGTCATTAAAAAACTTTTCAATTATTTTGTTTTCGGCCGTTGGCCCTTCATTCGTTTTTTTTCTTATACGAGCTTTGTAAAAAATATTTCTGTCTGCGCTCCTACACCATTCGTCTGAATGCGCTAAATCTTTGATAAAATGCTGCAAGCACGCCCACAAAGGTTTGGAAATAATTATAACCGTTTTAAAATATTCCGTTTTGAGCCAGGGGCCCCATGTTCGTTTTTTCTTATAGGAGCTATATAAATATAATTTCAAACCGTATGCGCTCCTACACCATTCATGCGATTGCAACAAAACTTTGTTGAAAGGTTGTCCATAAGGTCGCCCATGTTAATGAGTAATTACAATACTTTTAAAATATTCCGTTTTCAGCCATTGTTCCCAAATTCTTTTTTTTTTCTTATATGAGCTTTGTACAAAATAATTTCTGTATGCGCTCCTATATCATTTATCTGAATGCGATAAAACTTTAGTAAAATGTTTTACCCAAGTCCGCAAAGCTTTTCAAATTATTACAACCGTTTAAAATATTCTGTTTTGAGCCAGGGGCCCTATGTTCTATTTTTCCTATATGATCTATACAAATATAATTTCAAACCGAGCTACTACATTAATGGATAGATTTTTAATGATATACAGTATACAAATAGCAACATTAAACTGTGTGTGTGATATAATAAGTAGGTTTCTGAAGTAATACAACAATTCTACAATATTCCGTTTGTGCCACCGTTTTATTGTCTTTATAATTATAGTTTTTTCTTAATTTAACTATAAAAATATAATTTAAAACAGAGCTATTTCATGGGTGGATGAAATTGAATCAAATACAAATAACGACATTTCAGTTTCTGTGTTACATAATAAGTAGGTTTCTGAATTAATGCAACCATTTTACAATATTTTGTTTGGGCCGGGGGCCTTAAATTCGTTTTGTTTTCTTAAATGAGCTTCATCAATATAATTTCAAACAGAGTGATCAAAACAACCACCCTTGAACAAATGCCATCAGACAGCAAATTTGTAGTAAGAGCAGAGAAAACACATTGTTGCATGTTTAGTGTAGAGAGTATTTTTGTTGTTTTTATTGTAGCCGAGTGGTGATGGTTGTATGGTGGCTTACAGTTTTACTAAAACAAACTAAGAAAATGCAGGTCTGAGGACTATAGCTTTTATTTGGAAACTAACAACGGAAATAAAAGGAAAGGTGCAGGAAAGGAAAGGAAATAACCAGGAAAGGGACAATACCTGCAAAGAAACAAATAATACAGGTTAACAGTGTCCTGACTAATAATGAATAACACAGAGAACAAATAAGCATATTAACTAACCCTGTAAATGCAGGGTGTTACAAAATATACTTATCTAAAAAAATAGAGTATGCTTACATGGTAAACAATTGGCAATTAAAATTATATTGTTTTGATAATGTTTCATTACTATAAAAGGAAATCACGTGGCAGTGTTCTAACTTGTAGCACGTATACTGTGTTATATAAAGGACCAGTGTGAGATGTGAGGGCTAGCATAGGGGTCTAACTGGGGTACTGTCATCCATGTAAGGGGTCTATGTAAGATGCACCCATAGCAGGACAGGTACTATAATGGTGTAATATATAACCACCATGGGTTAGATACCTGCATCACTCAATTGCTGTGTCTGTTTAAGACAAAAGCAAATTGCGAAATGTCTAACCATATTAATACAGCTGGTAATAATAGTCTCCTAACACATGCGCTATTTCTATTTGAGAATATAGCACAGGGCAGGGGAGGTAGTCTACTTCACCTGCTGTACGTAGGTCGATGGTCGTATACTGTTGTATCAATAGCTTTAAAGCACATTGCAGTATGTGTGACCAGAGCGATATAACGGTTGCGTGTTATGCTCACAGGCACTGGTATCTAATTCCATTTCATAATTCATGGATTTTGGTTACACGTCAAATTGACGGAGCTAACAAGTGATTAAAACACTGCCTAATATAAGTCATGCTAGCAACTGATTAAAACACTACCTACTATAAGTCATGAACAGAAATATTCCATTACTAACACCGAACAAGTAATGCATTCTACAAGCACAGAAATAAAAAAGGCGTATTTGCTTCTACTTACAGAGCGTCCAAATGGGCCGCTATGAACACTGACACACTGCAGGGATGCGGTTCCAACCTCGAATACAAATCTCCCAAATGTGCCCGCCTTAAATAGTCGTGCGCGGACGTACCCGACGACCTGACGTCACGCCCTGACTTCAAGTGTCCAAAACTTGTCTTCTGACAGATTTTATGTGGTAAACTGACAAACCCTGGAGACTACAACCCAAATTAAAGTGGATATCCCGGATCCAATCCCTAATTAATTAAATGTGTCCTTCTTAGTTTTGTCCCCGCTATCTAAGATACATTTTTATATTTCTATAAGTTATATACTTTTTGAGATATTTAAATAAAACAGGTTGGGACCCCCCCATAAATGAATGTGAAAACGCTCTTAATTACTAACAATTAAAATACCCTTGGACGTTGGGGACTTGTAAATATACTAAAGTATAGCGAATAAACTCCCCTTCCCAACTAGATATAATTTATAATTTAGTTCACTATGGTTCCCGAGATAAAAATTATTTAACTTAGCACTAAAGCACAAATAGTGGTTCCCACTATTTAAGTATTCTATGCCATGCGTGAGAGCCCGTTGGTCAGTCTGAATGGGGTGAACTTGACCAGAGCTCGGGTCAACATTCCGATCCTGTGTTGGGCGAGGTCAAATTACACTACAGTGTTGGTGGTGGGCGCGATTTAAAAAACGGGGCCTACCCTACCACATTATAAATAAGCTTGAATTTTGTGACGTATTTTAGAATAGGATATGACGTTGTAAACGTGTTATGGTTTTGAACAGCAATGATAAAGTAATTCTATAATAGAGTGTGAGAAATTCGCAGTTGTTTTGTTTTATGAAAAGACATTTGACATGAATCGATGGTTTCTTAAGTTTTTAAATTACCCAATAGACAACGAAGGTATTGAACTATAATAACATCTAGATTTTAACGCTGGAATTTATGATTTATAAAGTAATGTGACCCTTATACAACTGGAAATGTACTGCCAACAATTCATTGTACTTCCTAACATATGAAAACTATTAACATTAAAAATATCGTTAATTAATTGAATCAAATACAAACAGCGGGTAAATTTTGGGAAAGATATCCGCGTCTTTTACCATGGCCGCCATCTTGGTTGCCCCGACCCGCGAACTTTTACGTGTTCACGGGTCGGGACAACCAAGATGGCGGCCGTGGAAAAATAAAATAACTCATGTTTTTGCTAAAATTACGAATAAAAAGTTTTTAAAAATGAAAAAATGATCTAAATCTATCCCTCACCCTAACCTGAACCCTAAATTCCTCCCTAACAGGGTTTTGACCCTCTCCCTAACAGGGTTTTGACCCTCTCCCTAACAGGGTTTTGACCCTCTCCCTAACAGAGTTTTGACCCTCTCCCTAACAGGGTTTTGACCCTCTCCCTAACAGGGTTTTGACCCTCTCCCTAACAGGGTTTTGACCCTCTCCCTAACAGGGTTTTGACCCTCTCCCTAACAGGGTTTTGACCCTATCGGAACCAGCGTTTTGACACTCTCCTTAGCCTAACGTGGCGCTGGGTTTTGACCCTGAAAAGTAGGAAAATTTAAAAAAAACAAAGAAAAATGGCCAAATTAATTATAAAATAAAGAAGTAATGAAAACCCAACTTACATTTTCATGGAATACACTTTTACACACTTTATTTCAGGTTCCAACGAAAAGAATATCCAAAAATTAATGAAACACAGCGTGCTCACCCTCTAAGATTATCTTAAAAAATGGCGCCGCGCTTATTAAGATATTTAATTGGCCAACCAATGAAATTTTAAAAATTATAATTAATTAACCAATAAAAATTTACCAAAAATTTGCCTCCGTCATATTAATGAAAATGTAACTCTAATAAAAATAATAAGGGGAGTGAATCCACGCAAATGACGTCACGGATACGCTGCCCAAAATCAGCCAAACAGCGATATTTCATTTTGTGTTTGACGTAACAAGTGGTGTTAAATGTGAAATTAGCATTGCCTATCGAAATCTAATAATAGATATCACATGCATTTGTAATATTCGTCACAAAGCAATACTTTTGCTGTCAAATCACTGATGCCACCCAAACGAAAAGCTATTGGTTTTTCCACACCTCAAGCGCGAAAGAAAAAGTCATCACGAGCATCGGAAACAGTCGAGCAACCAGAAGCACGACTGGAAACCGCTCGAGTATGCAATGCTCAAGCCCGTACATTTGACACAGTGGAGCAACGGGAAGCAAGACTGGAAACAGTTCGAGTACGCAAAGCTCAAACCCGTTCATCTGAAACAGTCGAGCAACTTGAAGCAAGACTGGAAACCGCCCGAGTACGCAATGCTCGAACCAGACGAACACTGCACGTTGAATTAAATCTTAGTGCATTCCATTACAATGCTAATTATGATTACAGTCTTCATCCAAGCGTGGTTATTGGAAAAATGGATAAATTATACGTGTATTGCAGTGCCCTCAAATTTAATAATGAAACTGCGGGAATTTGCTGTGCGGGTGGGAAAGTGAAATTGCAAGAATTACATTCACCACCAGAACCATTATCAACCTTGGTATCAGGTGAAACAAGCAAATCGAAACATTTCTTGGCAAACATACGCAAGTACAATTCATGTTTCCAAATGACATCGTTCGGTGCAACAAATATCGTGCGCGAGAATTACATGCCAACATTTAAAGTGCAAGGGCAAATTTATCATCGTGCAGGATCACTACTACCACTGCCAGACACAGATCGCAAATTTCTTCAAATTTATTTTATGGGGAATACTGATGAACAAATCGATCAACGTTGTCATATCAATATGGGCACTAAGAGAGAAATTGTAGCTGTATTGCAATCTCTATTTTTGCAACACAACGAATTAGTTCAATTGAACAAATGCCGACAGATGATTACTCAGTTGTAGTTAGAGCAGACAAAACACCTGCCGGCCAACACGAAAGACAATACAACGCACCAACAATTGATGCAGTTGCGATCGTTATAGTGGGCGAAGAATTTAACTCACGTGATATAATTCTTCATCGCAGAAATGGTGATGTTCAGCGAGTCTCAGAAACTCATCGCTCATACGACGCATTGCAATATCCAATTTTATTTTGGCAAGGAGAAGATGGATATCATTTCAACATCAAATTGAGAAATCCACAAACAGATGAGGAATCGAATAAGAAAGTCAGTTCCAAGAAATACTATTCATATCGATTGATGATTCGTGAGAGTGCCGAAAATCATATCTTGAAATGTCGACAATTGTTCCATCAATACATTGTTGATATGTATGCAAAAATCGAAACCGAACGACTCCTCTACATTCGGTTAAATCAAAGCAAGTTGCGTTCCGAAGAGTACATTCATTTACGTGATGCAGTTGTGAATGATGGCAATGTGAATCCAAATGAATTAGGGAAAATGGTTATACTGCCGGCCACATTTACTGGGAGTCCACGTCACATGCATGAATACGCACAAGATGCAATGACATATGTTCGTGCATATGGCCGCCCAGATTTTTTTATTACCTTTACATGCAACCCTAAGTGGGATGAAATACAAGAACTGTTGTTAACTGGACAATCACCATCAGATCGTCACGATATTGCTGCCCGTGTGTTCAAACAAAAATTGAAATCTTTAATCGATTTTATTGTCAAGCATCATGTTTTTGGAGAGACACGCTGTTGGATGTATTCCGTTGAATGGCAAAAAAGAGGATTGCCCCATGCACACATTTTAATTTGGTTGATCGAAAAAGTCAAAGCAGATCAAATTGATAAAGTCATTTCTGCAGAAATACCTGATGGCGACATTGATCAATACTTATTAGAAATCGTCACCAAAAACATGATTCACGGTCCATGTGGCTTACTCAACAAAAATTCTCCATGCATGTCTGATGGGAAATGTACGAAACGATACCCAAGAGATTTCGTTGCTGAGACTGTCACTGGCAATGACGGATATCCACTATATCGTCGACGATCAACTGAAGATGGTGGCAAATCAATCACTTTAAAAGTACGAAACAATGATGTTGAAGTTGATAATCGTTGGGTTGTACCTTATTCACCGTTACTCTCGAAAGCGTTCAAAGCACACATCAATGTCGAGTATTGCAATTCGGTGAAATCGATCAAGTACATTTGCAAATATGTTAACAAAGGAAGCAATATGGCAATTTTTGGATTGGAAAAAACAACACGATCACTCGATGAAGTCTACCAATATCAACTTGGACGCTACATTAGTAGCAATGAAGCAATATGGCGCATTTTATCATTTCCAATCCATAAACGCCATCCAACAGTTGTTCATTTGGCAGTGCACCTTGAAAATGGACAGCGCGTGTACTTTACATTAGAAAATGCACGTGCAAGAGCTTTGTCACCTCCGCCAACAACGTTAACTGCATTTTTCTCATTGTGCGGGAATGATATTTTTGCAAAGTCGCTACTTTACTCTGAAGTGCCAACATATTACACATGGAATGCTTTAGCGAAAAGGTTTCAACGTCGCAAACAGGGTAAAGCATTTGAAAAACACCCCAATTTATATTCAACCGACGCATTAGGCCGTCTGTACACTGTTCACCCAAACAATGCAGAATGCTTTTACTTGCGATTACTGTTAATCAACGTACGTGGACCGACATCATTCCAAGAATTGAGAACAGTAAACGGTCAAGTATGTGCCACTTATCGTGAAGCTTGCCAAGAATTAAAACTTCTGGAAAACGAGTTTGATTCATAGAGTTTTTCCAAATATCGCACAAAATTACACAAATCATCAGTGGCTCAGTGCACGTGCTATATTGGCAGCCAAAAACAACGATGTCAATGCCATTAACTTAAGCATTCAAAATGAAATCCCAGGCGAAACGACAACGTACAAGTCCATCGATACTGTATTGAATGAAGACGAAGTTGTCAATTATCCAACGGAATTCTTGAATTCACTTGACTTGCCAGGCATCCCGTCGCACGTTTTAACACTCAAAATTGGCGTGCCTATCATTCTTTTGCGAAACATAAATCCACCACGACTTTGTAACGGCACCAAGCTTTCAGTGAAAAACATGATGAACAATATCATCGAAGCAACTATTTTAAATGGAAAATTTAAAGGCGAAGATGTACTGCTGCCACGCATCCCAATGATTCCAACAGATATGCCATTTGAATTTAAACGTCTGCAGTTTCCGGTGCGACTCGCATTTGCAATGACCATCAACAAAGCACAGGGACAATCGCTACAAGTTTGCGGACTAAATTTGGAAAACCCATGCTTCTCTCATGGACAGCTGTATGTCGCCTGCTCTCGCGTCGGAAAACCTTCCGATTTATTCGTGTATGCACCAGACGGAAAAACAAAAAACATTGTGTATTTAAAAGCTCTTCAAGAAACATAATTAAAACGCAAACACTTTCTTTCTTGAGTGGCATCGCAACGCATGCCGGGTACTCGCTAGTAGCCTATAAAGTTCATATTTACTACAATCGTCAATGCCCTTAAACAAACGAGCCAAAAATATATTTTATGAAACTAAAGCTTTTATTTTAATATTTCACACGATAAACAAGTGTTTGACTGTGTCTCAACAAATGAGATGAAAGATATTGGGTAAAGTTTCTGACTGTATCATTAGTAGGCTATCAATAAATGAGATGACAGATATTGGGTAAAGTATCCGACTGTCTATAAATGAGATTAAAGATATTGGGTAAAGTGTCTGACTGTGTCAACAAATGAGATTAAAGATATTGGGTAAATTGTCTCACTGTGTCAACAAATGAGATGAAAGTGAAAGATATTGGGTAAAGTGCCTGGTGTCAACAAATGAGATGAAAGATTGTGGCCCATTGTGGGTAAAGTGTCTGACTGTGTCAAATTTATAATTATCATCGTCACTTGATTTTCATATCTTTGGGGTAATTTTGCCGCGGCACAACTAACCTCGTCTAGTGGCACACCTAACATCGTCTCGCGGCACACCTAACATCGTCTCGCGGCACACCTAACATCGTCTCGCGGCACACCTAACATCGTCTCACGGCACACCTAACATCGTCTCGCGGCACACCTAACGGTTGCGGAGCTCTTGGTTTAGTATACAAATACCCCTCAGTGTGTGTTTTTTTTAAATAATTATTTTATCATGGCACTTTTAGTCTTAACCAAATAAATTATTTACACAGCACACACTCTTTCATTTTGTTATACCGGGTAAAAGTACATTAAAACGAGTACAAGTGAAGTATGAAGTAAAAACAAGAATTAATTGCTGTGTCATTCTAAGCCGCATTCATACGGTGAAGTCATTTACTCATTTACTTGGTCAGGTGGGGCGGAATATCCAGAATCGTTGAGAAAATAAACTGTTTCTCATCATTGCTCTCTGTCATCATGTCGTCCCACGAAGACAAGCAAATTGCCTCGGAGAACTTGCCAATCAGCATTAGAGATAGCACGGCTGCGTACCCGCACCCACGCAAATGTAACAAAATAATCTTTAAGCCATCTTCTTCTCACTCACCTTATGGGTTGCCATGTGTCCGGTTAATCCAGTATTTCATAAGACAGTCCTAGAATAAAACAAATCAAAAAATAAATACGTGGATATAATGCATTACTCTCTTAGCCCGCTTCCTTTAGGCGGTTACGAGAAGGATTGTAACATGCAGTGTTTCTTTCCCGGGGTGGGGGGTCTCATTTTCGGGGGCAGAGGCCTAGATAAGGGGTGCTGAAGGGGGCATGAGTCCCTGGACGCCAGAATAGCTGGGACACCAAATTGGTGTTTGATGGTTGAAAATAATTGGTTAGTTTCAGAGTTGGGGTGGGGGGTGGGTTAAAAACGAATCATGTCCCCCGACGCCAAACTAACTACGCCCCTCAAGTGGCGTAGAAAAGTGGAGGGTGGGGTTGTTCACCCAGGTGTCACTTTTTTTCTTTATATAGAGGTGCGGCATTTTCGGACAACTGCAGAGTTTGTAGCGTGAAAGGGAGAGCAGCAAAAATATGTTACACACCCCCCCCCCCCAACCATGGTGGCATTTAAAGTAGCTACGCCTCTAGGAAGGGTATCTCTCGTCACCAAAATTATCGAACATGTTCATCAGGGTGAAGGGTAGAAATCAAGGGTGCCGATGAATCTTTCTTTAATTTATATAAATATAAATAAAAGCAAGACAAAGATCAGATATATAATGGTACACTCAACCAAACAAAAGTATATCTCTCTGGTAGGAAATGCGCTGGAAGAAGTGGAGTCCTTCACATACTTAGACAGCACCATCGACATAAATGGTAGATCCGAGGCGAAAGTAAGGGCTAGAATTGGAAAGGCTTGGTTAGCATTAATATGAGAGTAAATGGAGCTGACTCTCCAAACCAAAGTCAGAATTTTCAACACAAATGTCAAAATAGGCCTACTATATGGAGAAGAAACTTGGAGAACATCAAGGAACATCACGCAAAAAGTACAGACCTTCATAAACACTCGCCTTAGAAAGATCCTGAAGATCAAATAGCCAAACACCATCACCAACAAAGACTTACTAGATGGAATATACTAGGAGCCTATTGCCGAAGACATCATAAGGAAACGATGGATGTGGATAGGACAACTCTCATCAAACCCCCAGATAACTTTACCAGACAATCACTAACATTAACATGAAATTCACAGGGAAAACGAGAGAGAGGAAGCCCAAAAAATAGATGGAGACGCGAGCTAGAGGCAGACACACAAAGTATAAGATACACGTGGAAGCAACTGAAAAGGAACTCACAGGACAGAGATGAATTCTTGTAGACGCCTTATGCCCAAGACGGGGTAAAAGGCATAATTACGTAAGTAATTAAGATGAATCTTGAGCGGTTGAGGGTTTTGGGGAGCCTTTATCCAAAGATTTTTATTTTAATTGCAAAATCAAGCGGAGCATTTTAGAGTATAGTTGAATTCAATTTTCCTATAGACTTTTTGATCAGGGAAAGGACATTTTTAAGGGTCTGTGGAGGCATTATGGTTCCAGTGCCATATATAACTGAATTCACTTTGATTGTGGCGTGCACCAGGGCAATCTTTGGCACAAGACTATTTTCAACCCCATACTGTAACATTGATCATCGTGAGGGAAGGGGTGCAGAAATTGAGGGCGCTGAAGACAGTCGCAAAAATTCAAAATGCAAGGGTGCATTTTGGCGCTTACTTGAAGTCGATGTTTCTTTCAGATAATTTTGAGGTGACATTTCAAACTTTCGCGTGGGACGCGCCAAAATTAGCCATACTAAATAACATTTGATCCAGGGCTTTGGGGCATCCTTGTAGGATTGTTGGGACTGCCTCAATATATGAGTGGATAGAGGTGTGAGATGACGCGCCAATGGCCATATATTATCAAGAGTGTTATTCTGGGTCCCCGGTCAAACAGTAAAGTTTAGTGACGCAAATGCGCACCGAGCATTGCCCCATAGGCACATACTTCTGGCGTCTAGACAACAATCGGGATTCTACCTGCCGGCATTGCAACCTGGTCCCGGAAACGCTGGCGCATCTGTTGACCGAATGTCTCTCACTAGAGCTTCCGGGGGGGAGGCCAACGGCGGAGGGGGAACCCTATGTAAGGAAAATGTTGTATGGCACAGCTCAGCAGATAAAGTTGATTGCCAATTTACTAGCCGGGGTCTTAAGAGAGTAATCTCACGACCTTCACCAGAATATGTGTGTTAGTTAGTGACTTTTGGAAAGCCCATGCCGCTATTCGGATTTTTGCCTCCTGCATCCAAAGTTGAAACTAATTTTAACATGTTTTTATCTACATTAGGATGCGGTTACACTGTCTCCGCATTTCACTGACAACTGACATATGAGACCGATCTTTCGGTATAGAAATTAGTCTCATATTGTGTTTACATTGAAACCGATTGAATCCGAATCTTGATTGTTAAAAAAAAACGTGTTTGACTTTCTATGACGTGTTAAGTGATAAACAGATTTAAGGTTGCAAACTAAACAAATTAACTGGTATGTTTGTAATTAGTAATAGCAGCCTAATTCTTTATACGGTACTACAAACTCCCATTAAGAATTGTAGCTGTGAAAACAATGTTGAAAGTCTCTTCGATGAAATTCTGGGCATTGAATCAAATACGCCACTATTCTATTCCTGCCTCCTCGAAGTCCTTACCATTAATAACCGATGCCCAACCCATGCGACGGCACTGGCTCTGGCCCTGGCTCTGGTTCTGGCTTTGGCCCTGTAGTTGTTTGACCGGTGCCTGGTTTCTTTTTCTTTGAACGTCAATATTCATTCACGTTGTGCGGATCGGCGCTGTTGGTTAATATGTTATAATATATGATTTATTATGATTGTTTGTCAATGTTGATTACTTTTTATTATCATAAAAAAAGTCGTCCGTGAATATTGTACCCAGAAGCCGTGATGTTTTTGTTTTGTGAGTTGTGATTAAATATCTAGGCTTGAAGCTGAGTAGATGCGTTAGCTATAATATCCCAAAATATAACAGTATGATGAAAGGCTACAATTTAACCAGTTAAAAATGTTATAGTACTGAGTACTCTTTAATGACTTTACTTTACAGTTCACTTTACAAGGCCTTTCAATTTGCCGGTTGTTGAGACCCGCTGGTCCTCACTTGTGTGAGACCCGCTGGCTCACACAACCTGCCGGTCACTTGTCAGTCGCTTGTCACGTGATCGACTCAATTAGGCCAGTACTGATGATAATAATGACTCATAGTCAGAAACAATGGAAGTCCCGGTCAACCAGAAAAATGGTCAGCGTGCGACCAAGCTTGTGACCTAGGGTCAGCTGGTGAACCATTGGTTGACCAGGCGAAAAATTAGCATATAGTATAGTAATCATATGTATGACCCAGAGGTCACCGTTAACTGGACTTAGGTCAGCGTTAGGCTGGATACGAGTATATATAGAGTTGTAAGTCAGTTAGTCGCTCTCTCTCGTCCCTGTAATTACGGTAGTGTAATTGACAGACAAGTCTGAGCCTGGCTTATGACTATTTGCTTTCTGGAGTGTGTCCAATCAAGTGTCGTAGGCCAGTTAGTTAGTTAGTAGTTAGTAGTTAGTAGCCAGTTAGTTAGTACAGTTGAAGTAGTTAGTTTAGTAAGTTAATACAGTTTGTACGCTAGCTCAGTTCAGTCAGTTGAATGAGATTAGGCTCAGGGCTATAGAAGCATATGCCATAGCAGAGCTCACTAGACTAGAACTCAGTACTGTATAAGACGTCAGCGGTTAACAGTTTAACCCTGACGCAGTAATTGCACAAGGAAGATAATAACGAGCGAGTAACGCACTAGAGAGATAAGGTCAGCAGACGACCCAAACAGAAGTGTTGTAGAGGTAGCAGAGCGTGGCGAGCAGTTCCTCCCCCCCCCCTACACAGCCGAGTGACCAGTGGCGACCCTTCCAGGGCTTTGTTGTGTGCTGTAAGAGTCTGGCAGTGTGTATAGCAGACGAGAAGCAGGCAAGAGAGGGCAAGCCGAGACGAACGTTCCACCGAACGTCCAGCAACATAATATCGAGTTATTAGTATAGCATTGTATTTGTATCGACATTAAGTATTACTATTTGTATGTTTCTATATGTATTTAGTATTTTACTAATTAAAATAATTATTTGTGGCTGAACCACCGGTGTTTTTTTAGTAATAGTAACGTTATTGTTATAACTGTTGATTGTAGTAATTATTCCCTAGGCATAGTCATAGTAATACTAATCAACGTATCGCTAGGGACCTTTATCTATATATATATCCCTTGTTCTGAAAGTAATTATTCGTGGTTCGACATTTTGGGGACCAGAAATATATAGATAAGAATAGAATTTTCGACATATTGGGGGCCCGCCTAAAACTTATACGTAGATTAAATTATAAGCAATAGTTTATCCAATTTTATTTTAAGTTAAATTTTATTTAAGTTATATTTAAGTTAGTTTATTGTTAAATTATTTGTTGTTAATTCCTCCACCTGTATAGTTAGCTGTGCGAATGCTTTTGTTGAATGAAAAATTATTTTTATACCTTAGATAAATACTTTTCATTAATTATTACAAATATTCTCTCCACATATGCCTGGGTGTTATAAACCGGAGTCAGATCACGGTCTAGCAGTTTGAAGCTGGTACTTGAATAACTGGGTATTGCAGAGTCCTCGTCTCCTTGCATTGAATCTTGGGCTGCATTTGAGTGGGGCTACAGTTTGACAGAAGGTTTGATTTATAATTTCCACCTTTGTCACCTCACGGTCCACCACACCAATTGGGTTATATTTATTCTTCGTTTTGTGTTAATTGTTATTCAATTTGTGTGGCATTGTAAGTATCTTTTCCTGTATTTGAAAAGATAGTTTTAATGCTCCTACTTCTATTAGGGTACTGTAGATATATATAGATAAAATTCGTATACCCGTAAGAGCGATAAAGTTCGCTGGGGATTTTATTCTATATATCTCTTCATCAGTGTTAGCTGTAGTGTCAGTTGTTCTTAAGGGTTAAGTTACGTAACGTCTACTATCTTCTCTTTTCTTTGTGTCTGGATTACAAAATATTTTTTTTTCAGCCTTGTCTTGTCCATCGTGTTTGTAGGGAATTGTTAAGGGACATTGTTATTGTTTCGTCAAGTCTTACGTTCACAGTTGTCTTGTATACGTTTGTTGTCCATAATACTATTTTAATATTTTATATTTTCAATTAGCTAGGTACCGTTTTAGATAAACAGTATAGTTAGTTAGCTAAGTATGACAATGAAGTCAATTCAGGATTTTAAAGATGAAGCCACCGAGTTGGGGCTAACAGGTAAAGAAAAAGCATATTACGTAAGGGATAAATATATAAACCAAAGAGACAAATTAGTCCAGCAAGAAAGAGCTAGAAGAGATAAATTATTTGAAGAAGAAAGGGCTAGAAGAGATAAATTATTTGAAGAAGAAAGAGCTAGAAGAGATAAATTATTACAGCAAGAAAGAGCTAACAGAGATCAATTATTTCAGGAAGAAATGGATAGAATAGACAAATTATCCCATGTAGAAGCGATTAAAAGATTACGTAGACTTCAAATAGAATTATCATCAAGAAAATTTGAACGAGAAATGGAGAAGCTAGAGATTAGAATGGCAGAGAAAAAGCGACAGCGCGAGCTCGCTTCGGCACGCATGAGTTGTCAAGATGACCTAGGACCCGACTTAGCATTAGAGAATGTAGGTTACGCTAGCCATCTGTGTGTACCTATTGTAACAATGACCGCTACCGCATCTAATCAGTGTTCACCGACAAGGGCGATCATCCGTGATGCGCCTGTCCTTAGTAAACAAACACAGCAGTTGACCTCTCAGAGTAGTGTAGGCATAGACAATGACATGGTCTGTCAGGAAAAGTTAGCTGACCCAGAAATTAGGTCACACTCAGAACTACTAGGTAAAGTGCCCGTGCTAAATGTAGAGTCAAGCACAGAAACAGAAAGCAATGTTAGTCTTAATCCAGAGTTAATTGAGAGTCAAAGTAAGGATCACACAATAGAGTTAGGGAAAGTATCTATTTGTTTAAATGAGGCAGAATTTAATGTAAAACAATCTGAATTAAAACTAGAGCTCGACAGCATAAAATTTTTAAGACATAAAGTAGAAAAAGGTTCGTTACAACCTTATAACAGTGATAAAATCAAAAGGCTACAACAACCTAAAACTAAGAAGCAACTCAGACGATTAGCTAGATTAGCATACTACAGTAAATTCAGGCAAGGGTTCGCGTCCTTAACCACATCGCTCACCGGACTCAAAAACAAAGGTAAGTCCAATAACTTCAATAAGGTTGTGTGGACTGTTGAGCGTGATAAGGCATGGAAGAATTTTCAAACACTTCTGGTTCAGAACCCCATTCTTAAGTTGCCTAGCAAAAAGCTACCTTTTATTGTTAATACATCTGGCAAAGGCTTAGAATATGCATTATGCAAGAGAAACAAGAGATTTTGCAGTCATTCAGGTACAAAAGCAGAAAGCTACTGGTTCATGAAACCAGATAATCTACTATTGAAAAAGATTGTTTAGCCATTGTATGGGCAGTACGAAAGTTAACTCGTAATCTCTTAGGTGCTAGGTTTAAACTTCAATGTGACCATAAATGTCTTAGTTATTTAAAAACTTCAAATTTTGCCAATCCACGAATCTGTAGATGGGCATTAGCCTTACAAGAATTTGTTTTTGACATACATTATATAAAAGGACAGGATAATGTTGTAGCTGATTTTCTTTCTCGGGTTGGAGAATAGTCATTAATCTTTGAAATATACTATAATTCCATTTTCCATTTGATTTCTTATCATCCTCACAGGTTTAATTATCACTATAATTATTTATCATTATGTATTTTCAATGTTATTATTGAAAAAATTTTGTAACATTTTCTGAAATGTAATGTTGTACTTGCAATTGATATTATTCTTATATGCTCTGTGAATGTATGCTTCATATGTATATTGGTTACCATTTCTATTCAAGTTAAAATGTATAATTGCAAGTCTTAGAATGTTCTAGTACAGTAATGTGTGACAATACGGGGTATTGTCCCAAAGTGAAGAAGGGGGGAGTGTTGAGACCCGCTGGTCCTCACTTGTGTGAGACCCGCTGGCTCACACAACCTGCCGGTCACTTGTCAGTCGCTTGTCACGTGATCGACTCAATTAGGCCAGTACTGATGATAATAATGACTCATAGTCAGAAACAATGGAAGTCCCGGTCAACCAGAAAAATGGTCAGCGTGCGACCAAGCTTGTGACCTAGGGTCAGCTGGTGAACCATTGGTTGACCAGGCGAAAAATTAGCATATAGTATAGTAATCATATGTATGACCCAGAGGTCACCGTTAACTGGACTTAGGTCAGCGTTAGGCTGGATACGAGTATATATAGAGTTGTAAGTCAGTTAGTCGCTCTCTCTCGTCCCTGTAATTACGGTAGTGTAATTGACAGACAAGTCTGAGCCTGGCTTATGACTATTTGCTTTCTGGAGTGTGTCCAATCAAGTGTCGTAGGCCAGTTAGTTAGTTAGTAGTTAGTAGCCAGTTAGTTAGTACAGTTGAAGTAGTTAGTTTAGTAAGTTAATACAGTTTGTACGCTAGCTCAGTTCAGTCAGTTGAATGAGATTAGGCTCAGGGCTATAGAAGCATATGCCATAGCAGAGCTCACTAGACTAGAACTCAGTACTGTATAAGACGTCAGCGGTTAACAGTTTAACCCTGACGCAGTAATTGCACAAGGAAGATAATAACGAGCGAGTAACGCACTAGAGAGATAAGGTCAGCAGACGACCCAAACAGAAGTGTTGTAGAGGTAGCAGAGCGTGGCGAGCAGTTCCTCCCCCCCCCCCTGCACAGCCGAGTGACCAGTGGCGACCCTTCCAGGGCTTTGTTGTGTGCTGTAAGAGTCTGGCAGTGTGTATAGCAGACGAGAAGCAGGCAAGAGAGGGCAAGCCGAGACGAACGTTCCACCGAACGTCCAGCAACATAATATCGAGTTATTAGTATAGCATTGTATTTGTATCGACATTAAGTATTACTATTTGTATGTTTCTATATGTATTTAGTATTTTACTAATTAAAATAATTATTTGTGGCTGAACCACCGGTGTTTTTTTAGTAATAGTAACGTTATTGTTATAACTGTTGATTGTAGTAATTATTCCCTAGGCATAGTCATAGTAATACTAATCAACGTATCGCTAGGGACCTTTATCTATATATATATCCCTTGTTCTGAAAGTAATTATTCGTGGTTCGACATTTTGGGGACCAGAAATATATAGATAAGAATAGAATTTTCGACACCGGTCCTTAACAAATGTAAAATTAGGGGTCGTCCATTAATTACGTCAACAAAATAGAGGGGAGGGGGGTTGGAAATGTTTGACAGTTGTTGACAAGGGGGGAGTGGGGGGAAGTGGGGGGGGGTAGATTAGTTGACGTCAACAATCATGTTTTTTTTCTATTATAATTTTAATCTTACATTATGTTAAACAATTTAATGAGTGCAAATAGTCATATATTTTTAGGCCTTTAACAATAAAAGAGTTATATAAAGTGTTTCTGTCTGTGCATTGATGGCTGGTCAGAATGTTAGCACACTTTGTTAGTGCAAGAGAAGTCAAAAGTTGGCATCTCTTCACTTGTCATTTTGCTCTGTATCCGCTCCCTAGAATGATTAACACATCACTGTACACGGTGTTAAAACAACAACAACAACAACACCAAGTCATTGGTGTTCAATAACAACCATACCAACTCAGAGACAGAGAGAGCTTATGGCAATAATTGCTCACACAGACAATGCTTCTATTTTAAGTGCTGAATGGTTAGATAAGGATGTGGTTGACTTGTCTGGTATATCAGTTCCGGAAGATGAAAATGATAAATCAGCTACTATAGACTATGCCCATCAGGGGCGTCATTTCAGGGTTTTTTTCAATTCAAGGGGGGTGGGGGTGGGGGGTGGGGAGCAAAACCAAAACTTGGTCGGCTTGTGAAGTTGATTATTACTGGAGGCGCCACAGTACATAACAATTTAAATAAAACCTGGAATATCGGTGGGGGGAGGGGGGATCCCCTCTGCCCTACCCAAATGATGTCCCTGGTGCCCATTGTTATGATAGAGCAACACCTGGCTATTCCATGGGAAGATGATAGCAGCTAGAAACTATACTATAATTGTCAGCTATACTGACAATAATCTTATTTACACTGCCACAAACAATGATATTTAGTCTTAGTTTTTAACAACATTTTAATTGATTACGCATTATATAGGGAGAACAATACATGCCGGCGCATGGTTCTGCGCATGTCTCAAAATGAGGCATAAGCCTTTGACCTACTTTTTGAAGAATGCTTTTGTTGACATCGGTTAATAAATTCGAGCATCAAAATTTGCATAAAAAAGCTGTGTTTTATGTCACCATTATTGCGCTGATTGGTTTCTGCACACGACACTATAAGTTTAATTACAGTTTTATACTGCTACACTACGCTGTTGACAAAAAGCGACCGGTAGGTGAATAAAAGCTTAAATACTTTTTTTGTAGAAACGATACCACTAAAATAACATACTGTACCATATTCGAATATATTAATTGATTTTTATAGCTTATTATAATTAACGAGGCTGCGCTCAAGTAACCGCTAAAAATCCCCTAAATTGGTGACCAAAACTCCAAACTCTCTTTTTGCCCATTTTCCCGCCTCGGGATAGCGGTGCAGTTATCGATAGTGACGGACACTATATAATGAATATTTCGGAAATACCTGTATTTGTTATTAGTATTATTCAATACTTTAAACAGTTAATTGTATCAAATCAAAGCAAAATTTGAAGTATCTATTCAAATGTAAATCTAAAATTTCATAAGCATTTAATTTACTGTCATTTGTGAATTAAAATTAATTTCATAAAATTAGTTCTTCAGACTTCAATTCACTATGGACACTAACTAAGACTAAGGTATACTAATTAGGTACTTCACTAAAAATTTCAAAGTTGTTATATATTAATGAAACTTATATCATTAGAAAGGACTTAGTATTTCCTTTCCATTGATACCAAGTTTATGTTTCTATCTTTATTAGAAAAAAAGTTATGACATTTTTAGTGTCAGAATTTTTCCTTATATAGCCTTAGTAAATAATTTCCAAAATTCTGTGACCGAAAAAAGACATCTTTGACACTCAAAATGCGATAACTTTTTATTCAGCAAAGTTAAAGCTCTGAAATTTGCAACACATTTCAATTAAGTATTGGGCTTTAATAATAAATAATTGTCATGCAAATGCTACAATAAATATATTAATGCGAGGGAATTGAACAACAGAGGGTACGTAAATTTCATTAAACATTTAGCGCCTGTTCTCAATACTCAAAATGCCATAACTCTTTTATCTGTAAAGTTAAAGCCCTCAAATTTTCAGCATAGTTTAATTAAGTAGTGGGCTTTTATAATAAGCCATTTTCATATTATTATCTTAACTAATGTATTCATGCGTGGGATTTGAACAACGGAGGGTAAGTATATTTCATTAAACATTTAGCGCCTGTTCTCAATACTCAAAATGCCATAACTTTTTTATCTGTAAAGATAAAGCCCTGAAATTTTCAGCTTAGTTTAATTAGGTAATGGGCTATTATAATAAGCCCTTTAAATATTAATACATCAATAAATTAATTAAATCAGAGGCATTTGAGCAACTGAGAGTGAATAAATTTAATTTTAAAATGCAGACTGTTTGTGCATTAAAAATACAAATTGCATAAATATTACTATTACCAATTCAAACTATTGTTAATGCATACAATCATATAGTCAATTAATATTATTACTGTGAATAAACAGAAAAGATTTATAAAATTATTTATAATAATGGATAAGTCGCATTGAAAAAATGCTAATCATCCATGTTCCAATCCATGAAATTGACAATCCAAGTTGCCATGCTAGTGCTATTAGTATTCAACATCCACAGTAGAAATGGTGATCACTTAATATTATAATAGTACTTTTATAGTTCACCGAGCAGCTGAATAAAAGAATACATTTTCTTTACTAGAAAAGATGATAGTCAAAAGTAACGTTTTGGTTGAGCCCATGGCAATCTTGATCAAATTTGTGACAGTTATAGATATCATTGGTAATGATTCAGTTTATGACATAGATGAATGTAGTCCTAGTGTAGATTCCATTGGTAATGAACAGTTTTTCAAAAATGGTTTACACTGTGTCAATATTGTTGATTCCACAAATGACGATGATAAATAGAAGTCCAATGTGTATAAATTGCCAAACAAATGCAGTTGATGGTGAAAAATATCAATAGATGTTAAGGTTATGCTCTGGTAGTCCATACTGTGGTGGATTGTCCAGTTGGACATTCAGTCACACCTGACAGGTTTTTGTTAAAACAGGAAAGTCCAATACAACAAAGTTAAATTGTTCACGCAGACACATTTTGGCAGTAGAGGCCATATCCAAGAGAAGTATCCAGAAAAGTTTTGCTGAAGAAACACTTGGTACAGCTAGGTACCTAGTCAGTACCTCTAAGCAGAAGAGGCACTATCTTCCACTTCATCGCTAC
Source organism: Omphiscola glabra (assembly GCA_964017045.1). Taxonomy (NCBI): domain Eukaryota; kingdom Metazoa; phylum Mollusca; class Gastropoda; family Lymnaeidae; genus Omphiscola; species Omphiscola glabra. Next base: position 38,811,037 of record OZ024798.1, read on the forward strand.
ACAAACGCCTTGTAATTAAATGTTGGTCTCGTAGTAAAGACAAACTGAAATAGAGATAGAAATAAATTCATTTTAACTAAACACAAAATAAGCATATTATCGTAAGTAACAAAAGGTACCATCTATATTTGATTTTTATATATATTTAAGTAAAGATTGTATATTTCCGTGTGGTAGTTTTGTAATTAAATTATTAATTAATTAAGACAATGGTGATTTAATTTATCCTGTCTATTCAGTATAGATAATATATTATGATGTTCTAATATTATTGTTATTCAGAGTAAGCCAAGTATTTATTACATATCCATTAGGGAACATTATTCATTCATCGGATATAAAGTTACTTATATAAAAAAAGTCTGGTAGTCGAGTCCCCATTACAGCTTGTCCAAATGGAATGAACAGGTGTGAATCCGGGATACGAGTAGTACTAGAAGTAGAAGCACAACTCTTCACAGCTCCTCCAAAAAGTGGTGGTGACATGGCTGTATATTTAAAAGAAAGAAAATGATAAGACGTTTAAGTAAGAAATGTTAACACCAATATTTGAATACAAACTACGGGCTTAGCTGTTAATGTTATTTTACAAATGAAAATGTCAAATGAATTTATTCAATGACCAGAATTCAGAGTGACTGGACTAAGCCTGAAAAGTCAAATATAATAGCTTTGAACTAAAGCAGTAAAGCTTAAAAAGGGTGTACAAAAGTAAAATTAAAAAAGGGATACATATTTAGAAGATAAATATAAATAAAATTATGTAACCTAGTAAAAATTGACAATGAAGTTCAGTAGCTGCCGAGCCTACAATTAATTGATTATATAAAATGAGTTTAAGATAAATTATATCAATATCATTAAGGACATTATTATCCATTACCAAAAATATAATTTACTATTGGATATTTTGATAATTATTACAATTAAAACATAGATTTAAATGACTAAAGTTGATTTAGTTATGACATGGTGTATTCATGAATATAAATTTTATTATTAAAAAAAAATAATGAAATTTCATAAAATATGTATAAATTTGTTTTCAGTCATAAAATTAAAACAAATTAAGTAATATTAATGAACTGGATGGCTTTTAAAAACAAAAGATTATAAAGATTTTAAATACTTCTTATGCAATAAGAATAATAATAACTGAGAATGGCTATCACTTCCGGTTTATTTGGCCTACTCGATAACTGGTTATGAATTATGCTCAGGCATCATACCTATTTATACAATTTACGACCTATCTAAATGTCATCATGTGTCTTGTTTCAATTAGTTAAATCGTTCTTACACTCGAAACAAAAAAAATTAATTGCAATGTTATTATAGTTTCCGAAATATAGTGCTAGCAAACTTACCGGTTTTCCTAACGAAAGATATCTGTTACAAGCCATGTCAGTCCGGTGAAAAAGTTTATGTTGTAATGATCGACGTCCTCGTGTGCACAAAACAGACTATAGTAAGTTCATAGTCTCTCCCTTACGTGGACAAAGGAAACTAAATATAAATACGACCCCGTGACCTACCGGCATTGACCGGTCACCGGTTTATGGTCTGTTTCCGACATCCAAAAAATCGATCCGCGCGCGCCGCTTAGCGAAGTACCTATACTAATGCTACTAATATTAATAAATACTTAATATTAGTATTAGTAATAGTAATACTACTAAGAATTAGACTAAGTAATAGTAATTATACTAGTAATAGTACTAGTATTAATTAGTTAATAATAAAAATACTTTTTTTTGTAGGTTTGTCATTTATTCTACGTTCAATATTATTATATTCATTTATTGTTTATTATTTTAATTTTATTACTAGGATTGTTAATGTTATTGAATTTGTAAATAAATTAACAAAATAAACAATCATATAAATTGTTATAAATATAGTATAAGTATAGGCTAATTGAAATGTAATATAAATTATTATAAAATTGAAATATATTATAAATTATAATTATACTATAAACTATAAACTATATATAGACAGAGTTATAGTTAAAAAGACTAGGACTAGTTAATAATTAATAAATAAAAATGGTCTTCAAATTTGTTAATTTTATTTTGTTTTTTTCTTTTCAGTTCGACTTTGTAATTTCTAGAAATTTCAGTGACAATGAGGATTATAACCTGTATATGGCAAACTTTGCCCAGGATGCAGCCGCATTTGTGAAAAGAATGGCTATGCTATCTATCTGTATAGTAGCATACCGTACAAGACAGAGGGCATGAAAGTGGCCGTTTCTGCTCTTGATGAGGCCTTCCAACAAGAGGATAGCAACTATGTTTCTTACAAGGTTGCAATACATATATATGAAATTATATGCAGACCTGTTTACCCTCAAACTCTTAAAATCGCATAACACCATCACAAAATCGTTCAATACATTATCTTAATTAATAGTAAAAAATAAACATACAGTATACCGGGTATAAATGTATACATCTCAAAATCATTCATTGTACGCCAAAATTGTAAGAGTAAACATGTCTGTAGTATATGTGTCAAGATTATATAAAAAATCTTTCTATTTTTTAGAAATGAATTGAAACTAATTGGAATAGAAGCCAAATCTTTTGTTGCAGCCAGTTGTAGTGCCTGTTAACAAGAACAAGAACCTGTTGCCTTCCAACAGTATTGATGCTACAACTATTGTAACACACAATGATTGCTTCCTTCCACAGGTAAATGAGCACCAGGCAACTCCAGGGACTCAAGATGTAATCAATGTTATAATTAACACAGCATTGATTTAATATTTCTTGGGTATCATTACTTTAAGTTTATGAACCTCTAACTTTTTCATTTGGAATAAAAGAATACCGGTACATTTAAAAAAATAATATTTGTACCCCGTTTTTTTCTTTTTAAGTCATAATATTTTAAATTCTTCATTTCATACTGGCAAATGTTGATATTAATATTATTATTTTCAGGGTGTTATATTTGAATAATTTATTAATAACATTTCTATATTTCTTTTCAGAGTCCCATCCATAAAGTAGTAGCACTGATTTATTTCATGTAATTAGTTAATTGTATGGACCTTTGATTTAAAAAAAATTAATTTAACATTTTAATTATTTTTCTTTTCAGGTATTTTCAAATTCCCTACAGAACATAAAATGACTATAATTAAAATATAAATTTGATTTGATGCTACTTTAAAATGTAATAGACCTGCATTTTTTTTTTCACGTAAAAAATAATAATTTTACAAAAAAAATATTTTTTTTACATAATTTTTTTTCAATTTCTCTGCAAAAACATTTTTCAAAATAAATATTTATGATATAATGTCAAACGTTTGTTGTCCATTGTGTTGTATATTGTATTGAGAATATCTACTGAAAATTTGGTTCCATTATCTTTGAAATTAAAAAAGTTATGGGTCAAAAAGTGAAAAAATTCAAAAGTGGGTCACAAGTTTTTTGGGTCAAATATATAGCTTATATAAGGGGCATAAAAAATTCTACAAAAAAAATAATAACTCCAGTTCTATAAAAGATAGAAAGATGAAATTGGTGTTGTTATAAAGCTTATAGCTAGCCCTTTAAAATGATGTATCATTCATGGCAATCGGACCATATTTAAATTTTGTGTCAAAGTACCTACATTATAAAATTTAAGTGTAAAATCTTTTTAACTTGTTGATTAAAAAGCTAAAGATGTTTTAAATGTTTTGCATACAATTTTGTTTTTTTAACAATGCATCAGCACAAAGTAAAACGTATTTAATTTATAAATGTCAATGTATTTATTTATATTATAATTTATTGGGGTGGGGCATAAAATGTTGAAATAATTAAATAGAAGGGGGGTGGGGGGTCATCGAAAGTTTGACAGTTGTTGACAAGGGGTGGAGGGGGTAAAAATTGCGTAAAAAATAGTTTACGTAATTAATGGTAATAATTCAAATTTCTCTCTATATATTATATATAGCCTATATCAAATTATAACAAAATTTAAAGGCCTAACTGCAATAGAGATTAAAATATTTTAAAATTTGAAATATCATAAGCTTAAAAATTTTATCATTACGGATTACGACAAAAAAATCCCATAGGACTTGGAATTTGAAATACTATTGTACTTTGCGGAAAAAAAAAATAATAATAATAATAAATAAAAGGGAACTAACTCTAACATTTGTCTACAAGACGAGATTTTGTAGTACCTTACAAAGTTATAATATAACTTAAAAACTTCAAAAAGTTTACAGCAGGTGAATATAATCATCATAGTATAGACTTAAAAGACTTAAACAATTATAGGGCAGAGCTATTTTGTTTTTCAATGTTTAATAATGTACTGTATTGTTTAGAATCTGAATTTGTCCTTTATGTCATGATGGCGTTGATCAATCTTCTCTTCTGGGGACTGTTTGAGTCAATGACTTGAATGATTGATTGCTTGTGTCAACTCAATGATACTCAATAACAATGTGTGTAAAAATGTGTATTAAGTCAGTTAAGTCTAAAGTGTAATGAATATGAAACATTATTTTACTCATTATCGACATGGGCTTGACATTGAAATTGAAAGCTTCAACCGCCTTACTTTATTAAGTAATAAAACCTTTATTAGGTTTAGGGATACTTTCATAAATTTAGGAAATTTTTTCATTATTTCTAAACATTTTATTCTTAATATTACGGTTCACAGCAATCAAGTTGGCGGCCACGGTAAAAAACGGGGTGATATCTCTCAAAATTTACCGGCGGTTGTTATCTAAATTTAACATATTAATATTATTAATATTATGAGTGACATCATATTCTTGTCAATATTATAAATAATTGACATCTTAAAAATTATGATCATATCCGGAAATAAATTTTGAAAGAAATGCGTGCAACAGAATTTTTTTATTTAAAAGTGATTGTGAAGTGAGAAATTTTATTGTTGAAAATGAAAATGTATTATAATTTATATTTTTTAATACCGGTAACATTTATTTTAGTTGATTTTTCTCCCTTATTTGGGGGGGGGGGGGGGGGGGGGGGCAGGGGGGAGTATTATTTGTTACTGTTTGTTTTCCTAACATCTAAAATCGGAGCGCAACGAGCATGCTACCATAGCATGGAATTAGCGCTATATAAGAACTCCAATCAATCAATCAATCAATCCTCTGTCACACAGCAAGCTTCATGTGTAACATCTGAACTCCTTTAAATTGTTTCTATCTTTGTTATACTGCAACTGTTGTTTTTAAGTCTTTGTTATAACATTAAAGACAGTATTTTCTCTGTCAGTGGGTTTTTATTCAACATCATCTCCATTCCGTGTTCCAGCAACTGCTGTTCCTATCAGTGGGTTGTCTAGACACAAATGTTGGATGAAGGAAATTCACTGCGACCATGGGGAGTACATTTTGTTGCATAATATAGAAAATGAGAAGTTAACTCTTTTTTTCTAACACTAACACTTGGACCCACCATTTATTTTCTAAAAATTTCCTGTCTCTGTGTAAAAAACTATACCTGGTTAAACCCTAGTTATAATGTATTTCTTTGTAAAGTTATTATAAGAGTTTAGGTTAAACAAATGTGACATATCATACTAAGATACTTGAGGAGGATAAAGATAGGTAGGCTTTATTAAAATGAATATTCTTGCTTGAAAGTAGAAATTATGGGTAACAGCTGCAGTCTATATTAAGTCCAAGAGTCAAGAGTTATTAAATATTAATAATATCTGCACTTTGTACCTACACTGGTAAAAAAATAAATTAACAATTGGTCAATAAGTCATGGAGTTGGATGGATTGCTCCAAATATTATTTATACCAGCTTCTGTTTCCCTTTATTTCTTACTATTAATGTGTTTTCTATTTGTGAGTGGAGGAATTTTTCTCTACTTTTGGATAAGTTTTGAATTCCAAGAATTCCTTAGTGATGTTTCAGTGGTTATTAATGCTGAGCAAAAATCAAAGTCTAAACATAAAGAATAAAGTAAATGTCAACCTTAAATTTAGACTAAGTGTTAGTTCCGGTAATGTTAGTCTTTGCAAGCAAAAAAATTAAAAAATAAAATCTGTAGATGCAAAATGATATCTATAAAGACAATTTAAAAGCCTTCTCTTCATCTATCCACATTGAATCATGATGTCATCCTAATCCATGATATGCTTACGTATAAAGGTAAATTCTCAAACTATTAAATAAGTGTCTCTATATACTCTATAGAGTGTTTGATTTTTTTTTTGAAATAACTCTCTTGTCCATATGTAAAAAAAGGGTTTTCCCCACCACTTTTCATTTCTTATTTAATGCAATACTATAGCTTAGGGCAGTGGTGGCAAATATATAGCACTCATGCTGCATTAGGCCTGCATAGCCCTCTCTGTTGGCATGTGAGCCAAGTCATTGCAGCATCTGAACAGGGCACATAGGGGCTAATAAAAAGGATTGATCAGCTGAGCTAGTAGGTTAGTGCTACCAGGGGCGGGCTATGGTTTTTGCAGTCCCATCCCTCAAAAAAACTCTGCAGTTGGTCAAAAATGCAAACACCCCCCAATATATAAATTTATCAGTCTGTGGATTAAAATCTATGGACCCCAGAAAGATATACCGGGTATAGGTTTTACACTTACCGAACCCTAGACTGTGACAAATTATATGAATGCATGTAATAGTACAGATTACATTTATTGTGCCCAATGCAAACTTTTACCATTTGATAAAAATTTGTTTGTCTCATTAAAAGCTGTAGTATTTTTTATTGTCTTGTATTGTAAGTTGTTGTCACTAATTTGGAACATCAGTTTTGAGATTTAATTGCAGTATTGGCACTTTAAGATGAATAATAATATGTTCACTTTCTAGGGCATAATTAAAACATTTAAATGACTCACTGCACCAAAAAATTTTCTGATTTGGCTCTTTACTACAAACATTTGCTATTACTTGCTAAAGCTTATAACTGCTTCTTTTAGTTAGGTATTTAAAAAATTTTGTCAAGGTTTAAAATTTTAATAAATAAATTGCATTTATAACAAGTAATTACATAAATTCTTAGACAGCTAATACATAAATTTAAATATATTTTTCTTTTTTTTTTTCTAAACAGGGCTGAAATTGTAATTGTCTCCAAGACCTTCAAAAAATTACAGGGCCTTGATTATTCGTATAACATTATTCAAAAATATGAAATTTCTGCATGCTAAATTACTCCATAGAGTTGCTGCACACTCTTCGATAACATCATGTCACAGTATTTCAAGTACTTGGTTCTATATTTATGACCAAAGCACAAGACTTTTTTCAACACAGCAAATAATTATCCCTGACACAAATCACCGTTCTTTTCTTAGAGGCCAAAGTGTTCTAAGTTTATCAAATATCTCATGTCATTATCATTGTGGATTTCACAACAAAACACACACCATGAACAGGTCAGCCTCCACTAATGCACTGTACAAACAAAGGTCATATTTAAATGTGATGAGTATCATGCATCAAAGCCTATTTCAAAAGAGACACAAATCAAGCAAGAAACAGTCAAGCACTGATGAAGTGAGTTCAGTTGACCATCTCAAAATTACTTTTAGTACCGTAACTTTCTGAATAATAATTGTTGAGATTCACTGAACGCCATGTTGAAATGTTATATGAGTTGTGATTAGGTTATGTCCCAGTTTGATTTATATGGAACTAGATGTTTTGATAGGCGAGTGTGATGAGAAGGGTTGAACAATATGGATGTGGCATGATAAGGATTTTAGTAGGAAGAATAGAGATGTACAGTGCCATGTACTGTGGTACCGGTACTAAGATTATTTAAGGTTCTAGTGTACTTAAGATTTAGTATGCAATGTGTCATGTATAAGTAAAAGTTCTTTGTCAGGTTGTAGTATTAAATTAACTTTAGAAACACAGTGTTCGACCCTGATGAAGCAAGTTTGTCAGCTTTGCAGATAATTGAAGCAATTGTCTAGAAAACTGTTCTTAACACTAAAAGTTTTAGTATGTTATTGTTTTGAATTCATTTTGATTTTTAATGTACAGTTTAAATTAACTAATTAACAATTGTGTTCAAATCTTCTGTCATTTAATAATTTTAAAAAAAGGAAATACAATGTTATTGGAAACTATCCGATGGTGTGAAAGACAGCATGCGAGGCCAGTTACTAGTACCGGTAACAATCTCATATCTCGACACTAAACTTGACCAAATCTAAGCATTAATGCTTAAACAACTTTTGGTTATAGATTTGTATCTTGGAAAGTAGGAGTTACCCAGTATAAAAGAGTGTGAGTGTGTATGGGCAAAGGTGAGCAGAAAGACTTTGAAAATTATTATGATGATAATTTTTTAAAGGTAAGAAATTTAGAGCCTTGTGAAGTTGTACTTGTATTGTATTATGGTACTGAATAATTATTTATTTGTTCTAATCAGAATTTGTCAGACTCTGATGAGGATGAACTTGAGGAGGATGATTTTGATGCACCACCAAAGTTCAAAGTTTTGAAAATCCATACGCCTTCACTGAGATCTGATGCTATAATTAGTCATTCACTAGATGTGGCCAGGAAGTAAGAGGATTAAAAAAAAAATTTAAGATATTTTATTAGAAATTTGTACGGTACTTGAAAAGGACAGGTGAATATTAAAATGTAATCCATCTGTATCAAATTATTGTTTTCAGGTATTTTATTTATATTTTATCCCTCCCTGAGATGGCTGGGCCGATCTATTGGCCTATGATGGAGTAGCGAAAAAAACAATAATTGAAGCCTCAAGATTGGCTGGGTAGTCTTCGTACCAGCAAATTAGATTCTAAATTAAATTGCTTCTTACATATTCCTGCAATCCTGGCATTTTAATGGTGTCCTCCGTTTATTGTTTTCTAGATTGTGTTATGTTTAGGATTTTTTTTTGTGTTGCAATAGTTGCAAGTAATATCGTAAAATTCTAAAATGTTTGACAGTGACAGTGACACTGAACAAACTGTCCTCACTGATTTTGATATTCTAGCATTGAATCTGACACTGATGGAAACAACCAGGAAAGTAAAAGTAATGAAGACGATCAAAATAATGATGTTGACGATAATGTTGTGAACCTTGGATTTAGAATTAGGGTCCTCAACTGGATAGAGACGACCCATCTGATTTTTAGAAAATATAAGCTCCCCATTTGAGTACTTTATGCTATTTTTACACTAAATATCACTCAAATGTTTATGAGAGAGACCAATAGGTATGCAGACAACTTTCTCAGTAACACCCAGCTTCAGAGAAGGTCCCTAGGTCATAAATGGGGGCCTTTTACAGTGTCTGTAGCAACTGAAAAATAGTAGGGGCCAGGAAAACAAGTGTTAGGACTTATTCAAGCTTCATCCATTAAAAAATTCACACAATTGATACAAGTAAGTTGTGTTTATTCTAAGTTTTAAAAAAAATTACACTTGTAAATTATGCAATTCAGGTTAGGTCCTTTGCATAAAGATTGAGATTTCAGTTTTATTTATAAAGATTGTATTATTTCATTCAATGTTCTACAAGAATATATATAGTTTTATATATGTAAAGGAAATGATTTTTAATTTTTTTTTGGCACAGACACTCCAAAAGGGCTCCATCCCAAAAGGGTTAAAAAATATGATTAATTTCAAGTTTATATTTTTCCAAACTAAGTGCATATTTTTAGTTAGGGGCTATCCTCAGTTGACATCAGGCATATAGGACACATAAACAATATTATTTTAATTTCCTCCCTTGGTTACCAATAAAAGCTTGCAGCAAGAAATGTTTAATATCCTGCAAATTTTTTCCACTGCCAAATTATGTAATTACAACGTTATCATCCTATAAATAGTTAATTTTTTGTTTGTTTTGAAACAGCCGATTAGAGGAAGCGTTCTTTGGTTCTGGAATTCTTCTAAATGGTGCTAAAATGACAAAGAAAGCTGCAAAGGTATGTCATTCTGCAATGATAATGTCTTTATTAATTGGAAAACATTCTACATAAGTTGGTGTGGAAAGGAAACTGTATCTATGTTTATTCATATATTTTACATATATTAATGTATAGAGTTTTTCAATCACTGTTAGCCCCAAGTTGTCCCTTGAAACTTTTAAACTAATTAAAAGAGATGTTATGACTGCATTAACCAAGCTGTCTGGGACTATGTTGTCAATCGATTGGCTGAATGAGACATTATTGGGCTATGTCTTATTCTGTTACTTGATGAATTTGTACACAATGAACGATGCATGTTTCTTGTCCATAATTAGTTAAACAGATATGAGGGACGTGATTCTAAAATTTAGGAAATTATGTTTTTTTTAAAAGCTAAAAACTGCATTAATGATATAGAAATGATTATAACTGGTATTTATTTTTCTAAATTATGTGTTACATTTCATGTGAGTTGCATCCATTGAATGGCATTATTTTGTAATTACATCATTATGTAATTCTCTAGTTATTAATTAAATAATCATTTTAAAAGCTATTTACCCAATTTTCGTTCGATGAGGAATAACATTTTTCTCAGAACTATTTGGGAATATAAATAATTTATTAAACTTAAATATGTTCTACTACCTTATCCACTAAATAACAGAGGCTACCTGAATGGAAAATTATTTCCAGTAATATATTAAAAGTACAACTATAATATTTTTGTTTTAAATCTTTTTTTAAGGGAATTTAAAAAAAAAAAAAATTATCAATCATTTCAATAACAATTTGTACAACTTCCAGGTAAAGATCTCCATAAGTAGCATAAAATTTATGACAAAGTGTATCATTTTAAAATTATTTAAAACTAATTTTCCTAGCAAATATCAAAGTAAACAATGTCGTGGTGTTGAAAGATTTTCACCAGTTATTTTGTGTACGCCTAACAGATGGATGAGGGTGACTATGCTGATCTGGTTTTGGAGAAAGTAGAAGATCAACTAAAAGTCAAAAGAGTCAAGCTTCTTAAAATTTATCCTGAGAAAACTTCCAATGACAAGTTTACAGTGAAGATTAGAGTGTGGAAATCACCATTCTTAGTGGCTAACCCCAAGAAGGAACCAAGAGATTCATGACATTACTTTGTCAACAAAAAAAAAGACCTAGAGATTCATGACATTACTTTGTCAAATAAACAAAAATATTGTTTACCATGAATAAAAACTTCACTGAATAAAATATAACTTTATTGTCTCGAGTAAAATACTTCATTTTATAATAGAAGCGCATGGCTCTCTGTTGAAGTGTTTGTTTTTTTAACATCACAGTAACAGATTAAATTAGCTTTAATAAAAATACATATTAACAAATTTAGAAACTTTTGTCTTATAAAATAGTTTTAATATTTTTTAAAATAATAATTTCAAATGAATATAAACAATTTGCTATTTCAGATTTAATATTTTTAATAAACTAATTTTAGATAAACTAATTTTTAATAAACTAATTTTAGATAAACTAATTTGTAATAAACTAATTTTAGATTAACTAATTTTAGATAAATTAATTTTTAATAAACACTCATTTTGAATAAACTAGTTTTAGATAAACTAATTTTAGATAAACTAATTTTAGATAAACTAATTTTTAATAAACTACTTTTAGATAAAGTAATTTTAAACAAACTAATTTTAGATAAACTAATTTTAGATAAACTAATTTTTAATAAACTAATTTTAGATAAACTAATTTTAATAAACTAATTTTAGATAAACTAATTTTTAATAAACTAATTTTAGATAAACTAATTTTAAACAACTACTTTTAGATAAACTAATTTTAAACAAACTAATTTTAGATAAACTAATTTTAGATAAACTAATTTTAGATAAACTAATTTTTAATAAACACTCATTTTCAATAAATTAGATTTTAATAAACTAATTTTTAATAAACTAATTTTAGATAAACTAATTTTTAATAAACACTCATTTTTAATAAACTATTTTTAATAAACTAATTTTAGATAAACTAATTTTTAATAAACTAATTTTAGATAAACTAATTTTAAACAAACTAATTTTAGATAAACTAATTTTTTATTATTATTTATTATTATTATTAGAAACAAATAAGGAACTATCTTAAGCATTTTATATGCGTTTGAAAGTTGTGAAAATAATAATTAAAATTAATTTTGCTGGCATCCGTCCGTCCACAAGGTGACGATGGTGTGGAATTCGCAGGACGAAATCCACAAGGCCTGGGATTATTCTTCTAGGATTATAAGCTGGTTCCCAACAGCAAATCACCTCTCTCCACGCCGCTGGATAACCCCAAGGGAACATCAGCTTGGCACCAGTGGCGTCGCAGGAGTTGCCGGAATGTTTCATTGTATCAATGTTATCCGCCTATCGGGATTTGAATTCAGAGTTTCATTCTCTTAGATGGGTTGCCGTCCAAGGTTAGCGAGTTCCATCCACCCGGGATGCTGGTGGTGTTTTTGCTTGCCTGAGCTTTGGTGGGGATTGAACTCCAGACAATCAACTTGAGATTTGCTCAGTTTAGACCACTCGGCCACCCAGCACCCAAAAATTAATTTGTTCTAAATAATCACGCAAATGACGTCATAGTGCGAATAGCCTATTTAGCCAAAGCTAAACTAAAAGTTCTCTGATTTAATAAAAGAGCTTGACAAAACTGTACATTCCCCTTCTTAAAAGTAAAATTAATAAATAGCATTGATTGCTTTTTAAATTGCTAAACTTAAATACTTGTTAAGCTTTGTATTTTTAACATTTAATAAGTTTGGCATACTGGGCACTTGCCCATGGCTTCATGCCTCTATTCATACCTATGCTGTATAAGAAATTCAACCAAAGAAACTACAATTTCGGCGTCAACAAACAAGTCGTTAACTTATTCTACAGTCCCTACTTAATTTCAATATTACCTGCTGGTGTGGGAATTCATTGTCTGATATTAAACACCGAATAAACAGAATAATCAAGAAAGCTAGGAACATAACACAAACTAAACATCCTTTACTCGAAGAACTATTTGAAGAAAGATATTATTGTAAAACTAAAACACATTTTGGATGATACATCCCACCCTCTTCATCACAGATACTTAGGATCGGCCCGTTCGGGCTAGGACTGAAAGATATAAAAATTCTTCTGTTCCCTAATCTGTACGAATTTACCAGCGTGCTCCACCAGAAGTCACAAATCTTAATGAGAACTAATAAGTCCCTGATATGGCTAAGAGAATTCATTGAATTTTTTTTTACTAGTGAAATAACTCAATATAAATGTATTCTGTTCAAATTGTTTAATTTATGTGCTGAACAGAGCCGTGTCGAGAAAAGCGACGATTTTAGCGTAACTGTGTGAAGTGCATGGGATTGTGTCGTTTCATTCACCATTAAGGGCCTTTTTTTTAAAAACGGTTTTGATGCCTGGGTTGATTGACCCTTTCGCCCCTTCGCACGAAAGATGCACAGGTGGCCTCAGAGCATTTCTTTGCCCAGGGCCCCAACTGCTGTAAAGACGGTCCTGGTCCCGACAAGAAATGAGAATCGAACCGTCTTTAAGCAGTTCGGTTCAGTAACAGCTTAACTTCGGTTCAGTAACAGCTTAACTTCGGTTCGACACCCAATGAAAGTCTGCACGTTCGATAATTGTCGCAAATTTAAATTGGTTTGGTTTTTAATTTAAATAAAATAAAGGATAAATTAGAATCTATAAACAAAAGTTTTTGAAACATAAATGTACTAAAAATAGAAAAATACAATGTTTTTAGTTATAATAATGACTATATTTATATTATATTTGCTAATAATAGTACACTGTTTTTTTTAAATAAATAATAAATGAAGGTATGAGTTACCAAAGTGAAAATTTTCACTAAACACTCCCTAAAAACAAAGAATTTCGTATAAATCATTTAATAAATGTAATATCGAGCAATGGGGTGGGGGTGGGGTTTAACATTTGACAAAACAATCATTCAATTGACGCACTTTATAAGAATCGCAATTAGTGCCCCAGCCCCCCTCTCCAAGGCTCGCAACCCCAAGATTTTTTCACAGCTCTGAACATGGGCGCCCGCAAGTAGTGGCAAGGTGGGGCATTTGCCCCCCCTCCCCTGGATTGATCGATTAAAATTTTTTTTTAGACAAAAATAGACAAAACATTTATTAAAGTAAAGAGAAAATAAAGAGAAAGCATTTTGTCCCCCCCCCCCCCTTTTTAGAAAATATTCCCCCCCCCCCTAGAAAATTTTCTGCGGGCGCCCATGGCTCTGAACTACATTAATATTCTAATGACCCACCCGCTTTTACACCGCAGATTAATTTCACTATTTCAGAAAAAACAAAAGAAAATATTAAGCAATGAAGAATCCGAGACAACAGCAAGAAAAATGTGAAAAACATAAGTAGGTGCGAGATTTAATACAGGCAAAACGGGACGGAGGAGAGGAAAAGTTAAGTCCACTGTGATTGCTCGTAACGAGGAGTGGCGGGGGACAAGGAAAATTATGCCACAAATGACGTAAAATGCAGATGGACTACGGTACGTCACTAGGCTAAATATTACTGTTGCGAAATCTAGTGATTTGTTTTCGAAAACACATAGCAACATATCGATAGTAACGAAACAATGAGGTGATATTTTTATAGCCTTTTGAAAATAACTAGAAATGATGAATTCCGCAGATTTTTAGAGGACTGCTGGCTTTATTTGGGATATTATTAAAGAATTTCAGGAATATTATTATAGAATTGGTGCATAAATGTCCGTACTTTCTTTCAAGGTACTCCCCCCGTACGCAAAATCAACTCACATTTACGTATGTAATATATTATGGATGACCTTGAGCTTTTTTTTTTAAAGCTACTTAGGGGCCATCCATAAATGACGTCACGCGTCTAGGGGGGAGGGGGGTCAGATATTTTGACGAGGGGGAAGGGGGGGGACCTCAAGCAATGTGACGTCACATGAAAAGTAGAATATTGTAGTAAAGAATTGCACGTAATAACCCTAAATTACATACATTTTTAACATATTCTTTAATACAACAATCATCATTTTATTTTTAAACTAATATCACTGAGAGAAACAGTACAGGTATGTGAGGTCCGATCAAGTTACAAGACACCAAGGGGATTGGACTGGGGGTGTTGTTGCAATGCCAGTTGTGAGAATTTACGGCTATATGTGGACTCAGGAGTCATAGAATTTGACCAGGGGAAGTGGGATTGAAAGATAACAATGGTTGCCCTTGGGGTGGGTGGGTGAGTGATGGTAAATGCTCTAGGACAGGGACCGGGGGTGGGGTGGTATCTTAGTACATGCTCTAGGGCAGGGATTCTTAACATTTTTGCAGCCCTGTAGGCCCACTCCCTTTTAAACACCCCCCCCAAACACGTATAAATTATATTGTAATAAAATTAAAAATAATTAAACAATTTAGTTATCGTAGTTTTATTTCTTTCATTAACTTTATAAGCAAGGCAAAAAATTACAAATAAAAGCAATGCGCCAAAAAAATTCACAAGAAAGACATTTAGTGCTGCTAATCAAAATGCATGCAAACTAATTTTTTTTTAAAGCAGCAACAGCTAGCAATGGCATCAATTACAATCAGTGGCGTAGCTAGGGTTGGCGTCACCCGGTCCATTAAGCTCGTGGTGTCAACCACCACCCCCCCTCGACTTCCACGATGTAATTCTTCTTGTTTAACTTAATCCACGGTATTGAAGGTCAGGAGGTAAATGTATTTAAGAACTGTGACATGTACTTAGAAACGCCCATTGTTATTATAATGTTATCAAAGGATAATTTTACTTCTCAGAATTTAGATAATTATAGCTTCCTGTCACATACAAAAGTTACCGAACACTTTATGTGGCGTTGAAAAATGATCAAAACGGTGAGTTTCTGAGCTAATAATAAAGTAACCTAATTGCTGACGCATCCAGTGGCGTAGTGAGGGGGGCAAGGGGGGCATCATGCCCCGGGCGCTACTCACAAAGGGGCGCCAAATGGTATATTATACTATAATATTGTATGGTTTTCGAATGGGGGGGCGCTAAAAAGGTATTGTGCCCCGGGCGCGACTTAAGCTCGCTACGCCACTGGACGCATCACCTTTGAAATTTAAAAAAAAAACGCATTTTGATTGGTTAAATGAGTGGAAAATATACGTGTCATCTGTAATCCTTTTGTGGATTTCGGTTAGACCGAGCAGTGTTTGCTCTGTAAATACGCAATATTTCAATTTGTTGTCACCCCCTGAGATGGTGTCACCCATGTGTGGTCCGCCGCCCCCTAGCTACGCTACTGAATACACTTTTCTGGTCTTCCACACCTCAGGGCTGGGGAGGTACTTTTACCGCTGGATAAGAACCACTGTTATAGTGAAATGTACCTGATACAGGTGCAATAATTTGATATCCACGGAAGGTGAATTTCTTAAGGGGTTTGTAAAGGACAGTAGTGGACACATGGATTTTAAAAAAAAAAGGGGGGGGGGTGTGATGAGATTTGTGACATTATATATTAGGGGGGGGGGGTCTAACTTTTTGTGACGATTTGTGACGATGGGAGAGGGGGGGGGTCAAAATCGGCAAAATTTGCGTGACGTCATTTATGGATGGCCCCTTAACACAGCTACTATCGCAATGTATTACAATGATCACTTAGAGTTAATAACATAATTATCAGTTTCTAAATTTGAAATTAGATACTTACTAAAATATGAAATATTTTTATCCGTAAACTTATCCTACTGAGCCTACTGCAAATTTTCCAGTCAAATAAGTATTAAAAAGCCTGACGTAGACCCCATTACATCGAATCATAATTTAAATTAGATTAACGTTTAATAAAAAACACACACACACACTTTTGTGAATAGAACAAATTAAATATATGATAATATATGATGTAAAAGTTAAAACATTATTTTTCTTTAAAGAATGCTTAGTCTATAATTATTTGTCAATAAAATTTAAGAGTATTGACGAAAACTGCGGTTCTTAATTTGTGAGGGGGTTGAGAGGGTGGGGGTGGGTGGAGAGACATTTTGCAGGATCACAATTATAGTATAGATGTCTACGTTGTTTTGTGTCGTAATTTTAATTTAAAAAAAAAATCAAAATTACTTAATATAATATTGGCCTACTTACTACTCTAGGCCTAATGCAAATTTGAAAGGCTGCTTCGGTGATTCAATAGTAGCACGGTCCACATACATTATTGTTAAATTGATAAGACTCTTTTATTGATCCTACTAATAAATGGAAAAACGTTTTTTGAATGATGATGATGATTTAGTGATTTTAAAGCGCTTGTGTCCATGCTATTTTAGCATGTTCACAGTGCTCTGGTGTCCTAAAATCTAAAATCTATTTAAAGAAAAAAGTCTTTAAATGGTTCTTAATAAGGACTTTTTTTATCATTTTCAATTTCCTTCAAAGATTGATGCAAACTGTTCCACAATTTTGGCACAATAGCCTCAAAATTCGACCCGATCTTAGGTATCTGTGATGAAAATGGTGGGATTTACATGGTATCCTCCAAAATTTGTTTAGTTTTACTTTACAAATGCATATTTTTTATATTGCTTCAAATATTTTTTCAAGTTCAAGCGCAGTGAGTTTTGTTTTCATATTCATATTACTTGCTTTCTTGATAATATGGATTATATTAAATTTGAATGTTAATAATATAATGTCATTTGTAATGTCATTTTAATAATACCATAAGTTATCTCAATCACGTTGCCATTGTCGTTGACATGTCATATTTTATATTATGAAATTTCATTTGTGAATGTGGAAAAATATTCGGTATCTCGGAATCAACGCTGAATTCACTGGGATCTCGGTGAAGAGCAAGTTATTTTTTCAGATCCAAATTCAAATGTGAGAAATAGATTTTTGGGATTCGCAACAAAAGAATTCAATGTAGCCAAGATAGACTCTAATCTTGTGATAATAAAGATTTGGTCGTTAAAATCTGCTCAGAGAACTCTACCAAGCTAACGAATTCTACTTCCATCAACCGACGCTGCCTTAACTTAAAATAACTCATCCAATGACAATAACATTTCAATAACAACAACCAGTCTCATTCACTGATTCACAGTGACGGTCTCACTCGGTGACCGTTTCAAGTTTAGTGTGTCGGTCGGTACTACCATTCACAATTCAATCTGTATCACATTTTGATTGTTGTTGATTGTGATGTGATGCAGACCGCAATTCAGTAAAATGTGCTGAGTAGTCATGTACTGACTAAATGGCGCTGAGCAATGACTGTCACGGCGACTATCATGGAATATCATTAGGCCCTATTTATTATTTGACCAAGTAGGTTTAAATTTAAGTTTTAGTAAACTTATTTTTTTATGTGGAGGAGCCTGTTTACTACTTATACTATTATATAATATTTTAACACAAAAAAGACTATGAGTCTAAGTTCTAAGACAGCAACAGTGTCTCAGAGTCTAGGCCTAGACTCAGTGATTAAGGAAATGAGTAAAACAAAGTAGGCCTATGTACTATGTAAACGTGTCGGTAGGAAGCCATGGTTGGGGAAAAAAACAGAATTAAATTAAAAAATAGCACTTAGCTTAGCTAAAAAGTAGTATCCGAGAGGGCAGCAAAAGAATTGTGACAGAAAATAAGTAGGTGAGGCAAAAAGGGAAAGTGTCACAATCACAATGTCTTATAAATTATAACAGAGGCGTAGTGGTTCAAATGATAGTGACTAGACTAACTAATACTTTATTATACATGGTGACGATCACAATAATAATAATAATAATGGGTATTACTTGAAATTGGTCTACATCTCTGCCTAACATACTAAATCCAAAAACTCTTGTAATTTTTCATAAGTATTTCAATACACTATAAATCTTCATTTAAACACAAATGTTTCTGTTCAATATACCTTCCTACACAAACTTCATGAATTCAACTGTCATATTATTTAGACTCCATTTTTCTCTTCTTGCTCGCCACCCATAGGCCAGTTTTCTGTAAGTCCCAATACTCTATATATTACATAAGTAATAATTCCCATATAACTTATCTCCCATATAATTATATCTGTGACAGAAAGAAAAGAGGAGAAGTAAGTCCACTTTGATTGTTGTCATGATCTGGAGGGGTGGGGCAAAGGCCCAACACATGAATGAAAACATGACAATCATGCCATGTGGTGTCAAGGTTCTATAAGTCTAGATAAGCTTTTTTTCCAAATTCACCCAGCTGGGTGTGTTTGTGCTGGTCACTATGGCACTATTGTAAAATCTCCTGTGCCCTTGTGGTCACTTCTATTGAATTTTAGAGAAGGGACACTGCTTATCTTGTGTAATGTTACGTAGGTGTTCAGTACATCTGTCGGAGAGTTGGTTTCCTGTCTCCCCTATGTACAACATCTTGCAGCGTGGCAAACAATGGCGTAGACAACATTGTGGCTAGTACAAAAGAAACCGTCCCTTATCTGAAAACTGCCCTTAGGGAAGGGTATTTGTTGAGTCTGGATGACAAAAGGAAAATTGTTACAACAGCTACATCCACATGGTTTGGTCCCAAAGTGGGAAGGGGCAGCGTTGTTGCGACTTTGCACAAGGACATCTCTCAGATTTTTATCATGTCTGAAAACAATGAGAGGCGGGGAATAGAAAATGTCATGTGTGTCAGTGTTGGCGAAGAGTATGGCAGTAATGGCAGTCTTTTTAAGGAAAACACATTTGGCTATTAGATTGTGAGGATGATAAGTGAGAATAGGTTTGGTCCTGTCAACATTGTTGCTCGGGCGTGACCTTAAGGCATCAGCTCTGGTAATATTCTTAACCTTTTGAAGGGGTGATGAAAGTACTGTCTCCGGGTAGGACCTACATCAGAAATAGTGGATAATCTCAAGTGCTTTGTCCCAAAATTGATCCTCTGATTGGCAAAGTCGATGAAACGAAGTAATTGAGAAAAGGGAATAGAATCTTTACAGTATTTAGGGTGGCAGGAAGAGTAGAGTAAATAGCTGTAGCTGTCAGTAGGTTTGAAAAAGGCGGAGGCATATCAAATCACATCTGTAGCTTTATGAAAATGAAGTAGTACAAATTCAGGAGATTATATTTCTTTTTATTGTGGATTTATTATTAACAAAATATTTTAAAGTAGTTACAACAAACAATTACTTCAACCCAACATTTTGATTTTTCTTCTTGTTCAAAGCCAATTGTGAAAAATGGGTACTCCCCTAAAACTAAATGTAGAAGAAAGCTTATCTAGATCTGGTAAACTGATCACTGATGTTTACTACAGGACACTTTCACGCCAGGTGGTAAACAGTGTATGGGATCAAGTGAAAGATAAAAAAGGTAGGTTTTTGTTACATTTTACTGGGTCTGGCATGTTCAGAAAGTATTTATTAGCATCAAGAATTACTATTTCTGTCAAACTTTCCTCTTTGCCTTTACTAGCTATATCTACTTGGCATTGCCCTTTACCCAAAAGTTGTTTTTAATAGTGTTTTGCAATTATTTAGCAATCTAGTATTCGTAATAGTATAGGTTCCTTGTATTTTTTTAATCTCCTGCAAATATTTATCACATTCAATTACCAATATTCATTTATAACCAGGAGTGCCACTTTTCCGGATTATCCCAGAATTCTGGATTTGTGAGGCTAAATATTTTTCAGCTCCGGATTTGCTAGTTCAGTTTATTCAAATATGGAGTTCAGTTTATTCAAATATGGATTCCGGGTTTTAAAAAAAAAACAATGTGTAAGAACGCGCGAAAGCCTACTCAGCGTGAGCGCGTTCACTATAAATAAAACATGTACTGCGACCCCTAGCTCTTGTTTGCAAGCCTCTAACTTTCGTTTATAATCATTGCACAAGAAATTTTTTGTACAGTGTAAGAATTTTATGAGTTTTGTTAAGTTTCAGGCTTTGAAAAATTTGGAAATGAAGTTTCAGGTTTCAAGAAATTTTTAGACAGTGATTTCAGGGTTCACAGCTTTCAGTGAGTGGCACCCCTGTTTATAACATGTTTTTGAAATTTCCAATAAAAATTTGTACAGAGTTTCTAAAAAAAAAAGTTGAAATGGTATTATTTTTTAATTTTGGAATGCAAAATATAATGCCACCATTGCTCCCAACCAGTGGATTCATATAGTATGGTAAACATCATTCTTGTCATATTTTATTCACATCTCTGCTGTTGAACATTTAAATATGAGTACTTTTCCTGTAGCCAGGTGTTTTTTTTATAGTAATTACTCCATTTCACAGCGCCATTTTCAAATGATCAAATATCCTCTGAGCCTTCATTAGTTGAAACGGTTGAGGACAGTTACTTTCCAGATGTTGACTTAACTCAGAATGTGAGTATTTTTAATAAGTCATTGGAAATATTTTTAAAACTGTATAAAATATGTGTAAATTAAATAAAAACATGTAATGTAATTTTATGCTCCATTTAGGTTTTATTCTGAAATGTCTCAGACATTGCACCCTCACAGCCTGTGGGCTTCTGTCTCACAGCAGTGAACTATTTCACTCATTAAAAAATTGACTAATAAACCGAAACAATAATCTTAAAAATAAAAATTCAAATAAGCTTAATTTTCAGTATTTTGTATTTTTAAGCAATCAGATCTTGTGAAAAAGTGATAATTATGAACTTGTCATTATTAAAAAGATCCTAAAATGTATTTTATAGAGTAAAAAGTTTAAGACAAGATGCAACGTTGATGAAACAATGAAGCACATATCAGAACATATGGGGCAAATATCATTACATTGTCAGGTCAGTACAGTTAATAATTTAAATTATACAGCATATTTTACTTTTGCAATAAATACAAAGAAGTGACAGAGTTAATTTTTGGTCTTTTATTATTGTTTAATGACATCGGTTTGTTAGGTTTAAATGCCTGAGTCGTCAAGGCACCAAAATATCCTTCAACATTTTGGTATGGAGTTCAAAAATGCACTTTTCAATGACTGTTTTAAAGGTCTTATGGAGTAAACAATTTTTTATCTTTTTGATTTTTGTAAACACGGTTCATTGAAAAATTTTACCCTTTTTTTCCCCAGTGCTTTTATAAATCATGTTCCAAAAAAGATCTCACTAAAGCTGAAAGAAAGCATTTTCGTGCATACCATAAACTTCCTAAAAGGTCTAGAAAAAAAGGGGTAGGTAATTATTATACTTATACACTGCACAAAATTAATAGTGATACTAAGTAGATTTTATTTTGCTGAACGTTTCTATCCATTATTACTCAAATAGAGAAAGATGGATTTCTAAAGTTTTTAGGCTTTACTAAGATAATTTTTGTTAATAGCAGACCTGCCAACCCTTCCGATTTTGTCTGAATTCTACTGATTTTTTACCCCTTATTCCGACAAACCCTTAAAAATTCAGATTTTCCGAACTTTATAATTTTTCACCGCGTCATAAAAATACGAAAGCGAATTTTTTTTTTTAAAAATCGGATACGACAGGAAGTGGTGAATTCCTTTATTTTTACGTAGTGTCAACATGTCCGGCGACCGGACGAATAAGTTCTCGAGATATTCGCCCGGCTATTACTATTATATATTTAATGAAGTCACATGAGCGCCGTAACAAAGTAGAGCGATATATTGTCCGTCAGTCTTGTCACGTGACCGCTAAATAGTCGATCAGTCCGGTCGCCGGACGTGTAGACACTGCCTTGTTTTTATCGAAGCGAGCCGCGATCTCCAAATCATTCTTCAATTGTCAATTGATCTGATCGCGATTCATCCTTTTACTAGGCTAAAAATAATTCAGTTTTGTTGTGACTTTTTGTTTGTTTGTTAAAGTTTTCTTTATTAAATTTAAATGGATAAATGAAAGTGGTGTGTACAATGATATTAATAATAAACATACCGTTATTTTAACACACAAAAAAACAACGAACAACATAACGTTATACAACTGCAGCTAAAAGTGCAGTGAATCTACGACATCAAAGTCTAATTTCTTAGCTAAGGAATCGGACGCTTTATTGACCTCCTCTCTTATTGAAGGAAATATTTCTCCAGCCAACTCCGATCGTTCTAAATTTGATCCCAGAGTCAAAAAAAGTTTCCACATACACAGATTGTTAGAAGTGTGAAGAAAAATTACAATGAAACAAGGGCAAGCATGAAAGTTGCCCAAAGAGCTGTTGGACAAATGCAAAAAGGCCACTAGGGATAGGCAAGAAAACTGAACTCTTAGCAGCCTGTGTACATATGTAAATAAAATGGACATTTTGTCCTGTACTGTATAAATCTGTATATTTTTCTCATTTTCTTTGGTCTCTTCAAAGACAGTGGAGGTAACTTTATATTTCTTTATTTACTAAAAAAAAGTCTTGTGCATTAGTTTACAGATCTTAAACCAAAGCCCCCCCCCCCGTTTGCGCATCCTGGGGGCAGCGGCCCCACTTTCCCCCGCATGCACCACCCCTACAGATTTTTTTTCTTGGCAGGTTGGCAGGTCTGTAATAGTGAGAAAACCAGGAAATGAGTGCATTATGTAGAGTTTTTGTTTAATTAGTGTAGAAGATTTGTGGAGCAATAGCAATTTAATTTTTTTTAATACTTTCCTTAAAATCCCACCTTCTTTCCATAATTTTGCAGAAATCTGGTAGATATCGGAGTGGCAGTGAATCAGGCTCATCATCAGGTTCTTCTGTAAAGAGAAATGAAAGAAGACCTTCTCCAGGAAAGCACATTAGTTTTGTTGTCCCATCATTTTTGAGTACAGCTGGTAAAAAGTCCAGTAAAACCCACAGAAAGGGCACTGGTTATCCTACACTACAGCCACCAAGAAAGGGCACTGGTTATCCTACACTACAGCCATCACTAACTGATGATGATGACAGTGCAGCAGAACTGCTTTATAAATTTGATGATCTTGGTAGAGCTAGTCAGGGAGAGATAGACACTGTTGCTGAGGCTAACTCTCGGGTTTCATTCAGTGCTACGCCTGCAGAGGTAAAAGTGCCAGGAAGCTCGAGACCACCATCTTTGGATTACAGCAGCACTTCAGATGAGACACCTTCGTCACCGAAATCAGGAAGAAATAAATCACAAAATGCTAGTCAGAATTTTACCAACCACTCTCAAGGAAATAACTTTTTCAGACAGACTAAGCTGGGTAAAGATCCATTAGCATCTTATCCTACTGATCACTATCGCAATGGTCATTTTATGAATCAAAGGAAAAAAGTAGAGGGACATAACCGCAATCTGGTCATGAAAGCACAGCAACAAAATCAAATCCTCAAGAAATTTTTATTTACATCATCTAATGAAAGCAACCCAAGTTTCAGACAACCCACAGAACTAAAATTTGAAAATGACCATGCCCTTATACCCCAAAAAGTTGGCGTTAATCTTTTTTCGGACACTTATATCCAAGGTCGCTCACTAGGCCCTTCAAGTTCATCTGCCAAGTCAACTCTGCCAGGACACGTTACCGTTGAGCAAGGAATATGTATAATCACCAATCCTGGCCAGTATATTGTGAGAAAACCAGGGCAGGGATCCAGCACCCATGTACTGCATGTGGAGCCGGGAAAGTTCATCAATCTTAATATACAAAACAGTGGCAATAGCTAATCCAATATTTAACTAACATTTTTAGTGCAATTAGCTTTACTTTTATCATAATCTTAACAATATTCTTTAAAAGTCATTGACACAAGTACAAAGTTAAAAAGAAACATAAGATATAATAGGTAGTGGTAAATATTCATATTTTGGAGCAAGTAATTAAGGAGAAGTTGAAATTTTGTTCTGACCTGTGTTGTGTACATCTTAATACAATTTTTTTTTAATAAAATGGCCTAAAAGTTTATGTTACCAAGGAAGAACAATATACAAGACTGACTTTGCTAATTTTGTTAGAAAGTGGTTTTAAATTTTGATTTCTTATCTGCAGTATGATAATATGGTTTTGTAGATTTATTAGTATGGTAACTTTTAAATAAATTTTTATAATTAAACAAAGAACCCCATTACATTTTAGTAGTAGTAATGAGACGTGAAAAAAATGCATGAACTGCTAAAAGGAAGTTTGTGCATTTTAAAAATCATGGATATGTGATAATGGTATATAATATTTCCTTAACAATCATGGCTTGCCATCTTAACCTTTTATTATATTCACATATTGAATAATTTTAGAATTTACTAAGTCATTCAAAATTATTATCATGATTTGAAAAAAAAACTTATGCAGTCTAAATTCATTAACATTGAACAATTCTTCAAATGTCCATAGTGATAATTGCTGATTTAATTTTTTTTAAAAATGTACATCATGAACATAAGAAATTATGTTCATTAAAAAACCATCTCTTGGCTTTAGAATTGGATAAAATCCTTACCTTTCTGAAGAAATTTTTAATGTTGCAAGGAACAGCTTAGTTCATATTTTATTTTATTTATACCTCTCTATTGTGTAGTGCATCATATTATTAGTAATTTTATAAATTTCACAAGTTATTCCCTTAAACATTGCATCTTTGCTACCGTACTCTAGTAAATAAATCACTGAGTTCTTTGATACATCTTGCAAAAAAACTGTTTAATATCAAAATAAAGACTGTTTATTATTTCAAGCTATTTTGCGGATTTTAATTTAATTTCCAACTAATGCTAATAGATACACAAGTTCTTTGTATATGTTTCATCATTGAAATAAATGCTAGATATTTAAATTTGATATTCTTAAGCTAATGTTTTTTGGGGGATAATTTTTTTGGAAGAAATGTGACAGTGATGAAAATACTCATGTTGCATTTACAAAATAACACAGGTACTCAGGTAATAAATATTATACTTTCCCTTCAAAAAAGTGTAGGCATATGCTTAAGTACTCAAAATGAAATCCTGCTGCTGCATGTATTTTATAGTTTACTTTACCAGATATCTAGTGGCATTACATATGATGTCTTCATTTCTTTTTTTACCTATGCTCTTTATGATCTAGTTTGTAAAATATTGTATATAAATATTTATAAAATCTTTACACCGTACCAAATAAAAAACAGATTTTACTCAAGAATTTATGACTCAAAGCTACCAGTGTTTATTTATTGTTGCTGTATTAAATAAACTGATGTTTATTCCCCCCTGTATTTACTGTTTGTTCAGTTGAGCATCTGCCTTCATTTTCTAAGTGCCCTCAAATCCTCAGTAAAAGTTGATGGGCACAAAATCTCTGTTGATATTTTTGTTGCTCTTAGTAAGTCCCAGTACATAACATTATTTTTAACACTTGTTGCTTAAGTCATGTTTGGAAAACATATTTTTGGTAATATTGGCTCAATAATTTTTTATGTTATATTTCAAGTCTCAAATCTTAACAAAGAATTGAAAAGATAGAATGGAAAAGAATGTCTTCATTTAGTAGTGATAAGTCTTAAATTTCTTTATTATTGTTGATAATACTGTTGTACCTAAAATAAAAAATATATAATAAAAACTTATTTACATGGTATTTAGACAAAAATAAACACAAAACGTATTTTTTAAAGCCTTAGTCAAAAAACAAACCAACCCATCAATCAAACATTTTTAGAACTGGATATTCTTTAGAAATGTACCATTTTCAACAGAGTAGAATGTAAAAAAATTACTGTGGACAGGAGCAACTGGGGACCAGATATGGTATGTTTAAAGCTGGTAAATAATACAGAAAATGATTTTTTGTACATGCATTTTAAAAGTCAAAACTATATTTTCATACAAGAGGCAATTGAAAAAAATTCAACCCCTTTTAATAATAGTTTTATTTTAGACTAAGAAATCATACTGTGTATTTTCTTTCAATCAGTTTTGCATTTCTGTGACTGCCTCAACCCAATACAGCTTTGTCCTGTTTAATGCTTGTTAACTCTTAATCTACGGCATAGATTCTCAACAATTTTATACCTAACAAGGCAGTTTTGAAGTGAAACATTTACAAATAACATTCTAAAATGTCTCAAACTATTTACTTTTCATCATTTCATTGCAGCCCAATGGCTGCAGGTTGGGAACTCTAATCCACATTTTAATATAATAAATGTTATAATAAAATAACGATATCTCGCAAAATTTGTAAACAATTTATAAAATGTTCAAAAGTAATACCATAAGTTAATCTTTTAAATTTAACAGCAAAGAAACAAATATATACATGGAATTTAGTTCTCATTCTTTATAATATTTAATATGTGGTTTAAAAGGGTACATATTTTTATTCTTAAAATAAATAAATATGATTTATAAAAGATAAAGTGTGAAATTGTTTGGGATTCAGAAACTGAATAACTAAAAGTTAATAACAGTTCCTTAAACCAGGTATGTGCAAACATTTTCAGCTCAAGAGCTGGACATTGAATTAAGGAGGTGGATGCTCCCCAGACAAAGTATTACATTACATAAATATGGCATCCACATTTCAATGTTTCTGCTATGCTAAGCATTTTCAACTGAGCTTTCCAATGATGAGACTAGTTGACAGATGAACTTGTATACTATTAAGTAAATGGTCCAAGTTATCATGTGTTTATTGATTGGACATTTTTTAAATTCAGTGAAATCATGTTATCATGCCCTTGGACCAGAGTTTGCTCAGTCATATTCTATTCCGTAAAAACTCAACACATACTCCAATAATGAAAGACACATTTAAAATAAAAATTATGCTGAAGTTATAAAAAATAAATAACTAGAAATTTTATAGAGAGCACAGAATTTGTGTGCAAAAATAAAGTTATTTAACATAAATAAAAAATAGAAAGTAAATAATTCTTTTTTTAAATCACTCATAGCCAAAGATTAGAAAGTCTTTAAATTAAAATTTTAAAGAAAAATTATTAGCTTAATCCCTCAAGCACACTGAGTAATGCTGCAGCTATTTTTTTTATTAACAAGGGCATTAATGGGGTAGGTCATTTGGTAACAACTTTGCAATTATCTTTATAAAACTATTCATCAGCTGCAAACCAATGCTAGAGAGTTAGACTGAAAAACTTTTATTTTATTACACCTATTTTGAAATGGATTATGGGATACCAGCATAGATTGTTTTAGCCATTTTGGATAAAAAATTATCTTGAACACCCTGATACCAAATTTAATGTTGAAAAATTAAAACCTTAGTTCTTGCCTGAGACTGTAACCAAGGACATAATATTACAACATCAAGAAGCTAACAACCTGAATAATAATAATTTTGCGTCAATGACTGCAACAATTATTATAAAAATTGACAGAATAGCTTTTATTGCTACTTTCGAAGCATTGAAGTTGATATTTTGTGATGTTTTTCTTACGTATCATGCTACAATGGGAAGAAAATACTGAATAACTTATGTCTACTTTAATAATTTCTTGTTCCTTATTTAAATCTCATAAAATACTAAATGCAACTGCCTCAATATTCTTACCAAAATTATTTTAAATGTTTCTTTACAGCAAAATTAATCAAAAGCATCATGAAATTTTCTAAAGATTTTTTTTATTTTGTTCGTCAATTGGATTTAAGCATAATTTTGAAAAAAAAGCTTAAGCTTAGGTTTTCCAGTGTAAAGGAATAGTTAGGGAACCTTGATCTGTTACCATTAGCAAAAATAAGACATGGTATCATATTTAGTAAGATAATAATAGTATTCTTAAAAAAGCTCACAATGCATTTTGGCTTAGTTGAGACATTAAATGTAATACTTTTACTAGGAAAACGCTGTTCATTTTAGATCCTCAGGGTTAATTATTTCATTAATGCATATTAAGTTAATATACACATGTAAATATTAAATAGATTATATTAGTAGCATACCAGCATACTTAACACAAAAAAAACCTCAAATTATGGTGTTATAAGAGCAAGCTACTATTATTAAAATTTTCCCATTTAAAAGTTTTTTTGTAATTATTATGTTTCCCTGGTTAATTCCTCAACCATGGCAGCCTAACAACTTTGTCCCCAGATGGCCACTCATAACGACTTTGATACTCGGTAAAGTTTGGAAGGAAGACATTGCTCTGTATTGGCCTTCCATAAATTGTAAAATCTGGAGAAGGATTGATTTTGAATTCTGATATGGCTCCATTTGTGTCAGGGGCTGTGTAACGCAACATATACTCTGTCTTTCCAGGAAATACAGTGTTAATTCCAGCCTGGTATTAAATTAGTAAGAAAACATTAATATTTTGTATAGTATTACATTCTAAATGTGTAAATTACTGCAGTAGGCTGAAGGTGAAACAAATATAAATAATGTTTTGGAATGTATAGCTTCTTCAAGTCTTTTTGGACTTCAATGTTCATACACCATAATGCAACTGATCAAAAGTAAAAAAAGCATTTTAAGTTGAAAATAATTTTAAAGAATATTTAATTAAAGAAAAATAGTTCCTATTAGTACATAAGTATATTTTTTTTATCAAGTTATATTACTTTCACAATGCTTTTTTGAAATATTTAGCTAATATTTGAAAATAAAAAAAGTTGTCTTAATATAAAAGAAATGTTTTAAAATGGCTCCACAAGGATATTTAACTAACTATGGAAGACATGACTATCTTGGTATAAACCCACTCAAGGTATTCTTGGTCCTAGTGAAGGGCTTAGGGGTTGTTAAAAAATTACATTATGCTCAGGGGGTCGGGGGGGGGGGGGAGAATTTGTTGATAGGGGGAGTGGGGGGTCAAACATTTGTGACGTTACTTTTTTTTAAAATCTAAAATGTTTATTTAATTAATTTTAAAAACATTAATTTGAGGTCGAAATTTGCCTCTGGTATTATAGGTACTATGTAACTCAGTCGCTCACACCTTTTGCGCATATCTAAAAATGATGCAAAAACTGTTGTGGCCATTTTAAATTCGGCTTGTGGATGACTTCATTTGTGTCATGTCATAGTTTTCTAATAATACTACATCTTAATCCATTATGGTAAAATGTTAAAGAATAAAATAAAATCTTAGTTTAGTTATGAAAATTTTATTTATGTTTTGATTTTTTTAGGTGTGACGTGACACTGGGGGGGGGGGGGTGTAAAGAATTTGTGACAGGTCTAAAAAGGCCATTTTTTTGCGTAACGTAATTTACGAACGACCCCTTACAGCTTGTAAAATATATGGCAAGTGAGGCCTTTCATCTCACCTGTCATTCCAATAACAGACCTGTTTACCCTCAAACTCATTCAATAGATTATCTTAATAGTAAAAAATAAACATGCAGTATTTATAATGTACACAGCTCAAAATCGTACATTGTATGCCAAAATCGTAAGAGTAGACAGTCTGCAATTATATTCTTTTGCTTACCTGTTCCTGAGGGCTGTTCAGTTCATATGGACGTTTCTCAGGTGGTATGATATTAGCATATCTATCAACCCTGTCATACTGTTCACAGGCATTCAGAGCATTCAGTGTTTTCACTTCATCCATCACACTTGATTGAAGAGGTGGTCCACCATTGAGTGGGACAGTAGACTTAGGATATAGTGAGTCTATTGTTCGATATCCTGCAAAATGTAAAGCATTTTATACATATTTTAATAATATCTAATTTAAAAGAAAAACTTATGGACTGCTGTAAAGCTTAAACAAAATGTGGTCATTGAAAAGTTAAATTCAGAGCTTTGCTCAATAAATGAAAAGAAAAGTACAAAATTTTTTTTTTAAAAGAAAGGCATAAGATCAACAGATTTTTAGAAACTACTATAGCTTTAAAAGACCTTATGAGGATCTTTATTGACAGCTTAAAAAAGTAACTATGCAGACCTCTTGTTACTCTCATTGGTGGGTTGACAGTTCCAAACCTCACTTGTTTCTTTAAAGCCCCCATGTTGGCAGGAGGCACACCTCCAAATTCACTGAACTGATTAGATGGTTCTCCTACAAACCGCATAGTCCTTTTCACAACTCTCTCATCAAGGGTTGGACTTCCCAAAGCTACAGAATTAAGTCTTAAGAATTTTATCTAGTGAAATATTGAACATGGACATTTCAAGTATTCTATTATAAATATGCTTACCGCCAAACTCATGTAGAGTTTTTTTATAATAAAGTACTAAACTAATTTTCTTCTTAAACAGACATAAAGGTGCATTATAAAAGATTGTGCAATCTCTCATTACACATACAAGTAAAATATATTGGAACTAAAAAAAGAACATTACAAATGTCAAATGTGATGTTTTTTAATATCTAAAAATGAACACAAGGTATCAATTTAACATACTAGTATGAGATCGTGTAAGATTGTTCATGAGTCCAAGTTCTCCAGCTTTATCCATCCATGTTGTCTTCATTTGAAATGGATCACGAGTGCCACGGCTTAAGTTATTACGATAGCCAGTATATCTGTCAGTTACTCCAATGGTATCCCCAAATTGTTTGATTCGATCAGCAGCATCAAATGTATAAGACTCCAATTCCTTAAGTTGCAGAATAGACAAGTTTGACTTAAACACGTTAATTTGTTAAAAATCTTCAGAGCCTTAACTATTTCATACACTACAAAATGAAAAAAAAAATATTTTTGTTTATTTCATGTGAGATTTAGCTTTATGGCTCTCTCAACATATAAATGTTATGGCTTTGAAAATCTTGTTGGTGGGGTTGGTAGGTAAGCTATTTATCTAAACCAGCAGATAGAGGTCTTTCAAAATAAGATTCCTTTTTGGTACCCGTCAAGCACTAAACTTTGCTGAAAAAGGTATCATCCTATCTAAAATTCTTCCAATGCATCATAACAAGCTACTTAAGCGATTCTATCCTTTTTTTAAAATTAACATTCTAAAAAATATTTATGTACAAAATCTTTGAATTTCATGTTCATTCCTTATCAAAAACACAGATCTTTAATTAGGGAGAAACAATTATTTTAAACACATAATTTCCTTTTTCTTCATGTAAATAAATAATGCATAAATGGATCATACAGAAAACTTGATATTAATTTATGCTCACATTTTGAAAAAGTAAAGATTTGTTACTGATATAGTTTACAATTATTCTTAAGAAAATAACTGTAGAGAAATCAAACCCTTTGAGCATTCTTCAGGACCGAAATGGTCCACTGATGTAATTCCCTGATTTGGTTTTCTTGTTTCCCATTAACAACACTATTAGCCAATCGATACTTGCACTCTTGAAGACAGATTCCAATTCTGTGAATGGCATTCATGGCACCTGATATCATTAAATTGAGAATTATTTTTATATTAATATTATATTTTAAAATTATAGAGTTAAACATAATTCAAACAATCCATTTGAGTTACTATCTATACATCTGTTAAAGAATTTACCCGTCAAAGACTTCATATTTATTTTTCAATGGTAGAATTTATTTTTTAAAACTTGAAACATTTATTACATTTGGGAAAAGACTGCGTTCAAGTTTGGTAGGAGGAAATATATGAAACAAGGTATGGGAAAACTTGAAAAAAGGGCACAGCTAGTATTAATTTGTTGAATTCCAGATAATTAATCTAATATATTATAATATAACTCAGAACATTTATTTAATTTATATATCAAAATCAATGTGTCAAATGTGCATTCTTCATCACAATTTAAATTACAACTTTGACAAAAGTTGTCATCTTTTTTTTTTAAAAAGTTACAATTTTTAGACAAACTAAGAAAGCTAGTGCATTCATATTATACTTTTCAATTTGAAAACAAATCAAATATTACATGCACCATTGTTCAAAATTCATGTTCTCAAAGAGCAATATATATGATACATTTTAAAACATTAAGTAATGCACCTTAAATTAAATATTATTTCTAATAATGTATTTAACCTGACAGATGCTGAGCAGTTTCAGCAGGAGTGAAATTCCCAGGTTGCTTTTGCCAGTTCTGAGAAGTTGTCAAGAATGTGTCATCTAAACTTAAATGCTCAAGTGCATTATTTATAACTGACATTTCTCTGGCTATCTCTTCAGTAACATAGAAATTTCCAGACTGTAGAATTTCCTACAAAGACAAAATAATACAATTATTTTTTCTTAATATGTTTCTTAAGTAGTTTATTCTCTTGTCTTATGTCAGCAACAATTATATACAGATCGTATAAACTGACCAGAAGAGTCTAGAAAAGAATCTCATATATATTAAACGAATGGATCTTTATTTAACTTGTATGCCTTTTTGTCCAAAAAATCAGCTTCCTCCAGAATGCTGGCAAAGCTATTCCTTTTCTTTAACTTAAACTCTGACAGTAAAATTGCTGACAGAGTTTGGAGCCCTTGGTCTTGACATTGAGTGACCCTATCAACTGTTTAATGTTGCATTTAAGAGCAGGAGTCAGCAAAATTGTGCCAAAGTATGATTTATAATTCAATCAGCATGCCAAAAACCTATATAAGTCTACTTGCTGGTGCATTTTTTAGCCATTTAACATTATGTTTTGGTCTTCCGCATGTCATGAAAAATCACGCTGTGGCCAAGTCTGGCACATGCGCTGCAAATTGCAGACCTCTTATATAAAGCATATCCTTTGTTAGTTTGATTTTCCATAAAATTACATAAGTTTTGTTTTAGGCTATTCATCTGTATATTGCATATTAATTAATATAATATCTTCCTCTTCCCTGTAACTAGTAACAGATGAACTTAATAATGAATTTTCATTTTCTCGTTATTCTCACTATATAGATTGATTAATGCCAAGATTGTCTTGGTCTATTAGATTAAATTAAAGTTTAACCTATAATTAAGTTAGTTTAAAGAATGAATAATATTACCTGGATAAAAATTAAAGTATTATTTCTGACCAAAATGAGTTTTTAAAAATATTTATTGATTTTTAAATTATAATCAAACAGTATTTGTGTATATTTGTGTGTGTGGGGGAGGGGGGCAAGGATATTAATAAATTTAGTAGCCTACAAGTTAAAAAAAAGTAATACTAGCATAAAAAAGTTAATGATAATAGAAAGAAGTTTTAACATTTAATGATCAGTACTACTACTACTAGGTTAAAGTAAATCTAAACATTAAGATCCCCTACTTAAGGTAAGTCTAATTATAAGGGATAAAAAAGATGGCTTTAATTATTTGATTTAAAATTTTGATTTAGGGTATTATTATTTTTTTAACTTTTTATTATTCTTCCTTTGCATGCAAATATGACCAAGGCTTTGAGGGTAGTAGCCTTGTCTTGAGCTGTTATTTGTTTAGAGGGAGTGAGATTTGCTCAATTCATCACCCTCACTCTTTAGCCCTTGCCAAATTGTATCAATGGCAAGACTTAGTCAAGACGACTGGAAATAGACCAGGATGCAGTAAATAACCACCAGTGTTTTTTTTTTATATTTGTTTCACTGTGCCCTTTATTCACTCTACGGCCATAATTTTCATTTGGTCAATTTTCTAGTCTACGGGACTCCATCTCCGGTTGCCAATTTACTAGCCGGGGTTTTAAGAGATTAATCTCACGACCTTCACCAGAATATGTGTGTTAGTTATTTCGTCTACAACAACACGCCGTACATTTTAACTAACAAGTTAACTACTTACTCGAATGTCATTTCTAACAGCAGTTGCCGTAAATGGTAAGATACCTCCTTGTCTCAGTGCCATTGCTTTTTTATTTTATTTCCAAAGCCTAGCAATCTGATGATGTATTATTTTGACAACATAAAAAACAGTGCTCGGGGATAAAAGATGTTAGAATGTTATTTATTGAACTCGGTGATGTTTTATTTGTGCCGTCGTAGCTTCCTTAGTGATGGTTCTGGGCGTTAGTAACGAGATCTCTAAATGTGCTTTCTTAAAATATAAGATTAAAATTCAAGGGAAATAACTGGCCATTAAAATGATTTTTAAACCCATCACGGCCAGAAGGGTCAGGCCGGCATTAGACATTTTTAGGTAGGGTGAAAATAGGCAATTGTCGCCCTCTGGAAAATTATGGAAATAGTTCAGAATTTTTTAATATTTTATTTTACCAAATTTTTATTCAAATTCAATACAAAAAAAAAAAAAGGCCAGATGTCCACGCGAACCGCAAAGAGGTTTGTCACGACTCATCTAAGAGTTTAAATTAAATATGAACAATAAGGCTAGTTTTACCGACTCGAGCCAAGTTCATGCTTCGACTGAGAAGTTTTATTAGCTCTTCGCCAAGATCCCTTTGCTCCAAGAAGAGGTTTGCCTCCAGAGGGCGTCTACCGAGGACTAGTGTGCAAGTTTTGACGAATTTACACAGAGTTTTACTTCCTCTACCCTGGCCAAATGTTCCCAAGACTCTGACAAGAGTTTACCTACTAAGTCCAAACTTCTACATCAGTTACTACTGATATCATTCAAGACTTCTTGCCTTTCATATCGGAAGGATTTGTATCACTGCCAGGTGATTTTCCCAGTCTACGACCAATCAAAATTTTACGAGATACAGATGCTTCATAGTCATTACTACTAGAGGGTATACTTCCCTTTTCTGAATCTACTGCTACTGGGAGAAACATCCTGTTACGAAAATCAGATCTAGTCTCCGGACTTCTGCCAAAAACAAAATCAGGTCATCAATACTTGCTGACAATCATGTGTGCGTCAACAAGGTTCCCAGAAGCTATTCCTCTTCGCAATATCAAGACTCCAAACATCGCCAAAGCCTTGACGAAGTTTCTTATATTGTTTGGTCTTCCGAAATCGGCACAATCTGATCAAGGAACCGACTTCAAGGCTGGACTATTCAAACAAGTGATGAACCAATTGGGTTTTGAGCACTGCTTTTCGAGTGCATATCCTCGTAAGTCGCAGGTAGCACTTGAGCGATTCCATCAGACGTTGAAAAACATGATGAGAGCGCAGTGCTAAGAACAAGAGAAAGAATGGGATGATGGAATTAACATGCTACTGTTCGTCGCAACAGAAGCAGTTCAAGAATCACTTGGATTCAGCCCGTTCGAACTGGTATTTGGCCATACGGTTCGCTGCCCGCTTAAACTTTTAAAAGACTCATGGATGTCATCGACACCCACGGAAGGACTTTTGAACTATGTCTTAAAGTTTAAAACTAAAATTTAATGCCGTTAATTTGGCTAAATCTCATTTAAAAGATACTCAATCTAAAATGAAAGTTTGGTACGAAAAAAAGTCCAAATTTAGACAGATTGTTTCAGAGGAAAAAGTGCTTTTAATTTTGCCGTTACTCGGACAGGCACTACAAGCAAGATAGTTTCATCCTTATGAAGTTGAGTCTAAAGTTAATGACTTAGATTACATTGTATTAACACCAGATCGTAAAAAAAGCAACAGTTATGTCACATTAATATGTTAAAAGAATATGTTGAAAGAAAATATGATGATAATTGTCTATCCTCAGAAACTAATGTTAAGACAATCTCAACTGTAACATCAGTACCTAAAGAAAATGTTACGGAAACATTTGATAGTGTCCCAGAAAAAGTTGATAATTACAAGCTTAAAATTTTAGAAATACTTGACAGCTTAGATAAGAAACTAGGACATTTGTCATTGTCAGAGAAGGATGTTGTCAAATCTGTTATTGCAGATTTTGCTTCACTTTTCTCTTATGTGCCTAATAAAACCAACATTGCTGTACATGATGTGGACATTGGCAATGCAGTTGCGGTCAAGAAACACCCCTATATGGTCAATCCGGAGAAACGTGAAATAATCCGGTCTGAAATGTAATACAAGCTTGAAAATAAATCATTGAAATAAGCTCTAGTAACTAGAGTTTTCCATGTATTTTAGTCCTAAAGCCTGACAAAAGTTACATGTTTGCACTGACTTCAGGAACGTGAATTCAGTCACAAAGTCTGATTCCTTTCCGATTCCAAGGATAGACGATCTTATAGATCGAATAGGCGATGCCAAATATATGACCAATCCTACTATCAGGTTACTGGCAGGTTCCTCTATCTGACAGAGCAAAAGAAATATCTGCTTTTTGTACTCCGGATGGTTTATGCCAATATAAGAAATGCCTTTTGGAATGAAAAATGCCCCAGCTACATTCCAACGTACAGCAATAACATTATTGCTGACCAGGAAAATAGCAGAGATTATATTGATGATGTAATTATCTACAGTCAAGATTTTTCAAATCATGTAAACCAGTTAAGATCTCTGTTAAAAAATGATTGCAGGCAAATGTAACTGTAAATTTAAATAAGTGTGAATTTTGTCATGCCACTTTGGAATATTTAGGTCACATAGTGGGTCAAGGTCATGTAAACTCTGTTCAAGCCAAGATAAATGCTATCACTTCCACCACCCACTACTAGGAAACAGCTCATGATATTTTTAGGAATGGCAGGTTACTATAGAAAATTTTGCAAAAACTTCTCAGTTATTGCTCTTACCCTAAGTAATATGTTAAAGAAAAATGCAAAATTTCATTGATCAGATGCTTGTCAAGTAGCATTCGAAAACATTAAAAAATACTAGCTAATGCTCCTGTTCTCATTGCACCAGACTGTAACAAACAGTTTAAATTAGCTGTAGATGCCAGTGATGTTGGCATTGGTGCAGTTCTTTTTCAAGAAGATTACCACAGGGTAGATCATCTTATCTGTTATTTCTTTAAGAAATTTAACTCTCATCAGAAAAATTATTCCGAAGTAGAAAAATGATGCTTAGGTTTAATTCTTTTTCAGAAAAAATTTGATTTTAATGTAAGTTGTTCCTTACATTCAGTACTTGTTTTTACTTATCACAATCCTTTAACACAGGGGTGGGCACACTACGGCCCGTGGGCCGCATGCGGCACGGCAACTGATATTATGCGGCCCTCGGATGATTTTAGAAATATAAAAAAATGCGTTGTTTTAAAGTTTTTTTTTTTAATTTTACAGAATTTCATGTACTGTTATGATTGTTTTAACACCCTTGAGCAATTTTTCTTTTTAATTTTCAATTTTTTAAAAACAATCCTTGACTTTTGTCATGTAATGCTACATTTCGAATTTAACAATTTTAATATAGAATGTAATGTAAGGAGAATGGAGGAAGGCCGTATTCCAAAGATGCTGTTGTATGGAGAGTTGGCAGAAGGGACAAGACTTATTGGATGGCCTCGCCTGAGATATATGGACGTTTGCAAAAAGAGCATGAAGGAAGCGAACATTGAAGTCAACAAATGGGAGATCATTGCCGAATAACGTTCCAGCTGGCGAATGGCAGTGTACGAAGGAGTGAAAAAGGCAGAAGATGTGCGGAACAAAGCTCTTGCAAGAAAAAGAACAGCACGGAAGGCCAAAATTAACCAGGAATCATCATTCTCCTGCGTGAAATGCAAATGAGTTTGTCACTCCAGGATTGGCCTAGTGAACCACTCGTCGAGGTGTAGGTTTACAATATAGCTACTCCATCGTCTCGTCAAGACGGAAGGATGCCATACAAATATAGAGACATTTTTATCGACATGTAAAATTTTTACATAATATACATGCGGCCCCCCTTAATAGCTATAGATTTGTCAATGTGACACAAAAGGTTTGCCCATCCCTGCTTTAACATTTTTGAATAAGATGGTCTCCAAAAATCAAAGATTGTTAAGAGGGAGTCTATTTTTACTAAATTATAATTTGGACATAAAAATATATAATAAAGGCATAGATAATGTTTTTGCTGATGCTTTGTCCAGAAATTAATTTTCACTGTACATAAATTATGTAATTGTTTATAAGGTGATAGCTTTTTGTTTGCTATTTTGAAGGGAAAATTTTTTTTTCTTTTACTAATTTAAAAGTAAAAGAATTCTATTTTGGCAAAATGAATTTCTTTTTAAGAGGTGATGTGTTATAGGCGTCTCGTTTATTTTCACTCATCTTTTCTCGTGAATGAACTTTAGCTGACCCCAAGTTCTGTATCACGTTTGTTGGGTGTGGGTTATTAAAAATATTCTGTCTTGACTTTTTTTTTTTTTTTTTTACAAATAAATAAAGTCTATGGTCTGTATAAGTAAAATTATGTAGAAAAATCGAGGTTGATCAAGAAGGAGATACAATGTGTAAGCCCGTTCTAGAAATGTCTCTGAAACAGGCTATATTTACTCCTCTATAGATTGATTGAGGGAGGAAGAGAGATATTTGCTACATGAGACAGAGATTTGTTTACTAATATTTGCCATTTGTGTGTATATGTTCCTTGTTTTCAACATTGTACCTTATTTCAACACTGAACCTTTTTCAACACTGTACAAGCCATCATTATACTGTCAGTCAAAAGCTTTAGTTTTATTTCTTTTTGATTTTGTAATTTATTTTTAACTTAATAAAATTATTAATTGTAATTAGCCCTAGTTTGGGTATCGTTATTCTTTATTATTGTATTTAATTTATGGTATCGTCTTTTGTTGTGTACTGTTTTTAAACGAGCCATATTGTCAAATAAGTGATTCAATTCTCTATACTTAAAATGGTACTTTAACACTTTGCCTATAGTATAGTCCTCATACTTTAACCACTGATGAAATTGGAGCTGAAAAATCGAAATGCACCAAGAGATAATATAATTTGTATAGATGTGCTTAAGGCGATTCCATACATTCTGCAGTAAATAGGCATACTGTAAGAAACTTATCTAGTTAAGAGTCAACGTTTTTTCCATCCCAAAACAATGTTTGATCATTTGCAAAGCTACCATTTCTAGTATTGTATATTGCATATATTATTTTATTATCACATTATGTTAGCAAATGCCCTAACTCTGTGATGGTAATTTTGGTGCCTGATACATTCTTGATCTCAAGGAACAATATATTGCAAATGTCTGAAATAAATCTAAATGTTGTGTATGGAGCTTAAGGGTCTTCGGTTTATAACGGTTGCGCACTTTGTGAGAGCTTAATGTGGAGCTCTTTTTGTTTTGAGAATTTTATTTGTAAACAAGAAAACTTCCGGGAACAACAGATTAGTTAGGTAAAGGTAGGCCTACTCTTTCAGTCCCCTAAACTCCTCTTTCTTAAAGCAGAAATCGGCCTTGTACGCTTGGGGTTTCCCCTTGTTCTACCGTTTTTTTAAAACTTTTTTTTTTCCACTCGGCGTTTAGTGTCTTGGCAGTGAAATGAAGAGGGTGGCTGTGTTAACAATAACAAGTTAAGTCAGTTAAGTAGTGAAACTGTAGCCGTAGCAAGTAGTGAGTAGCAAGCCGATCCGATAAAAAATACGCCAGCTTAAAATTCAACACACTGAAAACATTTTGAAGGTAAAAACTTTACAAATTAACAAGAAATGATGCAAATATAAGGACATTTTTTTCTCATAAAAACTCGAAATTTAAAAGGTTTTGGTTTAAAGTTATAAGTTATGGGTGTTGTCAAGATTTGTCTTAGTCCTTACCCTGCCCTTTGTGCAGTGACTTCACTTTGACTTTGGGGAATCCCAACACTGGACTTAAATTGAACAGACCAATTGTTGGATCTGAATAATGTGTATCATAGCTTTTTCGCTCTTAATTTAGGGACTTCAATAAAAATTTCAAAGTTGTAATATATTAATGAAACTTATGAATTAACTTATATCATTAGAAATTAGAAAGGAATAGTATTTCCTTTACATTGATAATATCAAGTTTATTTTCTATCTTAATTAGAAATTTTTTTTTGCATTTTTAGTGTCAGAATTTTTCCTTATATTGCCTAAAGCCTTAGTAAATAATTTCCAAAATTCTGTGATTGAAAAAAGACATCCTTGTCACTCAAAATGCGCTAACTTTTTAGTCAGCAAAGTTAAAGCTCTGAAATTTGCAACACATTTGAATTAAGTATTAGGCTTTAATTTAAATAATAATCAATCATTTTTATGCAAATACTACTATAAATATATTAATGTGTTCGATTTGAACAACAGAGGGTAAGTAAATTTCATTAAAAATGTAGTGACTGTTCTCAATACTCAAAAATGCCATGCCATAACATTTTTACCTGTAAGGTTAAAGCCTTCAAATTTTTAGCATAGTTTAATCAGGTATTGGGCTGTAATAAAAAGCCATTTAAATATTAATACATCAATTAACGAATTAAATATTGGCTGTCTATGCAAAAAATGCTGTGGCCTATAGTATAAATCAAGAACATTATTAAAAGCATTTATGCATTCAATCACAAATTGTAATATGTAGCAAAATCCAGTAAAACATTGTCATTCTGCAAAGTAATAAAACACCTGAAAATTGTAGATTATATTTGTCAGTTTTAATTATTTTTTGGTGAACCCTGATTAAAAACATTAACTACAGAATTTGGAAGAGAGAAGCCAACTTTATTTCAATGTATAAATCATCTGTAAAAAAATAGTTGCAAGGGGCTATCAACATATTACGTATGTACTGATGGGGATTTGTTGATTTAGGCGATGTTGCATAGGGTGACAACTTACGTCCACTCTATTCATGTGTATGTTTTGGAATGTGTGATATATTTGTGATCAAAATTATTTTGTAAGGCATTCCCAGTCGGCTGGTTGCTAATTTAAAAGTAAAAAGGGAAGAAAATCAGCAACAACATTTTTTTATTATGATTTACTACGACTCTTTTTAATTGCCCTGTATGTCATAATTTTCTATAATTAAATTTTTTGGAGAGGAGATGATAAGCTAATTTATATGTATATTTAGTGTGGGATCCAATAATATACTGGTGCAACCGGGGAGTAGGGGGTGTGTGTGATTAAAATATGACTTTTTCGTGTACACAATAAATGGATTGGCCCTCAGTCTTATAAATTAAGATATAGCAGTTGGA
Organism: Omphiscola glabra; assembly: GCA_964017045.1. Lineage (NCBI taxonomy): Eukaryota > Metazoa > Mollusca > Gastropoda > Lymnaeidae > Omphiscola > Omphiscola glabra. Next base: position 38,852,734 of record OZ024798.1, read on the forward strand.
ATACATCCCAAATGAACTGAATGCAAGAAATTAACTGGAAGTGTTGAAATAAATCTTTTTAAATGTTGTTATTGTTATACACTCACAAAAGAAGTATTTAAAAATTGCTTCATAGCTGGATGTAACTTTTTAAAGTCAACCATAAATTATCTGTAGTTTAGGTCAAGAATTGTTTAAAGTTATTAAAGATTTTTTAAACACATTTTTGTTTCAAAAAGGGATGGCAGATGACAGGGAGATTCTCCGAGAGCTCTGGGAGGGAAAAATTCCAATTTGTTTCCAGCTTGCCCAAGAAGAGATTTACACTGTTGATCAACCGGATCCATTTTTTGTAAGCTAATGAAATACTGTAATATTGTTTATACTTTTTATAGAATGTACAAATGTTTGCCTTCCCTAAAAATTTAAAATATTGGAAGGCTTTTATATTCTACCTTCACATTTTGAAATGAACATATTTTTCCAGAAAATGAATTTTGATTAAATTATAGAAAAAAAAGTACTGTGTTTTCATCTCAAACTGTGCTGAAATATTTCTCTAACTCATTTGATCAGTTAATTGTAAAGCCTTATTCTTTTCACCTTTCACAACTCTTCTCTTTTTGATTGCCTAAATTATTAAGCGGGTGAGATAAAAGATATGTTAAATTCCTTGATCGTAAAATTGTTTAGGGTTTATATATATATATACACACACTAAGGCAGTGGTTCTGAACCTGTGGGTCGCAACCCCTATAATTTTTACAACAAAAAAACTCATTAGACATAAAAAAAAATTCTGAATCCTTTAGGAACAAAAACTGTAAGAAATGTGGTTTTGTTCTGTTTCTCTATCTCACCTCAGTTAGCCTGAGTAAGATATCAAAGAAAGGCTGTACTGGGTAATTAGTCGTTTAAATTTAAGTCACTTTTGAATGAGCAGGAATTTTTTTTTCAAATATTTATTTTCACTTTTTTTTTTTATAACTTGAAGTTTGTAAGATACGTTTACCTATTAAAAGACAAAATGTAAATAATCTTTAATTTTTTTTTAATTCCTTTTTTTTTTTTGAAGCTACTAGTCCCCAGGCTTAGCTACTTTCCATTAGTCACAGATAAAGTCCTACGGCACATGGTGAAATTTGTTGAACAAGAAAGCACTGATGAAATGTGGCTTGAATATGAAGGCCAACCACTGAAATGGTGTGTGTTCTATTTCTATTGCCAAAGCTTACTTTCTTGGTGTTAGATGAAAACTGTGTTTAAAACTGTATTTATCATAATTGGTGTTCAGCAAGGAGGATGACAGTAAAATGCATTTAGTTCTCATATTCAAATATAGTTTTACAGAAACATCTGGTTCTCTCCTGGCCTTAATTTAGACCTTAATGACTAAAGGGCTTAAAATAAACTATGTATTCTTCTTGGGGGCAATACAAAAATTACATTAAAATAAGCTGTACTAATGGATTTCTGTACATCAAAGCAGTCAGATAAATAGACATTAAAGCTGATGATGCCTGATCAATATATATTTTTAAAAATAATTGTCATAGTTATTTTGTTTATGTATTGTAGCTCTCCTTTGATAGGACAAGTGGGTCTCAGGTCGTTAATGAAACAAATTAAGAGAGGAATTAGATTGATTTGATTCATAATAATCATTTTGAACCATTCAATTTTTTACAGGCACTATCCCATTGGTTTATTATTTGACTTGTATGGCCATCAAACTGAACTGCCTTGGAAACTCATAGTTCATTTTAAGGTAAGTGCTCTACATGTTACTCAGATGAATTACACTTTTATTTCTGAAAAGGCAAAAATGTAAAAATAGTTTTGTTTTTTGGCTTTTATTATTATTATTATTATTAGAAGTTTTCTATAGCGTGGTACCCCAGCCTAGGCTGGGCTCACCACGCTGTAATACAATTTAACAACCATAATCATGAACTTAAAAATTAACTTCCATTAATTAAATAAAACAAAAGAAATGTATATTCGCTCCAACCATTCCATAACTATTTAAATGTCAAGGCATGGAAGGCACCCAGCAGCATTGTTTATCGGTCAGAGGGGGGAATCAGTCGGGGATAGTAGAGTTGAAAGAGTTGTGTTTTGAGTGCAGTTTTGAAGGCTGTGATGGTTGGTATATTGCGGATGTGTAGTGGGAGAGAAGGCTTACCATGAGGGGTTGTTTATGACTAGAGGTGTTTGTTATCAACTGGTTGTGGGAGTGTGATCAGGTTTGTGCATGGAAAAATTGTTGGTCATGAGTTGGTGAGTAGTTTTGTGAAGGCCAATTGGTATTGGTCGGGTTATGAACGGTCAATAAACAATGAGGTGTATGAATCCTGGGTCGTTGGTGTGAAATGTGCAGTCCTAGTCAGTGTTAGTCAGTATGCTGAGAGTCATTATGTAGTGTTATGGTATAGATCAAATTGCCAGAATGTTGTAGCTGTCCCTTTTTGGAATTGATATATGAATTTATTTGTGTGGAATTGATACATGACTATTTGTGTGTAATTGATAGATGACTTTATTTGTGCCAAATTGATTTATGACTTTATTTGTGTGAAATTGATAGATGACCTTATTTGTGTGGAATTAATATATGACTTTATTTGTGTGCAATTGATATATAACTCTGTGTGGAATTGATAGATGACTTTATATGTGAACGTGTAGGATAATATTAATAAAGAAGTTATTTTCACCCCATGTTGTTACTGCTTGTCGTCATCTAGCATAGATGGAAGGATGAAAGCATACGTTAGACAGATTTGTTCTCCTAGACAGCATTGAGCCTTATAATATGCCTTTCGAGGTTTGTAAGATTGACAGCTGGTTCTTGAAGAAAGATTGTTACAGCATACAATGATAGCCACCATGATCACTAGCAGAACCATGGTATTTTAAAGTACGTTATTATAAGCGTAGGTCAATTACAGAGGTAAGAAAGAAGGAAATGGGGACAATCAAAATTGTTAGTAACCACCCCATCCTCCTGACCTAGTTTTGGAGTCCATGGAGATATAGCAGTCAAATCATCATAACGACCAATGTTATAGTGCCATCATGTATTTAAATATTGACACACTGTCCCCTTTATATCAGAGATGCTGAAAAATTTTTTAATTGTGTTCTGTGGGGCCTTTTGAAACCAGACTATTTTAATAATGATTATTATTACATTAAACATGTTTTTGTTGCTTCCACATGGTTCTGTTGAAATATGCTAACATTTTCTTTTCTAGAAATTTCCAGAGGATGAGCTGCTTCACTGTCCAAACAAAGAAGCTGTTGAATCACATTTCATGTCTATAATAAAGGAGGCTGATGCTCTCAAGCATAGAGGTCAGGCCATCAACAACATGCAGAAGAAAGATCACAAAGCCCTATGGACTGGCTTAATGAATGGTCAGTTTTCACAAAGCCGTACGGACTGGGTTAATGAATGGTCAGTTTTCACAAAGCCGTACGGACTGGGTTAATGAATGGTCAGTTTTCACAAAGCCCTATTGACTGGGTTAATGAATGGTCAGTTTTCACAAAGCCCTATTGACTGGGTTAATGAATGGTCAGTTTTCTATGTGATTTGATAATGAATGGGTATCCATCTCTGGTTAAAGAACCATTGAAGATATCTAAATAATGCTTGTAATCTAAATAATGCTTGTATTTTTGATGTGCTTCTTAGGGGCTGATTGTGGAAATATATTTTTTTTCCAGATAAGTTTGATCAATTTTGGTCTGTGAACAAGAAATTAATGGAGAGCAGTGGAGAAGATGCCTTCAAATCCATTCCGTTCAGAATATATCAGGTGATCCTAATGCTTAATAACTTGATTGATCACTTTGTCTTCCATACAAAGATATCAATGGTAATCTTGATGATCCTCCTAGTATATTTACATCACTACCTGGAGATCTGTCATTGGTTTAATCTTGCAGCGACATAAAACATGTCTAGTCACACATTTAAACTTGGATCGGTTTTTACAAATGTATAATTTCAAACTTTTAGCTAATGTGACATCAGTAACTTTGTTAGCAAGTAAATCCCCTAGCCTTCATATTCATAGATCATAAAATAAGGGACTTAAGAGGCAATACGTTTTCTGAACTTATTTAAATGAGTATTGTCCCCTTAACATTAAAATTAAAAAAACAAAGACATCAGGAAAACAAACTGAGAAGCTTAAATAACAGCTTTTCATAATTATCAACAATTTTAACTTCTCTAAAATACATCCTCAAATTTTTCCAAGTGACATTTTCTTGTATAATTTTCCCATATTTTAAATGTTTCACAGAGTTTATGTGTAGCTCAGTAACAAAAAAATAAATGAACATTTGCATCATAATCCATCAACATCCTTGTTACTTTTGTTGTTCAGACAAATCTATCTGCACACTACATTTAACTAGTGCTAAATATTCTAGGGCAGTATCAGACCTGGTTACTCTTAAGATTTTGGTGTGCAATCAACGATTTTTATATTGCAATTTAATTTATAAACGTCACTCTTCTGCCTTAGGAAGTCACCTTTTCTTTTTTGACGCCAGCTTGACCCGTCCAAAATAGTTATTGTATGCATTTTATGTATTTAGTGTTATGATGTATGGTAGCACTTTGAGATGGTATAATACTATTCTGAGATGTTATTGTACGATTTTGGGAGTTCCAGGGTAACCAGATCTGCAGTATTCCTTCCTTGTTTTTTAATGTGTTTTTGTGACAAAATAATAATTTTAATAGGCTATATGTTCTTTTGAACAGTTTTTATTTGTATTAAAACCATACAGATTGCTCTTGTCGGTAACTTTTAAAAATGTATCAATGAAGTTAACCCATGAAAAGCCTAAGAATAATGGAGATGCTACTGAATTTCTATGACAAATAAGGGGGTTATGTAATGGCCTTTACAACCTAAATAATACTAAACCTTTAATTCCATCCAATGGTTCCAACCCAGATGGACAGCATTCCTATTCAGAAGTTATTTAAACCAACTGATGACAATGGGGGAACTCTGACTCTTAGGCATCTTCTTGGCACAGCTTTGCCTGAACTTACAGACAAAGGTAGTCACAGAACTATTGCAATTAATATCTAGTCATATAATAACATTATATTTGTTAAAACTGAAACCTAAAGGAAAGTGGAAAGAGAAAGAATAGACATATCAGAGACAATTCAACATTTCATAACGATTTTCTGTAAGTAAAAAAAAAAGGATGAAATTGAGAGTAGACGTTCATGAATCTTTCACAATTTGCTAAATTTATGTTGTGCAGTTATTAAATTTAAAAATATGAATTCTTGTCGATATCTATGGTATGCAATTGAGAAGGAATCCGCAAAGGGTTCTAATGGTCTGGTATGTTAATTTTCTGGATTTTTCAATGTTGATCTTGCTTTATCTCCAGAGTTGTCCAGCTACCGTGTGATAACACAGGGTATTGAACCACCCCTTGAAACACCGGCTGCATGGATGAGTGAACATCTAAGCTATCCAGACAATTTCTTACACATATGTCTTGTACCCAGAACAGAAAACGAGAGCTAGTTGATGGAGATATTTAAAAAAAACAACAACTTTGATCATGTACTCATAAATACGATTTTGATGAATATGTAGAGCAGGGGTCCTCAAACGATGGTCCACTGGCCAGATCTGGCCCCTTGTTTAAAATGTTTGAGGCCCCTGATGTAGAGTATAAATGCAACAAAATACTTGTAATGTTTTCACTAACCATCATTTTTCATGAATATTGTCTGCAGCCATCTTTGCCGTTGCATAAGCCATTACTACATCTGTAAACTTGATCCCTGAATTACCGCCCCTGAAATACCACACCTTATTTGTTAACATAAAGTACACACAGTCTGGTGCTGGTCAGGGGTACTTGTGTGTACCTGCGACCAGTGGTCAGCCTTGTAACTAACAGAGCTCCACACAGTTGTTCAACATTGTTTGATAACAGCATAATCATTTTTTTTTGACACTACCGTTACAGCAAAACTTGATGAGATAATTGTTATTATTGAAATTGTCATGAGATTTTTTATGTTTTGTAAAAAATGGTAACTCTCCCCTTTGCCCTTGTCTGCTTCATTAACCACATTGTGCAGTTCAGCTGCCCCTGCTTGTTCCTCTAAATTTTGCTCTTTCATCAGTATTCAATGAAAAACATATTAAAAAAAACAATTTTGCTTTATATAAATAAAATGTTCACAGTGACCCATGTAAAATTCGGTTAGTCTTAAGAATGCTTCCATGCGAACAATGTGCCATCTTATGGTTTCATCCTTTAAGGAGAGATGGGACTGAAGAGTGAAGCCGTTATTGTTGATTTAATGCAATGAGTGCTCTTGAAAGTTTATTTTTATTATTGTGAGTCTGGTAATTTCAAGGTTGTCTCAAATTGTTAAAAGTAACCGTCATTGATTGAATAGTGGTCAGTGGTGGTCAATGGTAGTCAGTTATGGTCAAAGGTTGTCAGTGGAGGTCAATGAGTTAATATTGTTACATGATTTACATTGTTTTGGTTAATTTTTCTAACATGTTTTTTTTTTTAAAAGTGAGATATTGCCAATGATAAGTATGTTTTCATCAGTATGTTTTTAACAGTATGTTTTCCATATTTTAATGTTGTTCACATAAAAATATTTTATTGTCTTCACTTTATCATGTTCTTGAAATGGTATGAAGGCTTGCAATAATGTGATTGATGATGTAACGTGTTTGTCATTAATTAAAACATTTGAACTGAAGAAATTGTGTGTTGTGTTGTATAATGGGGTTGCTGTCAATCAAGCAACGACTGGTTCCGACTGGTTCCGTACTTGTGGTTTATTAAAAAAAAACATCATTGTATTTGTCAAAATTGCTACTTTTGTAAAACCCATTAAACTAGAAATGATGACATTCACAAGTGTCACAACTATTATCCTGGCAATGATGATATATACAAGTTTCAAAACTGTTATACTGGCAATGATGACACGTACATGTGTCAAAACTGTTATAGTGGCAATGATGACATTTACAAGTGTCACAACTATTATCCTGGCAATGATGACATATACAATTGTCAAAACTGTTATCCTGGCAATGATAACATATACCGTTTGAAAATGAGTACCGGTATCATTCCAACAAATTTCTCAATGGCAACTTTTAAAGAAACAAAAAAAATAATATTTCACCAAACTTCCATTTGAACAAATTTCCAAAGTGTCAAAACCCTACTGATTCAGCTGACAACCAAATACGCTGCTGTCTTTTTTTTGGGGTGGTAAAATTAGTCACGTCCAAGAGAATTCACAATGAAATTCAGCCATTGGTTTTAGGTTTGTGGAATCCAGCCATTGGTTTTGGAAGGTGCGTGGAATCCAGCCATTGGTTTTGGAAGGGGCGTGGTCATGGGTAATCTTGCATAAAACTTTGACTATCTGAACAGTGGCCATATGTCTTTTTATTTTTGTTGTCCCCCCACCAAAAAAGAAAAAAACAACAGTTCATACAAAAAACAGTAAAAAAAACAATCAAAGGAAAAAACAACCAACACCTCTGAAACTCGAGACTCCTTGAATCAAACACACACAGACATGAAACATCCCGGGCGTGATCATGTTTAATGCCCCATTTTCTCTGCATTTTAGATCCGGATGTTATTTTTAGTTGCCTTGTATTATTAGCCCACAGGAACGAGTTTCTTTCAGTTTCACATCTTTGTCCCTCACACACAACTGGTTCATGGAAATAAACGTCCTTGTCACTCAACCACAACTGGTTCATGGAAATACACGTTCTTGTCCCTCACACACAACTGGTTCATGGAAATAAACGTTCTTGTCACTCAACCACAACTGGTTCATGGAAATACACGTTCTTGTCCCTCACACACAATTGGTTCATGGAAATAAACGTCCTTGTCCCTCACACACAACTGGTTCGTGGAAATAAATATCCTTGTCCCTCACACTCAACTGGTTCATGGAAATAAACGTCCTTGTCCCTCACACACAACTGGTTCATGGAAATAAACGTTCTTGTTTCTCACAGACAACTGGTTCATGGAAATAAACGTTCTTGTCCCTCACACACAACTGGTTCATGGCAATAAACGTATTTGTCCCTCACACACAGCTAAAGTATTAGTCTACTACAGTTAGGAAATATTTTCTAATGAAGCGATCGACAAATTATCTTTATTAGCTAATCTAACACACAATTCGCATTTTTCTTTTTCATTAAAAAAAACACAACAAAAACCCTTTTGTTAACTCAATATATATCAGCACTTCAAGACAAAAGTAGCAACAATGGCAACCCAAAACAGAAATTTAAATCAAAGTTCAGAAGTCGGATCAAATTAGTTTTTAATGTGTTTCATGAATAGTTCTGCCATCGAAGCAGCTTGCAACATCCAACAAGCAACCTGGGCTACAAATGTAAATGTTTATGCTATACCCTCAGAGATCCTCAATAGTAGTTATATTTAGGTGGGTTTACTTTTTAAATCTTTCCTTTTTGATCTTATATGGGTCTTATTGATCTTATATGTGTCCTATTGATCTTATATTATGTATCATATTGATCTTGTATGTGCCCTGTTGATCTTATCGGAGCCATATTGATCATACATGTGTCTATTGAGGTTATATGGGCCTTATTGAAATAATATTTGTCCCATTGATCTTATATGTGTCCTATTGATCTTATTGATTTTAAATATGCCATATTGACTTTGTTTATGTCCTATTGATCTTTCACACCATTAGCCTTTTCGTCAACGGTTGAAGGAGTCGGCGTTATCAGTAGAGAAACCCGAGTTGTTGTTAATTGGTGTAACGATTTGCGTTACCATGGTTACATTGCCAGCAACTAACAAAAAAAAATGTTTGATCCTCATATCAGGATTGGCACTCTAAAAAAATTAAAAAATAGCCACAGTGGAAACCCAAAACAGAAGTTTTTGTTGCTCTAATTGTCCTATACCAGCATTGGCACCATAAGAAGAAAAATTGCATTAAAAAGACTTTAATCCCCTATCCATATATCCCTTTATTTTTACAAATTAAAAGATAAAATCAAATAAACGAACAAAATACGGAACTCGCACGTTTCTTGAAAGCCTTAAGCAAATTATTTTTGCGTAATACAATTTTTCTTTAGGATGATAAATAGATTGTTAAAAACTTTGGTTACATTGTCTTTAAATAATATATTATAGTAATATAATCGAGAGCCCTACAATTTATGTTTTGTTCAGACATGTCGCACCTTGACCTCTCCGAAAATTCCGCGGCGCACCACAAGTAAAAACACGCTAAGTGCACAGGAGCTGTGCAAGTAAAATAACATGAACCAGTAGAACATTTTCACTCAATGAAAGACTAGATCTATATTAACATTCATAACGGCGCTAAAAGGTATCAGATTATTTTATTGTCCCATAATGGGCACATTTCTGTTTTAGTGGTCGAGCGAAATGCAATCGGCTCAGTGTATTTCGTGATATGGGCAAGTTATTTCTATGGAACTTTTTTTCTTTAAAAAAATGATCCTTTTATATTAATTATGTTGTCATGTTGACACATTCGCTCATCATTTGAAATAGTTTATTTAAAAAAAAGAGCTATGAGTTTGGATTATGTGACCCGACAAAATGAAACCTTGACATATTCTGTGATTTTCTGTGATATGTGGACTGTATAAGCTTGATGGCTAGGTAACTGGAGAACGATCTCCAGTTTGCATCAACACGGGTTTAAAGGCCATCCATATGGTTACCGGAAATTTGTTTGAAAGAAATTTGGCCGACGGAAAATTAATCGACGGACCTTTGGTCGACCGGAATTTTGATGGAACGGAAGTTTGATCGAACGGAAATTTGATCGAACGGAAGTTTGATAGAACGGAATTTTGATCGAACGGAAGCTTGATAGAACGGAATTTTGATCGAACGGAAGTTTGGTCGAATGGAATTTTGATCCAACGTTAGTTTGACCGAACGGAATTTTGATCGAACGGAATTTTGGGTCTAACGGAAATTTGGTCGAATGGAAGTTTGGTCAAATTTTATTATACTTTTTTTTTAAAGCTGCCATTGAGAAATTTCTGGGAATGGTACTTATTTTCGAACGATATTTAAAAATAAAATAAATGTTGTTAAGTCTAAAACTTACGTCTGAGAAATGGGCAGATCTGTTCGAAAGGACGCGTGTAACTGAAAAATTCAAAACAGTATAAATAAACGTATTAATAAAAATATAAAGATTAACACTAAAATTTTAAAAAAAAATTGTCTATTATTGCGACGTTTTTTTAAGTTACCCCCCCCCCCCCCCCCCACAAGTACTTGATTCTTGATAATGATGGATATATGTTACTAAATTACCAAAATCAGTGATATTACTTTATTATAATAAATTATCAATCTCCATCATCACTTGTTGCAACAAGATGAACTTTTATGACAAGACAAATTGCACAGCAGTTGTTATTATTACATTTGCAGCAATTTTTCGACCCATTCTCATAGTTTCATTTAATCATGAACTGTCTGTAGTCCACTGCACTACTACAAATGTTTCATTCAATCATACCCTGTCCGTATTCCATTGCACCACTTACATATTATTATGTTTCATTCAGTCATGCCCTGTCTGTTGTCCATTGTACCACTTGCATATGTTTCTTCTACTCATGCCACGTCTGTAGACCACCGCACCACTTTAGCATATGTTTCTTCTACTCCTGCCACATCTGTAGACCACCGCACCACTTGCATGTGTTTCTTCTACTCATGCCATGTCTGTAGACCACCGCACCACTTAGATATGTTTATTCAATCATGCCGTGGCCGTGGTGACCTTCCTTCGCCCTGATATCAACATAACTTTACGTCATCCACATCTTTGACAATTTGTTATACATTTAAGCACCATTCTTTATTTACCCATATGCCGGTCCGTAGTAATCTCATTTGAAGGTATCGATCCCACCATCCTACGAAGAGCTGAGAGCATTAAAGTCCTGTTAACCTCAGTGGGCCAACATGGTTTAATTGGAAATCGAATGTTTCCAATACAAGTTGCTTCTAACGGACTGTGACGTCCGGACCGAACTAATTTCTTGCTTAAAAACCACTTTCTGAGGAAGTCTGATCAATTCATTGTTACATGCTTCATTAAAATACTGACTGGAGTTAGGTGGAGGGAGTCTCACGGCGTGGTATAGGTGCCTGGATGTAGGTAGGATTTTTTTACAAGGGTTCTCATGATTATTTATAATTATTTTTTTTGTGTAGAACCAAATTTATGAAAAAGCAAGAAATTAATTATCATAGACTTAAGATTTTCAAAACTTCCGGGTACATTTTAATTTGGTATTGATGTTAAAGCAGGGGCGGCAAACCCAGAAGGCTTCGAGGGACACTTTGATAGCCAGTTAACCTTTTGCGGGCCGCATATCATTACACCTTCTTTTTAAGTAAACACCCACTAAATGCTTTTATAAATGTCTATCTATTTTTAATGCACATTATGAAAAAATACTAAATAATAAAATAAAATAAAAAGAAGCATTAAATCCTTTATATTAATTTTGCGTTTGTTCACGTGTTTGTGGCAAAATCTTTGGACGTCGAATCGACCCACTTCCCATCATCCTATTGAACTGAAACTTCGCACATAGACTTATTGCCAATGACACCACATTTTTTCAAATTGTTAGCCCCATACCCCCCCACCACGAAAAAACAACTTGTTTTCATGGGAAAGATGAATGAAATATGATTTGTTTAATGGATGCGAGTTTTCATGTGGAAATTAATTGTGCAGCTATTTCTATGTTATTTGTATTTGTGACTTATTTGGGTTTAAATAATCTTTTTAGTCTGTTAGGTTTTACATGCAGTACGTCTGATAAAAAACATTGCCATACCAAAAATCAGTTGCTACAATCACATAAAATATAATTCACGAAAAATCACATAAAATATAATTCACGAACAATCACACAAAATGCATTTAAAGAAATACTTTTATTTTTAAGGGTTGTTTAATTATATCTTTGTCTTGCTTATCTTTTTAAAATCAGCAAATCTTTGTAAATTGAATGAAGAACGAATAAGTTGCTTTGTGACACTCAGGTATCCGTTAAGAGCATTTTTGGCCGTGGCGGGCTTGCTACACCCGTGTTAAAGGAATCAAGGCGCAAATATGAATTTTGAAATTTGTGGTTTCGTGTCACAATGAAATCGCGGCTCTTGAATAGATTAACAATTGCCACAAAATATGTATTGTGCCTTAATAATTTAGGTCCGCAAAAGGGCACGAAATACATCCACAACACAATCTCCACTGCATGAGATTCTAAGAACCAACAGCTTCCGAGAAGTCATAAAATGTAGGCCAGTTTCAGAATGCCAAACAAAAATCTACGCCACAGTTTACGGGTTTAAAAATAATAATAACATCAGCTTCCGAATCTGGAGCCCAACGATTTGTTCTCAACGATTCGTTCTCTACTTGGGTCAACGTCCCAGTTAGATTGGGATCGCACTCCTCCTTGGACAGTACCTCATTAGATTAAGTCTTCATGCTTTATTGAATCGGGGAAAGGATCAGTCTGTGACTTCGGGTTCTACTTGATAAGTAATTTCCCACCATGTATTCTCGGTATTCACATTCAACAAAGTTCTCGGTATTCACAGTCAACAAAGTTCTCGGTATTCACAGTCAACAAAGTTCTCGGTATTCACATTCAACAAAGTTCTCGGTATTCACAGTCAACAAAGTTCTCGGTATTCACAGTCAACAAAGTTCTCGGTATTCACAGTCAACAAAGTTCAGGCGCAATGCGAGTAAACGTGGACAAAAGATCACATTTTATTCGTCTTTTATTAATAGGTTTTTATTAAGCAAACACTCTCAAGTCAAGTTATTTTTTAATCTATAGGGGGTAACAATTTTGGTTCCCGCTGTTTGCTTTGAGAATGCTAAAATAGCATGGGCACAAGCGCTATACAAGTAATCAATCGGCTACACAAGTAATCAATCAGCTACACAAGTAATCAATCAGCTATACAAGTAATCAATCAGCTACACAAGTAATCAATCAGCTACACAAGTAATCAATCAGCTATACAAGTAATCAATCAGCTATACAAGTAATCAATCAGCTATATACAAGTAATCAATCAGCTATACAAGTAATCAATCAGCTATACAAGTAATCAATCGGCTATACAAGTAATCAATCGGCTATACAAGTAATCAATCAGCTACACAAGTAATCAACTACAAATATCTAAAATGCAATGTAAGTGTAAGATGACGTATATTTAGTTAGCAGCATTGGGTTACATCTGCAGAGCCGAATCTTCAAACAGCGAATACTTTAGTTTGCATTGGTTACATAATTTACAATTTGGTTTTACTTAAACATATTATTTATTGGGGGATATTTAATTACGTTTTGAAGGCGGTTCATTCGAAAACTAGAAGATATGTTCCGGTGTTACCGGTGTAATAGTGGAAGGCATATTGCACTACTTTCAACTTGCCTTTACGACATCTCAACATATAAAAATCTCGTTTTTTTACGTTTGTCATTGAATCAGGTTTTGATTTATTGTGTCCTTTAAAAAAACAACAAATACGATACCCCACAGCCCTGTGCATATTTAGGATATAGAAAATTGACTTTTCCATATTTTAAAAAAAAAGTATTTAAATGTAGATTATTACGTTTGTAACATCATTGGGTTTTGATAAACTTTCATCTGCTATATAATATAGGCGTTTTATCAGTTTCGTCAGACACGGTTATTAACTCAAGGAAATTTGAAGCTTGTGATTTGCGAGTTTAAATTAAGTTCAAATAAGAGTTTTCTACGTTTTCTTTCTCTGTGTTTATATAAGATTATTCTACGTTTTCTTTCTCTGAGTTCATATAAGATTATTCTACGTTTTCTTTCTCTGTGTTCATATAAGATTATTCTAAGTTTTCTTTCTCTGTGTTAATATAAGATTATTCTAAGTTTTCTTTCTCTGTGTTCATATAAGATTATTCTAAGTTTTCTTTCTCTGTGTTAATATACGATTATTCTACGTTTTCTTTCTGTGTGTTCATATAAGATTATTCTAAGTTTTCTTTCTCTGTGTTCATATAAGATTATTCTACGTTTTCTTTCATTGAGTTCATATAAGATTATTCTACGTTTTCTTTCATTTAGTTCATTTAAGATTATTCTACGTCTTCTTTAATTGAGTCAATCGAAAATTTGAATTTAAGATAAGAATTTTGTGATAGAACTACTGCCATCGGACACTTAAGTTGGAACAACTAATTGAATGATTAAATTGGTGAATACAGGATTGGATGAATAAGTGTGCTTACTTTTGAAAGTCCTAGGAGATGTGAGGACTAGTCCCCGACTGCCCCACAACACCCCCCCCCTTTTGTTTCCTCCCCTCGTGATAGGGCCTGTATACATCCACAAAGCAAAACAACATCCGCACACAACTATCAACAATTAAGATCTTAAATCATGGAAGTCTGTGGCTTTCACTACTTATTCTTATAATTTTTTTTGTGGGGTGGGGGGGGGGGGGGCTTGGGGGCTTACGAAACAAATTTTCTGTGGCAACAAGGATTATTCTACATTTAAAACCGTTGTATTTGTTTTGATGAGGAACTATGTAGTCGACACAAGCAACAACAAAAAAAAACAATGTGTAAATTATTATCCACAGGAAAAAAAAATAAAGCTTTTTATTTTATTGACGTAGCATGTTAGAAACATGTGGCATCATGAAGAAGTTTACTGGCCCCACAAAGCTGACGGAAATCCTTCAGAAACGCGGTGCTTAGTGACAGGCGGTGTGAGGCTGAAATTAACGTTGTCATCTCCGTGGTATTAGCTGATCCATGGGGTATTACGACTGACAAGATAAGACATTGATCCTATCCAATTGTTTGTCTTAATCTCAAAAAACGCGGGCCAAAGGGCTCAGTCTAATCTCACTGTTTTAAAACAACGTTATTTGACGAACCTCGCAAGCGTTGTGTATAGAGGAAGGAAATCTTCAGATGCGATCCAAGATTTACATTTAATATCCAAATATGCAAGAATTTGCTGTAATTTTACAATTACTCACTTTTGCTTTTTCTTATAATTATAAGGAATCACACACATGCAAAGTTTGCCCATAGCTAGAGGGCGCTGTGCACTTATGATAATGTCATAATTTGAACCAGAAAGCGCTGTGCAAATATGATAATACTATAATTTAAACCGGAGGGGCTGTGCATATATGAGAATGTTATGATTTGAACCAGAGGAAGCTGTGCATATATGGGAATATTATAATTTGAACTAGAGAGCTCTGTGCATATATGAAAATGTTATACTTTGAACTTAACCAAACTGCAAAAACTTCCATTAAAAATACGTAATTAAAATATTATATTAAAAAAGTGCAGTTGACATTAAAATATTGCAGATGGTATTACAATATAGCGTCTAGTATTAAAACGTGGCTCTAACATGAAAAAACACAAGTAATATTAAAAATGACCAAAAATAAATAAATAAAGTTACAGCTGATATTATTAAAGTACGTCAGAATGTATCAAAAGAGGGCTAATGGTATAAAGCTAGGTCAAATAGTCTCAAACTTGGTCAAATAGTTTCAAACTTGGTCAAATAGTATCAAAGTTTAGTTGAAGGGATAAACTATAATGAAAGGTATTAAAATAAATACAAAAACAAAATAAACTATTGCTTGTAGTATTAGAATATGACCAATGGTATGACCCATGGTAGGACCAATGGTAGTAAAATAATGCTGAGAGTAGGAAAAACTGAGCTTATATTATCATCCTATATTACTATGTTGACAGTATTAAAATGCAGCT
Organism: Omphiscola glabra; assembly: GCA_964017045.1. NCBI lineage: Eukaryota > Metazoa > Mollusca > Gastropoda > Lymnaeidae > Omphiscola > Omphiscola glabra. The sequence goes on from OZ024798.1 coordinate 38,868,654, forward strand.
GATGGTTTTGAAATATGGCGTGTCTAAGGCCTATTAAACTCTCCGCATATTTGACGTGGGTGCACTGACGCATATTTTCTTTATCGACTGCAATCTCGAGGAAAATACCAAAGTGAGCTAAACACGATCTGATTGGCTGTTAAAATTCTAATACTGATCACTGGCGAATTTTTGACAAGCCATCGATCACGTGAGAATGAAGCGGGTTTGTAATCATGGAACGGAGCAGTATGCCAGATTTTTTCACGTCAACATTAGTTAAGCGGCTAATGGGTTACTCCATCCCCATCCCCTCCCATATGCCCCGCAACCCCCTACTTAAATAAAAAAAATCTATTGCTAAATGAAAAAACATTGCCTTTCAGATAAGTTTAGAAAAAAAATTTATCTTTTGATTGTAAAGGAGGGAGAAAAAATCGACTTGATTTGGGTATGAGATCAATACAAACTTCCGGTTTATCCGTATTTGGGTTTTGCTGACGCTCCACTTTGCCGGTGCTTAAAAACAGTTTTGAAACTACTTAAAAAAAACAACAACTCAGATTTCTATAATAACTTTTTTGCAAACACAACTCAATTGCGAATTGGACAATGATGCACTTTATGCGCCAAATGGTGTAAGCGTCGACGTTGTCAGCACTTTGTTCATTCTATTTGAAGAGCCAACGGTAAGAGATGACTGAAACACAATTAATTTAAAATGAATTATATGACTGAAGCAAAGTAAAGTGTCAACCTTTATGGTAACGTGTGCATGCTCTCATCAGTTGAATGCGATTTAAACAAAACTAGCTCGGGGATGGTTTTTTAGTTTCCTTAGTCAAGTTCATGACCGCAATGTATGACTGAAATAGAATATATAAAAACATAAGTTCTGCTGGTCAGTGGGGTCAGCTCTACACCCTTTAAAAGACACAGAGATCTTCATAAAAAGCGATGGTCGCCAAGCATTTCTTTACGGGCCCGAAAGTCTAAAATTAGTTCAATACCAATAATTTTGTCTTCTCCAGGACGAGAGGAAATAATTTTATCTGTTGGAAACATTTCTAAAAGGTGCCATTATTTAGCATGATTCCTTGATAATTTTTTTTACTATTGTTCAAGACTGGATTTTAAAAAAAATCGTGAAAAACACTAAGATCTATGCCAGTGGTCTTCAAAAATCGGCAAGAGGCCGATTGAATTTTTTTTTTAGAGCAACATTTCTTTTCAAGAACCTTTTTTTTTCGGAGATAGATAGATAGATACTATCCAGGCTCTCCATGATGTATAAGATAAATAATGGACTAGTCCACTGCTCTGGTATTAAACAGAAACTAGTCCCTGTCCCCCATAGACAGCGACGAGGCCATGACATGCAGTTCCGACTCATACCAGCGAGAAGCCAGTATAGGAACTGCTCATTCCTGCCAAAGACAATCAGGGACTGGAACAATCTTTCAAAAGGAACAGTTGAGGCGACAACACTTGCCTCATTTGCGTCTATTGCCTCAGGCCTTCAAACCCCCAGTGCATGATACCCTCACGCAGTTACTCTTGTAACCAGTGAAATATCCTCATCAACACCAGGCACAGAAACATAAATTGATCTTGGGCCCTTAATATATAGAAGAAGAAGATAAATCCATATGATCTAGTTCAGGAGTCACCAAACTACGGCCCGCGGGCCTAGTTCATCCGCCCGCTGAGGGTACGTGCTCTTCTTGATAAAACGTATGGAACACGTGACGTTGTGATATAATTTAAATTGTAAATTTAGAATGCTAGGAGATCCTCACGCGTGCGGAGATCTGCTGGCGGCTATGACCTCCTGGCTGCTATGCGCCTTAATTTAACATTTTCAATTTTAATTTATTTCATCTCGATTTTCTTGTGTATTACAGTACTGTGCCTCAAACTCCTAAAGTCGTACAATATCGTCTCAAAATATACAATACGGTAACTAAATAGTAAATAAATATACATACAGTATGTACAATGAAAACAATCACTACTCGCATCTAAAAGTAGATGAGCGACGTTTATATTGCAATCTGCGGTCACAATTTTTTGTAAATGTGTATTTGCTATTGATATTAATTAATATTCACATTATCTCAGTCTATCACAGGTAAAAATAAATTTACTGGTGAAATTTAACCGGTTTCAGCATAAAACAAGATGTCTTTAAAAAAGAAGTAATTAATACGTGATGACATCATTTAAAAAACCTAACCAAGAAACCTGATGTTGCTGTTTTTAGGAAAAAGATGGTTTAAACTTATCAAATTCCCGTTAATATATTATAGTCTGATAACGACCACACACTGGGTAAACATGGGTGAAAGAAAGAGGAGTGTTGGAAACATACGGGGACATTAAAAATCACAGTCGTCGCGGTTGGAACTTACACTAAAAGCCCTTCGGAAAGTTGAGTTGCGCGGAGAACAGAAGAATTTGGAGAGAACATAGTGCCACAGATGCGCGAGAAAGCTAGGATCCTGATGTGGTATTCTCTGGCACCGGATGAGTTTACTGATCACTCACAACTCTGCCGAGATCAGAAAGTGCAAATTGACACCACTAATAATCTTTAGCATGAACGGAACAATTTATATGAGCAAAAATTTTCACAAATTAAGCAAGTGAAGACAACACATCGAACGAGAGGGATTGATAAACATTTGAAAACAATTCTTTTACATTGGATGCATCAATTCCAAGCCAAACATCAATGATATCTTGAAAGCAAAACGTCAGCTTCACAAATCTCACTAAACTTTTTTGCTGCTTAGTTTGTGAGTTTCGAATATGTGCGCACTAGGTCTGATGTAACTATCTTTGCTAACTTTTTAAAGTAAATAAATATATTGGCTGTCTTTGCTTTTTTTGCATTGCACGCCACTCACCCATGATTACATTGCACGCCACTCACCCATGATTACATTGCACGCCACTCACCCATGATTACATTGCACGCCACTCACCCATGATTACATTGCACGCCACTCACCCATGATTACATTGCACGCCACTCACCCATGATTACATTTCACGCCACTCACCCATGATTACATTGCACGCCACTCACCCATGATTACATTGCACGCCACTCACCCATGATTACATTGCACGCCACTCACCCATGATTAACATGGAATCCTAAACTTAGTTTTTCCTCTTTTTCCCCAGAGCTTCCGTTCTGGCTTGCAAGTATTGTACAGAATGATTATCCGGTCCGGGCTCATCATTTTTTCCCGTTATCCGGCCCGTCGTAAAAAAATGTTTGGTGACCCCTGATATTTTCATGAGTTGATGTGGTGGTTTATTTTATTTTGGTTTTTAATTTTACAAAATATGGGACATAAGGATAAGAAACAACAACTCATGAACATATAAAAACATAGTTGCAAAACATTAACAACAACTAAAAAACAAACAGCACAACAACAATTATATTAAAAAAAAGGAACCCCCCCCCCCCTTTCCCCCAAAACCAAAAATAAATAAATAATGAAACGTTTATAATGTAAGGGAAGTAAAACCTGTGAACTCTTCAGGTATCGGAAATGCATTCTTTATCATTTGTGATGGAGTAGGCTTTTAATCACGGAAACAGACGAAGATGAAAGGGACGAAACTCTGAACCCAAGCCATTACTGGCTATCGTGAGAGTGAGAGCAATTAGCTCTTTGAGCAGGCCCAGCAACAACGTAGAACACAAGAGTCCATCAATAGATTCATTTTATAGAGACATGGCTCCATCAACATATTCATTTATAGACATCTGACTCCATCTATAATTTTATTTATAGACACATCACTCCATCATTAAATTCAGTTATAGATGCATGACTCCATCAACAGATATATATATATATTTACATCTGACTCCATCAACATGTGTATCTATGAATGCATGACACGATCATAGACGCATAATCCATCATTGGTTCTATTTATAGAGAATCTTTCATTGGCATCGTCGATATAAATGGAGGTTAAAAACCCTGGAAGGAGACAACGACTCCGGATAGCATACGACTCCAGTTGTGACTCCTGTGTTAATTTTTTCTAGTGGCAGTAAGGTGGACTAAACGTGATTATAAAAGGACAGTGTCACTTGCAGATGCCTAACAGCAGAACATAAAGAGACTGACTTAAATTTAAAGTAACTTGGCTGTTTATTATCAGTTACTCTTACACTTGGCTGTTTGTTAACAGTTGCTCTTACACTTGGCTGTTTGTTAACAGTTGCTCTTACACTTGACCTATCCTGATGTCCCAACCACTTCTAAATCGAATTTTTTTACACCATTATCAGTGTTACGATTTCAAATCCCCAAAGAAAATATTACCAGGTACGCACCAAACGCAGTGGGGTTAAAAATCTTTATAATTTAGCGTAGTTATCGGGAATTTTAAAACATTTGATTGTTGGACTGCTATAAAGCTTTAAAAAAGATTAATTAGATTTAGACACAAACAATGGACTACGATGAGTCGATTGTTTTGTCACGTGATAAGCGTAAGTACGAGTAAGTCTTCCGGTAGGCTGTCTGCAACACACTAGTCGCTCACAAATTTTTCTTCAAACAACTTTCTTCCTTTAATCATAACTGAATTATAACTATTGTCACATTTAATGAATGTCATTTAAAGAAACGCGTGTATTCAAGAATATTTTGAAAAATAAAATTTTTAATTAACACTTGGGAAGCGCTGATGGAGAAAAACCTTGTGCTTTAAAATTAATGATAATGGCAATGGCTGATCAGCGGTTATCTGTTGTTATGGGTTGTTATGTGTAGCAGAAAGCCTACCAATGGCTGGTACGTATCACGTGACAAAACAAGGAAGTGACTCATAGTAGTCCATTGGTGTCAGTATAACAATATTTGTTAAGCTTTTATTATAATTTTACATAATACACAAAGTAAAAGTTTCCGCACATCCCTTCATCTAAGTGCACAAGACCGAGAGGAATGGAGAAGGATAGTTTTCATGTCATCTGTGGCGCCCCAACGGTCCAAGGACTAAGGGACATGATGATGATGAATATATATATATACATATTATTATATCCTACCTAAAAAATTTGAAAAAATAAGAGTGGGTGCAAAACCCAGACAGAAACAAATGTTAGGAAGCAGACGGAAATGGAAGCAGACGGAAATGGAAGCAGACAGAAATGGAAGCAGACGGAAATGGAAGCAGACGGAAATGGAAGCAGTCCACGAGTCACTCCAAAAGCGTAATAAATATACGAGATACACAAATACACCTTTCTGTTTTGTAGGATTGGTGATCATTTATAGTAGGCCTAAGCCTGACGGAAGACGACGTACGACTCTCCAATGACCATTTGTAGCACAAATCAAAATGCAAGCCGCAGGAAATAACCCAAACGTGAGTGTTTGATCCTGTTATGCACATACCAAGGTCACGCCACACTATTTAGATTATAACATTTGGCGTCACACAGGACATCTATAAATGAGTGCCGCTTCTCTTCATGAGCTATTTTCCCAGGAACCTTCGGAACACCCCCACCCCTCCCCACAAACGGTGGTTGGAAGAAATGGGTTGATCGAAGGCTGACGAGTACATTAGTGTTAACTTGGGGCCCTCGGGTCACACTTGGGTGCTTTCAGCTCATTGCTTTATTAACAACAAGCCAATGACATCACGCGGAGAAGCCTCAGGTCATATCAGGAACATGTGCACTAATCAGATAGCTTTGCCGACGAAAAAAATAATAACTCAGAGAGTTTACAGCTAATCTTTAGTCTTCTACATAACTTAAAGCTTTCTAAAAGTAAACGATGAGTAAAACTTAAATAAACTGATGCATACAATTATGTAAAACGCAGTAAGACAAAACAGTTATTTTTAGGAATAACCTTTTGCCCTCCATGGTACTTTTGGAATGTCACTAACATGGACAAAGTTAATAGTCATGTCATCTGTATTATGGGAAATTTGTTTTTACAATTGAAAATAAAACAACTTCCGATAGTCATGTTGTCGTCTCTAAAAATGCTTTCTGTTTACAATTCTGGTCGGACCAATCGAAAACAAACATTTAAAATTTAAATTTGATTAGAAGGGACATTAATTAAATTAAACTTTTCGTAAACGCTAGACTCTGATAAAAGCTCTGTGAGAATAATCTTTAATTGGGGAACATAAAAAAAAAACCACAAACAACAATTAGCGAGTTTTATTTGTTTTTCATTCAACTTTTACTCCAGGTCCTTTTATCACAAACATAGTTTCGTAACAGAGAAAACGATTCAAATAAATAGCATTAAGTATAATCATATTTTTTTAAAACAAGATTACCGGATCAATTTTAAGAAATCGTTTTGAGGAAGAAAAACTGCATTAAAATGAGAAAATGACATAAAAGTATAACATATACGGACACCTGGTGGGAATGGAACAAAGTTAAGCAACAGATGCTTGTAAGGGGGCAGGGCACACAAACTCCAAACACCATTTGCTGCCCACAACCTTAGACCAATACTTTCGTTTTTTTCCAAAATATTTTAACACACATTTATTGAGAACTTAGAAGTTTTAAACCTACCCCAAGTCAAACATTGGGGTGCAACCTAGAAGTCTTTGAACCTACCTCAAGTCAAACATTGGGGTTCAACCTAGAAGTCTTGAACCTACCTCAAGTCAAACATTGAGGCTTAACCTAGAAATCTTGAACCTTCCTCAAGTCAAACATTGGGACTCAACCTAGAAGCCTTAAACCTTCTTCAAGTCAAGCACTTGGTGTTAGAGGTGCAAGTTATACGATGCCTTTGATCTCTTGCTAAAATTCAAAGCAAATAAAATTACATTTAAAAGTAATGAATACAGATTCTGCCCCCCATTCCCCCCCCCCTTCAAATGCGTAGGCTACATCACACCTTCACACGCTTTCGAAGACATTTTGTGGCCGCTCGCTATTATTTATCTCCATTTAGGTCGGCATTAATGGGTTAATACAAGGCGATGAATCGTAAAATTCTCATTACAAATGATTTACTTTGCCATAAAGTTGGCACGTGGAGTGCAAATTAATCCACGAGCCCGAGAAATGTAAATAACTTTTAACAGAGTGAGCGGAGTGATATGTAGCTATTTTGAGCGCACTTATTGATGAGGACTTTTTAAATTGAGTAAATTCATTGCCACCATTTTTTTATGACTTGAGATTGTCATTATAAATTTTTTTTTATTTTGTATGCACATAGTCGTTTGAAAGTTTGTGTGATTTATTTTTGTTTTTAATGCTAGAAACTGTCGTAGTCTCACACAGTGGCATAGCGAGGGTTAACCCAACTCGAGAAAGGTCATGCTTTATGCAGCAACTTAAAAAAAAAAACCAACAAAAAACACACACACACTAGTCTACTGGCCGTAAATGCCGCCCCTCAATATAAGGAAAAAGTTCCACCCTAGGCGAACATCCCTCCCCACGCCCTCCGCAACCCTTCATACACCACTGATCTCAATAGACTTAATGACTTCATACACCCCTGATCTCACAATAGACTTAAAGACTTCATACAGCCCTGATCTCACAACAGACTTAATGACTTCATAAACTCACTCTCCTAATAGTTCATATAACTACTCACTCTCCTATTAGTTCATATAATTACTCACTCTCCTAATAGTTCATATAACTACTCACTCTCCTAATAGTTCATATAATTACTCACTCTCCTAATAGTTCATATAATTACTCACGCTCCTAATAGTTCATATAATTACTCACTCTCCTAATAGTTCATATAATTACTCACTCTCCTAATAGTCCATATAATTACTCACTCTCCTAATAGTTCATATAATTACTCACGCTCATAATAGTTCATATAATTACTCACTCTCCTAATAGTTCATATAATTATTCACTCTCCTAATAGTTCATATAATTACTCACTCTCCTAATAGTTCATATAATTATTCACGCTCCAAGTCATATTCCTTTTGTAAGAGCAGACAAATGTCAGAATGGGCGTTGAATAGAAGCAACGTACGTCCATGCGCAGGGCCGCAACATGATGTATCAATCTTCTGACTGATTATGTGTAAGTTGTGTTTCGCGGAATCCCCGACGGAACACAAACAACACGCGCACTTACATTAAAACTTTCCACATCCCAGACACTTTCCTTGGACCACCCGGATCTCCGGATCCTTTCATTTCCAACGTCCACCCTACACAATCTCAGGAAAACATCTTTCAAAACCATATCACAACATTCTTCAAAATTAACAACATCTCATCACTTTTGACAAATAAGATCTCACCACTTATGACCAACATTATCTCACTATTAATGACACACAACATCTCACCACTTATGACACACAAAATCTCACCACTAATGACACACAACATCTCACCACTTATGACACACAACATCTCACCACTTATGACACACAACATCTCACTACTTATGACAAACAACATCTCACCACTAATGACACACAACATCTCACCACTTATGACACACAACATCTCACCACTTATGACACACAACATCTCACCACTTATGACACACAACACCTCACTACTTATGACACACATCATCTCACTACTTATGACACACAACATCTCACTACTTATGACAAACAACATCTCACCACTTATGACACACAACATCTCACTATTTATGACAAACATCATCTCACTATTTATGACAAACAATATCTCACTACTTATGATAAACAACATCTCACTACTTATGACACACAACATCTCACTACTTATGACAAACAACATCTCACCACTTATGACAAACAACATCTCACTACTTATGACACACAACATCTCACCACTTATGACAAACAACATCTCACTACTTATGACACACAACATCTCACTACTTATGACACACAGCATCTTAATACTTATGACACACAGCATCTCACTACTTATGACACACAGCATCTCACCACATATGACAAACAAGATCTCACCACTTATGACACACTACATCTCACCACTTATGACAAACAACATCTCACCACTTATGACAAACATCATCTCACCACTCATGACACACAACATCTCACTACTTATGACACACAACATCTCACCACTTATGACACACAACATCTCACCACTTATGACAAACAACATCTCACCACTTATGACACACAACATCTCACCACTTATGACACACAACATCTCACCACTTATGACACACATCATCTCACTAATTATGACACACAAAATCTCACCAATCATGACACACAACATCTCACCACTTATGACACACAACCTCTCACTACTTATGACACAGTACATCTCACTACTAATGACACACAACATCTCACTACTTATGACACACAACATCTCACCACTTATGACACACAACATCTCACCACTTATGACACGCAACATCTCACTACTTATGACACACAGCATCTCACCACTTATGACACACAGCATCTCACCACTCATGACACACAACATCTCACAAATTATGACACACAACATCTCACTACTTATGACACACAACATCTCACCACTTATGACAAACAACATCTCAATATTTATGACAAACATCATCTCACTATTTATGACAAACATCATCTCACCACTTATGACACACTACATCACACCACTTATGACACACAACATCTCACCACTTATGACAAACAACATCTCACCACTTATGACACACAACATCTCACTACTTATGACACACAACATCTCACCAATTATAACACACACCATCTCACCACTTATGACACACAACATCTCACTACTTATGACACACAACATCTCACTACTTATGACACACAGCACTCACCACTTATGACAAACACCATCTCACTATTTATGACAAACATAATCTCACCACTTATGACACACTACATCTCACCACTTATGACACACAACATCTCACCACTAATGACAAACAACATCTAACCACTTATGACACACAACATCTCACCACTTATGACACACAACATCTCACCACTTATGACACACAACATCTCACCACTAATGACACACAACATGTCACCAATTATGACACACAACATCTCACCACTAATGACACACATCATCTCACCACTTATGACAGACATCATCTCACCACTTATGACACACAACATCTCACCAATTATGACACACAACATCTCACTACTTATGACACACATCATCTCACCACTAATGACACACAACATCTCACCAATTATGACACACAACATCTCACCACTTATGACACACATCATCTCACTACTTATGACACACATCATCTCACCACTTATGACAAACAACATCTCACCACTTATGACACACAACATCTCACAACTTATGACACACAACATCTCACCACTTATGTCAAACAACATCTCACCACTTATGACACACAACATCTCACCACTTATGACACACAACATCTCACCACTTATGACATACAACATCTCACCACTTATGACACACAACATCTCACCACTTATGACACACAACATCTCACCACTTATGACACACAACATCTCACCACTTATGACACACATCATCTCACCACTTATGACAAACAACATCTAACCATTTATGACACACAACATCTCACCACTAATGACACCCAACATCTCACCACTTATGACACACAACATCTCACCACTTATGACACACAACATCTCACTACTTATGACAAACAACATCTCACCACTAATGACACACAACATCTCACCACTTATGACACACAACATCTCACCACTTATGACACACAACATCTCACCACTTATGACACACAACACCTCACTACTTATGATACACATCATCTCACTACTTATGACACACAACATCTCACTACTTATGACAAACAACATCTCACCACTTATGACACACAACATCTCACTATTTATGACAAACATCATCTCACTATTTATGACAAACAATATCTCACCTTTATGATAAACAACATCTCAATATTTATGACAAACATCATCTCACTATTTATGACAAACGTCATCTCACTATTTATGACAAACATCATCTTACCACTTATGACACACTACATCACACCACTTATGACACACAACATCTCACCACTTATGACACACAACATCTCACTACTTATGACACACAACATCTCACCAATTATAACACACACCATCTCACCACTTATGACACACAACATCTCACTACTTATGACACACAACATCTCACTACTTATGACACACAACATCTCACCACTTATGACACAGAACATCTCACTACTTATGACAAACAACATCTCACCACTTATGACACACAACATCTCACCACTTATGACAAACAACATCTCACCACTTATGACACACAACATCTCACTATTTATGACAAACATCATCTCACTATTTATGACAAACATCATCTCACTTTTTATGACAAACATCATCTCACTACTTATGACACACAACATCTCACCACTTATGACACACTACATCACACCACTTATGACACACAACATCTCACCACTTATGACAAACAACATCTCACCACTTATTACACACAACATCTCACCACTTATGACAAACAACATCTCACCACTTATGACACACAACATCTCACTATTTATGACAAACATCATCTCACTATTTATGACAAACATCATCTCACTATTTATGACAAACAACATCTCACCACTTATGACACACTACATCACACCACTTATGACACACAACATCTCACCACTTATGACACACAACATCTCACCACTTATGACACACAACATCTCACCACTTATGACACACAACATCTCACTACTTATGACACACAGCATCTCACCACTTATGACACACAGCATCTCACCACTCATGACACACAACATCTCACCACTTATGACACACAACATCTTTCCACTTATGACAAACAACATCTCACCACTTATGACAAACAACATCTCACTACTTATGACAAACATCATCTCACCACTCATGACACACAACATCTCACCACTTATGACACACAACATCTCACCACTTATGACAAACAATATCTCACCACTTATGACACACAACATCTCACTACTTATGACAAACAACATCTCACTACTTATGATAAACAAAATCTCACTACTTATGACACACAACATCTCACTACTTATGACAAACAACATCTCACCACTTATGACAAACAACATCTCACTACTTATGACACACAACATCTCACCACTCATGACAAACAACATCTCACTACTTATGATAAACAACATCTCACTACTTATGACACACAACATCTCACCACTTATGACAAACAACATCTTACTACTTATGACACACAACATCTCACTACTTATGACAAACAACATCTCACTACTTATGACACACAACATCTCACCACTTATGACAAACAACATCTCACTACTTATGACAAACAACATCACACTACTTATGATAAACAACACCTCACTACTTATGACACACAACATCTCACCACTTATGACAAACAACATCTCACCACTTATGACAAACAACATCTCACTACTTATGATAAACAACATCTCACTACTTATGACACACAACATCTCACCACTTATGATAAACAACATCTCACTACTTATGACAAACAACATCTCCCTTCTTATGACACACAACATCTCACCACTTATGACAAACAACATCTCACTACTTATGACACACAACATCTCACTACTTATGACAAACAACATCTCATCACTTATGACAAACAACATCTCACTACTTATGACACACAGCATCTCACCACTTATGACACACAGCTTAGCCCTGATATATCGACTCGTTACTTTAAGTCAGTAGACCCTCAGACGTGCACTTACTCATCGCACCTCCAACTTAAATGCCAGCCATAACATTGCAACCATTCAATTATCATATCAAAACGCCATATCAGTTTGCACACATGCAACTCTCCTTAACACTGTTAAAGCTGATGCGATCCTGTGCTTTCGGCTAGTTGATCTCCACATACTGTCAGAAAACTGAGAAGAATCATGACGATTTTAGATTGTAATTCAATCGCTATTCTACAGAATTAATTTAAATCGTTCTATATTGTTTACATCCGGGCTCTCAAATTTCAATTGGAACCAAGCAACTCGTTGCATGAAAGAGAAGGACATTAAAACAAACGAACGATGGGCTGAGGTGGGGATGGGGTGAGTTAAACGTGTGATGTGTGGCCAAACACGGAGGAAATAAATGTATGGCCAAACAAGGGAGAAAATAAATGTATGGCCAAATGAGTGCGGAAATAAACGAGTGACCAAACAAGGGTGATATGCAAATACTTATCAACTCTCATTAGTCGTAAAGGCAGATTTACACTACAGCTCATATAGATTTTTATAGATTTACTTTTTTTCCGCGTGGCCTTTAAAATGTTTCAGCTTTAACTGCACCATTGCTCTGGATGCATGTGCTCCATTGATCTGTTAAAACAATCTGTCTCACCAAGACTTGATTGCTTTAGTACTGGAGCTAAACATGCACAGCTTAGCAAAGTAGAAAATCCACATTGGCCAGAGATAATTGTTTTAGTTACAGACCGAAATGGATGAAGGCACAATACGGGTGATCGTATCATCCTTACTGGGACGACTCTCTCTAGTATTTAATCCAATCCCTGACCACTTCCGGGTTAAACTGACCTACCTCCTGACCATTTCCGGGTTACACCGTCTTCCCCAGGCTGTCAGCGGAAGCGGAGCAGGAAATTATCCCAGAGGTCCGCCATTGACCTACCCCCCGGATTGCAAAGGTTTTTCCCCTCGCCACAGAGAGTCTTTGTCTCCAGCAGACATTTTGTTACACCCACCCCTCCCCACCAGAAACTCCCAAAGAAAGAATCTATGTGCTTAGCAACAGCCCAGTGTATCATCTTGTCGGATGTTGCTCGCGCCGTTATCTCCCAATGAAGGCGTGGAAGCCACATCAAGTCCTGACGATACGAAATTGTTTTTCTTTAACTTGACATCGGTTCTTTGGGGGGGGGGGGGGTGGGGGGGGAAAGGGGTGTGGGCGTGGGTAGTAAGTGCTGACTAATTAAATTTCGCCCGAATTCTAATCACTTACACGAAAATAGAAATCCAGCCATTGAAAGGCATGAAATTAAACTTATTTTAAAAATTGCATTTATTAGCATTGTTATTAAAAGTATACGCCGACGCAAATTACTTTCCTTATCGCTAATGAAAATACCTCTGTGGGACGAATAATATTTGGTGGATTGAATAAATACGCAAGTTTGAGAACCCTTTATAGTTTAGACTATGAATGCGCCGAGTCATAAATTAGGCTAGTCGCGCGGCCTTCATGGAATACATTTTAAACAATGGCATTGGTGCAGCCAAATTACCTATACCATTGTGGCGACAAAGTTTCCAAAAAGGATGAGTAGATATTTGTTTCCCGTTCCCTTATCACTCACGCTACTAGAAAACAGCAATCGGCGTAACGACGCTAGATAGATGTTTGAGCATCTGGTAATCTGACGCTAGATAAGATGTTTTGAACATCTGGTAATCTGACGCTAGATAAGATGTTTTGAACATCTGGTAATCTGACGCTAGATAAGATGTTTTGAACATCTGGTAATCTGACGCTAGATAGATGTTTGAGCATCTGGTAATTTGACGCTAGATAAGATGTTTTGAACATCTGGTAATCTGACGCTAGATAAGATGTTTTGAACATCTGGTAATCTGACGCTAGATAGATGTTTGAGCATCTGGTAATCTGACGCTAGATAAGATGTTTTGAACATCTGGTAATCTGACGCTAGATAAGATGTTTTGAACATCTGGTAATCTGACGCTAGATCTGGTGTTTACCGCTGTGGTTTAGGACAAGAAGATGAATGAAAAAATATGTAGATACTCAGAAAAAGAAAAAAAAAAAAAAAGAAGAATGTACGCCACAACTCTGCGAGTGTAAGTCGTAAAAATAGAAAGAAAGATGATATAGGACAACTAAATTTCATTTCATGGTTGATATCTCAGGCAATTACACGTGTTTTTACTTTTAATTGATGAATATTGTTGATAAAAAAAAAAAAGAAAAGAAAACAAAAGGGACCATTTGGGACATCAGGTTTTAGTCTTTTTTAATTCCTGCATGACGTCATACGGAGGGGTTTGAATTTAGACTTAGTGTTGCGTGCTTCGGAGTTTTGTTGTGGTTTTTTCTGTTTTTTCTGTGTTTTATTTTTGGTACTTTGGAGTCATATTTGTATTTTGTTCACAATGTGACTTTGGTTGTCTTATAAAAATAACTGTACACACCCTGCTGACGTTTCCTCATGCTTGACGACTCTAAATAACCTTGTTTCAAAATGCAATCCATGTTGTTATACCTTTTTTTCCCCCAGAAAACATTTTATAATTCTGATAATTTAGTTAATGGACATCCTAACGGAAGTTATAAATGCACTTCAAATGTGACGCTAATGAAGCAATTTCCACATAATTGTACAGGTCTGAAATAAAGGAGCTATTTCCAACCAATTTGTTAAAGTGACTCCGAAAATACGCGCGCATTTAAAAACTTCCTGGGCGATGAATTCAAATTACCAGAGATATGGAAATAGCATTTAAATATTTAAAATGGATTAGGGCGTTAAACAGTAGTAAGTTGACAAAGGGAGATAAACGAAAGCAATTGTTTTTGGGGGTGGGGGTGTGGTGGCATTTAAATTTGTTTTAATTGCGTGAAATAAAAATAAATAAATAGATGACATTTTATCTCTTACATCGTTTGTTTCCTAGACGGGATAAGAATAATAATAATTATTTTTTGAAACAACAAAACTTGACAAATAATTTAAAATCGAACGAATTTCTGATAAAAAAAACCAAAAAGCACGCAGGTTGGTAATACTAAGTAGACTTACAATTTAATTAGTTTATTAAGCTTTGAAAATTATTGAATTAATAAGCATATATTTCATACCACAGTCAGTTTTAGAAATTAAGCGACGTAGAACGCATTTTCGGGGTCGGGGTTGGTGGCAGGCATGACATCTTTCATGACATATTTCATGACATCTTTCATGACATCTTTCATGACATCTTTCATGACATCTTTCATGACATCTTTCATAACATCTTTCATAACATCTTTCATGACATCTTTCATGACATCTTTCATGACATCTTTCATGACATCTTTAATGACATCTTTCATGACATCTTTCATGACATCTTTCACGACATCTTTAATGACATCTTTCATGACATCTTTCATGACATCTTTCATGACATCTTTCATGACATCTTTCATGAATGAATATGACCAAAACTAGGTTTCATATTAAATCCACACGCAAATAATTCCCCGCTGGATCGTCCTTCATTGCATGGACGCTCTAAAAATACCCGAGGACCTTTCTTCTGTGCTCCTTAGGGCTAAGCTTTTTAAAATATTTTTTTTATCTCAGCATTGTATTGTAATAACAAGAACAGTTTAAATTGCAAGTCTTTTTTTGTTTACCAGTCATGGTAAGTACAAGAAACCTATCATGGTAAGTACAAGGAACCGATCATGGTAAGTAAAAGGAACCCATCATGGTAAGTACACGGAGCCATTCATGGTAAGTACAAGGAGCCATTCATGGTAAGTACAAGGAACCGATCATGGTAAGTACAAGGAACCGATCATGGTAAGTACAAGGAGCCATTCATGGTAAGTACAACGAACCTATCATGGTAAGTACAAGGAACCGATCATGGTAAGTACAAGGAGCCATTCATGGTAAGTACAACGAACCTATCATGGTAAGTACAAGGAACCGATCATGGTAAGTACAAGGAGCCATTCATGGTAAGTACAACGAACCTATCATGGTAAGTACAAGAAACCCATCATGGTAAGTACAAGGAACCCATCATGGTAAGTACAAGGAACCTATCATGGTAAGTACAAGGAACCCATCATGGTAAGTACAAGGAACCTATCATGGTAAGTACAATGAACCCATCATGGTAAGTACAATGAACCTATCATGGTAATTACAATGAACCTATCATGGTAAGTACAAGGAACCATTCATGGCAAGTACAAGGAACAATTCATGGTAAGTACAATGAACCTATCATGGTAAGTACAACGAACCTATCATGGTAAGTACAAGAAACCCATCATGGTAAGTACAAGGAACCATTCATGGTAAGTACAATGAACCTATCATGGTAAGTACAATGAACCTATCATGGTAAGTACAAGGAACCATTCATTGCAAGTACAATGAACAATTCATGGTAAGTACAATGAACATATCATGATAAGTACAACGAACCTATCATGGTAAGTACAAGAAACCCATCATGGTAAGTACAAGGAACCCATCATGGAAAGTACAAGAAACCCATCATGGCAAGTACAATGAACCTATCATGGTAAGTACAACGAACCTATCATGGTAAGTACAAGAAACCTATCATGGCAAGTACAATGAACCTATCATGGTAAGTACAACGAACCTATCATGGTAAGTACAATGAACCTATCATGGTAAGTACAACGAACCCATCATGGTAAGTACAAGAAACCTATCATGGCAAGTACAATGAACCTATCATGGTAAGTACCATGAACCTATCATGGTAAGTACAAGGAACCCATCATGGTAAGTACAAGAAACCCATCATGGTAAGTACAATGAACCTATCATGGTAAGTACAATGAACCTATCATGGTAAGTACAAGGAACCTATCATGGTAAGTACAATGAACCCATCATGGCAAGTACAATGAACCCATCATGGTAAGTACAAGAAACCCATCATGGTAAGTACAATGAACCTATCATGGTAAGTACAATGAACCTATCATAATAAGTACAAGGAACCTATCATGGTAAGTACAAGAAACCCATCATGGTAAGTACAAGGAACCCATCATGGTAAGTACAATGAACCTATCATGGTAAGTACAAGGAACTATTCATGGCAAGTACAAGGAACAATTCATGGTAAGTACAATGAACCTATCATGGTAAGTACAATGAACCTATCATGGTAAGTACAAGGAACCTATCATGGTAAGTACAAGAAACCCATCATGGTAAGTACAAGGAACCATTCATGGTAAGTACAATGAACATATCATGGTAAGTACAAGGAACCCATCATGATAAGTACAACGAACCTATTATGGTAAGTACAAGAAACCCATCATGATAAGTACAAAGAACCTATCATGGTAAGTACAAGAAACCCATCATGATAAGTACAATGAACCTATCATGGTAGTACAAGAAACCCATCATGGTAAGTACAAGAAACCCATCATGGTAAGAACAAGGAACCCATCATGATAAGTACAACGAACCTATCATGGTAAGTACAAGAAACCCATCATGGTAAGTACAAGGAACCCATCATGGTAAGTACAATGAACCTATCATGGTAAGTACAAGGAACCTATCATGGTAAGTACAATGAACCTATCATGGCAAGTACAATGAACCTATCATGGTAAGTACAAGGAACCTATCATGGTAAGTACAAGAAACCCATCATGGTAAGTACAAGGAACCCATCATGGTAAGTACAATGAACCTATCATGGTAAGTACAAAGAACCATTCATGGTAAGTACAATGAACCTATCATGGTAAGTACAATGAACCTATCATGGTAAGTACAATAAACCTATCATTGCAAGTACAATGAACCTATCATGGTAAGTACAATGAACCTATCATGGTAAGTACAATGAACCTATCATTGTAAGTACAATGAACCTATCATGGTAAGTACAATGAACCTATCATGGTAAGTACAATGAACCTATCATGGTAAGTACAAGAAACCCATCATGGTAAGTACAAGGAACCCATCATGATAAGTACAACGACCCTATCATGGTAAGTACAAGAAACCCATCATGATAAGTACAACGAACCTATCATGGTAAGTACAAGAAACCCATCACGATAAGTACAATGAACCTATCATGGTAGTACAAGAAACCCATCATGGTAAGTATAAGAAACCCATCATAGTAAGTACAAGGAACCCATCATGATAAGTACAACGAACCTATCATGGTAAGTACAAGAAACCCATCATGGTAAGTACAAGGAACCCATCATGGTAAGTACAAGAAACCCATCATGGTAAGTACAAGGAACCCATCATGATAAGTACATCGAACCTATCATGGTAAGTACAAGAAACCCATCATGGTAAGTACAAGGAACCCATCATGATAAGTACAATGAACATATCATGGTAAGTACAAAGAACCTATCATGGTAAGTACAAGGAACCATTCATGGTAAGTACAAGGAACCATTCATGGTAAGTACAAGGAACCATTCACGGTAAGTACAATGAACCATTCATGGTAAGTACAATGAACCTATCATGGTAAGTACAAGGAACCATTCATGGTAAGTACAATGAACCTATCATGGCAAGTACAAGAAACCATTCATGGCAAGTACAAGGAACCTATCATGGCAAGTACAAGGAACCTATCATGGCAAGTACAAGGAACCTATCATGGCAAGTACAAGGATCCTATCATGGTAAGTACAAGGAACCTATCATGGTAAGTACAAGGAACAATTCATGGTAAGTACAATGAACCTATCATGGTAAGTACAAGGAACCATTCATGGCAAATGCAATGAACCTATCATGGCAAGTACAAGGAACCATTCATGGTAAGTACAATGAACCTATCATGGCAAGTACAAGGAACCATTCATGGTAAGTACAATGAACCTATCATGGTAAGTACAAGGAACAATTCATGGTAAGTACAATGAACCTATCATGGTAAGTACAATGAACCATTCATGGTAAGTACAAGGAACCATTCATGGTAATTACAATGAACCTATCATGGCAAGTACAAGGAACCATTCATGGTAAGTACAAGGAACCATTCATGGCAAGTACAAGGAACCATTCATGGTAAGTACAAGGAACCTATCATGGTAAGTACAAGGAACCATTCATGGCAAATGCAAGGAACCTATCATGGCAAGTACAAGGAACCATTCATGGTAAGTACAATGAACCTATCATGGCAAGTACAAGGAACCATTCATTGTAAGTACAAGGAACAATTCATGGTAATTACAATGAACCTATCATTGCAAGTACAAGGAACCATTCATGGTAAGTACAAGGAACAATTCATGGTAATTACAATGAACCTATCATGGCAAGTACAAGGAACCATTCATGGTAAGTACAATGAACCTATCATGGCAAGTACAATGAACCTATCATGGTAAGTACAATGAACCTATCATGGTAAGTACAATGAACCTATCATGGCAAGTACAAGGAACAATTCATGGTAAGTACAATGAACCTATCATGGTAAGTACAATGAACCTATCATGGTAAGTACAATGAACCTATCATGGTAAGTACAATGAACCTATCATGGTAAGTACAATGAACCTATCATGGTAAGTACAATGAACCATTCATGGTAAGTACAATGAACCTATCATGGTAAGTACAATGAACCTATCATGGTAAGTACAATGAACCTATCATGGTAAGTACAATGAACCTATCATGGTAAGTACAATGAACCTATCATGGTAAGTACAATGAACCTATCATGGTAAGTACAAGGAACCTATCATGGTAAGTACAATGAACCTATCATGGTAAGTACAATGAACCTATCATGGTAAGTACAAGGAACCTATCATGGTAAGTACAATGAACCTATCATGGTAAGTACAATGAACCTATCATGGTAAGTACAATGAACCTATCATGGTAAGTACAATGAACCTATCATGGTAAGTACAAGGAACCTATCATGGTAAGTACAATGAACCTATCATGGTAAGTACAAGGAACCTATCATGGTAAGTACAATGATCCTATCATGGTAAGTACAATGAACCTATCATGGTAAGTACAATGAACCTATCATGGTAAGTACAAGGAACCTATCATTGTAAGTACAAGGAACCTATCATGGTAAGTACAATGAACCTATCATGGTAAGTACAATGAACCTATCATGGT
Source organism: Omphiscola glabra (assembly GCA_964017045.1). Lineage (NCBI taxonomy): Eukaryota > Metazoa > Mollusca > Gastropoda > Lymnaeidae > Omphiscola > Omphiscola glabra. The sequence goes on from OZ024798.1 coordinate 38,889,625, forward strand.
AAGTACAATGAACCTATCATGGTAAGTACAATGAACCTATCATGGTAAGTACAATGAACCTATCATGGTAAGTACAATGAACCTATCATGGTAAGTACAAGGAACCTATCATGGTAAGTACAATGAACCTATCATGGTAAGTACAAGGAACCATTCATGGTAAGTACAAGGAACCGATCATGGTAAGTACAAGGAACCTATCATGGTAAGTACAATGAACCTATCATGGTAAGTACAATGAACCTATCATGGTAAGTACAAGGAACCCTTCATGGTAAGTACAATGAACCTATCATGGTAAGTACAAGGAACCATTCATGGTAAGTACAATGAACCTATCATGGTAAGTACAATGAACCTATCATAGTAAGTACAAGGAACCTATCATGGTAAGTACAATGAACCTATCATGGTAAGTACAAGGAACCCTTCATGGTAAGTACAATGAACCTATCATGGTAAGTACAAGGAACCATTCATGGTAAGTACAATGAACCTATCATGGTAAGTACAATGTACCTATCATGGCAAGTACAAGGAACCATTCATGGTAAGTACAATGAACCTATCATGGTAAGTACAATGAACCTATCATGGCAAGTACAAGGAACCATTCATGGTAAGTACAAGGAACCTATCATGGCAAGTACAAGGAACCATTCATGGTAAGTACAATGAACCTATCATGGCACGAGAATGTTCGACCTAACTAGTAGTTTTGACTTGCAGCTCAAGTGAAAGTCATGAACTTCAATTTGTGGCTCATGTCAAAGTCATGGCCATGGATCTTGTGGCTCAAGTCAAAGTCATGAACTTGGATCTTGTGGTTCAAGTCAAAGTCATGACCATGTATCTAGTGGCTCAAGTCAAAGTCATGACCATGTATCTAGTGGCTCAAGTCAAAGTCATGACCATGTATTTAGTGGCTCAAGTCAAAGTCATGATCATGGATCTTGTGGCTCAAATTAAAGTCATGACCATGGATCTTGTCGCTCAAGTAGAATCTGTAATACGTCATGACGAGAGACATTTCCTCGTTGTGCCCGTCAACAAAGTCATCAGATCCGTTGTAACAACCAATGGAACAAACCTCACACACACGCCTATCACACACACACACTCCTATCACATAATGACACAAAACACCTATCACACACACACACTCCACCTATCAAATGTCTCACAAACGGACCCCAACATGTCACAGACACCATTCATCACACCAGGCACGCTAGTCACAGGTCAATAACTGATTCCGGTGACGTGCTGAAAGTTGGTTCGGTTCAGAGTTCGTCACGCGCGTTTCTAGGAATAGAACGGCTGATTAAACTTTGAATAAGATTTAAAAGCCGCGGTTGTCGGGGTCGTCGTGGTAGTCGTGGTAGTCGTGGTTGCAGGGCCAGATAAAGCCATTTTAATGCCCAAGGCACAAACCCACATGGGTGCCCCCTTCTGCCCGGGGCCCCTGATCTTTCACTGACCGTGACCACTTGTATGTTCAATATTATTCAAAGAAAACAATTGTTAACAAATATGTTTGTAGTTTGTACTACTATCACTTATATAAAATCTACAATAAATTATTTCTGTATTAAAATTAATAGTTAATAAATTTTGAAATAATTATAGACAAAAATACTTTATTTTTTATTAGATGAAAAAGTCAAAAAGATTTTGTCATTTACATTTTAAAGATTTTTTTCCTAGATTTACATCTAGCGTAGTTTTTGAGTATATCGTCAAAGTTAATTTTGCGTTACACATCTGCCTCGATCATAAGCAGAGATAAGGAATCGAGCCATTCTTGTTTCATTGTTGATCTATTTGGATTTTTTTGTACGTTTCAAATGAGAAAAAGAGCGCTCAGTTGAACAGTTAGTAACCATTAATTTTAAAAATATGCGCAAGGCGATTTCAACATTTGGAAAGGCACACTCGATGTTGTCTCTAACTATTACTTTGTATAATTCTCCATGATTGAACGTGTTGTTTTCCGATTTTGATGCAGGAAACTTGTGGCCAATATATGAATGAAACTGTTGTAGTTCAGTACATAAATTATTGTTCAGATCTTTAGGATAAGCATTTATTAGTTCTTCACAACACTGAGATGTTTGTGATAGTGATACATCGACCAAACAAGAAAATCGAACTGCTACATCAATCTACAACGGGTGGTATTATTTTTGCAGCTTCTTCAAATCTTTCAAATTCATTCATTTATGCAAGTGATCTGCTAGTGAAGAATACAAATTAGCACACGTTTTCAAGTTCACATGCTGATTTTGTGTCTATTACTAAGGGGTTCCCGGTCGAATTAATTAATTAATGTTATTTTTTTAATATTATTTATTGAAAATATAAAAATGGTTTAATTTTTTTTATAAAACGTCCCAAAAATTTTTAAAATTCGAATACGACCGCATTATTTATTTACAAGCCGAGTGAGTCCGTATGGTCCGCATTTTGCTCATTACCATTTACCAGGAGTATTTTAAATTTTTATGGGCTTAATTTTCAAGCATTCAAGATTGTACCAAACTTGAATGTGAATTTTTATTATAATGTATTTCTTCATTTTCATAGCACTTGTTCAAACGCTTGGTGCCCAAGGCACGTGCCTTGTTTGCCTAGAGGTTAATCCGGCCCTGCGTGGTTGTCGCGGTTGTCGTGGTTTGTCGGGGTCGTCGTGGTTGTCGGGGTTGTCGTGGTTGTCGTGGTTGTCGTGGTTGTCGTGGTTGTCGTAGCTGTCGTGGTTGTCGTGGTTGTCGTAGCTGTCGTGGTTGTCGTGGTTGTCGTGGTTGTCGTAGCTGTCGTGGTTGTCGGGGTCGTCGTGGTCGTCGTAGTTGTCGGGGTTGTCGTGGTTGTCGTTCAATGATTCTTTCTCTCCCCGGTCCAGAATGTTCTTCAATTATACAATGTAACGATAATATAACATGCAAGATTTATACAGTGTAACTATAATATAACATGCAAGATTTATACAATGTAACTATAATATAACATGCAAGATTTATAAATTGTAACTATAATATAACATTCAAGATATATACAATTTAACTATAATATAACATGCAAATTTATACAATGTAACTATAATATAACATGCCAGATTTATACAGTGTAACTATACTATAACATGCAAGATTTATACAATGTAACTATCATAAAAAATGCAAGATTTATACAATGTAACTATTATAATATACAAGATTTATACAATGAAAATATCATATAACAAGCGAAAATAAGGAGATGCATGATATGATTAATAGCAGATTGAATACGATGGAGATACTTGGTATGATCCAAGGGAGATTGAGAAATAGGGAGATACGTGATATAATTAAAGGGAGATTGAGAAATAGGGAGATACGTGTTTTAATCAAATGGAGATTTAGAAATAGTGAGACACTTTGTATGATTAGTGAAAAATTGAGAAATAAGGAGATACATTGCATGATTCATGGGAGATTGAGAAATAAGGAGATATGTTGTATGATTCATTGGAGATTGAGAAATAGGGAGATACGTGGTATGATCAATTGGAGATTGAGAAATAGGGAGATACGTTGCATGATCAGTGAGAGATTCAGCAATAGGGACGTTACCAAAATATAATGGACATAAATTACGCCCAAATAAGAGAATTTAAAAATTCACGTTGTTGTTGTCTTACCGACAGATTTAAGTCCACCTTTTTCTTTGTTAAACTTTTAACAAAAGGAAAACAGCAAAAAAAGACAATGTTTTTCTATGAATCCAGACTTTCTTTATCTTGTCCAAGCATTCAGCGTGTAACCTCAATTTGTACCAAAAGAACCGGAATTAGGAAAGAATTCTTTCAAATTTTCAGCTCCCCCCCCCCAGCACCAATATCCAAAAAAAACAAAAAACAAAAAAACAAACAAATCAGTTTTTCCAGGAGGAGATAAAATAAAATGTCCGATAACTGCGCTAAATTAGAATTTAAAAAAAAATATCTCAAGTGCGTTTGGTGCGTAAGATTTGTTTTTACTGAGTTGTTATTGAAATAATTCTGTGGCGTAAAAGCGGGTGTGGTCATATGAGTGTTAATATACTTCAGAGACGTGAAAAAATAGTGAGTTTTCGGGCCTGGGGGGGGGGGGGGGAGCACTTATTTGGATTATAATAAAGTTCGTAACCCGTAAGCATGTTATTTAAAATGTTAAACTGCACAGCCCATTGCTCAATATTACATTTTATAAAGGATTTATTGGAAAAAACTTTGTTTTTAAGGGATGTTTAATTTGCTCTGTAGTGTCTGGTGAAACAGAGATAAAATACCAGAATTCTATCTAAACAATCAAGACAAATACAAAGCGATACCATGCAATAAACACCGTGTAAATAGCAAGACAAAAACCGAGTCATGTATTGTTGTTGAATTCGTTTATTATTTAAGTTCAAGCGACTTTAATGTAACGGGCGCACTAACATGGCATACGACATTTTTGTCTTTAAAAAAAAGCGTTCGTTATAACAGACATTCGCCGGGTTCTTGACTTCGGAAGCAGGCGTCTGCAGATGATGAACTGGACTTATTAACCTAAAGATCACATGCTTCTTAAATTCTCTTCACTCATTTTTTAAAAATTCGTCTGTAATCTCCTGTAATATGTTCAAACTTTTCCCCTCCTCTAAACGGCTTTCTGTAATAAACATAGGAGTTTTTGACAGGTTGAAAACTAAATTACGAACATCAGAGCCTTTGCCAGGAAGCCCGAGACATGGACTTGGCCAGACTTCGACAAGATTCTGATTAAAAAAATAAAATAACTGCTTTGATGAGCGCGGAACCATTAATCATCGTTTGGACATTTAACACGTTATATATATATATATATAGAGAGAGAGAGAGAAAGAGAGAGAGAGAGAGTAGATAGTACCCGGCATGCGTTGCAATGCCGTACAAAGAAAGCAAGTATTAGTGTTTCAATTACGTTTTTTGAAGTACTTTTTATATATACAATATATTTTGTTTTTCCGTCTGGTGCATACACGAAAAATTAGACGATTTTTCGTCGCGTAAGCAGGCCACATACAGCTGTCCATGTGAGAAGCATGGATTTTCAAAATTGATTCCACACACTTGTAGCGATTGATCCAACCATGCAAAAGCCTTATTTGAAATTATATTTATATCGATACATATAAAAATGAATGTCTGTGTGTATTACCCATATGCGCTCCTATACTGAAATGCGACATTAGGAAATGGCATCAGCTTATTGCTCTTTATGCCCTCCTCAAAGCATGAAAATCGGGCCGCGAAGCGGCACGTTGGAGATGTCCCTTTGCAAGGACGGCCCCCACTCGAGTCCGCGCGATCGAGGTTCTGCTGGAGGCCGCTCCAAACCAAGGACACCCGGTCGGTCCGACACTGTGCATACACACAGTGCACACGATCGACTTTCCTAGAAGTTGGGATGGTCCATTTACGACCTAATATCATCCCCGACCCATTCCGAGGAAGCGTCGGACTCACTCTAAGGGTGATCACACACTAGGTCCGGATTTCACCGGATTCCAAGACTGACGAACAAGACTGGATCGGTATAAAAAACAAATGCAATAACAAAGTGAACACAGCTACATTTGCTCAGGCGTCATCGGTGAAAGTCGGTAACGCGCACAGGTCTTATTTGTTTTTTTCGTCAGAGCTGTCCGAAGCTAATTTTAAAAACAATTAAAATGGCGGCATGTAATTTTTTACAGATTGTTTGTACAAAAATGTCACCTTAAAATCTAGAATAGCCTTTCATTTGTGTATTATTCCTTTGGATCCATCATAAGTAATTTAAATATATACAAATTGTAGCATTTTATCAATTAAAATGGTAGAAATTGAGAAACTAAAATCTCAAGTGGATGATCGCTCTCCACTATGGGACATAGCAACCATATATATTTCAAGCAGAACTTGAAAGGAAAATAAATGCGATGGAGGTGAGATGTTACAGAGGCATTCTTGGCATCTGCTATAGAGACCACATCACCAATGAGCAAATAAAAGAAAGGATACGTCAGGCAATTGGGCAATACGATGACCTCCTGACGTCTGTTAAAAAGCGCAAACTTGAGTGGTATGGCCACGTGACCAGAAAACAAGGGCTCGCCAAAGAGATCTTGCAGGGCACTACTAGAGAAGGGAGAAGAAGAGGAAGACAAAGAAAAAGATGGGAAGATAATATCAAAGAATGGACGGGATTACAACTAGGCGATGCTATGCGTAGGGCAGAAGACCTAGAGGAATGGAGAAGAATATTGTACATGTCATCTGTGGCGCCCCAACGGTCGAAGGACTACGGGACCTGATGATGATGATGATGATGAACCATATAATTAGAGCGATGTTCGACGGAATGATCCGAAGCTAAATTAAAAAAAACCCAAGCAAATGACGTCATTGCAGCTCTTCTTTGCATCATCCGTGTGTAGGATTCATTCGGATCCAATAAAAGTAATTTAAGATAAATACAAATTATAGAACTGAATAAAATAAAATGGTGGAAATAGACAAGCTAATATCCCTAGTTCATGACCGCATGCCACTATGGGACATAACGAAAAATTACCACAATAGGGATATTAGTAGTAAACTTTAGCACAAAATAGCAGAAGAGCTCAATACAATAAGTGAGTGGCGGGAGTGGGCATATGATTTTATTTTATTACTATTTTAAGTTAGTTCGATCGATATGGATAAAGGCTGCACCTATTGGTACCCGGGTACCAGAAGTGAGAGTTTGGGATTAAAAAACTATTAAAAATATTATTGTTGGGTTTGTAAGACCAAATGAGGTATGAAATGAAAGATAATTGAATGTACTATACGTTTGTAAACTTAATTCTTCATTTTAACTAAAATACACCAAAACAAATGACATCTGAATAGCATTGTGCCTAATGGTACCCGGGTGCGAATGGCGGCGCTGCGTGTCTGGGTCAATGTTTATTTTTTATTGCAAGAAGATTAGGTAAATAAAACCAAATTGTTTTGAACAAACTTGATCATATAATAAATAGCTAAATATAATTATAATTAGAAATAGCAATTAAGAAATGAAAATTAGATATAACAAGTATGCATTTATTTTGAAGTTTGCATATCCTGTTACTGTACTGTTAGACCTGCAAAACAGTAACATTGGAAAATAAGTTCAAAGTTCAAAGAAATGTCAATCACTTGAATTTAGGATATATTTTTGTTACACAATAATGAATCAAATATAATTTTAACATGATAAATACAGTTAATAAATATAGTTCCATGTAGAATATTTATGCTTTTACCAAATTTCTAAATTATATTTAATCTAAATTTTAAAAGAAAACTAAATCAAACTGTTTATAAAAAAATATTAAATTAGCATGGATAATGCCATTGATTCTGTAGCACACGGTAATGCTATCACTAAATTATTATGGAAAAAGATCAACGTGGATCAATTCATAATCAATTCATAAAATATATTTTACATTTTTATGGGACGTAATAGTCTATTTTATTGTACCAGTACTGGATGTCAATTGCTCCTTAAACTTAAATGTTAAAATTAAGTTTAAAGCAATCACGGATATTATATGCATCATTCCCTTCTCAATTATATTCGTTGTGATCTTCCCGTTGGTGATCTTGTAGCGTTACCAGCTGTTGTATTTGAAGATAATAACATGTCCAACTGATCTTCAGAAATGACTAGTTTGTCCACATTTTTAGGATCAACTTGAATTCTGTTTTAAGAATCTCCATTGTGCAACAAGTAAGCCCAATGCACACTCAACTGTTCTTCTGGCCCGACTATGTCTGTATTGTAAACTTCAATTTCTCGTGATACAGTATCACCACTGGTTGTGTATGGTCGCATCAGATGTTTCTTCAGAGGATAACCTTGGTCACCCAGAAAAACATATGGAAGATGTGTATTTATTGATCCCAGGTATCTGTATTGGTTAAGGAAAGGGGAAAGACCCCGTTCCTATGTGGTTGTATAGATTTGATTCAACGAAATTACCACTGTCACTCTGCTGCACTATGCCCCACTGTCAACAATTAATAATTTAATTATACTTTGCACCAACAAAGCATACCACTGTATGTAGGTAGTCAAAAGTATAATGGTTCATTCTGAAAATAATAATTTTAATAATGGATTCTTCATCAAATAAAACATATGTTCATATATTCCAGTTTTTTAAATACAAAATGCTCATTTAAAATCTATGTTTAGTTTAATACTCGCCAGCGGAAAGACAGCAGGATCAAGGTCGTTGTTATGATAAACAATAAAAATTCGGATGCGATCGGCTGCAATGTATTCTCAATTTCTACAATGTCCGATGTACAGTTCTACCGAGCAACCGGTCTCGTCGTCAGTCTTAAAATCCGGTGAAATCCGGACCTAGTGTATTATCACCCTAAGAGGAGTTCTACAGTGAGTTTCCACCTCGCAACTAGTTTGCAAAGTAGCTGGGACGAAACGGTTGCCTAAGAGCAGCGTTCTCAGGGCTGCATGTCTGGAACCATCGGCCAGAAACCTCCACCTCAGCTTCTCGCCTAATATCCTTTATCGCGACTCCTTTACCATTCATCCGATTGCTTTAAAACTTTGGTGAGTTGTTGTGCGCAAGCTGCAAATGTTTCTGAATTAGTACAACCATTGTACAATACTCCATTTTTAGGCCCCCGGCCTCAAACTGAATATTGTAAAATGGTTGCACTAATTTAAAACACTTTTTACACCGCAAATCTATTACACCATTATTTAAAATAACACTATTCCGTAAATATTACGCACTAACGGACTTAGGGTACTTTCAAGAATCTCTTATAGTGCAGTCATCGGGAATTTTATTTTGCCCGCAAGATATTGACCACCCCATCAACGGCGTAGCTAAGGGTTTGGGGGTTCGGACCGCATCAGGTGACACCATCTCAGGTGGTGACACCCTCTCAGTGGGTGACACCAAGTTGAAAAATCGCCTATTTACACTACAGAGCACAAACACTGCTGGGTCTAAACGAATTTCATCAAAAGATAACCGACCCCACGTACATTTTCCACACATGTAATCAACCCAAACGCGTGCTTTATTAAAAGATTAAGGTTTATGCGTCAGAAATGAGTGACCCTACAAATAGGTCAGAATAAACACCGCTAGGATCATGATTTTTAACTGTTTGGAACTTTCGTAAGTGACATTCTGTTGCCGAAAAGGCTTCGTGTATTTCATTTTCAGTTCCGGTACTACTTAGAGAATAGTTTCCTTCTTGGCTGCATTCACATCGATGGGATATGTTTGAATTGAACACACTGGGATGTCGGTGGAAAGACTGACAACAACTCGTTGGAGCTTTGCTACATTCACATCGATGGGATATGTTTGAGTTGAACACACTGGGATGTCGGTGAAAAGACTGACAACAACTCGTTGGAGCTTTGCTGCGTTCACATCGATGGGATATGTTTGAATTGAACACACTGGGATGGCGGTGGAAAGACTGACAACAACTCGTTGGAGCTTTGCTATATTCACATCGATGGGATATGTTTGAATTGAACACACTGGGATGTCGGTGGAAAGACTGACAACAACACGTTGGAGCTTTGCTACATTCTCATCGATGGGATATGTTTGAATTGAACACACTGGGATGTCGGTGAAAAGACTGACAACAACACGTTGGAGCTTTGCTACATTCTCATCGATGGGATATGTTTGAATTGAACACACTGGAATGTCGGTGAAAAGACTGACAACAACACGTTGGAGCTTTGCTACATTCACATCGATGGGATATGTTTGAATTGAACACACTGGGATGTCGGTGGAAAGACTGACAACAACACATTGGTGTGCTCATCATGCTGTATTTAAAACCGTGAATGATAAGTTTGAAAAAAATGTGGCGGCGACAGTGGCGTAGCGATCTTAACTCGCGCCCGGGGAACAATACCTTTAAAGCGCACCCCCCAATTCGAAAACCATACAATATTTATGTAAAGTATACCATTTGGCGCCCCTTTGTGAGTAGCGCCCGGAGCATGTGCCTCCCCTTGCCCCCCTCGCTACGCCACTGGGCATAGATTAAAGCTCTATGTAATCCTCTTGAAAATAGAAGAGGTACAGCTGAGATATTTTACATGCTGTCTGTGATTTCACTTGTATCTACTACCTTTAACTTTGGGCTGATCTGCTTGAGGAAGGTAATCTTAAACAGCAATATCTGCAGACTAAATGCATTACTCTTGACAAAGTGGTGACCAGCCTAGAGGCCTTAAGATTGTTTCTGCACGAGAAGCGCTGCCACTTGGAGTAACATGATATTGGAAGGTACTTTTAAAATCAGACCCATATGGAATTTCGGTAGAGAGAAGATTAAGGTTTAAGAAGAGAATGAGAGGAGAACATTTGATAGATGCTGGACTCTTTCTGTGAGAAGGAAACAGTAGGGAGTAGCTGGAGTGTATTGATCGTTTTCGTTCTGAACTCCAGATCAGATCATCGGCGATCAAGGAAGTAGCAGATATGTTTGGGGCTGTTCAATCCAAGGGTCTACTATCAGCAAGTGAAGAAGAATTATTGGTGTCCGTTCCAAAATTAACTTCTTTCTATCATGAGTTATCAGAAGATTAACCTTTAAAAGGAATACCAAGGCTTTGAAGGCACGTAAAGGCAGCTGATATTGAATTGAACAAATTCATGGCCTGGTCAGTATTTGATGTCATAACTTAATGGGACTTGGTAAGATCTCTTCCATTACTCTAGTTAAGCTTTCAATTGTGTCAGTGGCTTCATTTAAGCGGAGCTTGGGAAAAAATGCTTATCAAGAACTATTTACTATCCACCATGGGACAGTCAAGGCTTTTTGACCTGGATCTACTACCAATTGAAAGTGATACGGTGAAGGATATTGTTTGAAAGTGATACGGTGAAGGATATTGATTTTGATCAAGTGATTAACAGCTTTGCAGCTTTGAAAACTAGGAAAGAACATTTTAGATCAATTAAATTTAATGTAATAATAATTATAACTTAACTTTGTGACAGTTCGTAACTACATTTACCTCGGGACTTTCAATGAATTTGTTTTTTTTCTTGTCATTGTTATGCTGTGGGACATTTTAACAATTACAAATCTATCGTGGACGTCAGGGGGGGGGGGGGCTGGTACCACGAGTTTACCGCACCGGGTGACGTCAACTCTAGTTAAGCTAGTAAACCCCATTACCACACACACACACACTCTTTTATACAATGTATAGAGAAGTATTTAAATTGACCAATTGTATTGTTTAAAAATAGGGATTATAACATCACCGGTAGAACAATACACTTTATAGCTTTGATTTTCACAGGCTGGCATCCGACGGGATGTTTAGGAACTGCAGGTCAAACAGCAATGGAATGAATGATCTCTTCTTTACTTACTGAAACATCGTGACAGGCTTCTGGGAGAACCTGAAATGCATGAACATAACATATAAAGTATTCTTTGTGATACACAATACACATTTTCAACAGACATTAGCTATTATCTACAATGCCTGTCCCATTCACAAAAATACTCATTTTATGTTGTCTTGGCACAAATACCCCCCCCCCCCCGCCCCCTCCCAAACACACACACACTCAAAACTAAACTTGACTGTTTATATTTGATAAATTGTGATTCTATATTATATTGCAGCCATGAAATCAAATAATTACCTTATTTATCTATGCGCAAGTACAGCATGCAGGTTTTCAACAGTAGTAAGCAATGAGGCGAGAACTGATATGCTGATGACACCATATGCCTCAATGAGACATCATTTTATTGTAGACGGTGCGTGCATTTTTCAAAGATAAATTCTGCTTTTGAACTGAAAAATAAAAAGTAAAAAATGAAATTTTGATGAAGTCTGCAGCTTTTCTTGACGCCATAATTTCTTGACGTCATAATTTCTTGACGTCATAATTTCTTGATGTCATCATTTCTTGACGTCATCATTTCTTGACGTCATCATTTCTTGACGTCATCATTTCTTGACGACATCATATCTTGAGAGCATACTTCCTGGACGCCATTCCTTCCATACCCCACCACTCGCACCCCATTTCACAACGGGTGTTAGATCATCCTAACGAATTCGTGTAAAAGAGACTGCATTATCAACCCTTGTGGAAAGTATGTCTCTGTTAACTTCCTTTAGCGAGAAATTCGGATTTTGATTATCATCGACTACTCCTTAAACTGACCAGTTACATCACAAACTGGCCAATGACATCATAAACTAGCCAGTGACATCATAAACTGGCCAATAACATGTATTCACACATAGACGTCACGCGTGAGTGGCTAGGTTGAAGATAGACTTTGATGAAAAGAACTTGTTCAAGCGTAGTAATAATTAGCAGTTGTTTTCAAACCATTTGAAAAGAAAACAGTTTTCCCAGTCCATAATGTAAAACCAGCAAAATTCTGAAAGTCTGATGTGGACAGATTATGAAATTTAGACCTTTTAGGCAAATTGTATAATGTTTTTGTTTTCAAAATCTCAATGGCGTTTATAATTCTATAAGACTCTGGAGGTAAACGCTGATAATTTAATAATGCATCATTTGTGTTGTTAGTGGGAAAAGTCTTTTTTAATGAAGGGTAAAAACGTGGTTGTTGTGAGGGTGGATGCTATAGTTTGGGGAGATGGAATCTGTAGCTTATGTGGATGGAAGCTGCGGGTTCTAGGGATGGGAGCTGTAGGTCGTGGGGATGGAAGCTGTAGGTTGTGGGGATGGAATCTGTAGCTTGTGGGGATGGAGCTGTAGGTTGTGGGGATGGAAGCTGTAGGTTGTGGGGATTGAAGCTGCAGGTTGTGGGGATGGAAGCTGTAGATTGTGATGATGGAAGCTGCAGCTTGTGTGGATGGAAGCTGCGGGTTGTGGGGAAGGAAGCTGTAGGTTGTGGGGATGGAAGCTGTAGGTGGGGGAGGTCGGAGCTGTTGGTTATAATTTATGCAAGCTGTAATATATGGAGATGGACGCTGTAGGCTTTGGGAATGGAAACTGTGAGTTGTGGGTATGGAAGCTGTAAGCTTTGGGAATGTAAGCTGCAGGCTGTGGGGATGGAAGCTGTAGGTGGGGAGATGGGAGCTGTAGATGGGGAGATGGGAGCTGTAGATGGGGAGATGGGAGCTGTAGATGGGGAGATGGGAGCTGTAGGTGGGGAGATGGGAGCTGTATGTGGGGAGATGGGAGCTGTAGATGGGGAGATGGGAGCTGTAGGTGGGGAGATGGGAGCTGTAGGTGGGGAGATGGGAGCTGTAGGTGGGGAGATGGGAGCTGTAGGTGGGGAGATGGGAGCTGTAGGGTGGGGAGATGGGAGCTGTAGGTGGGGAGATGGGAGCTGTAGGTGGGGAGATGGGAGCTGTAGGGTGGGGAGATGGGAGCTGTAGGTGGGGAGATGGGAGCTGTAGGGTGGGGAGATGGGAGCTGTAGGTGGGGAGATGGGAGCTGTAGGTGGGGAGATGGGAGCTGTAGGTGGGGAGATGGGAGCTGTAGGTGGGGAAATGGGAGCTGTAGGTGGGGAGATGGGAGCTGTAGGTGGGGAGATGGGAGCTGTAGGTGGGGAGATGGGAGATGTAGGTTGTAGAGATGGAAGCTGTAGGTTTTGGGAGGTTGGAGCTGTAGGTTGTAATGACGGAGTCTGTGGATTCAAACCATGGTATTGGCATTAGGAGTCGCATTATTTTGTTTGACTATATAGTATAGTGCGTTCAAAAAGAAATTTGACGCAAAATTTGATCGTGGGAACTGAAAAAAAAAATCGACCAAACTTCCGTCGATCAATTTTTCAGTCGACGAAATTCCTTTCCCACAAACTTACGGTAACCACCTAATCTAACACGGGACAAGAGATTAATCACGAATACCCTGTTAGATTTATATATAAATTAAATTCAAGTAACACGGTAAGTTAATAATAAATTCTGGAACAGGCTTGAAAATGCATGAGTGTGTAGTTCGCAATTTTTTTTACTCACGGCACACTGCTCTATGAAGTGAGTTCCCGCGGCACACTAAGTTACAAGTAGGTAGCAATGTGAGAGCCTCTGTCTAGCGTGCGCACATCGTTACCTTTGCCAGTAAGCTTTTTGCACCTTAAAATTGGTTTAAGCTCTGGACGATAATGATCTTGCTCATTAAAAAAAAAGATTGAAAATGTTTTTGTTATCTTGACTATCAGTATCATAAATTCCTCAAAACGTTTCTCGGGACACCTAGCTAATCTAGCGGCACACCTAGCTAATCTCGCGCTAGAGAATCTCGCGGCACACCTAAATAATCTCGCGGCACGTGCTCATTAGGAATCACTGGCCTAAATAAAACCAATAGAAGAAGTTTAGGCACTCCTCAGAACGGCGGTCCCAAATTCAAAATATAATGTTTCTAGAAAAATAAAATTTTTTATTCATTTTTACCTCATGGAACTTCATTAAAATTATTTTTAAAAGTAAAATAACATCTTTTTATCGGAATACAACAACAATTTAACAAATTTTACGAAATCAAAAACATTACATTTTAGTGAATCTTTTGTCTCTTACGGCGCCATTGTGGTAAATATAGGAGAACTCTTCTGTCCTTAAAGATATATTATAAAAGTTGCCCAATTGGATGTATCTAGTTATTATCTAGATTTAAAATAAACATGTATTTATTTTAATACTTTAATTATGTCTAGATGTCTGATATTTCTTTCTAAATAAGTGGTGGGTTTACAATTTTTAATATTTAGGTAGCACTTACATATTTTAAGTATATTTTATCGGTTTATTATTGTGATATAAGGTCTTGTTTCACTAATAAAATCGGATATTCTCATATAGGAATAGGCCTATGGTTTTTAAATTAATTCACAAATTTCTTTACAATAATTAGGACGTTTATTTAATTTCTGCCCGGGGGTAAATAGCAGAGGGTTGCTTTAACTATATAATAGGTGCCCTATTTTCTTCGTTCATAAATAGTTGTACCAGGAACAAGGTAAGTTTTTTTTTTTTTAATGATAATGATTATGACAAAGCTCCAGTGTTTTTTCTACTTCTTTATGATGCAGCGGTTCTCAACCTGTGGGTGATGAACCTTTGGGGGTCGAATGACCCTAACTCATATATATAAATCTGCAGGACTCATTAACTATGAATGAGTATTCATAAAAATCAATTTATAAGAACAGAAGGATTATTTCAGCAAGGCAAGTTCACACAAATGAAGCAGTTCTTTTTTAAATCGTAAAGATTAAGAAGCAAGGTATCTGGTATCTACATACAATTTATAACACATAACACTTGAAAATTAGTTATGATGGCATCCCCCCCCATCAAGCATATTAATTCATTTTTGAGTTGAGGGCAAATCTTTAAAAAACATGATGAAAATAATATCAATGACATAGCAAGTTGCAGAATGGACATGCTTTTCCTTACTTGCTAGGAGGCTCCACTAGCATAATGGACATGAGGCTCCACTAGCATAATGGACAGGAGGCTCCACTAGCATAATGGACAGGAGGCTCCACTAGCATAATGGACAGGAGGCTCCACTAGCATAATGGTCAGGAGGCTCCACTAGCATAATGGTCAGGATGCTCCACTAGCATAATGGACAGGAGGCTAAACTAGCATAATGGACAGGAGGCTCCACTAACATAATGGACAGGAAGCTCCACTTACATAATGGACAGGAGGCTCCACTAGCATAATGGACAGGAGGCTCCACTAGCATAATGGACAGGAGGCTCCACTAGCATAATGGACAGGAGGCTCCACTATCATAATGGACATGAGGCTCCACTAGCATAATGGACAGGAGGCTCCACTATCATAATGGACATGAGGCTCCACTAGCATAATGGACAGGAGGCTCCACTAGCATAATGGGCAGGAGGCTCCACTAACATAATGGGCAGGAGGCTCCACTAGCATAATGGGCAGGAAGCTCCACTAACATAATGGACAGGAGGCTCCACTAGCATAATGGACCGGAGGCTCCACTAACATAATGGACAGGAGGCTCCACTAGCATAATGGACAGGAGGCTCCACTATCATAATGGACATGAGGCTCCACTAGCATAATGGACAGGAGGCTCCACTATCATAATGGACATGAGGCTCCACTAGCATAATGGACAGGAGGCTCCACTAGCATAATGGGCAGGAGGCTCCACTAACATAATGGGCAGGAGGCTCCACTAGCATAATGGGCAGGAAGCTCCACTAACATAATGGACAGGAGGCTCCACTAGCATAATGGGCAGGAAGCTCCACTAACATAATGGACAGGAGGCTCCACTAGCATAATGGACCGGAGGCTCCACTAACATAATGGACAGGAGGCTCCACTGGCATAATGAACAGGCTTTTCGCTGCTTGTGCATTTGTTGGTCTATTCTTCTTTTAATCGTGATAAGCAAAACAATAGCAAGCATATATTAAGGGGCGTTTGCAAATAGCATCATGCTCACATGCTCGGGGGAGGGGGGCGTCAGGGGCATTGACACAATATATTGTTTGGCTTGTATCGGTACGATGTTAAATAAAGCACAATGTGCAAAATCTACACACACACTGTAAAAAAAGCTCTTTCTCAAATCACAAATAACTCATGCGATAGAATCTCGTGATAAATGATCTGCCTCTCTCTGTCATTTGTCTCCACACGCTTTTATAGTCTATTCTACTCATCTTTCGAGAACCGCCTTACGCATTGTCTTCCTTTCCAGTTTTATCCAGATTTTTCTATAACATTCTGAATGACAAGGACAATACTTATTTTGCTGTAAAAAGGTTAAAGAGATACTATTAGTTTGCTATCTACACCTTAAATGCGGTCTCCAGTTTGTTATCCGCTAGAGTTCACGCACAGGGAAAGCGTGAAGCAAACACGTCGCCTACATAACATTGAAGCACACATGATTGTCAGCAAGTATTGGTGACCTGATTTTGTCTTTTGCAGAGGTCCAACGCAGTCTATTATGACGCGACTGAATGGTTCGTTAAAAGCTGGAATGGGTTGAAGAGGAGCTGCTGGTATCTTCTGATTTGGTTTCCCTACCACTTGACAAGTATGACATGATCTGCAGTAGTCCACCACAACTTTCTTGATTTTGGCCAAAAGAAGTGTGACGTGATTTGTGTGATATGTTTTGTTCACTCCCAAATGGCCTGAAAGTGGTGAATCATGGGCTAAGCTCAGGATTTCGTTCCCGAAAAGTGTAGGAACTACTATCTGATGAACTATCCTCCATTCTTCGTCAGCTTTTTATTTCCTAATAAGTATGTCATCTTGTAAGAATTAAAAAACAGGGAATTGCTCAGCTTCTTCTTTGGTCATAGCGTTGTCTCGAAGTTTAAAGATTTCTGGATCATTCTTCTGCTCTTCGTTGAGCTGCGTTCGAGTTGGTGTTTTGTGATCCTTTGAAACTTCGTTCATCATCATCATGTCCATTAGTCCATGGACCGTTGGGGCGCCACAGATGACATGAAAACTATCCTTCTCCATTTCTCACGGTGTTCTGCACTACGCATAGCATCGCCTAGTTTTAATCCCGTCCACTCTTTGATGTTATCTTCCCATCTTTTTCTCTGCCTTCCTCTTCTTCTCCCTCCTCTAGTTGTGCCCGGCATCATTTCTTCGGCAAGCCCTTGTTTTCTTGTCATGTGGCCATACCACTCAAGTTTGCGCTTTTTTACGGACACCAGGAGGTCATCGTACTGCCCAGTTGACGAATCCTTTCTTTCACTTGTTCTTTGGTGATATGGTCTCTATAGTGGATGCCAAGAAAGCCTCTGAAACATCTAATCTCCATCGCCTTTATTTTCCTTTCAAGTTCTGCTGTTAATGTCCAGTACTCACAGGCATACAAGAAAATGGAGGGGACTTATGAGCGCATCAGGCTGATTTTGGTGCTTGGGGCTATATTTTTGTAGTTCCATATTTTCTTGAGCCTCTTTAGTTCTGTTATGGTCTGGGCAATCCTGGTCATCAATTCGGGCTTGGAGCCTTCTTCCGAGACTATTGCTCTGAGGTACTTAAACTTAAAGCTGCGAACTGCCTCTAATCTTTCCTCCCCGACCTGTACATAAAACATAATCATGAACTTAAAAATTAACATACATTAATTAAATAAAATAAAACAAATGTGTATTCGCCCAGCCACTCCATAACTATTTACATATCAAGCAATGGACGGCACCCAGCAGTATCGTCTATCGGTCAAAGGGGGGAATCATTCAGGATATTAAAGTTTAAAGAGATGTGTTTTGAGTGCAGTTTTGAAGGCTGTGATGGTTGGTATATTGCGGATGTGTAGTGAAAGAGAATTCCATTTTTGGTGCACAGAAAGAGAAAGATCTTTCACCGTATGTTTTTGTGCGAGTCTTGGGGACAGAAAGAACAGGCGCGTCTGCGGAGGAGCGAAGCTGTCGAAGGGGTGAATAGACAGAGAGAAGTTCGGTTAGATATGAAGGGCAGGAACCAGAGAAAAAGTTGTGGCAGAGAACAGAGAGTTTATAATCAATCCGTGCTTGCACTGGGAGCCAATGAAGTGAATGAAGTAGTGGTGTGACGTGAACACGGTTTTTTTGCCTTTAAAACTAGCCTAGCAGCTGAATTTTGAATTTTTTGTAGTTTTTCTAAGAAGTGTTTTGGTGAACCTGACAAAAGAGAGTTTTAATAGTCAAGACGAGAGAAAACAAGAGCACAGACTAGGGTTTTTGCACTTATTGTTAGGTAGTGGCGGATGGAGCTGATCTGACGGATAGCGGTGTTTGCAGAGCGACAAATGTGAGAGATATGATTATCGAGAGACATGTTGTTAAACAGAATTTAACCAAGATTTCTAGCTGAGGACTTTAACTTTATGTCGGAGTTACCTACTTGAAATGAGGTGGGGAGAGCTGAGTGCGAGGATAATTTGTGATCGTGAATAAGGAGTGCTTCCGTTTTGTCATCTTTAAGCTTCAACTTGCTGAGTGTCATCCATGACTTGACATCACCAATGCTCTCCCGCAAAGTCCGGACAGCGGAATCGACAAGAGAGGGATGAGTATGCTTGTATAGCTGCGTGTCATCCGCGAATGACTGACTCTTCACAGCATGCCTTCCGAGCAAAGGAACAGGGGCCTGGTATACATTGTGAATAGAACCGGGCCCAAAACTGACCCTTGTGGCACTCCGTACACCAAGTCAGCCCTGCCGGAGAGACAGCCATCGACAGCGACCGCCTGCGTTCTATTGGAGAGGTAGGACCTAAACCAAGCCAAAACTGAACCAGAAATTCCAAAGTAATTTTCAAGGGTTTTGTAAAAGGTTTCATGGTCAACGGTGTCAAAGGCCGCACTGAGGTCCAAGAGGATCAGGATGGAGACATCACCGCTGTCCAGTGCGAGCAAGAGGTCATTGGTGACTCTCAAGAGAGCTGTCTCAGTGCTATTGAAAGGTCTATAGGCTGACTGATTAGGACTGAGAAGAGAGTGGTCGTTTAAGTAAGCAAAACGTTGTTTTAGAACTAGTTTTTTAATGATTTTAGATAAAAATGATAAGTTAGATACAGGTCTATAGTTTTTAGATTCTTTTCATCCAGACCAGGCTTCTTAAGCAATGGTTTGATGACAGCTGTCTTACAAATAGTTGGAACAGTGCCAGAAGACAAGCTTTCAATGCCGTCCAATAGTAATGTTGGTCGGACACCCACAACGACAGGAAAGGAAGACTAGGTCTGATTTGAGATGAATGACATGTAAAGTAACATCAATGAATCCCACCTCTACGCCTCTTAACAGTATGTTGCTCCCAGTAGCAGTAGATCCAGACAAGGGAAATATACCTTCATATATGCTATAAAATTGGCCGTTATTTCCATTTCTTTTAATTTTTTTGTTGTAGTTATCTATATTTTTCTTCTTCCTCTCTCTCTATCTCTAGCTCCATTTGTTTAAGCTACCTATCTTTTTCTAGCTCCAGTTGTTTGAGCTTCAGATGGAGCTCCATACTAGGATCATTCGGCTGTGTGACTGAGGCAAGTTCATCCTCAGACAAAATATCCTCATCCACTAAGTGGACGATGATCATATCTCGTACCGTCTTTTTTAGCGCCGAATGAGCTAAATGTAATTAAAAATTATTGACTTACAGTATACCGTAAGTCAATAGTTTTTAAATTATATTTCTTTTGGTTTTATAATTCATTATAATAATTAACATGATAATACTTATTAATTTTAATTAGCCCTGGTTTGTGTATCGTATTCTTTGTTAGTGTATTTATTATTTTTTATCGTCTTTTGCGGTGTACCGGTGCTGTTTTAGAACGAGCCATACACTTAAATAAGAGATTAATTTCTCCATATTGATAACAGTACGTAACACCCCAATCCTTCATACTGGCATATACCCCATTAGATGGACTTACAGTGTATGGACATCACGACGAGACCTTCAACGCTCGAGAGATCCCGGTCCTACCAGTGGCGTAGCGAGCTTAACTCGCTCCCGGGGCACAATACCTTTTTAGCGCCCCCTATTCAAAAACCATACAATATTATATGTAAAATATACTTGCAAATTAATAAATAAAGTAATAGGCGCCCCTTTGTGAGTAGCGCCCGGGGCATGATGCCCCCCTTGCCCAACCCCTCGCTACGCCACTGGGTCCTATACCCTAGTGTAAGCTGATGCCCCTGAATCTGACTTAATAATGGTCTATTATTTTTACATTACTTTAACCATATGATTATTGCTTTTGGTGTGAGACTTGAAAAAAACCTGGCTACAAATCGGCAAAATAGACCAAAACAACCTAAGCGTTTGACTGACTTTGTAAATACATGTTTTATATTAAAATTTCAATTTAAAACCACTGAAAATACATGACAAAACAATTGGAAAACAATAAATAAATGTTATAGTAGCCACTGACGTTTTTTAATGTAGTTCCATGAGGTACAAACTATTTTTTAAATTTTGTTTCTGTACAAATAATATGGGACCGCCGTTCTGAGGAGTGCCGAAGTTTAATTACTTAATGTATATTTAACCAGTCGAGTAGCCAGTAATGAGATCTAGAATGACATAAGTCACACGCAGATGCTCCCAGTGAGTTTTAGATTTAGCTGTGTACAAATGAACCATGGATTCATTGACTTTCAATTCCATGTTCATTGTTCGACGCCAGCGTATTGGGTTTTCCCGGTCATCTGGTCAGCGTATTGGGTTTTCCCGGTCATCTGACCAGCGTATTGGGTTTTCCCGGTCACCTGATTATGCGGAAATAATTTGTGCGGCAGCCTGTAAAGAAGCTGTAATGTAAGGGTCTACACTGCTAAACGATCTCGAAAAAAAAAAAACCTCGTGCAAAATGAACTTGAAGGTAATGACGTAGATGGATCTGATTGGCGGAAACAAGTTGCCATGAAAGCAACAGACGCACTATTTATCCCCCTTTCGTCAAAGTTTTGAAAAGTGCCCCTGACGCACTAATTAGGACCTGGGTCAATAAAAACTGAGCTATTATTTTTGCGATCTAATAGCCATAAAAATGTACCGCGTAAATTATAGGTTACCTGCAGTGCACATTGTTATGGGAAAATATATTTTTTTGGGTTAGGGTTGGTTGGGGGGGGGGGGAGCACCTGGGTACAACTCCTTTCCAACCAGTCCAGACTAATAGAATAATAAATATTTGAGACTCCTTGTGATGACCTCCTTTCATTTATTTACCCGTGACTGCAATTCAAGGGGACTAAGGTTCAGAAGCAGACGGGTTTGGGGGTCATGCTACACCCCCCCCCCCCAAAGAAGTCAAAGCCGCTAATTAAAATAATAAAATCTAATTGAATATTTTAACAAGCATAATTTGATTTGGACGGTAGGGATCCTTTGCACAAAGATCAGTGACCAGATTTAGATTCTTTACAAGGCTAGGATTAATTTAATAGAGTGTACGATAAATGTAACATCCGTCGTACATATTCCAATTTATATCTGCCTTGAATTTTTTTTGTTTTTTTTTACATGACGTAAAGAACAAATACTGTTCATATCCTGCTGAACTTTTGATAAGTTCTCTGTAGCACATGAAATCGATTCTCCATTCTTGAAATGAACGAATCCCAGAGTGGTACCTTTAGCCCCGATGTCAATGGACTCGTCAATTCTCTTTGCAATATCACGTGATAAGTTTCTCGATAAATCTTTTCTACATATCATCGGAAAAGACGTCAATTTTAATTTTTTATTCTATCGCACACATGTTAAATTTTAATAATCGCTCGTGATATCTTTAACTGCAGGACATTTGTAGCAAGGTTGCGAAAACTGAGTAAGAAGCACTGTTCTGGGAGATGGGTAATATTGATTAAAGAGTTCATACAAATATTAAACTTCAAACAGACATACAACGCTGATAAAAAAATAAGACAGCCAATGTTCACATACGTTTGGGAACCACTACGCTGCTTATTCATTCACCTTTATTACGTCACCTTCCCACACAGAAAAAATATGGCTGTTTACCCTCGTTCTGTCCTCGATCTGATCTCGTCAACATTGTCTTTTGTGTTATCTCGCACACGAACATTGTAAACATGATCTTTATTTCTATGCAGTATTTATCTATTCAATACGAATCAACGACCCCAAGAATGTCATTTGTTAATGTCATTTGTTAATGTCATTTGAATCTGGCACCAGTTTCTACATTGACGAGTTACTATGTAAAGGAACGATACCCTTGTATATATAGACAATCTTGCATGTATCGGTAGTCCTTAACATATCGATACTGTGACATGTATCGGTATATCTAACATATCGATACTGTGGCATGTATCTGTAGTCCCTAACATATCGAAACTGTGACATGTATCGGTAGTCCCTAATATATCGATACTCGCTCACGTAGTGCTGAACAAAGACGTATCAAAGCCAGACACAGTAAATATTCTAAAAGAAAGCGAGGGATGGAGAAATAAAAAGTAGGAAAATCCAGAGGAAACAACAACAAAAATTCGATTACGAAAAAGAAAAAATTAAAACACAACAAAACTCAATCGACTATGTGAACCCTGAGGTGGAGAGGGGGGAAATGCTTGAGAAGACGCATATCTTTAATAGTACAGACTTAGTCATACTTGTTGATTACGAATAGATATCGTGATAAATGTGGGCAACAACAAGATAAATAGATATCGGGGTAAACATTGGCGTAGCTGGGGGGTGCGGACCGCACAGTGTGTCACCATCTCAGGGAGTGACACCAGATTGAAAAATTGCATATATACAGAGCACACACACTGCTCTCTCTGACACAGCACACACTGCTCGGTACAATAGAGCACTCACTGCTCGGTACAACAGAGCACACACTGCTCGGTCTAACACAGCACACACTGCTCGGTACAACAGAGCACACACTGCTCGGTAAAACAGAGCACACACTGCTCGGTACAAGAGAGCACACACTGCTCGGTCTAACACAGCACACACTGCTCGGTACAATAGAGCACTCACTGCTCGGTACAACAGAGCACACACTGCTCGGTCTAACACAGCACACACTGCTCGGTACAATAGAGCACTCACTGCTCGGTACAACAGAGCACACACTGCTCGGTACAACAGAGCACACACTGCTCGGTACAACAGAGCACACACTGCTCGGTAAAACAGAGCACACACTGCTCGGTGCAACATTGCACACACTGCTCGGTACAACCGATTTTCATAAAAGGATAACAAATAACAAGTAATTTTTCCCCACGTGTAGCCAATCCAAATGCGTGCTTTATTGAAAGTTCAAGGGTGATGCGTCAGAAACACCTTTTTGACCATTATTTAACGCTGATAGAAGTGTTCGGTAACTTCCATAAATAACAGGAAGCTATATTTATCTTAATTCTGAGAAACCAATCTTTCCATTCATACCAAATAAGATTTGGTCGGACGATTCTAAGTACACGACTCCAAACGGTAAACATTTAAAAAAAAAAAAATGAATTTTTACCAATTTGTAAGGATAACAAAATAACATGTTACCAAAATTTTCTAATAACTTTTAAAAATTAATTTTTAATTTATTTAAATTTTTTTAAAAAGTTTTTGAAACCAAATATAAGGAAACCCAGATATAAAAAAATAAAAAAAATAAAAAAAGAGAATATTTTCGCCTATTCGTCACTAGCATCGCCCCTTAACATTAGAGCACAATTGTCATACAGCACATGGTCTTTTACACGCTGTCTGTGATTTCACGTTTATCTGCTGCCTTTAACCAGTGGCGTAGTGAGCTTAACTCGCACCCGGGGCACAATACCCTTTTAGCGCCCCCCTCTATTCGAAAACCATACAATATTATATGTAAAAGATACCATTTGGCGCCCCTTTGTGAGTAGCGCCCGGGGCATGATGCCCCCCTTGCTCCCCCCTCACTACGCCACTACCTTTAACTTTGGGCTGCTCTACTTGAGGAAGTTAATCTTACACAGCAATATCTGCAGACTAAAGGCTTTACTCTTGAAAAAGTGGTGACCAGCCTAGAGGCCTTAAGAATGTTTCTGCACGAGAAGCGCTGTCTATTTTGTGGAACATGCTATTGAAAAAGTACTTTTAAAATCAGACAAATATGGAGTTTCGGTAGAATGAAGACAAATGTTTAAGAAGAGAATGAAAGGAGAACATTTAATAGATGCTAGACTGTCTCTGTGAGAAGAAGACAGAAGTGAGATGCTGGAGTGTATTGTTAGCTTTCGTTCTGAACTCCAGATCAAATCATCAGTGATCAAAGAAGTAGCAAATATGTTTGGATCTGTTCAACCCAAGAGTCTACTATAAGCAAGTGAAGACGAGTTATTGGTGACCATTCCAAAATTAACCTCTTTCTATAATGAGTTTTTTTTTTTTTTTTTTTTTTTTTTTTTTTTTTTTTTTTTTTTTTTTTTTTTTTTTTTTTTTTTTTTTTTGTTGTTGTTTACTTCCTGGTCAGAGCAGCGACAACTGGATTTCATCTGTGCATATTTTCCATCATTTATTAATAGTTAGAGGTTCTCACAAAGTTTTCTTTGGGACCAAGGCGTGTTGAATGTGTTTTATCTGCTTTGTCTGGTAATCTTGTGTTTTTATTATCGCGAGGATCAGTGACTACATGGATTTTTTTTTGGACACCTCTGCCATAAACCAAGACAAACCAATAGCCACCGTATTGGAAAAATTGATTGAAGCTGCATCGTGTGAGCAAATGACAAGATGAAAACAACCATTCAAAGACAAATCGGCTACAGTAGGCAAAAGTAGTGTCCATGATCTTGGAGAGGAAAAACGAGAACTCCGTTCAAACTAAAATACAGAAATCTGTTCTCGATAAAGAATTCAACAGCTATTCTTTGCAAAATTACAACCCACATAAATGAACACAAGAAAAGACAGCTTTTCTATAATGGGGAGTACAGGAAGAGCAGTTCGTCCGCCTTGGTCCTCTCTTGTCACTCAACTCTCACCTGTGCTCCCCGTAGCTGTTAGCATGCAACAGTGGGCCATACCCTGGGCACGGCTTCCACTAACCGGCTAAACCAGGTGAAGGTAGCTGGTGGACATCACACCATCGGTGAATCAGGTCTGCCTACCTATTGCATGCGAAGCCTGGACGTCGACGGATCCTCGGAGGAGACAATTTAGGCTCAAAGGAGGTGAAAGCCATTACAGCAACGCACCGTGGAGTGTGTATAGCAAGATGAGGCACGAAGAACATCTTGGTCATCCACTGCATCCGTACCCATCTCCAGTCGTCTTGACTTAGTCTTGCCACTGGACACGGTGGGTACGGACGAGAGAGTGAGGTTGGCTTAGTCTTGCCACTGGACACGGTGGGTCCGGACGAGAGAGTGAGGTTGACTTAGTCTTGCCACTGGACACGGTGGGTCCGGACGAGAGAGTGAGGTTGACTTAGTCTTGCCACTGGACACGGTGGGTCCGGAGGAGAGAGAGGTTGGCTTAGTCTTGCCACTGGACACGGTGGGTCCGGACGAGAGAGTGAGGTTGGCTTAGTCTTGCCACTGGACACGGTGGGTCCGGACGAGAGAGTGAGGTTGACTTAGTCTTGTCACTGGACACGGTGGGTCCGGACGAGAGAGTGAGGTTGACTTAGTCTTGCCACTGGACACGGTGGGTCCGGACGAGAGAGTGAGGGAGTGTCAACTCTTCCTCACTTTAAACAAAGTCATCCACGCAAGTCATCAGTCATCCAACACCCAACATCCCAAGTCCTGTGGCGACGGGTAACTTTTAACCGGATGACTTGATGGTCCTAATCAATCTTGATAAGAGGAAGAACTTTTAAAATAAATACCAAGACCTAGTAGAAACTAAAGGGAGTTGATATTGAATTTCACAAATTCAAGGACTGGTCAGTATTTGATGTTTTGAAATTCATAACTGAATGGGACTTCCTGGAATCTCTTCCAATACTCTCGCTAAGCCTTCAATTATTTGTTACGATCTGTGTGTCTGTGGCTTCATGTGAATGGAGCTCTTCAAAACTAAGACTCATCAAAAACTATTTTTGATCCACCATGAAACAGTTACGGCTTCCTGATCTGGATCTACTGTAAATGGAAAGTGATACGGTGAAGGATATTGATTTTGATCAAGTGATTGACAAGTATGCAACTTTGAAGAGCAGGGAAGGAAATTTTTTAAATAAAGTAAATTTAATGAAAAAATAACTACAACTTAAACGTTGTTACTTGTTCTCCTTCTATAGTTTGAGAACCCCTGATCAATGTATTGATCATTCTGTCTCCTATAAATTCTTAAATTATTTCCTAAATACATTTACCCCCTGACCTTTAATTAATTTGTTTTTGTTTTAACATTGTTATAGTGTGGACGTATTTTAACAATGACAAATCCTGTCTCCTATAAATTCTTAAATTAGTTCTTAAATACCCCCTGACCTTTAATTACTTTGTTTTTGTTCTTATTATTGTTATACTGTGGACTTATTTTAACAATAACAAATCCATCTTGGAAGTCTGGGGGGGGGGGTGTGGGGGGTTACACGATGAGTTTACAGCACCGGGTGACACCAAGCAGAGCGACGCCACTGGTGGTAAATGTGGGAAACAACACGATAATCTAGAAATCGGGGTAATGTGGGCAAAAACTAAATAAACTTGATTCAGATGAAGATGATGAAACTAATGGGATGGTGAGGAGGCACACACGTACGTCAAGTGCACTGGACACAAGACTGGACATTGGCTAGTATCGTCTAACGAATGTCTCCCAAGTGCCGGCGGGTTTTGTACTTAATGAACGCGTCATACCAGAATATCAGCCATAAGGTGAAATTTACAGGGCATCACCGATGACAATACATGCTGGTTGAAGAATGAGGCCACTATAGGGCAACAACAAATATAATATGTCAAATATAGGGCAAGCAACCAAAACTAATAGTACAAACTTTAAATTTTATCGCACACGAGTCAAAGGGAGGGTTAAGAATGATCAGAGCCCCTCATTATAGAAACCCCTTATTATTGTAACCCTTCATCAAAGACGCCCCTTATTATAGAAGCCCCTCATTTAAGAAAAACCCTCATTATTAAAACCCCTCATTATGTAAACTCCTCATTATAGAAGCCCCTTATTATAGAAACATCTCACTATAGAAGCCCCTCATTATAGAAACCCTTAATTATAGAAATCCCTCATTATAAAAGACCCTCATTCAAGAAACCCCTCATTATACAACAAATGAGAAGATCAAGCTGAACATAGCTACAAAACACAAGCAGTTTAAAGGAGACGTTCAACATGTCACCCAATTAAGCAACGTATGATTGCAATGTCACCACTGTAATGGTGGTCTGGGACATTAGTACTTGTAGCTTCATGGTTGAGGAATGGCATGCTCTGAAATAATGAAAGTGATACAATTTGGAAGATTCAAGAGGTCATTCGTAATGGTCCATAAAGAATTTCTTTGAAACAGTGTGCACATAACATATATATCATACTTCCTACGCTTCAATTGGGGTCAATGTCAACAAGGAAAATGAAAGACACACATACATACACACACATACATACATACATACATACATGCATACACACACACACATACATACCTACCTACCTACCTACCTACCTACCTACCTACCTACATACATACATACATACATACATACATATATACACACACACACATACATACCTACCTACCTACCTACCTACCTACCTACATACATACATACATACATACACACACACACACATACCTACCTACCTACCTACTTACCTACATACCTACATACATACATACATACATACATACATACATACATACATACATACATACATACATACATACATACATACATACATACATACATAAATAAATACATAAATACATACATACATACATACATACATACATACATACATACATACACACATACATACATAAATAATTTTCGTATGCGCTCCTATGCCATTAATGCGATTGCGATAAAACATTGTTGAGTTTTTGTGCGCATGCCCGAAAAGGTTTATGAATTATTAAGGCCATTTAAAATATTTCATTTTGAGCCAGGGGCCCTAAATTCGTTTTTTCTTATATGAGCTCTATAAATATAATTTCAAACAGAGCTAAAGCGTGGGTGAATAGAATTTTAATCAAATACAAATAGCAAGTTAAATTTTGTGTGCGGCATAATAAATAGGTGTCTGAAGTAATACAACCATTCTACAATATTCCGTTTGTGGCCGGGGGCACTAAATTCGCCCCCCCCCCTTTATATTAGATATGTAAATATACTTTCCTTATGCGTTCTCATACCATTCATCCAATTACGAGAAACTTTGGTTATTTGATATGCGCCCGCCCGCAAACGTTTGTAAATTAGTACAACCATTTTAAAACATTCCGTTTAGGGATATAAATATAATTTCAAAAAGAACAAATGCATTGGTTGATGGAATTTTAATCACAGACAAATGGCGACATTTCAATTTGTGTGTGACATAATTTAGTAGGTTTCTGAATTTGTACAACCATTTTGCAATATTTAGTTTTGTAACCGGGGGGCCATAAATTATTTTTTTCAGCTATGAGCTATTTAAATATAATTTCCGTATGCGTTCCTATACCATTTATCTGATTGCGATAAAACTTTGGTGAGTTATGTGCACGCCCGCAAAGGGTTTCTGAATAAGTAAAACCATTTTACCATATTACGTTTGATGCAGGGGGGCCTTAAATTTGTTTACATGAACTAAATGAGCTCTATAAATATAATTTCAAACGTAGCTATTGCATGGGTGGATCAATCGCCAGCATGATCAGTCCATTGATCGGGGGCCCTTAAAATATAGAAGAAATATATAAGAAGTATCGCTACAAGTGTGTGGCCTGCTCACGCTTCGAAAAACCGACTAATTTATTCGAGCACGCACCAGACGGTAAAAACAAAAAAAATATACTGTGTATATAAAAAGTACTTCCAAAAATCATAATTAAAACACAAACATTTTATTTCTTTGAGTGGCATTGCAATGCATGCCGGGTACTCGCTATTATATATATATATATATAAACGATGATGATGAAATCCATTATATATTGTAATAGTGAGGAAGATGTTCAACGATTCCAGCCCCATATCACCGTTTAATTTTTCGAACTCGTATCTTTGTTGTGCATAAATGCTTCTCTTGTAAGCTAAACAGCGAAACCACAAGAGCAGTTTGCAGCAGAGGAAAGCCCAGCTATTAATTATGTCCAACCGAAGATGTCTTAGAAATATGAAGAATATAGAAAGCCATGATCACATCGTCAAGAATGAAAAAAAGGGGGGGGGGGGGGGCTGGGGAAGGGGGACGGAAAAAAACAGACCGGGAAAGTCTTCTGCTGTCAGTGGTGTGACTTTTAATAGTAATGTTCCATACTCCACTGACCTGGTGTTATTAGGATAGGATTTTAACAAAATCCCAGTCAGCGACTCTGATTACCTTCTGTAGACTGCAAAAGCCTTCTGTCTTTTAAGACTGACTTTGTAGTGTCGTGCTGTAATCCAAGTGTCCTCGCGTTAGAGCAGCGGTTCTCAACATTCCTAATGCTGCGACCCTTTAATACAGTTCCTCATGTTATGGTGACCCCCAGAGCTAAAATTATTTTAGTTGCTCTTCATAACTGTAGAGTGTATGTTTTCCCGATGGTCTTAGGCGACCCCTGGGAAAGTGTCGTTCGACCCACAAAGGGGTCACGACCCACAGGTTGAGAACCGCTGCGTTAGAGGCTATATGAATGTCTTAAAAAAAAAATGTTTATTTTTGTACAATGGGAAAATCCGTTCATTATGACGTACACAACGGCATCCGGCATCAAAAGGGCTCTCGGCTCAAAATGGCGATATCGCTTGTTAATGAGCATGCCGTCAGTCTTTTGAAGCCGTAGGAAAACAAAAGTTACGAGCCGAACCCTATACTTAACCAAGGGCTCAGTGGACGGGCCCACGATACGTGGGCGGCAATAAATAGGGGCTGGAGAGTTCACGTTCGAGATCACGTGACCGTCTCCCAGAGAGCTACAGATGATGCACAGCGTAGACGGGGGCGATAACATGGACAACACGGTGGTTCTCAAATGATATAGGAATGTTATAGAACAGTGGTTCTCAACCCTCCTAACACCACGACCCTTTAATTCAGTTCATCATGTTGTGGCGACCCACAAACATAAAATTATTTTCGTTGCACTTCATAAATGTAGAGTATATGTGTCTTCCGATGGTCTTAGGCGACCCCTGGTAAAGGGTCATTCGACCCCTAAGGGGTCGTGACCCACAGGTTGAGAACCGCTGTTATAGAGGCTGCAGATTCAATGTAACGATAAGACTATGCCAGTGCCTCACAATCACATAAGGCAATACGTTGTGAATATGTTTTATGGGGTGGTTGACGACACTTTGAATATAATCCCATCTCAATTACGACACTTGGAATATAATCCCATCTCAATTACGACACTTGGAATATAATCCCACCTCAATTACGACACTTGGAATATAATCCCATCTCAATTACGACACTTGAAATATAATCCCATCTCAATTAAGACACTTGGAATATAATCCCATCTCAATTACGACACTTGGAATATAATCCCATCTCAATTACGACACTTGGAAATAATCCCATCTCAATTACGACACTTGGAATATAATCCCATCTCAATTACGACACTTGGAATATAATCCCATCTCAATTACGACACTTGGAATATAATCCCACCTCAATTACGACACTTGGAATATAATCCCATCTCAATTACGACACTTGAAATATAATCCCATCTCAATTAAGACACTTGGAATATAATTCCATCTCAATTACGACACTTGGAATATAATCCCATCTCAATTACGACACTTGGAAATAATCCCATCTCAATTACGACACTTGTAATATAATCCCATCTCAATTACGACACTTGGAATATAATCCCATCTCAATTACGACACTTGGAATATAATCCCACCTCAATTACGACACTTGGAATATAATCCCATCTCAATTACGACACTTGGAATATAATCCCATCTCAATTACGACACTTGGAATATAATCCCACCTCAATTACGACACTTGTAATATAATCCCATCTCAATTACGACACTTGAAATATAATCCCATCTCAATTAAGACACTTGGAATATAATCCCATATCAATTACGACACTTGGAATATAATCCCATCTCAATTACGACACTTGGAAATAATCCCATCTCAATTACGACACTTGGAATATAATCCCATCTCAATTACGACACTTGGAATATAATCCCATCTCAATTACGACACTTGGAATATAATCCCACCTCAATTACGACACTTGGAATATAATCCCATCTCAATTACGACACGTGGAATATAATCTTGTCTAAGATACGGCACAGGGGGTGTAATCCTATCTTAGATACGACACAGGGAATGTAACCCCATCTCAGATACGACACATGTGGTTTCTAGAGGTAAATCCATATGAACACTGATTTATTATATTTATGTCTAACTCTTTCCGAGAAGTGTTCATGATCGAACCCCTCTTCCTTTTGTCCCCCAACTTCCCAGTCTGTAACTTGTTCGATGTTCCGTTACCGCACTATTGTTACGTTCCCGCTGTCAATGTCCCGCCATGATGTATATTTCACACCTTGATGTCAAGTTCCCGCACTGATGTCAAGTTCCCGCACTGATGTCAAGTTCCCACTGGTCAACAATACATAGCATCTGCAACTAACGGTAGTATGCTAACATTGAGATTATCTACATTTAAAATTTAGTAATACAACGTCATTGGTGCAAATTTGTTTAATTTCCATACCTCATGCGAAAAGACGTCACTTGTCAGGGGAAAAAAAAGACGTCACTAGTCAGACGAAAAGACATCGCTAATCTGACGAAAAGTCGTCACTAGTCAGACAAAGTGACGTCATTACTCAGACGAATAGACGCCACGAGTCAGATGAAAAGGCGCCACGAGTCAGATGAAAAGACGTCACTAGTACGACGAAAAGACGTCACAAATCAGAAACGTTCATTTTAAGATGAACCACAATGTAGCTTCCTA
Source organism: Omphiscola glabra (assembly GCA_964017045.1). Taxonomy (NCBI): domain Eukaryota; kingdom Metazoa; phylum Mollusca; class Gastropoda; family Lymnaeidae; genus Omphiscola; species Omphiscola glabra. The sequence goes on from OZ024798.1 coordinate 38,922,322, forward strand.
ATGTGTAACCTTTCTTGGGCTCTATATCTAAACTCTTCAAGTTAAGTTTGATACATTCTTATTGCGTCTAAAAAGTATCTTACCTATAGTTACGGGTCAATCTATCGATACAAGACGGATTTAAATAGCAGAAAGATAATACAATTGATAAGAATTTCTCGCTTTTGCCAAAGACTTTTAAGACTAAAATAGAATCATTGTACGCTCTTTGATTAACGGAGCTTATGAGATGAAGACAAGAATGGCATGCCAAGCAACAACAACTGTTGTCATGTGATTAAAATAGTAGAACAAGGTACGGGACGGCATGGAGCGAAAGACAGGACAATAAGAGAATAACGTTTTAATTCACCAGTAAAAATTGTATAAAAATGACACTTTAATATTTGGTAAAATAAAAAAAATAATTTTTATTTGATTTTTGTCCACATTTTTCTCCGAGAGGGGGGGGTGGCTGGACGTCCTCAGTGGGGGGCACTGCCCCACTCCCTTTGGAGAGATGCCTGAAAGAAATATTGCACACAAGGAGTCACTTGTCATGATGTCACTGATGTCACAAGGGCATTGATGGGAGGGGAAGACTAGAGACCGACCGAAAAAGATTTTCTGATTTCGGCCGAAACCGAAATCAGACCGAAAGTTAAAAATGACTTTCAGCTGAAACCGAAGCCAAACCAAAAATTCAGCGAGACACACGGCAGACACCGGAGCCGAAAAAAAAATCTTAACGAGACTTTCGGCCGAAACCAAAAGGTTTATTTATTTTTAAACTCGTTCGCGAACACGTCCTGCGTATATCGCACAATGATGGGAAGAGTATCGCTATTCATATTCTTTTGATGAAAACGAGATTACCGTCAGTTTGGATAGATAAACATCCAACGAAGATTTTGGATTTTACCATTTGAATTAAAAAGTAATTTAAAGTTGTTATAAATGTATTTTAAAGTAGTATCATAATAGAACATTTTGAATTGGGGAGGGGGGAGGAGGAAAAGTTCGTGCATTTAAAACCATTGCAACCCTTCGCTTTTATAATATAATTACAATGCTACCTAGAAATATTTAGTATCGACCGAAAGCTTAGCCTATGCATGTTTTATTGTTATAGTGCACTAAAATGTCAAGACATAAGCCTTGGAAGGAAGTCTCTGTTCCGCTAGCTCACGCCTGCACAACATACAACCACAACTATTGCAACATCCCGCCATGGTATGGGAGAGAGCAGGGCCGGATTAAGCCATTTTAGTGCCCAAGGCACAAACCTACATGGGTGCCCCCTTCTGCCCGGGGCCCCTGATCTTTAACTGACCGTGACCGCTGTTCAATATTATGCAAAGAAAACAGTAATTGTTAACAAATATGTTTATAGTTTGTTCGACTATCACTTATATAAAACCTACAATTAAGTATTTCTGTATTAAAATTAATTGTTAATAAATTTTGAAATAATGATAGACAAAAAAACTTAATTTTTTTATTAAATGAAAAAATCAAAAAGATATTGTCATTTACATTTAAAAAAATTTTTTTCTAGATTTACATCTAGCAAAGTCTTTGAGGATATCGTCAAAGGTAATTATGGGCAACATATCTGCCTCGATCATAAGAAGAGATAAGGAATCGAGCCATTCTTGTTTCATTGTTGATCTTTTTGGATTTTTTGTACGTTTCAACTGAGAAAAAGAGCGCTCATTTGAACAGTTAGTAACCATTAATTTTAAAAATATGCGCAAGGCTATTTCAACATTTGGAAAGGCACACTCGATGTTGTCTCTAACTATTACTTTGTATAATTCTCCATGATTGAACGTCTTGTTTTCCGATTTTGATGCTGGAAACTTGTGGCGAATATATGAATGAAACTGTTGTAGTTCATTATATAAATTATTGTTCAGATCTTTAGGATAAGTATTTATTAGTTATTCACAACACTGAGATGTTTGTGATAGTTAATACATCGACAAAATAAGAAAATCGAACTGCTACATCATTATATACTTGTCCTTATTTACAAGCCGAGTGAGTTTTTTTAATTTTTTATGCGCTTAATTTTTAAGCATTGAAGATTGTATCAAACATGAATGTGAATTTTTATTATAATGTATTTCTTCATTTTCATAGCACTTGTTCAATTTTCAGTTGTTTTTGGACTTAAATTTGTTCAAAAAAATATTTCTTGAGGACATGTGGTGCCCCCAAACGCTTGGTGCCCAAGGCACGTGCCTTGTTTGCCTAATGGTTAATCCGGCCCTGGAAGAGAGAAATGAAAAAGTCGAAAGACTGGCAGACATCTGCGTGGGAAATGAGCTTGTTAGTTGGGGCAGCGAATTCCAGCATAAGAATGTTCACAAGGTAACTTGGGTGACAGAACAGAAAAACAACACAGATGATAAATAATTAAGATGATTGCTTGAACGGATGTAGAAATATATGTATATATAATGTTCCTTTAACTTTGTATTTATATATATTTAGTTGGTATATAGTTGGTCTGCTGTTGGTCTCTAAAGGCTCCCGGGGTAAACCAGCTGGACCAAAAGCAGACCCTGGACTATAAGTTAATTTTTTTTTATGTTGGTCAAAGTGGGTTGGTCTAGTAACTGATCCTGTTCGACGTCAAGTGGCGCTGCTCAGTGGTGTATCTAGATTATGTGACGCCCTGGACAGACGGTGACTTTTGCCCCCCCACTTTTTTTTTCACGATAAAACTCTGCAATAGGTAAAAAATGCCCCCCCCCCCGCTTTGGGTTACCGCCACCTCCACCCACTCTTCTTACGCCTCTGGTCTCACCACAGGAACATCTGAAGTTCCCTCATCCCCGGAATAAGTTGCCTGAATTCTGTCTCTGCAATTATGCTAAAGTATTTGAAGTACCGCCCACTTATGTTACATACTTCCATCATGTCAAACCTTGTATGTCACATATTTTCCCACTGTCAATCAATTTCTTACATATATCACCCTGCATGTATTCCTACTTTCCACTGTAATACATGTATTCCTACTTTCTACTGTAATACATGTATTTCTACTTTCTACTGTAATACATGTATTCCTACTATCTACTGTGATACATGAATTCCTACTTTCTACTGTAATACATGTATTCCACTTTCTACTGTAATACATGTATTCCTACTTTCTACTGTAATACATGTATTCCTACTTTCTACTGTAATACATGTATTCCTACGTAATAAACGTAAAGTCTAAGTTACCATTATGAAGCAAATAAATCTTTTGACCGCAGTTAATAATTTTTTCCCTTTGTTATTAGAATTTTCCAAGACGCTTCAAGAGGAAATTATCGATCTCTGAAAATAGAAACTCTGAAATGCAGTCATTTATTTTGATGACGTCATTTCCTCCACGCTCATCATCTCTAATCAGCTATGCATCACATTAAATTAAAAAAAAACAACTTTTTCATCTTGTAACGTTTCAGGCCACCATCCCTTAAGGTGATAAAAAGAAACTTTTCTGATTTTAACCTCACTGACGAATATGTTGAGCATGCGACTGTGATTTTTGAGTGGTTTATATTGAATTCGCTTTTGTCTGTGTGTATTTCTTTCTTTCTGGCTGTTAGTGTGACACAAATCTCAAGAAGGCTAATTGATCCTCTTCTCGTCCACCTTTCTAACTGAAACTTGGCAACTAGACTCGTTGCCGTTTACAACACAGTTTATCAAATTTTCAGTACCACTCCACCCTCCCCACCCCAGCAATATCAGTTTTCCCTGTTTTTCAAGGGGAAGATGAAGGAAATATGATGACACTGAGTTTTTAAAATAAAATTCCCGATCATCATCATCATCGTGTCCCTTAGGCATTGGACCGTTGGGGCCCCGCAGATGACATGAAAACTATCCTTCTCCATTCCTCATGGTCTTCTGCAAAACGCATAGCATCGCCTATTTTTAATCCCGTCCACTCTTTGATGTTATCTTCCCACCATTTTCTCTGTCTTCCTCTTCTCCTCCCTCCTCTTGTTGTGCCCTACATGATTTCTTTGGCGAACCCTTGTTTTCTGGTCACGTGGCCATACCACTAAAGTTTGCGCTTTTTTACAGACACCAGGAGGTCATCGTACTGCCAAATTGCTTGACGAATCCTTTCTTCACTTGTTCATTGGTGATATGGTCTCTATAGCAGATGCCAAAAATGCCTCTGAAACATTTATTCTCCATCGCTTTTATTTTCCTTTCAGGTTCTGCTGTCAATGTCTAGGACTCACAGGCATATAAAAAAATGGAGATGATTAATGAGCGCATCAGCCTGATTTTGGTGCTGGGGGCTATATTTTTGTCGTTCCATATTTTCTTGAGCCCTTTAGTGCTGTTGTGGTCTGCGCAATCCTGGCCATCAATTCGGGCTTGGAGCCTTCTTCCGAGACTATTGCTCCGAGGTACTTCGAGCTGCCAACTGTCTCTAATCTTTCCTCCCCGACCTTAATTTCATTGACGATGCCAGTGGTGCTATTCGTCATCATTTTTGTCTTTTCTGCACTGATTTGCATGCCAACGGACTATGAAGTCTTGTCGAGATACTTTACTAGGTTGGCTCGCTCTTCTTCGCTTCTAGCAAATCCGTCTATGTCCTCCGCAAAGCGTAGATTTGTGATTGTTCTGCCACCACTGCTGACTGTCCCTACGTGCGTTTCCAGTGCATCTGAAATAATTCTCTCTAAGAAGATGTTGAACAGGCAGGGGGAGAACAAGCAGCCATGTCGTACTCCTACCGCGGTCTTGAACCATTTTCCGATGTTATTGTTGAAGAATACTACACTGTTGGCCGTATCATAGAGGCTGCATATTATTCTGGCTAGGTTTGTGTAGATGTTGTAGTGCCTTTTGGTGGCCCATAAAGCAGCATGCCAAACCCTGTCGATTGCTTTCTTGAAATCCACAAAGACGTGGCATAGGTTTTGTTAGTGTTGAGCACATTTCTCACACAGTATTCGGCGGTTTAGGATCTGCTCAGTAGTGCCACGTCCTTGCCTGAAGCCTGCCTGCTCTTGATTCTGTCGGCACATGGTCTTAGTCGCTTCAGTATGACCTTCAGCACGACCTTGCTTGGTTGGCTTTTTAGGCTAATGGTACGATAGTTTTGGCATAGCTGTAGGTTACCTTTCTTGGGGAGGACTTGATGATGAGCGATTGGGTTCAGGATTTGGGCCATTCCCCGCTAACAGCGCTAAATGCGATTCTTAAAAAAAAAAAAAACATATCGCCTTTGCTATTGTTTTTCTGAAATACTTGGCGAAATAATTCTTCGTCGTAAAAGCGGGTGGGACTATAGAATATTAATATAATATAAAATAATAAAAATACATATTCAGGATTTACGGGAAAAAGTTTGATTTTAAGCGTTGTTTAATTTTTTGTTATCTATAGCCCCTAGGGTTGTGGTTTTGTTATCTATAGCCCCTAGGGTTGTGGTTCTCAACCTTCCTAAAATCCCGAACATTTAGTACAGTTACAGTAAAATTATTTTCGTTGCAACTTCATAAATATGTGTTTACCGATGATCTTGGGCGACCCCTTTAAAAGGTTTAAAATCGCGAACCACATGTTTAGAACCACTGCTCTAGACCATCAGATATATTGTATAAATTATTTCACAAAAATAAAAGTTCTAACAGAGATTGTGAGATTGGTAATTAGATCAATAGAGAATTGGATCAGGGTTTCTTTCAGGCTTTCCCCCCGGGGAAAGTCAAGTGCCCCCCGGAGCAAAATGGGACAAAAATATAACGATCATATTTAAAAAAAATTAAAAACGACTACATTGTCTTTTAAAAGCGTTTTTAAAAGAATATTATCTGGTGCCTTTAACCATTACAATTAAGGAAATCTATTAAATATCGCTTCGTTAGATATATTTATGATCTGTATATAAAGCCAATCTTGTTAAAGTCTTATAGTATTCGAATAATAATATCGTACTGGCCGATCTGTTCAGTTTAAAGTAAATTCTGTGGATTTGTTTTTTTTTTGTTTACAATTGCTTTTCAAGTATATCTAAGAGGCAATTTGTAATTTATTTGAAAAAAAAAGTTATAGTGTTTCGAAATTACAAATAAACATTTCAATCAACTGAATATTGGGAAATATATACTTTATTTGAAAACGATTTCTCTTAGATAAAAATCACACATTAATAAATATTAAATATATAATGTTTTTTGCAAGCAACCCATGTCTTCTTAAAATAGTTATATCATTCATATACGATTTATACAAATGACCAGTTTTCTTAACCCATAAAAATGTATAGCCCAGTGTTAGGGTTAGGGTTAGGGTTAGGGTTAGGGTCTAGTTCAGGGGTGGCCAGACCTGTATTAAATGAGAGCCACTTTGAAATAAAAACTATTATTGAGAGCCGCATTGAAGCACTACGGGTCACGACCCCAAGCACTACGGGTCACGACCCCAAGCACTACGGGTCACGACCCCCACTCGCAATGAAAAAATTCCTTTTGTGATTTATTTTTTAAAATTACGTTTTATTCGAATTTAATGATTTAAACATTTCAATTGTTTTAACCCTAACCGTATGTTGAAGAAATATATGCATTACAGTTACACAATTTTTAAAACTTTCATTTATTTTTGAAATTATGTATTTCAAACGAAAAGTTTTAATTTCATAAATTGTTCGCGAGCCGCAATGTGAACACAGAAGAGCCGCATGCGGCTCGCGAGCCGCGGTTTGGCCACCGTTGGTATAGACCTTTCTAATTATTATTTTTTTTGGTTTTGACTCTGGTAAAATCTGGAAATATTTAGAAAAGGTTTGTCTAATTATTATAAGGAATTTGTTTTTGTCCATTTGCGTTCAGCTTATGAAATCAGGTTTGCGGTGCTTTTCAGTGATGGAACCCTTTAAAACTTTTGTGTTGAAAATTCATTTATTAATTAAGTAGCTATAAAATATTGTAAAAAATAAAAAAAAAGCCATATTACTATTTCTACTAATATACATTTTTTTTTTTTGCATAACACAAGCAGGTCAAGCACTTTTCCGTTTTGCTCCCCACCCCTCATATTTTTGCAACCTGCTTAGAAAGATGATAATTAAGAAAATATTCTCATCACACCTTTAAACCCCTAAAATATCCGAGGCACCCAGCATCGTAATGGTTGCTGAGTGCGCACTATTGTTCTAAGGTTAAGTGACACCTACATTTTTAAACTCGGATCTTTTCCGTTGCTCTCTAGTTAGCTGTAGAATGTTGCAAAACTACATTCATATATGTTATATAATGCATTCTTGTAATTTTAATTTATCAAAAATTTTCTATGGACTATAAAGATTTAACTGGCTCCCTGTACAAGCACGCATTGATTACAAACTCTTTGTTCTCTGCCGCAACTTTTTCTCGAATTTCTGCCCTTCATATCTAACCGAACTTCTCTCTGTCTATTCACCCCTTCGACAACTTCTCTCTGTCTATTCACCCCTTCGACAACTTCTCTCTGTCTATTCACCCCTTCGACAGCTTCGCTCCTCCGAAGACGCGCGTATTCTTTCTGTCCTCAAGACTCGCAGAAAAACATACTGAGAAAGATCTTTCTCTTTCTGTGCCCCCAAACAATGGAATTCTCTTCCACTACACATCGCAATATACCAACCATCACAGCCCTCAAAACTGCACTCCAAACTCATCTCTTTAATCTCTAATATCCTGACTGATTCCACCTTCTGACCGATAAACGATGCTGAATTCCTTTAATGGCTTGACACTTAAAAAGTTATGGAATGGTTGGGCAAATACACATTTGTTTTGTTTTATTTAATTAATGTATGTTAATTTTTAAGTTCATGATTGTATGTATGGCATCTTTCCGTCTTCACGAGACGATGGAGTAGCTATATCGTAGTCCTACACTTCGACGAGTGGCTCACTAGGCCAATCCTGGAGTGACAATCTCTACTGCATTTCACGCAGGAGAATGATGATTCCTGGTTAATTGTGGCCTTCCCTTGCGTTGTCAACCTCTTGAATGTCGGTTTCAAAGCCAGGACACATCGTTCTAACATTTCATGTTGCAAATCGAAGTGGTTGAGTCTTCTTTCTATTTACTTTCTTTGCCTTATAAAAAAACTCTGCTCCTCGTGAAGTGACGTCACCAGTACAGCTACTTGGCCTGGGCGGTGATTTATGGAGACCAGCTGTTGCCCAATGCAGCAGATCCCCACTCTCCACGCAACCAGTGGATTCAAGGGAATGACAATTGTCAATACAGCTTGGCACTGACTGCGTCGCAGGAGTTGACGAAATGACATTGTTATCGGCGTCAGATCGACTTCGGAACTCCATCTCCGGATTTTACAGTCTGGGTTTACTCCCGTATTCTTACCAAAGCTTCCCGCATTGAATTTGTAGATTTATATCAGTATATAATCATCATTTTCCCAATTTTTGAACAATTTCGGTATTCGTAAATTTTGCGTGTCAGCCATCTTGTTGCTAACCGGAAGTTCATGATTATGTTTGTTAAATTGTATGTACAGCGTAGTGAGCCCAGCCCTAGGTTGGGGTACTACGCTATAAAAAAAACTTCTTATAAAAATAATAATAATAGGACAGTGGTCGCCAAATCGCGGCTCGCGAACAGCGTGCTGCTGTTTAGCGACCTGAGTGCGGCTCGGCTTGTCAGCCACAAATGGGTTTTGACTCCGAAAAACATGGTTCTTGATAAGTTCTTGAAAAGAAATATGGCTCTCAAAATGTGTTTATTCATCCTGCTGGTGGTTTTTGTTTTTTTTGACTAATGAGTTTGCCGACCACTGTAATAAGCGATATTAAGCTAACCCTCTAGGGTACAACAACTAGAAGGATTATAGTTTACATCACACTGGTGCGGAAGTTAAAATGTCTTTAATCATTATTATGGTTTATTTTGGCACTCCCCAACCGAAAGTTTGAAATGCAACCTCAAAATTGTCTGAAAGAAACAACAAATTCAAGGATGCGCCAATATGCACCCCTGCATTTTGAATTTGCCAGATATTCTTTAGCATCCTGAATTTCTGCACCCTTTCACCCACGCTGATAAATTGTACAGAATGGGGTTGATTATAATCTTGTGCCAAATGACTACATTGGGGCACGTCACAAACGGATTGAATTCAGTTTATGTATGACACTGGACACCATAATTCATCCAATACCTTAGAAATGTCCTTACCAGTTCAAAAAGTATAATAGAAACATTGAATTCAAGTGTACTCAAAAATACACCTCTTGATTTTGAAATAATCAAAAATTTTCTGGGAAGCCTGATCCTCTCTTTCACGATACAAACTCTTATGTTGTCCGAAAATGCCACACCTGCATATAAAGAAAAAGTGACACCTCGGAGGACCCGCCCTATCTCAACGCAACTAGCAGGGGCGTATCTACAGTGTTTGGTGTGAGTGGGCAAGATTCATTTTTACGTCCCCCCCCAACTCTGAAACTGATTAGTTGTAACCATTAAATATCATCAAAGACCACACCCACTAGTCTGGCGTCCGAGACATATGCCCCCATCTGGATTCTATAAAGACAAATATTTTTACAGTATAAAGAAAAAAATAGACTTTTTCCAATAAGAAAATCATTATATTACTAAAATTTACACGTTTCTTTGTATAGATACAATGATGCCAGTAATAAAACTTTGATCGGGGTGGGCAGTAATGTCCATTTAATCAGGAGTGGGCAGTAATGTCCCTTTAATCAGGAGTGGGCAGTAATGTCCCTTTAATCAGGAGTGGGCAGTAATGTCCCTTTAATCAGGAGTGGGCAGTAATGTCACTTTGATCGGGTGGGCAGTAATGACGCTTTGATCGGGGTGGGGAATAAAATATTGTCACTTTGATCAGGGGTGGGGAAAGCGAGCATGGAATCGGAGGTAACCGGGGAGGGTGTTTGAGCGGGGGTGGGTGAGGGGGATTGGGAAGGGGCTGAGGATTGGACTTGGAACGGGTCTGATAAGGAGACTGCTGGGGGAGGCTGGGGAGAGGGCTGCGGAAGGGTTCAACCAATTTCCGTTTAGCATCAATAGAAAAATAGAAAAGATTCTGGGAAATTTAGGTGTCACCTAAATAAGTAATTTTTATAGCTTTTTATAAATCTTTAAAAAATTTAAACTTGAAAGTAATCTCGTTTGATTAATATATTTAAAACTATTTTTTCCTTTACCTACTTCATTAACAAATGAATATGAAATAATACAGTCCACAAATAGATACCGTTACACCGTGCAGGGGCGTAGCATCGCAAACAAGGACTCACATCATAGTATGACGTCATAGTACTGACATAGTACTGACATCATAGTACTGTCATCATAGTACTGACATCATAGTATTGACGTCATAGTACTGACATCATAGTACTTACATCATAGTACTGTCATCATAGTACTGACAGCATAGTACTGACATCATAGTACTGACATCATAGTACTGACATCATAGTACTGACATCATAGTACTGACTTCAAGGTACTGACATCACAGTACTGACATCATAGTACTGACATCATAGTATTGACGTCATAGTACTGACATCATAGTACTGACATAATAGTACTGACATCATAGTACTGACATCACAGTACTGACATCATAATACTGACGTCATAGTACTGACATCATAGTACTGACATCATAGTACTGACTTCATAGTACTGACTTCATAGTACTGTAATCATAGTACTGACTTTATAGTACTGACTTCATATTACTGACTTCATAGTACTGACTTCATAGTACTGACATTATAGTACTGACATCATAGTACTGACATCATAGTACTGACTTCAAGGTACTGACATCAGAGTACTGACATCATAGTACTGACATCATAGTACTGACATCATAGTACTGACAGCATAGTACTGACATCATAGTACTGACACCGCAATACATATTGAAAGAAAATTGAAAAAAAAATACTTCCAGAATGCTCACGATAAATCTTAATTTTTTTTAAAAATGTACTGCATTTTTCAAAGGTTTGATTTATATCTAGCTAAACACTCATGGAATCGTACTCTATTTAAAACAAACTATTGTTTAGCCTGAAAGATGATAGAGTATAAAGTCAACCCTATTTTAAAAGCTGATTGCGATTTTTACAGAGAAATAGAAATTTGAAACAGATTGTCAATGTTTGATAGTTGAGATAAGATACAACTCGTTTATTAATTCAAATAAATTGAAACGTTTTTTATATACAATGTACACATTCATTTTCAGCAGACGGATCAATATTTTTAGCTAGAACTCTTTTGATAGTTAAGAATTATAGGCATTCATTTCGTCGGGAAAGTAGATGTAATTTGACAAAAAAAAAGAATTTCAACTATTGGGAATCTGGACTATATATTGATTTGCGTTAAATATTCTGATCATTAAATATATCGACCACCTAGATATTTGGTTTGCAATATTTCATTAATTTCATTTGGTGACAGTTAGGTCAATCATTTACAACTCTTTTTGAAATGTTCTGAAATTTAAAAAAAAATAAAATAATAATGATAGGCCCATAGCTTGGCGTTATTTTTGTACTCATTTTTCTCCGGGAAGAACCCTTGGCTTCCCACGAGGCCGGGGGGGGGGGAGAATTTCTCCCCCGGAGAGATACCCGAAAGTAACACCGTTGATGAGTGACGGAGGAATGAGTGGGAGGAAGGGTACACGGAATGATTAACTTGGAGAAATTATTTTTTGGAATAATCTTGGTACATTGGTGAAGCGATATAAAGTGTAGATGGACGGAGAGTTGAACGAGCATGTAAAAGATGGATGGACGGAGCCAGTGAATGATAGATCAATACATCTGTGGATTAATATATTAGAGTATATTTGGAAAAATGGAGATAGTATGGATGGAGAGAGCTCGAGGGGCTTTAGAGATAGATAGATAGATAACGATATATAGATAGTGATATATTGATAAATAGATAGATGATAGATAGATAGATAGATAGATAGATAGATAGATAGACTAAAACTAAGAGAGAAACAGGAGATAAACACGACACGTAATGAAAGAAAATGAGTTACAGTGAGACAAAGAAAGTCCCACTAAGGTAATAACAAAGAGAGATGGAGAGGGAGAAGGCGAGACAGAGAGAAAGAGACCAACCATTTCAATACATCTAAAACCTATTAAGACCATTACAAGACTTCGGATATGAACTGGCTCTTAACTTTTAACCAACACGCGTGTGTTACTACGCCTACCAGAGGTGTATCCCACATTTGTGTGCCTTCGCCCCCCTCCCCTACTCGTGCGTTTATGTCATAATCTGTTTTGTTTTACGTGCACCGATTTTGAATGAATTATTTCATGAATTCATTTTTTAAAAATATATTTTTATTTTGTATCTTTTAATCACCAGCGTCCCGTTCGCAGATACGCCCCTGCCTTTCTTATCAGCACAAAAATATAGATTTGTCACAAGTAGTTTTTTTTCCCCAGCGCCCATAGCAACGGGCATACCCACTTTTACCGGCCAACAGCAGCTCCCTCTAGTGTGACGACGGTTCCATCAAGACCACGAACACCCCCGCATGGCGTCCAAACCGCCGACTCGAGTTTTGCTAATCAGAAAATCAATGCTCAACAGTGTTGGTGCACTGGCCCGGTTGTTGTTGTGGGGGCGCTGGCGCTTTTCCCGATGCCATCGTGCCGCCAGCGTGGCTCTAGTGCTGCTTGCCGACAAGGTGGCGAATTCTCCATTAATGACCCACGCCACTCACACAACCCACACAACCCACACATCCCAGCTTACTGATGATTTAATAGTTTTTTGTTTTTGTTTTTGAAAAGGTTTTCTCAAACCTTTATTGTCGCCCTAATCCCCGCCCCCCTCCACAAAGGACCCCCCCCCCCGGAAATCCCCCCCTCCCCCAAATCCCCATTTGCCACCCAGATTACGTTATTTTAGTTTGAACTTGTCTCAAAAACAATCGCACTTGTTAAAAATATATATTGTTTATATGCAAACTCTGTACAATAATTAGCTTACAAGCAAACGTTTTTGAATAATATTGCTTACAGATAAACTGTCTTGATATGTATAGTTTACATTCCAGCTTTGGTGATTTCCCTCCATATATTCCTAAGAGTTGTGCACATCGGCAAAGTGAACCTAAGCAACTTAACACCATGTTCTCTGAATACTCCTATCGGCAAAGTGAACCTAAGCAACTTAACACCATGTTCTCTGAATACTCCTATCGGCAAAGTGAACCTAAGCAACTTAACACCATGTTCTCTGAATACTCCTATCGGCAAAGTGAACCTAAGCAACTTAACACCATGTTCTCTGAATACTCCTATCGGCAAAGTGAACCTAAGCAACTTAACAGCATGTTCTCTGAATACTCCTATCGGCAAAGTGAACCTAAGCAACTTAACACCATGTTCTCTGAATACTCCTATCGGCAAAGTGAACCTAAGCAACTTAACAGCATGTTCTCTGAATACTCCTATCGGCAAAGTGAACCTAAGCAACTTAACACCATGTTCTCTGAATACTCCTATCGGCAAAGTGAACCTAAGCAACTTAACACCATGTTCTCTGAATACTCCTATCGGCAAAGTGAACCTAAGCAAATTAACACCATGTTCTCTGAATACTCCTATCGGGAAAGTGAACCTAAGCAACTTAACACCATGTTCTCTGAATACTCCTATCGGGAAAGTGAACCTAAGCAACTTAACACCATGTTCTCTGAATACTCCTATTGGCAAAGTGAACCTAAGCAACTTAACACCATGTTCTCTGAATACTCCTATTGGCAAAGTGAACCTAAGCAACTTAACACCATGTTCTCTGAATACTCCTATCGGCAAAGTGAACCTAAGCAAATTAACACCATGTTCTCTGAATACTCCTATCGAGAAAGTGAACCTAAGCAACTTAACACCATGTTCTCTGAATACTCCTATCTTCATGTTTACTTCATTCGATATGATCACTACAGATATTTTACAAAAGATAAATAAATTATCCACCAAACGTTGAAACATTGATCTATCTTGCCAGACTCTGTACAATGTTCCTCAGTAAGTTCAGAAGTTAAAAAAAAAATATTTACAAAAAAACAAACAAATGAACAATTAACATATTTAATGATGTTATAAAACGTTAAGAAATTATTATCTTTAGCTTGAGTTGCAAACCTTTTTAACAGTAGTAAAACAAATGTTAGAATTGCGCACGCATTTTGATGAGATTGTGTCAAGTAACGTGATCTCTGAGAGTAGCATGAATCAGGCGTGCAATAACATCAGGAAAAATTCCTGTAGACAGAAATAATTTGGGAAGTTAGTTATGTTTTGGTAGGTCATTGTGAAATATGTTTTGTCACTCAATTCGCCCTTTAAGAGAATTTAAGTTTCCGACACTAGCGCAATTTCCCCCCCCCCCTCCTCTCCCCCACCCCAAGAAATGAAATTTTAGAACTCTATCTCAATTAAGTTTTCGGTACCAGAACTCATTTTACCTCACAGAGAAAGGATGGGAGCAAATAACAGGCATGAATCTAAAACTTCCCTGAGATAGCATGAACATTGACTGTCAGGTATGTACGTCAAAGTCTTTGACACATCTTGTGCTGCATTATATATCTCTTGGACTCGGTCTTCCTTGTACCAAGTCAATTTTTAGGGCTGAGAACAACATACATTTTCTGCAATGGCTGGGAGCTCTGGAACTATTTAGGTGACTAAATTAGTGCGCCAAGTATAAAAAGCATGTCGTCATACTTGTCATCCACGTCCAAGTAGCAACCATTTTTATTTTTAGAGAACAGCGACTCTCAAATTGGAAGTCATTGTAGCCATTTCAATGGTTTAAAATATATTAATATTTTAATTAGATTATTATCATCAAATGGGGGAAGAATGACTTGTAGCAGCGCACCGAGTAGGATTGCCAGGAATGCGCTGCACCATGGTAAACAATCCGAGAAGCGCTGCAACTCACGGTGTGAGCGAGTGTGGATGTTTGCGAGCCATTAGAAGGACGGCTCCCTCTTTTCTTCCAGAACTGCGCCGCTCTCACAATTTTTTCCCGCCCCCACGTCCCACGCCCGATGGATGGTGGGTCTCTACCCTGCAAACCCACGGCCAGTCTCAGAAGTTAGTAACACGTGCACTGCCTCACAGTACGCTAGTGTGGTCAGTGGATTCAGTGGTCAGTGGTCCATTATCTTACAACATTTCGGAACTTTGTAGGATAACTGTAGTTCTGTTAGTTTTTTAATGAAACTTTTGTGATTTTTTAAAATGTAAAATAAGAAGACAATTAACATTTTAAAAAACAGCACGTTTTTGTTCCGTTAAAACTTGTTGGAAAGAAATAGATTTAACTTTTCAATGTTTAAAAAAAATATAAAAAAATATCGCCATGTCTTTGAATGTCATACATTAATAGAGAATAAAATTTTTAAATGAATGTAATTATTTTAGTTTAAATCAATTCATTTCCTCCCCATTTCAACCAGAATATTTTTTTATTTTTTAAATTTTTGTTTTGCATCAGATTCCAGAAATATTTTCAAGCGAAAGATACAAAAACCCAGGACTGAAAGTTTTAAGGAAATAACTGAAGAACTCAAATTAACCAACCATTTTCGAGATTTCCTGTGTATTTTTGAATTCACATAACCAAGCTGTCCAGGTTTAGCATCCAGCGGACTATTCATCCAACAATTCAACACAATTTCTATCAAGGTAAGAATGGTCCATTTATAGAATAGGTTCACTTTGTTATGTCTGACAACGTCATTTTTGTAAGTTTCACCCTTATGCTCAAGTCGTTCTTTTTATAAATAACTAGAAACTATCACTATTGACAATCAGAGTAATATTGCGTTGGAATTCCATCGCACTGATAATTTGTACTCGAAGGCGGTCGTATTCAAACTTTACCATTGTAATTAGATGTGTGATGTCTTAACTGTAATTAGATGTACATTGGCGTACAAATGACGCTTAAAAAGTGTATTTTAATTTCAATTTTAATTTAGAAATCTTTAATAAGAGTCTGAAGTAAGTGTCAGCCAATGGAATGCTGAGAACATTGTCATAACAGTGTCATAACTTTGTCATAACTGTGTCATAACTGTGTCATAACTGTGTCATAACTGTGTCCTCATTGTGTTAAGTTTTGAATAATTTCCTGGATGAAGACAGCTGGTGGGCTGTACCTGGCTCGCGGCCTTGTGTTTGCACTAACCGTCTCTAAAACAAAATGTAGCTTTCTATGGAGCTGTCAAGTAAGATGGTTTATTTAATCACCCCCTTAAACAGAGCTCTTTCGACCCCCACCCCGTCAAATTGTAATGGTAGCCACGTTTAAACACTATGACCATAAGGATTTAGCTAAATATTTCATTAAGAGCAGTGGTTCTCAACCTTCCTAATGTCGCGACCCTTTAACACAGTTCCTCATGTTGTGGCGACCCCTCAAACCATAAAACTATTTTCATTGCCAGCTAGAAATATGTGTTTTCCGATGGTCATAGAGGACCCCTGTGTATGGGTCGTTCGACTCCCAAAAGGGTTGCGACTCACAGGTTGAGAATCGTTGATTTAGACTTTCCCGCCATTATTATGGAGGAGGACGCCAGTGATCGTTTACCAGAGATTCAACATGAAGAGGAAAACACAATGTAAAATATTTAATGAATATAGGTTTTATGTTTCCGTCTAATGAGGTCCGTGTTGAGCATTGAAATAAACTAAAAATAATAAGCGTTTCGACTAAAAGTCTTCTTCAGCTGTTAAAAGTCAATCTAAAATATATTTCGCACTTGTACAAACAAACTCAATGTCTAATAATACAGTTATGACATATAAAAATAAATAAATAAAGTGATCAAATGCCTCCAGCACACAAAAACAAAAGGTCAAATAAAATAAATTAAAAAAAAGGTGGACTTCAATTTTTGGTGTCCGGCCCGTACCACCTTTGTCTTCTGATTAAACCAACACAAACTTCTGTAATTTATGTATAGCAATAGTTAGTCATTCCCCAATAGCAGTAGTTAGTCATTCCCCAATAGCAGTAGTTAGTCATTCCCCAATAGCAGTAGTTCGTCATTCCTCAAAAGATCTAAAAATCAATTTTTAAAAATAATAAAATGCTGATAAATAATGATGTATTCCACAAAACCTAGTTTCGATCCAGATTTGAATTTCCGCCATTAATTTCATAAAATGTATCAGGTTAGCAGTGAACATGCAATACGGAAACGCCCTATACCCAAAAGTGCCGGATTAACTTAAAGGCATATGAGGCACGTGCGTGGAGGCCATGCGGCTTTCAATGCCCCCCCCACCCACCCCGTTGACAAGGAAGCAATGATGTACAGATCTTCGGGGGTAACTCTCCAATTGATTGATATAATGTTAGGCCTTTATATAAACTTGGAAGTGCTTCCCGGGGTTGTCACTCCATTCCACCCCTCCAGTTACAACAATATGAGAGAGGGTTTCGACTTCCTCGGGGCCTACACAGCGTTAAACCGTGTCTATGCCCCAAGACCATCGTCAGAGTTGCATTGGATTGGATTATTTCTAAATAGGTATTTAAAAATACCTCTAGTGTTGGCAGCATGCTGGAAACACTGGGCTGGTCACTATTGGAGGAACGACGACGACAGTCCAGGCTCTCCATGATTTACAAGATAAATAATGGGCTAGTCCTCTGTTCTGGCATTAAACAGAAACTCGTCCCTCTCCCCATAGACAACGACGAGGCCATGACAGGCAGTTCCGGCTCATACCAGCGAGAAGCCAGTATAGGAACTTCTCATTCCTACCAAACACAATCAGGGACTGGAACAAGCTTCCAAAAGGAACAGTTGAGGCGACAACACTTGACTCATTTGCGTCTATTGCCTCAGGCCTTCCAACCCCTAGTGCATGATACCCTCAAACGGTTACTCTTGTAACCAGTGAAATATCCTCATCAACACCAGGCACAGAGACATTGCAAATCCCATCTACATTCATAGGAACCATAATGATCAATAAATTGATCGTGGGCCCTTAATATATAGAAGAAGACAAAAAAAGAAAAAGAATCCTACCTTAATTCAATGTTTGCAAATGAAAGAATTTTGTCCATGGTAGTTTGAGCGCGCCAACAGAGTAGGTGTCTTTACATGACAGTGAGTTTATGCCAAGAGTGGAGGTACATCATTTTGTATCTGCCTGGAAGCATTTGAGCCATGCGCTTCGTCCAAACATGCCCCACTACAGCCAGGGCCGGATTTACAATTTTAGGGGACATAGGCCAAACAAATTTGAGGCCCCATTTTGAAAAATAAAAAATATTGCTAAATTTTTTTAAAATTCAAATATATATATTTTTATATATTACTCACAATTTTGGAGGCCCTTTATTTCGCGAGGCCCCTAGGCCACGGCCCAGTTGGCCTGTCTGTAAATCCGACCCTGACTACAGCAAATGCAGACCTGCTCCACTATTGCCGTACAGACCTGCTCCTATGCAGACCGGCTACAGCCGTGCAGACCTGCTCCACTATTGCTATACAGACCTGCTCATATGCAGACCGGCTACAGCCGTGCAGACCTGCTCCACTATTGCCGTACAGACCAGCTCCTATGCAGACCGGTTACAGCCGTGCAGACCTGCTCCACTATTGCCGTACAGACCTGCTCCTATGCAAACCGGCTACAGCCATGCAGACCTGCTCCACTATTGCCGTACAGACCAGCTCCTATGCAGACCGGTTACAGCCGTGCAGACCTGCTCCACTATTGCCGTGCAGATCTGCTCCACTATTGCTGTACAGACCTGCTCCTATGCAGACCGGCTACAGCCGTGCAGACCTAGTTTAGCATGAAGTGTGACTTCGATAACTCTCTGGAGCCTAAGCTCCTAGTCGCATTCATTTTGAGTTGTTTTTTTTTGTTGATGACCTCAAAATCACGTTAAGATCTCGAGGCGTCGAGAAACGCTTCCAGGAAGCCGGAGATTACCGGGGGTGATCGCTTAGCGTCACGTTTTCATATCTCTAACACCACCCCCCATGGCACGTGGCCGCACTCCCCTCATCGAATTGCCTCCCGTGTTGTTATTTTACCCCCCCCCCACCCCATTCTCCTAAATTACAAGCTGAGATTGTTAACGAAATGTTAACGGTGTCGTAACTTTAACTTGTTGCTAGTTTGGTGTGGTGCATGTCATCATGATGTTATCATGTTGCCAGCGTGGCGTGGTGCATGTCATCATGATGTTACCATGTTGCCAGCGTGGCGTGGTGCATGTCATCATGATGTTACCATGTTGCCAGCGTGATGTGGTGCATGTCACCATGATGTTACATGTTGCTAGCTTGGTGTGGTGCATGTCATCATGATGTTACCATGCTGCCAGCGTGGCGTGGTGCATGTCATCATGATGTTACCATGTTGCAAGCGTGGCGTGGTGCATGTCATCATGATGTTACCATGTTGCCAGCGTGATGTGGTGCATGTCATCATGATGTTACCATGTTGCCAGCTTGGTGTGGTGCATGTCATCATGATGTTATCATGTTGCTAGCGTGATGTGGTGCATGTTATCATCTTGTTAGCTTGATAAGGGTGCGTGTCTTCATGGTGTTACCATATTGCTAGCGGGTTGAGGTGCATGTCGAGATGATGTTACCATGTTGCCAATTATTTTACTATTGACACGGTGGTTTAAGGGAGATGTATGAAAATAAATGAGTACTGATACAGCGTTGTTCCCTTGCTACAATCCAAAACTCACAAGAAAGTGCACACAATAATATTTTTAATTACACAAACATTAAAGACAAAAGTTTTTCGTAACTATTTGCAGACACTTTCACCAACTGTTTCACTAACTGTTTCACCAACTGTTTCACCAACTGTTTCAGACTAACAAACTAAAATATCACGCACCAAACGCATTGGCGAAATTAAAAAAACAACATAATCTCATTTAGCTCAGTTTTTGGGGCTTTTATTTCATGAAATCAGTGTCATAATATTTCCTTCATCTTCCCCTTGAAAAAAATCAGGAAAACTGATTTTTGGTTGTTTTGGGGTTGAGGGGGGGGGGTGGTGCTGAAAATGTGAAAAAATATTTTGGAATCGGCAACGAGTCTATGTGCTAAGTTTCAGCTCGACAGGTTGACGCGAAGTGGGTCAATTAGCCGTCTATAAAATTTTTCCCTAGACACACAGAGGATTTAAAAAGGTGTCAAAACGTTTTATAAATTTCATATACAATGTGCACTAAGTACGATAAGAAGTCGATGTTTGTCATATGGTCTGAGTTTAAATGTAGTTTTCTGTGGTAAGTCGCCATATTAAAAAAATGCACTATATACAGTGTGACTTCCGTTTAAATATTTGGTTGTATGTGTGTGGCAAAAAATACGATACGACTTATTAAGAATAGGAAAACAGGATAAATTGCAAAAAACAAAAAATAATTCAAAAATTTAAAATCTTTATTTTCCAATTTAGCGTGTCATATCTTAGACAATACTTAATTATCTGATGATGTTTTTAAAAACCCATTCTGTGGTAGCTTCAAACTGATGATATTTTTGTATTGGTTTGGTTTGAGTCATTAGCCAATTGCTGAGAGACTGAAATTCGGTAGAGGGCTCAACATTGAAACTCTCAAAATGAAAGGCTTCTTCGATTTACCTATAGTGAATAAAAAACAGACACAACATAAATGAAAGGATTTCGTAGGAATCTTTAATAAATATTTGCATTTTTGTTTCCATTTATGGAATTGTGCTATGAAGACGGTAAGTGGGATAATAAGCTTTCCGAAGATTTAGCCACCACGAAGAAAGAAAGAAACAAGAAAAAATTCGAAGTTAATGTAAAGATTGATAAAAAATAATTGTTGATTTTCGATATGGATTCGAGGGGAAAAAAAAAGACATCTCATTTAAAAATATCAAATTCCGTTTTGACACAGCTTGTCGAACAAAAATTCAGCGATAGGTTGCAATCAGCTCCACACTATCAACACCATTGTCAGTAATACTATCAACAATACTATCAATCATACTATCAACAATACTATCAATCATTCTATCAACAATACTATCAATCATACTATCAACAACATTGTCAGCAATACTATCAACAATACTATCAATCATACTATCAACAATACTATCAATCATACTATCAACAATACTATCAGTCATACTATCAACAATACTATCAATCATACTATCAACAATACTATCAATCAAACTATCAACAACACTATCAATCATACTATCAACAACACTATCAGTCATACTATCAACAATACTATCAATCATACTATCAACAATACTATCAATCATACTATCAACAATACTATCAATCATACTATCAATCATACTATCAATCATACTATCAACAATACTATCAACAATACTATCAATCATACTATCAATCATACTATCAACAATACTATCAACAATACTATCAACAATACTATCAACAATACTATCAATCATACTATCAACAATACTATCAACAATACTATCAATCATACTATCAATCATACTATCAACAACACTATTACAAAATTCGTGGAGCCTAAATGTCTCAGATTTTTGCTATATATTTCTCGCTACAAACCTTTTGGAATCGTAAACAAAACACAACTTTCTAGGCGTGAAATAAATATGTAGTAATGTATAAACTTGTGAATTCAGTTGTAACGCTATATTCTCAATAGTTCCCCATTTGCACACGTCAGTGGTATTGAAATTTTGCATTCTGCACGCTTAATGTGGCTTCTTAAAAATTGTAAATGCAATTTTCTTTCGACTTACAATAATGTCTTTGTTTGTAAATTTCTTAATGGGTAGATCATTTTTAATGAAGGACCTCGGTCATTGAAATACGAAGAACGTGACATGTTACCCTGTATACATTTGTGTCACGAACAACAGTTGTTGTGCTGAAGTTGTCCATTCGCTAAGTAAAGTCTAAACCAATGGCAATATATCACAATAAAACTTCCTGGTTTTGGAGACAGCCTGCCAGAGGCCAGGACACGTGAGATATGTACAATCAATAGATTATAAACAAGACAAGACCGTAAATTATTCGAGGCATCTTGAGGTTGCCTGGAGACTTGTTGGAGAAGATGCGTCTTGTTTGCCCGATCTCAGCGGTCGAAGGTGACTTCAGCGCCTAGAAACCACCGCGCTGGATCCTTCTGTTTGGAGGGTCAGTACTTGTTTCATCGGTGCTAAGAAATGAAGTACAATTTCTACAAGTCATTTTGCTGTTTGGAGGCTCAGTACTTGTTTTATCGGTGCTAAGAAATGAAGTACAATTTCTACAAGTCATTTTACTGTTTGGAGGCTCAGTACTTGTTTCATCGGTGCTAAGAAATGAAGTACAATTTCTACAAGTCATTTTACTGTTTGGAGGCTCAGTACTTGTTTCATCGGTGCTAAGAAATGAAGTACAATTTCTACAAGTCATTTTGCTGTTTGGGGGATACGGAACGGTAAAAGTTTTTCAATCCAACCAGCGACAATGGCCACACCAGTCTTCAAACCCACACCAGCCGTTGTTCTAAACCAGTTGATACACCAACTTCATTTCTAACCCCCCCCCCCCCCACATAAGATCTCGCTCTCGTATCAGACTTAATTCGGCACCAGTCCTCACCCCCACATTAGCCCCCACCCCGCACTAAACCTCACCCAACACTGGTTCCCAATCCATATTTAAAAAACAAATGCTTCAAGGTCTTTACACACAGTCTTTATTATAACTCACTCATAGGGAAATGTTTCCTTTCTTTTGATCAGAAAAGACATTGCACGAGTTTCAGTGGTGACTCCAATTATTACAGGATCTATAGCTGCCCTAAAGACGTCACACAATCTTCTTACTTTAATTGCCCTAAAGGAGTTGCACAATCTTCTTTCTTTTCAATATCAAGTCTGACAAGGCTGTGTTGTACCGTACAAGATCCCAATCTCAAGTCTGGAACCATTTTGTGTTCTTCCGAGCAAGTGCTCAATATTACTTTGATACCATTTTGTTCTTCCGAGCAAGTGCTCAATATTACTTTGATACCATTTTGTGTTCTTCCGAGCAAGTGCTCAATATTACTTTGATACCATTTTGTTCTTCCGAGCAAGTGCTCAATATTACTTTGATACCATTTTGTTCTGGAGAGCAAGTGCTCAATATTACTTTGATACCATTTTGTGTTCTTCCGAGCAAGTGCTCAATATTACTTTGATACCATTTTGTTCTTCCGAGCAAGTGCTCAATATTACTTTGATACCATTTTGTTCTGGAGAGCAAGTGCTCAATATTACTTTGATACCATTTTGTTCTTCCAAGCAAGTGCCCAATATTACTTTGATACCATTTTGTTCTTCCAAGCAAGTGCCCAATATTACTTTGATACCATTTTGTTCTTCCAAGCAAGTGCTCAATATTACTTTGATACCATTTTGTTCTTCCGAGCAAGTGCTCAATATTACTTTGATACCATTTTGTTCTGGAGAGCAAGTGCCCAATCTTACTTTGATACTGGAATCATCTGATCAATAAACGATGCTGCTGAGTGCCGTCCATGGAGTGAAAATAAATTTGTTTTATTTAATTAATGTATTTTAATTTTTAAGTTCATGATTATGTTTGTTAAATTGTATGTACAGCTTGTTGAGCCCAGCCCAACGCTGGGGTACCGCGCTGTATAAAACTACTACTACTAATAATAATAGTTGTCGACACCCTGATAAATAATCTGTCTCGACACGTTGGATGTCTCTATAGCCCAATGCAAATCTTTATAATGCTTTTAAGGTTCTAGATTTTGTTTAGTTTTCCTTCAACTTTTGATTCCACTTTTAAGTCGTTCTTTATTTCAACATATGCCCTTAAAATTAAAAATAAATAAAAATTGATCTTATTTAAAGCTCACGTCTGCAACTGAAAAAAGTCCATACCCGTGGTATCTTCTCACTTGTCATTCTAAAATCCCCTTAAAGGCGTAACATATGTGTGTTTAATAAAAACAAAAATCGCTGTATTAGTTTTTACAGAGGCTTTGTTCCGTCT
Source organism: Omphiscola glabra (assembly GCA_964017045.1). Taxonomy (NCBI): domain Eukaryota; kingdom Metazoa; phylum Mollusca; class Gastropoda; family Lymnaeidae; genus Omphiscola; species Omphiscola glabra. The sequence goes on from OZ024798.1 coordinate 38,946,441, forward strand.
TGACCGAATATTGCTATGTAAAACATCCTCAAGGTTGCATATATTAGAACCCTGAGCATTTTGATGTCTAGATTTTGAGATATCTGGTGAAAGTCTTCGGCTATAATGACGGCATTATCGAGCAATGGAGAAATCCTATCCTTATGGAAATGAACCAGTCAAAATTTATGTTTCAAAAAGTTTGCTCGTCGTACAATTCTAATCTGTCAGCTAGAACGTCATGGTCTTTGTGGACTAAGGACACCCCCCTCTCAGTGGCAAACTTCTAAGTCGTTTGATTCTCACATAATTCCTTAATACAGCTGAGCTAACATATATGGACATTCTGCTAAGGCTCTGATGATGTAACAGGTGCAGTTACAGTTATCACCACTGCTTTAGATCCGAATACATCATTGCCTTCTGGTATTAACATCGCTATGAATGCTGGAACAGACTTTCAGACATCTACCCGGCCAGATGACGTCATCGAAACAAAACATTTCATAGCTATAGTCTGTGTCCTAGACATTTACCTCTCCCCCCACCACACACACTTTTACACACGCACACTTTTCCATCATTACCTTTAGATCGCATACACAGTTGATGGTGATGAATTTTAGTGCAAGTTTATTTCTACTTCGAATCCAGATTTCCTGCATGGTAGGAAGCAAAGTTGATAATAAGATTCAGAGCTTAAACACTGCGACCTCCACGGTAACCAAGAACAACACTATTTAGTTTTTAATAAAAATCAGGTTTCTAAGATTCCATTCTTCTCTTTTCTTTACCTTGTTTCTGTCTGATTTTCTATTTTTTTAGGTAGGATTTATCTCTCTCTCTATATCAGAAAATCAGGCTTAATTTGCTTTTAAAGCAATTTATAAATCGTAGCGAGTGTGGGAAATATGTTTTGAATCCTAGAGGGATTGCGACGTTGCAGAAAGGTTAAGAACCCCTGAAGTGAAGCGTATATTGCCGACTTTTCTACGTGGAGTTTATTTTTCCATCTTACTTCAGCACTACAGATAGTAATGAAACGTGTTGCCAGTAGTGATGTAGAGCTATCGCCACACAAATGCATAATTCATAACGTGATCAGCGTTAGATAAGGAAGTCGTTTACGTTGTCTCAGCATGGGATTAACGTTGGTGTTAACGTTGGGCTGTCTCAGCATAGGATTAACGTTGTTTTAACGTTGGGCTGTTGGATTATTAACGAAATGTGACTGAAATGAAAAAATAATTCGGCGATAACAAAAGTCTTTAGTTCCTGTCACTGGCAGTTGTTTCTGGTGCACAGATTTGTTTCCTGTTATTGCTGTTGGCGCAGCAGTTGATCCAACAAGCCACACGTAGAAATGCGCAACCGTACTCTGCAAATGATACTTTAGGAAAGCATATACATTATATATTTTAATACTTTTTTTGTGCCCTTTAAGCATAATGTCTCGAAAACCCCTCTGCTGTTACAAATTTCCAAGTAAAAGAAAAAAGAAAAAAAAGGAGGAAATAATGTCTTATAAGAATGTACTATTGATTGGGGTGTGCATGGTTTTTTGCGAGACATCGCTACGCAGGGGTTAAGCAATGAACAATAAGCACGAAACAACACCCTCAGATTACTACCTCAGATTACTACCTCAGATTACTACCTCAGATTACTACCTCAGATTACTACCTCAGATTACTACCTCAGATCAGATTACTACCTCAGATTACTACCTCAGATTACTACCTCAGATCAGATTACTACCTCAGATTACTACCTCAGATTACTACCTCAGATTACTACCTCAGATTACTACCTCAGATTACTACCTCAGATTACTACCTCAGATTACTACCTCAGATTACTACCTCAGATTACTACCTCAGATCAGATTACTACCTCAGATTACTACCTCAGATTACTACCTCAGATTACTACCTCAGATTACTACCTCAGATTACTACCTCAGATTACTACCTCAGATTACTACCTCAGATTACTACCTCAGATCAGATTACTACCTCAGATTACTACCTCAGATTACTACCTCAGATTACTACCTCAGATTACTACCTCAGATTACTACCTCAGATTACTACCTCAGATTACTACCTCAGATTACTACCTCAGATTACTACCACACCTCTCTTAATTTTTACACAAAAAAAGCCCACGTAGAAAAACAATATGAAAAGTAATGGATGAAAAGTTGGAGTACCCATAAGTATTATGACAGCTTGGAGGAATGTATGGACACAAAAATGTTAGAAAAAACATGTTGGCGAATAGCATTCGTTTCCTGATTTGGGTAGCCGAAATAATGTGATATAAATGTATATAATGGGTGTAGCAATAGGCCTATGTTTGGTGTGGGAATAGGTCGAAGTTTGGTGTGGGAATAGGCTGAGATTTGGTATGGGAATATGCCTGAGTGTGGTTTGGAATAGACCGAGGCTCGATGTGGGAAAAAAGCTAAGGTTTGGTTTGGGAATAGGCCGAGGTTTGGTGTGGGAATAGGCCGAGGTTTGGTGTGGGAATAGGCCGAGGTTTGGTGTGGGCATATGCCTAGGTTTGTTGTGGGAATATGCCTAGGTTTTGTGTGGGCATATGCCAAGGTTTGGTGTGGGAATATGCAAAGGTTTAAGTGGGAATATGCCTAGTTTTGGTGTGGGAATATGCCAAGGTTTGGTGTGGGAATATGCCTGGTTTTGGTGTAGGAATATGCCTAGTTTTGGTGTGGGAATATGCCTAGGTTTGGTGTGGGAACATGCCTAGGTTTGGTGTGGGAATATGCCTAGGTTTGGTGTGGGAATATGCCTAGGTTTGGTGTGGGAATATGCCAAGGTTTGGTGTGGGAATAAGCCAAGGGTCGGTGTTGTTTGCCAACTTCTATGGCATGCACGCACTGACAGAGCCGACACAAATATCAGGAGCTGATTGAACTGATTGCGTGTCATCGAACCGACATTGATTTTAATTTTGTCGTTTTACAGAATTCATTAATTCCCGAGTTGGACCGCGTAGTTAAGCAGATAGCGTGGTGTCGTGTTTGTGTTTAGATAGCGTTGTGTTGTGAATGTGTTTAAGGTTTCGTGTTTCTCTTATCCCTTAAGTGGTTTGTGGACATGAAGTAAAGCGTATACGAGCTGGTGTTTAAAAAAATACGATCGACTGAGGATTAGAATCGTTAACAGCTTAAAACGTGCTACGTAGTTAAAGCCGTATGAACGCAACATGCACGTTTTTTATGTTGTTGTTGAAGCTAAAATGTTTAAAAAAAAAAAAAAAACAAATAAAAAAAAACAACCTAAAGAAAGAAAGCATTGCTTAATATTAAGAAGAACGCTGTAACAGAAGGCTGTCGTGTACTGAATAATCTCCTTTTAAATTATATGGAAAACAAATACCTTCAGCACACAGTTTTTCCAACCAGATAATTTCTGGTACATGGCAGGGGCAATTCTTGCTTCTCTGCTTTCCACGTGTACAGCAATGAATTAATCATCTGATAACTGTTGTCCCCCCCCCCCCTTACCCCACTCCATATCCTTTGTTGCCCTGATACGATGTTAAGTGTTTTCAGACGGAAATTCGACCTTGAAAACTTGCGTGACCTTCACTGCGCCGCTCCGCTTCCACCAAGGCTGAAAGTAATTTTTTTCCAAAGCAGTATCAACGTATCGAAATCCGTTAGAATCGAATACCGTTAAAACTGCCAGAATCAATCGTTTTAAATTAAACGCAGTTGAAATTGATTTTTTTTGTGTGTGTGGAAGAGACAAGATAACAATCAATTTCTTACTCTGTATCGAAGTCGGCGATTACCAGGATTTCTCTTGTGAACAGCATAACACGATGTCTAGAGACCGCTACTGCGTAGTCGACAATAAAAAGCCAACGAATCCGTTTCACGTATCCGAATACCATTCTGACATATAGAATTAAAGACAGTAAAATCGATTGTTGGTTACAGTTGGGTGATGAAATATCGACTCATTCCGTTCCTACGCCTTTTTTTTTTGTTTTCATTATCAAGTCGGGAGAGGGAAATTATTTCACTAATCCGATTCTAAGGAAAAAAGTCCGACTTTTCGACTCCTCTACCCTTCACATAAATATCACATACATTCAACAACACCAGTTTATGATTATCTAAAAACAAATTATCGTTTAAGATATGTTGGACACAGAAGTCAGTCCCGTGAAACAATTTAGACATGCATTTCATTTATTTCTTCAAAATTGCACCATTTCGCACCAACGTGCAGTGCGGCACGAAGATAAAAATTGGAGCAAGATTTGTTTAAAGGTTGAAGAAGAACATGTCTTAAAACTAACACAAATAGACACCAGAAGACTCTGATTGAATTGTGTCAATTTAAAAATAGAGACACTATATTTTTTGTCAATTTAAAAATAGAATTACTACATTTGTGTCAATTAAAAATAAAATAACTACATTTTGTGTCAATTAAAAATAGAAACAGTAAACTTTGTTTCAAGTAAAAATAGAAACAGTAAATTTTGTGTCAATTAAAAAAAAAATCACTACATTTTGTGTCAATGAAAAATAGAATCACTACATTTTGTGTCAATTAAAAGTAGAAACACTACATTTTGTGTCAATGAAAAATAGAATCACTACATTTTGTGTGTCTCGTTTCTCTGTGGACGTGTTAGACGGAATCTTTAAACCAAAACATGAATAGATTCAATGAGAGGGTCTACATTTATTTTGATTCTCATGACGGTCTACGCGTAAAATGAGTCTATCAGTAGGCACATGCTGAGATCCACTGCCTCGAGTTCCATACTGTACATTACATTTCTGAGTAACTTTATCCGTCATTCTTTCCACCTTTACACATCTCTTCCACCGGAAGCACATTATACGTGGTATTCTTTCATGGGCACAAACAGAAACTGGCAGGCTACAGTATACTGCTAATAAAAAAACAACGACAATATGTCATTAAATATGAAACAATTAACCGATAAACGAAGAGAATTATCTTGTGAATTTAATAAGCTAGAAGGAAATGAGAAAACTAAAAACAAAAATCCATATTGTCAAGAAGACATTTTAATAACGCCCCGGGGTGGGGTTTGGGGGGGGGTGTGTGTTCTGAAAGGGTGTGGTTTTGGGGGTGGTGTGGGGGAGTTGCGTGCAGCGATCACCCTAACGATTAGACAATCGTCTGAGAGCCGGGTTGTTCTGGTTTACACCGTTTAACCTTGATGTGCTCAAACACGATAATAACAACTGTAGCTGCAATGCAAAGAAGAAAATGTCTGTGCTAGGGACCTTGAAATGTTTCTTTTTTTTTTTTTGTTTTGTCTTTGAAATTGGAATTGAATATGGAACACAGGTTATTGGATTTATTAACATAAGTCAAAAATAAATGTATCTCCCATTTTATATCGATCCTAAAAAAAACCCAAAACAACAACCAACAATAAGAACTCAATTTTTGTTTGTGTTGAAAGCTACCGTGTTTGTTAATTGAACAGGGGGGGGGGGGCATTCTGAGTAAAAGCAAAAGTTAATCAATCACTCAAGATTTAGTCATGGCAATGGCAAATGACTTTTAAATTAATCAATAACACAGCAGGGTAGTAATTGGTTAAATTGAAAAGGCCCCCCAAGACATATTTATTGGTCGAACGAGACAAGATGGTGGGGTGGAATAAAAGAATAAATAGCTAACAGCTCTAAGCCGTCATGATGCGACATAAAATAGTGAAACATCTTGTTACTGTTCGAGAGATATGATATAATTTCATAATCTTCGCCAGATGTGACATAGTGCCCTGCCATATGATAGACATTGACATCGCATTGTCATGCAAGTTAAAAATGACATAGCCTCCACTAGACAAACAATACGCAGAGAGAACGGAGCCTCAAGTAATATAGAGTTATCTCAATTGGATGTAGAGTTATCTCAATTGGATGTAGAGTTATCCCAATTGGATGTAGAGTAATTAATTGTATTGTCAGGTCGAAGCTATGGGAGATTAAAAATGCAGTTTTGCTGTTGGTAACGTATTTATCCCATAGCATACGGCTAATGTATGTGCCCACAGGGTTTCATTCGTCAACGATGGTAGAGACACGACGAAAGGGAAAACATGGAAAATAAGCCATCTTTTCTGGTGTAGTCTTTCTGATATTTTTTAAAAGGTAAAAGAAAATGATGAAAAAAGACTTTTGGAAAAGAAAAATATCTTTGAGAATCTCCGATAATGTTAGTCCAGCAATGTATAACTCTAGTCCTTGAAATCACCCATTAGACCCACCCTCCACCTATTACTTACCCACACGCCACACAGCTATATTTTATTATGCCATCTTTCCAGCATTAGATTATTACCATAAGAGTCAACTATTGCTCCCTAAACCACTCAGGAAATCGCTGGAATAATATCGAAATAAACTTCATCAAAAGAGATGCATTTATAGAGTCTTCTGATGGTAACATCCCATGGCTCTAAGATTGATGTTTAGAGTAAATGGAGGAAGTGAGGGATCCCCAAACAATTTAAAATATGGGCTTTAAATATGAGATTATATAGCCAAGGACGAATGTCTATGTGGTGCTAAGACAAATGAAAGATGGTGCTAAGACATGGGTAAAAGGGTGATGGGATATGGGAAAATATGTTGCTAAGATATGGGGAAATAGGTTGATGGGATATTGGAAAATAGGGTCCCCAGACATGGGGAAATAGGGTGATGGGATATGGAAAAAATAGGGTGCTAAGACATGGGGGAAAACGGGAGCTGGGATATGGGAAAATATGGTGCTACGACATAGGGAAATAAGGTGTTGTGAAATGGGAAAATATGGTGCTAAGATATGGGGAAATAAGGTGCTGGGATAATGGGGGCAATAATGTGAACCTACGGAATGAGATAGTCATGATGGACATGTATGAGAAAATAATCTTCTTTAAATCTCATTTTCTCCTAAGTTATACAGAAGATATGCCATAGGAATTACAACCGTCCCAGCAGCTTACAACCGCAACTGATCACTGCGCATATGAGCTACTTTAAGACATTCGTCATGGAACGTCATCCCTCTTCCTCCCACTAAGCCATATTTCCGCTCAGCTGCTTTTTTGGTCTCATTGTAGTGTCGTCCACCAACTGGTCTAAGCCTCGTATCATATCCGTACTGCAACGTTGTGTTCTTTGGCTCCCTTGATGTCCATACATAAGATGTTATGGAAGTACATGTTATGGAAGTATATGTTGTTATGGAAGTATATGTTGTTATGGAAGTATATGTTGTTATGGAAGCATATGGTGTTATGGAGGTATGTGGTGTTATGGAATTATATGTTGTTACGGAAGGATATGTTGATATGGAAATATATGTTGTTATGGAAGGATATGTTGTTATGGAAGTATGTATTGTTTTGTAAGTATATGCTTAGCTGAAGTAGCTATTAACAATATCTCAACACATTAAAAAAGTACAATTATGGAAAATGAAAAAAACTTACATTGGCTATTCTGTAGGGAACTTTACTCTAGGGAACATACTACGTTGTATATAAACGCTGTCAGGGAAATGGAGGATAATCAATTATGAAGAGTTCACTGCGTATAGATCATTGTAGAGCCAAGAGAGTCTTTGCGGGCGATGTATAATGATGCATCTCGGTGTACGTGTAGACTGTCTTGGGTAGTTTTGTTATGTGGTGGAATAGTGGATGAGCTAGACCAGGGGCTCTCAGCGTGTGGCCCAAGTACCCATGAGTGCGGAAAAATCCGTGATCTTCAATTACCCTATTTTTTTATATGGATTTTAAACTTTATTCTAGGAAGGGGGTCCATGGCCATCATTCTGGTAGAGGAGTTCATTGAAATAAATAGATTTAGAACCCCTGAGCTAGAAATATGTATTGTGTGTTGTATTCCAAAAAATACTAGACATCGTATTGTGATTTGGAGTATAAGACATGCTAGACAGCGTGTTGTATTTTGTGTTCCATTTTATGGGTTGTTAATTGCGGTGATGGTCAGTGTGCTGGTCAGTGTGCATGATTGACTTGGGAGTAAAATTTATCTCCCATGTTTCCGGAATCCTGCATGAAATTGTCCCGGATTGGGTCCATAAGACTTAAATTTCAAATATAACGTTATTGGCGACATATTTAATGGCTTTATTTAAATGTGACTCAAACTTTCAGACACAAAGTTATAAAAAATAACTATAAAAAAATCACTACATCTCTTAGTAGTCTTAGTCTGTTTGTTGTTTCAGCCAGCGATTCCTTAGAAATCCCACTGAAACCCAATTTGAGGTCCCTACCATGTGCTAAAATAAAAAAAATGCCCTAGTTTATTATTTTAGATGAAGTGTAGCACGTTTCTGCTCAGTTGGACATCAGGCAGCGAGTCAATTTTGACACGCAAATTTCAACTTACAAGGGTAATTCAATGGTCAAAAGACGACACAAGTGACCTACTGATCATAAAGGGTGGTATCGACATCGGGGGGTGAGTGAGGGTACACAGTTTAAGCTTAATTGGCCATCAGGAAGTGGGTCAAAATCGAGATGCAAGATTTTACCCACAGAGGTCCCTCAAGTGTCAATCGAGGTCACTGGTGACCTACTGAGCACAAAGGTTTGTCATGGCGGTGGGTAAGTGTACATGTTTGAGCTCAGTTGAAGATCAGTTATTTGGTCGAAATTGAGATGAAATATTTGACCCAGACAAATGGACAAAATTGCGAGCTAAATAAACAGAATTCTAAACTCTAAACAAAAGGTGCGCATGCGCATCCTTTACTCTTTACATTTATATTGATCTTTTCTTGAAAATTCACGTCTCTCCTAGCTGAATCATCTTAGAAAGAAAAGCGATCAGAATGATCATGCATTAAAACCACTTTGGTCCTTACAAATTTCAGAACTGAGGATATGCAGAAGGCCTCATAAAATATTTGCAAGACATGGGCGCAATCTACATGGGCGCAATCTACATGATGTGGTTATCGCATGCGTTTGAAGTCATCATTGTTCATGAGAAAAAAAACCTGTGCGCCTTCAGAAGACTCAAAGACCGTGATCATCATGCACGGCACTCTGCTGATTCCATCTTGTCCGCCCTTGGCCTTTATGAGCAGAGCCCAGGAAATGAAGCATAAAGTACATTACGTCTTTTATTCAGCACTGTAAAGATACGTCTGTAATGGCTGGAAACGAAGTAAACTAAATGTGGTTATAAACAGTTGTAAGCTCTTGACGACAAGTTCGTGTGCGCGCTGCATGTCGGCCGCGTAGATTTAAATTGCAGATTCGTTAAAATCCAGTTATCTCGTTAAACTTGAAAACATAACGCAGTATCGATGCCACCTAGATCTAGTAGGTCTTTTTTTCTCTCTCTCTAGGATCGATTCCCCTTTACTGAGTAAACCACTGTTCTCCTTTAGGAGCTCCACCGCAATGGATCGATACTGTCTTACTAATATAATGTATATCATCAAATCAAGACATACCCGTACAACAAGACCGATTATTCTGTGCTTCATCTTAAATCGGTAGTGCGAGCGTTCCCCTTTTAAATATCTCGAGCATTTTTCTTCTCAAAAGCGAACATTTTGACACAAATTGACGCAGAAAAAAACTATCTAGAATCTTAAAGTTAGACCTAAATGTCTCCAATCCTGAAATTTGACCTAAATGTCCCGAGTCCACAACTCAACCTCTGCTGACTTAGACACATCTCTTTGTTTGTGCGTGATCTCAGATCTCTGTCAGGCCGTCGACGGCAAATAGACAAATCTGTTAACAATGTAAAAGAAGAAAAAAAAACGCCAACAAATGTGCACAGAAGCTCTAGTAAAACAAAGGGAAGTAACTAGACGTAGATGAGATTGACGCCACTTATGCGATTTTCTAAGCTCTTCTTTGATATAATTTGGTTTTTGACAAGACTCTACACTTCTTTCTCATAATAACAATTTGAGAATACTACACTACTTTCTCATAATAACAATTTCAGAAAACTACACTTCTTTCACGTAAAAATAATTTGAGAAGACTACACTTCTTTCTCATGATATTAAATTGAGAAGTCCACTACTTTCTCATAATAAAAATTAGATGTTTCATTGAGATCAAATAAAGTCGATTATGTTCGTATAAAGTGCATCTTTCCTCCGAATCGATGAACTCAAATGACCGGGTCGTAAGTTTCATAGCCATTATTTTTAAATTAATCTGCCACAGGAATGTTTAATTGCGAATGTCAATTATTTAACACAATATCATCCGGAAGTTTGTACGCAATAAAATTGTTCGTTGGCACTTTGTTCATCCAGAAAATTGTTCATCCAGAAGTTTGTTCATCCAGAAGTTTGTTCATCCAACAGTTTGTTCATCCAGAAGTTTGTTGATCCAAAAGTTTGTTCATCCAGAAGTTTGTTCATCCAGAAGTTTGTTCATCCAAAAGTTTGTTCATCCAGAAGTTTGTTCAGTTGATGTATTTTATTGCAAATATGGACAACGACATCGCTTATCACAATTATTATTATTATTACACCCCACCCCCATTTTTTTCTGACTAAAAAATCTGGCGTTAGAACAATATTCCGTCGCTAGAACAAACTTGAGCCTAACACACGAAAAATGTATGTAAAAATTTATGGTACCCGGAATAATCAAATTTCATGTTACGGTCATAAATCTTTAATCCTAACTTTCCGTTGAGCAGATGATTAGACATTCCTTCTCAAAAACGGTCATAGCGCGGTCATTTTATATTTACAACCCCCCCCCCCTTCCCCGTGTCGTGTCACCTCTGCTTCAAAGAGAGCTGTATTATAAATCAAGACGTATTGGCAGGGGCTCTGAGTGGCGCGGGAACGTTCTCACAGAGCAATGACTGGTGTGTGATGAAGTCTTCTTGGAGTGGTCTCCGTTGTAGACTATGGACATCTTGACAGACTGTGGACACCTTGACAGTGTCAAATGGTGACAAGAATTTGAGAAAATTCTCTAAGCTGTCAAGTGGTTAGACGGTGCAGAGATTAAGAATTAATCTCAGATGGACTCCAAGAGACGGACGTCTAATGTGGGTCTTCTTGTTCGGAATGATATTCTTATCGAATGAATACACACAAAAAAATATCTCTATAGAATGAATACAATTATGACCATTATTAATGTCATTACATTTAATGAAATTCTTTAAGTACAGCTTTAAATACATCCAAAGAAACGGGAATCGAGATGTCATGAGTTTTTTGATGCTCCAAAGTCTCATAACTGAAGACCGTTTGGTTCAAGTATTTTTATACGGCTATTATCTATTATATTATATATAATCACACGCTAACTAACCTCATTGCACTGGGACAAGAAAATCTACTAAGGGTTGTGGCTAGAGAGTCTAAGCGTGGGCAGATCCAGTAAAATGACGTGGGCAGTTCCAAAGACGTGGACAGATCCCGTAAAAAGACGTCGGCAGATCCCGTAAAAAGACGTGGATAGATCCCGTAAAAAGACGTGGGCAGATCCCGTAAAAAGACGTGGGCAGATCCCGTAAAAAGATGTGGGCAGATCCAGTAAAAAGATGTGCGCAGATCCAGTAAAATGACGTGGGCAGATTCAGTAAAAAGACGTGGGCAGATCCAGTAAAAAGACGTGGGCAGATCCCGTAAAAAGACGTGCGCAGATCCTGTAAAATGACGTGGGTAGATCCAGTAAAATGACGCGGGCAGATCCAGTAAAATGACGTGCGCAGATCCAGTAAAAAAGACAGATTTGATGAAAGGAGAATGAATATTTCCCTTAGCATCTCATTGTAAATGATGAACGAGCTTGAAAGTATCTGTTGCCATGGCAACCGTTTGAACCAATCGGATCACAGAACGAAGCGAAAATGTACACATGAAACAGGAAGCAGTGTTATAGTCGTGTGATCCGCGTCTGCTCCACAATGTTCCCCGACAGATGATATGACACAAATGGTTCATTATTGATGTCTGACTAAAGTTGACCAGAGATGAGAGATTTACCACCACGTGATTCATTGTTCCGAGCCTTATCAATTATTTAATCTTAATACAAACAGCAGCACACCATAGTAATTCTCTAGGTAGGCAGAATAGCTGACAATAATAATTATCATGGTAAATGCAACAGTACAACATAGTACTTATCATTCGTGAATACGGCATGATAAATTCAATCTATCTATACTAGCTGTAGCCCGCCAAACAGTGGCGACTGCGATGTGTGACAAAAGCTACTTGACAAAACATTCCTTCACGTAAAACATTTTATAAGATTCTCAATGAGGGCTACACCCAGGGCCGACCTAACAATTGCGGGGTCCTGTGCGAAACGGATTGCGCGGGAGCCATTCTGGGTAGAGGATAAGGATAATAAGTGAAACTTAAGATTTTGTATTAGAAAATAAATTTGGGGCGGGGCCTATGAAAGTGCGGGGCTCACAGCGGCCGCATAGGGTGCCCTGGCTACAGCCCCTCCCCAATAAGCTACCGCCCCTGAACTCTATTACTATTCTAATGTCCCGACCACTTTTGCACCTCATATATACTACAACAACGATTTCCGTAAAACGAAAGAGAGAAAATATTTCGCACCAAATGGACTTGCTGTATATTTAAGAATCTCAATAAACGTAGTTATCGGGAACTTTATCTAATGAAATGAGGGCCATCTGATGATAGCTTTAGTGACATTATTGCATAAAGAATTATCTAATGATTTATATAAGAATGGAACCACGCGAAGTTGATTTCCATAACACACAATACAAAATTCCTATAATTACCCCGAACGACGAATACTTTGAGTTGAAAAGACACGATATCTAAAGTTGTATATATATATATATATATATATATATATATATATAAAATTGTTAGCTTTTCAAATTGTTAACAGTGTTTTTTTTAAAAATGACACAAAATTAAGAACTGAATCGTGAACATTTAATTTGTTGTAATATTTTCACTCCGAAATTGTGCAATTTTTTAAAATTTATAAATGAACAAATTGGAATTTGAAGTTTAAAAAAAAATTTATAAAAATTCTGATGAAGAAAATATTTTTAATCTTTCGTGAAAATTATTACATTTATGGCGATAAAAATTAGGTGAGTCAGTTTGTATTTGTGTGTGTGTGTGAGGGGGGGGGGGGTACATTGTAAGATCAGTATCTCCAAAAACGATTATATTACAGATCAAACTTTGGAATAGATTTTATTTAAAAAGCAGATTACCACGAAAATAAAGGATACAATTTTAAAAATGAAAGAAAGAAAATAAAGTAAATTGTGTGGTGAGGAAAAAAAATGAAAGGGGAGAGGACATTAAAATACTAATATAGATCAGGGTTAGGCTAAAAGTGCTCGATGACTTTATGAATGTTTATTAAAAACTTAATAAAAAATATTTAAGGTGTAGGGGAGGGAGGTGCGATTATTGCAATTTTCCCCTGGGTAGCGCAAGTAAGGAGCGAGACACATATTTATGAGTATAACAATAAGGTTATCTTTTTTTAAAATGTCTTGTTAACATTTCTTGAAATTAGGTTTAAATGTAAAAAGGGAGAATTTTTTTATTTAGATAATGATGTCTAAAAACCCCAATCATTTTAAAGATGTTAAAATTGAATCTTTCAAAAACGAAGACATATTTTTTTTCCATTTCCCGCAAAAATACAGCCCAGGAGCGTAAACAAGTGAGGGTTTCTTTAACACCATGGCAATATTTATTGACATCTATTTTTCGGGAAAAATACAGTTTAAGGACATATGGCATTTTCATGAGATGAAGAATAATAATTCTTAAAATACACACGAATTTGTTGACGTCAGCGCTCGTTAAGAGATTCGTCTTGAAGTATACGAATTATAATTAAAAAAATATTTAAAAAAATTCTGATAATATAGTTCAGAAGCGAGCCAGGAGTAGGGTTAATTTTTTATTAACATTCCAGTATTTAAAAAAAAAACAAAGCAACGTTAATGCTACACATATTCAAAATGGTAAAGATATTTTTTTAAACGTAAAGGGCCTTTTTAAAGACATTTTTTGTACTTCAAAGGGGGGGGGGGGCGTAAAAAATTTAAATAACTTGAACAACGTACACGCGGATGATTTGACTTGACTTTAGGAGAGAGCTATTTTTGAAATCCGCTCTATAACCATCGCTTTTGTTCTTTTGTTTCTGACAAGCTGGAAAAATCTTCGGAGGGCAAATTGACCCACTTCCCGTCAACCTATCGAGCTGAAACTTGCCTATGACAACACTTTCTTTCAAATTTTGCAAATAACATGATATTCGTTCTCTCCTCTTCTGTTCCAAGAATATCAAGAGTCCATTCAACCGCGAAGAAGCAATTTATGATTGTTTAAAGTTTTAAAACCTACGAAATACTTAGGGCCTTAGGGGTCATGTGTTTTGACCACTTAAGACAAGAGAATCTAGCAAGTTTATATTGTGTATACTTTATTTAAAACAGCACCACCCAACCGTCACTTGTGTCCCCGGAAGTCGTCTGTAATATTCTTCCTGTCTACACATCCCCTCATAAAATACAAAATATTTAGATGAAAACGGATGTGACGTTTTGCAGTATTTATAATATTTCAAAAAGACAGCACCCCGAAGTGATGACGTCACGAAGTGTACACAGAAATAAGTGATAGCAAAGTGTTTTTTTAATTTAACTTGTACAAAACTAAAGAGGGAAAAAACCATCACCGCCTGTGGCTCTGGTGAATATTTTAAGACAAATAATGGGAGATAATTCGACTGGTTGACACATGATAAATATATGAATGACGTAGCACGATTGGAAACAAGACAGTGTGGAAAGAATGAGTGGGAGGTGGGAAAGGTTGAGGAAGCAGGAGGTTGCGTGTAGGTGGCGTGGGAGATCTCAAGTGCATTCGTAAGTTACACGATCTGGGCGAGATTAGAAGAGGGCAAAAAAATTAAGACAACCTGGCATTGATCTCTTGATTTACGGCAACGGTTCTCAGAACTGGATGATGGTATTTCTAAACAGCTTGCTGATAGGGGTTCTTAGTAGTTTAATGATAGAGATTCCCTACATTTTGATGACATGAAGTGTGTACAATTTAATTGCAGGGATTGTGTACACTCCATGAAACGGTTTGTGTACAGCTTAACGATAGGGATTGTGTACAGCTTGAGAACAGGTATTACGTACACTTTGAGGGCATTGATGAGGCTGCCTCGACTAGATGTAAGCAAAAATGAAGATGTTTGAAGAAATTTAAAAAAACTAAGTCCATAAAATAATTACAATCGTACACGACTGGGCATAAAAACCCTGTTGATTTCTCCTGATGATATCTCCTGATAATTTCTCCTGATGATTTCTTCTGATGATTTCTCCTGATGATATCTATGATGATATCTCTTGATGATATCTCCTGATGATTTCTCCTGATGATTTCTTTTGATGATTTCTCCTGATGATTTCTCCTGATGATTTCTCCTGATGATTTCTCCCGTTGATTTATCCTGATGATATCCCCTGATGATTTCTCCTGATGATATCTCCTGATAATTTCTCCTGATGATATCTCCTGATGATATCTCCTGATGATTTCTTCAGATGATTTCTTTCAGTTGAAGAATTCAAGATTTTAAAAGCCACAGTCATTGTTGATAGCCATGATACAAACTTGTGAATATCGACCAGTGTCTAAATTACAGAAAAAAAATTTCATTAGAGACGTATTCGAAGCTTCCAGAAATGTTTACATCTTATTCGTGGTCATAGTTCAGAGTTATGGCCGACGTCATGTGACGTCACATCCCGTGAAGCTTCAGCGCGTTGTGTGTAAATTTCTGGCACGTGAGAAAGACATAAAATTGAACACAGTTGTGACAATTTAATGGAATCTAATACTCCAATGTCACGTGATTAGTTTAAATTCAAGTTTCCCTCTGCTGGCTTACTGTCAATTAGCTGGCTTACCGACCATTAGGCTGTCAATTTGGCATTTACTTTAAGACAAAAATAAGACGTTGTTTTCAACCATGTCGCAAGCAACACACGATTTGATTTAATATCTTTTTGTTCCGAAAAATTTGTTATAATCATCTGCGTCTTCTGTTAAAATCATTAAAATCCTTTGTTTATTCTTCTAATAATTGAACACTTTTGTTTCTTTAATTTAAAGAAGATCAAGTATTACCACTTTAAATCTAGCGACAAAATTGGAAAGTGTTTTTTGGGCAACAAAGCGTTTAGAGATTAGGAACTACCTATAACAACACTTTGCTGTCACCTGCGGTCACCTGCCGTCGCCAGTTGTCATATGTTCTCACCAGTTGTCATATGTTCTCATCTGTTGTCATATGTTCTCACCAGTTGTCATATGTTCTCATCTGTTGTCATATGTTCTTACCAGTTGTCATATGTTCTCATCTGTTGTCATATGTTCTAATATGTTGTCATATGTTCTCACCAGTTGTCATATGTTCTCATCTGTTGTCATATGTTCTTACCAGCTGTCATATGTTCTCACCAGTTGTCTTATGTTATCATCTGTTGTCTTATGTTCTCACCAGTTGTCATATGTTTGCCATCTGATGTCACACGCTATCATATGTGTTCTCATCTGTTGTCATATGTTTGCCATCTGATGTCACACGTTATCATATGTTCTCATCTGTTGTCATATAACCTGCTGATATCTGGGGGTTTGTCTTTTCTAACGTACAATACAAAATAATAATTGAAAAACGATGAAAACGCCTGGGCGTGAAGGAGTAAATTATTTGACTTTTGTTTGAAGATTAGATGTACTTATTTAAACAACTTCAAGTTTAAATACAAAATACACATATAAAATAAGTTTCGAATTATCCAAGAACCATTAAGAATTTCACTCTGTTGGGCTGGGCATTTAGGAATACAGTGTATATTTGGCTTATTGGAAAAATTTACTAACTTAAAAAATATTTTAAAGAAATTGTTTATGGGGCACAAAAAAATTAAGCGATAAATCACCAAAAAAGATCAATATTAAGTGTCACTTGAATAAATGGATTTACATTGCGATGCCGGTGTATTGGGGCTTGTGTATTGGGGCTTGTGTATCGTGGCTTGTGTATTGTGACTTGTGTATCGTGGGGCTTGTGTATTGTGGCTTGTGTATTGTGACTTGTGTATCGTTGGGTTGTGCTAAGAATCGATTGACCAGTGTGAAGAAAAGCAAAATGAACTTCACCCAGAGGAAAGTAACAAAGTCCGGTATTAACGACTAGCAAGAGGGTCCAATGTCCGATCTTTTAAGTAGGTCACAGCGCTGACCAGCGCCTTGACTGTTATTTGGGACTTCGCTTAGAAATTAATTAAATGCCCATTTATTAAGTTTATCTATGAAGCTCAATCCTGGGTGGGGGGGGGGGAATAACCGGAAACAGAAAGAACAAGGAGTTGTTATGTCCATCTGTTATTCTTGGGTCAGCAACAATATTGTCCGCTATGACGTCACTGAATACTGTCAGTTATAACGTCAATGAATACTGTCAGCTATGACGTCAATAAATACTGTCAGTTATAAGGTCAATGATTACTGTCAGCTATGACGTCAATGAATACTGTCAGTTATAACGTCAATGAATACTGTCAGCTATGACGTCAATAAATACTGTCAGTTATAACGTCAATGAATACTGTCAGCTATGACGTCAATGAATACTGTCAGTTATAAGGTCAATGAATACTTTGAGTTTCAACGGCCTAAACATTCAGTCAACTGTTCACACAACAGCAGTCAATTTTCCCCACGGTATCAGTCAACTGAATCCACAACAGCAGTCAACCTTTACCACAACTCTAGTCCACTTTGCTTACCCAACAACAGAGTAAAAAGAAATTCTTTAAAAATCAAGAAGAAATTAAAAAAATATACTTTTTCTTCAATATTTATTAGTTATCAGCCCACTGCTCAAACTTTGTCCCTAATTTCCTCATAAAATGTTCTTAAATCTGTCCGAATAATTTACTATGAATGAATAGGTTTAGTGTTGTTCAACGTGACTTTAATGAGTACCTCCTCTAATGTGACCCAGCAACCTGACTTTAGTAAGTACCACCTCTACTGTGACCCAGCAACCTGACTTTAGTGAGTACCTCATCGTCTGTGGCTCAGCAACATTACTTTAGTGAGTACCTCCTCGTCTGTGACCCAGCAACCTGACTTTAGTGAGTACCTTCTCGTCTGTGGCCCAGCAACCTGACTTTAGTGAGTGTCTCCTCGTCTGTGGCCCAGCAACCTGCCTTTAGTGAGTACCTCCTCGTCTGTGACCCAACAACCTGCCTTTAGTGAGTACCTCCTCGTCTGTGACCCAGCAACCTGACTTTAGTGAGTACCTCCTCATCTGTGATCCAGCAACCTGACTTTAGTGTGTACCTCCTCTACTGTGACCCAGCCTAAATATTCCGCCACGATAACATTCCAAATAAACACAGAAAACGTGAATTGTTTGTAGAACACGCAGTATTTCCAGCCTACTTTAGAAATAATTGCCAGTCTGATATTTACTAAGCCATCTAGGGCGTGCATTTATTTCTGGTTAATAACGCCTCCAAATTTACTGCCATTGTTGGGACCTAGTTAAAGTTGTGCTGAGTCGCTGGCTTGTTTTGATTTTTGTTCAACTTTAATATGTTTTACCCAAACTTTTATGTTCACATATAAAAATCATGTGGTGTGTGTTTGTAAGTGGTTTTGGTTTTATTAGTGTATTTGTATGACAAATATATAACGTTGTAACCAACCATTGCCGGGTATTTCATAACTTGGGATTATCTCCTGCTTGGGATTGCTTGGAACATGTGAGTTGTTTTCTACTTTGTGGACTTTTATTTGTATGTTAGTGTTATTTACCTGTCAATTATTCTTTAGCTTTACAATATAATTTATTATGAACCGTAATTACCTGTAAATTACAAGTGGTTTACCTTCAAAGTATTACTGACATTCGGTAAGTCGTCATCCAATGTGTACATGCAGCGCGTCTCACACTAATCTTGTCAACACTCATTTTAAACATTTGGAATGTATTCGATGTGTGCATAGTCTGAAAAAAACCCACTTGAAACACTGGCCAGTCTGGCCCAAAAACAATGATCAAGCCATAACTTAAGTCTCAACTGTTAGACAAGTTGGTTACATTTGTCCATATCTGTGTGAATGTAGTCTCGGTTGTAGATGAAAAGGTTTTCGCTTCAAAAATATTTACTTAAAAATCTTAAAAGGATTTCGCAAAAACATTTTTTTTATTACTGGATAGTAAAAGCAATACCTTCAAATAATTTGTTTTAAAAGATTAGCTTTATTTATTGGAACTTAGCTAAACTTGATCGTCCCTCGAAACCATTGATATGAAAATAATTTTCTTGTGATCGCTCGACAAAAATAATCACACTGAGCGTTACATAAGTTCAACTAATTTTGTGTAAGTTATTGCCTGATACAAATGTTCGTGTTGCCTTCAAGAGTTTTTTCTTTTTTATTAAGTTTAATTTACCCCCCCCCTTCCCCCCCCCCCCCCCCCCCCCCGAGCCGAACATGATCTGAAACTCTGACCTTTAAGATAGTAGGAGGCAGACCTTTCGAAAAGGTGAAGAGTAATTGATTTTGTTTACATTTATAAATACTTCATTATTTTCATCTATAAATACTTCATTGTTTTCATTTGAATTGCGTCGCTGTTAAATTTATCTATTCAGTATTGCATTCATCCAAGAGGCATCACTAACATCTGATGCTTTGTGTACCAGTTTTCAGTATTCCACGACACCAGGTGATGGGCTGCCTTCTCTCAATATTTCTTTTTAATTGTGTTGATCTCTAACTCGACACGAAGCTCCTGTGTATCAAACACACACCCCCACCACCAACCTACCCCACCACCAACCTACCCCCACCACCAACCCACTCCCACCACCAACCTACCCCCACCACCAACCTACCCCCACCACCAACCTACCCCCACCACCAACCTACCCCCACCACCAACCTACCCCCACCACCAACCTACCCCCACCACCAACCTACCCCCACCACCAACCTACCCCCACCACCAACCTACCCCACCACCAACATACCCCACCACCAACCTACCCCCACCACCAACCTACCCCCACCACCAACCTACCCCCACCACCAACCTACCCCCACCACCAACCTACCCCACCACCAACATATCCCCACCACCAACCTACCTCCACCACCAACCTACCCCCACCACCAACCTACCCCCACCACCAACCTACCCCCACCACCAACCTACCCCCACCACCAACCTACCCCCACCACCAACCTACCCCCACCACCAACCTACCCTAACCACCAACCTACCCCCACCACCAACCTACCTCCACCACCAACCTACCCCCACAATCAAAAGCAACACAACATGCTGGTGACACCAGGCAAATCTCACAACCTGTCACCACAGGCTAAACGCCCTCAGTCGCCCACAGTCGCCCATCCTGTCACTAGATAACTCTGTCGCACAAGCCTAGGCACCCAAAGTCGCCAACCCTGTCATTAGATAACTCTGTCGCACAAGCCAAGGCACCCAAAGTCGCCAACCCTGTCACTAGATAATACTGTCGTACAAGCCTAGACACCAAAAGTCGCCCATCCTGTCACTAGATAACTCTGTCGTACAAGCCTAAACACCCAAAGTCGCCCACCCTCTCACTGGAGAACTCTGTCACACAAGCATCATCGTCTCGCCCCCCCCCCCCTCACCTACCACAACATTAAAAACTAGGCCAGTGTCTATGGGAATACACCCACACAGGTGAACCGTTTGCGTCATTGCCAGCTACGCCCCCAACATTAATGGGAAACAGACGTGTAAAATCGGTCAATTCCAGCGTCCATCAAATAAGTAGATCTTGAAATAGAAGATTTCAAAATAAAACGCAACTAATGACAGTTGTTAATTAGCTCTTTCATGCCGCTGATATATTCAGCGAAACATTGGGAAACCTATTTCTTGATGCTAATACAGCGGTTCTCAGCCTGTGGGTCGCGACACCTTTGGGGGGGGGGGGGGTCGAACGACCCTTTCCCAGGGTTCGCCTAAGACCATCGGGAAACACATATACTCTACAGTTATGAAGTAGCAACAAAAATAATTTTGTGGCTCGGGGGGGGGGGGAGGGGGGTCGCCACAACATGAGAAACTGTATTAAAAGGTCGCAGCATTCGGAAGGTTGAGAGCCACTGTGCTAAAACATTGGGAAAATTATAATTGTATGAGGTTTGGAACGAGTGAAAAGTATACCGTGATGCGATCAATCATTGAACTTGGACACAGGACGTTTTCTACCCCGAAGAGGAAATAAATGAATAACAAGACATAAGTCCCTTAAAGACCGAATGACATATGACGCAGTTTATTGGAAAAGGGCAAAGGTCGGAAGAATCTAGATTTTTGAAGCGGGCTGATTTTTCCGGTCGGATTTTTCAATCATAATTGCTTGAGTGTCATTAAGTGTATAGAGGAACAAAAAAATGTTGCTATGTCGTAATGCCATTCATACTAAGAAGAGTTTCTCTTCTATGCACACATGAGAAGCAACTTGCTCAGCTTTGCTCCACATATTTCTCCAGCTCTTCTTAAGATTTTTAAGTGCTGAAATCAATCTTTTTAAGCTGCACACTTCGACATCCAGGGTTGCATTTCTGGACTGAATAACCTTGTTACAGATTTCAACTGGAACTAATACTCTGTACCATAAAACAGACATAATAACACAACTGAAGAATGTGACATAAGTTTGTCTGTGAAAAATATTTTGCTGAGTCTGTAAATTAGCCGTCAATCTCTGAGCTGTAGCCGCCAGTTCTTGTGGAGACTGTTTACTAGCGTAGTTAGCATGTTTTGTGGTAAAATGGCGGCTGATGTTGTATTCTTTAAAAACTGCTATAGTTTCTTGGCATATCAGACATACAGCTCTTGATCGGACTTCAGTGAAAAAATATTTTGTTGTCCACTCTTTATTGAACACTCGGCACTCACTGTCTACTTTTCTTTTCTTCTGTCCGCTCATTTTTACTGAAGGGCTGAAAGTGCAAAGCGAAAAAATGAAGTAGAGAGTAACAGTAATGCATCACACTCAAGAAAATCACTAAAATAATGCTTCAAATGACAACAAGTAAACCTTGGTTTCGCTTGTAAACAATGAAGTACCACTCTTCTATGTAAAAGTTTTATTTAAAAATAGCTCTTAAAAAGTTTAACCGAGAAATAGCAAAGAAACAAACATGATATCGAAACGACGCAGAGCGCGTTGGTCCGCGGTTTTGAGAACGGCGGATGAACGCAGTGTGCGTTGCTCAGCAGCGAAAGAGTTAATAATATAACGTGGACGAGTACGGCGGGCCGGATTAAAAAGCCCAACGGGCCGTATATGGCCCGCGGGCCGTAGTTTGCCCATGTCTGCTCTAGAACGTAGACCATTCAACATCTTAGAATGGAGTTGATAATGTCTGCCCTTTTAGGCAAGTCCTATAGTACTAGTTTATCGCTTCAGTATCGATCTACTAGTTGAGATATTACAGAGCCCATCAAGTTCCACTACTCGGAAGAGATGCGTCCGACTCAAACTCACAACTAGAAACAGTTGGCGTTTAATATCCTTTGGGTAACTACAAATTGATTGACTTCCAATATATCCACGCTAAGGAACTTGTTCCCTAACATCCAAAAGAACATTAAAATGCTCTCAAAACACACATTCCTCTTGCTGTCCTCTCAGAGACAACATTTCAGCTAAGTGTTATTTTTATTTAATTCTGTTTTTACTTTCGTCTGTTTGACGATGAAGGCTTCTTGCCGATACGTTGGTTAGTTTTGCTGCGTTCTTTTTTTTTTTTCAGGTTCCCTTTACTTTTTTTCTCCAATTTTTTTCCATCACAAAACACGACCCATCATTAATTTGCCAAAACCCAGCTCAACATTTGCGTCTTCACCAAACACATACGCCAACATTATCTCGTTCACCAAAGTGAAACATTGATTTATCACTAAAGTAAAACATTAAATTATTCACCAAAGTAAAACATGGACTTGTTCACCAATTCACCAAACACAGTCGTCGGGGCAGGGATCGTGACGTGTAGCAAAACAATACATTAGCGTCTCGTGTCAACCTCAGGGAACTTCCAGTCTTTATGGGTCCCGTGGCGAGCTCTGTAGTTCCAATAAACCTGATAATTAAATACAGCCAACACGGTGGGCAGAGTCGTTACTCGGCAAGATAACATGTTATTAAACGGGCTCCGAACACTGCCGAATGATACCGTTTCTTGATTTGTGATCGAATCGTGTTCGGCTGTAATCGTAGCCGGGCAGCTGAGGTCATGGTCGGGGAAATAGAGCAGCTGGAGTCAGGGAACAGTCGAAGTACTTTTTACGTTATCGCTAAAATTAGGAGACGTTATTTTTTTTCTGTGTACAACTTTCCAATATTGATAGCACAACATTAGTCTCGCCATACACTGGATCTCTTCAGGCGGAGTATTATTCTAACATTAAATTTTAAGAAACGAGTTATCTTTTATAATAATATAATGCACCCAACCTTTCTCTACGCTCCTGAATTATAAAATAGTTTTTTTATCATTTAAAAAAATAACTTTATATATTTCCTTAGTTTAAAAAATGAATCATATGGTTACAATTTTCATATCAGTAATATTAGAAGATTCGATTCTGGTTCTGGTTCTGGTTCGGTACGTTGCTGCATCCATATACTGGCATATGTGCAACGGTTGGGGAAGCGATGTTGCCAATCTAACGGCTCCTAGCAGATGCCAGGGTGGCCTTGAAGCTTTCGATCGTTGTCGAGTTCACGGCGGTATTGTCCAGTTGTTCCAAGCAATTATGGTGCGTGGAAAGAATGACTGCTTATGTTGCACTGTGTTACTCCGAGGCACAGTGAAGCATTTGTTATTGTTTCGGGTGTAATTTCTCATGGGGTTGTCAGATGTTAAGTCAGTGTTAAGTGACTGTTTGGCTCTAATTAATCGGCCTGGCTTCTGTGGGGTAAGATAATTGTTTGCTGGGATGGCCGGAATTAGCCCCATGGCCATTTTATATAAGAATGTTAGGCGGATCTTTTCTCGTCTGTTTAAAAGGCCAGTGACGTAGCCAGGAGTGGTGGTTTTATAGTCACGTGCTATGAAGCGCATTGCGTTACGTTGGATTCGCTCCAATTTGTCCACGTCTTGCTTGAGGTATGGGTCCCAGATGATTGCACCATATTCTAGTATCGGACGAACGAGTGCAAGATAGGCATTTCGTTTGCAGGATGTTGGGCAGTGGCGCAGATATATGGTGTTTCTTCATAGAAATGTACCCAAACTGTTTCCTCGCCCCTGAACTGAATGTTCGAAATATTATAAAGTTAATAAAGCATTTAAGTTTTACAACTGAGCATTTAAATACCAGATTCCCCTACCATAACCTCTTTGTTTTTTTTAGACCATTACAAACAAATTTACAGGCACATTTTCCCTCGTCCTTCGAATGTCAGTTAGGGAGATTTTATTCTATTTAAGAGAGTTCTTCCCCGTTTTGAAATTTCACATATCGGGTTTTAAAAATTAAAACCATATATATATAGATATATATGTATTTATGTATAGATTTATGTACATATATATATATATATACTACGAAATACGGTGCGAGCACAATGCCTGCTCTCAGTATCACACACTATCAATAAACTCGTGCCATATAATGAAATCCCCCAATATTTGCCAGACCATTATTTGATACTGTGTTTTTGCATGTTGCTTGGCCACCGTGCCAAAAGAAGACCACAGAGGAGTACCATCCCCTGCTCACCCTTCCCATGCAGTGGAGCAAAAAAAAAGAGAGAAAGCTTAACCTGCCAAATCCTATTTGTCAAAGTCTAATGGAGATGGTCGCCTGGATGGAGATGGTCGCCTGGATGGAGATGGTCGCCTGGATGGAGATGGTCGCCTGGATGGAGATGGTCGCCTGGATGGAGATGGTCGCCTGGATGGAGATGGTCGCCTGGATGGAGATGGTCGCCTGGATGGAGATGGTCGCCTGGATGGAGATGGTCGCCTGGATGGAGATGGTCGCCTGGATGGAGATGGTCGCCTGGATGGTGATGGTCGCCTGGATGGAGATGGTCGCCTGGATGGATATGGTCGCCTGGATGGAGATGGTCGCCTGGATGGAGATGGTCGCCTGGATGGAGATGGTCGCCTGGATGGAGATGGTCGCCTGGATGGAGATGGTCGCCTGGATGGAGATGGTCGCCTGGATGGAGATGGTCGCCTGGATGGAGATGGTCGCCTGGATGGAGATGGTCGCCTGGATGGAGATGGTCGCCTGGATGGAGATGGTCGCCTGGATGGAGATGGTCGCCTGGATGGAGATGGTCGCCTGGATGGAGATGGTCGCCTGGATGGAGATGGTCGCCTGGATGGAGGTGGTCGCCTGGATGGAGATGGTCGCCTGGATGGAGATGGTCGCCTGGATGGAGATGGTCGCCTGGATGGAGATGGTCGCCTGGATGGAGATGGTCGCCTGGATGGAGGTGGTCGCCTGGATGGAGGTGGTCGCCTGGATGGAGATGGTCGCCTGGATGGAGGTGGTCGACTGGATGGAGGTGGTCGCCTGGATGGAGATGGTCGCCTGGATGGAGATGGTCGCCTGGATGGAGGTGGTCGCCTGGATGGAGATGGTCGCCTGGATGGAGATGGTCGCCTGGATGGAGATGGTCGCCTGGATGGAGATGGTCGCCTGGATGGAGATGGTCGCCTGGATGGAGGTGGTCGCCTGGATGGAGGTGGTCGCCTGGATGGAGGTGGTCGCCTGGATGGAGGTGGTCGCCTGGATGGAGATGGTCGCCTGGATGGAGATGGTCGCCTGGATGGAGGTGGTCGCCTGGATGGAGATGGTCGCCTGGATGGAGATGGTCGCCTGTATGGAGATGGTCGCCTGGATGGAGATGGTCGCCTGGATGGATATGGTCGCCTGGATGGAGATGGTCGCCTGGATGGAGATGGTCGCCTGGATGGAGATGGTCGCCTGGATGGAGATGGTCGCCTGGATGGAGATGGTCGCCTGGATGGAGATGGTCGCCTGGATGGAGATGGTCGCCTGGATGGAGATGGTCGCCTGGATGGAGGTGGTCGCCTGGATGGAGATGGTCGCCTGGATGGAGATGGTCGCCTGGATGGAGGTGGTCGCCTGGATGGAGGTGGTCGCCTGGATGGAGGTGGTCGCCTGGATGGTGATGGTCGCCTGGATGGAGATGGTCGCCTGGATAGAGATGGTCGCCTGGATGGAGATGGTCGCCTGGATGGAGGTGGTCGCCTGGATGGAGGTGTTCGCCTGGATGGAGATGGTCGCCTGGATGGAGATGGTCGCCTGGATGGAGATGGTCGCCTGGATGGAGATGGTCGCCTGGATGGAGGTGGTCGCCTGGATGGAGGTGGTCGCCTGGATGGAGGTGGTCGCCTGGATGGAGATGGTCGCCTGGATGGAGGTGGTCGCCTGGATGGAGGTGGTCGCCTGGATGGAGGTGGTCGCCTGGATGGAGATGGTCGCCTGGATGGAGATGGTCGCCTGGATGGAGATGGTCGCCTGGATGGAGATGGTCGCCTGGATGGAGATGGTCGCCTGGATGGAGGTGGTCGCCTGGATGGAGGTGGTCGCCTGGATGGAGGTGGTCGCCTGGATGGAGGTGGTCGCCTGGATGGAGGTGGTCGCCTGGATGGAGATGGTCGCCTGGATTGAGGTGGTCGCCTGGATGGAGGTGGTCGCCTAGATGGAGGTGGTCGCCTGGATGGAGGTGGTCGCCTGGATGGAGGTGGTCGCCTGGATGGAGGTGGTCGCATGGATGGAGGTGGTCGCCTGGATGGAGGTGGTCGCCTGGATGGAGGTGGTCGCCTGGATGGAGGTGGTCGCCTGGATGGATTTATGTACATATATATATATATATACTACGAAATACGGTGCGAGCACAATGCCTGCTCTCAGTATCACACACTATCAATAAACTCGTGCCATATAATGAAATCCCCCAATATTTGCCAGACCATTATTTGATACTGTGTTTTTGCATGTTGCTTGGCCACCGTGCCAAAAGAAGACCACAGAGGAGTACCATCCCCTGCTCACCCTTCCCATGCAGTGGAGCAAAAAAAAAGAGAGAAAGCTTAACCTGCCAAATCCTATTTGTCAAAGTCTAATGGAGATGGTCGCCTGGATGGAGATGGTCGCCTGGATGGAGGTGGTCGCCTGGATGGAGGTGGTCGCCTGGATGGAGGTGGTCGCCTGGATGGAGGTGGTCGCCTGGATGGAGGTGGTCGCCTGGATGGAGGTGGTCGCCTGGATGGAGGTGGTCGCCTGGATGGAGGTGGTCGCCTGGATGGAGGTGGTCGCCTGGATGGAGGTGGTCGCCTGGATGGAGGTGGTCGCCTGGATGGAGGTGGTCGCCTGGATGGAGGTGGTCGCCTGTATGGAGGTGGTCGCCTGGGTGGAGGTGGTCGCCTGGGTGGAGGTGGTCGCCTGGGTGGAGGTGGTCGCCTGGGTGGAGGTGGTCGCCTGGGTGGAGGTGGTCGCCTGGGTGGAGGTGGTCGCCTGGATGGAGGTGGTCGCCTGGATGGAGGTGGTCGCCTGGATGGAGGTGGTCGCCTGGGTGGAGGTGGTCGCCTGGGTGGAGGTGGTCGCCTGGATGGAGGTGGTCGCCTGGATGGAGGTGGTCGCCTGGATGGAGGTGGTCGCCTGGATGGAGGTGGTCGCCTGGATTGAGGTGGTCGCCTGGATGGAGGTGGTCGCCTGGATGGAGGTGGTCGCCTGGATGGAGGTGGTCGCCTGGATGGAGGTGGTCGCCTGGATGGAGGTGGTCGCCTGGATGGAGGTGGTCGCCTGGATGGAGGTGGTCGCCTGGATGGAGGTGGTCGCCTGGATGGAGGTGGTCGCCTGGATGGAGGTGGTCGCCTGGATGGAGGTGGTCGCCTGGATGGAGGTGGTCGCCTGGATGGAGGTGGTCGCCTGGATGGAGGTGGTCGCCTGGATGGAGGTGGTCGCCTGGATGGAGGTGGTCGCCTGGATGGAGATGGTCGCCTGGATGGAGGTGGTCGCCTGGATGGAGGTGGTCGCCTGGATGGAGGTGGTCGCCTGGATGGAGGTGGTCGCCTGGATGGAGATGGTCGCCTGGATGGAGGTGGTCGCCTGGATGGAGGTGGTCGCCTGGATGGAGGTGGTCGCCTGGATGGAGGTGGTCGCCTGGATGGAGGTGGTCGCCTGGATGGAGGTGGTCGCCTGGATGGAGGTGGTCGCCTGGATGGAGGTGGTCGCCTGGATGGAGGTGGTCGTCTGGATGGAGGTGGTCGCCTGGATGGAGGTGGTCGCCTGGATGGAGGTGGTCGCCTGGATGGAGGTGGTCGCCTGGATGGAGGTGGTCGCCTGGATGGAGGTGGTCGCCTGGATGGAGGTGGTCGCCTGGATGGAGGTGGTCGCCTGGATGGAGGTGGTCGCCTGTATGGAGGTGGTCGCCTGGGTGGAGGTGGTCGCCTGGGTGGAGGTGGTCGCCTGGGTGGAGGTGGTCGCCTGGGTGGAGGTGGTCGCCTGGGTGGAGGTGGTCGCCTGGGTGGAGGTGGTCGCCTGGATGGAGGTGGTCGCCTGGATGGAGGTGGTCGCCTGGATGGAGGTGGTCGCCTGGGTGGAGGTGGTCGCCTGGGTGGAGGTGGTCGCCTGGATGGAGGTGGTCGCCTGGATGGAGGTGGTCGCCTGGATGGAGGTGGTCGCCTGGATGGAGGTGGTCGCCTGGATTGAGGTGGTCGCCTGGATGGAGGTGGTCGCCTGGATGGAGGTGGTCGCCTGGATGGAGGTGGTCGCCTGGATGGAGGTGGTCGCCTGGATGGAGGTGGTCGCCTGGATGGAGGTGGTCGCCTGGGTTGAGGTGGTCGCCTGGATGGAGGTGGTTGCCTGGTTGGAGGTGGTCGCCTGGATGGAGATGGTCGCCTGTATGTAGATGGTCGCCTGGATGGAGATGGTTGCCTGGATGGAGATGGTCGCCTGGATGGAGATGGTCGCCTGGATAAAGATGGTCGCCTGGATGGAGATGGTCGCCTGGATGGAGATGTTTAGAGGATACAGCACCAGTCGACTCTTGTGATGATGTCTTATTGCTAGACATCTCCGGGTCTCATGGAGTTCTCAGTAATCTAATTTTGAAATTATTGTCACGCGTGGATACGATCGTGGGATTCTTTTTGCATTTGCAGTCCCGCTAAGACAATATTGTTGTATCAGCTCGTTGTTTATCCAGTCATTGTCTTCTTCCGCGCACAAACTATCCAATGTGTTACCTCTGTTGCTTGCTGGTTGAATCTTCATTGTAATTTGGCTGTGGATTCAATCAAATTAGAACCGGTACTGTACTCTTGTTGTTCCAATTGTTATTTTAAGGAAATACATACCGATAAGAACCACCGACCAGAACCATTGAAAAGAACCACTGACAAGAACCACTGACAAGAACCACTGACAAGAACCACCGACAAGAACGACCAACAAGAACCACCGACAAGAACCACCGACAAGAACCACCGACAAGAACCATTGACAAGAACCACCGACAAGAACCAGTGCTTGAAATGAGCAGTTATCAAAAGCTAAGACGTCACTAATGACCCTTGCGTACACAATTCCAAACCTTCTCCGACGACCACCTGTACTAACTTGTACATGTCAAACCTCACTATTGGGGAGCTCCTCGGCGGCCCCATTACCCCCGTGGAGGTCTATGGTCAAGGGCTACAACTGGGATGGAGAGGAAGGAAATGATTATACTCTGTCCCCAAAGTAGCAGACTTGAGACAACCGGAAATGGGCTCGGAATAACCAACTCATGGGCCGAATGGGGGAGGGCGACATCTGGCAGAGAGACATTGAGAAGAAGGGGAGACTACTAGATATACTTGGAGTGTTTGGTAGATTTAAACTTGCTTTTTTTTCGAACTCTTTGATCACCTTCAACATTCGAAGTGTTTTTGTCTAATCGGTGTCCATAAAACATAAACTCAATAGGTCTAAATGCCTATTAAGTCTGCTTCTTTTAGTTCAGCTGGTATAGATTTTTGCCAAGTACTTTTACTCTAAATACAAATGTTAAAGTTACTTACATTAAACCACCAAATAAAGCAATGTAATATCCAGCAATGCGGGGGTGGGGCTAAAAATTTGAGAAAACATGCACACAAGCAATGCACTTTATAAGCATCCCTATTAGTGCTCCCCGCCCCCAAGGTTCGCAACCGCACATTTTTTTCACGCCCCTGCACTATATTAATATTCCATGACCCACCCGCTTTTACACTGCTGATTTATTTCACCAATTATTTCAAAAGAAAATTATTTTTTTTAAATCCTTTGGTTTTTTTAATCGTGGCTGCCTAGGTCACTTGCAAAATCTTCAGACGGCTCATTCGTAAACACTGATGAATACACTAAGCCGCTTCAATTGTGCCGCAAAAAACGTCAAAACACAATAATAAAAAATTGAAAAAAATTTAAGACAGTTTTAAATTATTTTTTATGTGACTTTAACAGGCAAAAACGCAAATGACCATTAAACTCTATTTTGGTGTGCATTTGCACAGTGGTGTGTGTGTGTGTGTCTGCCAGTGTGCCTGTGGTACACATTTGAATACTGAGCAATCAGCTGGGTTTATTTCGCTGATTTCCAGTAATCGGATCAATTTGATTTTCATGGATATGACGTCAGACTTACTGGCTCAAGATTAGTTGTTTCGAGGCCATGACGCCAGACTTACTGGCTCAAGATTAGTTGTTTCGAGGCCATGACGCCAGACTTACTGGCTCAAGATTAGTTGTTTCGAGGCCATGACGCCAGACTTACTGGCTCAAGATTCGTTGTTTCGAGGCTATGACGCCAGACTTACTGGCTCAAAATTCGTTATTTAGATACTATGACGTCAGACTTACTAGCTCAAAATTCGTTGTTTCGAGGCTATGACGTCAGGCTTACTGGAATTTTTTTTCTATGGTTAAACACTGAGCAATTTGATTGGATACGAAATCCGTTTGTTTCTCCCGGCTTCTTGACGTCACTTTCTTCAGATCGATGATTCAATTTGAAGTTCATTAAAAAATACTCCTGGAAAATTCTGGATCTCTGTTTAAGGTGAATTCCCGAGCCTAGCAACAACAACATCACTAAACAACTGTTAGTATTATTTTCCACGTCATATCTTTGCTAATCAGTTTTTTTCAACAATGGTAAATATCAAAACAAAAAAAAAACAAGAGAGCCTGTGAAATTCAGAAGAGGTAATGCGAGTGGCTTTAACATTTTTTTTGTTCCAATATTGCTGAAATCTGCAAATATCACCAAGATCATGCATCGCCTTCAATTTCAGAATTTTGCTGAAAGTGTTGTAATTTAAAGTAATTTTAAAATAAATATGTTTTCATTAATCAGTATTGTTATTTTGATCTTTTATAAAAGTAGAAACTTTTAGGCAGGGGCGGCCAACCTTTTTGACATCAAGGGCGCAATATGTGTATGAAAATAACATAATATAGTTTTGAAATTGAACGTGCTCCACGCAAAAATATTAATTTAAAAAAATCAGAGTTTGGTGTTCCCCGATTTAAAAAAGATTGAGAACCCCTGGTCTACGTAACCGTATGCAATGCATGTCATTAACGTGTCCTGGAGTCCATTCAAATGTGTGGATGGCATGAGAAATCACTCTGAAGTGCAGTGGACGGATGGCCTTCCCTATTCATGGCGAAGATTCAATTTAAGTCTTCACTAGACATCAGATAGTTTCAGATGGCCGCCTTGTTCACCGAAGGATCTCGTCATTGCTATCATCACTTATTTCAAAACAATGATTAAGCTACATGAACAAATCCTGCTTTTCAACATCATGCATGTTTCCCCCGTCTGTTATTGTAATGAAAATTATTTTACGTGATGAGAGTTCTACTCAATTTTAAGATTTTTAAATTTTTTTTTCTCGTGAAAACTTCTTTACATAGCAAGGCTAGTAAAAAAAAAAAAGTAAAATTCTGTGGTCCGAATAAACCAGGCGGTCTGAAAAGTTGCTTTACATAGCAAGGCTAATAGTAAAAACAGGAAAATTCTGCGGTCAGAATAAGCCAGGCCCGTCCGAAGAATGTCTTCCGGAAGCCGGAAAAGACGCTGAGAAAAATCTCATGAATATATTGGACTGATAAAAGGATTGGGGCTCTCCTCGGTGCGCCACCAGCTGGAAGATATGGAAGGGACAAGACCAAGTTAATGGGTCAGATGGAGTGGCGACGCGCGAGTTGAGATGATGACGGGGAGTGAATTAGGTTATAAGGGGAGATAAGGGAAATTGCTCAGATACGGTCGTTAATTGAGATGACACCACGAAGATGTGATGAGGTGTAGAGATGAAGCCATGGCAATACGCGAGGACCGTTTGCTGAGATGTAATAAGTCCTTTAAAGTGTTTGTAATTTGTAAAATGGTTAAGTGTTTTTGATTGGATAAGAAATTCGTTTGTTTCTCTTTTGTTTCCGGGTCGTCTTCATAAGATGAGAGCACCAATAAGTGGAGTAGCAAGACTTTGTGACGTCCATGGATGTCCTTGACTTTGCTGAAATTCCCGCTACTTATCATTTTTTTAAAACTTTAATTCACCACAGCTTTATGATTATATTTATAACCTAAGTAGGTGAGATAAAGCGTCTTTTATTGGTTGTTTTTATTTAATTTTAGGAAGGGGTGGGATCTATTTGGAAGTGTAAAATAAAAGATGTCGAAGCATTGTATGAATGAAATAGATTAAGATTTAAATGTAGCTTCTTCACTATCTGTACATTTGTAATGTACTTAACTCCACCCCCAACCCCCCCTCTCCAACCATTAACTCTTCATTGCAAATCCCCCGTTTATTTGTTAAATATATTACATCCTTTAGGTTTCATTACAATGGTACTTAAAAGTTAAAGTCCTACAGACTACTTGTGCTGCTGCTGGGGAAGGGCTGAGACATTTTTAGTGCTCATTTGGTCATGTGTGATTACTAAAAGAATGAAGTTACGGATATGTCCTTTGAGAAATTATCTACCTAACAAGAGTTTGGCTTTCTAAATTGTCGATAAAGTCGCGTCTCGTGTTCCTGGTCGTCTTCATAAGATGAGAGCACCAATAAGTGGAGTAGCTAGACTTTGTGGCGTCCGTGGACATCTCTCATAAAAGTAATATAACATGCAATACAAATGTTAAACATCGCCATATATATATATATATATATATATATATATATATATATATATAACAATATGACCATTGATTACGTCAAACAAGATGTCCATTGATTACGTCAAACAAGATGTCCATTGAATGAGTCGCACAAGAGGTCTATTGAATGAGTCAAACAAGATGTCCATTGAATGCGTCAAACAAGATGTCCATTGAATGAGTCAAACAAGGTGTCCATTGAATGAGTCAAACAAGGTGTCCATTGAATGAGTCAAACAAGGTGTCCATCGAATGCGGCGTCAAACAAGATGTCCATTGAATGCGTCAAACAAGATGTCCAATGAATGAGTCAAACAGTATGTCCATTGAATGAGTCAAACAAGATGTTCATTGAATGAGTCAAACAAGATGTCCATTGAATGAGTCAAACATGTCCATTGAATGCGTCAAACTAGATGTCCATTGAATGCGTCAAACAAGATGTCCATTGATTCGCCTGATTTGAATGTTTCGACCTAATCTCAGACTGATGACGGTAATTTAAAACGTAGCATTTTCCATTTTAGCAAACTCATGAATTCGAATAACACTCCTTAGTTGGGGTGGAAATATCGATTCTGACATTGCCAGCCACAACTTACGTCATTTGTTTAGCGTTTTGCTAGCATACAAACAAGGTAAAGAAATAAGAACATAGAAACAATTGCATGATTCCCGGGCAATGTTCAAACTTCAGCTCTGCCAGCCTTGCTTACATTTCCATGAACGACTACGATGGACGCCAAAATGAAAACAATTATTGCATGCCGCCCTCCGTCTCGATTTCACCACCTGGACCAGTAAATGGATTGAAAGCTGTCTTAGTGGCGGCGGTTGATCAATTGATTCAATAGGTCCAGCATGGCGGCCTGCGAAGCAAAGAAAGGGGTATACATCAAAGTGCACAATAGGTACAACACGACGGCATGTGATGCAAAGAAACGGATGGACTACATCCCACCTCACGATGGACTGGGTCGAAAAGGGACAATATCGTGTCCTGCTCACATTCACTGATGTGGTCCACGCGCCATTTCCAAAAAAAAAAAAAAAAAAAAAGAAGAAACTGTGGTCTACGACACAAAGTCACACAATGTTATAATGAAACTGTGGTCTACGACACAAAGTCACACAATGTTATAATGAAACTGTGGTCTACGACACAAAGTCACACAATGTTATAATGAAACTGTGGTCTACGACACAAAGTCACACAATGTTATAATGAAACTGTGGTCTACGACACAAAGTCACACAATGTTATAATGAAACTGTGGTCTACGACACAAAGTCAAACAATATTATAATGAAACTATGGTCTACGACACAAAGTCACACAATGTTATAATTAAACTGTGGTCTACGACACAAAGTCACACAATGTTATAATGAAACTCTTGTCTACGACATTAAAGTTACACAATGTTATAATGAAACTGTGGTCTACGACACAAAGTCACACAATGTTATAATACAACTGTGGTCTACGACTCAAAGTCACACAATGTTATAATGAAACTGTGATCTACGACGCAATGTCACACAATGTTATAATACAACTGTGGTCTACGACTCAAAGTCACACAATGTTATAATGAAACTGTGGTCTACGACTCAAAGTCACACAATGTTATAATGAAACTGTGATCTACGACGCAATGTCACACAGTGTTATAATGAAACTGTGATCTACGACACAAAGTCACACAATGTTATAATGCAACTGTGATCTACGACACAAAGTCACACAATGTTATAATGTAACTGTGGTCTACGACACAAAGTCACACAATGTTATAATGAAACTGTGGTCTACGACACAAAGTCACACAATGTTATAATGAAACTGTGATCTACGACACAAAGTCACACAATGTTATAATGAAACTGGAATTCCCGCTACTTATCCTTGCACCTACTTTACGACATAAGATTTTCCACTTTGCCTTAAGCATCACTAAAAGTCTGTTTTCGTGGCTTAGTGAAATCTGTCTAATTCCTGACATAGATGTTTGGTTCTATTTTGGTGTTGACCAAACTTCTCCATTTTCACGTCTTAAGCCACCGTCCGTAGGAATCGCTGATACAAAGATTTGAATGGCTGTGGATCGATATCCAATTAAATGGAACTAATGGAGTATATACACTTCCAACATGTGTACATTGCGGATATATTACTCGAAAATATGATCAAGAAAATGACTGCATATATAGTGGGGAACTCACATGTCTTCCCCCCCACACAGCCCCCCCCCCACACTTCTCTTCATTGTTCTGTAGCAGAAGTCCAGGAGCATTTCACGAGGTCTAACCGTCATCAGTCATACACAGCTGTGGTAGCTGGTACACAGTCATAAGTCATACACAGCTGTGGTAGCTGGTACACAGTCATCAGTCATACGCAGCTGTGGTAACTGGTACACAGTCATCAGTCATACACAGCTGTGGTAGCTGGTACACAGTCATAAGTCATACACAGCTGTGGTAGCTGGTACACAGTCATAAGTCATACACAGCTGTGGTAGCTGGTACACAGTCATCAGTCATACGCAGCTGTGGTAACTGGTACACAGGCATCAGTCATACACAGCTGTGGTAGCTGGTACACAGTCATAAGTCATACACAGCTGTGGTAGCTGGTACACAGTCATAAGTCATACACAGCTCTGGTAGCTGGTACGCAGTCATAAGTCGTACACAACCGTGGAAGCTGGTTCACTTTTTAGAACAATAATTTTGAATTACTTTAACTTTAGAAAAAATTAAAACATTCATCATGCACTATATTTCACTTTGGACCAAATAACCAAGTGGAGCAGAGTGGCCCGTGTTCCAAATGTTTTCAGAGCAACAAGTTTATTACAAGATCTCTTCCTAGGTAACCAAAAGCCCCAAATTGGGGTTCAAGAATTAATGAAAGATTGAGCAAGCTTATTAGGAAATATTTTGAGACATATTTTTTTATAAACGATTAAGCATTTATACATATATATCTATATATAAAACTAAGGTGTCAGCTCAAGAGATTCCGTGGACGCTGCCAAACTTGAATCTCTGAGAGATCAACTAATCAGCATTAAATAGAAGCTTGTTGCGAATAGAGCGTTGTGACAACACCAGTTCGGCTTTTTACAATGAAAATAAAATACCCGGATGTCACGTAGTCAGTCTTTAGGTAGCAAAAGGATAAGGGTAGTTTTCATGTCATCTGTGGCACCCCAACGGTCCAAGGACTAAGGGTCATGATGATGATGATGATGAGGAGGTACCAGTAGTAGATTTTTCCCCCGCCTGGTGACTCTCTCGATAGCTGTAGTAGATTTGAACCATCCCGTACTTCCTTGTAGGTAGCTGTAGTAGAACTGCACCGTCTGGTTCAGCACTAGGGATAGATGTTGTGGTACTATACGATCTGATCAATGCCTGTATATTTCTGTCGTATCGCCCAGTCCATTAAAGTCCATCATTGCACGCACGTTAAAGCTGCCTTCAATCCAGGGCACTGTAGTTGGGCTTTAGAAAGGGATTGCCTTAGAGCACTGAATGAGTGAGGCAAGCCCTATCACTTATTGGCCTAAAGATATATACCAGCATTAAAGTAACTCAGTCATTGTAGTCCGGTCATTATATTCAGGTCATTGTAATCAGGTGATTGTAATCAGGCCAGTTTAGTGCGGTCATTTTAGTCCGGTATTTATAAACCTTAATTAATTATACAATTACAAAAGAGTAGTTTAATTGTAATATTAAGGTAAACACCATACAATGGTAAACTGAAAGAATAGATGGCATAAACTTCGACATTTTCAAACACCGACGTCTTCTAAGAAATACGTTTTTTTTAAAAAATTTCTAAAAATCTTTTCTTGTTTGTCTCTTGTCTGCTGAAGAAGGCATCTAGCCGAAACGTCCTTTTTATTGTTCTGTCTCTTCACTTCAAGCCTAAACATATATTGTTTCTCTATTCCCTACCCACGGTTTGAATCCAGTC
The DNA here is from genome assembly GCA_964017045.1 of Omphiscola glabra. Taxonomy (NCBI): domain Eukaryota; kingdom Metazoa; phylum Mollusca; class Gastropoda; family Lymnaeidae; genus Omphiscola; species Omphiscola glabra. Next base: position 38,983,784 of record OZ024798.1, read on the forward strand.
CGTAAAATATTATATATTTTTCAAGATTATAGGTGAAGTGAACCAACTGTACACCTAGGTTATTCAAGATTATAGGTGAAGTGAAGCAACTGTACACCTAGGTTATTCAGGATTATAGGTGAAGTGAACCAACTGTACACCTAGGTTATTCAAGATTATAGATGAAGTGAACCAACTGTACACCAAGGTAATTCAAGATTATAGATGAAGTGAACCAACTGTACACCAAGGTAATTGAAGATTATAGATGAAGTGAACTAACTGCACACCAAGGTTATTCAAGATTATAGATGAAGTGAACCAACTGTACACCAAGATAATTCAAGATTATAGAGGAAGTGAACCAACTATACACCAAGGTTATTCAAGATTATTGGTGAAGTGAACCATATATTCACCTAGGTTATTCAAGATTATATAGAACATAACTGTATTATTACACTAAATATTTCAGCAGCAATCTTACAAGCAAATAGTATAACAATCAAGTACTCAGCAAATATACATAAAGTTACTCATAGCTTGACGTACCATTACAAGATCTATGACAATAAGCAGCAGGTCAGGCAGTGCACAGTTTCACTGTAGAATAGTGACACCATTACCGGAGACCAGCATGCACGAGTCAGGAAGTAAATGCTGGCGTCAGTTGGCAGAGAGCCGTGTGACGCCTGATGTGGTCAAACAAAATGAACAATTGAATGAAAGGAAAGTGGCGGGAAAGTCCCATCTGGACAGTACATTGTACTAGATGAATATAGAGGGGTGGCACCGGGTGGGGGGAGGGATGGGGAGTGAGAAGCCATTTCAAACGTTTATATCAGATGCCAGTTGTCCCAAGTTAACAGCAGACGACCGGCATGTGATGCATTGAATGGTTGACTATGGCCCTCAAGGACACCTGAACAGTGGTTGGCATGAATATTATACAGTGGTGGGCATGAATATTATAGTGTGGTAGGCATGACTATTATAGTGTGGTTGGCATGAATATTATATACAGTGTTTGGCATGAATATTATAAGGTGGTTGGCATGAATATTATACAGTGGTTGACATAAATATTACACAGTGGTTGGCATGAATATTATACAGTGGTTGGCCTGAATATTATACAGTGGTTGGCCTGAATATTATACAGTGGTTTGCCTGAATATTATACAGTGGTTGGCATAAATATGACACAGTGGTTGGCATGAATATTACACAGTGGTTGGCATGAATATTATACTAATTCATTTCCAGCCATCGGGGCAAGCAAACAATGTTGATTTTTATCTTATTATCACATAAACAAGGGAGAATACCACACATCACACTAAGAAATTACTAAATATAACTATGTATTGCTGCCTGTAAGATAAAAAAAAAAAAACATGACAAATTAGAAGAAAAAAGTTTTGAGAGCTTTAAAGGGAAATTACGGTCATAATAAATGTGTTGGCTCTAAATAATGATGCAAAGATGTAACAACGCTTACTATAAGAATCAAGTAATGTCCGAGAGAACGAGCAGAGAAAAAAAGGCCTAGACAACGGTTATCGTATTCATTAGAAAAGAGGAATTGGACAGACTTGACTCGCTAATTGTGAAATGGACATACTTGACTCACTAATTGTGAAATGGACAGACTTGACTCACTAAATGTGAAATGGCCAGACTTGACTCACTAATTGTGAAACGGACAGACTTGACTGGCTAATTGTGAAACGGAAAGACCTGACTCACTAATTGTAAAATGGACAGACCTGACTCACTAATTGTGAAACGGACAGACTTGACTCGCTAATTGTGAAACGGACAGACCTGACTCACTAATTGTGAAATGGACAGACTTGACTCACTAATTGTGAAACGGACAGACTTGACTCGCTAATTGTGAAACGGACAGACTTGACTCGCTAATTGTGAAACGGAAAGACCTAACTCACTAATTGTGAAATGGACAGACTTGGCTCACTAATTGTGAAACGGACAGACTTGACGCGCTAATTGTGAAACGGACAGACCTGACTCACTAATTGTGAAATGGACAGACTTGACTCACTAATTGTGAAACGGACAGACTTGACTCGCTAATTGTGAAACGGAAAGACCTAACTCACTAATTGTGAAATGGACAGACTTGACTCACTAATTGTGAAATGGACAGACTTGACTCACTAATTGTGAAATGGACAGACTTGACTCACTAATTGTGAAATGGACAGACTTGACTCACTCATTGTGAAATGGACAGACTTGACTCACTAATTGTGAAATGGACAGACTTGACTCACTAATTGTGAAATGGACAGACTTGACTCACTAATTGTGAAATGGACAGACATGACTCACTAATTGTGAAATGGACAGACTTGACTCACTCATTGTGAAATGGACAGACTTGACTCACTAATTGTGAAATGGACAGACTTGACTCACTAATTGTGAAATGGACAGACATGACTCACTGATTGTGAAATTTAAACATGTTGATAGCCACTTGAAACCCCATTAAAAGAACCGATGATGAATTCAATCTGAAACAAGAAGAAGGAAAGACGAGCTGCAGGGACTCTCAAAGAATAACGGCCACTACCAAAAATAACAAACACTACCAAAAATAACAAACACTATCAGGAATAACAAACACTACCAGGAATAAAGACCACTACCAGGAATAACAACCATTACCAAGAATAACAACCACTACCAGGAATAAAGATCACTACCAGGAATAACAACCATTTCCAAGAGCAACAACCACTACCAGGAAAAGGCAGTCACGGTTTATCAAGGGAACTCGCTGGCAACAAACGCTTTGTCTGCCCTTGTGTATGTACAACATAGAAATAGTGATGAGAGGGGCGCTTCAGTTGTACAGTGAGAGGGGAGATTCATTTGTAAAGTGAGAGGGGAGATTCATTTGTAAAGTGAGAGGGGAGATTCATTTGTAAAGTGAGAGTGGAGATTCATTTGTAAAGTGAGAGGGGAGATTCATTTGTAAAGTGAGAGGGGAGATTCATTTGTAAAGTGAGAGGGGAGATTCATTTGTAAAGTGAGAGGGGAGATTCATTTGTAAAGTGAGAGGGGAGATTCATTTGTAAAGTGAGAGGGGAGATTCATTTGTAAAGTGAGAGGGGATATTTATTTGTACAGTGAGAGGGACGCTTTAGTTGTAAAGTGAGAGGGGAGATTCATTTGTAAAGTGAGAGGGGAGATTCATTTGTAAAGTGAGAGGGGAGATTCATTTGTAAAGTGAGAGGGGAGATTCATTTGTAAAGTGAGAGGGGAGATTCATTTGTAAAGTGAGAGGGGATATTTATTTGTACAGTGAGAGGGACGCTTTAGTTGTAAAGTGAGAGGGGAGATTCATTTGTAAAGTGAGAGGGGAGATTCATTTGTAAAGTGAGAGGGGAGCTTAATTTGTAAAGTGAGAGGGGATATTTATTTGTACAGTGAGAGGGACGCTTTAGTTGTATAGTTAGAGGGGAGATTCATTTGTAAAGTGAGAGGGGATATTTATTTGTACAGTGAGAGGAGATATTTATTTGTACAGTGAGAGGGGATATTTATTTTTAAAATGAAGTTTTTCGTATAATTCGTTTATATGCATTTTTTTGCATTTATGTCATATCATTTTATTAAAAAAATGTTCATGTAAATGGGTAAACTTCTGTCGAAAACGCGTTACTTATTTGCTTCATTTCCCCCTTAAAAAATATTTTTTTATTTTTACTGTATGCCCACTTACGCCACAAATGAAAAGTACATAGCGACGGCTACACAATTAATCTCCACACTAAAACACGCAACAATTGAGCAAATCATATGTCATTCATCTTCCCCTTTAAAAGCAGAAACAAACTGATTTAGAGTTGTGTCCCATGTACATCCCGCATTGATTTTAGCAAGATTTAAAGTTGATAGAGCACGACTCGGTCCAATGTCGACTCCGCGTCACAAGGGTCTTGCTCTTGCGGAGATCAGATTTCAAAGCTGTCAGATGGTTAAGGCAGGTTCCAGCGTAACTGTTTGCAAGCGGGGTTTGGGGTTAGTGTGGAAAATGGAAGAGTTTGCAGGCAGGGGTTTGTGGATAGACTGAAGAATGGAAGAGTTTGCAAGCAGGGGATGTGATTAGACTGGAGAATCGAATAGTGTGAACGTTTTACTGTAAGTAAACGACATGGGGTCACACGTTCACATGGGTTCACACGTTCACATGGGGTCACACGTTCACATGGGGTCACACGTTCGATAATCTCCGTGGATGATATGATGAAAAGGTGTGGAGAGACTTAGAACAAGGTTAGTAGCTAGGAACATTGGCAGGAACATTGACAGGAACAGTGACAGGAACATTGACAGGACCATTGACAGGAACATTAAGGGATTCGTAGAAGAACCAAAACTTCAAAAGATGAACGCGTAGTGAAAAAATTAACGAAATGAATAAAAGAAATGTATCCCAGCCTTGAAATTGTATCCTTTCTCTCCTCATTTCTCTCATCATTTCTCTTATCCCACTCCTCATTTCATAAACAACATAAAGAATGCTTATTTTCTCAGAAAACAACACAATGGGAAATTAGAAAAGAAAAGCTAGCAGCCAACCTTCTAAGCACAAGTAGTTCACGGCTGTTTTAGAGTGGACTGAAACAAAAAAATTTTTTTTATTCATTTTTGTCTTATACATTTTTCCTTTCAGTCAAGTCTAAGGCAGTCCTAAAAAAAATTCACTCCTAATGTTAACGGTTACCGGAAATTTGATCGAAAGAAATTTCGTCGACGGAAAATTGATCGACGGTCATTTGATCGAATGGAAATTTTGTCGAATCTTTTTTTTCAGTCCAGACGTTAAAATTTTCGTCAATTTTCTTTTTGAACGCACTATATAATATAGTAAAACAAAATAATGCGTTCAAAAAGAAATTTGACGCAAAATTTTAACGTTTAAACTAAAAAAAAACGATTCGACCAAATTTCCGTTCGATCAAATTTCAGTCGATCAATTTTCCGTCGATCAAATTTCTTTCGATCAAATTTCTTTCGATCAAATTTCCGGATACGAATGTTCACATTTACTTTTATATACTGATATGGCTATTTTTGGATTGTTTTTAAGTGTTGGCCAACAAGTTGAAGATTATTTTCAGCTTTCACGAAAGTCGAATCCCTTTAAAAAGAACCAAAAGTCTCCCTGAGCAAATAAAAATGTTAAACAGTTAAGCCATTGGTTCTCAACCTGTGGGTTGCAACCCCTTTGGGGGTCGAACGACCCTTTACCAGGGGTCGCATAAGACCATCGAAAACACATATGCTGTACAGTTGTCAAGTAGCAGCCAAAATAGTTTGTGGTTGGGGTCGCCACAACATGATGGACTGTTTTAAAGGATCGTGGCATTAGGAAGGTTGAGAACCACTGAGTTAAGCTAACCCCCCTTGGGGATCTTTTTGAAAAGTGCGTGTGAACTGACGCACCAATGATTCGAAATGTGCGTTTCGTGTTTTCTATATTTTGTTTTATTGTACTCGCACCAGTACAACTAAAAGTAGCGCCGGTTGGATCCAGAGAGTTGTTCTTTTGAACCGGTCGGCGTGAAATCTCACGGGATTTTCCGTGGAAGCAAAGAAAAGTGATGTCAACTGGAGGATCACTGAGTGATTTGGGGAATGAAAACTTTCACTGGAAGAGTGAGTAGAGAGTGTGCGTGATGTACATGATTCAGGGGTTTGGATGTTTGTCATGGGGAGAACAGACAAAGATGGTCATGAGATTAATGTGACAGAAGATATACTTAGTTTAATTTCTTCTTTTTCTTCTTATGCCTTTTTACCCCGTCTGGGGTATAGGCTGTCCACAAGAATTTTACACTTCCCGGTCCTGTGCTTTCGTTTCCAATTGCTTCCAGGTGTATCCCATATATATATATATATATGTATCTCAGGGTTTTCTGAGAGTATGCCCAATCCACCTCCATCTTTTCTTTATGATGTCTTCATCAATGGGCAATGGAATGTCTTTCTAGTAGATCTTTGTTGGTGATGGTATTTGGCCATTTGATGTTCAGGATCGTTCTAAGGCATGTGTTTATGAATGTCTGCATTTTCTGCGTAATGCTCGCTGGTGTTGTCCATGTTTATCTAGTAGGGGAAAAACATGGCAAGGGTTCCATTATTAGGCCGCCTCCACTTTGTCTCGTCTTGTGGTTGCAGTATCTATTTGTTTTATTGCTGATGCAGACCATCCCCAATCCCGTTTTTGGTTCACTGACTTTTGTGTAAGTCGGACCAGTCCACAGGTGTCGAAATTCACCAAGGGATCGGAGCCAAATTGATTAATTATATTTGTTTCAATTTATTTGACCATAAATATCCGTGTTGTGCACATCAGAAACGTAACGCACGCGGGCCGGTAACGGTCCACGGACCACTATTTGGGGAACGTGGGGGTAGGATATGATGAAACGTGTGTGCATAGCTAAAAGATGATGTTTTGTCAGACCGATACGTACAGAGCACAAAACGACCAGTTTTAAAGTAGAACTTATGCTTTCATAAACATTTACATTTCAATCACTAACCATCGACCTTTGAATGTTCTATACAACAATTACCTGCCACATAAAAGAATGTTCTATACAACAATTATCTGCCACATAAAAGAAAGTTCTATACAACAATTACCTGCCACATAAAACAATAGACTTGTAAATATACACCTGCCACATAATATTACAGCTTTTTAAATGTTACACCTGCCACATATTACAGCTTTTTAAATGTTACACCTGCCACATAATATTACAGCTTTTTAAATGTTACACCTGCCACATAATATTACAGCTTTTTAAATGTTACACCTGCCACATATTACAGCTTTTTAAATGTTACACCTGCCACATAATATTACAGCTTTTTAAATGTTACACCTGCCACATAATATTACAGCTTTTTAAATGTTACACCTGCCACATAATATTACATCTTTTTAAATTTTACACCTGCCACATAATATTACAGCTTTTTAATTTTTAATAAAACATGGATAAAATGGATGCAAAATATAACATAATAAGAAGCCTTTATAACACACACACACACACAAATAATAAAAATGTAAAAATGTTAAATTTGAAAAATCGTTATTCGTCAGCAATTTTTGACTACTCTTCGCTATTGATTGGAAGAACATTTATAAACATTATTGAACACATGAAACAATCGCTACACGGAATAGTAGCTTTAAAAATTAAATAGTCGTGTGTTTAGAATAAAGTAGTGGGGTGTGTGAACTAACAATATTATTGAATGCAACAAATTACTATTCAAGGCTACTCAGTGCTAATCACTGTTACTCGTTGCTACTCGGTGCTACACAGTGTTACTCAGTGCTACCCAGCGATTCTCAGTACCATTAAGGGGTTCTCATTTCTTCTCGGTGCTACACAGTGCTACTCGGTGCTACCCAGTGATTCTCAGTACCACTAAGGGGTTCTCATTTCTTCTCGGTGCTACACAGTGTTACTCGGTGCTATCCAGGTGATTCTCATTACCACTAAGGGGTTCTCATTTCTTCTCGGTGCTACACAGTGTTACTCGGTGCTACACAGTGTTACTCAGTGCTACCCAGGTGATTCTCAGTACCACTAAGGGGTTCTCATTTCTTATCGGTGATACTCAGGGCATGAGCAGTTATTTGAAATGGTTGTTTTAATTGGAATAATAATCATAATATTTTGTACACTAAATCTTTGTATGGTAGCCACTCCTACTTTCCAATGTTTACTGTTATACTCAAAGTAATCATTTGTTTACGTCAAGGTCTATTTACGAGTAATTCTTAAAACAAATAAATTTTACGTTCTATTGGTAGAGTGGACTTCTCTAACCTATCTTAAAATTCCAGTAGTATAATAGACTCATGATTCTTTCATTACTGGACTGTGTCAAACAACATAACCGCTAATACTAGAGAACTAATATTTTATTCGAAAAGAAACCTTCAGGGAAGTCATTTTGTACAGTTTGTATAGTGTCATTATTTATTCTAATTGATATCTGAACGAATTGTTTCAAATTATTACAGAGAACAATTAACGTTGCGTCAACATTTAAAAAACAACAACATATTTTTAAAAAAAATTAAACTACAGGCTTTTCCCTATTTGCTCTAAGCATGAGAATAATAACACTAATGATATATTTTTAATGAAACCTTTCAGACACGTATACAATATTTCTGTCGTCTAAATAATACAACAACAACTCCACAAAGAAGTCGAGTTTAAGTTTCAGAATTTTCAAACGAAAATGTTTGGTTTTAAATGTAATCGGATCTGCCCGTTAAAGACACGTGTCACGTGGCTCCCCGTGTGACCTAGATCGATGACCAGATCGAGTGACCATTACCTATAATGATGTTGTTCAGAACTGTTCAAATATGATCAAAGTCAACTAGGAATTTACCAAAAGGTGTTTTGTTTCACTGAAGGATTAATTTCAAGATGGGCTTTAAAAAAATATTATCTGTGCGTTTATTGTCAAAGTTAAGTTCTAGGGGATGATCATTGTGACTGGACAATGTCCACAACGTCATAGGGATGTCTGTAGCGGGCAGTGGGGGCAGTAAACGGCCATTAATGTACTTGAAGCCATAGATTTAAAGAAATGTACGCAACCAAATGTTCATGTCGTATTCATATTTTTTCTATTTCGGATATATTCCGTCAGCTATACCGTAACTATGGAAATGAGCGTAACAAAGTAAAGGAAAACAAACAATACAACGAATGTGTCGACAAGAAGCCTTCATCAGCGAACAAGCAACTGTAAAAAGAGAATTAGGTATAAATAGCACTTATCTGAAATGTAGACAGCAATGAGAGTATGAGCGTAATAAGTAGGACTGTAGATATTTGTTCTAGCAGACGGAAAATTCTAACAGCCACGCCCATTGAGCTGTTTGCTGTCTTCAGACTTGAATGTTTTTGGTATTTTTTAAAAAAGAATATCTGCCTTTCTAGGCTGCGGCGCATCTGTCGCAGCCGATTATTCACCCGTAGCCAAAAGACGGTATGACGTGATCAAAAGACATGCGGCGTTACCATTGTGCCATGGGAGACAACAGCACCTTTTATACTTGTCCACAAGTCAAATCTACAAGTATGACGTTCAATGAGCCAAGTGGTACAATGAAGGAAGGATCAACGTCCTCCAAAGAAATGATAAACATTCAAACGTCGCGTACATTACTTAAGCGACCGTGGGAAGACGAAGTGGTACTTACGCTCCACTTATTCTCCAAACTACATCATGTAATTTCTTGCTCCTCTGTGTTAAGTCAGATGTGTCAATACACTGTAACGTCAGATCTAACTCAATGCACTTGCAAATACAACTATTTTCTGGATCAAAGTGAAATACACATTAATATGCACAATTGCTTTCGTTCTTGTGCACACTTTCTGATACAATTACCTGTTAAAATATCGGGGGTAATTAAACTCTAGGCTTGCTATTTCAAATCCATCTAATTTCCAAAGTTTAGCTCGAATGTTTAACTCCAATGTTTAACTCCGATGTTTAACTCAAATGGTTAACTCCGATGGTTAACTCCGATGTTTAACTCCAATGTTTAACTAAAATGTTTAACTCCGATGATTAACTAAAATGTTTAACTCATATGTTTAACTCCGATGTTTAACTCCGATGTTTAACTCCGATGTTTAACTCCGATGTTTAACTAAAATGTTTAACTCCAATGTTTAACTCCGATGTTTAACACCGATGCCGTATTCGACTGATGGACGCAACTAACTTAATGATCTGATGTTTCAACTATTAAATCCAAAGAGAATCAACAATACATGTCATCTCATGTTGACAAATCATTGTATCATTTCAGGTCAAACATGAACAACTTAGTGCTGTCACTGCTGTTGTGTGCCGTCATAGGACTATCAACGGCCTACTGGGTTTCAGGTAAGTCTATTCCCGTACTCTCTATTCCCATACTCTTTTTTTCCCATACTCTCTATACCAATAATCTTTCCCCATACTCTCTATTCCCATACTTTCTTTTCCGTTCTCAATAGTTTTTTTTTAAGTCAATGTTCAAAATGTTTGTGTTAAAATTAATGTTTGCGTTAAATTCAAATCGTGTATCAACATGTACTACATGTCTGCCCCTTGGCCCTTTGAAGCGTGTTTGTTACCCGGAAGTAGACATAAATATAAGAGACTGCGTCATATAAAAAAACAACCCAAGAAATCTCCTAACGTCAACATTAGACTTGAGTTACTGAGATGTTCTCTCAGATATCGGAATGAACCTATGAATAGAAGACTCAACTGTGAAATAACGTCTTATTTAAAGAATATACCCCCCCCCCCAGAATATCGAATACGGTGATCAACTATGTCCCCCGTCCTATTTTCTTTTGGCCTGCACACGTTTTTCATAAAGTATTACGGCCCTCCTTACATTTTGAGTTGTGCAGGCCCGCCTTACATTTTGAGATGTCCAGACCTGTTCTACACCATCTCAGGTTCACTTGTCACTAGAATTAATAAAAAAGGGATCTTGGGATTTATAAAAAAAAAAAGGGGGGTCAAATGTACAACTTAGTTCAAGACTCAATATTAACCGAATTACTTTTTAAATTCTGACCAGAAAAATAGTAAAAATAATCCTTCTATTGAAATAATTTTGTTAATTAATGAAATATTAGGATGGCACACGTCTAATGTTTTTGTTCTAATTGCGATGATATATCTCATAAGCTTTTTCATCTCAGGTCCAAACCGTCGCGAAAATTAATAAAACGGGACTTGAGATTTGAAAAAAAAAAATGGGTTAATGGAAAACTTAGTTCCAGACTCAATACAAAACGAATTTTAAAAAAGTAATAATTCGGAACATAAAAATATTAGAAATGATTCTTTTATTAAAATATATTTTTTAACAAATGTTGCTAATTAATTAAATATTTTGATGGCACAAATCTAGTATTTTAATTGTAGTTTTTGTTGTAATTGTGTGGAATTATTTTTACAGACGAATGAAAACTAAACTCTTATAAACAATATAACAGTGATTTGACGCTCCTATCATTGGTTGACGTCCTATCACTGATTGACGTCTTATCATTAATTGACGCTCTATCATTGGTTGGCGTTCTATCACTGATTGACGTCTTATCACTGATTCACGTCTTATCATTAATTGACGCTCTATCATTGGTTGACGCCCTATCATAGGTTGACTTCCTAAAACTATTTGACATTCTATCATTGGTTGACGTCCTATCTTTGGTTGACGTACTATCATACATTGACGTGATATCATTGGTTGACGCTCTATCATTGGTTGACGTCCTATCATTGGTTGACGTCCTATCATTTGTTGACGTCCTATCATTGAGTGACGTTCATGTTCTAAGCCGGTTAGATATTGTTATTAAATTAAATTGTCGTGAAAATAAAAAGTATAACCGTTTCAAATGCTCTTTTTCCAAAACAAAGACGCGTTGTGCTTTTTATTTAGTTTAATTTACATTATTAAACTTTTTTTTTATTATAAAAAAAAACCATGCCCCCCCCCCCCCCCCAAAACCTTCTTCCCCACAAAAAAAAAAAGGAAAAAAAATAGAAAAATTAAACAAACTAGGGCTTAACCCGGTGCAGTTGCTATACACCGGATCCGGTTATTTAGGGAACATAACCAATGCGTCCAAATGTTACAACAACAACAACAACAACAACAACAAATCTCAACCAAATAATAGTCATCTCACCCTCAAAAAATATTTTTTGTTTTCTTACCTGAGATCAGGCGTCTGAGATCAGGCGTCTGCTATCTGCTTGTCTACCTTTGTACTCTCAGTACTCTTAATATAACACATGTGGAGTTGTGTGTGTGTGTGAGGGGGGTGGATAAGGGTTTTGTTTTAAAGAGGAAGCAGGACGCACCAGAAGCAGTGTACACGTGAAAGATTGATATGTGTTTTAACATTGGCCTTAGCACGAGTCTTGAATGTAAAGTAAACAGTGTGTGTTGTTTACATCATCGCCACGGTTAAAATGATATAACAGGCGGTTATTTAATGTATGCAAGTCAAATGAATGCTAATGGAAGGTATCTCCTTATTTTTTTAAAACTGATCACTCAAATGTCCTCTTGTAAACATGACGCCACTCACAATGTCCTCTTGTAAACATGACGCCACTCACAATGTCCTCTTGTAAACATGACGCCACTCACAATGTCCTCTTGTAAACATGACGCCACTCACAATGTCCTCTTGTAAACATGGCGCCACTCACAATGTCCTCTTGTAAACATGACGCCACTCAAAATGTCCCTCATATAAACATGACGTCACTACCAATGTCCCTCATATAAATATGATGCCACTCATACAAATAAATAAAAGACCACATACATATTATCCTTGTCTTTTTCAACAGACAGCAATCTACCAGTGTTAATATGTTCGCATTTCTTGGTTCAGCTTTTAACTACATTAGAAACTTGAAGTTCCCTTTAAAAGAAAAAGAAGGACAACCCAGTGGCATGAGAAGTCAGTTGAATCGGACCTGGATCTGGCGCTTATTTTCTATTAAAATCTATAGACGCCATGGAGGTCGATGTGAACAAGGCACGCATCAGGGGAGGTTAGCGTCAGGGAACTTACAAAATGGCCACTGATCACGCTGTCTTGTAATAAGTAGTCTAGGTGCCAGGATTTCAAGCTGTTATAAGCTAAACGGATGCATTGAAATAAGACGAACCGCTGCCTAGACACTCTGTGACGGCATTTCTCAAAGCATTCATTCATGATAGAGACTATATTCTTAGTCAAACTGATTAGATTTATTTCCTAATCATCGAATTCCTGACGATCAACGAAGAATATGACAATCGCCTAAGAGCATAAACGTATTCTCTTTAGTAGCGCACCTGTTTGACGCCAGCTTCATACATCTCTGTGATATGAATGTCACAATTGACAAGTGATTAGAAAAAGTTTGAAAGAATTCAGTTAACGTAACAGACAATCAAAAGTATTTTACTTAAGGACTCTACAGAAAAGTCGAGTTATAGTATTCTCACTTTTCTTTAATGTACGACATTTGTTAAATGAAACTGACGGGAAAGGATTCACTCCGTCCCTTTCCGATTCTTCATTCAAATGTTAACTGCATGCTCAAGAAGTGGAGAACTAACATACAGCTCCACTCTTTTTTTATAGATCTGTATGTGAGTGCGTGCATGCTTGTGAGTGGGTGCATGCTTGTGAGTGCGTGCATGCTTGTGAGTGGGTGCATGCTTGTGAGTGGGTGCATGCTTGTGAGTGGGTGCATGCTTGTGAGTGGGTGCATGCTTGTGAGTGGGTGCATGCTTGTGATTGGGTGCATGCTTGTGAGTGCGTGCATGCTTGTGAGTGGGTGCATGCTTGTGAGTGGGTGCATGCTTGTGAGTGGGTGCATGCTTGTGATGTGCGCTTGCTTGTGAATGGGTGCATGTTTGTGATGTGCGCATGCTTGTGAATGGGTGCATGCTTGTGAATGGGTGCATGTTTGTGATGTGCGCATGCTTGTGAATGGGTGCATGTTTGTGATGTGCGCATGCTTGTGAGTGGGTGCATGCTTGTGAATGGGTGCATGTTTGTGATGTGCGCATGCTTGTGAATGGGTGCATGTTTGTGATGTGCGCATGCTTGTGAATGGGTGCATGTTTGTGAGTGGGTGCATGCTTGTGAGTGGGTGCATGCTTGTGAGTGGGTGCATGCTTGTGAGTGCAATCAAGATAATCTTATCTTACATTAAATCCCATATCCATGGGCATAATGTCAGTTTAGACTGACAGCAGTTGTACAGGATGGCACTATAACTTGTAGCGCAAGTTTTTCAAGGCGCTGATCGCGTATAACGTTACAGTGTATCCTTTCTTATATCTTTCTTAATTTCACCTTCAAACCTGCTGATTGAAACATTACCTCAAATCTGCTGATTGAAACATTGCCTCAAACCTGCTGATTGAAACATTGTCTCAAACCTGCTGATTGAAACATTGTCTCAAACCTGCTGATTGAAACATTGTCTCAAACCTGCTGATTGAAACATTGTCTCAAACCAACCTGCTTAAAGATAGCTACGTTTCAACACATGGATTTTTTTAGCTGTGTACAAGACTTCAAATAACTTTGAATACAACGCAATAAAAGCCGTATGAAAGCCAACACCATGCCAATGAACTAATCATTGTCTGTCTTCTTGTTCATGTGTCACCGTCAACTCTGTGTCAGATTTCTCAACTCTTGGAGATTAAAACTTGAATTAGCCATTAACTGCTGCACTGGCCCCGTGGGGATTCCTTGGAGATGTCAGAGGCACGCCGCTAATTTGTTCGGTCCAGACAACAGAACATATTATTTACAAAGATTTGTCTTGGCTTAAGCTAAGTACCCCCCACGGAGTGCTTCCAACACGGACGTAAATGAACGCACCTAGCGATGAAAAAACATTCATGAATAATGGAATGTAAGAATTTCAACATCTTTAATCCAAGGTGACGGTTAGGAATGGAAGATTTCATGTCTTAAAATGAAGTTATAAATTGTTTTTATATATATATATATATATTTGAAGACGTCGGCTCTGAACTTTGCGTCGACGAAAGACATATTTTGTTTTTTTGTTGCATGTAGTCAAAGAATCTGATATGGAATTTAAAAAAATGCTACATCGACCCAAAAATATCTAGAAAAGGCAAAGGAAGCTAAGATGTTGTTGCTTATGCAAACGTATCTTGGCAACCGTCCCGGAACGTGACATGCGCAGAGAGTGTTTTTGGCTTCCGAGATTTATTCTAAGAATTCGGACAGAGGCTCGTCAGATTCCCAGAGACAAATTATATTGAGATTCACGAACATGAGCAGTGTATAGTAAAGGAACAAAAAAAAATCACCAATAGACCACTCCAATGGAATTATTTGCTTTTTAAAGAGAAGACCTCAAGACTTTGATAAAAAATACATTTGCAAAAATGTAAGATAATATCTTTAATGTTACGTGTCACATTGTTCGATAAACATTAAAATGCTTTCAACTTGTCAAAACCAGAAAAGTTGAAGATGCATTCTATAAAGATAACAGAACATGGATGCAATATTCGCAAACGATTGTGTGTTAGAATAGTTGAACTCAAGGCTTACATCTCCACTAAAAAAATTCTAATTTAAATTTAACTTATGAATAAGGAAACAGCACGCAATAGTGATTTAAAAAAAAAAATTTGTCAATTTCTTCTGTGCAATTTTACTTAAAACTTCACGTGTTGTGTTTTACATAATGATTATACTGTAACCGGATGTGACATGTGGTCACGTGCAGCGACTCCTCATAGCATGAGCCCAAGGGTGGGGGGGAGACCGAACACCCAGACATAAGAATCGTCTCTGGCTAAGACATTGCTACCTTGTCTTACACTGCTTTGTACATGGAAAGTGTTTTAACCGTTCCGCGGTTCTTGTTTCGTGGGGTAGATTATGTCTCAAAGATCATCCAAAATCACTAATGCCAAGTGTAATACTATATTTTACGATGTTTAAAGACATTTATATTACCGAATGTGCGTGGAGTCATAGTCTGGCGTCAATGTGAGAGTGGTGGACTCTTAGTCGCAGAATCCTAGTTGTAGATTCATAGGAATGTTCTGGTAGTCGTGCACTTAAAGTCGGTGACCGGTAGTCGTAGAATCGTATTCGGAAAATCGTAATCGTAGTAGATATATCGTTTTTATAGTCCTAAATATGTAAAAACAACCCACAAGCTGACGGCTGCGCGTTTCAATATCGTCTGCTAAAAAACTGGGCTCCATTCTCAACTTGTCTACCAAAGAAAAAAACTTTGTGATTTATTTATCCCGATAGTCTGCCAGAAAAGACTTGTTGACTTATTTATCCCGATAGTCTGCCAGAAAAGACTTGTTGACTTATGTATCCCGATAGTCTGCCAGAAAAGACTTGTTGACTTATGTATCCCGATAGTCTGCCAGAAAAGACTTGTTGACTTATTTATCCCGATAGTC
The DNA here is from genome assembly GCA_964017045.1 of Omphiscola glabra. Lineage (NCBI taxonomy): Eukaryota > Metazoa > Mollusca > Gastropoda > Lymnaeidae > Omphiscola > Omphiscola glabra. The sequence continues at coordinate 38,999,862 of OZ024798.1, forward strand.
TAACAGAAAAGACTTGTTGACTTATTTATCCCGATAGTCTGCCAGAAAAGACTTGTTGATTTATTTATCCCGATAGTCTGCCTGAAAGGACTTGTTGACTTATGTATCCCTATAATCTGAATCCGTGGGATAAATTCAGTTTGAAACTTATAAGACGAGAGTTAACCTCTGACAGCTGTTTCAGTGCTTGACCTTAAGGCGGTCAGAATATCCATGAGCCAGGAATGAAACAATCTAAGCAACAACAAAACATATATATATATATATATAGATGTATGGACAGACAATATACAAACATGATATCGTTGGAAGATATGAGCAACCAATAAATAAAGATATGTTTAAAACAACAGCACAAAAAAAAAGTTAAAAAATGTTATCGCATTTCAACGTTTATTTATATGAGAGAACTGACTGGTGTAACAAAAAGCTTTGGAAAGCTTGCTATCAGGTCAGAGACGTTCACGAAATATTTCAACGAACATTATTGAATAGCAATGAATATCAACGAATAGCAACAAACGTCAACGTATATCAACGAATATCAACGAGCATCAACGAACATCAACGTAAATCAACGCATATGAAGGCAGTAACACAACTCGCCCTACAGGTCATCTTCCTACATCCTCTGATCCAGGACGGTTGCATTCAACAAGACAAATACTCCCAGGACGCCAAATGGCAATAGATAGTTCCTCCATCATGCTGTGTAGACTACTTGGATATTGAATTAGTTTCTCTGTGAGGTGAAGGGAGTGCTAACATTAAAAAAAAAATTGAGCTTGAAAGCACCCTTAAGAATTTCATCCCCACTCCCCCCACACCCGGCCCAACCGACACCCTGACGCCACGCATCTGAATGTGACGTAATGCCTATAACCGATGTCGTAACTCGGGAATGGAGAGATATTGGAACATGATACCCTGTCGATGATAACTCATTCATTTTTTAAACAAAAAATGTATGCCATTAAATCCGATAAGAAATCCGGATGACGCAATAAAAGAGAGGTTTCTAAATATAGCAACTAATGGGATCTTGTGATTTCCCAGGAAAGCGATTAATCAGAGAGATGGGCTTGTGTTTATGTACGGTGTACATATAAATATGTTCCATCTAAGCCATCCGTTTGAGCTCACATAGAAGTAAGGTCCCTATTCAGCCGTTGCCCGAAAAATTGGGCCCTCTCTGTGATCAGTTTTAAGAATATATCATTTTTTGTTGTTGCGCCCAATGACAACAGCAAGCAGCACTAGCCGAGATCACCATGATATTCTATTCGTGCTTATTCCTGTGTCATCTGACATCTGACATTCGGCCATAAATCATTTAGTTTAATTTCAGCTGAGATTGAAAATAGTGTGTTATGTCCCACAAACTGTGTGTGTGAGCTATACGCAATGTAGAAAGGGGAGATATAAATTGCTTTATATCAAACATACTTGCCTGTTGGGTTGAACAGACGGTACATGGTTTAATATCTGGCATATTTGATTGTTGGATTGGACAAAAGAGTTTGTCTGGATACAGTGATCCTACATTATTTAAGATAATAGCTTATCATAGTTATAGGAAATAGATTTTCACAGCAAAGGACTAGATATGTTCAAAGGAACAGATAATGTATGTTTACAGCAGTAGGTTAAAGGTTGTCCCAACAATAGAATTATTGCTGGTACTAACGATTATAGGCAGTCACGACTACGGATATAGGTTAGTCACAACTAAAAGGTAGTCACAACTAAAAGGTAGTCACAACTAAAAGGTAGTCACAACTAAAAGGTAGTCACAACTAACAGGTAGTCACAACTAACAGGTAGTCAAAACTAACAGGTAGTCACAACTAAAAGGTAGTCACAACTAAAAGGTAGTCACAACTAAAAGGTAGTCACAACTAACATGTAGTCACAGCTAACAGGTAGTCACAACTAAAAGGTAGTCACAACTAACATGTAGTCACAGCTAACAGGTAGTCACAACTAAAAGGTAGTCACAACTAACATGTAGTCACAGCTAACAGGTAGTCACAACTAACATGTAGTCACAACTAAAAGGTAGTCACAACTAACATGTAGTCACAGCTAACAGGTAGTCACAACTAACATGTAGTCACAACTAAAAGGTAGTCACAACTAACATGTAGTCACAGCTAACAGGTAGTAACAACTAACAGGTAGTCACAACTAACAGGTAGTCACAACTAACAGGTAGTCACAACTAACAGGTAGTCACAGCTAACAGGTAGTCACAGCTAACAGGTAGTCACAACTAACAGGTAGTCACAACTAACAGGTAGTCACAACTAACAGGTAGTCACAGCTAACAGGTAGTCACAACTAACAGGTAGTCACAACTAACAGGTAGTCACAGCTAACAGGTAGTCACAGCTAACAGGTAGTCACAACTAACAGGTAGTCACAGCTAACAGGTAGTCACAACTAACAGGTAGTCACAACTAACAGGTAGTCACAACTAAGGGTGATATAATTATTTAGTATGATGATCATGATAATACATGATACCATAAAATAATGATTTCTGAAGATCTTTCTGACCGTCTGTCCATTTGTTTACCAATCTATTTATCTGTCTCTCTATCTATCAGTTATCGTCCAGTATCTTACTCTGCCATCGAATTTAAATAAATAAGTATATTGGTACACTTCTAAATTTACCCATAAATCTATACGTATATTAGCCATATAAATTGATATAACATTCATCTCTAAAATTCCTGATTCCTAGAAATTCTCCGTTATTCCCAGAATGTTGAATCTAACCTTCCTTTAACTTTATCTTGACGGCCATCAGATGGGAGCATGAATATATAATTTAATTTCCGATCTCCCCCTGGTCTTATCGCGCAGACTGTTGACCTAGCTTTGTGAATACCAATGTCCTATTTTATATTCCAAAATGTTTGGTCAAATGGACGTCAGAGATACGGGAATATCCCCCAAAGCGAACCAAAACCTGGATTATGGATGGAGGAGACATCTTTAATGAAACATGTGTCTTGCGGTTGGAGTGTTTTCCCTTGAGTTGGGTATAGCTATAATGTATTTCTGTCAATCTATTAAGTCTTTTAATATACCTCCATCGCGAATATTTTCCGTTGTCTTTGATCATTTGTAAAACGTAAACATTTAAAGAACAAATTAAAGTTTAAAACAAATTATTCAAGTTTGTTCGACAACCCAGTGGTGACGCATTTGACATGTTTCGGAATAGGAATGATTTTTGTGGCAGCACAAGTTAAGTTTTTTCGCTACGTTTGAAATCATTGATGTCTGTTTGCACTAGACACGATCCTCTGTTTGCGTTTCGCTTGTATCACGATACAAACTGTTGGGTTGTTTGTATGACGGGACATCACGTGATTATATTTGTTTAGAAGGAATAAGAGTTACGTATGTTAGATGTCCCTATATTCGATTTATATCATGTCGGGGAAATTTATGATTAAGCTGTGGGGAAAAGAAAATTAAATTTATTAAATACATGTAGATTGTTTTTTCGTTATTTGGTTTTTGTTTCACAGATTGCAACAGTGGGTTTTTAACCTTTCAAGATTCACTTATTTATCCATGGTGGTTAATTTAGGTTATTGGAGAATCTGATCAAAACTGCAAGTGATTAAATATTCCGGATTAATAACGCCCTGAAACTATCAACGGCAACTGTGCAAAAAGAATATGTTGTCAAAATAAATATAAATCATGGATAGACTAGTGAGCCACGGATAGGCTGGGGAACTATGGATAGACTAGGGAGCCATGGATAGGCTGGGGAACTATGGATAGGCTGGGGAACTATGGATAGACTGGGGAACTATGGACTTGGCTAGGGAGCCATGGATAGGCTGGGGAACTATGGATAGGCTGGGGAACTATGGACTTGGCTAGGGAGCCATGGATAGGCTGGGGAACTATGGATAGGCTGGGGAACTATGTATAGGCTGGGGAACTATGGATAGACTGGGGAACTATGGACTTGGCTAGGGAGCCATGGATAGGCTGGGGAACTATGGATAGGCTGGGGAACTATGGACTTGGCTAATGAGCCATGGATAGGCTGGGGAACTATGGATAGACTGGGGAACTATGGACTTGGCTAGGGAGCCATGGATAGGCTGGGGGAACTATGGACTTGGCTAGGGAGCCATGGATAGGCTGGGGAACTATGGATAGGCTAGGGAGCCATGGATAGGCTGGGGAACTATGGATAGACTAGGGAGCCATGGATAGGCTGGGGAACTATGGACTTGGCTAGGGAGCCATGGATAGGCTGGGGAACTATGGACTTGGCTAGGGAGCCATGGATAGGCTGGGGAACTATGGATAGGCTAGGGAGCCATGGATGAGATGGGGAACTATGGATTTGGCTAGGGAGCCATGGGTAAGCTGGGAAGCCATGGATAGGCTGGGGAACTATGGATAGGCTGGGGAGCCATGGATAGGCTGGGGAACTATGGATAGGCTGGGGAGCCATGGATAGGCTGGGGAACTATGGATAGGCTAGGGAGCCATGGATAGGCTGGGGAACTATGGATAGACTAGGGAGCCATGGATAGGCTGGGGAACTATGGATATGCTGGCGAGCCATGGATAGGCTGGGGAACTATGAATAGACTAGGGAGCCATGGATAGGCTGGGGAACTATGGATAGGCTAGGGAGCCATGGATAGGCTGGGGAACTATAGATAGGCTGGGGAGTCATGGATAGGCTGGGGAACTATGGATAGACTAGGGAGCCATGGATAGGCTGGGGAACTATGGATAGACTAGGGAGCCATGGATATGCTGGGGAACTATGGATAGGCTAGGGAGCCATGGATAGGCTGGGGAACTATGGATAGACTAGGGAGCCATGGATAGGCTGGGGAACTATGGACTTGGCTAGGGAGCCATGGATGAGATGGGGAACTATGGATTTGGCTAGGGAGCCATGGATAAGCTGGGGAGCCATGGATAGGCTGGGGATCTATGGATAGGCTACGGAGATATGGATAGTCTAGGGAGCCATAGATAGGTAAGCCAGCGATGGATAGGCTGGGGAGCCATGGATAGGCTTGCGAGCCTTAGATAGGCTGTAAATCTTCAGCCACTTAGAGACATGACGTCACTACATTTACATTAAAGTCAGAGGCGTAGCTAAAAAGGGGGGGGGGAAGGGGGGTCAGATCTCCCTGAGCACCAGACTAGTTAGGAGCGCCAAAATGTGCTGGGATATTATTTTTTTGAAGAAAATATTGGGTTTGAGAGTTGAAAAAAGAAAGAGTGGCCCTTTGAAATGAATTTTGTCCCCGGGCGCCAAACCCTTTGGCTACTCCTCTGAATAAAGTTATCAACTTTCTAAGCCCCCACGTGACAACTGTTTATTACGCAAATCCCCCCCCCCCCCCTCCCTCAAATCACCAACATCATTCTATCTATTAAAGTACGGCAATATTTCATTTAAGTCCCACGCCATATCAGATTCTCGTTGTTTTAAGATCTCTGAAATAGTACGGCATTGACTGAACACAACCATATCAGATTCAATTTAATCCAATCAATTTGAACTTAACGCACAGTAATGATTACATTTTACACTAATGAATGTTTCTTTTTAAGAGCCAAATAAATACGTTTTATTTTATTTTAAATTAAATTTTTTTTTTTTTTTAAATTTAATTAACAAAAAATATTGGCACACAAAATAACGACAACATAGGTGATTATTGCGTATGGTACCACGTTTCGCCAACCTCAATAGGGTTTGTCATTTCTCAGACCGGAAAACGTCATAGCGTTACTATTTTTAAAACGTCGGACAAATAGTTCTTAAGACATGGCAGGTAATAATGTATTTTAGCACATCGTTCGGACGATCCTTGCATCTAGAGTCATTGTTACATGTGCCGTACGCGCAATGAAGGCCCATTTCACAATACAGAAGAAAAAAAAATACGTAAGATATTGCGTAAAATATAGTTGTAAATAAGTTTTAATTTAGGTTAAGGGGCCACTTCCTTAACAAAGTAGTACTGAACAGTGTTGACATTTTGTCCGACCCGAGAACCCGGATGATAACAGCGGTTCTATTAATAGATTTGTGCCATTGAATGACAAGCCCTATTCAATATTTGACCAATCTCAATTCTCTATTTCAGCGATCTCAATTCTCTAGTTCCAAGAATGTCAATTATCTAGTTCCAACAATGTCAATTCTCTAGTTCCAACAATGTCAATTCTCTGGTTTCAACAATGTCAGTTCACTGGTTTCAACAATGTCAGTTCACTGGTTTCAACAATGTCAGTTCACTGGTTTCAACAATGTCAGTTCACTGGTTTCAACAATGTCAGTTCACTGGTTTCAACAATGTCAGTTCACTGGTTTCACCAATCTCTATTCTCTGGGTTACCAATCCTCCGTTTTTTAAGCAGTTGTATCCATTAATTCTAGACGCTAAAGAGCATTTAAACACACGCAGGAACGTATTCGCTCAAAATGTCATTACTAATTGAACTTTGATTATTAGAGAAGTTGTCTTAACCCGGAGTTACGTTAATAGGCTGAGGAGCAATGGCTAGGCTGGACCATGGGTAGCCTGGGAGCCATGAATAGGCTGGGGAGTCATATATATGCTGGAGCCATGGCTAGGCTGGGCCATGGATAGACTGGGAGCCATGAATAGGCTGGGGAGCCATATATATGCTGACGAGCAACGGCTAGGCTGGACCATGGATAGACTGGGAGCCATGGATAGGCTGGGGAGTCATATATATGCTGGAGCCATGGCTAGGCTGGGCCATGGATAGACTGGGAGCTATGAATAGGCTGGGGGGCCATATATGTGCTGACGAGCCATGGCTAGGCTGGACCATGGATAGACTGGGAGCCATGGATAGGCTGGAGGGCCATATATATGCCGAGGAGCCATGGATAGGCTTGGGAGTCATGGATAAGCTGGGGAGCCCTGGATATGCTATGAAAATCCTACCATTTTGGGGAGGTCGGGGAGTCAATAAAAAAGACTGAAGGGGAGTTTCTAGTTGATTAGTTATTTCCTAACCTGAAACTGAAACCTAAATAAACCTCAAGGAATTCGTCAGCTAAGACTACTCAACATTGTTACATGATTGTAACAAGGCTATGTCGGTGAAGTTCAAATCATATTTTTAGTCGTATGTTAGAGTGATTTCGTTTGTCGTATCTATCTTTTGGGCTGCATTCAACGACATTTACATTAGCCATTTTATTATTTATTTGTATAATTGTCAGTATAGCTTTTATTTAAACAATACAACCCCCCCCCCCCCCCCAGTACAGACAGACATAGGAGAAGGCGGTCACTTTGAAAGTGTAAATCCCATCTAGAATTTGCGCTGCGAGTGATCGGGCAAGACAATGTCTTGGTCAAGGAAATGGTGCTAAAACATTGCTAGAACATCCATGTATAGCACAATTAGAATCCATTGTGCAAGTGTCTGTATAGCACAATTGGAACCAAGTGAGAACATTTCTGTATTGCACAAATAGAACCTATTGTAAAATGTCTTTAAAGCACAAATAAAACCTATTGTAAAATGTCTTTATAGCACAACCAGAATCCAATGCTTGCATCCTAGTTATGATATTGTTGATATTTTGAGCTCATTTTGTTACGGATAAGCTCGGCTCAAAACCCCCAATTGTACTCATCTGTTGGGGTGGCGTCACGTGTAACTGGAAAAACCCCGAAGATTACTTCCCTTCTTACGCCGACCAGCTCAAAAACGGCAAGGGGCGAAACTCCATTGTGACAACAAAGGCTTTGGGGCGGACAGTGCCATCTTGGTATTATCCAGCTGCGAATGGCGACGGGAATTAATTGAAAATCAGCATCGAGAAATCCCTACATGAATTTTACATTTGTCGACGACAATGTATCTCAAAGTGGGTCAATATCTGAGGCCCACGACATGAAACATGTGCCTGAACTATTTAAATATTCTAATGTACCACCCCTTTTACTAAAAACAAAAGAAAATATTACGCACTTGCGTTATTTATACAAAAAAAATAAAAAAATTCTCATTTTGCGCAGTTATCGCGAATTTCTATGGTGAATCAGTGTCATCATAGTGACATCACCTCCCCTTTGAACAAAAAGAAGAGCTAATTTTGGGGTGGGGGCTGGGGATGACAAATTTGATAAAATTTGATAGCTCGATAGATTGAGGGGAAGTGGGTCATTTAGCCGTCCGAAGATTTTCCCAGTCGGCCACAAACAAAAAGCGAAGTGAATATAAAGGATTAGAATAACATTTAAAAAATACAAAAACAAACGAATAAAAATATTGTTATGTTAAGGGGGCAAAGATGTCAACTTATCTCTATTGAGAGTCAATACTTTTTTCTATACAGTAACTTGAACCTAACACTATAGCAAACGTCAAACTGTATGTAATTGAAGTTGTCTTCTTACCAGATACGAAACTTTACAAATGTGGGTCTTGACGGAAATGTGGGTCATGACGGGGAATGTGGATCCTGACAGAGAATGTGGGTCATGACGAAGAATGTGGGTAATAAAGGAGAATGTGGGTCTTGACGGGGAATTAGGGTCGTGGCGGAGAATGTGGGTCGTGGCGGAGAATGTGAGTCGTGACGGAGAATGTGGGGCATGACGGAGAATGTTGTTCATGACAGAGAATGTGGGTCATGACAGAGAAATTGAACCAGGAAGGAGAATGTGGTTCGTGACAGAGAATGTGAGCAATGACAGAGAATGTGGTTCATGAGAGAGAATGTGGGTCATGAAGGAGAATGTGGTTCATAACAGAGAATATGGTTCATGAAGGAGAATGTGGTTCATAACAGAGAATGTGGTTCATGGCAGAGAATTTAGTTCATGACAGAGATTGTGGGTCATGAGAGAGAATGTGGGTCATAACAGAGAATGTGGGTCATGACAGAGAAATTGAGCCAGGAAGGATAATGTGGTTCATGACAGAGAATGTGGGTCATGACAGAGAATGTGGGTCATGAAGGAGAATATGTTTCATAACAGAGAATGTCGTTCATGCCAGAGATTGTGGGTCATGAGAGAGAATGTGGGTCATGACAGAGAATGTTATTCATGACAGAGAATGTGGGCCATGAAGGAGAATGTGGTTCATGACAGAGAATGTGGTTCATGACAGAGAATGTGGTTCATGACAGAGAATGTAGTTCATGACAGAGAATGTGGTTCATGACAGAGAATGTGGTTCATGACAGAGAATGTGGTTCATGACAGAGAATGTGGTTCATGACAGAGAATGTGGTTCATGACAGAGAATGTGGTTCATGACAGAGAATGTGGTTCATGACAGAGAATGTGGTTCATGACAGAGAATGTGTGTCATGAGAGAGAATGTGGGTCATGACAGAGAATGTGGGTCATGACAGAGAATGTGTGTCATAAAGGAGAATGTGATTCATGACGGAGAATGTGGTTCATGACGGAGATTGTGGGTCATGAGAGAGAATGTGGGTCATGACAGAGAATGTGGGTCATGGCAGAGAATGTGGGTCATGACGGAGAATGTGGTTCATGACAGAGAATGTGGTTCATGACAGAGAATGTGGTTCATGACAGAGAATGTGGTTCATGACGGAGAATGTGGTTCATGACAGAGAATGTGGTTCATGACAGAGAATGTGGTTCATGACAGAGAATGTGGTTCATGACAGAGAATGTGGTTCATGACAGAGAATGTGGTTCATGACAGAGAATGTGGTTCACGACGGAGAATGTGGTTCATGACAGAGAATGTGGTTCATGACAGAGAATGTGGTTCATGACAGAGAATGTGGTTCATGACTGAGATTGTGGGTCATGAGAGAGAATGTGGGTCATGACAGAGAATGTGGGTCATGGCAGAGAATGTGGGTCATGACGGAGAATGTGGTTCATGACAGAGAATGTGGTTCATGACGGAGAATGTGGGTCATGACAGAGAATGTTTGTGATGTTAGACATTGAAAATGTCTTTATTGTTAACGGAAGTAAAGGGCCCATTTATTGAGGCCACTGCTAGGGACAAATATTCCTTATAAACATGCAGTAAATCGATCAACATAGTTAAATGGGTTCATTTCAGGTAATCTCATAATAATAGTTCGCCTCAAATTTCACATAGCCGGTCAGCCAGGAGCGTAGCCGTGGGGGCATGGGGAGTGGGCGCACACCTGCGACCACTTTGAAAAAGTTCATCATTTTGAATAGCTTTGGTAATTTTTCTAGTTTTAAACGTGATTCATCTTTAACTGCGCCAGTTGCTCGTATAAGATAAAAGATAAATTCCCCTTGTCTTCCAATGTCTTAGGTTAGTGATATTTACATCGGTACCACATTAATATAGAAAAGTCAATAGCATGCTCAGATTGAAAACAAAGAGGAACAGGAAAGAAATTAAACTTGCTAGGCGAAGATGGCGAGGAGTAAATTGCGAAGTAATTGTTTAACAAAATGGGATTGAAATATTTCACAACATGGAACTGAAATGTTTCACAACGTGGGACTTGAATCTTTCACAAAATGTGACAGTAATGTTTCACAAAATGTGACAGTTATGTATCACAAGTTGTGACTGCAATCTATCTCAACATTCGCCTGCCAGATGTTATCAAAATCTTTTTGTTAGTGATTTGAAATATGTAGCCACCATGCCCCCCACCCAAACAGAGAGGAATAAAAAAAGTTTCTTGATTTATTATACGACCAGGAATAGATCCTATGAGACACCCTAAAGGTCACTTCTATGACTCTACTTGGTCTCTATTGTTCCCTTAGACACCCTTTAATTAAATCAGGAAAATTCCATCCCGCTCCTGTCCACCACATCTCAAATCGTTGCGCCATTTCTTCCCACACCCCCCCCCCCCATCTGCGGTCACCGCTAGATTCTGTTTCATCTTACTCAAAGACAAACCACTATGCCAGTGGTTCTCAAACTTCCTAATGCCACTACCCTTTTACACAGTTCCTCATGTTGAGGCGACCCCCAACCACACAATTATTTTCGTTCGCATTGTCCCATTCACGACGAAATGGTGGCGGCGCATTGTCCCATTCACGACGAAATGGTGGCGGCGCATTGTCCCATTCACGACGAAATAGGCGGCGCATTGTCCCATTCACGACGAAATAGTGGCGGCGCATTGTCCCATTCGCGACGAAATGGTGGCGGCGCATTGTCCCATTCTCGGGAACAGTTGGTAAAAAATCTGATGTTAATTAATTATAAAGAAATTATTAAAGATTTTTGTTAAGCGATTGTGTGGGGCTGGGGTGTGAGGGAGGGGTGTGAGGGAGGGGTGTGAGGGAGGCGTGTGAGGGAGGGGTGTGAGGAAGGGGTGTGAGGGAAGGGTGTGAGGGATAGGGTATTTGAGGGGTCGTGACAGATGTGGTATGGGATTATGTGTCAGGGGGTATGGTAAGGACTCAATGGAGGTTGTATTGCAGAGGGCACGAGGGAGACTTTATAGGAGCGCGTGCGAGGCAGAGGGTATGGGAGGGACTCAATGGAGGTCGTGTGGCAGAGGGCACGAGGGAGGCGGTATAGGAGGACGTGCGAGGCAGAGGGTATGGTATCGGTTTGCAAACAATCAGTAATCGTATACACTAATTACCGGCTTGAGCTAACATGTCCTGTAGTTAATTGTGATTTAAACACTGTGACCGAAATCTGGGAGCAGATTAAAAAAAATCTAAATGATTCGTTCCTTGAAGAAGGGATCAATACATTATTAATACATCCTTTATTTCCATACGTCATTGCTTAATAGCATGACTGAAGTAATTGTTAACTTAGAAGGAATTTAACAAGGTCGGTTGGGCTGGGGGGGGGGGTTAAGGGACAATAAAACATTGGTGGGTATGGGACACAGATGAAAGCAGAGTGGATAATAAAAAAAGGACTGAGTTCAAGCTGTATGAAGGAAAGAGCAGAGCAATGTATGTGGACGCTTGAAATAGGAAGAGGGGGACAGCAAATGAAGAATGTTTCGGCTAAGAGCCTTCTACAGCAGACAAGAAAAATTTTTCCACTTACCTTGTTCTGTTATTTCCAAAAGCAAACAAATACGTTTTATTATTGTGATTAAAATGCATCTCACATACTTCCATCACGTAGCTCTATCACGTTGCTCTATCACGTGACTCTATCACGTAGTTCTATCACGTTGCTCTATCACGTGACTCTATCACGTAGTTCTATCACGTTGCTCTATCACGTGACTCTATCACGTAGTTCTATCACGTTGCTCTATCACGTGACTCTATCACGTTGCTCTATCACGTGACTCTATCACGTTGCTCAATCACGTAGCATGATCACTCTTGGCGTATTTTCTCCCGAATAAGAGGCGTGAAGGGTGATACACATTGATAATTTTAACCACATTCACATTTTGGGATCCACGCTTATAGTGTTTCGCTCAAGTTTTTTATATCGGGTCCTTTTTGGTAGCATGGGGTCCAAGACTGCTACAGGCTCGAGGATGAGTTTTATTGCTAAAAATAATCCTTCGAAAGTTGTTCTTTTCAATGTCATTGATAACTGAACGCAGTGAAGTCACCAACATTGAGTTACTGTCGTCCAATCCTTATTTAAAATAGCCTAAAGAGATTGTAAGATGAAATCTGTAATGGCATTCTACTCCTATATAATCTTCTTTACCCTTCTCTTTTACCCTTCTCTTTTACCCTTCTCTTTTACCCTTCTCTTTTATCCTCTTTTACCGTTCTCTTTTACCGTTCTCTTTTACCCTTCTCTTTTACCCTTCTCTTTTATCCTTCTCTTTTACCCTTATCTTTTACCCTTCTCTTTTTTACCCTTCTCTTTTACCATTCCCCTTTACCCTTCTCTTTTACCCTTTTCTTTTTACCTTGTCTTTTACCCTTCTTCTTTACCCTTTATCTGTACACGTCTGCTTAACGAAGCATACCAGACCGAAGAAACGCATTCGTTTTCATCTTCACTTTCGCAACAATATCATAACTGACAGATCGAGTACACACAATCTCTTCAATGAAAGTAATCGATTACAGTTTTACCTACAGTTCTCATAATCTAAATGATGAATCTGATTTTTCATATATATTTCTGATATTCCATTGCGCAATTAAAAAAAAAAAGATTTCAAGAAATCCTTTCAATGAGTGGGTGGCGAAAGAGAGAATGAAGTATTGCATTAATATGATTAAATGTTACGTCGAGTGGGCTTTCAATGGCTATCTCCCAACCCACACCCCCGTGGCATTAAATGGCACCCTCGAGCTACGCCTGTGCAGTATTCCCGGTCGTTTACTCAGTACCAAAGTCAATACGCGACAAGAGGACCGGAAATTGGAACACAATTTAATTTGTCCTTTTTTTTATTTGACCTTTCCACTCATCCCCGCCCCCCCCCCCCCAAACTCCCTCCCCCTCTCTTTACATTTTCTTACTTGCTGTTTTTCGTTGTCGATTCTAAGTATATGTATTGTCTTTATTTCTTTCTTCTTTATTTCACACTCTCTCTTTCTTTCTCTGTAATCCCTGTGAGGCATTTACTCTATCAAACTTGCCTGTTAGACTTTCCTAAAAAATTCTCTGTGAGACTTTCCATGTTAGATTTTTCCAAAATTTTCTCTGTTACACTTTCCTAATATTTTCTGTTAGACTTGCATAACTATACTCTCTTTGATTTGTCTAATATTAACTCTGTCGGGCCTGCCTAACATCTCCTCTGTTAGACTTGCCAACATTTTACCTTGTTACACTATCCCAATATTTTCTGTTAGACTTGCATAAAATTTCCTCTATAAAACCTGCCTGGCATTTCCTCTGTTAGACTCGCCTAATTGCTAATTCAAGCTATACGTTCAAAGTTGGTCGTCTCACCTGGAGCCAAGCTCAAGGTTTACGTAATGTATGCTGGCATAATATCTTTCCCCAAAGCGCGAACAAGCGATTCAGTGTTCAGACTGTTGCCTATTAGTTCACATTAACTTCTAATTAACAATTTGTAATCAACAACTTGTAATATGTTATTTGTGTTCAGTCCAAGCCCAACTGGAAAAATCGCTCTACACCTTTATCTTGCTTACATATGACGTACATATGACTTACATGTGACTTACATCTGTCGTACATAAGACTTACATTTGACTTAGATATGAATTGTATCTGAATGACATATGACTTACATGTGACTTACATCTGACTTACATAAGACTTAAATTTGACTAAGATATGCAATTGTATATAAATGACATATGCCTTACATGTGACTTACATAAGACTTACATTTGACTTAGATATTAATTGTATATGAATGACATGTGACTTACATTTGACTTACATCTGACTTACATAAGACTTACATTTGACTTAGATATGAATTGTATATGAATGACATATGACTTACATGTGACTTACATCTGACTTACATAAGACTTACATTTGACTTAGATATGACTTGCATATGAATGACATGTGACTTACATGTGACTTACATCTGACTTACATTGACTTACATTTGACTTAGATATGAATTGTATATGAATGACATATGACTTTTCAAATCTTAGTAAACGTTTCGTCCAGTCCAAGTGAAAAGAAGATAACAGCACCCCACCCCCCACACACCCCTCTCCCTCGTATGTTTATTGTAGTCTAATTCAGTTTCAGCCTTGTAAATATAATTAGAGCAGAGTTGTACTTCACGTCGGCTCCACGCTAACATCGAACAATCAATACCTAACAATGAAGTATCGATGCCACACTCACATTAAAATATCGATACCACACCCATTTGAACCGTCGATGTGATACTCGATTCTGAGTTACTGTATATGGATAAGTTGACAGCGATGATACAGTATGTGTACAATATAACATTTTTCTTGTTGTATTCTATGGACACCACTGTTCTTTGTCCCATGTTTCTCCGATATAGGTCACCATTGGTCAGTGTTGACCAGGGCAAATACTGTCACGGTGTTTGTCTTTTAAGCGAGCCGTTACGGCCAGCAACTCGAGAGAGGTTTGCTAATTTGTGTGGACTAGTTTCCCTTCCCTCCCTTCTAGAGAAGTTATTATCTTCAAGGCTGGGATGTTGGGGGGACTTAACTTACGACAGGGGAAGTAAGACTTCGGAAACCATGATGGCTTCCCGTCCACACGGGTGTTTATGGCAAGATCTTCGTGTGTTTTGTGTGGAGGGTGTGGGGAATGAGGGCTTTATGTGTGTGTGTTGATTGACCACTTGAAAAGAAAATCCATACATCATATGTAAGGATTAAATATCATTAAAAATTATGTCAACATTCTTAAATTTTAATCTTTACATCCACATTGGTAATGGTTAGGCCTTCATCTAATGTCTGGTAGGTCCCCACTAATGTCTGGTAGGTCCCCCCTAATGTCTGGTAGGTCCCCACTAATGTCTGGTAGGTCCCCACAAATGTCTGGTAGGTCCCCACGAATGTCTGGTAGGTCCCCACTAATGTCTGGTAGGTCCCCACTAATGTCTGGTAGGTCCCCACTAATGTCTGGTAGGTCCCCACTAATGTCTGGTAGGTCCCCACTAATGTCTTGTAGGTCCCCACTAATGTCTGGTAGGTCCCCCTTAATGTCTGCCAGGTCCCCACTAATGTCTGGTAGGTCCCCACGAATGTCTGGTAGGTCCACACTAATGACTAGTAGGTCCTCAATAATGTCTGGTAGGTTCCCACTAATGTCTGGTAGGTCCCCACTAATGTCTGGCAAGTCCCCACTAATGTCTGGTAGATCTCCACTAATGTCTGGTAGGTCCCCACCAATGTTTGGTAGGTCCCCACTAATGTCTGGTAGGTCCCCACTAATGTTTGGTAGGTCCCCACTAATGTCTGGTAGGTCCCCACTAATGTCTGGTAGGTCCCCACCAATGTTTGGTAGGTCCACACTGATGTCTGGTAGGTCCCCACCAATATCTGGTAGGTTCCCACCAATGTCTGGTAGGTCCCCACTAATGTCTGGTAGGTCCCCACCAATATCTGGTAGGTTCCCACCAATGTCAGGTAGGTCCCCACTAATGTCTGGTAGGTCCCCACTAATGACTCTGTAGGTCCTCACCAATTCCTGGTAGGTCCCGCCACTCGCCTGTCAAAAAGGTAACTCCGTCTAATTCCAAACCGGCTGAAAACATTTCGTTTCTAACCGATACGACCAGGAGAGCTGATGGAATTGCAGAAATCAAATCAACGACAAATTGCCTTCAAACCCAATACATGTAAAGTTGAAGATGTAATGGTGTAGGGTGTAGGGTGTATGTATGGAGGATGTAGTGGCTGTAGGGGAGGGTGTTGTGGGGGCATTACAATATCACTAATGGAACTTAACTGAAGTGAAATGGGGGAAAATATGAAATATTAATATGGTCTGCTAAGTAGGAATAACAAATCACAACGAATAACAATAGTAACATCATGGTCTACACAACGGTGGGCGAAGTTGCACATCATGGTCTACACAACGGTGGGCGAAGTTGCACATCATGGTCTACACAACGGTGGGCGAAGTTAAACATCATGGTCTACACAACGGTGGGCGAAGTTGCACATCATGGTCTACACAACGGTGGGCGAAGTTGCACATCATGGTCTACACAACGGTGGGCGAATTTAAACATCATGGTCTACACAACGGTGGGCTAAGTTGCACATCATGGTCTACACAACGGTGGGCTAAGTTGCACATCATGGTCTACACAACGGTGGGCGAAGTTGCACATCATGGTCTACACAACGGTGGGCGAAGTTGCACATCATGGTCTACACAACGGTGGGCGAAGTTAAACATCATGGTCTACACAACGGTGGGCTAAGTTGCACATCATGGTCTACACAACGGTGGGCTAAGTTGCACATCATGGTCTACACAACGGTGGGCGAAGTTGCACATCATGGTCTACACAACGGTGGGCGAAGTTGCACATCATGGTCTTCACAACGGTGGGCTAAGTTGCACATCATGGTCTACACAACGGTGGGCGAAGTTGCACATCATGGTCTACACAACGGTGGGCGAAGTTGCACATCATGGTCTACACAACGGTGGGCGAAGTTAAACATCATGGTCTACACAACGGTGGGCGAAGTTGCACATCATGGTCTACACAACGGTGGGCGAAGTTGCACATCATGGTCTACACAACGGTGGGCGAAGTTAAACATCATGGTCTACACAACGGTGGGCTAAGTTGCACATCATGGTCTACACAACGGTGGGCTAAGTTGCACATCATGGTCTACACAACGGTGGGCGAAGTTGCACATCATGGTCTACACAACGGTGGGCGAAGTTGCACATCATGGTCTACACAACGGTGGGCGAAGTTAAACATCATGGTCTACACAACGGTGGGCGAAGTTGCACATCATGGTCTACACAACGGTGGGCTAAGTTGCACATCATGGTCTACACAACGGTGGGCTAAGTTGCACATCATGGTCTACACAACGGTGGGCGAAGTTGCACATCATGGTCTACACAACGGTGGGCGAAGTTGCACATCATGATCTTCACAACGGTGGGCTAAGTTGCACATCATGGTCTACACAACGGTGGGCGAAGTTGCACATCATGGTCTACACAACGGTGGGCGAAGTTGCACATCATGGTCTACACAACGGTGGGCGAAGTTGCACATCATGGTCTACACAACGGTGGGCTAAGTTGCACATCATGGTCTACACAACGGTGGGCGAAGTTGCACATCATGGTCTACACAACGGTGGGCTAAGTTGCACATCATGGTCTACACAACGGTGGGCTAAGTTGCACATCATGGTCTACACAACGGTGGGCTAAGTTGCACATCATGGTCTACACAACGGTGGGCTAAGTTAAACATCATAGTCTTCTCAAAAGTGGGCTAAGTTAAACATCATAGTCTTCTCAAAAGTGGGCTAAGTTAAACATCATAGTCTTCTCAAAAGTGGGCTAAGTTAAACATCATAGTCTTCTCAAAAGTGGGCTAAGTTAAACATCATAGTCTTCACAACAGTGGGCTAAGTTAAACATCATAGTCTTCTCAAAAGTGGGCTAAGTTAAACATCATAGTCTTCACAACAGTGGGCTAAGTTAAACATCATAGTCTTCTCAAAAGTGGGCTAAGTTAAACATCCTAGTCTTCTCACCGGTGGGCGAAGTTAAACATCATAGCAGTCAATTTTATAACAAGATGTGGAGTAATGATATAAAATTTTAACAGTGGCCGCTACATATTCGTCAAGTTAGGAAACATATCTCTCAATATTAAAATGGAATTTTTTTGTCGCTAGGCAATGATGACGTTAGAAACCAGAGCAGGAAATCGTGGCCAGCTCGTTCACCTGATACTCTCAAAGCGGGGTCTGGTTGCGATCGCGGGTACAATAAATGGTATCACTAAGGTAGAGGCAACTCTGTGGGGATCGGATATGGGTAAGGGGGACTTACTGTTCTAGCTCGTCTCGGATCCCTTTTCATTTTTATATTGTAACGCATCTCAAAATCGTTACAAAATCTACTACAGCTACACGACACCCTTATACAAATCCTCTATATGGACTTCGCTTTTGTTCGCTCGTTCTCCTTCTGTCTGGGTTTGTGGCAAAATCTTCGGATGCCTAAGTGACCCACTTCCCGACAACCCAACTTGGCGCATAGCTTGCTGCCGATGACAACACACTCTATCAAATTTTTAGCCCCATCCCCCGACTCCCAACCCTCCAAATATTAGTTTTTCCTGTTTTTCAAGGGGAAGATGAGTGAAATATGTTTGGTTGGATGGTTGCGTGGGGAAGATGAATGAAATATGTTTGGTTGGATGGTTGCGTGGGGAAGATGAATGAAATATGTTTGGTTGGATGGTAGAGTGTTTGGTGTGGAGATTCATTGTTTAGCTGTTTGCTATGTGTTTTGTATTTGTAACGTATTTTGGGTGTGCAGAAAAAATTAAATTTATTTTCGAAAGGAAAATGAAGGAAAAATGAAACGTGTTGTCGCCAGAATTTTACTCATTACATAACCGCTTCTTAGTAAATGATAATCACATACAATTACAACAATTTGTGTAAAGGATTTACACGAAAAACTTTCAAATGGTTTTTGAATCTCTTCCTAGATTTATGCATTTGTTTCTGAAACATTTATTAGCCTTTAGGTACGTGAATATTAAATACACGTGTGAATATTGAATGCAGGTGTGAAGTTGAATACAGGTGTGAATGTTGAATACACGTGTGAATGTTGAATACAGGTGTGAATTTTGAATGCAGGTGTGAATGTTGAATGCAGGTGTGGATGTTAAATACAGGTGTGAATGTTGAATGCAGGTGTGAATGTTGAATGCAGGTGTGAATGTTAAATACAGGTGTGAATTTTGAATGCAGGTGTGAATGTTGAATGCAGGTGTGAATGTTAAATACAGGTGTGAATGTTGAATGCAGGTGTGAATGTTGAATGCAGGTGTGAATATTAAATACAGGTGTGAATGTTGAATGCAGGTGTGAATGTTGAATACAGGTGTGAATGTTGAATACAGGTGTGAATGTTGAATACAGGTGTGAATGTTGAATGCAGGTGTGAATGTTGAATACATGTGTGAATTTTGAATACACGTGTGAATGTTGAATACAGGTGTGAATGTTGAATACACTGTGAATGTTGAATACAGGTGTGAATATTAAATACAGGTGTGAATGTTGAATACAGGTGTGAATGTTGAATACAGGTGTGAATGTTGAATACACTGTGAATGTTGAATACAGGTGTGAATATTAAATACAGGTGTGAATATTAAATACAGGTGTGAATGTTGAATACAGGTGTGAATGTTGAATACACGTGTGAATTTTGAATACAGGTGTGAATGTTGAATACACTGTGAATGTTGAATAAACGTGTGAATGTTGAATACAGGTGTGAATGTTGAATACAGGTGTGAATGTTAAATACAGGGGTGAATGTTGAATACAGGTGTGAATGTTGAATACAGGTGTGAATATTAAATACAGGTGTGAATGTTGAATACAGGTGTGAATGTTGAATACACGTGTGAATTTTGAATACAGGTGTGAATATTAAATACAGGGGTGAATGTTGAATACAGGTGTGAATGTTGAATACACGTGTGAATTTTGAATACAGGTGTGAATGTTGAATACACTGTGAATGTTGAATACAGGTGTGAATGTTGAATAAACGTGTGAATGTTGAATACAGGTGTGAATGTTGAATACAGGTGGGAATGTTGAATACAGGTGTGAATGTTGAATACAGGTGTGAATGTTGAATACAGGTGTGAATATTAAATACAGGTGTGAATGTTGAATACAGGTGTGAATTTTGAATACAGGTGTGAATGTTGAATACACTGTGAATGTTGAATACAGGTGTGAATGTTGAATAAACGTGTGAATGTTGAATACAGGTGTGAATGTTGAATACAGGTGTGAATGTTGAATACAGGGGTGAATGTTGAATACAAGTGTGAATGTTGAATACACGTGTGACTGTTGAATACACGTGTGAATATTGAATACAGGTGTGAATGTTGAATACAGGTGTGAATGTTGAATACAGGTGTGAATCTTGAATACAAGTGTGAATGTTGAATACAGGTGTAAATGTTAAACATTTTATGGCAAATTCTCTCGTATGTGTCATGACTAAAAAAGTGAACAGTTAAAAAAATATATATTTTATTCTGCTTTCTTGAATTCTAACTCTTAACTAACTTTACATCTTTGGGCCCGTCATGAACCCATTTACACCTGGAGGAGAACTGAATGTTCAATGTCAAAATATAATCATCGTCATAGCTACCAATCTCGCCGTCATTTACATTTCGCAGTGCGTTATCTAGCGAGTAATCGTGACGATATTATGTTTAAACCGTAACGAGGCGAACATTCCGAAAGGAATCGATTATCGAAGCATTACAAAAGGAAGTGTTGTGAATTTGAAGCGATAACGTCAAGCTTATTTTGGCGTTAATTTAATGTTGAGATAACGGAAGCGGCGTTTAAACAGAGGAGCTCTTCTCTGATGGAAATGACAGAATGATGCTGAAAAAGCGGACACGATAACTCGAACCGGAAATAACATTTAGCAGAGCAGGTTATTTCAGATATTTATTGAAGACACGTCGAACAAAGTGATCATTTGAAATGATAACATTAAAGGATTATCTTGGAGGCGTTGCAGCGTGTGGCGATAAAGTTGCCGACTAAAACAAATACTATCTTTTTAAAAATCTTTTAAAACTGTAACTTTTAGAACTTTAAGTACCCCTGGATGCCATGATATTATTCGCCAGCCCTAGATGCCATGATGTCAATCGCCTCCCCCCCCCCATGGCATGATGTTATTCGCTACCCCTAGATGCGACAATTTCATTCGCTTGGTGTTTCAGACATGCTGCTCTTGTCTCCTGTCTGTTGAGACTTTTGTTACGTGTCTGTTTGGCTGAGGAAATAAGCCCCTAGGTTCGTGATGTTTATTTGTATATCACATGTGGCTGTCTGGCTGAGGAAATAGACACTTAGGTTATGGATATATATAGATGATATCTGGTTGTCCAATTATAAAAATAACAACAACAACACAATTAAAACAATTTAAGTATAAAAAAAGTATTGAATGAAAACATACCTCTTTAGTAATCAGTCTTAAATTTCTTATTTAGATATTTTATTGTACAATTCACATTTATTAAATTCTTACAAACGATATAACTGTATTGTGCCGTGCAGGCTGTATTGATTCTTAGTTTGCGAGTGAAACAGTGCTATTATAATGAGCTTTAACATAAGCTGTAGTTAGACATTGCTTTTATATTTCTCCGATCCATTTTATAACTTTTTTAATATGGGTTGCGCTCAAAAGCTCAAACGGGTTAGGTCAATTCTAAGAATCTGTTGAGGTCGCCATGAATTATTGATGTATTCATTGGACTCGTTATCCAGAAACTACTGACAATGATACTAAAGTGTTTTTTTAAAAAACAGTGTATCTGTCACATTAATTGTTGTAATTGTTGTGTTCTAAACTGAGCCAATCTCAAGTTGGTGGTCTGGAGTTCAATCCCCACCAAAGCCCAGTCAAGCAAAAACATCACCAGCATCCCGGGTGGATGGGACTCGTTAACCTTCGAAGGAAACTCTGAATTCAAACCAGGAGATGGAGTCCCGTAGGCGGATAACATTGCCCAATGAAACATTCCGACAACTCCTTTGACGCCACTGCTGCCAAGCTGTACCATCCCCATGATGTTCCCTTAGGTTATCCAGTGGCGTGGAGAGAGGCGATTTGCTGCGCTGGGAACTAGCTTCTGATTCTAAAAAGTGTAATCCCAGGCCTTGCGGATTTCTTCCAGCGAAGTCTACACTATCGTCACATTGTTACGGACCGATGCAAGCAAATAAAAAATAATTGTTGTCATTTCTACCTTCAATATGATAGCGCCTCAGAAACAAAGTTTTTTTTGTTTGTTTAGTTTTATTATAATAAGGCGAGAAGTTTGTGTAGAATTTTTTTTTGTTTCAACTGCAAAGTGAGGTGAGTGGTGATGGTGGGAAGGGAGAGGATGGTGGCGTTGAGTCGACGCGCCCCAGGGACACGTGTCCTCACAGATATTAATACTGAGTGACGGATCTTGGGTGTTTGTCTGCTCTGGTGTGAATCCTCGTGACTTAAATCATACCCTTGGCTTGAGACTTGTCAAGTGCTCTCTGTCGACGCTGTCGCCCTTTTCTCCATCTCCTTGTCCCCTGTGGAAACACACCATCGTCTGATTTGGGGGGACTACCATTATGAATACGTGGTTACTTTTCTGTCAGTCTATCCAGGGCAAGACGGGACGGGTCAAGACGGGAGTACTTTTCTGTCTTTAGTACAACGGTCAAGACGGGAGTACTTTTCTGCCTTTAGTACAACGGCAAGACTGGAGTACATTGATGTCTTTAGTCCAACGCTCAAGACGGGAGTACATTGTTGTCTGTACTACATTGTATTGCTCCGGGGACCGTGTAGAAGTAGCGTATTCGACATAGCTTTTATATTAATTGGAGCGTAGCCTCACAAGTAAAATTGCTATAATGTACGTCATGAAAGATTAATTTCACATTAGTTTATAATAATGCTCGTTTTGTGTGTGTGTGTCTGTGTATTCATGTGTTTTATGTAAGTGCGTTTGTGTGTGTTTGTGTGTGTGCGTGTTTATTTGTGTTTTTATGTGTATGTGTTTGTGTTTGTTTGTATGTGTGTTTGTTCTAATCAGAAAGTGCCCTGGGCCATACCTTTGCTCCCAGGTGGCCGACGGTCCAGGTCCGCAGGAACAATTGATTTTACGGCCCTCCATCTCCCCTGTGTGCCGGGCCTGGCAGTGTATTCCATACCTCGCGCGCACGTCGTTAGCTGACGATACTTACGGGAAGGTGGGGAAGGAGCGGGGTTAAGCTGTCAACTGTTTAGTGGTTAGTTTGTTGTTACATTTGAAGTGAATAGCCTGAAACAGCGGTTCTCAAAATAATTTTTTTTATAGATAGATCTCTTTGTAGTTTCTGGAATGTATAATTTATGCATCAGCTCTTTCCGATCCTATCATTGTCTAGATGCGTAACTGATTGATCCCGATTGATGCTAGTTTGAACAGACAACAAATGCAATGTGATTTAAAAAACAAAAAACTAATTGTTACTCATCATTAAAGCATCAAGAGGTCAGAGGTCAGTTGTCCCAAAGGTCACACGCTCATATATTCTGCTACGCTGAAAGATGTCACTTTAAGATGCGTCCCAAATAGGGCAATGACCAATCACAAATGCATAAAGAGAGGTGTAACTAAAGGGGGGGGTTATAAAGGGGGTACGTAAATATGGTGTTAATCCATCGCCCTAAAATGTACTCCCATCAAATTCCTCTCCACATTGTTGCGTGATTGAGCGATGGCCATGAGATTAAACATCAGGCTGTTCGCCTAGTTTAGTTTAACGGAGCTATAGCTGAATCTGTAACAGCAGTGTCAGCATCCATCTATTAGCGCCACAGCCGTGCCATTGATGCTAGACTAAAGAATTCTATCCCGCAAAATTGCAACTTTGCTGATCAGTTAATTTGTATAATTTACTGCAAGGTCTGAATGAGCTCTTTCCCTTTGTGTGTGTGTGGAGGGGGGTGATGGGGTCGGAGGGTTGGGAGGGGCTACACCTGATTTTTACCCCCCTAATTGTCCTTAAACGGGATCACGTCCTGATAAATACAGCCGGACACAATGCTATCGGCCCGAGTCAATTGTATAAGATGTATCTGTAAAAACTCTACTAATGTTTCCTTTACTTAAAGTTTCACATTTTTTAAAACCACTAATTTAGCAAAAACTCGGTCTAAATTAATAATTCAAAGGAACCAAAACGAACACGCCCCCTCCCCCCCCCCCCCCCCCCAAATTCAAACACAATATAGCCACTGACTACCCACGTCGGATACTATTGTGCATCGTGAAGTTATCAAATTCTCCAATCTATCTATACAAATTTCCGAGAAAGAGACCTTTACTTTGAAATGGGTTCAGAGAAAAAGAGATCAACAATATAGAGGTCTTCCAATAAATAAACCCAAGTGTCAACACCCCCGCTAAAGCTAGGGTTTACCCCGTGAGCGTCTGCTTCCATCTACGGAATTAACGCGAAGGTTTCAGCTCCGAGATAGGGTTGTCACTAATGACCAGCCATTAGAGCTCGACCGTTATCCGATAGGCGGAAAGTGTAGGCAGAGACGAGGGTGGACTTTGACTAATTGGAGATATCAGATGGGGCAGATTATCTTAAACGTGATCTTTACTCGGCTTACAAAGTTAGAGTTAAACGAGTATTAGTGAGATTTGTGTATGGCCTTAATAGAGTCTTTGCTGCGGCTATGCTACAGAATGGTGAAACGTGATATCTGTAGGATATATTATTTCAAATAGGAAATTTTCAAGTTTCTCACATAAAGAAATAGTTTAAACTGTGGCAGCTAAGTTAAGGCAGTGAAAGTAAGACAAGGAAAGTAAGGCACTGAAAGTAAGGCACTGAAAGTAAGGCATTGAAAGTAAGGCACTGTAAGTAAGGCACTGAAAGTAAGGCATTGAAAGTAAGGCACTGAAAGTAAGGCACTGAAAGTAAGGCATTGAAAGTAAGGCATTGAAAGTAAGGCATTGAAAGTAAGGCATTGAAAGTAAGGCACTGAAAGTAAGGCACTGAAAGTAAGGCTTTGAAAGTAAGGCATTGAAAGTAAGGCATTGAAAGTAAGGCATTGAAAGTAAGGCATTGAAAGTAAGGCATTGAAAGTAAGACATTGACAGTAAGGCACTGAAAGTAAGACATTGACAGTAAGGCACTGAAAGTAAGGCACTGAAAGTAAGGCATTGAAAGTAAGGCACTGAAAGTAAGGCATTTAAAGTAAGGCACTGAAAGTAAGGCATTGAAAGTGAGGCAGTGGAAGATAATGGATTTACTCTAATGACGTATTCCTGCAATTTTTCTGGATCCACCATTGAATGAAGGTGAAAGAAGTTAAAATCAATCAACACATGCATGACCATGTCTTATTGTCGTATTGTCTAATAACTCAATGTTTAGATAAGGCTATTACGATTCAACTCCCATAACGACACCCAGGGCCGGCCTTAGGCCACTGCAACCTATGCGGCCGCATTGGGCCCCGCACTTTCATAGGCCCCGCCCCGAATTTATTTTCTAATACAAAATCTTAATTTTCACTTATTATCCTTATCCCTACCTATAATGGGCCCGCGCAATCCGTTTCGCATAGGGCCCCGCAATTGTTAGGGCCAGCCCTAACGACACCGTACAGCCTCCACTCTCATAACGACACTGTACAGCCTATACACTCTCATAGCGACACCGTACAGCCTCGACTCTTACAACGACGCTACTTATAGCGACACTGTACAGCCTCGACTCTCACAACAACACCGTACAGCCTCAACTCTTATAACGGCGCTACTCCGTACATGGTGAGACTAGACAATATGACCAAACTGGGACACATTGTAGGGTATGGGAGTTATAATGGCCTGGAAACCTAAGCTATTCATTAGTAAATGTTCAGAAGTGAACATTACAGAGGGGAATCATTGGATACATCATGTGGAAAGGGGGTGGGGGTCGATTACTTTCAGTTTAAATACGGTGTTGTAGTGAGTGTGCACCCAACAACCCCCAAACCCCCCCCCCCCCACCCCACACACAAAAACAACATAAATATAATGACATATCAGCAGACACTCACCGAATCCCCCGCTTACATAGTCACAAATTCATGCTTGGGGAGTTCGACCAAGTAGAAATGCTAAATTTTTCTCTAAAACCCGTTGCACTATTTATATTTGATACTTTCTTAAATATGGGTAGCCCCCATGAGATTCTGGTCCAAGTTTTAGCACAGCACTAGACATCAACGGACGAAGTCTTCCAGGCAAACGATATTTAGACAAAGAGATAATTGAGTTTCAAGGGATATAACAAGTGGTACACAATACGACGATTTGAATTTTTAAAATATCGTATCTTAAAAAAAATAATTAATATATATATATTCTGGCATCAGTCTTATATATATAAGACGGATGTCAGAAAATCTATTTTAATATTTCATCAAACCTTATCCTGATATCTAGACACAATTAATTTTAATTGCAAAAACTATCACTGGATGTAATATCAGTTATCGTGCCCCCCCCCCCCCCTTTAAGGGGGGCTGACGACCCTAAATCCGGAAAGAAATGAACAAATGGCAGAATCGATTATATTGGGCATGCGTATCGTAAACAAAAATGAACTGAGCGATGCGAAACCGCAGTTACTACTAGGGATCAGCTTGCCCCGCCAAATCCCTTTAATATACACACACATTATAAACTGTAAAAAAATATGTTTGTTTCATGCTGGAGTCAGGTTGCGTATACAACACGTTGTTGATGAGTGAAGACTGTTCATAGACTCCAAACAAGCTTGAAGACTGTGTTGTTGCGCAATGGTAACGTAAGAATGATACGTTTCTGTAACTCACGCAGTAGGGCTCAAACAGACATGAATGAAACTCATTTTGAAAGCGATCAACATTCACAATTATATTATAGCTATATATGTATATATATACACATATATTTACATTACATTACAAGACTTTATCATAACACTCTTTTTTTCTTATTTAATTTTATTGTATTGTTAATAGATTTTGGCATGTTTTCTATGGACTTTCTGTGGACTTTCTATGGACTTTCTGTGGACTTTCTATGGACTTTCTGTGGACTTTCTATGGACTTTCTGTGGACTTTCTATGGACTTTCTGTGGACTTTCTATGGACTTTCTCATTTGAAATATGTGACACTTTATTTTAATTTCAAGTTATAAAACAATTTAAAAATATTTTTTTTTATGTGTTATCACTATTCTGAGTAGAGTCACACAGTTTTATAAGCCAATATTAGATCTCTAAGTTGTTGGCATAACACACTGTTTAACTTTCGCATGTCACTTCATAACTTAAAATCCTGACGGGCTACACAAAATCATCTGACGTGCTACACAAAATCATCTGACGGGCTACACAAAATCATCTGACGTGCTATACAAAATCTCATGACGTGCTACACAAAATCCCCTGACGGGTTACACAAAATCTCATGACGTGCTACACAAAATCATCTGACGTGCTGCACAAAATCTCATGACGTGCTACACAAAATCATCTGACGTGCTACACCAAATATCATGACGTGCTACACAAAATCCACTTACGGGTTACACAAAATCTCATGACCTGCTACACAAAATCACCTTAAGGGCTACACAAAATCTAACTTCAGATTTGGAACCAGCACACTCGATTTAATAACAACGACACAATGGCCGCCAAGTAGCAGACGGAAACGTTTTTTTTTAAATTTAAATTGTTCTTTTTTTTTGTTCGTTACTGTTGTCCATTGTTATTTATAGCAGAATTAGAGGCAATAAGATCGGGGCTTTTATAGCAGAATTAGAGGCAATACGATCGGGGCTTCTATAGCAGAATTAGAGGCAATAAGATCGGGGCTGTTATAGCAGAATAAGAGGCAATAAGATCGGTGCTTTTCTGCCCTGGACACTTTGATGGAACGATCGTCTCCCTACTAATCAACCCCAGCAGATGAAGTCTCAGCTCCAAACATCTCCACCACTCTATTCCCGGGTTTGAGCTGTCAATGACCGTCCATTTGAAGTGATGGGACCACGGCTGGACACGTCTCATAAGCTTTCTGTTTTAAATCATAAGTGGTTGTAAGTATTTAATGTATGGAATTTGGACTTTGGAATTATTTGAAGCAAAAATTTAAACCGTGAGAGCTTCTTTTTTATTGTTTCCTCATACGTTTTATGATGTAGTATGGGCAGTACGATGACCTCCTGGTGTCTGTAAAAAAGCGCAAACTTGAGTGGTGCCACATGACCAGAAAACAAGGGTTCGCCAAAGAAATCTTTCAGGGCACAACTAGAGGAGGGAGAAGAAGAGGAAGAAAGAGAAAAAGATGGGAAGACAACATCAAAGAGTGGACGGGATTAAAACTAGGCGATGCTATGCGTAGGGCAGAAGACCGAGAGGAATGGAGGAGAATAGTTTTCATGTCGTCTGTGGCGCCCCAACGGTCGAAGGACTACGGGACATGATGATGATGATGATGATGATGATGATGATGGGGTAAAGGGTTTGATTAAATAATTTTTTTTTAAATGTGTGCTAAATGAAAAAAAAATAATTTAAAACGTTAGATGAATAATGGGAGGTTCGTTATAACATGTTTCTTTGAATGATATAAAGAAATATTTTTAAAAACGTGATAATCTTACGCATGAATAGACGTAGAGATCTCATTGAGTCCATATATCCAAACAAGTTTAGCAACGTTAAAAAGCCTTCTTATTTTATTTTCAGCTGCAAAAATTGACAATTATCTATAGCTGAAAACTGAAAGCAACTATAAATCAAAGAAGATATTTTTTCCCCAAACACTACACAGGAAATATCTTCCGTCATATGACATGATTTATACATGGGAAGAGAGAATACACAGGAAATATCTTCCGTCATATGACATGATTTATACATGGGAAGAGAGAATACACAGGAAATATCTTCCGTCATATGACATGATTTATACATGGGAAGAGAGAATACACAGGAAATATCTTCCGTCATATGACATGATTTATACATGGGAAGAGAGAAGAAGAATGAACATTTCTATAAGCGGCTCAGCCTAGATCACCTTGCCATAATGTACAACTGAGGCTAAGGCCAGTGGCGTAGCTAGGGGGGGGGGGTGCGGGGGTGCGGAGCGCACCGGGTAAGACCAACCCTAGTTACGCCACTGGCTTAAGCTTTACAAAACAGAAGCTCTGCTATTCTTATTATTGACATATGTGTTTCAAACAACAAACAAACAAACAAACAAACAAGTAAAACAACGTAATAAAACACTTCAAATGCCAGACTTCTGGGAGTAATGCCAGACTTCTGGGAGTAATGCCAGACTTCTGCAAGTAATGCCATACTTCTGGGAGTAATTCCAGAATTTTGGGAATAATGCCAGACTTTTTGGAGTAATGTAAGACTTCTGTGAGTAATGCCAGACTCTTGGGAGTAATGCGAGATTTCAGTGAGCAATACCAGACTTCTGTTTTTAATGCCAGACTTCTGTTTGTAATGCCAGACTTCTGTGAGTAATTCCAGACTTCTGTGAGAAATACTAGATGGCGAATAGTTTTAACTCAAAAAATTAAAAATGTCAAAGTCTGTCGCAATACGAACGATGAAGTGAAGCGCCCTTGTCAACAAAAACTCATCAAAACTAGATCTGTCCGGATCATTTGTCTACAGTAATGTCAACTTAAAAGGAAAGACAACTTTTTTAAAAGACATTTTCTAGTTAATCTTAAATTTTACATCTTATGAT
This sequence comes from Omphiscola glabra, assembly GCA_964017045.1. Taxonomy (NCBI): domain Eukaryota; kingdom Metazoa; phylum Mollusca; class Gastropoda; family Lymnaeidae; genus Omphiscola; species Omphiscola glabra. The sequence goes on from OZ024798.1 coordinate 39,029,891, forward strand.
GCTTCAAATTACATTTCAACATGAAGTCATTCAAAACTTACTTTTTTTAAAGTCAAGCGTACACACTTGTGTACATTAATTATCCTTTACTTATTAGATGGTAAAAATGTGCTTTTCAATTATGATTATTAAGTATTAGCCATTCGTGTGTCATTTGTTTGAGGGGTTGATATCTTGAAACCAAAAGAAGAAATTTAAAAAAGAAACGTATTTGAGAAAAATATTCCAAAAGAAAAACTCTAGAATCTGAACTTTAATTTAAAAAACACCTACAAATATTGTTTTTGGTATCAATACTTTATACAATGTAATATTAAGCAATGGGGATGAGGCTGAAAATTTTTCAAAAATGTATACAAGTAACGCACTTTATAAGAATCCAATTTTATGCTTTCCCCCAAACCCCCACCCCCTTTTTTTTTGCATTTTCCAAGGCCCGAAACCGCACATTTTTCACACCCTTGAACTTTATTAATATTGTAATGTCCCACTCACTTTTACACCGAGATTTATTACAACTATTCCTGTGAAATAATAATAAAATATTACACACCAAACGCAATAGCGATATTTTCAAGAAACATCGGGAATTTTATTTTGGGAAATCGGTGGCATCTGGTAGCATTAATACTGAATTTTGGTGGTTGTAGGTGTGTGTGTGTGGGGGGGAGGGGTTGGCGTTTGGGGCTGAAAATGTCAAAGAATGTGTTGTCATCGGCTACAAGTCTATACGCCAAGTTTCAGCTTGATAGGATTAGGGGAAGTGCGTCATTTAGCCGTCCGAAAATTTTTGCCCTAAACACACGAAAAAAAGGCGAAGTTAATATCGGGCAGCGGTTCTCACCTTTTGGGTGACGACCCCTTTGGGGATCGAACGACCCTTTCCCAGGGGTCGCCTAAGACCTTTGGAAAACACATACTCTACAGTTATGAAGAGAGCAACGAAAATAATTTTATGATTGGGGGTCGCCACAACTTGAGGTACTGTATTAAAGGTTCGCGGCGTTGGGAAGGCTGAGAACCACTGATATAGGGGATTTAAAATGTATTTCTATACAGGAACTATTAATATAGATCTGCTAAGCTTTTATTCTATAGTTGTAACCAAGACACTCCTTCATTTATCAAATCGTTCATTTCTCCCTTTCTCCTTGTCCCCTTCCCTAGTGCCCTTCCTCATTTATACCCCCTCCCTCCCATACCTACTTTTACTTTCTCATTATTTCCTTATCTCCTTCTTTCCATCTCTCCTTCTTTCCATCTCTCCTTCTTTCCATCTCTCCTTCTTTCCATCTCTCCTTCTCCTCCGCTGGTCTTCCTTTAATATCCCCTTCTCCCCTGCCGTCCTTCCCTCCTCGCCCCCTTCGCCTCATTTCCTACCACCCATTCTCAACATCCTTTTATTCAAACGTCCTATTAGCATGTAGATGAATGCTACAGGCAACATGTTATCGACCTGTAACTGTCCCTGTGGGCATATACTATTCCGGTCCAATACATTAGTCGCTTACAATTTGATCTCAGAGCATCGGAGCCGTCGCTGTACGGACTCACACATAATTTGATGACGATTGCGGCATCCCAAATCTAAAACCGGTTTGCTATCCGGCACACGCAAATCGATTGGGTTGACCGATGCTATAATAGCTCTTGGCGATAAGGGAGGCTACATCATCAATTTTGTATAGATTGGCGCCCTTATTTAAAAAAATTAATAATTTTAAGTATTTTAATAATAATTATAACAAAATAGTAATAATAATAATAATAATAAAATATATATATAATACAGAGAATGTATCAAATTATTTTTGGAACTTAGCCAAATAGAGTTTTGAATGTGTCGAGATGATCGTTTTTAAAGTAGCGTTATTGGAAGTTCTTTAAAGTGAGCCAAGTCTTGACCAACATGACATGGGCGTGCGTGATGGATTTAGGCTTATACATCTTTGTTGGCTTACATATGTTGTTGTTTTTTCTTTTTTTGGTCTTAGTATTATTTTTTTCAACATGGTCTTTTATGGGTTAGTGTCATGTCTGTTTGGACGAAATCTTTTTAATACATTATAGGCCAACGTAGCATACATGGTGAAAATGTAATACTAGCAGTAATATTCACAGTGATCACCACAGTAATAATCCTTAAAACTAAATGATATTTAAAAAGAAAAAAAAAGTAAAATAAATTAAACTAATGATAAGAGTATGAAATAAAGCTTCCATTTTCAAAACTAGATTTGGGAGTTTCCTTAGATTAAAAGACACAACAATTTAAAACGTTTGATAATCTGAATAACCAGCACATAAACCAAATCAGCAATTATGTAGCTTTTACCACGAGCCATTCTTTTATCTTTCACTATCACGTGACAACACCAGTAATCCCCCCACCCCCCCCCTTTTCCCCAGCTCACTGCCGTCTAGAATTCGTCCTTGTCATATGACTACAGTACGGGCAATCTTGATTGAATCTCATAGACCTGAGGGGGTTGTCGTAGACTGATGATGCTGGAGGGGGGCGCGCCTGATATTGACGTTCTGGTCAAGCGCATTGTCTGGCCTTGATTATATGGCGGGCGTTATTTCAAGTGTTCTTTTGTCTGAAAATACAGCCCTCATTCTGACAATACTGCCCTCATTCTGACAATACAGCCCTCACTCTGACAACACAGCCCTCATTCTGACAATACAGCCCTCATTCTGACAATACTGCCCTCATTCTGACAATACTGCCCTCATTCTGAAAATACAGCCCTCATTCTGACAATACAGCCCTCATTCTAACAATACTGCCCTCATTCTGACAATACAGCCCTCACTCTGACAATATAGCCCTCACTCTGACAATACAGTCCTCATTCTGACAATACTGCCCTCATTCTGACAATACTGCCCTCATTCTGACAATACAGCCCTCACTCTGACAATACTGCCCTCATTCTGACAATACAGCCCTCATTCTGACAATACAGCCCTCATTCTGACAATACAGCCCTCATTCTGACAATACTGCCCTCATTCTGACAATACAGCCCTCATTCTGACAATACTGCCCTCATTCTGACAATACAACCCTCACTCTGACAATACAGCCCTCATTCCGACAATACAGCCCTCATTCTGACAATACTGCCCTCATTCTGACAATACAGCCCTCATTCTGACAATACTGCCCTCATTCTGACAATACAGCCCTCATTCTGACAATACAGCCCTCATTCTGACAATACTGCCCTCATTCTGACAATACAACCCTCACTCTGACAATACAGTCCTCATTCTGACAATACAGCCCTCACTCTGACAATACAGCCCTCACTCTGACAATACAGTCCACATTCTGACAATACTGCCCTCATTCTGACAATACTGCCCTCATTCTGACAATACAGCCCTCACTCTGACAATACTGCCCTCATTCTGACAATACAGCCCTCATTCTGACAATACAGCCCTCATTCTGACAATACAGCCCTCATTCTGACAATACTGCCCTCATTCTGACAATACAGCCCTCATTCTGACAATACAGCCCTCATTCTGACAATACAGCCCTCATTCTGACAATACAGCCCTCATTCTGACAATACAGCCCTCATTCTGACAATACAGCCCTCATTCTGACAATACAGCCCTCATATCGATGCCAATCGACTTTGTTCTTTAATATATACAAATAATACATATATTTTCTTTTCAAGTTGAGTCCTGGTTGATAAATATGGTTTTGGGTTGGGGGGGGGGGGGGGGGGGTTGTGAGACTTGCATGGGGTAATGGTCCTTATGGGCTGTTATGAAGGTAATTCCATCTTTATCGTGGGCACATTCTCACTGCGATAAGAAAACAGTTTTTTTTTAGACATGCATCATTGATTTCGTTTTTACTGAGAGGCCAATATCTAAAAATTTTATAGAACTTGTAACAGGAAAAATAATGAAAAAAGCCCATTGCGGTTTAAATTCCTATGTTTCTAACATCCATTGGGAATATTCCATCCAGTCATTTCCCGATGTTTTCCAATGGTGACTCCTAACACCGGCCCTGCTTACACATGGACCAGTTTTTAGTTACATTTAAGCACCTTATACTATGGGTTTTCAGGATAGGGGGTGGTAGCACCCTGTGGGGGTGGGTTATCCCTAGTCGAGGGTCACTGAGATCGAGGGGTGTGTAAGATTATGTTGTAACTGAGTACGTGCACTAGCCAGGAAACATAATTATGTTGAGATGTTTCACAAGTTAAGTCAAGGCCACGAAATTGATTCTTTAAAAAAAAATAATTCAAAAATCAAAAATAGAAATAGACAAATGGAGTAAGCCTAATTTATACTTACACAAAACATTCTACTTTCTGTATATTACTAATAATTGCACTCAGCGGCGCAGCAACTTAGCCTAAATCAATTTACTCCAATACAAAGGACGTATTTTAGTGAGTAGATAAAATTTAAAAGTGTAGTTTTTTTTAGAGGAATTACCCAAAAACAAGAGATTATATTAGTTAGTGTTGCCAGGAGATAGTATTAGTTAGTGTTGTCAGGGGATAGTATTAGTTAGTGTTGCCAGGAGATAGTATTAGTTAGTGTTGTCAGGAGATTGTATTAGTTAGTGTTGTCAGGAGATAGTATTAGTTAGTGTTGTCAGGAGATAGTATTAGTTAGTGTTGTCAGGAGATTGTATTAGTTAGTGTTGTCAGGAGATTGTATTAGTTAGTGTTGTCAGCAGATTGTATTAGTTAGTGTTGTCAGGAGATAGTATTAGTTAGTGTTGTCAGGGGATAGTATTAGTTAGTGTTGTCAGGAGATAGTATTAGTTAGTGTTGTCAGGAGATAGTATTAGTTAGTGTTGTCAGGAGATAGTATTAGTTAGTGTTGTCAGGAGATTGTATTAGTTAGTGTTGTCAGGAGATTGTATTAGTTAGTGTTGTCAGGAGATAGTATTAGTTAGTGTTGTCAGGAGATAGTATTAGTTAGTGTTGTCAGGAGATAGTATTAGTTAGTGTTGTCAGGAGATAGTATTAGTTAGTGTTGTCAGGGGATAGTATTAGTTAGTGTTGTCAGGAGATAGTATTAGTTAGTGTTGTCAGGAGATAGTATTAGTTAGTGTTGTCAGGAGATAGTATTAGTTAGTGTTGTCAGGAGATAGTATTAGTTAGTGTTGTCAGGAGATAGTATTAGTTAGTGTTGTCAGGAGATTGTATTAGTTAGTGGTGTCAGGAGATAGTATTAGTTAGTGTTGTCAGGAGATAGTATTAGTTAGTGTTGTCAGGAGATAGTATTAGTTAGTGTTGTCAGGAAATAGTATTAGTTAGTGTTGTCAGGAGATAGTATTAGTTAGTGTTGTCAGGGGATAGTATTAGTTAGTGTTGTCAGGAGATAGTATTAGTTAGTGTTGTCAGGGGATAGTATTAGTTAGTGTTGTCAGGAGATAGTATTAGTTAGTGTTGTCAGGAAATAGTATTAGTTAGTGTTGTCAGGAGATAGTATTAGTTAGTGTTGTCAGGGGATAGTATTAGTGTTGTCAGGAGATAGTATTAGTTAGTGTTGTCACATTTTTTAACAGTGGGTTTAATGAAGAATACAAAACAACCCAAAATCTGTTGAAACTTTAATTATGTTATCTAGAGCGCTAGTGAACACTAGAGTTGTTTGTGTTCCTATAGCGGGATTACCTTGATCCAGGCGTCGGCAAAGTTTGTTGAGGAGACATTTTCATAAATGATATCTGCTCACCTGAAATGTTGGAGGAGCATGTCAAAAAAGAATAGGGCAAGATCGGGAGGGCCGCTCCACGCCCCTGGATTGGCGACCACGCTGCTTTAAGGGATGTTGGTTTAAAATATATGGAAGCATTTCCGAAATACAAGGAGCTATGTTCTGATGTACTCGTAGTGCACGGGGATTGCCCTAAATCCCTGCGGTCGCGTCCCCAATGAATTGACTTAAACAACAAAATGAACTCGTCAATGTCGGGTTCACTTCATCTGCTCGAATTCTCCAATACATAAAGGATAGGGCATTAATTATTCATCAAACTTGAGTATAGTGCACGCAGATCCCGTACGACGTTGAATAATCCGATTGGAACATCTCTTGACACAATCCTAGTGGAGAATCTCTTGGATCATCTCTTTAAAAATCTCTCGAAACCCGACAACTTTACATTTTTTTCCTAACATCAAGTTCCATGAACTGCAAAGAATTTTTAGCCTTTCTAAGAAAAGCGATATGTATCATTGACAAAACATGTTTTATGGGATTCTTTAGAATTTCTCGTATGAGGAAATGTTTTTTTGTTTGTTTTAGAATTGGAGAAGAAAGAATTTAACACATTGCAGTATCCTTATCCTATTTCCCTTTTTGATATTTAAATCCTGTAAAGTTTAATGATGTTAAATTTGTTAATTAAATTTCAACATTTTGCTAAGGAAGTTGTTGGTAAGTCTTAGTGTGATGCTGCCTAAGGTAGTAGTTAGCAAGTCTTAGTGTGGTACTGCCTACGGTCGTGGATGGCAAGTCTTAGTGTGGTACTGCCTAAGGTAGTGGATGGCAAGTCTTAGTGTGGTACTGCCAACTGTCATGGACGGCAAGTCTTAGTGTGGTACTGCCTACGATCGTGGACGGCAAGTTTTAGTGTGGTACTGCCTACGGTCGTGGACGGAAAGTCTTAGTGTGGTACTGCCTACGGTCGTGGACGGAAAGTCTTAGTGTGGCACTGCCTACGGTCGTGGGCGGAAAGTCTTAGTGTGGTACTGCCTACGGTTGCGACGGAAAGTCTTAGTGTGGTACTGCATAAGGTTTTGAATGGAAAGTCTCCTATGTGTGTCCTTCTTATAAAACAATTATGACATCCCGTGTAGGATGTAAAGGCCATGGACAAAGCAAAGCTTGCTGTCTTTAGCAACGGTGGCCGAACCGCGGCTCGCGAGCCGCATGCGGCTCTTCTGTATTCACATTGCGGCTCGCGAACAATTTATGAAATTAAAACTTTTCGTTTGAAATATATAATATCAAAAATAAATGAAAGTTTATGCGGTTAGAGTTAAAACAATTGAAATGTTTAAATCATTAAATTCGAATAAAAAGTAATTTTAAAAAATAAATCACAAAAGGAATTTTTCATTGCGAGTGGGGTCGTGACCCATAGTGCTTCAATGCGGCTCTCAATAATAGTTTTTATTTTAAAAGTGGCTCTCAGTTACTACAGGTCTGGCCACCCCTGGTACATAGGATATTGTCCAGGTAACATACATTAAATATTTATCGTGCAACATGCACAACTCTGACAAGGTTAGCATTAAAATGAACACGTTGCAATGGCTTAGATGTCCCGTTAACGAAGGGCTTTCATAAACAAATGATTGTCATTTTGCGTGCAGCATTTCAAACTGAGAATTTCTTTTTTCTCTTTTAAATAAATCTCCCGGGCACGCCTGGACGGCAATAAAATAAAATGACGCTATCATTCAAAGATAATCGGTTGCCATGACAACAGCTTGACACCACCCCCACCCCAAATCCTCTTCTTTGTGCTTAAAATTGAATTAATATCTGTTGACAATTCTGCGATATGAGTAGGGTCTTGTTGGGCCCCAGCCTAGGCGTCTCGAAATAATAATACCCCCCCCCCCCCAATCTTTTTAAACCTTTACGTCTATTGCCTATAATCTCGTCTTAAGATAATGATTTACGTCTTGTCAAAAGACGTTTAAAGTGGTATCAAATAACTACGTTTAACGTCAGAATGGTTCGGTAGCATGGTCTTCTAATTTGAAGGTCGCGTGTCCTGAGTGTCCGTCCTTTGTTTCAGGTGAGTAGCTGGCTCTCATTCTCGTGGTGTAGCATAACGCTTAGCAAGTGCGCTCAAAACTGAAACCTTTACTTGTTGGTTAAATTTCAGCACACCTTTGTCTTGCTCAAAACGGAAACCTTCACTTGTTGGTTAAATTTCAGCACACCTTTGTCTTGCTCAAAACTGAAACCTTTACTTGTTGGTTAAATTTCAGCACACCTTTGTCTTGCTCAAAACTGAAACCTTCACTTGTTGGTTAAATTTCAGCACACCTTTGTCTTGCTCAAAACTGAAACCTTTACTTGTTGGTTAAATTTCAGCACACCTTTGTCTTGCTCAAATCTGAAACCTTTACTTGTTGGTTAAATTTCAGCACACCTTTGTCTTGCTCAAAACTGAAACCTTTACTTGTTGGTTAAATTTCAGCACACCTTTGTCTTGCTCAAAACTGAAACCTTTACTTGTTGGTTAAATTTCAGCACACCTTTGTCTTGCTCAAAACTGAAACCTTCACTTGTTGGTTAAATTTCAGAACACCTTTGTCTTGCTCAAAACTGAAACCTTTACTTGTTGGTTAAATTTCAGCACACCTTTGTCTTGCTCAAAACTAAAACCTTTACTTGTTGGTTAAATTTTAGCACACCTTTGTCTTGCTCAAAACTGAAACCTTTACTTGTTGGTTAAATTTCAGCACACCTTTGTCTTGCTCAAAACTGAAACCTTCACTTGTTGTTTAAATTTCAGCACACCTTTGTCTTGCTCAAAACTGAAACCTTTACTTGTTGGTTAAATTTCAGCACACCTTTGTCTTGCTCAAAACTGAAACCTTTACTTGTTGGTTAAATTTCAGCACACCTTTGTCTTGCTCAAAACTGAAACCTTTACTTGTTGGTTAAATTTCAGCACACCTTTGTCTTGCTCAAAACTGAAACCTTTACTTGTTGGTTAAATTTCAGCACACCTTTGTCTTGCTCAAAACTGAAACCTTCACTTGTTGGTTAAATTTCAGCACACCTTTGTCTTGCTCAAAACTGAAACCTTTACTTGTTGGTTAAATTTCAGCACACCTTTGTCTTGCTCAAAACTGAAACCTTCACTTGTTGGTTAAATTTCAGCACACCTTTGTCTTGCTCAAAACTGAAACCTTTACTTGTTGGTTAAATTTCAGCACACCTTTGTCTTGCTCAAAACTGAAACCTTCACTTGTTGGTTAAATTTCAGCACACCTTTGTCTTGCTCAAAACTACAAAATGAAAGAATAGGTTTGTTGCGATATTGCTAGGTTTGTATTGATATATCTTGACCTACTTATGCCTTTTACCCCACCTGGGGCAGAGGACGTCTACAAGAATTTTCCATTCATCTCGGTCCTGTGATTTTCTTTCCAGTTGCTTCCATGTGTATCCCATACTTTGCATGTCTGCCTCTAGCTCGCGTCTCCATGTATTTTTTGGCCTTCCTCTCTTCCTTTTTCCCCCTTGGATTCCGTGTTAGGGTTTGTCTGGTGGTGTCATCTTTGGGCTGATACGCGTGTCTCCTTTCACCCTTCCATGTTTTCCTTATGGAATCTTCTTCAAAATGTTCTTGGTATGTCCTTTCCAGTATGTCTTTGTTGGTGATGATTTCTTGCCATTTCATGTTCAAGATCTAAGGCGTTTGCGAAGGTCTGTACTATGCTTAATCAACTCTAATTTAGTCGTTAAAACAATTGCGTTCAATCTGATGACTAAGCTGTAACACGGGTGCTGGCTGAATGAGTAATGATAGAAGTATGACTCTCTCTCCGCTCTTCTAAACACAAAACATCCTGTGTATGATCTGACCTATTATCAGGCCTCACAGCGTATGCAATGAACTCTAAACTAAGCATATTCAACAGGTTGTCAGCAATAAACAACAACAATATTATAGCAATAAGGGAAATAATGAAGTTAAATCTAGCTCCTCGTGGTTCAATAAAGCATTGGCGTAACTAGGCGCTGAGAAAGAAGACACTTGATCCCAGGGACACTCCGCTTTTATGAGAGCCATTTTTAACGGTCTCAAATTATATCCACGGCATAAAAAGTATTTAAAAAAGGTACGATTTCCAGGGCAAAAGAATACTATAAATAGCTGTTTTATGGTTGGTGGCCGATTATCGCCTGGATGTCACACCTTGTCTTGTCGTTAATATGAACATCAGCTCAACCTGAGATGCTACCGGCTGGGTCACAAGGAGTGTGCAGCTAGAGCATAGACAATGACATGAACGTATATTTACAACAGTTACAACGATTGATTTAATCGATTTGCTACACTTGCCAGAAAAATGGTTTGACGGGGTGAATGCAATTTCCAACATATCTGTGCATCGCCCCCAGGGGATTAGATACACGCCCTCAGCATTGATGTTGAATTGATGTTATCAATCTGTCCATGGATATAGATTCAAGAAAAGGTGTACTAGTTTGGGGGGGGGGGGGGAGTGATATTTCATCCATTTATAAAAAGTTATACATATGTTAAGTGTCACATTTTTTACTTAAATAATAGTGATTTATTGAAGTTTATCGGACTCCAATGATATTCTGGTAGCTCTGTAGTGTCCTCCCATGATATTCTGGTAGCTCTGTAGTGTCCTCCCATGATAGTCTGGTAGCTCTGTAGTGTCCTACCATGATATTCTGGTAGCTCTGTAGTGTCCTACCATGATATTCTGGTAGCTCTGTAGTGTCCTACCATGATATTCTGGTAGCTCTGTAGTGTCCTCCTTTGATAAGTAACTGTCCTCCCATGATAATATAGCAAGTTCGGTAGCCTCCCATCGTATATTTCTTAGAGACCCTGCCATTTGTATTGTTCAATTATAATACATTTAGCATGATAACTCGTTCAGACTGTAAAAGAAGAACAATTTCTCGTGCAGGTAAATATCACACATGCTTTTGGGGGGGGGGAGGGGGGGCATTGAGCATTGATGATTAGATTCTAGAACTCTTAAATGTCACATGCTAGTCTAAGGTTACCAGAAACTAATTGGTTTTTACCCACTCCACCGAAAGCTCAATCTGAATCACATGTAAATAATGTCGTATTCGTATTTAGTTACAGAAGAACGTTACAACACTAAACTAAACAATCCCTAAAGACAAAGTTTTTCGTAAAAAGCCATTATAAAATGTAATATCGAGCAATGTGGGTTGGGGGGGGGGGGTTCTAAAAATTTGACAAAATATGCATTCAAGTAACACACTTTATATGGATCGTAATTAGTGCCCCCCCCCCCCCCAGGCTCGCAACCGCATTTATTTTCACGCCCCTTAACTATATTAATATTCTAATAAACCCACCCGCTTTTACAGCGCAGATTTATTTCAAAAACTATTTTAAGAGAAACAAAAGAAAACATGACGCACTAAAAATCACTTGTGATAATTTGACTATTATAAGAATCTCGTTTAGTGCAGTTATCGGGAATTTTATTTCTTAAAATCAACGTCAACTAAATTTCGTTCCAGGAAAAACATATTTTTTGGGGGGGGGGGGGTTGGGTGTGGTGCTGAAAAATTTGAAATAATGTGTTGTCATCGGTAAGTTTCAGCTTGATAGGTTGATGGGAAGTGGGTCAATTAGCCGTTCGAGGATTTTTCTTGTCCGCCCTCCCCCACCCAAAGCAGCCAGCCAACCAGCCAACCAACCATTATATCACATTTATATCACATTTATATCACAATTAAATCACATTTATATCGCATTTATTTCACTTTTATATCACATTTATATCACTTTTATATCACATTTATATCACTTTTGTATCACATTTATATCACTTTTATATCACATTTATATCACTTTTATATCACGTTTATATCACATTTATATCACATTTATATCACTTTTATATCACGTTTATATCACATTTATATCACATTTAACTTTTTGCCAAGTACGCGACTTGTCTTCAATTCTCTTGCCAGCTTTAAAATATTAAATTCAGTGTTTGGGGAAAGGGGGTACTTTTTGACGTTTGCTTTCTTCATTGTGTTTGTATGCATTGTGTTTGTATGCATTGGGTTTGTATGCATTGGGTTTGTCTGCATTGTGTTTGTCTGCATTGTGTTTGTCTGCATCGTGTTTGTCTGCAGTGGGTCTTGCTACACTGTGTTTGTCTACATTCTGTTTGACACCATAGTGTTTGTCTACATTGTGTTTGTCTACATTATGTTGGTGCATATGCTGTGTTTGTCTACATTTGGTTTGTCTACATTGTGTTTGTCTACACTGTGTTTGTGTACATTGAGTTTGCCTGCATTGTGCTTGTCTGCAGTCCTTTTAGGAACTAAAGAAGCCGGAGGGCGGGAAAGAAGGGGGACAATTCGTTTGCTGCTTTCACGGGCCTCATTAGTTGGCCATTGACACGCGCTGAGCCGGAAGTAGCTTGCATAAATTGATGACCAAAACGAGGCGATCGATTGATTCCTGACACGGTCATTGTGTTTTACAGCCACATGAAAATGAGCGCCTCTTGGCCAGGGAAGTTTACACTTGAGAATTGTGGGATTTCCCGTATAACTACTTGTTTTTTGTACTAGTTGTATGTTGTACTAGCTGTATGTTGTACGTCTATCTGAAGGCATGACAACAGGTATGTTGTACTTCTACTTGAAGGTATGACAGTGTTGATTGAAACAATTCTTAACCAGATTTTTTCCCAAAGGTAAAGCACACTGGGCGCAAAATATTTATTTCTCAACTGTGAATTTACTCGCACACAACTGAATTGTTGTTGCTCTGTCACATCATTTTGTTGGTGATCTTTCATATCATCTAGTTTGTGATATTTCATACCATCTAGTGCTAAATTGTTAATCTTTTATATCATCTAGTGCTATATTGTTGAAATTTCGTATCATCCAGTGATAAATTGTACATTTTTCATATCATCTAGTGCAAAATTGTAGATCTTTCATATTATGTAGTGCTAAATTGCAGATCTTTCATATCATCTAGTTGGTGATCTTTCATATCATCTAGTGCTTACTTGTTGATATCTTATATCATCCATTGGTAACGTATTCGTTTTTTTATTTCATCTAGGGATAACGTGTATCATTATATCCTACATATGTCCTCATGGGGTTAATCGCCAGGCAATGTAAAGAATTTCAAACTTGAAAAGGTCCGTACAACGAATTTTGAAATCCCCCCCCCCCGGGTATTTGACCAGAACTCTAAGCATCGTGCAGCAGGGATGAGCCCCCCCCCCCCCTGACCATCTTCTTGTCCTATCCATCTTGCCTGCCAATGAGCATTTTAATTGTAAATTTGTCGTGATTTCTTTTCTTCAGATGTCCAGTTCCAAGCGTCAAAGTGAATTATTGTATGTCGTGAATTCCCTCCCCCCATCATTTATTACCACCCCTTCTGTCCCCATGAACTCTTATTTCTCACGGGCCTACTCGAGCTTCACCCCAGCCCATATAACAAACTATTACAACCCCTTCTGTCCCCATGAACTCTTATTTCTCACGGGCCTACTCGAGCTGCACCCCAGCCCATATAACAAACTATTAGCGCCCAAAGGTTCGTTGAATCTGACTGACCCAAGCTGACCTACTCTGTGTTAAGAGTCTATCCACCTACAAATGTATGCCCACAGAAAATTTTATTCGCATGAAGAACCCACTATTACATATACTATAAACTAACGTATCCACCATTTCAATAACGGTGGTGTCTCTGTAGATTCTACCCCCTCCCCCCACACACACACAAACACAAAAGCTATCCTTTATTTGATCTAACATTTTGTATCCTACTCAGCTCCAGAGTAGCCTTAATTACAACTCGATTTCGTCTGACCACCACACCCCCCCCCCCAACTCATTTTTTTTTCATCACTGTCTCGTACGCTCGTTAAGTCCGGTTTCCGGTAACTTTTCAGCGTCTTGTCCATTTCTTTAAGAAAATGCCATCTCGTCTCCATTACTAAGATATTTGATATTAATATTTACGTAGCAGAGAATAAAACCAGCAATTCTTTATCTCGCGGCAGATGCTTTCATTATAGGAAATAGATGGCCACCGGGGGGGGGGGGGGCATTGATTATATGTACAATGACATGGAAGATAACATTGATGTTGGTAGGTGTGTTAGGCCAGTTTATGAACACAGGAGCGACTAGATTGTTTGGACCTAGTGAGACCTTCTAGAGCAGTGGTTCTCAACCTTTCTAATGTTGCGACCCTTTAATACGATTCCTCATGTTGTGGCGACCCCCAACCACAAAATTATTTTCGTTGACACTTTATAACTGTAGAGTATATGTGTTTTCAGATGATCGTACGCGACCCCTGTGGTAGGGTCGTGTGACCCCAAAAGGGGTCGCGACCCACATGGTGAGAACCGCTGTTCTAGAGTATATGAACAGAAGACAAACACTTAATATGTAACATAAACATATTTAACATAGTCTCATTAATAAACGCCTCCATTTTTTTCTAAGAAATACAAGGGTTAAAGGTGGACACCGGAACCAAATTGTTCAATGTTCTTTCTTGAGATAGTGTTGACCATAGTGTTGACCATATCGTTGACCATAGTTTTGACCCTAGTGTTGACCATAGTGTTGACCATATCGTTGACCATAGTGTTGACCATAGTGTTGACCATAGTGTTGACCATAGGGTTGACCATAGTGTTGACCATATCGTTGACCATAGTGTTGACCATAGTGTTGACCATATCGTTGACCATAGTGTTGACCATAGTGTTGACCATAGTGTTGACCATATCGTTGACCATAGTTTTGACCATAATGTTGACCATAGTTTTGACCATATCGTTGACCATAGTGTTGACCATATTGTTGACCATAGTGTTGACCAAATTGTTGACCATATAGTTGACCCATATTGTTTACCATATTGTTTACCATAAAGCTGACCATGTTGTTGGCCGAAGTTGATCATATGGTAGACCATATAGTTAACCATAATTTTGAATATATTGTTTGCCATATTGTTGACCATATTGTCGACCATATAGTTGACCATATTGGTTACCTTATTAATGAAGGAAAAGAAATTACGAAGTGGCTATTCGTACCTGGGTACCAGAAGTGAGAGGTTGGGATTAAAAAGCTATTTAAAATATTATTGTTGGGTTTGTAAGACAAATTGAGGTATGAAATGAAATATAATTGAACGGACGATATGTTTGTAAACTTAATTCTTCTGTTTTACTAAAATAAACTACCACAAATGACATCCGAATAGCATTAGTCAAAATGGACTCGGACACGCAGCGCCGCCATTCGCACCCGGGTCCCATTAAGCAACAACTTCGGCAACAACGTAAGTAATAACGTCATTAACAACGTCCGTAACAACGTCAGTAACAACGTCAGCAACAACGTCAGTAACAACGTCAGCAACAACGTCAGTAACAACGTCAGTAACAACGTCCGTAACAACGTCAGTTAGAACGTCAGCTAGAACGTCAGTTAGAACGTAAGTAACAACGTCAGTTAGAACGTAAGTAACAACGTCAGTAACAACGTCAGGAAACCTAACACTTCCATTATTAGTTCTTTTACTATTGTACTTAGGTGGGGCATTGTTTAATACACACGGCTGCACTGTTCTTAACCATTCTGTTTAAACTGAAGCTATATCCAATGTATTTGCTTTGTGTGTTTCAGTTTCGCTAATTTATGAGACAAAAATGCCACCCAATGTTGATACAGCAAGACCTGCTTTAGACTTTGCTGTGTACAAAATATCCGTCCTGGAGCGTTCTTCATACGACATATTATACTATCGTGTGAATGCGATACCCCAACGGAAATGAAAATCGCCATTATGAACTTAAGATGACGTTTGTCAGAAAGACGACGTCGGGAGCTAATAATAGGACAATGCGTGTGGGGAGCTTGAATCGAAAGACAGGACAATAAGAGAAGAATGCTCCGCCTTAGAGCCTCCCTCAGCAGACGGGACCACATGAAGATCCGACAAGAAATACCAACTAGTTTTTGTTAAATAATTTTTTTTTTTGCCATTGTCATCGTTGAAAGCTATCACGTAAACGTAAGATATCCGGCGACACAAAAACCTAACCCTAACCGTAACACTAACAACATATTTATAGAATCCAAATTATAATTTAAATTAAAAAAAAAATAAATTGGAAAGACTTTGAAAGCGATCCCATGACACTATGGATATCCACCATGACAGATGTGTTTTGAAAAGGTCAACTCTGAAGGTGATATAGTCCCCCATCCACAGTAAAGACAGATACTTGACGCGCTCTAATTGAAATTTGGCCCAGCATCGACTTTCCAATCTCTTGTCTATCAGACTCGATTACTCTAGCTTAGAGAGTAATTGCTCGTGTCTCATCAGATTCGATTCCTCAAGCTTAGAAAGTAATAGCTGTTGTCGGGTACCGATTCCTGGCTGTTGATGGCAAAAGTCGGAGCTTCTCAACTTGTTTTTTAGTCTTTTATGTAAGATTCTTCCAATAAAACTTGAAAATAAAATTAAACATCACCTAGATTCTCTTCTTGGGGTGGTTACCATCGTATTTATGACCTCATTCATGTAGAATGAACATGTTCTTCTGTGATGGAGGAGCACATTAGCTTCGTTGGGTGAAACATACTTTAACACGATAATTAACTAAGACTAGGGGTACATTTTTTATTTAAAACCTTAAGCTACCCGTCCAGTACACAACAGAACTTTGGTTTATCCATCCACTGATACACAACACAGCAGCACTTTGGTTCCGCCGTCCACTGACACACAACACAGCAGCACGTTGGTTCAGCCGTCCACTGACAAACAACACAGCAGCACTTAATGTAAACCCACCCTCACCCCGTTTACAAACAACACAGCCTTTTGTCCTCTTAAACAGTGTTTCCCAACCTTCCTAATGCCGCGACCCTTAATACAGTTCCTCATGTTATGGTGACCCCCCAACCATACATTATTTTCGTTACTACTTCATAAATATTTGTTTTCCGATGGTCTTAGGCGACCACTGTGTAAGGGTCGTTCGACCCCTAAAGGAAGCGCGACCTACAGGTTAAAACCCGTTGCTCTTAGATAACCTATGGTCTTGGCTCTCTACATTTTAGGCCTGCCTTTTTCCATCCATCGTGAGACAATTTGCTAGTAATTCCAATGCCAGATCTTTCAGTGTAGTCCGAAAATAGTTAAATAATAGGTGTAGTCAATTATGTTGGGTTTTTTATTAGTGAAGGGAGAGAGAGAGAGAGAGAGAGAGAGAGAGAGAGATGGAGACATAAGCGGAGGAAGGGAGTAAATCAGATATAGGGGTCTAGCTCTAGTAGCAAGATTCGGAGTTCTCCAGATTCAGATGGTCATGTCTTTTGTCACTGGAGCTATAGAACTTTGTCAATGGAGCTATATGACTTTGTCAATGGAAATATTGTCTCGGATAACTCCCCTTTTCTAGTTTCAAATTACATCCACTATAAACAAAAGTGTTTTTCTTGCGTGTACGGTGTATACGATAATTATCTTCCAATATAAATAAAAGCAGGTGGGTGCTGGACATGACGCTCTAACCGCGTATTGATGTTTCATGCCCCCCCCCCCCCCACACTCGATGCTGTAAAATCTGATTATGAGACCGCGGTGTTAGTGTTTCCATTACCGGGATAAACCATTACCCCGGAGATTCTGTTTGGAGAGTATTGCTGATCACTTATCTTATATTGGTGTGGTGGATTGTGGGTGGGAGGGGGGATAATGGATGGGAAAAGAATAGACGGGAATGAAAAAATAATTAATCTTCCATTCACTTTTGAATGCAACAACTTTGGCTGTATCTCTCAAATAGCTGCCCTATTTTCGTATTAGACATGAAGTTTTTTAAAGTTCCTCATCCTTCTGCTTTAACGTAGCAGTTTTTAAAAAAATCATAAATGCCTTGTTTTATCTTACATGTTGAATCTCAAAGTTCAAGCAGACCGCGAAATTGAAAATCCTGACGGAAAAATGTTGCCTTTTTAAAAATGTCTTTAACCAAACGGAAGTGGGGGCATTAAGATTTAGTTGCTTTTGTGCGGTGGCATAGGACGTGGGGACGTAGGCAGAGGGGACAAAGGGAGTAGGATATGGAGGTCCGATAATTTTATGGCCAAATGCATAGTTTGTACGTGGAAGGGGGCGCGTAAAAATCTTTAGTTCGACCTGGGCGGCAGTAACCCAAACTACTCTATTGCTTAGGCGGCGTAGGGCAGAAACGTTGTACAACATCAATGTGCTTCAGTGTTCCACCAAATGCCACCGGTGTGCTCCAATATTCCACCAAATTTTACTGCTGTGCTCCAATATTCCACCAAATGCCACCGGTGTGCTCCAATATTCCACCAAATGCCATCGGTGTGTGCTCCAATATTCCACCAAATGCCACCGGTGCGCTCCAATATTCCACCAAATGCCATTGGTGTGCTCCAAAATTCCACCAAATGCCACTGGTGCGCTCCAATATTCCACCAAATGTTACCGGTGTGCTCCAATATTCCACCAAATGCCATTCTCCACTCTAGTAAAGACCGAATTTGACAACTCAAAAGTGTTTGTAGCAGACAGCACACGGTCGTCTGCTCGTGTCAGCATCGTGACTTGCCAGGATTAGCGCCCTTGGTGAGAGTGTCGCGGTTTTTAACGATGAGCTTAATGTCTAGTGGCGCCCTCTACGGTGACGGTAATTGTTGACAGTAAACAAAATAGTGGCGCCCTCTACGGTGACGGTAATTGTTGACAGTAAACAAAATAGGGGTGCCCTCTACAGTGACGGTAATTGTTGACAGTAAACAAAATAGATGAACGCCTCTACGGTGACGGTAATTGTTGACAGTAAACAAAATAGCAATGTACGTGCCTTGCCATGGGCTGGCAATTATACTGGTTTTATTTTGAACACAAAAAAAGTCTTCTCAATTCAACCACTTGTATTTACAATAATCTTTTTACTGTGATATTGACAAAGTAATAAGTTTATCCAGATCGGATGTTTAATGTTATATTTTTATTTACATAAGGTAATAAGTTAAGAAAAAGAGATATTTTAAATCGATAAATATATCAGTAAAATAGGATTGTATCCCCTTCCAGAAAGCTCTCACTCACCTATGACACCACAATAAGGTTTATTATTTTATGGCGTATATCTATTTATAGAACATCCGGGCGTAAAGCTTGGCCACTCTCATTAAAATATTAATAAAACCTCTTGGTATTCTGATCAGCCTAGCTCTCAACAACTGTTTGGTACTTCTACGTTAATGTGAGCAAGCATGGTGGGTCTTACCTTAGATGAAAACGTGCTTGCAAATGTATTTAGCAAATGATTTTTTTTTAAAAATTGTTACTGCTATAGACATGCGGAAATGCATTATTAGAAGTTATGTTTTACGGAAAAATTGCGATGTGACGGTCTTATACATGACAAGCCGTATTCCATCATCTTTCTTAGCATTATATTATACTGTAGCACAGTCAATAAACTAATAATTCAGCTTATATAGACGTGTGGTTATTCTTTTCTTGCACAAGATTGAATTGTTTCAAAACTCGACCTGCTATATTGATTAAAAATGGTGAAAAGTAATGTTGTACTTAATCAGGATTAAATGGTTTGCGAGCGGTTTGATCACGTGTTAAATCACGCATGATTGGCCCGTGATCACAAAGTGCACGCGTAAAAGCCGAACTAATAAAACAGACATGTCTCATTTTCATTCATGTTAAGTGGTTGCGATATGGATTTGTTCATTGTGATCGATGTTGGCATGTGTACAAAACAACAACTTTGGTTTCTCCAACTCATCGACACCATTAAATTCTCTTGAAAGATTGACTTCTCTATCAGCCGAACTCTTGCTCTCCTATGTCATTTGACTTCGCTACCAGCAGAACTCCATTTTCCATTACACAATTTTTTTATTACACCCTTTTTATTGCACCTTTTTATTGCACCTTTTATTCTATTGCGTGATTTTTTATTACACAATTTTTTTATTGCACCTTTTTATTGCACCTTTTTATTGTACCTTTTTATTGCACCTTTTTATTGTACCTTTTTATTGCACCTTTTTATTGCACCTTTTATTCTATTGCGTGATTTTTTATTACACAATTTTTCAGTGCACCGTTTTAACATTACAACATTTTTCCATTGCACAATTTTCTATTGTACCATTTCCAATATGTTCATAATACTAAAGGAAAACATATTTTTTATTCTGTATGCGTTATTCCCTTAAGATGTAGGCGGGAAATAATGGGAAACATATTTAAAAAAAAAAAAAAAAAAGAAGAGATACAATATTTACACCATGTTTTTTTTTTTTAGAATTTCCAGAACCTATTTTATTTTGTATAGATCTTTACCTTTTTTTAAAATTTCAAAGCGAGTAAAACACATTTCCCTCGTACCCTAACCCCCCAAAACCACTGAATCCACCAATATTTCCACCCATCGTGTGGTCTGTGGGATATCCTATCTGGCCGGCAATTACCCCTGCTGCGTTCTATTAGCAGATGTTGGTTTCCCATGTTTGGATCTCAAAAGATCTAGGGACGCCTTGTTGTGGCCTGCTCCGAATTAAGGAGTCGATATCGTGTTCGGATGAAGCTCGATCCTTTTGGAAAATGTTGCAGACGACATATCGATTTAGAGGTCAGTTTCGTTTTTGGATTCAACAGTCAGAAATGTCGTTTCTGATATAGAATGTGGCCAGTCCTGGGAAATGATGAGATGGGTGTAGAGATAATGAGGCTGCTTACACAATCTTAGATTAACCCCCCCCCCCCCCATTCTCTCACTCTCCTCAACCCAAAATGTCTCTGCCTCTATTTGTCGGTTTATATGTAATAGTAGATCAATATTTAAGGGTAGTTTTGGGTCCAGATAGATAAAGATATCGGATTTTCTCAGCCTTGTGTGTTTTTTGGAAGTGTAAGTTTTTTATATTGCTTTACTGTTGAATATGCCCAGGTTTTTGATAGTGCTCAAGTCTTTAACAGCACACATAAGTTCGAAAGTGCCCAAATGTATGATAGTGCCTGGATGTTTGATAGTGCCTGAATGTTTGATAGCGCCCAAAATGTTTGCCAGTGCCCAAATGTTTGATAGTGCCCAAATGTTTGATAGCGCCCAAATGATTGATATTACCCATGTGTTTGATAGCACTCAAGAGTTTATTAGTACCCAAGTGTTTGATGAATCCCAAATGTTTGATAGCGCCCCGGTGTTTGAGGCGCCCAAAATGTTTGATAGCGCCTAAGACTAAAGGACTGTAGGAAGCAAGTAATTTTCCTTGATCTAAATCAATTGCTTCAGTAGTAAATAATTCTTTAGTATGTCACTTGCTGCCTCTATCAAACTTACAAGACTTACTTTGTAACACACACTTACAAGACATAATTTGTAACACACACTTACAAGACATAATTTGTATTACACACTTACAAGACATAATTTGTAACACACACTTACAAGACATAATTTGTATTACACACTTACAAGACATAATTTGTATTACACACTTACAAGACATAATTTGTAACACACACTTACAAGACATAATTTGTATTACACACTTACAAGACATAATTTGTATTACACACTTACAAGACATAATTTGTAACACACACTTACAAGACATAATTTGTATTACACACTTACAAGACATAATTTGTAACACACACTTAAAAGACAAAATTTGTAACACACACTTACAAGACATAATTTGTAACACACACTTACAAGACATAATTTGTAACACACGTACAGTTTGGATTTGTAACGGCAATACCGAATAAGGCCAAGACATATCGATTGGACATATAGAATGACAAATTCAAACAAATACTATACACGCTTTCGCATCAAACAATTGCATCAAACAATTAATTACTGTAAACCCAATATTTAAATCGGTTTATACTTGTTATTTTAATCATAATATTAAAAGAAAAGTTTGTGCACATACTATTTCCATTGCAATGTATACAAAGGATTGGTGTGTTTTTGCCTTTCTATGTTTGTGACGCCTATTTAACCATTTGGTTTCTGTACTTCTGTGTTGTGAGGCAAATGTTCTATTAATCACTGCATTAGGGACCAACGTTGTTGCCCTTTAATTATGAACGAAACCTGTCAAGTAATGATGGGTTGCCAGGTAGCGTTAAATCGATTTGTTGTAAGCTTGATGGTAATGTTGGGCTGCCAAGTAGCGTTGAATTGATTTGTTGTAAGCTTGATGGTAATGTTGGGTTGCCAAGTAGCGTTGAATCGATTTTTTGTAAGCTTGATGGTACTGTTGGGCTCATGATGTTGTCTCCTGCCCAGTCTGGTGAACGTAAAACAAATGTATTTCTTAGTAAGGTATCTCCTGCACTTTTCTGTAATACTCATTTTCTTCCAAACAAAATTATTGTAAAAAAAAATTCTTACTATGGTTTCTCATCGTATGAGAGTTAGCGAAACAAAAATACTTTTTTAAAATACTTTATATCAACTTCGCTTGTTTCGTGATTGGCTGGCTGGCTGGGTGATGCACTGGTAAAATCTTCGGTCGGTTAATTGACCTACTTTCCGTCAACCTATCGAACTAAAACTTGGCACATAGACTCGTTGCCGACGACAACACATTCTAACAAATTTTCATTAAGTACGTTACTTGTATGCATATCAAATTTTCATCCCGACCCCTCATTGCTCAATATTACGTTCTATAAAGGATTCATGCGTAAACCTTTGCTTTAAGGGTTGCTTAATTTTTCCCTTTCGATCGTTTAATCGGCCGCACTTTGTAAACACATATGTTTTGACTCGTCGCTATTTTGTTGTGTCTATTTCTTTGTTGTTTCGAAATAATTTAGCAATCATCTGCTCATTTTAAAAGTTAAATATTGAAATATTTTTTTTGTCCATTGTGTTACCTATTGTGATTTTGAATTTAAAAGCAAGCGGCAGGACAGGAAAAAAGTTTGAATGTCATTTAACTTTATCCAGTGATGTAGGAGGGGGTATGAAGAGGGTGGGTCAGCCCGGGTGGCAATTATATTTTCTCTACGGAGGGGTAGCCTTTTTGGCCAACTGTGGATTTTCTTCGTGGAAAGGGGTGACAAAAAGCTTGGTCCGCCCCGGTCGGCACTAACACTAGCTACGCCCCTGATTCGATCATTCATTATGCTTTGTCTCAGTGCAAAAACAGCTAACAACATTTGAACTTTGTTGTATTATAAAACATTGGCAAGTTGGCGTATTTCAGTGACCTTCCGACCTTGAAAATAAAATAAAATTACACCAAAAATAGATTTTACCATTCTCTCTTTAAGCAAGACCCTAAGGTAGTCATTCATTTTTTAAGGACTTTTGTACTCCCAGTACAAAGTAGAGTGTAACATTTCAATCACAAAATTCAAAGGAGGAACCAATAAATGAATTTTTTCGGCTTCAAAGGCAGATTCTAGTATTTAAGTTCCTAACTAAACAGGTATCGCCAGTTTTTATTTGACAGATTCTTTTTTAAAATTAGCTTCTATCTTTGGTAATAGCATGACGAAATTCGAAAATTTGTTTGTATTAGATATCGGTAATTTGCGTCAAACAAATGCTTGTTGGGCTCTTTAAAACAAAATTTTCTTCATAGTTGTCTTAACAGTAATCTTCAATTTTGAGAACAGACTCTGTCCACTTCATGTTATCGACTCCGAGGATTAAGGTGACAAGCCTGACATAGAATGTCCCACGGCCGTCTGTAAAGGTTAACTGTGAAGCTTAGCTCCAACAATCTGTCACAGGTCCCCAGGCTTTTCAACTTACACCTCACCCCATCCCTGGCAAATGTCAAGTGAGAAAACAATCACCGAACTTGTTTTGTCCTTTAATCGAGCCCTAACACTTTAATGAGGGGGGGGGGGCTAATACTTGAATGATGGTGGAGCCCTAATGCTTGAATGATGGTGAGGAACAGGCTTGCACTAACAGATGGTGAGGAACAGGCTGGCACTAACAGATGGTGAGGAACAGGCTTGCACTAACAGATGGTGAGGCACAGGCTGGCACTATCAGATGGTGAGGCACAGGCTGGCACTATCAGATGGTGAAGAACAGGCTGGCACTAACAGATGGTGAAGAACAGGCTGGCACTAACAGATGGTGAGGAACAGGCTGGCACTAACAGATGGTGAAGAACAGGCTGGCACTATCAGATGGTGAAGAACAGGCTGGCACTAACAGATGGTGAGGAACAGGCTTGCACTAACAGATGGTGAGGAACAGGCTGGCACTAACAGATGGTGAGGCACAGGCTGGCACTATCAGATGGTGAAGAACAGGCTGGCACTAACAGATGGTGAGGAACAGGTTGGCACTATCAGATGGTGAAGAACAGGCTGGCACTAACAGATGGTGAGGAACAGGCTGGCACTAACAGATGGTGAAGAACAGGCTGGCACTAACAGATGGTGAGGCACAGGCTGGCACTATCAGATGGTGAGGCACAGGCTGGCACTATCAGATGGTGAAGAACAGGCTGGCACTAACAGATGGTGAGGAACAGGCTTGCACTAACAGATGGTGAGGAACAGGCTGGCACTAACAGATGGTGAGGCACAGGCTGGCACTATCAGATGGTGAAGAACAGGCTGGCACTAACAGATGGTGAGGAACAGGTTGGCACTATCAGATGGTGAAGAACAGGATGGCACTATCAGATGGTGAAGAACAGGCTGGCACTAACAGATGGTGAGGAACAGGTGCTGGGTATCCATGGTAAATTGTCATGAGTTTAGATCCATGCTTAAATTGTCGTGAGTTTAGATCCATGGGTAAATTGTCGTGAGTTTAGATCCATCATGAGTTTAGATCCATTGGTAAATTGTCATTAGTTTAGATCCATGGGTAAATTGTCGTGAGTTTAGATACATGGTAAAATTGTCATGAGTTTATATCCATGGGTAAATTGTCGTGAGTTTAACTCCATGGTAAATTGTTATGAGTTTAGATCCATTTGTAAATTGTCGTAAGTTTAGATCCATGGGTAAATTGTCGTGAGTTTAGATCCATGGGTAAACTAACACCATTCCATCACTTGGGTTTTTTTTTATTGACATAGATGTGACCTTGTCATAAACGTGAATGTTACAATGATTTTTTAGACCAGTGATTCCCAAAAATATGAAGTGCGCTTACAGTGGAGCTATCCTTGTGATAAAATCGCAGCGGGTCCCTCAAATATCACACAGACTCAAATTTCAACTCTGTTGACATAGCGTTCGATGACGTCGTGACCTCGCATAATTTTGAATGCAATATCCTTTCCAGGTTATTAGCGGAAATAGAAAATGGGATTCACTGTGCAACCTGTATTTGATAGACCTCTCGTTTTTTAATATTACGTTCTAAATCAGCGGTTCTCAACCTAGGGGTAGCGACCCCTTTGTGGGTGGAACCATCCTTACATAGGGGTCGCCTAAGACCATCGGAAAACACATATTTATGAAGTAGCAACAAACATAATTTTTGTTTGGGGATCACCACAACACGAGGAACTGTATTAAAGGGTCGCGACATTAGAAAGGTTGAGAACCATTGCTCTAAATAATCTCATGTCCTATAAAGTGCGAAATGTGCAAACATCCATATTTTTCCTTTTGGAATTTTTCAATACCAGACAATGACACAATCGTTTTAAAAATAAATACTCGGCATATGTGTTTTTGTATATAGCCTTCTTTAGCAATACATATTCATACAACAGCTGCTGTTCCCATTATAAAATTGTGAAAAACACAAGGGTTGTTCTATTGCTTTTGTGTAACTTCTTTCAATAGTTTTGTATAACAGCGCACCATTAAATGTACATTTGGCTGCTTTGGGGAGGGCATACAAAACTTTAGCACGACGGCCCGCTGTCGCCATTTCCTATTGATATCATTTTATACTTTTTACCTTGTTTAAATAATTATATCCCCAGATTCGTCAGTAAAATCTTCAGTTAAACGCTATCCCAAAACAAATTTAGCGTACTGAACTCTCGCTGAGGTCGTCAACACATAAATAACGTATAAAATTCAGTTAATTCTAATGTGATTATGGTTGCCACGTTACGCTGATTGTCACGTGAGGCTGCATCTGGTGGATACTCTGACCTAGCCCATATCTGTGCAGAATTTATTTTATTTTTTAGTCCTCTCTGCTTTTTACACATTGAGAATTTTACAACTAGATCAAACCTGACCTCTGAGTCTGACCTCTGAGTCTGGCCCCTAAGTGAGCAATTTGACATCGGGTTGTTGTATGAGTCGTCATAAAGAGGAATAGTGCAGGAATTGTTTACACAAAGCCTTTTCCTCCTTTGCAGATCATGAACAATTGAGAACGCTTGCTTAAAATATCAATTCTTAAACTCCATTATTCTGAAAGTCCACGAAACTAGAGCATGACAAAGGGAAGGACACACGAGACGGGTAAATCTCTTTTACCAATTTACATGTTCAACAGCCTATAAAAACTCCATGACAGTTTCGCACCGATGGTGTCCCCCCCTCCCCCCTCCTCAGTGTTTGTTTTAGAAGACCCACGGAGAGACACTGATAAATTTAATGGCGCAACGAGCCGCAAGAGACACTGACACATTTAATGGCACGAGTAAATGCACTGTCAAGCCTACGGGGGGACCTGGCAAATATTAGCGGTGAGCTTGACAAATACCGCCGCCCCCTGTAGATCAACATATCAGTCTTCAATTGCTTTATAATTGTCTCAAAACTGGCGCCTGTTCGGCTCGTGGGCAATGTCGATGAAGAAATGTCTTGAACAACATGAGAGAAAGAGAATAACACGTGAAATCCAATTGTCGTTAAATAGATCTGTTTTTTGTGGAAACTCTCAGATTATAACAAGTTGGTTTTGCAGTGTACTTTAAATACTGATTTAAACAGTAATTCTTTTTCTATGATGTTTTTGTTTATCGTACATCGATACGTTTTTGTTTTCCAATGAACGATGCGATGACCAACGTCATCTGACCAATCTAATTATAGCCATGAAAATATATATCTCTTTTTCTAAACAAGACGATGAAGGAATTTATTTTTGTTTTCTAGAAGTTCTGAAGCCTATTTTGATTAGTCGTTAAAATTTAAAAAAAAAGACTATTTAAAAAAAACAAACAACCAACCTTCAACACAATAGCACGAATCAAAACAAAGAAAGTCAATACATTGAAATGAGAGTGATGTAAGTCGCCCAGTAAAATTGTTTATTGTAATACAACAAAGTTTTGAAATAGTTTTTTTTTTTTTTTTTTTATAAATTAGGGAATATCTGAATAAGTTTTCGCGGGGGGGGGGGGGGGGTGAACGATTGTCAGCTGTGATTCAAAAGATGATGTTTCGGTGGTATAAGTTGTGATGACCTGCCAGTGACCTCATTTGACGTCCAGCAAAAAATAAACTTGATTTATACCCACACTCCCTGGGAGTGGGGCTACAATAACAGCCAGCAGTCATTTCCCGTCCGAGAGGCGGACAGAGAGATTATTTGTTCAATGTCGCCGTCGTGCCGCGAGCACATATTTTCTGTGAGTTGGATGGGGGAATAACCTCTGACCTCAAGTACACTCCATTCATCGGTTAATGGATCAGAAGTCTACTCCGACGTTAATAACAAAATGGTGGCTCTATATCTACAGGCAACGAGGGAGAACAGCAGCTGGAAAAAGAATGGTAGAGTTTATTGAACCGCTTTCCATTTGATATCTTAACTACAAACTTAAGATCATGGGTACTCACAAAAGCACGCGCAAGTTCTTTGGTGTTTCGATATTTATTGGAAACAACTTAGTTTAGTTTCTCAACAACTTAATTAAAGGTCTAGTTTCTCCACAAGTTAGTTAGTTTCTCCACAACTTAGTTAAGGTATTGTTTCTTCACAACTTAAGGTCTAGTTTCTCCACATCTTTATTTTAGGTCTGGTTTCTCCGCAACTTAATTAAGGTCTAGTTTCTCCGCAACTTAATTAAGGTCTAGTTTCTCCGCAACTTAGTTACGGTCTTGTTTCTTCACAACTTAAGGTATAGTTTTTGCACATCATTATTAAGGTCTCATTTCTCCACAACGTAATTAATTTCTAGTTTCCCCTCAACTTAATTAAAGTCTAATTTTTCCACAAAGTAATTTAAATCTAGTTTTTTACCCAATGGCCTAATTTCCCAGAAAGCGGAACGACAACAAACAAACAAGCCACCATTTTGTCCAAACATTACCAAACCTACTTTGACTCTCGCTGACTCACTTCCGTTCTTCTCTCTACTCATCTATTCAGCCCTAAATATAGATAGTGATCCTCTGGTCTATCAGTGTGCTGCTTCATCTCTTCTCTCTACTCATCGATTCAGCCCTAAATATAGATAGTGATCCTCTGGTCTATCAGTATGCTGCTTCATCTCTTCTCTCTACTCATCTATTCAGCCCTAAATATAGATAGTGATCCTCTGGTCTATCAGTGTGCTGCTTCATCTCTTCTCTCTACTCATCTATTCAGCCCTAAATATAGATAGTGATCCTCTGTTCTATCAGTGTGCTGCTTCATCTCTTCTCCCCACTCATCGATTCAGCCATTATTACAGTTTGTGATCCTCTGGCTTATCACAGTTCTTTGGCCTCCTTTATTTGAGCCATACAATTATTGTATGTGCTTTTAAGGCACAAAAGGCGCCCTCCCCATCTTGTATGCTCTGTAAGGGAGCTCTCGACCAACGTGACCCGCCTGACCCAAATGACATTATTTGTATTCACATTTTTCTGTCTCCATTTCAAATTACTAATTGATAAATTTAAATGTCTAGTAAACAAAGACCCGAAAAGATATAGAACAGCTTAAACATTCAACTAATATTTTACTTCACCTAGCAATGTTGGTTTTGACTCCAATCAACAAGAGAATACTGCCAAGAGTCCTATGGACGACGCTTACATTACATCCGGGAAATCAATATTATTTAATAGCACTTCATCTTCTCGTCTAGATCCTGGTTTACATACTGCGTAAACCGCTTATCGAAAAAGCCACTTCCGCTGATGAGGTAACCACTAGCAAAAAGCCCAGTTGTAAGTAGCCTCCCCTCAGAGCGTTCTAATCGTTTGTTTTAGTTCCAGGGCCGTCCCCCGGGGCTCTAGTCGGCATGTCCGTCCCATAAATGGCATGTCGACAAAGAGGCGTTTGCCACGAACCCCCTGAAACGTTACCCGGGGTACATGATCACCGTGTAGGGGACCTGCGTCGAAAGGCAAAGGTAACGCACGGAAACTGCGTTAGAAAGAGCACGGCTGCATGATTTCCTACCAAATGCAGTCGAAAATAACGTAGAAACAGGTCGGGATATGATTACAGTTGCCGCATGGATATGAGGCGAAGGAGTGTGGCGACCCTAGCCGATGATTCCAAATATGCAGTCTTGAGGGTACTGCTCCTAGGCAACCTCTCTTTTTATCACTTCCCAGCTGCGGTGTGAATTAGTCAGCCGCAGAAAACCACGTAAACCCTATTAGAGGGCGTCTGTTAACACCTACGAGTCCCCCCGGGGTGGGAAGGGGGGGGGGCTTTAGAGACGTAAATTTTATCCACCCCAGCCCAAGGAAGTCCGGCCCGGTTGCTGTGTAAGCATCACCCCGGCTGGCCAGGCGTCCCTTCTCTGATGCGGCCTCACTCACATAGTCAATCGAGTGGAAGGGTGAGTGAGGCTGTCTCAGGGGCGGGGAGCCCTCGGCATGCCGCTTCGCGGCCTGACTGGAATAGAGACCACTGGGGGAGTGGTTGAATGCCAGTTGGGGGCGATGGAGGTGTGCTGGGGAAGACTTTATGAGCCTCGGCTCGATGGTCTGCTGATTTTCTTATGTGTGTGTGTGTATCCTATCTAAAAATGAAAGACAAGAAGAGAGTAACATTGGGCACAAGGCCCTGACATTTGCATTCTGTGTAATCATTATTAAACCGTAATACATTAATATTGTTTTACTTCCATAAATTTTGTGTTTCTCATTAATCAACTTTAAAGCTATATCCCAGTTCAATACTCGTATGATTAGTTAACATTGTACCAGAGCCGTTATCAAATAACTGTCACAGTCAATTGTTAGTTAAGTACCAGGCACAAACACTGCATATTAGGCCATCTAAAACGAATTAAGCCTCTATATGTTTTTATTATCTTCTCAGCGGCGCTGTAGGGTATGTGCCGCCTCTATGTGCCGCCCGCAGAGGGTCTATACCACCCGGGGTGGGTCAAGATGTGTACCGCTCCTTCCCTGAGAAATCCCCACTGCAGTTGGTCAAAAATGCCCCTCCTCAATATAAAGGAAAAATTATCGCTGCCTGTGCATATCCGTTCCTACGCCCCTGTCTCTAATTGATGCATCGTTGGTAGCTGATATTAAATTTATTTAAGATTTAGATTTTTTTCCCCTCAGACACAAAGAAGAAGTATAAAACATTCAACGAAAAATAAAGATGTATTGTTAAAGTCACTCTCATGGTAGTGTTAAGCCGCTGTACGGGATTTGCTAAAGCCAATGTCCTCATATTGCTAGACCCACTGTCCTGGTATCGCTAGAGCCACTGTCCTTGGTATCGCTAGAGCCACTGTCCTGGTATCACTAGAGCCACTGTGCTATGATGCCAAGTGAGGGGATTTTACTTAAACCTAGCCGCAATGAAGGCAGCTGAAATGTTAAGCAATTTTTATATGACGGCGATTTCTCTGTCCCGCCATGTCAAAGTCTCGTTGTCAAGGTCTGGTTGTCAAGGTCTGGTTTCAATGTGAACTTGAGATTTGCAGTTTTTTGTTGTTGTCATTATCACCGTGTGCAGGAAGCGGGTCCCATCGTGGAGAAAATACCACGACTTTGAAACTGGCTTTCTTCTTAAGTAAAATTTTTGTGTTATAAAACCTTTACTAGGTATCTGTTCAAACAGACCGGTTCTCCTGAAAAATGTGTGTGTCTGTTTGTGAGTCTCTTTCTCTGTCTTTCTGTCTCTCTCTGTGTGTGTGAGAGTTTAATCAATAGTACCAAATGGCATGACCACAAGAACGTCTATCATTGCTTGAGTAGTTATTAGTACATTTAGATTACGGTACTCGGCATGACTTACTGAGAACATCACGATCGCGACTCGAGTTTCCTTCGTGTGGGTTAAGCTATCGGCCTTGGAGGCTTTTGTATTGCTCGGCTACCGCCGGCCTCGAGTTAAGCTATCGGCCTGGAGGCTTTGTATTGCTTGGCTACCACCAGCCCCAAGACGTTTTCTGGAATAAAAGAGAGAAGCCAGCAATCCTTACAAGAGCTGGACGAGCCAGGTAACGAGGGCAGGACTGTCCTTTATGTAACAAACCTTATTTTGCCTTTTGAAACCCGGTCTGATGTTTCGAGTGATGAATAAAAAAGTCCCACAGGGAACGCCACGTTTTGACCCACAAATCGGTAGGCGTGTTTTAAGACAATGGAAGCAAGGGTGTGCTTGAGAAGAAGGGCGTGTGGTCAATACCCTAAGTTTAATATTGTTCTTGTAGGTCGTGGTCCCGATTACTACGAATGTCAAAGTCTTCCTGGGATTTTTTTTTTTCAGAATTTCATGATAGATGTCTCCATGTGGCAGTGACAGTTAGTTATCTCACTGTGGCAGTGACAGTTAGATATCTCCAATAGGCAGTGACAGATGTCTCAATTTCGCAGTGACAGTTAGATATCTCCATTTAACAGTGACAGTTAGATGTCGCCATCTTGGCAGTGAAAGTTAGATGTCGCCATCTTGGCAGTGAAAGTTAGATGTCTCCATCTTGGCAGTGAAAGTTAGATGGCTGTAACATATAAAGATTAAAGTAAATATTCAAGTCGTCTTTCAGAATAGATCGCTTTATGTAAAATATATCCACTTTTATCCTGTGAGTCATGTGATATATCTCCCTTTCAACAAACGTTCATGTAATATATCTCCCATTCAACTCACAGGTCATGTAATATTTATCCTTTCATCTAGCTGCGAATCGTGTTATAGATATCTCCTTTCAATCATAAGTCCTGAATAAATCTCCCCATTCAACCTACGAATCATGTAATATATCTCCCTTTTCACCACACGAAACGTGTAATATATCTCCCCCTTTTACCCCACGTGTCATGTAATATATCTCCCCTTTTATCCCACGAGTCATGGGTTAATATATCTCCCTTTTCACCCCACGTATCATGTACCGGTATTATATCTCCCCTTTTACCCCACGAAACATGTAATATATCTCCCTTTTCACCCCACGAGTAATGTAATATATCTCCTCATTCACCGATTTATTATTAAACATTATTACATAAAGATGATGTATGTAACGCCTAAATGAAATAATCAATGCAACACGCGTAGAACTATGTTACTCACGTCATTACATTTTCAACTCATTACTTTTCAACTGATTACCTTTTCAACTCATTACCATGTCAACTCATTACCTTTAAGATTCAAAACCAGATTATAAACGTCTCGAATTAAGGAATTCTTCAACACGTTAAAACGTTTTCATTTATTCATTTAGATATTCCAATGTGCGCAAACTATTAGGTTTCTTCTGGTTTGTTTGATTACAGTTCATGGTACAGAATATTCGCTTCATCTGTCTAAATCATGTCATGTAGCGATACAACTAAAACCAGTCACCACCATTAGGCCAGCCCAATCCCCCCCAACCCTTTCCCTACTACTATACGTTAGTTACGAGGCTATTTTGTCCCGCTGACCACCACTTAAAGTGCTTCTTGGAGCCCGGAGCCCACCATAACTCAGTGTCACTGGGACCTAGTCCCTGTTGTGCGTTTAGTGGCTAGTGGCAGCAGTGGTGACAGTTAGCCCGAGACGATGAGAAATAGTCACGTCTATTGGTAACGTAAGCGTGCCTTCAGTAGGACAATGTTAAATACAGACGATAGTAACAACAAGCGCTTAGACATACATACAATTACATTCATAGCTGTATGCATAAAACATACCTAAACATTGATATAGACAAGAAAAAACATTTTACCACAACAAAATACCTACGACCGTTTACATTTACATGTGAATTTTGTTCATCTAAACCAGTGGTTCTCAACCTTCCTAATGCCACGACCCTCTAATACAGTTCCACATGTTGTGGTGACCCCCCTCCCCTCACCATAACATTATTTTTGTTCCTACTTCATACTTATGTATTTTCTGATGGTCTTAGGCGATCCCTGTGTAAGGGTCGTTCAGCCCCCAAAAGCGTCGCGACCCACAGGTTGAGAACCACTGATCTAAACATTTAGACGTAGGCAATATTGTGGAAATAAAACAGTTAATCATTTTACTCCTCATAACATTTATGGGATAATTAATTTATACATTTAAAAACTATTGCAGAATCCCTTGCCTCGGTTAGAGAAAATTAACTCTTTGAACGGAAAACTGAAAGATAATGGCAGTTTCCATTTTTAACTAATTATCAATTTAATTATTTCGAAATATTTGTGGAAATAAGCGAATGTTTAAAGTTTGAAACTATATTCACCCCCCCCCCCCCCCTCCCTTTTAAAAAAAAATAAATAACTTTATTTCAAAGAAATGCTACTCTATTCAATATTATGAGTTAAAATTGATATTTTGAATGAATGTACAAATATTCTGTGTTTAAATCATCGACTGGTCGGTTGATGCAAGTAGTGGGCAGAAAGATGGAGGCCCATCCCAAGATCAAATCGTGAAAAGCCAGAGCTAAGAAAGGAAAACTCCCTATGTGTACGCTAACATAGTCCAACATGGTCCTAGACCATCATTAAGACCATCATTTCCACTTCTCGTTGTTTCAATTGAAAGAAAAATGACCAGAGTCGATGTCTTAGACTTTTAACCTGGACCCACACAAACCCTAATTAGGCCCATTCTTTCTTCTACCCAGTTGGCTTCACGAGAAACTATACCATATATTAATGGAATCAAATGTACGTGACCTAAAAAGAGCTTCTCTACTTCTGGTCCGGTCTGCTTCCGGTGGCCAGATGCTTTACACGCTCCTTTCACATCGACTTCCGCCAAAGACCGAACTGGCAGTGAAGTATGCCTCGTTAGCTGCTTGAACTTATGTGGCGATACGTGAATCAAACCACTAGCCAAGCACATATTTGAGAAGAAAAGTGACATTTTCTTTGATGATTTGTAACATCTTTGTCTGAGAATTCCTGTAGACTTTGTTGTCTTTCACCAAGACCTTGAGTCCCGGAGAACAACTGTATAGCAACGTTCTAAAGGACGCGGGGTTCCCAAATTGTTTCACGTGGGTTTGTAAAAGTACATTAAAAACATTGATTTGAAAGCTATTTTTTGTATCCATGTCTTACAGCAGGGGACCTCAAACTTTTTAACAAAGGGTCGGTAGGTGTCCCTCAAACAATGTCAGGGGCCCATATACAGTGTGAGAAATAAAATTAACGAGTTATACGCATAATGCGCTTGTCTTATTTGTAGTGAAAAAAAATGTGGGGAAAAAAACAATAGCATATTTTAAAATGAAATGTAAGGTATATCAAACGTTACTTCTATTTCAAATGGAAGTATGGCTAATGATAAATTATAAAATATATTGAAAATTATTCTATTTTCTATGTGTTTTCCGTATCCATAATATAAAGGCATTTTTTTTTCAAAAATGTATTGAGGTCACGGGTCACGTCGCCATAACGGAATGAATCAACCCATTCTCTAATGGTGCGGTTTGATTTGTTTTGAAGATTTTTAATCAGTTTTAAGTTCTCAAGCATTCTCATACGGTATTTGTGACGTAACAACCCCACCGCCAATGGGTTATTTGCACTACACATGATTAGGTCTGACACTTAATAAAAACGGTATGTAGAAATCATCTCTGCATTAGGGTTGATCCCAAGCGCCTATTATTTACGAGCTGAAACCATCTGGACGTCTGGTACAACTACATTCAATATGTTCATGAACATTTTTATTTCTTACTTCTCTTCAACACTCGCTGCCGCTTCATAATAATATATGCGATGAAATGTATTGCATGATCAGAAGCATGTAAAAAAATAATACAAATCTCAAATAATTCATCCAACAATCTGTCTGGGATATCAATTGACTATATGAAATGTTAAAGTTGTCTAGGTCATAATGGACTTAGACAAAGTCAAGACATTATGAACGTGACATGATGCGTGTAACATGACTGAATATAGTTGTTCAGCATGTTATCTAATATTCACTTTGTTAGATTATCATCCTTAATTTCACTGCTATCTTTCATCTCAAGAATTGAATAGGTCGGATATATCACGCAGTTCTTTATTTACATAATTGATACAAATATAATTCTTGAATCAGATAAATCCATGTAACAGATGTAGTTACAATATAACATAAGAAATCTTGCACACTTTAATATAATTCTATTCATGAATTCACATCACATTGAAATATGGCTTCCATTTCTCTCTGACTAAAAACCGTGTCCTCTCAATATGGCTTCCAGCCTTACACTGTTAAAAGTCATGCAATCTTCATACGCCACTAAAAACTAGTTCCCCTTATTCTCATCCTATGATGATTAAAATCACTACGCCACCGTGCAGAGGAATAAAAATATAGTCATGTGACTGAGTACCATTCACTCGTTGTGTTACAATGCGAGTTCGAAATGAACTTTTGTAAAGACGGATATTTGTTCAGACGGTCCTTCCCGAGATTAACGCGATTGACGTATTTAAACTTTAATGGCAAAAAAAAAAAATAAAACCATTCAAATGATAAAACCTGTAGCAGAAATTTACAGTGCGAAAATTTTATGTAAAACTGTATTTTTTCCTTGGACCAAATCTTTGAAATAATAGAGTTCTACTTTCCTTGTCTCGATTCCAGAATACCATAAAGCAGTGCTTCCCCAAACGGTTATGTTTACTGACCAATCTGTTATGTTTACTGACCAATCTGTTATGTTTACTGAATAAATCTGTTATGTTTACTGAATAAATCTGTTATGTTTACTGACCCATCTGATATGTTTTACTGACCCATCTGATATGTTTTACTGACCCATCTGATATGTTTTACTGACCCATCTGATATGTTTTACTGACCAATCTGTTATGTTTTACTGACGCATCTGATATGTTTTACTGACCCATCTGATATGTTTAACTGACCCATCTGATATGTTTTACTGACCCATCTGATATGTTTTACTGACCCATCTGATATGTTTTACTGACCAATCTGTTATGTTTTACTGACCCATCTGATATGTTTTACTGACCCATCTGATATGTTTTACTGACCCATCTGATATGTTTTACTGACCCATCTGATATGTTTTACTGACCCATCTGATATGTTTAACTGACCCATCTGATATGTTTTACTGACCAATCTGTTATGTTTTACTGACCCATCTGATATGTTTTACTGACCCATCTGATATGTTTTACTGACCCATCTGATATGTTTTACTGACCCATCTGATATGTTTTACTGACCCATCTGATATGTTTTACTGACCCATCTGATATGTTTTACTGACCCATCTGATATGTTTTACTGACCCATCTGATATGTTTTACTGACAGTTTCACGTGTTTCAACTCTCACCAATAACCGGTATCATGTTTATTATTTAGTTTTCTTTAACCTTCATTACATCATAAACTTTTTTTAAAGATCCCTGTCCAGCCATTGAAGCAACAGTGTTACCATTTAATTCTATTTCCAAATCCTTTATATCAACAAGGCTTCCCGCCCACCTATCGAGCTGAAACTTGGCACGTAGATTCGTTGCCAATGACAACACTTTCTTTTAAAAGCCTTAGCCCCCACCCCCTCAACTCCAACCCGCCGATATTTGTTTTTCCTGTTTTTAAACGGGAACATGAAAGAAATATGACGACACCGATTTCATGAAATAAAATTCCCGATAACTGCGCTAAATGAGATGCTTTTTTTTTTTTAAATGTATCGCAAGCGCGTATGGTGAGTAATATTTTCTTTCGTTTTTCTGAAATTGTTGGCGAAATAAATCTGCTGTGTAAAGGCTTGTGGGTCATTAGAATATCAATATAGCTCAGAGGCGTAACACAAATTTGCAGTTGTGAGCCTTGGTGAGAGCACTAATTGAGATTCTTATTACAATCGTGTTACTTGTAAGCAAGTTTTGTCAAACTTGCTGCCCCCCCCTTCCGCAACACCCCCCCCCCACCCAAAAAAAAATTGCTTGTTATTAATTTTTATAAAGGATTTATACGAAACACCGTTTTTAGACTTTTATAATGTATGATTTTCTGTCAGTTTTAATATTAGACGAAGAAACACTTCAATAGAAAGTTTAAAACAAAAGTTATTACTTGACTTTTCGAGAATATAAAAGAAGTGATATTAAGAAGAAAGCAGACCATAGGATTGGGTTGGTCATAAAGTTGTATGCAAAAGAAAAGCTCTCCTTTTTAAAAAAAAAAAAAAAAAATAGTTTTGTAACGAGATTTAGACAAGGACACATTCCCACTCATTTTGCCAGTTTCTTGGCGGTCAACACATTGGGGAACCGCTGCGCTAGATCACGTGATGACATGAAGTGTTCGTTTTGTAATTCTCGCCCTTGGCTCCCCAGTTCGTCACGATGACATGTGCCTCACTTCCGGTCTCCGAGCTCAAATGTCGTCACTAATACGTCACGCGCCCTCCTTATTTAAACACTCCTGTCACGAAATGGGCTTTTGTTTAAAGAAGATCGCCTGCCCACTCCCCCCACCCCCACCCCCCATTTTTTTATCTCTAGATCAGTGACTTTAATGGGCCATATGATCAAAGATGTCTAAGATATGCGAAGCTGGTGTTCATTACCGTGAGTTTGGGAGTCTAGATGTAAATATATGTTAGATACTTTGCGGCCAAAAATAATGTTCAGTTTGCGAAAGGGTTAGTGAACGCAAAATTTAGTGTTTAAAAAAACGTGGAAGAATTCCGAAAGCGATACCAAGAAATGGACAGCACGAAGTAGCGCTGTTTGTAAAAGTACGCTGTCACATAAACGGAGAGTCTGGCCGACCTGTAAGTGATTCGACTTTCGTGGGAGCACGACTCATTCATACAAACATATACATTACAACATATACATTACAACATATCCTTTCGGTCCCCCAAACCTCTCGTCATAAACTACAACTCATCCTATCAATAACAACTTTACAGTTCCCATTCCGCAACTGTAGAATTGATGTCTTGTCCATGCATTATGACGTATTGTCATCCACCCTAATGACTCCACCCTGTCCCCCTCACCAACATCCCTGTCAATAGGGTTTGTGAACACCGACCACTACAATAGTTGGCCAGGTAATCGACTGCAATATTTGGCCAGGTAATCGACTGCAATAGTTGGCCAGGTGATCGACTGCAATATTTGGCCAGGTAATCGACTGCAATATTTGGCCAAGTAATCGACTGCAATAGTTGGACAGGTAATCTATTGCAATAGTTGGCCAGGTAATCGACTGCAATATTTGGCCAGGTAATCGTCTGCAATAGTTGGCCAGGTAATCGATTGCAACAGTTGGCCAGGCAATCGATTGCAATAGTTAGATAGCTAATGGATGCTCAAATCATGTGTCTGTGTTTTTCAAGACCCGCTTGAGATTCAGTTCTCATTATCTTCTGACATAGAAAGGAAATACCTGCATGACATTTATTGCAGTTGTTTCATGATGCCAGGAGACGGTAAGAGGTTCAAGGACATTGTTTGGACAAAAACAAGCTTTATTTTAAATGTTTAAAATGTCACTTTATCTGTTTTCCGCGTAGGCATCAAGTTAACTACAACCTTATTTGGACACATTACAATTGAAGATTCAATTTTAGATGCTACTTCACATTTATATATCTTTCCCTGGCCCTAAAAAATCCGGTCCTGACTTATCACAATCTATTTTAACTTAGTAATGGTCAGTACAGTACAGCTCCTCTCTGCGATTTATATTTTGGGTATCTAAGCGTTGAGACAGACAAAAAATCAATCTGACCTAAATAATTCAAATAACTCCAAGTGTCCAGCTGATAAGAAGAATGTATGATTGATATACAAAGTTCATATGCATTCCTCACTAATTGTCAACTATCTCCGACTTGGCTGTCTTCAATCAAATGTCTCTACTCATCTTAACTGTATGGTCTGAATCGTTCAAATGTCCTCTCTCAACTGTCCTCTCTCAACTGTCCTCTCTCAACTG
This sequence comes from Omphiscola glabra, assembly GCA_964017045.1. NCBI lineage: Eukaryota > Metazoa > Mollusca > Gastropoda > Lymnaeidae > Omphiscola > Omphiscola glabra. The sequence goes on from OZ024798.1 coordinate 39,069,015, forward strand.
TCCTCTCTCAACTTTCAGTGTCCCCAAACCTCCAGTTTATATCTAGTCATGTCGATACTACAAACAACCAACCACTCTGATCCCACGTTTACCAGCAACCTGAGAGACGCATTACTGTAACCCATCCTTGGTACACATACCCACACTGTCCCTTAGTTAACACCTGATTTACCCTTGACGAGGCTTGGTTTCCAGGCTATGTCTTCCATGTGTTAACATAAACCACCATTAAATGCCAAATTCGACCCCTCCCTCGCCTATTGTATTATTACGGACTCTTATTAATGTGGAGAATTTTATCTCTTATTTAAGTCTATGGCTCGTTCCAAAACAGTGCATAACAAAAGACGATACCAAAGTTTAAAATACAACAACAAATAGAATACGATACTCAAAGCAGGGCTAATTACAATTGATACGTTTTAATGTGTTAATTACAATGTATTACAAAAGCAAGGGAATATGATTAAAACTATTGACTTACAGTTTTGCTGGTACCGGTACAGTGTTAATAAAAATACAATGAGCAAACTTTGTACAATTAGGAAAAGAAAATCTACACACAACAAATCACTGTCTAGTAGTACAATAATAACACACGCTCCAAGTCTCGTGATAAAGGATCTGCCCGCCTTCATTCAATCTTTCGCCTTTTATATTCTGTTTCTGTTAGATAATTCCAGGAACAGAATACGCATTGTGTGTGTAACTGCTTCCAGCATACTCCAGATCATTCGACAATATTCGACTGAAACGGACAATACTAAGCGTGTTGTAAACAAGGTTAAATGAAGACTATTATTTCGTTAGCCCCACCCCAAAAAAACGGTGTATTGACTGCAATAGGTCATGCACGGGGAAAGCGTGCAGCAAAACACGTCACCTACATAACAGTATCTTTGTCCAATACCTACAACTATCGTTCCGAAGTGCAGATCTGGTTATTTGTGACAACATATACCCTGTTGTGAGACTCCCTGATGATAGCAAATGCGTTCCTAATTGTGGAATCATTCCATTTAACCACACAACATTACAAAAAGCTATTTAGTTTCCATTTCACTGAAGCCATTGGCTGACAGAGCAGGAAACAACGTCACCTCTACCACCAAATATTGTGTTCACGTCTGCTAAAAGTCATGAAGTTAGCTTAAGATGTTCAATCTCGTGTAGAGAATTGTTTGAACCAAAATATATAATGAGACATCGAGTACGATGGTATAGACTTCGCAGGACAAAATCCACAAGGGCTGGGATCATAGTATTATAAGCTGGTTCCCAAAAGCAAAACATCTGTCCGCGCCGCTGGACAACCCAAGGAAACATCATGTGAATGATACAGCTTGGCACCAGTGGTGTCGCAGGAGTTCTCAGAATGTTTATTTATACCAATTTTATCAGCCTACGGGACTCCATCTCCGGGTTTAACGAGTCCCATCCACCCGGGGTGCTGGTGATGTTTTAGCTTGACTGGGCTTTGGGGAGGTTTGGACTCCAGACCACCAACTTGAGATTTGCTCAGTTTAGACCATTCGGTCCCAGCACCCATCGGCCTGTTTTAGTAACAAATGAAAACAACAACATGAAGAAGTTGTATCTTTTGCTCATCGCTGAATATGAAACAGAAATGCTAATATTATCAGATTTGGGAGTCGCGTTGTCTGAAGGATCGTATTGTAGGATCATTCGTTGCCACTTTGCCTGTCATGACAGAGAGTCAACATGAAGCTTCACTCATCAGGCTCACAAATCCTACGATTCACTCAGCAAGCTCACTAAGACAAACCCTACGATTCACTCAGCAAGCTCACTAACACAACGCCGTCGATGCAGGTTCACTCAGCAAGCTCACTAAGACAAACCCTACGATACAGGTTCACTCAGCAAGCTCACTAAGACAAACCCTACGATACAGGTTCACTCAGCAAGCTCACTAACACAAACCCAACGATACAGGGTCGCTCAGCCAGCTCACTAAGACAAACCTTATGATACAGGTTCACTCAACAATTTCACTAAAAGAAACCGCATCACCTCAGTCAAACTAACTAAATTTAATCCACCACCCATCTACCATAGCAACTATTGCGCTTATTTTTCACACCTGAAACTACATTTAGCGACTTGTTTTGCCACAAGAGAATCTGTCAGTCCACGAGGTTCGTCTCCACAAGTCACAACTAAGCCACAAAATCTCGCCATGTCTGGCACGTAATGTGACAAAATACTTTGTGACTTGTGACTCAAGAGAAAACTGCTACTCGCCCCCGTTGCTTTCCACACATGCACAGCCCTCTCCCACACAAAAACCCCCTCTTCCTCACAAACACACTTATTCTCCGCTGAGGGTTGAGTCAATATGTCAAACCACGCGACAATTCCTGCCAAGTTTCGCAAGCTGGGTGACAGTTGGGGAGAAAATACCTAATCGTGGCAACTGAGGGACTAACACTGCCTCGTCAAAATGGCTTTCATGAGCTGATGCCCTGAATAATGTATCAAAGATTTCTCCTTGCTATGAACAGTTATGTTCTTTACTCTTATTCCCTCCACTTGAAGACTAATTCTCTTTGACTTTGTTGTTGTTTTTGTTTTTTTTTGTCTACAATAATATCTGAAATAAAAAGAGTGGGTGTTTTTCTTTACCTTGTTCTGGGAAAGGAATTCCGCTCACACATTTTTCTCATTGAGTAATTAAAGTGTTCTTAATGTGATGTTTATTAATAATGATAGACATGAGCCAAGGGAGACTGCAGAGTAAATAGTTACTTTACTGATAGGCATGAGCCAAGGGAGACTACAGAGTGAGCCAAGTGAGACTACAGAGTGAGCAAGGGAGACTACAGAGTGAATAGTTACTCATAGGCATGAGACAAGGAAGACTACAAAGTTAGCCAAGGGAGACTACAAAGTGAGCCAAGGGAGACTACAACGATAGCCAAGGGAGACTACAAAGTGAGCCAAGGGAGACTACAGAGTGAATAGTTACTTTTGAGCCCGAAGGAGCCACGCAGAGAAATAAGTTCATTTTCCAGAGCGGCAAAACTCATTTTACCCCAAAATTGGAGTGCACATCAAACTGTGTTGACATATCTTTACGTAATTCATACATAAGTCTCATACTGCAGTTTTTAGGGGGCTGGGAAGAGTGTGAGGGGGGCGCAAGAATGTCCCTGTACTTGGGGTTAAAGAATATTCCTGTACTGTGGGGGCGTAAGAATACTCCTATGCTTGTGAGGGGGTGGGGCTCAAAAATGCCCATGTACTGGTTGGGGGTGTTTTGATGCTCAAGAATGCCCATGTACTTGATGCAGTGCCGGCTCAAGGTACCGGCAACTCGGGGAGTTGCCATGGGCGCCGAGTCCTTAGGGCGCCATCAACGATCTTCCAAAATAGGAACAAACCATTGCATGTTGTGCGCCGTGGAAGAAAAATAGAAAGTGAAATAAAAAGACTTGCTTAATTAAATGCTAGACAAAAAAATCTCATCGGTGAGCTAACCATTCATACTGCCCATTACAAGATTATAAAATTACTGTTAATTAATATCATTGTTCGTTGTTTGTTAAAATTGCAACTTAGGCAATAAATTCATTACCTAATCCCTAGATTTTTCTTTTCACAAAGTGTTATGATTATACTTAAAAGTGGCGTCAAAAACTTCAGCTTGCATGGGGCGTCGGCAGTCGTATGACCGGCCCTGCTCGTAGGGTCATTCACACGAGATTTCTGATATATTGGTTTTTTTCTGTTTCGCTCAAAATTGACCAGCTCCAATAATTCATATGCCTGAAAACACGTCACGTTTTCAATCAACTATTCCCTAATCAACCAACTGGTTAGGTCAGTTGTGATTGCTTCTCGTCTCCCACCCACTCCCGTCCCCCCTAGCCAAGATGTAAAAATTGGTTATTTGTATAAGCTCGTGCAAGGACAGACGCGCATTTAAAGGGGCAGTTGCTAATAAATTGGATCACGTGAAAAAAATTATTTTATCTGTTTATTTCTGGGGGAAATCTCTTTTTATCCAAGCTGTTAAATTCCATAACCTTGGGTCTTAAAGCCGGATTTAGCTGCATTCAGCCGGATTTAGCTGCATTCAGCCGGATTTAGCTGCATTCAGCCGGATTTAGCTGCCTTCAGCCGGATTTAGCTGCATACAGCCGGATTTAGCTGCATTCAGACATTTGTTTAAACAAAAATGCCCCAGACTGTAACAAGAAGAATAGACGGAGTGCCACGGGTTGCTAGACGGAATGCCACGGGTTGCTTTCGATTTAAATATCTGAACTAGAATAAAGTATTAGTATTAGATAGTTTCAACCGATTGGTTGTCATCGAAATGGCCATTGGATGGCCCAGCAATGGTCAGTAGTGTTTTCATGAGTTCCACCGATAGGTTGCTCCCCGAAATGTCCAGTGGATGGTCCAACAATGGTCAGTAATGTTTTCATGAGTTCCATGACGTGTTTATAACTGCGATGAAAAATATAATCACTTAGTTTCTCGTATCTTTAATTTGAATAGGCCTCTGACTTTAGTACAAACTCACTGTTGGCAGTGTACGCCTTCGGAAAATACAGGAGAGGGGGGAATGGGGCGCTGGAAAGAAAAATCGGAGTGTCGGGCACTATCGGGGAGATCAGGCTACAGAAACTCAACAAACATTTCGGTGACAGAAATGTAAGAAAGAGGAGCTCAACATCAAACCTCCAAGAACATTAAAACCAATGTGGAAACTTTGTTCTCGTTGTGAGAGGTTCATCTAAAAGTGATTGGACTACTGAGGGTAAGACAAGGAGCTAGTTTGCTGATACCACGTCCACAAGTCAAATTAATACACGTAACATTTTTATGTTATTTACTACATTTTTTTTTTGTATTACCTACGGTTTTTTGGTTTTTTTGTTGTTGTTGTTTTGTGTAACCTACATTTTTGTCAGCCATTCCCTCGCCCTCCGTGACGTCAAGAGCCGTCATGACGTAAGTAACCGACGCGACGCAGGCGATTGACGTCGCGCCCAATCCTTAACCCCCAAACGTCAGAATGAAGCTCAACATTGGCGGGGGCGATTTAAGAGCACATGGAAATGATGTCAAATCATGGGATCACAAGGGTTAATGTCCGGGTTTTTTTGCCTCCGCCCATCCAGTTTATCTTTAGCTATGTGATACAGGGGATAATTTAATGGATACAGCACAAATGCAATGACCTTTTTATACTCGATCTATTAGGTACATTCACCTATTATGTACATTCATCTATTAGGTACATTCCTCTATTAGGTACATTCATCTATTAGGTACATTCATCTATTAGGTACATTCATCTATTAGGTGCATTCATCTATTAGGTGCATTCATCTATTAGGTACATTCATCTATTAGGTACATTCATCTATTAGGTACATTCATCTATTAGGTACATTCATCTATTAAGTACATTCACGAACAAAAAAACATTTGATTTTTGGGGAGAAAAGGGTATACTGGGTTGGTGCATATCATTTCCGCTTTCATATCATTAGTTGTTGTCAATGTTTGGCTCAGTAAACAAGGATCGGATGACGTTACCGTGAATTGAGAGGAAAGAAATTATTCACAGTAAAAGTATATATTTTGTTTTTAATACTATATTATTGGGTCTGTTTTTAAACAACCCTACTTAACTTACTGGAATGAGTTTAGAAGCAACAAACATGATTTTGGAACCAACCCAAAGTGGTAAAAGTATGCGGCAACCACTGGCAAGCTACTCTGTTGTTTTGTTTTAATTTGAACGTAGCCCCTGACATAATTATGAAGGACGATTCGAAATATACAAGTTTTCATATAAGACTCACAAAAGGTAGAAATGGCGAAAACAAACGAATACAACATTGGCCGATTGAGATGAGCTCATGCTCGATCAATTCATAAACACTTCTGGCCTGCTTTATGTTATTTATGTTGCCGAAGACGATCCGGCCGAAAGCTACAAGAAGCCATCACATGATCGGCAAAGTATCATATCTCCGTTGTGCTTCTTGTTTCAGTTCTGAAAGTAGTTCAGTTACCATTGGCTGCAAGAACCACACATTTTTTTTGGTCGTAGAGTTTAATTTTAGATATCAAAATCGAAGGTTTACAGAAAATAAATTATCCGAACGTTTGCTTACTGGATCGATTCCTCTGTTTGTTACAGTATTGGTTTTTACTTTATTTTAAAATTAACTTTGAAGAAACAATGACGCTCAAATTGTTGCATGTGTTCATAACAACTAAACAATTTAAAGTGGGAAAATTTGTGACGTACATTTTCTTATTGGTTAGCGGCGTTATATTCTCTGAGCGGGACTTAGGCACCCTTCACTGCGTTCTTAACGTACCAAGTAGATACAAGACATTGTCTTTTCACTTTTCAATTTCATCTTTTAAAAACAGATGCTCATTTTCCTACCGATATTGGCATGACTATTTAATATGCCCAATGTCGCACGCACCTGAGGGGTTACCCCAAACTTCCTCAACGCGAGAAGCATCCCATTCGTCCTTTTGGAAAAGACTTAACCCTCGGGCGCCTTGGTTAAGATCCCGCTCAGAATAGTTCATGTCTTTTTACCCGTGACAAAGCCAATGATTTTCCAACCTAATTTTCGTCTCCCCTTTTCAGCATTGAGCTTTTCGTAGTCTATTGCCCAAACATTCTGTGAGCAATGAAACATTCGGGGGGAAAAAAAGGGGTTGGAGGGAGGGGGGAGAAATCTGCAAACTATATTCCGCCCGGTCGATGTTTGATTACCCCTGTTGGGAGGAAAACGTGGCATGCAGGCAATTTCCGCTGACGTAAACAGCTCTCCTTCAATCACTGGAGAGCTCTCCTAAACTTCACGTGCTAATTTCGAATGAAGCGTTGTCGTTCATCGCCCGTCAAGCCGAGGCAACGTTCTGAACAGAAGCTACGGTTGTTTAATAGGGTCATGCAGTGGCGAAGCCAGAAACGATAGGGGTGGTGGTGGCCCAGTGGTGTAACCAGATCATTTGACTGAGGTAGTCCCGCTCTGAGCATTGAATCAATGCACCTGACCTGTTCTTCAGGTCGACTGAAAGATTGGCACTTGCAAACACCCCCCCCCCCCACCCCTTTTTAAGTATTATTTCTGTGTTGTCGAAATCTTGTTTTAACTTGAATAACCGCTTCTTTTAAGTTGGTGACCTCATGGTCGTGTCTAGCTAACCTATGGTTTTGCGGCGCAATTTTTGAACGGGGACTTTTGGTAGACATAATACGCATACCGTGTGAATACTGGTTAAGTAATGATCCATGATGGCGAATTTTGTGTTGGTGTTTCCTGTTGTGGGACCACCACACTCCTTAGCCAAGGCTTTTGTTGGTCGTATAATGGCACCCCATTGTGCCAGGAGTATGACACACTGGGACCATCACACTCCTTAGCCAAGGCTTTTGTTGGTCGTATAACGGCACCCCAGTGTGCCAGGAGTATGACACACTGGGACCATCACACTCCTTAGCCAAGGCTTTTGTTGGTCGTATAACGGCACCCCAGTGTGCCAGGAGTATGACACACTTATGTTAAATCACGGCACTCATTTTACCTCACTCCTCTGTGTCATGTCATACTTATCGTGTCATATCATTGTACCCCTCTTTGTAAAAATAAGCACAGTTGACACATTTTTCAGAAATTTAATCATATAGAATCGTGGGATCTTTGCGCATGCGCTAATTCTATACAATTTCCGAAAATTCCTAGGTTATTTGGCAGCTTAAACATATTGACCTTGACACTTAAACAGCAATGTCCACTTACGTTAAATATAGAGCAGCAAATAGAAGATAAGGCACGGGGAATGGATTGAGGTCACGTGATCTATGAGTGGATAGCATGCCACGAGGATAACAACAGTTCGTGTTCGTCACAATCCATTCACTTCAAAAAACACCATATTAACCCATGTTTTACGTCAATGGTTGACACTTTAAAACACAACCACATTAACCACTTTAACGTCTATAGTTGACACCTCAAAACACAACCACATTAACCACTTTAACGTCAATAGTTGACACTTCAAAACACAACCACATTAACCCATGTTTTACATCAAAAGTTGTCATTTCGAAGGCAAATTTTCATAAATGTAAATTATTTTTCTCTCTTTAAAACACCAGATGCCAGACACGAAATGTGTCTTTTAAGTTTTTGGAATGCATTTGAGTCCTGCAATATATTGTCTCTATTGTTAGCTCGTGAAGAAAAGAAGTTATTGTTTTAAATTTAATAAATATTTGTTATCATACAGACCAGCGCCTATCATCACAATAGACTGAATAGATACATGACGTTACCTTGCTGGCATCCTTATGTCACAATGTGAATGGCATCCTTACGTCACAATGTGAATGGCATCCTTACGTCACAATGTGAAGATGGCGTAGACTTCGCAGGATGAAAGCACAAGTCTTGGGATTTTTCTATAAATGGATAAGCTGGTTGATTAGACAGCAAACTGCCTCTCTCCATGCATCTGGATAACCCAAGGGATATGTGGATAATACAGCTTGGCACCAGTAGCAGTCACAAGAGTTGACGGAATTTTAATTGTGTCAATGTTATCCGCATACGGGACTCCATCTCGGGTTTGAATTCAGAGTTAGCGTTCTCTTGGTTGAGTTTCTGTCAAAGGTGTTGGGGATATTTTTGTTTGTCTGAGCTTTGGTGGGCATTGAACTCCACACTACCAAGTCTAGACCGATTGGCCACCCAGCACCTTAGGTTGCCTTAAAACGGTGTAATACAGCTTTTCTCTAATAATGTAGTAGTACTATGTTGTTACCAAGCAAATAATGTAAAACTAGTATGTTGATACAAAGCAAATTTAACGAGTTAGCAGCGGAGTTTGTTTAGGAGATTTGGCATTTAAAGACGGGAGTTCTTATTCTGAAGTTGCAATGTCTGTCCAAAGTCTTAACATTATATTTTTATTATTATTAGTGTTTTTTTATATAGCGCGGTACCCAAGTCTAGGGCTGGGCTCACCACGCTGTACATAGAATTCAACAAGCATAATCATGAACATAAAAATTAACGTAAAATTAATTAAATAAATCTAAACAAATGTATATTCACTACACCCATTCCAGAACTATTTACATGTCGAGCATATCAAGTTGGCTATATCATTGAAATCCCGGATGATGCTAGAACTCTTAATTTTATGGCGTCATCATTTAAGATTTTGTTATGTCATCTCAAATACCCGAAATCAGAGTTGAAAAAACATAAGGATCGCTACGGTCCCATAATGCAAAGTGTTTCAATTATCCATTGTCTTGCTTTAAATTTGAAATGTCCAGTTGTGATCGCAATACGGAAGTAGGCCAGTGTGCAAGAGTGAGCCCCCCCCCCCCCACACACACACACCCGCCATCCCCTCCCCCCTATTCTAATGGACAGTTGATTACTGTATATCAACCCTCTGGTTCATTTTACCCCATGTGTTCAAGAACTTGAAAGACATACATTGAAACTTTAATGAAACGTTTCCCCGTGTGCCTGAGATCCAAGCCCAGCAGCGTTCTCGGGTTTCTCAGCGCAGTTCAGGCTATTTCTAGAGAAGGAGATGATGTTTCTTTGTGGGGGAAAAATTGACTGGCCTCTAGGCATCCCATGAAATTAGACCTATGAAGTTAAATCTTTCTTTGTGAAAGAAAAGAACAAAGAACGAAAGACAGAGGTGTAGATGAAGAGGGGAGTAGAAAAATTGGTTGTTTTTTTTTAAATTTAAAAAACTGATTTTTGCAGATCGCACTAATGAAGTATCGGTTTTTTTCTACACCGATGTGAAAGATTTTCATATACCGAAGTGCTTGACATCGAAAGGGAAGTGTGCTGTACGGTTATGTGATGGTCTGCATCAGCATGCGTGGTTTACAGAAGTGCTGCTATCAAATAGGACAGTCTGTATCAGCATGCGTGGTTTACAGAAGTGCTGCAATCTAGTGGGAATTGTGCCGTAGTTTAATGTGGGGTATGGTGTTTTCAGAACGTCCTTCATGAACACAATTTCAGTGTTCCGCACAAATTTGATGTTCTAATTAGTGTCTTAGCAATCGTCTGTACGGATTTGAATATGCACATTGGCGTGTGTCCATCAATGTATGAGTGCGACTTTGTCTGCGTGCGCAATTGTATGTGTGCGCAGTCGTATGAGGTGCATTTGTCACTAAACCTTGGCTAACACAGATGCATTACTGGCTATCACAGAGGTTCGGCTGACTAAGGCATATATGCTAATGGCTAACACAGATGTGTGTCTTGCCTAGGTATGTGCATCCTTAAATAGCAGAAGACATAATATAGATGCAGCCTATTATAATACAGATGCAGGCAATGATAATATTGATGTAGCCATGTATTGCTATAAATAGATAGGTTAAACAAAAGCCTGTACGAAACGTTACATTGACGTAACTATTTAATGAATGTAAAATGTTACAAATATAGATATATATGTTTTGATGTCTCGTATCTTTAATGATGAATGTCTGGATATTTGATCATCTCAATGTCTCTATGTGCTTCTCACTCTCATAGTCTCCTCGTGTTGCAGACAAAAAAAAACTCAGCCCAACAACTCACTCAGTCAGTCAAGCATCTCACTTATTCAGTCCAACAACTTTGTAAGTCAGTCCGAGAACTCACCCAATCAGTACTAGACCTCTGCCAGTCAGTCCAATAGCGCAGTCAGTTAAAAATATTGTAAGTCAGTCCGAGAACTCACTCATTCAGTACAACAACTCTGTTAGTAAGATCAAAACCCCTTTCAGTCAAATGAATAACTCCGTCAGTCAGTCAAACAATTCTGTGAATCAGTCCAACCAACCTATCAGTCAGTCGAACAACTCAATTAGTAGTTAACTAAGAAAATAACAAAATCATTAAATTAGTAAGTCCGATATATCTCGTCTTCCCCACGATAGGAATCCTCAATGTTCACATACCCATTGACCCCCCTCTTCCCCACCATAGGAATCCTCATTGTTCACATACCCATTGGCCCCCCTCTTCCCCACTGTAGGAATCCTCAATGTTCACATACCATTGACCCCCCTCTTCCCCACCATAGGAATCCTCAATGTTCACATACCCATTGGCCCCCTCTTCTCGAACTTTAGAATCCTCAATTTTCACATACCCATTGACCCCCTCTTCCCAAACTTTGGAATCCTCAATGTTCACATAACCAGTGACCCCCTCTTCTCCAATCTCGGAAGCCTCTGTTATCACATACCCAGTGACCCCCACTCTTCCCCAACCTTGGAAGCCTCAATGTTCACATACCCAGTGACATATCCCTCAACCCCAGTCTTAAAAACTTCATAAGGAATAAGCCTGCTGTGTTGTCCTGAGATTAGCCCTGATTGCTATGCACTCTGCTGCTCGTGATATGCTTTGTTCGTGAACGTTTCTTGTGATGACATTAACGCAGTGGAAGCCGGGAACTACTGCGTATAATATTCAGGAAATTGCAAGTTATTACTTTGACGTGTGATCTGTTATCAATTTTTAGATAACCGACGTGCAGATGCAAGCTGAACAGAAAATAACAGTATTTCTTTCGAGAAGATCGATGAATCCGGCCTCATTAATCATTCAGCTGTTCAGATTTAATTTAGATTTTATTCATAAAATGAGTTTGAATAATGCGAAATGAAGAAATCATGAAGTTGAAAGACAGTATGAGTAATGACCGTCTAGTTTTACCCCACCCAATTAGAAAACTCGAAATAAAGAAAATTAATAAGCCTGTATGTGTATATGTTTGTGTTGAAATAAAAGAATACTATTTTGTAGAAAATATTGTCTACTCTCAAAGACACAAATATTGTCCTCTCGTAGGCACTAATATTGCCCGCTCAAAGACACAAATAGTGTCCTCTCGAAGACACAAATATTTTCCTCTCAAAGACAGAAGTATTGTTCTCTCAAAAAAAACACAAATATTGTCATCTCAAAGACACAAATATTGTCATCTCAAAGACACAAATATTGTCCTCTCAAAGACGCAAATATTGTCATCTCAAAGAAATTAGATCTTCTCAATATCAAGTCGTATTTAAACATGTAATTGAATTAAGTTTTTTTTTTTTCGGTAAACCAAGAATCTCCAACACACAAGATGACCCTATCATATGAAGATATTATACACGTGTTTAGTAACTGGCCCTGCTTCAGTCCTGGCGCTGATTATGTTTGTATTTTACTGCGTTGTTGTTTCTAGCCAGAGTGTTTGAGAGGATGGAGGCAGTGGCCTCATGTAGCAGCATGGCTTATCTTGAGTTTGATTACATGACCACATTTCTCTTCCATTGGACACCCTGGTAACATGGTCCAGGTCGTATTCGTGTGGACTGCCTTGTCAGATGGCCCAGCTCGTATTTGATTGGACTGCCTTGTCAGATGGCCCAGCTCGTATTCGATTGGACTGCTTTGTCACAGGGCCCAGCTTGTCTTCGATTGAACTGCCTGGTCACATGACCCAGCTTGTTTTCGATTTGACTGCCTTGTCACATGGCCCAGCTTGTCTTTGATTGGGCTGCCTGGCCACATGACACGTTGTGTCTTTCATTGGGCCCCTATGAACAGCCTGATCGACGCTGGTAGTTTGTTCAAAGAGAAATTGCAAGCCCCCGGAGACAGGAGTATCCCACCGTCTTTAAACAAATTTACATGGAACCGAAAACTCAGTTAGAAAACATGAGGCTACATGAAGACCTCCTGGTAAATTTACCTAAGTAGTTTTAAATGCTGTTGATGTTATTAGCAGAATCCTCGAAAACAAGTGAATCGGTTGCCACGGCAACTACTCAGTAATACTCTGAATGAAAGCGTGTATTCAATTCGGAATCTTGTCCAGAACATAAAGGTGCAACCAGAACATGATGGTACAACAAGAACATGGTGGTACAACAGGAACATGATGGTACAATTTTTTGTAACGTTAAATGAACACAATGGAAGTATCTGTAATGACTGCCAGCATCATTGTTAAATTAAAAAAACAAATTGTAACGGAATTAATCATTCGTTACGTGTAAGCGTGATTATTTTCACAGGATTTCAATCAATAGCAATGAAGATTTTAAAACCATGAAAATGTTTAATACCATGAACATTTTAAAACCATGAAAATTTAAAAACCATGAAGATTTTAAAACCATGAAAATTTTTAATACCATGAACATTTTAAAACCATGAAAATGTACAAACCATGAAGATTTTAAAACCATGAAAATGTTTAAAACCATGAAAATTTTAAAACCATGACAATTTTAAAACCATGAAGATTTTAAAACCCGTCTATGCTCATGTCAATACTTCATTCATCTGCCTTGTTATTAATCCTCATCTCACTTTCCCTTTATATATAAACTTGGTGGCTCTTTTACTCGCATGTGTACTTCATTATATTTCTCTCTCCTCTCTCTCGTCTTCATTATATTTCTCTCTCCTCTCTCTCGTCTTCATTATATTTCTCTCTCCTCTCTCTCGTCTTCATTATATTTCTCTCTCCTCTCTCTCGTCTTCATTATATTTCTCTCTCCTCTCTCTGTTCTTCATTATATTTCTCTCTCCTCTCTCTCGTCTTCATTATATTTCTCTCTCCTCTCTCTCGTCTTCATTATATTTCTCTCTCCTCTCTCTCGTCTTCATTATATTTCTCTCTCCTCTCTCTCGTCTTCATTATATTTCTCTCTCCTCTCTCTCGTCTTCATTATATTTCTCTCTCCTCTCTCTCTTCTTCATTATATTTCTCTCTACTTCCTCTCATCTTCCCTGTACATATTTTTTTACATCTATAACCCAAATTCACTTCTTAATTGCGCACCCTCCCCAATAATTATGTTATCTTTCTCCCTTGTCCCCAATGCCCTCCGTTAATTTACATAGCTTTAACATTCACCCGGGAAGAGATCTTCATCAGACTTGTAAATCCAACACATCGGTAGCCATATCAGGGTAACTGGGTATCATGAAACAGGGTCAAATTAATGACAAACTCAATTGCTATGGGCGCTATTGGAATAAAATAAAAAACGTCTGAGAAGTCTGTGATTATACTAAAGCAAGTTTTGAGATAAATGACTGCTGTATTTAAGTCTTTGTCGAAAGATCACCTTCCACGAAGTCAGCCAAAATATCTCCTTACATAACGATAGACGATATATCACCTTCCATAATGAGAGCCGAAATATCTCCTTACATAACTTTAGCCGAAATATCGCCTTCCATAATGTTAGCCGCCACATCACCTTTCACGAAGTCAGCTGCAATATCACCTTCCATAATGTTAGCCGCCACATCACCTTTCACGAAGTCAGCCGCAATATCACCTTCCATAATGTTAGCCGCCACATCACCTTTCACGATGTCAGCCGCAATATCACCTTTATGAGGGCATGTTTCAATCTTGTCTTCTATGGGTTTGGATAAGTGTCGTTGACTTCAGCATCAATAACTTACTGCAGGCCTGCACAACTCAAAATGTAAAGCGCGGGCCGTAATATTTTATGAAAAACTTGTGCGGGCCAAGGGATAATTGGATAAGGGCGAAAGCTATTAAAAAAATAATAATAAAGAATATTTTGTTACTTCGCGGGCCGCCAAGTGGGTGCAGGCAGGCCGCATGTGGCCCGCGGGCCGTGTGTTGTGCAGGCCTGGCTTACTGTATCATTCAAATGTCCACATGCTCACCCGCACGTGGAACAGGGCCCGGGGGTGGGGCTAATGGCAGGGCTACTTAGTTGGATGTCATTTAAAGTTAGATGACTCAAATGATTTTAAGGGGAGGGGTCTATCTTCCTTGACCGATGCAGAGGTCACCGATGACCTTTAGTCTTAAAAATAGAAACCATGACCGAATGACGCCATATTTCGAGATAGGAGTACGGCGAGTTACATGTGTCCGAGGCACAAGTAGTGAGTAACGGTGTAGCATGACTTTGAGATGACATGTTAGAGACTGTGTCTGATGTTATTCTATGGCTTGACTTTGAGATGATATGTTAGAGACTGTGTCTGATGTTGTTCTATAGCTTGACTTTGAGATGACATGTTAGAGAGTAGTGTGATATTGTCCTACAGCTTGACTATTGGTTTAAAAATAAGATAACACTGATATGACATTGAGATGACATTGAGATGACATAAAGATGACTTATTAGAGAGGGTGTGGCGTGGGCATGGTAGAGCGATTAGGAAATGGACGTCACGTTTATGAGGGAGAAGAAGGAGATTGAAGGTCAAGGAAGTTGAAGGTCAAAGGAAATAGAACGTGGGGGGGGGGGGTTTGAGAGAAGATAATGAGAAGAATCGGAATTCAAGAGAAGTAAGGGGATTGAGAGAGTGAGAGAGAGGGGGGTGTTATGATGTTAAGCAGAATTCTAATCTTTTTTTACTGGAGATGAAAATGTTCGACCAGACGTAACGTGTAGAAATTAAGCAAGTAATGAGAAAACAAAATTTTCAGAAAAAGTCGGCCATATTTTTATGAAAATAGGCAATATCTTTAGAAAATATACCATATTTTTAGAAAGTAAGCCATATCTTAAGAAAGTAGGTCCTATCTCTAGAAATTATGCCATATATTTAGAAATTAGGTCATATTTTTAGAAAGTAGGCAACATCTTAAGAAAGTAGGTCGTATCTTTAGAAAGTATGCCTCATGTTTAGAAAGTAGGCAATATGTTTAAAAATTAGGCCATATGTTTAGAAATAACCTGCAACCCCTACCAATAGTTCAAGCCATTAACTTCATTTATTGCTGTCAAATTGGGCATTGAAAGCCGTATTTAATGAATTTAATGAAAAGTTGTACAAAATTGTTTTGTTGACCCCGTAACAGTGCCCCCTGACACTTAAAGGCATTGTACACAAATTTAAGACCACATAACAGTGCCCCCATGACATTTAGGGCATTGTAACACAACTAGTTGACCACATAACGCCCCTGACAGGGACGTTGGGGCACAAATTAAATGTCTACAGAAAGCAAATGAGCTTTAAGAAAAAATATTTAAAAATTTGGAAAATAACGACACGAAATAAAAAACGATTTTTCTGGAAACAAGAATATATATGCAGAGGAGAGATTAACTGAATGTGAATACAGAATGACAGAAAAATAGGTTAGAGGGGATTCGCATGATACGAAGTTATTGATTGTCCCGGATGCCAGAAATGAATCGTTCGTTGTTCATACGCGCGGTGCTGGCGCATAATATTTTTTTTATTCTTTAGTTTTTCGGTTTTATGTGAGGCACGTGCATCAACGAAATTTGGACGAGAAACGGAACAGGAGACGAGCAGAAAGGCGAAAAATCACAACAGCAGAGACATGAACTTGAGGCATTGTGTTTGATGTACACTGGTTATAGTAATGGCTTCGGGATAGACATCGTCACATACGGGTTTTTCCTTTATGTCGGATAATGTTAAACTGAATAATTATTTTATGAGCTATAGTTAGAAAATCAAAGTAATGTACTATAGTCTTTTGCGACAATATCCACACTAAAAGACTTCAAACTCAAGTTACTTTTCCATATCGCAGCGGTTCTGTCTCCCCAAAAATGAGGCAGCGAGGTTGGAATCGGTCAGCGGTTGTCCCCAGCTCTACCAAAATACTGGGTAGGCTCAGGCCATCCTTGTAGTTGTCACGGAGAAGGAGATTATACAAGTATATGAAAACCCTTTCCGCCTAATGTGTAGCTTGGCGTGTAATAAAAGATGTTATGCGTAATCTTTTCTGACTCCCCAAACAACACACATATATATATACAAAGCCTCGTGGAGCAAATAAGATATGAACACGCGGATGTGTCATCTCTGACACGCGAAAGTGTCATCTCTGACACACAAAAGTGTCATCTCTGACTAAAAAAAAAAAAAAAAAATATTTTTCACAAACTAGCCATTGTTTTATTTAACAGACAACATTGTTCATGTTTGGTAGGATGTCAACCTATAGCACCGTCAACAACCCTTCCAACAACCCATCAGCCTTCCAACCACTCATCCATCTTCCAACTACCCATCCACCTTCCAACCACCCGTTTACCTCTAAAACACCCATCCACCTTCCAACCACCCATCCACCTTCCAACCACCCATCCAATTTCCAACCAGCCATCCACCTTCCAAACACACATCCACCTTCCAACCACTCATCCACCTTCTAACCACCCATCCACCTTCCAAACACACATCCACCTTCAAACCACCCATCCATCTTCTAACCACCCATCCACCTTCCAAACCACCCATCCACCTTCCAGCCACCCATCCACCTTCCACCACCCATCCACCTTCCAACCACCCATCCATCTTCTAACCACCCATCCACCTTCCAACCACCCACCCATCTTCCAATCACCCATGCACTTTCCAACCACCCACCCATCTTTCAACCACCCATCCATCTTCCAAGCCACCCAACTACACCTTTCCATTTCCCGATCGTATTCCCCGTTGAAAAGTAGAGAGAAAAAAATGATTACTCCAAGAAGCCCGCGGGTTAATTCCCGGGTTTTTCTCAGTTCTTTAGATTCCAAACAAGTGTGGAGCAGATCAGTGAGGCGGATACATCGCGTTAGTGGCGTCATTAGAATCACTGAATGACAGCCGCACCGGGTCACTCACACGTGTGATGTTTTCTCTCAGAGTTGTAGGGGTCAGAGAGTCCCGGGGGGGGGGGGGGCATTGTTAGCTGGCCAGTTTTGAAAGGAGACGGGAGCGTTAGTGAACTTTTGTGTTAGCGATGGTGTTTTCTTGATTGGTGTAGTCAACATCTCTGGATTAATATTTGCTGTCGTCAACAACTCTGGATGGATATTTGCTGTCGTCAACAACTCTGGATGGATGTTTGCTGTCGTCAACAACTCTGGATGGATGTTTGCTGTCGTAAACAACTCTGGATGTATGTTGGCTGTCGTCAACAACTCTGGATGGATGTTTGCTGTCGTCAACAACTCTGGATGGATGTTTGCTGTCGTCAACAACTCTGGATGGATGTTTGCTGTCGTCAACGACGTGTAGGAGCAAGCAGAGAAATTGAGACTATAAATTGTGTCTCTGGATATTTTATCTAACTAGGACATTACCTACCGACATTAAGTCCAATACATAGGCGTATAACTAGGACATTACCTACCGACATTAAGTCCAATACATAGGCGTCTAACTAGGACATTACCTACCGACATTAAGTCCAATACATAGGCGTCTAACTAGGACATTACCTACCGACATTAAGTCCAATACATTGGCGCCTAGCTAGGACATTACCCCCCCGGCATTAAGTCCAATACATAGGCGTACTATCCCCTTGATATAACATGGGACATCAACATATCATACAAATGTCACCAAATACCTATAGCTGAAAACAGCATAGACCTCTCGATTTGATAAACACGCCAAGTGACAGACTCCGAAACGTGTGGATAGCCATGTGATGGAAAGGCAACCATGAGAGTAGCGAAGTGATGGAAAGACAAACATGAGAGTAGCCAAGTGACGGACTGCGAAACGTGTGAATAGACAAGTGATGGAAAGACAAACATGAGAGTAGCCAAGTGATGGACTGACAAACGTGTGAATAGCCAAGTGACGGAAAGACAAACGTGTGAGTAGCCAAGTGACGGAAAGACAAACATGAGAGTAGCCAAGTGATGGACTCACAAACGGGTAAATAACCAAGTGACGGAAAGACAAACGTGTGAGTGGCCAAGTGATTGACTGACAAACGTGTGAATAGTCAAGTGACGGAAAGACAAACGTGTGAGTTGCGCCATACTTATATTCGTTTCTATAGGATCCTTTGCTACAACTACAGATTGGCCATCTAATGTTTATAGCAACGCCCTCATAAAAATGTATACCAAGGAATGATGGAGAAACGGTTCAATCCAGGACTACTTCCTTCTTACTGAACACGTCATCGTAGACGTCATTAACACTTTATTGTGAACATCGGTTTAGACGTCACTGCACTCGTCAATGTACACTTCATTGCCAACGCCATGACGTTGCTGAGTAGAAATGGTCACAAAGTAAACAAAATGTAATCCCAGTTCCCGCTAAATTTGATGTATTCCAAATATGTTTCTCAACTTCAAAGTTTAAAGTAAATTGTAGCATTTATTTACTTAAAGAGGCAGAACATTGCTTCACCGAGCCTTTCAGTGAGACCAACTCCACTTTCACCTGTTTCAGATAGTTTGTTGGTCCAGGTTCACATTATGGCACAGCTTAACAACTGCCGTGTGTGATTCACATTTGTGTTATACTTCCACAACTGCAGTATACATTCTGTTGTGCTACCACACCAAACCTGATTTACTATTGCATGATTGCAGACACAGCGATCATGGCTTTACTACCCCACTCCCACCACATTCATAATCAGAACTTTGTTATGTAAAAAAAAATCCCCGCCGCCATTACAAGATTTGACCCCTGCTCCCGCGTTTGATCCAATAATTGGGCTCGGATTATATGAATTTGTCTTTATTCCGGCCAGGTCAATCCTTGCTTATTACTGGAGTCGCGATGTGACACAAACATTTTTTTATTATTATTCAAGCCAATGTAACAGGCTGTTGGGAGGCCATGGGCAGCCCTGTAACCCTTCACTTGTCTGGTACAACTCATTAGGGCAGACGGCCTTCAGCGGATGCCATGTGCCTTTCCTTGGCCTCCGGCTACTATAAGATATATAGAAGTGGGAGAGATCGTATTTCTAAAATGAAGTCAAGGGGCGATGGGTACTGCTGTTCTCCCACATATTTATTTGTATGACATCATCAATACTTAATGTTGTATTGTCTTGTCATGTTGTATATTGCACGTTTTAAAGTGCAATACAAGCATAGTACAGTTACATTTTTTAGCTCTGTATATCATATAGACACCGTCTATAGTGCAATACAATGATAGTACAGTTACATGTTTAGCTCTGTATATCATATAGACACCGTCTATAGTGCAATACAAGCATAGTACAGTTACATGTTTAGCTCTGTATATCATATAGACAACGTCTATAGTGCAATACAATGATAGTACAGCTACATGTTTAGCTCTGTATATCATATAGACACCGTCTATAGTGCAATTCAATGATAGTACAGCTACATGTTTAGCTCTGTATATCATATAGACACCGTCTATATAGTGCAATACAATGATAGTACAGCTACATGTTTAGCTCTGTATGTCATATAGACACCTTATATAGTGAAATACAATCATAGAAGCCTACAGTTATCTGCATGGCATAGATTACAAAGTGTAGTCTTAAATTAAAAACTTTTGTTGCATAATGATTTTTAATAACAATTTAAGAATCCCTTTTTTTTTCTTTTTTAAAGCTATATAATATAATATATCATAATTAGAAAGCACGTGAATTAATGTGTATAGGAAAATGTAACTGTTTTTCAGCAGTTTGCATTCCCATTTCTTCCCCATTTCTATTAAAGCCATAAAAATTAAACGATTGTGAGATATAACCATTGGCCATAGGTCATAGGCCATGTGAAACGTTTCTGATGGCACAAGTTTAGTTGCTTTGTCAAGTTTCTAAAGTTGTTAGCCCAAGAATTTGATATCTTTCTTTTCCTACTATCAAGGAATGTTCTTAAACGTTGCATCTCATTTATCTATTGCAGATCCTAACAGCGCCAACGGGTATGGACCTGACAGTGAGGACGACGATGACAATGATCTTTTAGCGTATTACAAAAGGTGAGTACCCGTACGCAGTACACAACGTCTCTCGTCTGATTTCTAAACAAATACAGGCATTGCTCAGCGCGTATCCCGACTGAGACGTCAACCCTATTGTACGACATACACGCATAGACCGTAAGAAGAGAACGTCCTGTCGCTCACAGAAACCGCCAGACACCGGAGTCCTTCAAAACCGATTTGAAAACACATCTATTTCGCAAACACCAGCTGGGGGTGATGTTGTCTACCATCTTTTCCAGCTAGTTATTATCTCCTAGATTTGACTTTGTACTGCGCTTCGAGCCTTTGTGGATGAAGCGTGATTTTTCAAATAAACTTTATTATTATTATTATTAACTTTGGCATTTATAGATTGTCCCAAGAGAAAAGAGATAAGCGTCTTTATATATCTACATCTTTCTGTCTACCATACTCGTCTATCTCGGAATATATCCACAATGAAATCTTCGTAAATACTGTATTAAAAGCTAACATAATGTCTTGTCTTAACAGTGTTCACAGTCACTTAGCAAAATACTGGTTATGTAAAGTTATTTCTTTAAATCATTTCATTGCATTATAAACATTGAGAGGAAATTTTTAATTAGTTTGCATAAATTCGTGACGAAAAGCGCAAGTGTGCACACCACGAAGCACGCATGGAATGATGACGTAGTGCGCCGCGTGCAAGCGGTGATATTTTTGTCTCGCATACGTAAACCAAGGTAGGGCAAAGCTATCACCGATTACCCGCGGCGGCCATTTCACGACAGGCTGAGAACACTGGACATCCACACAGGACATCCGACATCAAATTGCTGAGCACTACAAGATGGAGTTGGTCCAAAAATTGAGCCTCGCTGGGCAGACAAAGTCTTGATATTTGGTCATTTACAACATCATTGTGATACTAATTGTAAATCCATATACTTTGACACCCTGTTGGTTATTACGAACTTGGATAAGAAGTTCAATAGCTGCGTTAAGTCTAGGTATAATTATTTTAAAAATCCATTATCAATATGACACACGGTTATTTATTGAAACACAGCGATTGAAACACAGCGATTGAAACACAGCGATTGAAACACACGATTGAAACACAGCGATTGAAACACAGCGATTGAAACACAGCGATTGGAACACAGTGATTGAAACACAGCGTGTCACCTTTCTACCGTTTTCTCTCTGGGACTCGCTTACTAGTAAAAACCATAACAACGAACAACGTCATCTCCCATACCCAAATGAGTCACAAATACAAAGCACCGAGCAACACAATTAATCTCCACACCAAAATAAGCACCCACCATACACTAAAGAATAACTAACATTGGTCTTACAGTTTCAAACATAATATTTCGTTTGAGTTCGATGTGTTGGTACTTTATCCTAAGTCATTGCAGTGTTCCTATACATAAGTTGTTGCATGATACCCATTCTGAAAAAGTATAGATAAATCGCTGGAGCCGTTCTGAGCTACAATCGTTGTTAAGCTGTGGAGGTCTACAAGTGTTAAAGTAAAATTATTTTTTTTAAAATTTAGATTACAATTTTAATTCATATTATAATGCTATTTAAATTTTTTTTTTTACTTAATTAAACTATTTCCCAATAGTTTTTTAATCATCGTGTTTTAAAATGCCTACGCATTGTTCCCCTTATTTTCGAACTTTTAAGAGCGTATCTTAATATTATTCCCTGCACATAGCAACATCATGTTACAAATATACCGAAAGGCAGAAAGTAGTTTTTCTATTGGAGTACACAGTCTGTCTTTTATAAACCAACCAGAAATTTAAGGGTAAACACTTTTTTTTGGGGTAAAAATCATAACTAATGATAATCTGTATTTAAATTTAGCTCTGGTTACAAAACCTACTTTTACCAATACGCCATCTTTGATTGGCTAAAGCAGCTAAAGGGACATAACCGCAACCAAATCCGTTCAAAATAGCTGGTTTTATTTCCTTAAGAAACACGTAGCTTCCCTTTACTAAAATGATGAAAGTCTTGTGTTACATTGTCATCCAATATTAATGTTGATGCCAAAGTAAAATGATTGAATGCCGCATCCAGCGATGTAGAAATATTCATAACAGGATTATGGTTTGCTGGGGAATTCAGTGTGATACAGTGGCAAACTTCGAAACGCGTTTTATCAAAACTCTGATTTTTGCAGCTGACCGCTTAAAAGTCTTACAGAAAAGTTTTAGAGGGAGTTCAGTATTCATTTTAGTATCAAATTATCGCCCTTTCTAAGCCTCTTTAAACCATATATTAAACTTCAAACGTTGAAGAAAAAAGAAACACATATCTATCCTTTTTGTCAGAACGAGTCACACAAATGTCCTCATTGTTAATGAAAATGTGGATTGGTTTTTTCGATCTCTCCAGCATTGAACTTATAAAGGAAACGTGATTAAAGAGATTAAAAAAAATTGTTTGAATTATTTTATGCGCTGTGTGCACAATACTTGAACGATTTAGACATTAATTGCAAGTTATTGCAACTATGAAAGCTGCAAGTAGATTCTACACAGGTAGATTCTACACAAGTAGATTCTATTTTACAAGTAGATTCTACACAGTAGAGTTTGAAAGACTATAGATGAAAGCAGTCGGCTTCTTTGCTGAAGAAACATTTCATAGTCTAAGAAATGTTCATAAAAGTATCAAATATATTTATTTTTTTACCCTGTTTAAGCAAATGTAGGAACTTTCATTCATATTTGGAAAACGGTTTCCATCATATTCATCATTCATTCACGTCACCGATCCTTGGTGTCTGTAAGAATCAAATCAAGGGATTTGTCTTAAGTTTCATAGTTACCACCATCAATCTCATAGGGAGCCACTTATTTTACAATTTCGACCATATCAAAGATACCATCAATACCATCAATATCAAATACACTAACCATCTAAAAGAGACTACCATTCTCAAAGATGTCACAAATCTCAAAGGTGTCACAAATCTCAAAGAAATAATTTTTAAAGATATCAATCTCAAATATATCATCAATTATAAGGATGACATCAATCTTAAAGATATCATCAATCTCGAAGTTAACATCAATCTCAAAGGTATCATCAATCTCAAAGATATTATCAATTTCAAAGATGCCAGCAATCTTAAAGGTGCCACCAATCTCACAGGTGACACCAATCTCATTTATATCTCACTAGCGAGAACCCGGCATGCGTTGCCATGCCACTCAATGAAAAAAGTGTTTGTGTTTTAATTAAGTTTTAAAGTAATTTTTAAATAGAAAATATTTATTGTTTTTTTCCGTCTAGTGCGTACACAAATAAATTAGAACGTTTTTCAACGCGTGAGCAGGCAACATACAGCTGTCCACGTGAGAAGTATGGATTTTCAAAATTTAGTCCACACACTTGTAGCGATTGATCCACCCACGCAGTAGCTCTGTTTTAAATTATATTTAGATAGCTCAAATATTTATTATTTTTAAAATAAGGCCTCCGGCCCCAAACGTAAAATTTTTAAATGGTTGTACTTACGTCACACACAAACTGAAATGTCGTTTGTATTTGATTGATTTCTAGCCATATGTATAGCTCATATAAGAAAAAAATTATTTGGGGCTCCGGCCCGAAAAGGAATATTTCAAAATGGATAAGCTAATTCAGAAACCATTGGTGCGCACAACAACTTACCAAAGTTTTATCGCAATCGGATGAATGGTATAAGAACGCATAAGAAAATTATATTTAGCTCATAAAAGGGGGAAAAAAGAATTTAGGTCCCCAATCCCAAAACGGAATATTGTCAAATGTGTATAATAATTCAGAAACATTTGCATTTTTTTACAATTGACAAAATATTTATCCCTTTGGATTGATGGTATAGAAGCGCATACGGGATATACTTATATATGTTTAGATATAGTTTACCGAATTAAGATAACTTTTTTGCAATTATTTAAGGATGATCTGTATGTCTGATGTGTACCGAAATTGTTAAAAAAATAGGAAAGTGTTCTATAAGTATTGTTATAATAATAAAAAATTCAATTCGGGACACTAAGAACTGTCTAGAGAACGGGACTACGCCTTGCAGGCATGTATAGGCTCGAGCTCTAGATCATATAGTACTTTTAATGTGTGTTAGCCTGATTCTCAGTATATTTATATCGTGATATTCGCCATGGATCGCTGCTTTCATCGAGTTACGTTTTTTGTCCCTCCCAACTTCAGACTTATAATGTTGGCTTTTCTTCGTTGTGAAGCTCTGTGAAAATTGCCGCTATCTTGTTAACCGGACAATCATGCTGGTGACACATCCCGACCCCATGATGGTAATCGACATGTTCTGATATACACACGTGACCGCCTATTGTCAATGAATGTCCAGCGTACGCACTTGACCGCTGACCTCGTGTGTCGACTGAAGGAACTTTCCATTGGTCGAGGCCTACCCCGGAAACGTACCCATCGTGGTGGTAGACGGAAAATAAAACAACATGGCAATCCTTCATCCTCAAGATTTACTCAACCTTTTTCTAACCCAAACAACCTCATTCGCATCGACACCTCTCCACCTTCAAGCAACAGACAGCTTCGCATCGCCTCATTTAACGCTCAGTCGCTTGGCCCTTGTGAGAAACGTATCGCAGTCTCCGAATTTATCACAGATAGGCGAATTGACATTCTGTTTATCCAGGAGACCTGGTTTCGGCTGACTGGCGATGAAGGAAAATGTACCGATCTCGCTCCCCCTGGTTATTCTGCCAGATCATTTCCTCGTGCAACTCGTGGTGGTGGCCTTGCTGTCATCTATAATGACACGTTGTCCCGTTATCTAGCCTTTGTCACAGAGTTTTCGTTTGCTCACACATCGTTTGAAGCGGTTCAACTTACCTTGTCGGTGCCCCAGCAGATCGTTCATTTTATATGCATTTATCGCATCTGCCCTAGCAGGAAAAATAAACTTACTGATGCTGTGTTTCATCGGGAGTTCCCGGATCTGCTGGATCATTGCAACACATTGGCTGGCACTTATATTGTAGTAGGGGATATGAACATTCACTTCGACCAGCCACAGAATCCCTCCACTGCTAAATTGATTGATCTTTTGGACTTATTTAGTCTTAAGCAATTAGTCGACCAACCAACTCATAATCGTGGACATATTATTGATTGGGTGCTGCATAGGCCTCATGATTTTGTAGTTACCTCTACTTCAGTCACTCAAGAGCTTTCCTCAGACCACTTCTGTGTTGTTTGTGAGCTTAACGTTAATGCATCCTCTCCTCTCCTTCAATCCAGGGAGGTCCGCAGTTTGTGTACTATAAAAAGGGATGCCTTTAAGCGTGATCTGAGTTTGGAAGTGTCCCCTGCCCTCTGCCCTACTTTGGAAACACTACACAGTGCATTGCGCACTGTGCTTGAACGGCATGCCCCCCTAACCCGCCGTATTGTTAGGTCAGCACGGTCAGCTCCCTGGTATGCAACCATAAGGGAGGAACTACGCAGTGCCAAGAAAGAGCGGCGTAGCGCGGAAAAGAAGTGGCTTAGGTCAGGTCTTGTTGTTTTTAGGCAGATGTATTATGCTGCCAAGAAACGTGTGACCAAAATTGTTTGTCGAGCAAAAACTTTGTATTTTAGCCAAAAGATAATTATGGGTAAAACCTGCAAGCAGTTGTTCGATGTTTGTAGCAATCTCAGAGGGATTAACAAAGGAATTGCTCTTCCTTCAGTGTATCCGTTGCCCCAGCAACCAGAGATGTTCTGCAATTTCTTTACAAGCAAAGTTGCTGACATCCGCGCTGAGCTTGATTGTCTTGACATACCCCCCTTAGAATTGCCACCCTTTTCTTGTGTTAGTTCACATTTCGAAATTTTTAAGCCGGATTCAGAACAGGAGGTCAAAATTACTATTCTGGAGTCTAAGCCTACGTCATGTTCTTTGGACCCCATCCCCACCCCCTGTTGGTTGAGTCGTTAGATCATTTGCTCCCAACGATAACCAACATAGTCAATGAAAGCTTGTCATCGGGCACTGTTCCATCTATTTGTAAGTCAGCTGTCATCAAACCATTGCTTAAGAAGCCTGGTCTGGATGAAAATAATTTTAAAAACTATAGACCTGTATCTAACTTATCATTTTTGTCTAAGGTCATTGAAAAACTAGTTCTAAAACAACTTTTTGCTTACTTAAATGACAACTCTCTTCTCAGTCCTAATCAATCAGCCTATAGACCTTTCCATAGCACTGAGACGGCTCTCTTGAAAGTCACCAATGACCTCTTGCTTGCATTGGACAGTGGTGATGTCTCCCTCCTGATCCTCTTGGACCTCAGTGCGGCCTTTGACACTGTCGACCATGAAACCCTTTACAAAACGCTTGAAAATTACTTTGGCATTTCTGGTTCTGTTTTGTCTTGGTTTAGGTCGTTCCTCTCTGATAGAACGCAGGCAGTCGCTGTCGATGGCTGTATCTCCAGCAGTGCTGACTTGGTGTATGGAGTGCCACAGGGGTCCGTTTTGGGCCCGGTTCTATTTACAATGTATACCAGGCCACTGCTCCTCTTGCTCGAGAGGCATGCTGTGGGGAGCCAGTCTTTCGCGGATGATACGCAACTATACAAGCATACCCATCCCTCTCTTGTAGATTCAGCTGTCCGGACTTTGCAGGAGTGTATTGGTGATGTCAAGTCATGGATGATACTCAGCAAGTTGAAACTTAACGATGACAAAACGGAAGCACTTCTTATTCATGATCACAAATCATCCTCTAACTCAGCTCTCCCCACCTCATTTCAAGTAGGTAACTCAGACATACAGTTTACATACTCAACTAGGAATCTTGGTTATATTCTGTCTAACAACATGTCTCTAGATAAACATATATCTCACATTTGTCGCTCTGCATACACTGCTATCCGTCAGATCAGCTCCATCCGCCCCTACCTCACAGTTAGTGCAACAAAAACCTTAGTCTGTGCTCTTGTTCTCTCTCGTCTTGACTATTGCAACTCTCTTCTGTCAGGCTCACCAAAACACTTCTTAGAAAGATTACAAAAGGTTCAAAACTCAGCTGCTAAGCTAGTTTTAAAGGCAAAAAAACGTGATCACGTCACACCACTACTTCATTCACTTCATTGGCTCCCTGTACAAGCACGGATTGATTATAAACTCTCTGTTCTGTGCCACCACTTTTTCTCGAATTCCTGCCCTTCATATCTAACCGAAATTCTCTCTGTCTATTCACCCCTTCGACAGCTTCGCTCCTCCGCAGACGATCGTATTCTTTCTGTCCCTAAGACTCGCACAAAAACATACGGTGAAAGATCTTTCTCTTACTGTGCCCCCAAACAATGGAATTCTCTTCCACTACACATCAGAAATATATCAACCATCACAGCCTTCAAAACTGCACTCAAAACACACCTCTTTAAACTTTACTATCCTGACTGATTCCCCCTCTGAAAGTTAAACGATGCTGCTGAGTGCCGTCCATGGCTTCACATGTAAATTGTTATGGAATGGTTGGTTTTTAATTTATATTTTTTAAGTTCATTTTAATTTGCATGTACAGCGTGGTGAGCCCAGCCCTAGGCTGGGGTACCACGCTATAGAAAACTACCCATAATAATAATAATAATAATTATTATTTAGAACTAATTAATTTTAATTTTATTTCGCCTTATTGACAACGCGCTATAGAACGCACTAACAACAACTGATGTTTAGGTTTTCCCGATAAATGTGATTACTGTGTATTTCTTTGATCATATTTTTTCTATTTATTTTTTTTTCATAACTTTCAAACGCATATAAAATGCTTAAGATAGTTCCTTAGTTGTTTCTTTATATGTATTTGTAATTTATAATAATAATACTTAAACTTTTGCTAAAATAAAAGCGGAAATATAATATTTTTTGCGCATGTAAATTTATTCGATTTCCGTAAAATAATAGAAAATAACTATGTTTGTTTTTAAGAGTCCGAACGTATCAAAATATTTTCGGCTCTTTGGCGTTATGTCCCTATAGCTCATTCTTAAATATATTTACACGTTCTGAGAAGAAACAACCTATTTCCGATGTATCGCTATCAAAAGTTGTTTTTTATTCCTCTAATGCAAAAATTATTTTAAAATTCTCCAATGAGACAAACCTGCAGTGTTATTTCCCTCTTAACGACAACAGCTCCTGCAGTGTTATTACCATCTTAACGACAACATCTCCATAATTTTCGACTTGTGTCTCTCCGAGAGATAAGGAGATATTTGTGGTTCGCGTGTCAAGAGTCGATCAGTCGCCTATGGACCTAGGATCACTCAACCGTCCACAGCCCTAAGGAAGAGACTGGCTCTGCCTCGTATACAGAGATGAAGAGAGAGAGAGAGAGAGAGAGAGCCAGACGAACGGACAGAGTGAGAGCCAGACGGACGGACAGAGTGAGAGCATAGAGAGAAGAGAGAGACAGAAAAAGAGAGTTTGAGAGAGAAAGAGAGAGATACCTTATCGCGAGTGTCTTCTCAACTTTCTTTTTCCGGAGCTAAATAAAAATGACGAAATCTTTGATATAGAAATGATAAATAGCGTATTCTGAGTGTAGATACCAACCACGTGATGTTCACCATTGTAAGCCTTATCATTGCAGTGTACCTCCTCCCCAAAGGGGGGGGGGGGGTCACGTTCATTTTTCTAGACCCGCCCATAGAGCTGACGAAGGAAGTGTTTCAATAATATGCTTTTAAGCGTCCTTCCATTAGTTAGTCTTAATGTTTATTGTATTTGTCTGCAGGGTTTGTATATTTTTGTTCAGTTTGTTGTTTCAACGGCGAGTTCATTTTGAAGCACACCAGAGTGAGATTTGAAAGTGCTTTCTATTGAATGTGCTGTCTGTTGAATGTGCTGTCTGTTCAATGTGCTGTCTGTTGAATGTGCTGTCTGTTGAATGTTCTGTCTGTTGATTGTGAACTTTAGGTTGTTCTGGTTGATTTTAACACGATATTAGGTTGGAGCTAATCAAATATCCGTTTCTCTCTTGTTTTACTTCTTCTTTTATCACCAATATTTATTTTTTTGTTGGTTTCGTTCTTAAGCTTTCTGTAAGTGTTGTATAAAGACAGTGTTTCCCAGAGTTCGTGCATTTTGAGTGTCAAAGTTCTTATCAATGCAATGAAATGTGTTCGTCGATTTGAATTCGTTGAATGTTGGACTTGTCTTCTGATCAATGTTTGTTAGGTAGCAGACCGGTCAGTGGGTCAGACGCAGCACACGTATCAACCCAAATATGGAGCGGTATGAATGTGTGTACATTGAACTATGGAACGGTATGAATGTGTTTACATTTAACTATGGAGTGGTATCATTGTGTGTACATTTTAATATGGAGCAGTATGAATGTGTGTACATTGAATTATGGAGTGGTATCATTGTGTGTACATTTTAATATGGAGCAGTATGAGTGTGTGTACATTTAACTATGGAGCGGTATGATTGTGTGTACATTTAACTTTACAAATCCCTGAAAATTGACTTTAAATTTTCGTTGCTTAAAATTTATTTTATTTTTGCGGTGCCATAACAATATTGTAACTAATTTTATAAGTGCTTAAATAATTCATGACTACCTGTGGTTACTTCATGACTATCTGTGGTTACTTCATGACTACCTGTGGTTACTTCATGACTACATATGGCTACTTAATGACTGAGTGTGGTTATATCATGACTACCTGTGGTTATTTACTGACTGATTGTTGTTATTTCATGACTACCTGTGGTTACTTCCTGACTGCTTGTGGTTATTTCATGACTACCTGTGGCTACTTCATGATCACATGTGGTTACTTCATGACTACCTGTCGTTACTTCATGATTGCCTGAGGTTACTTCATTACCACCTGTGGTTACTTCATGATTGCCTGTGGTTACTTCATGACTATCTGTGTTTACTTCATGAATACATGTGTTTACTTCATGACTACCTGTGGTTACTTTATGACTTTAAGTGGCTAGTTCAGGACAACATGTGGTTACTTCATTACCACCTGTGTTTACTTTATGACTGCCTGTGGTTACTTCATGACTATCTGTGTTTACTTCAGGACCACCTGTGGTTAGTTCATGACTACCTGTGGTTACTTCATGACTACATGCGGTTAGTACAGGACTACCTGTGGTTAATCATTACTACCTCATTATTACCGATGGTTACTTTTTCTAATGCCATAATGTTTGATGCAAACATTTTAAAAAATTAACCTATTTACAGTTTGAGAACCATTCATGTAATGGCAGTGGGGTAGATAAGGTTTGTGCCGCCCGGTGCACTTTTGACGCATTCTTCCATGAAAAAATCTATAATAGGCTGAAAATGCCGCCTATCCATATAAAGAGGAAAGGGCCGACCCAGGCGGACAGCCCCCTCCACAGCCTCTTTCTACGCCACTGTGCAGATGTCCAGTCTCTTGCAAGTTTTTGCTGACTTTTGGATCCATTTATTTTAAGAAGTGAAAGATGTTTGATTGCCTTTAGATTAATGTTTGGATTATGGTAAATATATCTTCTCTGTGTTGGCGGTTCTGTATGTCTCTGTGTTGGCTGTTTTGTATGTCTCTGTGTTGGCTGTTCTGTATGTCTCTGTGTTGGCTGCTCTGTATGTCTCTGTGTTGGCTGTTCTGTATGTCTTCCTTGAACTATAGATCGAGATACTTAGATGTGATATTTAAGGAATACGGACAGAATAAACAAAATCATATTACATTAGAGACAGTGGCGTTGTAAGGATTAATGCCCCCATGGGCGGGCCAATATTTTTTTAACCCCCCCCCCCTCAAACCTGCGACGAAAAACAACCCTGAAGCTGTAACCTAAAATGATACCCTTGAAAATAAAGAAAAATATTGCTGCCTGAAGCGGACCGCCCAACCACTTACAAAACCCATGAGTGATCTTAGTGTAAAAGAGGCCACGGTGAATTCTATTGCATTTCTAGTAAATATACAAACATTTCTGAAACAAAGGTCCTGGAGTCGTGGATGTAATGTAACCAAGCCCCTTCACACACCCCCCCCCACGTGATTCCTCTGCTTCGAGTGATTTATTAAATATTCACATCTTTGTCTTTCTTTAACTTTTGAATATTCTCTGAAATGCATGCTCAACGTTGTCTCTTTATGTGACAAAGATTTAGAAATAATAGTTCACATGTTTACATCGTCTTTTGAACACTCATCAATCTTCCTTCAGATCTCTTATGTTTTTTTCGTCATGGCTAATCTTTGACGCTAATCCTTGACAAAGAGCTACACACACACACACACACACACACACACATACATTTAATCTTTTAAAGTTCGTTCCATGAACTAACGCCTAGAACACGGGATTAATGGAGATGTTCAATGAACTAACGCCTAGAACATGGAGACGTGGAGATGTTCAATGAACCAACGCCAAGAACATGGAGACGTGGAGATGTTCAATGAACTAACGCCAAGAACATGGAGATGTTCAATGAACTAACGTCCAGAACATGGAGACGTGGAGGTGTGCAATGAACTAACGCCCAGAACATGGAGACGTGGAGATGTTCAATGAACCAACGCCCAGAACATGGAGACGTGGAGATGTTCAATGAAACAACGCCCAGAACATGGAGACATGGAGATGTTCAATGAACTAACGCCCAGAACATGGAGACGTGGAGATGTTCAATGAACTAACGTCCAGAACATGGAGACGTGGAGATTTTCAATGAACCTACGCCCAGAACATGGAGACGTTGAGATGTTAAATCGCTAATATATTCTTTAATCTTAACTTTCAAGTATAATTATCTAAAGAAAATTTTTCACAATGCTGGGTGGCGAACCCATTACAGCGCCATTAAAGCAAAAGTACAGCATTGTTGAGGGGGTGGGGATTATTCACAAAAATCTATGGCGGTTGGGGTGGTGGGGGTTGTTGTTTGTTTCCTTACAACATCTGAAACTAAAAGTAACAAGCATTAAGTCATTGCAAGTGTGGCGAAAGCTTCACAAACCTCATTGTTTACAACTACAACTAGTTAGCTAAAAACAATGACACGTCTACGAGATTGATACAACCTCGCACAGTTAATAAAGTAATTCTTTTCTTAACCTGACACTAACGCCTTATCACTAAAGTAATTCTATACTAGCCTTATCCCTAACTTAATTATGTAATTCTAAACTAACCCTAACCATAACCTACGAAAATAATTCTAAACTATCCCTAACCCTACTCCATACTACATTAATTCTAGACTAACCCTAACCATAACCTACTAATACTAAAGTAATTCCATACAAACCCTCACCCTACTTAACTAAAGTAATTCTATAATGTTCCTAGAAATGTGTAGATGAATAATGGAGCAGAAAGAAATCTAATTGAATAACGGTGCCATTAGTATTCAGTATGCCTTTGACCAGTGGTTCCAAAACATTTTGACTTCCAGATGTCAAGGTCATGGAATCAGTGGCAGTGTGTGTGTTGTGACTTTGGGACTGTGAACCAATGTGAACGAATGTGAACTATTTTACTAGCACGATTGCCTGAGATGTTGAGAGTTATAAAAGGGGAGATGACTAGCTGAATCGAGAGCGGAGCTGTTTATTATGTTCACGAACCTGGAGAGTGAACGATGTTGAGAAGTGAGAGATAACTTGAGGAAATTAGTTAAACACAGTAAGGTTAAACCTGATAAAAGAAACGCAACAAAACAACAGGCAACTCCTAGACGTCACAGGCAACTCCTAGACGTCACAGGCAACTCCTAGACGTCACAGGCAACTCCTAGACGTCACAGGCAACTCCTAGACGTCATAGGCAACTCCTAATGGATTATTCCATTCATGGAATGCCAGACTAGAAGTCACAACCTTCTTACTTACATGAGATCCACTATCGCTGACCCCCATTTTCATTTCATGGACCCCCACTTTTTTCCCACTGATATGGACCCCTTGCAAGTTGTAGACCCATGGGAGTCGATATAGACCACTTTGGGAATCACTGCCTCAGACCATACTGACATCAACAGTAACAGCGACGTTGCTTTGCACCACTGAGTCAACCAATTAATTGAAATGATTGCCAGAGGTCCAGCACACTATGGTCAGATATCTTTACATGTGGGTATACATGTGGGTATAGATGTGGGTATATATATATGTATAATGTGGGTATATATGTGAGTATACATGTGGGTATACATATCGGTGTACATGTGGGCGTACATATATGTATAACAGGATATACAACCTTTCTCTTGCACTTGTTGAATTTCAGTTTATATGAGATGTGTACACATGTGAGTCTAAATTCCTTTCTGTTTACTTCTTACTTTTTGAAATTTAGGTTACATTTTAAAATATCATTACATCCCCCGAATTAATCTCTCTAGCTTTGCGCACTTTTGAATCATGATTTCAGAGCAAACTCAGCCCGATAACAGCCTTATAAACAATTGTAAGGAGCCAGTTAATCAAGGTGTATTCATTTTCACGCAATTGAAACCACTTCATCATTTAATGGAGCTTATAAAAAAACACAACTCTATATCTTAAACAATTTACCACCGGGTAAAACACTGGAAATACATTCTAATCTTTGTCTTGAATAACAGTGCAATTCATACTTACGATGACGCAAAACATTAACCGGTTTTTCAAAGAAAACAAACGGCGTACTTCCTTAAATTTAATTCATTCTATTTCACAGCCTGTTGGAAAAAAAATGCATTGTATCTATTTACACTTAAAAATAATTATAAATCTAGTTGGCTTGAAACTGTAACTTTAGTTCATTTATTTCATTTAGATGAAATCGATCTTAGAGCATCGTGTCTTAATTAAGCCGGCTACAAAAAGCAGAGCTAGGAAAGAAATAATATTTTTTAAAAAAAAGAAGTTATATTTCTATCCAGATCAGCAACTCTGTATTCATTACATTGTAACCTTCTCTTGTCTTCATTCATATCGACACGTTGTAGCAACACTCCTCAATATATTTTCTCATTCTCTTTATCGCCATCCGGAACAAATTTAATCTCTCCCAAAAAATACTTTTAAATAGCACGTAAAATTTCAAAGTGGTGAGCACTGGGTGAAGGTTTGCTTCCCTTGTCCATTGTAAATTAAAGAAATAATAATTATTTTCTATAAAAGACATTGTGCTTAATAGTTCAAACGCAGATTCTTATTTTATTTCTATTTAATATGGTTTTATAACAGGTTTTTATTTAAGTTTTCAAATCTCGGGTTGTATATCTGACTAAGACGGAAATTTAAGCTACCCCAAAATTACTATAGCTTTGAAGTTGTTTGGAGTATTTCCAAATCAATGCACTAAGAAAAAATTCCTAAAAATTGTGTTTTGAACTGTTGCGAGCGCCTAATAGTAATAATAATAAGTCGTTTATTTCGACATGTTCAGATCCTCTTGCAATGTCTAAATGACGTGCATAAATTTCAGTCGGCAATTAAACATTTCTTATGATGCAGTAATTCCTTTGGCATTTCCGAAATAACTTGAGTAGATACTTGTTAATCGATCTAAAATATGGAAAACGTTCTTTTATTTTCTCACAAACAAATTAAAATTTAATATATTTTTAGTCATAATAGCGCCCTCTGGCGCAATGGTTGGGTTTTCTCCCTTAAAAATTCAAGATGATTCTCTTGCATTCGATATTTTCCATGATTAATTACTAATAGCTTGGGGTAATGTCCTCGTCAGTCCATGGTCATGAGGCGCCAGTAATGGTGAGGCACCATTTATGGGGAGGTGCCAAACATGTGGGAGGCAGTGAACCCTAGTTACTAAACTTTAGCCACAGTGACGTGTTATTTTGTGTAGGCCTGATACAAACAAAAACTTGAAATCACCACCTAAACACTAGAAAACAATGCAAATGAATTATTTATTTTTAATGGAAACCAACTTAAAAGTGAAAGGATAATACAGTTTAAGTTACATTTGATTTTTTTTTCAAATTGTATTCTTTAGGTATGTTCATCGACGTTAACAGGCTTTCTAGCGCGCTTTCAATGAAAAGATGCAATCGATGGTGTCTTGCAAGTCACGACTGGTCAAAATGTACGACCCCCTTGTTCAAAAGAGTTCAATTTGACATTCAGTCTTGGGCAGTTGTTGACCTCAGGGGTTATTTTATCATTTTCAAACGACTTAACTTAACAATCTTTCTCCACTGCAGTTTCGTAAAGGCAGCGTTCGGGAAAAGTGCATGGCAATACAAACATTCGCATGGCAATATAAACATTCTCATGGCAATACAAAAATTATGATGGTAATACAAGAATTCGCAGGGCCATACAATCATTCGGGGGGCGATACAAACATACTCATGGCAATACAAAAATTATCATGGTAATACAAGAATTCGCAGGGCAATACAATAATTCGAGGGGCAATACAAACATACTCATGGTAATACAAGCATTCTCATGGCAATACAAACATTTACAGGGCAATACAATCATTCGTAGGGCAATACAAACATTCGCAGGGCAATACAATCATTCGCAGGGAAGTTCAGACATTCGCAGGGCAATATAAACATTCTCATGGCAATACAAACATTCTCATGGCAATACAAACATTCGAAGGGCAATGCAAACATTTTGAAAGTCATCTTTAAGATTGTTTTGGTACAATGAACATCTTGTAATTACTAACTGCTCTAGCTGTTTCAGTTGAAAGAAGTTTAAAAAACGAAGAATGTCATTGTATCCATTAATTGAATTCATTCATTTTATCCATTCACTGAGTTCATTCATTGTAACCGTTCATAGTAACAATTCATTGTATCCATTAATTGAATCCATTTATTGTAACCATTCATTATATCCATTCATTTTATCCATTTATGGTATCCATTTTTTTAAATTTCTGTATTTAGTCTACTTTATCTTCATTGAATTCAACATAATCATATGCTATTAATTCAGATGTTTTAGTGATGTTGTTGTTACTACAATATAAAAAACGAACAACGACGATCGATTTTAAAATTGGCTTGTATCATATATTTTAACCAACCACAATGGAATCAAATATTACATAAACACTTTGACTCTTAAACGCTTCCTTGCCATTCAAAACAACATTTCGTTCACTATTTTCATTCACTTTAAAGTCTTCCTCGTATTATATCCAAGCCGTTAGTCTCAGCGAATTAATTATTAATTATCCGCTTTAAAAAGTTCCTATTCCAAGAGTGAGTTTAAGTTTAAGAGAGCTACAGCTGTTCCAAGAGCTATAGTTTCTGATTCAATCCTGGTGTTCCAAATACACATTTAGAAAGCTGTTTTACGTTTTAACCATTTTTAAACTAAATTTACATCAGGTATTCCAAGTTTTTTGTTGTATTTTTCTTTTCATTATTGTGTCGTTTTTCCAGTGTATTTTAATACAGTAATTTCTGCGTCATAATGATGCGATAAACTGTAAAGTGAAAATCTCTCAATGACAATGTGAACTTGGCAGGCAAATCACAAATTTCGACAGCTTTAAACAATAAATCCTCGCAAAGACCTCGAAAAAAACACATCCACTTTGACGGCTTTGTTGGACGTTGGCTCACTGGTTTTTTTTTTCTTGCGCTATTAGGGATAAAAAAATATTTTTATAAGCTAATGCCAATGCCGATAGGCTTTTATATTAATTTTTTTTTTCTGTGACTAAGCCGCAGTGCAAGGGTCAAGGGTTATTGAGTTTGCATTGAGTTACTTCCGCGTTTTAGGTAAACTTGTCTGGATACGAGTTCAAGACTATTGGAGATATGCTAAACTTGTCTGGATACGAATTCAAGACTATTGGAGATATGCTAAACTTGTCTGGATACGAATTCAAGACTATTGGAGATATGCTTTAAAATAAAAATCAGGACGTATTTTTAATCAGAGGCGTAGCTATGATATTTTGCGCCCGGGAACATAGTACATGACCCACTCAGTCACTGTCGTAGATTGTAGACTGGCTTACATTGTCTACAAAAGATGTATTTTTCTTGAGTTCACTGTCGCAACCTGGTCAATTACGCAACCAAAATTTGTTTTTTC
Source organism: Omphiscola glabra (assembly GCA_964017045.1). Classification (NCBI taxonomy): domain Eukaryota; kingdom Metazoa; phylum Mollusca; class Gastropoda; family Lymnaeidae; genus Omphiscola; species Omphiscola glabra. The sequence continues at coordinate 39,106,906 of OZ024798.1, forward strand.
CAATGTTTCTCTTTCAACGCTAAGAAGAGCAAGATCGCTGAGACGATCCTGTCCCATTGACGCACACACATGCGACAAAATAAGTACCGTAGGCTATCAGATGACACGTCTGCTGAGCCGCTGCACCAATCTTCTGACCCGTTATTACCCTTGTTTACTTATCATAATATAACGTTGTAAGCCTCATTTGGCCCCCTTGTACCTTGGCATATGCACCCCCTAGCTATGCCTCTGTTTTTAATTAAGAATTTTGAATTTCAGTTATCTAGGTTTTAACTTGTTCCATTCGGCATTGCAATTTAAGCGATCGTAGTATACTGTCACAGACCATCTGTATTGTAGGCAGAACAATTTATGTTATAAATTATTTATCAAATATGTTTCAAATCATGCCTGTATCCTGTATCAAATTTTCTCGTTTTAATATTAAACACGACTTTTTTTCATTAATCATATGTAATTAGATTAATGTTTATACCGTATTACTGCACTTCTTCATCACAACTTACTTTTTTTTTAAAAATAGTTCTTCTTTACAACATACTTTTAAAAATGCAGTTCACCACCAATCTTCAACTTTAGTGAGATAAATCACTTCATGCTGAACGGTGAACAAACGTGAAAAGTACAGTATCCAAACAACTGGAAACATACTCATTTGTTGTTGTTTACGTCTGCTCTAATAGCGGTTAAGTCTATTGAACAAAACAATTAGTTACATTTTCTTGTACTATAAACTTAATTTATTATATGAATATTGGCAATATGAATTTTATTTGAAACATCCGATCCAGGAATTTCAAATGTGTGTTAAATTAATTAAAACTTGAAAGGTACATATAAATAAAAGTTTATGTGGCCTAGATATGGCAAATACCACCTTTTGATATCAAATTATGATTTCTTCTTAATTTTAATAAAGAGACTGTATTAAAAAAAAAATGCAAATATTAAGAAAGGATGAAAAGTTAAACATGCAACAAGTGAAAACTTCCATATGGTTTCAGGTCGTCGGCAGACTTAGCGAATGCCAACCTTTGTATCCCATGGCGGGCTCCATGCACACAAGATCAGGTTTTGGTCGACAAATACAAGTTCCTGAGATGCTGTGGCAGAAACTCATGCAGGTAATTTATTGAATTTGAAGATGCCTAAATAACTTGTCTTAGTAATTTATTAAATATGAAGATGCCTTAGCAACTTGTCTTAGTAATTCATTGAAGATGCCTTAGCAACTTGTCTTAGTAATTCATTGAAGATGCCTCAGCAACTTGTCTTACCGTACTCAAAAAAGTGATTGGTTTAACAGATACTAATGGAGGGCCACGTTACCATGGTAACGTTAACGAAAAGCGTCTGAGAGATGTCCATTGTTATTAAAACAGTTGCCAACTGATTAGTTTAGGATATATCACTCGAATAACTCCTTTATTCTTTTAACCAGCCTGATCATTGGCCTTGTATTCTAAGATCTAATCTAAGTTTATTGCATTTTAATTGTACAGCAACAAAGAGACTTAAAAGAATTTTGTCAAAACAAAATAGATGTATGGCTGCTACACAGGGCCGGCCTTAGGCCATTGCAACCTATGCGGCCGCATTGGGCCCCGCACTTTCATAGGCCCCGCCCCGAATTTATTTTCTAATACAAAATCTTAATTTTCACTTCTTATCCTTATTCCTACCCAGACTGGGCCCCGCGCAATCCGTTTCGCATAGGGCCCCTGCAATTGTTAGGGTCGGCCCTGCTGCTACATTACCAAAGACAATATTATACCTTGTTAAGATCAAAAGGCTGTGATGTTTCCTTAGATAAGTAGATTTCAGATCCATAAGCAAACAATTTGGAATACCAGTAGCAAATTTATAACACAAGTAGCCTATACAATGAAACTCTACATTAAGTTGTGTCAAGTTTTATAAAAAAATAACAAAAAACTAATGAGCTGAATCTTGTGCTTCCAGGTGCACAATGTGGGGCAACAACTGCAGATGTGAGGCATACCTTGGCAGATAAATATTTCCCTGGACATGCACAGCCACTAGCGCAGTGTCTGGTAGTGGAACTAACATCACTTGTTCTATAGTGAGAGCTGTCCATTATGTTACTATACAGAGCTATCTCCTCTACGTTTATTTCATTTTTGGTAACAAACAGAAAGTCATCTTCATGAGTGTATTTTGTTAGAATGCTCATTGGTCATCAGAAAAAACAATAGCTTTCACGGTTTTCAAAAAAATTTTGTAATAGTTTTAAAATATATACTAGATAACAAATCATTGTTTATTGTGTTTTGTTGTTTTTTTTTTAACAGTTAAAAAATTTTTATTAATTTAAATGACTTGCTAAATTGATTAGCTTAAAAGGTTGTGTCAAGCAAACTTTCTTACTTTATAATTATCCCATTTCCCTGCAAAAATATAATAAAATTATGTTTCACTTAAATTTGTTATTTCTTCTCTTGGAAGATGCATGCATTAAATTTAAAGACACAGATAAAGATATCTGGGTATGAGTAGAGTGGTTGAACTGTTGATAGTAAAAGGAATTAAAATAATTAATATTTCAATTGCATGATAGGACTCGTGTTTAAAAATGTTTAGAAAGTATAGGGGAATCAAAGAATTAATAATTTTATTTTGCTTCCTTCTGCGTGTAAATTTCAACTTTAAAAATTACTTTAATGTGTACAAATGGATGACAAGAGATGAGATTAACATACATTTATTTATATTTCACTCATTTTTAAAATCTCATTCAAAATTTTAGGGAAATTTCTGTGGGATTTTTAAATATCTGTTATTTTATGTTAAGTCATTAGGCCTATTAGCTTGAATTGACCGAATCAAGGTGTTTAATTTCAGCTTCCATTTGAAGTATCACTTTAAGTTGTCCCATTTACCAAAGTCTTTACTGTTAAAAATTAAAATGCTTTTTTTTATTAATGTAATCAATTTTAAAAAATGATGATTTCAAAACAGAATAAATCTTTTAAAATGTAATAAAAACAAAAAAAGTACACCAAAGCCAAATCTGACCCCTCCATATTGACAGGATAAACAATAAAAATGGCTGGAATCTGTGAATACCATGGCTTTTGCAAACCTTAAGTTAAATTTTTAAAAGTCTACAGTTTTGATTTTTGAATGAACAGCAATGGGATTTTTTTTAAAATAATTTTTAAGTCTATTTCATGTGCTAATGAATGTACAAAATTTTGGGTGCCATTTTTTCCAAATTCAAGTTATCGCAAGCCAATTTAAATAAGTGTTCTACATAATGAAGGTAACATGGTATAAAATATAAATAGAAGATTATTTACAAGTATCACAGATAATTCAAAGTTATTAAAACTTTTTTAAAAAATATTTTAAAACATTGATTAACATGTAAAAGTGATTCTTGGCAGGTTGGTTTTTCTTTAAGACCACTTAATGTTAAGACACTATCTTTAAAATATCATTAATATTTATTTATTGCAAATATCAGAAGCTTTTTTAAAAAAATAGATATATAACTTCAGACATATCAAGCTTGATTTTTAGGGGGGAAGGGAGCCGAACACAAACTCTAAAAAAATCACAGGTGACAGGTAAAACTTGGATTTCATCAAGAGAATAAACTATGGCATGTCCAACTCCAACTCATCATCTTCAGACACAAAACTATTTACACTGTAATCATCTAAATCCTCACTGCCATTATCATCATTTTTATTACTTTCACTTTCTTCAACCCCTTCTTGGCCTTCATCTCCCTCCCAAACATTGGTATGACTAATATTTTCATCATCATGCATTTCCTCATCCTCATAATATATTTCCTCTTCAAAAGAAACCTCATCATAGTTTCCATTATATCCTTTCACTTCCACATCTTTGTGTTGAGGACTCACTCTTCTAACATTTTCAATCTTCTGGTTTTGGTCCTGTTCTAAATTCTTGCCACTGCTCTCACTGTTTTGAGTTTGTTTACTTCTCTTGATTCGCTGAGAGTAATCTTCCTTTTTCTCAATGGCCTTGATGACTCTGATCATACCTAGCTGATTCGCCCTCTCCGATACTGTCAAAAGAACTCCCTCTGTTTTGTCATTGTCTGCCATTTTGACTTTACACTGTTTGAATATAAGAAAAAAATAGTTGCTATAAACTATGTTCAGATATATTGAGCTGGTGTTAGACACATTTTGAACCATGAAGTTTCAGATCTGAGGTAAGCACATTCAGTAATACAGGTTAAGTAAATACCCAATAGTGCAATGGAAACAGTCTCAATGAATTAGTCATTAAAAACTAATAAAAGAAAAAGAGCTGAATGCATATTGCTAATATGTTACATATAAATAGCATGCATAATTTAGTATAAAATGTATGCACCTTGCACCAACTAAGTAACTTTGCTTATATAATTTTCAGTTTTTGGGATTTTAATGCTTCAATGACTTCTGTAAATACAGATATGAAAAAGACTGTAGAGGAAATAATTTATTTTTTATACTGCACTTCATTTTACTTTCCCCAAAACCTTAATGATGATTAATGGAAGAAGCAGAAGCTACTTAATTTCCCACCAAAGTTTCATGTTTACCATTTGGTCTCAAACTTATATATTTACAATTTTAATTCTGTATATAACAATTATTTTTAACTATTTGATGGTATTTGAAATCTAAAAATTGAGGTGAAATTAAGAATTGCAGTATCACTTTGCAACATTAAGCAGGCACAGGAAAACTTCTTGTCTAATACGCTGTAAGATTCTGTCACGTATTAGAGAGCAATAAATAATACTCAAGAATGTTTTTTAACTATGGGATTTACAGAGGCTCGACTGTTGTAAGATTCAGAACCCAGACAGATAATTTTTTTGTAAGTTGAAAAACAAAGAGCCATTTCCAGCCCACAGGCTATTGAAAGAGAGAGGCAGAACTGTTTTCTATAATTATTCAATTTAAATTAAATTTTCTTCCATCTACCACTCAGTTACTTTTATACTGCTTTAAAATGTTAATATCAAAATAATTTTTTTTAGAGCATTAAAAAATACAAGGATATTAAATCCCATTAACAAAGTCCAGCATCAGTGAAATGAATTTATACAACGATCTTAGGTTGATTTTGAAATACTTTGACTTGTTTATAAAGAAGGGAGGAAACTCCCAGATAAAAATTTCTTAATACGCCCATTTTTCTACATAAAGCTAGTAAACTAACTCTACTTTACCAGTTCCTTTCTTGTCCAGTCGGTCCCCAGCTGAATAAGTCTCACAGCAATATCTTCCTTCTCTGACTCCATGGCCATGAACACCAAGTCTCTGTATTCAGGCATCAATGGGCTCAGCTGGAGAAAGCAGAATTAAGCTGGATTATTAAAATTTGTCCAAATATGCCAGAAGCTGATAAATTCTCATTTGGTTACCATCTAACATATTAATATTAAGATAAAGTAAAGTTTTTAGTTGTTGAGGAGAGGGTGTGGTAATCTATTGGAGTAACTATACTACTTTAAAATAACTGTAAATACTACTTTAAAATAACTGTAAATACTACTTTAAAATAACTGTAAATACTACTTTAAAATAACTTAATACTATTTTAAACAAATTTATTTATGTATTTAAAATATTATATCTTCACATTTAAAGTTAAAAAGGAACAGGTTTGAGACTCATACAGGATAAGTACAACAACAATGACTATGATGTGCTTACAACTTTTGCAAAGTCTGCTACAGGGTACTTAAATTTGCACACAGCCTTCTCAAAGTGTTTCAGTTGCTTCCCTTTGTATCTCATCATAAGACACAGCTCTTCATACTTAGCAAGAAAAAAACAAAAAAAAAACACATTACACTGTTCATCAAGAAACAATGATGTTATTTATGTGAAAAATAAATCTGCCTGCCATTTTATTACAAATTTGCATTTTAGACCTGCTAAAAAATCCAAGAGCAGATATGAACTATATTTTGTAATTATTCAGATCAAAACTACAAAGAAAGTTGATTTTTTTTATATTCTATACGTACACCAGAAAAAAATACGCAGTGAGTTATTGCAAAATATTGAAAAAATAAAATGACAAATATGACTGAACACAGCCACCAATCAATAACTGGTAGAAACCACAAGAACGTATTAAGAAATGAGTAACAAGAATCTGATAGTCTCAGGAAAATAAGAGGTAATCTACCACTTTAAGTTTATAATAGCAACAATAGCTTTGGGCAAGGATACAATCTCCTGGCACTTGCAGTAATTCTTTTATTGTAAAAACTAAGTAAAATATACTGTAGGTTAGCTACATGTCATTTCCCAACTATCTGCAATTAACAATAAAAACACAATGATTTATTTATTTAGGCAAAAAAACACTGCTCACTTTTTCAGCACAATCAAGTTGTCTTTCCATTCCATAATGAAACTGAAAAACAAATACAATAAATTTTTAATGATAACGAAATTACTGTGCTAAGTAATTTTTTTCAGTAGAAGTAACCAGTATCTTTATGTTCAAAAATACATCTTTTAGCATTTAATACTAATATTTTTTTTTTCTATTTACAAATAATTACTTATTACATTAAATGGGACATTTTCAAACCAAATAAGAATAATTAACAGGCATGGAATTTAATCCTGACAAAAATAACAACTGTTAGAAATCAGTTATATCCAGAAAATAAAATCAAGGTCTATTTGCTCTTTAGCTGCAATTTAACTGAATGATGTATGCAGCTTACTTGTCTCCTTTCAAGATTAAATCTTTCAGACACAAGTTGGGGAGAGCTTACCCTTCGTTCCTTATCAAGCCATGTATCATATGCAGCTGAGTGGTTTAGGTAGTAAATGCCTGTGTGGGTTGTCTGGAAAAAACATGAAAACGATAACAACTGAATTTCACATAAAAGGGGATCTTTTAAAAATAAAATACACAGAAAAGAAAAAGTTGCTTGCAATAAAAATTAGTTGAATTAGATCAAAAGAAGGCTTTTCTGAACAAAACCAAGAAAAATGGGTTAGAAAATTATACTTACATTATGTCTAATCATCATGGACATGGTAGCAATCAGAGTACAATAAATTTAATTTTGATATGTAAATTTTTAAAGCTTACTACATCAAAAAGTTCAGTATTGATTCCTGCATTCTTAAGAAAACCACAAAACTCATCTCTTTTATCTTCTGCTTTCAATGCACACGCATAGTGGTATGGCGTACGACCCATCTGGAAATATTTACAAATTCTTGGTTAATTACTTTTTAAATAAAATATTTATGTTTTTATTTCTCTGATAATTGCATTTTGAAAATCTGACAAAATGATCTCATGTGAGTTTAAAAGGTCTTTAAAAATAATTATTTAATTTAAATTGATTTAACCCAGTTTTTTCTGAACTGTTATCCAGATTGAAGATCCTATCAAGCATGTGAGAGTTATTCATACTTCTTTAAGGAGTAAAATATAATTCCAAATCATCTTATTTTACAGACCAAGCAAAATCTTATTTAATATTCCAGAAAGTAAAATTATTTACATTGTCTTTAACATTTATATCAATATTTGGCTGTTCCAACAACAATTTGAGGATTTCCATTCTTCTGTGCAGAATACAAATATGAAGGGCTGATCTCCCACCCTGGATATTTAAAAAAAAATGCAAAATTGATATAATTGTTCAAAAAAAGTATTTTAATCATACTGATTTGACAATGACACAACTCCAATAAAAAATAATGCATGAAAAATGAGGCTACTTATAAACTATAAGATATCTATAAAAATTATGAATTCTATCTCTTTTATTAAAAGATACATTTGTAGCGATTGACTTGAAACTCAACAAAGTTAAGATACATGGGTTTAGCTAAATTAATTATAAAGAATTCTTGCATTAAAAATGAATAAAAAGTTTTTGTATTATTAATTACCACAGAGTTATTTTATTCATAGTCATACTCACCTTATCTCTAGCATCTACTAACAACTGTGGTCTGTCACTTGTAACTAGTAGTTCATACACTTTATCAACTGACCAGTGCTGTACACCGAAATGAAGTTTTTTCACCTGAACCTAGATCAAAATATTGATAACTTATAGCGAAAAGAGTTCTAGAATCAGCATGCATGATCATTATATAAAACTTTACACTTGCAATAGAAGAGTTTTATATATGCATGGAGTATACAAAATGATTTACTCCGAACAACCTCATTGTTATGCTCAAATTTAATCTTTCCTTAATGTAACTTTGTGAATGAGAGAACATTCATAAATTTAACTAAAGTTTTGTAAATAATAAATCTTCATTAAAAAATTACATTAAAAAACAATATGTAGATTCATTTTTATGACCCTGACTTAACAAAAGAGCACTGACCACAAGACTAGACTTTTAATTTTTACAAAAATCATTTAATTATTAAAAACAGATTATGAAATTTTGGACAGGCACAATAATTAAATTAATCCAGTGTTGACCTAAGTTAAATATTAAATTCAATCCTAGATGTGCTAATGAACTTACATTAAATGTGGGAAGCCACTGAGTAAATGTCACAGCCTCTTCTGTCTCATTCCCACTGGCATAGATGAATGTGTCTCGATACTGTGGGTTAAACCAAGATATTTTTTGAATACTTAAAAAATAGCATTTCAAAACAATAGGTTGTTAAGAACAAAATATATTAAGATAATATTTTTTTAAAAACATGAGGGTTAAAAACTATTTTTTAGTAACAAACAAATAAAGCTTTATATAAAACAAAAAGACAGTAATTTTATTTATAATGAAAATAAAGTTTTTAAAAGGAAAAATTGAAGTAAGAAAAAATGGAAACCCATAATATATTGATTAATGTGTAAAATAAATTTTTTAGTTTTGTTATTATTATCATGGAATTTAAACTTATTTTTATTTAATGGATATATCAAAAAGCTAGGTTTCATATTATCAAATATTTATAGCAAAAAAATTATGAAAGATAAATATTGTCTATTTAAACTTACATTCAAGTCAATCAGGAGGCTGTCATAACCCATGACTGCTAACCTCTCCAACTCAGACATATCTGATGATCTGATGGTCTTAACATAAGCCTTTTTTGGAATGAATAGAAATAGACATTGAGATAATAACAATTTCTTCATGAAGAACATATCAGGTTTGGTTCTGTTTCTCTTATCAATGTAAGCTTTTCTGACTTGAACGCTGTCAAATTTAACAGCAAATTACAACTATGCAGCAAGGTGCAGAAATATTAAAATTAATAAACTTGCCTGTCTAAATAGTGTTGTTACAAATGTGTATTATTCTAAAGATATGAACAGCTGATAATTAATGTGCCTATGTACTATAATGAATTAATCTGTCTAATGTATTATAATGAATTAAGAATGAGATTTAACTTACATTCTCAAAGTAAAATACTTCTTACCTTGTCTATTATTGCTACGATGTCTCTCCTCCTGGCAAACTTGGCTACATCTCGAAATGTCACACCAGTCTGTAAGTAGAAACTACATATATGGAATATTTATGGAGTTTATTGATTTTTCATCAAACACATTTTAAGTCTATTGTGATCTCCAAATGTAACTTCTGAAACAAGAAGCATGAGTGATATATGCAATCATATTTTCAAAGCCATTGTGTAAAACCTATTAAAGTTAAAACCAATATTGGGGCCCCAGGCTTTATCTGTTCAATCATTGCGGGGATAAGGTGGCAACACAGCTGTTCACATTCACTTAACAAAACAAGCCACCTTAGAGAAAATACAAGGTTTTACCCCAAAGGGAGACTTAGAGGCCAGCTGCTTCTTTTCTGAAGCCAGCCAGTACATGAGATGCCACTTGTAAACTCTTTTGGAAAATTTTAATCAATATCAATAATACATGACATTAAACCAACCTTTGACATTTTGATTAAATTTATTTGGCTTCTAGATCAATCCTTAAATGAGAAAATATAACACAAAAATCTCAAATTTTGCCACTGACAGAAAAATCAAAGCTAATGACAATGATAACACAGAAACTGTTCACACATCTGATAGAAGAATAAAATTACCAAATCTCTCTGAGAAATATCCAGTCCCTTGGTCATCATATATGCTATGACTTCGCATGGAACTTTTCCACTGGTTTTGTCTAATGCATAAATAGCAGCATTTCTTCCTCTCTGTAAGAATAAAGCAAAATTAATATTTAAATCCAATGCTTATATTGAAAATGTTTTTTCCCCTTGTTTCAGATTAAAATATGAACATTTAAAAAGTCTTTTTTTTTATGCTAGTACTTGCCTCATCCTTTAAATTAAAATCAGCATTGGCTTTTAAAACAGCCCAAGTAATTTCCTCAGAGATTTTTGAGCCTATGGCTTCAAAGAACAGAGGTGCCTGTGATGGGTAAAAATTAAAATTAGTCAAATGGCCGTATAAGGAGATCCTAAAAAAGTTATTATAAACCTTGCATAAGAAACATATTTTAATTATATATTATAAGATCTATATAATTTTTTGGTATATAGAAAAGAAAATATTACCTTTAGATAACTTTGAACTGTAACCTGAATGTTTACATTCACATTGGCTTTACAAATCATTCGAACTAGTCTGACATCCCCAAGTTTAATTGCATGCTGAAGAATGTGGCAGTTGTCTGAAGCCTGGATCATAGACACATAATAAATGATGATAAGAGTCTTGATACAAGCTTTTAAGGCAATACATTTTTAAAGTTCAAAATAAAATAGCTTGTCGTTAATGCATTAGCTGTTATGCTGCTTCATGTACAAATAAGAACCTCACCTATTTACTTCATTCAAGTCAAATGTTTAATGTTCAAATGAATAAAATGCTAAAAATGAACTGGTAATTATTTATTGATACCATTTACTGCTTGCTTGATCAAGACCTACATAGTTCAGGAAGTTAACGTCACATTTAGAATAGGACAGAAAGGTAAAGGCCTTTTCAGGGTCAGCTTCCAAAACAGCATAGATTGCACCCTGCAATAATATATTTTGTAAGCATTCAAAAAAATCATGCTTTAATAATAAATATTTTTTAGACTGAACAAAAGGTCATTGATATAACCACAATCTAAAAAATTGAGAAGAAAATAATGAACATACTGTTCATTAGCCCCTTCCTTCATAAGCCGAACCCCTTAGATTTGCCTGGAATGGCCTGAAAAGTGTGCACACTGCTAACTATGCACAGGCCTCTATGTTCACTTCCGTTACTTACTTTTTTCTTCATTATTTTCTATTATAGGATCAATGTACCTGGATAAATTATAAAAATCTTCTATGACCCACTAATTTAATTCGGCCACCCCACTTATCCCATGACATTTTTTTCTTTAAAAGTCGGTTTATGAATGATTATATATGACAATGAACCATGAAACTACCCAGTTGAGCCAGCATAAAGTTTCAATACACTAACGTTTGTTAATTATAAAACTGAATAAACCTCTGATATTAAAAATATGTTTTATCAAACTCATCTGACCAGTGTGTAACTGTGGACATCAATATGAAAGACCAAATCATGGAACTTGTGAGCTGCAGTGAACTGCCTCAGTGTTTGCCCACCCTACAGAAAACATAATTCAAGATAGAAATAATTCGTTCAAAAATTATTATTTTACATGTTAGTATTTTCCCAAAGCAGCTTTATATCATAAAGTTACATATTTATTTATTCCTGAAGTTAAACAGCTGCTTGCTTAGCCCTTCAGACAGACAGTGTTTACGTCATCTCTGTTTTTTCTTAAATATTTAATATTATTAACCATTAAGTCATATTTTTTTTAGAGATTATCAATTATTTTAGGACTGAATGGCATAAAATAAAAAAAAAATTTAATCTATAAAGTGTTTTCAAGCTCACTCATTATCCTTTACTAACCATCACTTTGAAGTTGTCATTTCTCTCTCTCTTTTAATTTGTAACAACAAAAATAGAACCACTCATATTTCTATAATTAAAAATAACTTAGCTTAATTAACACTTACCCTTTTGGTATCCACTCTGGACCAGCAATGGAGAAGGTGCAACACTTTGTCCACATCATGATTAGCAACAGCCTCAAAGATACCTGGCTAGTTTTAAGGTAATATTCCAAAAAGTGTAATGTAGTGTAATGCTGTAATTGAAACCCTTCACATTTTCAAGCAGTAAAACATTCAGATGTTGGTCTTAAATTGAATACATTTATGGAGTAACTAATTTTAAAAATAAAGAAAATAAAGCAAACATTTCAAATAGAATCTGCCAATTTCAATATAAGAGCTTGTTTTAATAATTATATTCATATACAAAAGAAATATCTAACTGTTACTGGCCATTCAGATAAAGTTTTGGTTGTCTTTGGATATATTAAAAAAACTGAAACAAACAATGCCCTTTTTTTAACCTATTAATAATGATATTGATTAGAATTGAAGGTAAAACATATAACATTTTAGAATATATACTTTAGTAATTAAAGATAATCTTTTCAGTATTTCTTGATCATCCCATCTAACATATTTGAACAATACTGGGTATGTTGTTTTGTCTATAAAAGACTTGAGTTGTATGTAGGCCTACTCAGATTAAAAATTACCAACCTGATACTTGTTATAGGTAGTCTTCCAGAATAAATTATTTGTTGGAATTTCAGCTGCTGTTTTGCCAGCCTAAATAGTTTAAGAAGGATATTTTGATTTTTTTCTATAAAAAAAAAAGATTAACTTTATCTATACCTATAAATAAATATTTTATTACTTGATTTTTTTCCACAAATAAATTATGTTAAACAAATACGTGAATATTTTAGTTTGACCTTGTTTTTTATGTTAGCATCTATTCCTGCAGCTAGAAGATCACCAACATGGCAGCATTCATTTTGGAGGGCAGTAACATGAAGAGCTGTGTTTCCATGCTATTGGTATGAAGAGTATACAAGTAGGCCTATTTGAGCCCATCTAAAGTAAAGATTTTTTTTGTATTATTATTTATTTTGTTAAGAAAAAGTTGTTTTTGTTTTTTTGCCTTCATGATTGTTAAAAGAAAAATTAAATTAAAAACTGTTAAAGTATTGTTGCAATAAATGTTGAGAAATATGTTTAATAAATACATACTCTATTCTGTGCATTGAGATTGATGCCAGTACCAACAATAATGTGCAATATTACTGGTCGATACCCAGTACACACATAGTGCAGATAGGTATTGTTTTTCTGTAGAGGTAATTATGATTGCATTAATAAAGAGAAAAAATTCTACATAAGAACTGTTTTGCCTTCTCTGGTATTTAATTTATTGTATTTTTTAATTTAGTTATAAAACAAGTTATGTTGTTTCAGGTTACCCTCTTTTCCACAGTAGAGGAGGGAGTATGTTGTATCTTTATACACAGTATTGGTTTACATATTTTCTATCATAATAGCAGTATTAGAAAATACTAAGATTTAGAATAGTTCCTTCATTTATTTTTACACGAGAAAAAACTTGTGTTTAGAAATATTAGAATATAGTCAGTAATAACCCAATTTGAGTTTTAGTTAAATAATTATTTTCTATAATATTTCAATCAAATGACTATTAACATTTGAACAGTTCTTGTAGTTCATGTTGAAATGTTAGCTTGTAATTAATGGTTTTTGAAAGCTACACAAATCTCATCGTTATAGGCAAACAAAGAAATAGCTCACCCTATCTGTGTGAAAGGGATTTTCTCCATTCTTCAGAGCAGCTTGTAATGCAGGTACATCATTTTGCCTAATAGCTCTAAGAATTAGAGACTGGATAGAAGCATACATAATACAATAGTGAATGTTCCATGTGACTTATAAAATAAGCCTACAATATTTTTTTGATCAAAATTAATAAATAAGGGATGGTACAAAGACTTATTGTGGGAAATCAAGAGAAGGCTTTAAAATTGGCATCTTAAAGAAGTATGTGTTGGAAATTAAAAGTAAAATTATGGTGCCAAAAGTAGACAATGGCTAAATAATAATAAAAGAAGGCGGTAGGCAAAAATGGTGTAAGACCCAAATAAGACACTTAATTTAAAAATATCTGTTGTCTGGCTAGGTACAGAAACACATTATTTTGAATTACAATTAAAATTAGAAATGCCAAAGACTTAAATATAATTTGCATTTTTATTAACTGCCATCATTCAATATATTCCCGCATTGACAATAAACACAGACATATTCCAAGTTTGCTGATTATCTGAATTCTTTGAAAAACGTTTTTGCCCACAGTATTTTCTTTTGAAATCTTATAAAGCACATCAATCATATATCAATTTTAAAAACAGCAGCAGTAGCAATATAAAAAGAGTCCACTCAAAAAGACCTAAATGGCTAAATGTTCATTTTATATAAAGTGTCAATGTATTAGTATTAGTTAAAATGCATTCAGAATTGTTGAAATTTCATTTGATTAGTTAAGTCAAGTAGTTCAAAACCCACATCTATGGAACAGTACATGGCTATTTGCATTGCATTGCTCTCAGGATAGAGTCTAGCAATATATAATTTATAGAAAATAAGTTTAATAACACTTCAACTTCAGTCAAGTTCAGTCCAAAAACTTGAAAAGTAAAAGGGTTGCCATTTTAGGACCTAATAAGTGAATAAGTCAAGTAAGAATGGATTTATAATTGAATTTATTTAGAAAGCTTTATGATTTAAATTCTAATAAAATTAAATTAATTGCTACAAAATTTAAAATGATCTACTTACGTCCTCTCCTTCAAACATTGAACCAGCCATAATTATGCTTTATGACTTAAAATTATGGAAGCAACAATTTACTCCAAGAACAGTTAAATACTGTCACTGATTAATGCTGGTTTACTGTAGACTGACCCCACAAAGTAGTTGCCAAGTAGGCTAAATTCATGATTAGATGCTGATTTAGTATTTAGTTTTAGTCTTTAAAAACAATAACAAAGTTCACATTCGCATGCTGATTTAGGCATGTTCTCTTCATTTTCAGAATTTTCATTGTCACATCATTGTGATTGTGACATTGCAATTAAATGCGTCTGTTTGCGTGGACTCATCAATTAATAGCAAAACAAGACAAAGAGATCTAGATACTAGATCGGGTGTTTCTGCTGAACACTTTCTACCGTAAACTAAAGATATTTCAATGACGTTTTTCTTTTATTTCACAATTTTTATTAATACACTGTTTCATAAATAGATTATAATTATAACAATATGAAAATTTGTCGGTCACCATCTTGTTTCTAGTGTAAACAATTAAAAATAATGAAAACGGAAGACCTTTCTTGGCACAAGATTTCGTCTTTTTCTTTAATTATTTGTATTTTAACTTTAATTTTTATAATCTCCCTTCACTAGCCTTACAGCCGTGTTTGTAATCATGTGAAAGCAGAAGGGGTGCGGCACGACCAAGAAAAAAATTCTAGTGGCCTTTGCTCTAATATGTGGCTTCTTCCATGTTATTTTATTCTTATTTGAATGTACACTGCAACGAGTTAATGCTTTATTTAAACCAGAGGAAACGGAAAGCCTCAAGTATTCCAACCTCTCGATACTTGACCATTTCATTAATTGAGATCACGGAGTTTTTTTTTGTTGTTTCATTTTGGGATTTTGTGTTGTTGTCTTTTTTTTTTTTTTTTTTTTTAACGATAGCACAATGCATGGATATGAATTTGCATGGGCAAAATGAAATTGAAACTAAAAATTGCAAACAAGAAATATGAGTTTCATACGATTTATCAATGTCTATGGAGATTCATATGTGCATGTTGAAGCTTGTGTTGTTGTTATTTAATATGAATGTTTTATATGATCATAGACGAATAAAACAATAAGCGATAGTTAAAATAAACTTTGAAGAAAATTCTGCATCTGATTGGTAATGTTATTTTTACACTATTGACAACCGGAGTCAGTGAGTACCATCTTTAAAAAGCCAGGTAGAAGGACTTGGTGACTGGAAATGTACCAGGATATAAAGGAGCTTAAAATCTGCATTGGCCATAGTTCTTTTAGGATTGCCAGTAGGTTTATTATTGTACTAAGAGCCAGCATATCCTTCTTCTAGGATAAGTTACGTATCTTTTCCTTTTGATTTTACTTTTAACAGACAACTAGTCATTGTGTTAGACGAAGAAGGTGTGTGGCCGGCACTTGATCTGTTTTGTGATGTTTATCAAGTTTTCACTTACCGTGTGCTCATCACGCCCATCGTGGAGAATGCACACTATTTAGCAATGGGTAATGCTCAATTTATTAATAGACTGTCTTCGGCAATTTTTAGCATAACTTAATGTGATTACTGAGATGGCGGAGTGGGCAGGGGAGATAATGAAAGGGTTGTAGAGAAAGGTTTTAGATGGACAAGGGAAGGCAACATGGTAATGTGGCACAGCAGGGCCGGTGCTTGGGATTGGCGAACGGGGCTACCGCCCACGGTACCACGCTTGGGGGGGGGGCTTGTAATATATATTATTAATATAGGCAGGCTGTGCCCACTCATAGTTATAGTTTGTAATTTTCAGTCAGCACAATACTCGGAGGTAGAAGATACTCAAATAGTCAGTCTGTCCGTCATCAAGAATTTGCACACCTTGGCAACACCAGCGATGATCACTGCAAAGGAAATTACTTCGAAAACGAATATCGAGTCAGTGATTAAAGAACGCCCACGATGTGCGAAAAAAAGAACAGTCTTAACATGAATCTAGAGCAGGCCTGCACAACATACGGCCCGCGGACCGCATGTGGCCCGCCAGCACCCACTTTGTGGCCCGCCAAGTAACGAAATATCTTTATTCTTATTATTTTCTTTATAGCTTTCCGCCCTGTCCTATTGCCTTTTTGGCTCGCACAAGTTTTTCATAAACTATTACGGCCTGTCTTACATTTTTGAGTTGTGCAGGCCTGATCTAGAGATAAGACACAGCCGGCGTCTGAAGGATCTTGTCGTTAGCAGACCAGGCGTTGGGATCTTAAAAGAGACGTTTTCAACAACAGCAAGAGTACTTTGACATTTTTGGACTTCTATACTACATGTATAGGATATTCAGCAATTCCGTACCATAACTCTGGATAATTTGAGCAACCACTGTGTGCATTTGGACATTAAGTTTAGACGGGTGGTGAATCACTGCATACAGTTGGTTGGGACTTGGTAAAAGAGCTGAAGGTCCTGAGAGAAATGATTCCAAGAGAAGCGAAAGCGGCATGACAGTGGCTTCATAATTTCATTTTTAACGCTGGCAAATTCGTTTCTGAATGACAGAAAGCGTACAAAATAATGTCAACCCCGCCGGAAACCACAAAAAAGGGAAAAACGAAGGTGTTCACATTTAAAATTGATAAAATCTTATTTGAGATCATCAGTGTCTAAATTTCCGATTGATGGGATTAATAAAATTGTCAGTCATTGTTACCACCCTGGACCACGGAGAACTCATTCTGGTGCTTGCAACCAAGGATGCAGGGAATATGATTTTAAAAAGGGGATCTTTCGATAACAACCGTCATGAGTAATTTAAGACTAATTGTCGGTATTTTCGGCTTGTGTTTTTTTTTTAATGAATGTGTTTCTCCGAGACTGCCTCAAACAGAATTATACTATTCCATTAATGGAGATTGTGGATAAAAGTGGAGAATCGCCATATCCCAACAAAAGTTTAATTCTCTCATGGTTCAGGGTTACATAATATATATGTGGGGTTACCCACATTTCTTTGTTCAAATCAGCTGCCATCAATCTGTTTTAACTCAACACTGATGTGATAAGAACTTTCCTTTATTTTCTGTTTACTTAGCTGCCCGATTATACTCTGATTTTTTCTTAAACATTATGCTGTCTATATTTAATAGCGGGTAACTCATTCAGCTTTGACTTTTTATGGATATGTTTTTGACAATCATGAGATTAGCAACAATCGAGCGGCGATGCTTAATTCAGCCCAGGGCTATTCTACCTATACAGTCGGCGAGTGAAGAAATACCCGGTATGCTGTGTTCCATTATGACAAAGTATGACTATGACGTGTCATAATATCATATCGGCCGGGGTGTGTAATGTCAACGGCCCCGCAAAATTTAATTTGCCCAATGCCTCTCAATCCCCTAGCGCCGGCCCTGGGAACAGTTATTGGCAGTGGGTTGGTGTCACCCATTAGCAGTAAATTCATGGTGTCACCCCTCCCCGCCAGACTTTCTCATGTTCTTTCTCGTCTGAATGCTCTGGTGGCAACCTGCTCTGGTGATATGACACACTGCTCTGGTGACACGCACTACTCTGATGAAAAGCCATTCTCGTAGCAACCTGCTATTTTGTATTGAGATCTGCGTGATGAGGATATGGTGTGCTAAAGATAAATAATGAGTGCATGATAATAGGGTAATTGGTACAAGACATGGGATTGCCGGTGCATAATGAGTTAATAAGGATTGGAAGAGCTGGCAGAAGTAGAGTAAGGAGAGCCAGAAAAGTGAGCATATATAGGAGGGTATGAACGTAGATGAACTTAGAAGGCGATAGGGGATTGGATAGTGGATTAGATAGAGCATTGGTTAAGGGATTGGATATATGGAAATGGGGCGTCTATATAAGGGTAGAGGAGAAAGGCTTGTGCGTAAATATGGTGGTTTTGTGGGACGTGGTGGTTGAGGGTAGGTACTAGATGTTGGGTTGACGGGCGATCAATTTAATCTTAGGTAAAGAAGTGGGGATGGAAAAAGGGACTTTATAGCATATTTTATGGCTGTTGTTAGATACATTTTGACGTGTGAAAATGATACTAGCATGCAGCATCTTCAACGTTATTTATTCAGTTAATTTAAAAGATAGTCACTAGTATTATCTTTAAGGGTACGGGGAGGCTTAATTTAACCACGTTTTAATCGTTGAAATCGGGATCAATAGGCGTATAACCCAAGGACTTAGGGGCAACATTTGTTTGGGTTGGTTGTTAAGGGAGAAAAAGATAGGCTACTGTTCTCCCCAAAAACCAAAGAGTTTTGCTGCTTGACAGCACACCCTACTGTTAAGTATAAAATAGCAAAATAAATGATAAAAACACGATTTATTTTTGTAAAGTATTATTTTATTTTATCGCCAATACTTTCAAATTTCTCATTTGATACAAAATATAAAACGAAAACGAACAGATAAACATAACCATTAGAATTTTTTTTTTCTCAAAATCTTTTTCAGATAGAGATTTGTGGTCACACGAAGACCTCTGATTGGAGATTCTAGCATTCTCACCACAAGATGCTTTATGGGGAAAAACGGGTGGAGATCTTGACCAGGTGGTGGAATGAAATGCTTAAGATCAGCTATTAAGATTCTAAATTTTAAGTGACAAGAACAGATACCCCTTTCCCCACCCGCACTGCCACTAGTTGGGAGGCTGCTGGCGTAGCTTGGCTGCAACGTTTCTCATACGATATGGAACTTCCGTTGTAAAAAATATTACAGATGTTCATTGGTAATTGTTGCGACTGAATGTAATGTTTATTACGCGGGGTGTGTGTTAGAGAGTTTTAATTAGTTAGTGAACGCTCTTCCCGCACTTGACTTAGTGACGACGTATTTTTATGCTGATTGTGACGATTAGTCGTGCGGCAGTCGTGAGTGGAACGTTGTGGAAGTAGGATGTATTTCATTTCTGTCTGATAGAGAGGTGCGCTATATGCTTGTGTCTATTGAATTTGAAGCCTGTATTTATAATTAGTTATTAAAGTTTTAATTATTATGAAGAGGACTTCAGTTCATTCAGTGATATTTAGAATAGTACGACGTATTTAAGAACTTGGCGAATTACTCAATCCAGCAGAACATAGGAGTTGACAACATACTTTGGTCCACCAGACTGGGCCATGGCAGCAAAATTATGTAATAAATTGTCAAGTGGGGCAGCAACATTTAGAAATAAATTAAACGAACATGAGTTTGTACAAAGTTTGATTCTCCAGTGGAACCTCTCATAACGAGCACCTCTCATAACGAGTAATTCGCATAACTAGCCAAAAAAAACGAGAAGAGGTTGCACTCTTAACGAGCGACATTTCGCATAACGAGTTACGCAGAAAGGGGAAGTCCCTTTGGAAAGATCATTTTCACATCGTTGCTTGCCTCAAGATGATTGACAAGGTTTGGGAAGGAGTTATCAAGAGGACCCTCACTTCTGCTTGGAAAAAACTTTGGCCAGAGAGTGTTGTTGAATGTGATTTTGAAACAGTTCCTGTGTGGAGTCTACAGTTAACGAGATTGTGGCATTGGCCAATGTCATGGGACTCGAGGTGGACAATAACAATATTGAAGAGCTTGTGAAAGAGCACAGTCAAAAGTTGACCACCGAAGAGCTTATGGAGTTGCATCGTGTTTCACAGCAAGAAATTATGGAGGAGAGCTCATTAATGGAGGAGGAAGTAGCAAAGCAACAATCTTCTAGCGCAATAAGAGAAATGCTGAAAGCATGGGAAACTGTTGCATCGGCATCGTACATTGAGAAGCATAACCCTAAAAAGGAGGTGGCTATTCGTGCTACAAATTTATTCAATAATAATGCTGTGACACATTTTCGTCAAATTTTGAAGCGTTGGCAAAAACAGATGTCTTTAGACAGTTTTCTAGTTAAAAAAGATTTAATTATTTGTCATTAATTCATATTTTTATTTACGTTTTTTGTTTCAAATCTAAATTGTATTCCAAGGTGTTACACTCCTTAACAATTCATAAGTCATTTTATTTAAATAAATGTTTATAATTTTTTTTTAAAAATGAGTATTTCTTCAGCATGGAACGCATTATCGTATTTTACATTGATTTGTATGGGAAAAATTGTTTCGTTTAACGAGTGTTTCGCTTAACGAGTAAGATTCTGGAACGAATTATGCTCGTTATGAGAGGTTCCACTGCATTTAACCACAAAACTTTCATATATTTCAAATTCTACAATTTCTTTCTCCTAAAATAATAGGGAGAGGACTGGGGTGGAACATTTAGCCAAAGTAACTGCTGGAGCGAGGCTTGTCTTGTTCCTTGGATATAGCAGTCATTAATCTCCGATTTACCTCCAATCACCATAAAACAATGATAATATATGATCCTGCTCAAATAGAATAATTTTGGACATGTAGAATTTTTGGGTCAAACATAGTAAGTATCAGAGAGTGGTTTTAACTTCATGCCATGTGAATGAAATATTTAAAAATAGGTTATGTAGCATATTGAATAACAGTAAAAGACAACACATTTTTGGCATTGTTAAAAGTAAAATAGTTTACACATTGAAGTTTGGAATGGTAAAAATAATTCAGAAGTATTTAAAAAATAATCAAAAAGCAACAACAAAAAACCCCACTAAATGTCTCACACAAGTGACATGTGGCCAAAGACATATGACATATGTAGGCCTAATAGATAGAAATTCAACATGGATTGACAACAAATTTTGTCTATAGATTTAAAAATGAACAAAGGCACTTAGCATTATTCAAGCTTAGAACAATATTATGTAGAAATATAATTGTAGCTTAAATATGGAATTTGATACACACCAAGGACAGATGATTACAATGGGTATAAGTCTTCTGAAAATTCAGAGTGTACAAATTTTCTAGAAAACTGAAATTGAAACTGGGACAAAATTGAAATGGCTGGGTGCGAGGACAAGGTTGCTAATCCGGGAAAACTGTGGTCAAACTGGAGTGTGTGTTAATAGAGTGCCTGAAAGAATTAATATATGGAGAATAAATTTATGTCTATGGAGAATACATTGATTTATAAATTAAGTAAATTTACCACATACCATAGGCCTGTTAACCACTTTAACTTATTTAAAGAAACTAAGCAATAATTTAAATTTTAGGAAAGCACAATTGGTGCTTAATACAAGAATATTTGCAGATAATAACTGTCAATAAAAAATAACACTACAATTATATTAAATTTTAAACAATTCAGATAAAAGTAATGAGATACTCAGGATAAGCTTGAGCATCATGAAATATGACGTGCATGACACCATTTCCATCTGTTCCAGAATCATAAGGATAATTCTTTCCTGGCTTGTTAGGAAGGGCCCTGTCCCCTTCTTTAGTTACTACTGACTCGCCAACTAGAACTCTGACTTGATACATTTTGTGTTCTTTCGTTGTTGGATCTTGTTTGGCATATTTTACAGAATATTTTGGATCAACAGCGAAGTAGGCACCATCCCCACAGTAGGCAACTGAAAGAGAGCAGTGTTAGAAACAATTTCTTTATTTTTAAAATGTTAATTTCATTTCAAAAGTGCACGACTATGATATTCATTCACTAAAATTATAATATTAAAACTTAATTTTAAAACTTTAATTGTATATAAATGCATGACTGTCTGTCTACTTTGTTGTTTGCTTATGTTATTAAATTAAATTTTAGTCCATAACTAATTTTATGCACTTAGCGTTATGAAAATAATTTAGTTCCGGATTTGCAATCGATTGATGTTTACTAAATTGAATTCTAATATATTGAGCTCTTATAAGACTGTGACAAATATGTAAAAAGTTAATATTAGGGTGTAGCTACTCCACTTTCTCTCCACACCCCCCCCCCCCCACACCACCACCAAAAAATAAAAAAAAATAAAAAAAATTGAAAAAGTAAAGGAGCGATACCAACGTAACGCAATGCGCTTCATAGCACGTGACTATAAAACCACCACTCCTGGCTACGTCTCTGGCCTTTTAAACAGATTTGACATCCCCACTCTCAAGGACAGACGAGAAAAGATCCGCCTAACATTCTTATATAAAGTGGTCATGGGGCTAATTCCGGCCATCCCAGCAAACAATTATCTTACCCCACAGAAGCCAGGCCGATTAATTAGAGCCAAACAGTCACTTAACACTGACTTAACATCTGACAACCCCATGAGAAATTACACCTGAAACAATAACAAATGCTTCACTGTGCCTCGGAGTAACACAGTGCAACATAAGCAGTCATTCTTTCAACGCACCATAATTGCTTGGAACAACCTGGACAGTACCACCGTGAACTCGACAACGATCGAAAGCTTCAAGGCCGTCTTTTTTATTAAAAGAAAATGGCATTTCATTAACGTTACTAAAGAGTTAAGAAATAATTTTTTTTTAAAAATACCTATCTGATTTGAGCAGTTTACCTGATTTATAATTTCGACTGAAGCCGCTTTGATTGATGGCATCAACCTTAGAAGCGGGTGTGCCATGATACAGCAACTTCTCATTTCCATATCCAGCTGGGTTACGTGAATCCATCTCACGTTTCTTCACTGCATATTGTTGGTACAAAGCTTTATTCTGCACTCTCTGAATCTAAATGAATGGGACATAATATGCACTTTTATATACAGATGAACATTCACAATTACAAAGGTTCTAAATTTTTTTTTAAATTTAATAATTCGTAGTTTCGGAGGTTGAAATTATGACTGCATTGGGGATTTTTTATAAGTAAGAAAAATACTTTTAGCTAAAGGAATATATTTATATTTTAGTCCTTATTATTATTTAAAATGTCACTGGTCATTTTAAATAAATCACTCAAAAAAGTAACTTAAACTATCTAGCAATGTTTATTAATTGAAATGAAAAATTTTCTTCAGCTACCTGTTTCACTTTTAATGGCACTTGAGCCAGCTGGAGTTTGTTCATTACTGCTTGATATTCTTTGCTTAATGGTGGTAAATCGACCAGTTTAGGATCTTCATCTTTTTTCATCGAATCCCAAGTGTCTGGAACGGGCTCTTCTGTTAGGGGTGAAAATTGAAGTCATAATGTTGCTGTTTATTGTCAGAAAATAGTACAAGGTCCCAAAATATGTATTTCCAAATTAAAAAATGGAAATTGACTATTTATTTTAATTCATCAGCTATTTATTTCTAGTTACACAAAATTATTTTGATAACTTATTTTTGAAAATTGATGTTATTTTATTTTTCCCCTTCTCATCATCTGTAGTTCTTTTAGAATTTGAGTGCACTTCAAATATGTTCAACATCCAACTCTCTGTTAAATTTTCCTATCCTTTATATCAGACATTTATTGACAATTATTTGTTTGGAAGTGGGGAAAAGTAGTGAATGACATATATTTTAATCTATAAATTATTTTAGCTCAACTAAAGACAGGGGACTTAACTAAATCACAGAGATTAAAAAAACGATCCAAAAGTGTTTTAGTCAATGTTGTACTTAAAATCATTTCTCATTATTTGGAATAAAACCATCATATACACAATGACAATTTCTTTCAGTTATTTGCTATTTTGATAACAATATTTCAAGTCTTACAGCATCTCCCAGACACATTAACTATATGCACTGTCAAGAAAATAAAAAACAATGAATTTTTTAAAGTTATTTTTAATGCAGTTTTCTTTACACTCATGACATGATCATATGGGTATTTTTATTAAGGAAAAATCATTGCACAATAAATGCTAAAACAAATGTTTTAACGAGTTATTTTTATAAGAACGTCTTAATTCTAAGTAGGGATCCATGACCTTCATCTGACTGGCAAAGGGGTCTAAGGAACAGAGGTCAGAGGTTAAAAACTCTTGAACTAGAGACATTCCCAACGTATTATAATAACGTCTTAATTCTAAGTAGGTATCCATGACCTTCATCTAACTGGCAAAGGGGTCTAAGGAACAGAGGTTTTAAAAACCATTGAACTAGAGACATTCCTCAATGTTTTATAATATAAGCAATTGCTTTGAATTGTTGACTTGGCAAATATAAACAAATTGTAATCACACATGCATCAAAATTTATTATTTCTTAAATATGTCATCAGGAAAGCATGAATCAAATTACAGCTTTCTAGAACATTGGCAAATGGAGGACTCAAAGTTTTCCTTCAAACAAAATTGGCAGTTGACTTACAAAAGTAATGAAAAACATGTACAAAAATAAAAGTATGGGAAAACCTGAAAAAAGGATGCAACAAAACAACTAACCTGTTGTCAAGTTCTTCAGCAAACATACAAGTAAAAATAAAAAATAAAAAATAAACACTTAGCTGCAATGTAGCATCCGAAAGTAATAGGTAAAATTCAGAGATATATGCAATTATGAAAGAAGTGCCTATGCACATTATATCTTGTCTTTAAGGGGGCAAGGGAAAGTTCTTTAAAAATGTTGGCTAGTTCAGGTCAGATACTAATTTACAGCTGTTATTTTTCAAATTTTTTTTTGGACTCTTGTTTGGTGAAAAAGGCTTCTTGCAGAGATATTCTTTGTTTTCTTGTTACTTTTTTCAGCTTTTCCCCATACTTTGTTTCGCTCATTTTCAAAAAAAGAAAGCAAGTCACATCTTTACGAGATAACTGAGGCATATTTATATCTATTATATATGTATATAATAAAACAATATTGAGCATGCAATGCTTTAATCATGGTATTCTGGAATCACAGAAAAAATCAAATGTTAATTAACGATACAATAACTAAATTAAAAAACAAACCCAATTAAATTTTAATCTATCAACACACTATTCTTTAGATAATTATTTGATAAATAGAGTGTTGATACATTAACATTTCTTACGATTTTAGTATGTTTCAAATAATGCATTAGCAATCTTCCCATTTTAAATAATTTCCAATAGCTTAGATATCAAGAAGTGTCACAATTCTTATTCAACTTAAATTTTTATTAAACGCCCTTAAATTTGACATTACATTATAAATAATGTGTTTCTGACAGTGGAGGGACATGAGAGTAAATTTTCTGGGGCTGCCTTTAGTAATTTAACTTATTTTAACATAACTTTATATTTATCAAACATTCATGCTGGAAAAAAGTGAACATCTAATTTTAATGTTCAACATTTTTTTTTTATTGGCAATATTGTCTATGAAATTGTGATTTTATCAACCAACTTGTGCGACAGACACTGACAGTATTGAAAGATTTCTTAACCACATTTTTTTATTCTTAATTAGTAATTTTAAAATGGATTTATTTTAGACCAAGTTCTTGGACAGGTAGAAATCCTAGCAGCCATTCTTAAGAACATTTGGATGAGTATTAAAATATTTGGGAACAGTTTTCCAAAGTTAAAAGGATATACAGTAGAAACTACATTCTACTTGTATATTAATGAATTTTACACATTTGAGGCCACCTCTATACCATACAAGGTCTCTGTTTCATCATGGATACCAGCAATAACAATAAAATCTTTATAAAGTTCCCAGTCCTATTAATATCATTATGAGCATCAGAGGGCGGTGAACATCATTCAATAAGATATGGGATATTTTGCAGCAAGAGCATAAGTACTATGAAATCATATAAATTTTCAATTAAGTAAACTTTTCACTGCTATTTAGCATCTCATCAGACTTAAAAAACATGTCTATCTTCTCTTTCTACATTCCATCTGGTGTTCAGAAATGTCAATGCCACATGAAAATAAAATGAACATGTACAGAAACTATTTGCCTTGAAATAATAGTTGATAATTATTTTTTTTATAATTAATAACCTTTCTATATAAAGAACCCACACTAAAAAATAAAATTACATGTTTAAGATCATGACATTCCACCAGAAAAAGTATTGTAAACAACAAATTTAGAGTGTGTGCCTGCTTTGCAGCTTTGAAAAAATTCATTTAGCACAATCATAATGAATGTTTCATCGCCTCCCTTTAGATCTGTCAGTGTTTGATAGGTTCTATATTTTTCAAGCAACCCAGCCCAAATAGAATCCAACACTACAAAGACCACCACAGTTATTATTGCAAATGTTATATCTTCAGTTTTCTGAAAGAATATACAATTTCATGCATTGTTTATAATAGGGTTTACTCTCCATGGACATATCTACTCAAAATAAAAAAAAGAAAGCTACATTTAATTTTAAACTAAACTTTATAGTAGGCATGTGCAGGTTTTTAAAAATGTCAAAACCTTAGCACACTAATCATATCAGATGTTATTACTACATGTATAGCTATTTGAAAAAGATGGTTATCACAAATACTTGAAAATTTCTCTAGAAACAAAGCATCCACAGTTTTACATAAAAGGCCTAATTCTTATGTACATAAGTTAATGTTTGAACATTATTATTTATATAAATCTATGAATTTTTGAATTGCTGAGATATAACTTTTTGGTAGTACAATAAGTTAATTCAATAATGTACATGAAAATTAAATTTAAAGACTTCAAAAGGTACAATATAAATATAAAAAAATTACAAGACCAATAAAATGTGTTTTTCCTGACTTAGTTAAAATTCTAATATCTTGAATGATTTTACATTTCACTGCTGATATTTCTTATCAGATCACTTAAATACTTTTGTTTTTAAAAAAATATATTAATAGTTTATGATTTACCTTTTGTGAGATCTCGTCGTCTGATCTCAGTGCCCTGGTCAGTGACATTGCCTCTACTGTCAAGCAAAAACTGCAGGCATTTTCCAAAGTCTACAAGATATGATTGACCTATTGAGTCAATGTAGCGACATACTGGATCTTTTTTGTGTGACAATTCCAAATCAGCATTAATGCTATAGAAAAAAGGTGTTGGACAATGAGACATTATTATGTGCAATTGTAAGTTCTGGCTGAGTAAAAAACACACTTCAGTGACATGCAAGCTTCTTAATGATAGTTAATAGAATACTTAAAATTTCCTTTCACAATATTGCTAAGCATAATTATAATTTATAAATATGAAATAAGGTAAGAAAAGGCTAGAGTTGCAGAAAACATTTCAAGCACAACAATATGGCGATTATAAGAGAATACATAAATGAAATGTTATAAATTATTTAAATTCACACATCTGATTTTTCTAAACTTTTATTTTTAATGATGTGAGGAAGATTTTTCAATAACTGCTTTTGATGGAGGCCTAATTAAAATTCCACAAGGTGGAGCTTGTGAGCTATTATCTTTTTTGTTGCAATTTAAATTAGAATTGAAAAGTTCTCTTGTGATATGCAAATAGAGCTGCCAGTAGCCATATTTTATAGCAGATTATATGAAAGATTAAATAATTTAATAGACATTCAAAAGATGCAGAATTTTAAGCTCACTTAAGACATTATTATTATTATTATATTAGTAGTAGTAGTTGTCTTATATAGCGCGGTACCCCAGCCTAGGGCTAGGCTCACAGCGCTGTACATAAAAATATTAGCAAAAGAGACATAATCGGGACAATAACATAAAATACATTTATGCAATAAAGAACAGCTGTATAGAGACATAACAAAAACAAATGCATATTCACCCCAACCATCCCAGAACTTTTACATGTCAAACCATCGACGGCGGCCAGCAGCATCATTTATCGGTCACATGTGGGGAATCAGTTGGGGTAGTAGAGTTTAAAGAGATGTGTTTTGAGTGCAGTTTTGAAGGCCTGTGTGGTTGGTATATTGCAGATGTGTAGTGGCAGAGAATTTCATTGTTTGGGGGTGCAGAAAGAGAAAGATCGTTCACCATATGTTTTAGTACCGTGTCTTAGCAACGGACAGAATACGCATGTCAGCGGAGAAGCAAAGCTGTCCAAGGGGTGAATAGACAGAAAGAAGTTCGGTTAGATAGGAAGTGCAGGAATCTGAGAAAAAGTTATGACAGAGAACAGAAAGCTTGTAGTCAATGCGTGCCTGTATAGGAAGCCAATGTAGTGAGTGGAGTAGTGGAGTGACATGATCACATTTTTTTCCTTTAGAACTAGCCTAGCAGCTGAATTTTGAACCTTTTGTAGTTTTTCTATGAAGTGTTTTGGTGAACCTGACAGAAGAGAGTTGCAATAGTCAAGACGAGAGAGAACAAAAATCTGTACAGTACTAACATAGGTTCAAATCTTTCCCACTTGTCGTTGGTCTTGTGCTCCCACAGACTACCTGTATTTCTGCCCAAATTTTGCTTAGTTGCATGAAGCTGTAGCTCATACACACGTGCTATGATTTCACTTGTACTGCTCTTGAGTCCTTGTAAATAAAGGCACCCTTTAGCAGTATCTACATTTAGTAGAATTCCTTTTTCCAATCCTTCCCTTTTCAGGTCTTTTATCTGTTTAATAGAAATATTTAGAATAAATAGCACTAATTTAGAAAAGACAATAATCTTAAATGCTCATCATGTAATCTTATTTTGGAATATTAAAAGATATAACCCAGTGCTACCGGGGTTGTAATGGAAGGCATATAATACTACTTTTTACATGCCGAAGCCTCTGCATCTAAAAATTCCTTTTTACTTATAACGGAATCAGATTTTGATGTATTGTATCCTCAAAAAAAATAATTTAAAAAAAAAAAAAAAATCCTTAATTTATAGCATTTTCAAAGTCATGTATGGATAGATAGTTGTTTATGTTTCTAGTATCTCTGAATTTTAAGAAATGTTTATCCTCTATATTATAATAATATAGCCCTACCCAACCATTTTACATGACCCACTCTGAACTACAAAGAAAACATATTTTCTAAAAGTTGTAAAAACATGTCCTTCAATAAAATATATACCATTTTAGAAATCTGTAAAAAAGCGCAAACTTGAGTGGTAGAAAACAAGGGCTCGCCAAAGAAATCATGCAGGGCACAACTAGAGGAGGAAGAAGAAGAGGAAGACAGAGGAAAAGATGAGAAGATAACATAAAAAAGTGGACGGGATTAAAACTAGGTGAGGCTATGCATAATGCAGAAGACAGAGGAATGGAGAAGGATAGTTTTCATGTCATCTGTGGCGCCCCAACGGTCCAAGGACTAAGGGACATGATGATGATCATAGCAGGATATTAATATATTATCCTCTTCATTGAATAATTTACCCAAACTTTTTCCTCTTCCTCACTCAGAATTATATCATTAGAAAATAGTAAAACACAGAATTTTTTTATCTAAAGAAAAATAACGACTTTTCTCTTATATTAATCTTTTAAATTTACCCCCACTTTTCCATGAAATGGATTTTGAATAAAGTATAAATTTAAAAAAAATTATTTTCACAAAAAATCTTAACCCATTGTTGTTAATGCAGCTGAATTTTATGTGTGAAAAATATCAATGTCACCCAATTTTAAAGAAAATCTCATCAACCATTATTCACTTTCCTTCACTGAGTTTTGTGGTATAGGTAGACTTATGTAAAAGTGGCCACAATGTGTCAACACCAATGATCCGTAAAACACATATTTATTTATTTTAAAAGAAAATATAAAACTTCTTTTTCACAACTGGGATATCATCAGATTTAAAGAACTTAGTTATGCACATAAAAATGTACACACCACTTTCCTATTCCTGAAATGTGTTTTCTGAAGGTTAAATACATTATTATTATTATTCTAGTGATGAAAAATGAGTGTTATATATGGACAATGACAATATAAATTATCCAATGAAGATATTTGCAAAGAATTAAAACTAGCTTCTGAATAAACTGACATAATGTGGGAGAAATTATTAGTCTATAAATATTTATCTCAGAGGAACAACAGGACCTAACATAAAGGAGGCAAAGTGGTTTGCTCAAGAATATAATTTACTCAAGACATTTAATATATATCAATGACACTTTGGTTTACAAACCTTTTCAATAGCTAATATGTGTAGAGAGCAAAAAAATCTTAGCTTATAATTTTATTTGAATACCTGCTTTTCAGTTAGATTCTTTACATTTGGCATTTCCTTGGACTCGTTAACAAAAATGTTGTTGCAGCTTTCTGTGAAACTTTGAATTAATTTTTGGCAATTTTCAGTCTTTTTATGGAAGATGGTCAAAGTCAAGAGATCAACAATGCCTGCTGAATTGACTTGTCTAACTGTTTGAAGAAAACACAAATATCAATGCACAATATGTTCACACAAAAAATTAAAGATAAGCTAAGTTTAAGTTTGGGCTCCAGCAATCTTATATTAAAAAGAAATTTAAAAAAAAAAGATTTTATTCCAAAATAAAGCAGCTTCTTTTGAAAGGTAATAATAAACTGAATCTGTAGATGGATGGGTACTACAATAGGCCAATGTTTGTTGGGTCAACATGGTGGTAAGTTAAGTTCAGTATCCTATTCTAATAATTATACGTTTTTATAAAAACTTTTTTTTGGGACGAATCTATTTAGATGGATGGGTACTACAATAAGCCAGTGTTTGTTGGGTCAACATGGTGGTAAGTTAAGTTCAATATCATATTCTAATAATGATGCGTTTTTATACAAACTTTTTTTGGGGACTGGGCCTTTGCTGCGCAAACACTAAATGTACATTTACTGACTTATGTGCTTGGAGTTATACATTCAGCAACTGCACTTATTAAATGTATTTTCACAGGAATTATTAGAAAAAACCTGTCAAACAAATGCGATGGCAATGCATGATTTTCCCATCTGCTATGTAATGCACCTCATAAGAATCCCAATCATTGTTAACTACTGGTAATTTTATTATTTTATTTTGCTCACTTGAGCACCTACTTAACACAGCTTTCTATCCCTGCATACATAATTACCTAGAGCATTATTATTTGGGATTGATGAAAAATCTTGAAAACTAATATTCAGTCAATTTCCTTTATATAATTATTCAAGAATATAGAAGTTTAAAATTTCTGAAAAGACTGTGCCAATCATTAACCTTTTAAGTCTCTTGGAGTTGTACCAATAAAGACTGGTACCATCTCTTGCTTGAAAATGACCAATCTGATGTCTGTTAAGGTACGGCGTGTGGAGCCAAATTTTTCTATAGCAGCATGCATCATCGTCTTAATTTTGTTAATGTCAGCTCTTTTTTTTGCTTTAAAAGAAATATAATTATATTTGAGATTAATTCAGACCAATGTCAAAATTTCAATGTATATTTTTATTGGCATAATTATTTTAGAATTTTAATTTCCTATTTCTTATAAAATAAACCTAGTCATAAAGCCTACATAAAAGATGTGGCACTGCATTAATTAAGGAAGAAATAATAATAACAGAACTATTCACTTCATGTGCATATGATTAAATTGTGAGTAGGCCTATTAGTATTAGTTGTTTTGAAGAAAATTGCTTTAAAATGGTTTAACCTGTTCCAAGGGCAGGAATCGCAATGGAAGTTGCCTTGATCTGCTCAGCAAGCTCTAATACTTTGAACAAGCCTTTGTCTAAACTACGATAAAATAAGTCCATGTTGATGTGTATTATATTTTTGCATGGAAGTCTGCCAGCAGTTGTAACAATAACACCCTCTTGAACAATCTCCTGACCTATAAAAGAAATTCATATATACTTGTAGATTCTTAGAGGCAAAACAAATTTTAATGCACAATTCTATAAATTAACTTTATCATAAACATATAGTTTTCCCATAAATTTGTTTTCTTTAATTAAGTAAATACTTACTCTTTGAACTACATTCATGTTGAAATGATCGTCCATTTGTTTTTAGAAGTGATTTGCAAACAGCACCTTAAGAAATTTTAGAAGTTTCCTGAATTGGCTTATTGATATTTTCGTGTGTGTTAAAATATATAATAACAGAAAAAAAAAATTGAACATTTATAAAAGCAGTTTAACTTTTATTTTCTTATGAATCAATATTTAATTACATACATCTTTTTTAAAATCTCACAATGAGACCATTACATTTGGGAGATCGTATAACTCGTATGAAGCAAAATTTGCGCTCCTTTTTAACCCTCAAGTGGGCGTGCTCTTTTCGCCACTGGACCATGCGCGGGTGAATCAAATGGATATCGCCAATGAGTGAGACTGATTAAATTAGTTTATATTATTTGAATATTGTAAAATAGTTTATTTTTTAAATAATTTAATCAACAAACAATATAAAATTTAAAAGTAAATCGAAAAAAATAACACATTCCTAATAATAGAAATTAATATTTTATTTGTCATTTAATAATGTGCACATAATTTGAAGAACAAAATTGATATAAATATTACATATTCATAAAAGCAAAGACATTACATGAACATAAAATATAAAGTTTACAAATTGATTGCTAGTGCTTCGATTAAATTGAGGCAACACTAATTCATGGGATAATGTCTTTAAACACAACACTTCCAAAATGAATAATTTGTGCGTTGATTCCACTCATATTTATCATGCACGAAATCTGACCATTGGCCAAGGACACACATTTCTCCCTACATTGTACAATTGGACTGGCATTTCTTTTTTGGTGAACTTTTGTGTTTTGATGCTTTCAATATATTGATTTCTATAGGACACATTGCCCGTTTGAAAGACCACCGGCTCCCTAAACAAATATTCTATGGTGAACTCACGACAGGCAAGCGCTCCCAAGGAGGTAAAAAAAAAACGTTACAAAGACTCATTGAAAGTGGCACTAAAGGCCTTCAGCATCGACCCCACTAAATGCGAGCAGACAGCTCAGGACAGAGTCAGGTGGAGATCAGCGGTCAAGATAGGGGCTAAATCTTATGAAGCCAGTAGGATGGCCACCATTGAGACAGGCAGGCAAGCTCGAAAGAGCATTATTATATCCCCGACTGCAGCAAATATTCCCTGCCTGCAGTGCCAGAGATTATTCCGAACACGTACAGGATTGGCAAGCCACCTACGATATCATCGTAACCCACCCCCCAAACCGGATGACTGGATGGTCCTAGTCGATTTGACGGACGAACAACAACAACAACATCTCTCTAAGATGGGTTCATGCTATTATTTCAGGGCCTATAATTCATGGAACTTTTTCAATGATTATTGCTACATTTCAAACACAATCTCTTTGAAGGTTGATTCTATCTAATTCCATTTTGTTTCTCTGTTTTTCCCGTACAAATTATCATTTTCAATAGTATCTGCTACATTATCATCATCATTTGACTTTGAATTTTATGATGAATTTCCCCCGCATCTTGACATTCTGTGTCAACCCCAATTTCAAAATCTCCATTTACTTCTTCATCTCCCAAAAATTTTTATTATAATTCCTCTATATTCTTAACCCTTGAGATTATTAATATCAAACGTTTTCCTACCACCCACAATGTTATACAGCAGAAGTAACCTGAAATAAATAAGGATAAGTATAAATCTTTTGTTTGGGCACAATGTATCAATTTGATATTTACTATTTGAAAAACACACAAACATTATTTAATAATAAGATATTGTATCAGTATATATACTAATATGAAAAAATTAACTTACCAGGGCAAAACAATAATAAATTGTCAAACTTCAAAAAAATAAGGTGCAAAGGCGTGGCATATCAATTTGAATAAAACAGCCAAAATATGCAATCTGAAATCGTTTTCTACACACTAAACTGTCTTGGCCTGTAAAGTAAAGCATTAAGCTACTGATAAGCAGAGCTTGCTGTCATCTCTCATTAATGTGTGCAAAACAAAATCGGTTGGCTTGTATCAATCTAATCAGACGTGCTCAACGGAAAGTTAAATCCTTTATATTAACTTCGCTTTTGTTTGTGGCTGTGGCAAAATATTTGGATGGCAAATTGACCCACTTCCCTTTATCCTATCAAGCTGAACATTCTGACAACACATTCTATCAAATTTTCAGCACCAACCCCAAAAATTCATTTTTTCCAGGCGAAGAAAAAATGAAATTCCTGATACATACGCTTAATTAGATTCTTTTTAAAAAATATCGCAAGAGTGTAATATTTTCTGTTTTTCTGAAAAATATCTACTGTATAAAAGCGGGTGGAATCTGAATATTAATATAGTTCAGAGACATGAAAAATGTGCAGTTGTGAGCCATTTATTTTTTGGGTGGGGGGAGAGGAAGGGAGAGGAATGACTTATTTGGATTCTTAAAATGCATTACTTGTATGAATGTTTTGTCAAATGTTTAGCCCCCCTCCCCACATTACATTTTATAAAGGACTTTTACAAAAAACTTTGTTTTTAGGGATACTTTGATTAAGGCTCCTATGCTTGTAATAAATATATCACATATAGAGACAGATTAAGACCTCTAGATGCCCTAAGAACATGAAAAATTTGGTGGCCCCACATTATACCTAACTCAGTATTCAAAATATCAAGAAAATAAATCTTAAAATATTAATTTACTTTTTAAACTAACTTACAGTTAAGATATAGTTATAACTAATAATGTTATAATGTTTATATTTGTTAACTCACACTGAAATTATTATTTAATTTATTTAAAGAATAAAGATGTTTGGTTTGGCAACCCTACTTTAGAAATAGAAGTAGTAGAAGCAGTGCTTTATTAATGAAAAAAAAGGTGCCAATACTTTGATCAGATGTGGGGATGGGAAAGCTGAAATAGAAGACACTGAAGGTTCACAAGCAAAAATACAGAGGGGGTGGTGGGGTGGGATCTGGGGAGGAGGCAAAGCGAGTCTGTCCACAGAAAAGTTTTTTTTATTATTTTCCTGGATGTACTTTGACAGAAACAAAAATAGCTCAGTCGTCCGTGGCCATGCAGATGTTACACTAAACTACTTTAGACCACATGGTAATGTTCTTGTGATAAAATGAACAAACTCTGACATTGCAAAGTGATCATATAAAAATATTTAATGGGGCCATCTTTGTAGGACAAAAAAATGTTGGATAAGTAAAAAAAATGTGTTTTAACAAACCTGAGGAAGACAGGTCCATGCTTGCTTTAATTCCATTGGCAATAGCATCACAGGCTTCTTTGGTGATATCTCCACATTTTACAGTCAGGGTTACACAGCCATATGTGATCTTGCTGTTATTCCCTAAGGAAGGTTTTAGAAGGGAAATTAGGCTTTAAAAAAAACCCATATAGTACTCAATAGAAATCATGTACTATTATCAAAGACTTTGATAAAGGTATGTCATGGTAATCAGTTTGAAATTTACTTAGGGAAAATAAGGCCAACTTAGGTTTTGTTATTGAACAAGGTCATGTTTGGTGCTAATTGAAAAAAGCAAGCAAAGGATTTTTTCGGAAAATAACGATTTAAAATGATGAAAGTATGCAAATATTTTCAATTTTCTGAATATTATGTGCAGACACTCAAAATTTTTTTTAAAACCCAGTTTATTGTTTTCAACAGTCACCATGGAGCAACACCAACTTTCATTTTATTGATATCTTCATTCCTAAATATTTCAGCAATTAATATATTCATTAAACTATTTCCGAGATTAAAGGAAATGTTTGTAACTACCACTCAGTTTCGTAGATAGACCAATATAAATCAAATAACTCAAAACTTAAATATTTGCTGTCTTTTTCTGTTTGTAATGTTTAATCTACCTTCATTATTACTGGTGTCTGCAACTGCTGCTGAATCAAACCCAATAGGTGTCATATCCTCAATTTCTTCATTTTCATCATTTTCTCCAGAGAAAATCGAGAAGAAGGCCTGATAAACAACACATGGAAGCAAATGAAATATTTCACACTCAAGTCTACAAATATGCAATGTTTGTCCTGTAAAATGTAGGCTACCACATCAATTACTCATGTTTGTCACAAATCTTTCCCACTATGCCATTTTCTAGCCCCATAACTTCGTAGCAACAAAAATCAATAATAAACAATTTTATTCAGGTATTATGATTGTGGTTAAAATTATATACAAAACCTTGCACGGGGCATCTTTAAAAATGATTAGTAATAAACTTTGCACGGGGCATCTTTAGAAATGATTAGTAATAAATGTTGCACTGGGCATCTTTAGAAATGTATAGGCTACTATACAGTACATAGTAAGGACATCTTTAGAAATGATTAGTAAAAAAAAAAAACTTTGCAAAGACATCTTTAGAATTAATGATTAGCAAAAAGCTAAAGAATTACTTTAACACTAGATATTATCTGGTGAAAAATCAATGGTGCAGTATAATAATCCTATGAATTTCAAAATGGATGCTACTACCCCCAGAAGGCTGTGATATCACCTACAGGGTACTATAAGAATGGATAGAATTAAGAGAAGCTTTGGTGAGTTAAATCAGGAGCATGCATTTTTGAAAATGAAATTAAATAATTTAAAGCACATATCATGTTCTGACTGATGGCATCAAATATGAGTCAATCATAGACCTCAGTCAAAGGTAATTACAAAATAATTACATTTTTTTCGACACATGAGGAGATTAAAGACCTTTGATCTTCTTACTTGCAAAACAGACCTAATGACATAGTCGTAGGCTAAATAGACATTAAATGAGCCACCCACAGTCAAAATTATTTTGAAATGCTTCTCAAGAAAACACTGAAGGGTTTGACGTAAAATATAAATTGCATTAGAAATTGTTTTAAGTGGATGATAATTTTTATATAAGTTGAAAATTTTGTTTGCCAGACAGTAAAAAACATACCACCTGCTACAGTTGATTTATTGGTTAATTCAGAGTGGAAAAAATGCCAAATTTCATAGTCTAATAATTATTTATTGATCAGCGTCTTCACTGCAGTTAATAAAAATTTTAATCTACACCCTCAAGGATCTGGCTACATTTGAATCTCTGTGTGAATAACGATGATGACTTTAATCAGCTTCGTCATAAAGACTGTAGCAGTTAGTAAATCGCTTCTCTCACATAACGAGTTTATATCATTGAGTTTCTCACATCACATTCATTCACATGTGGACAAAGCGGGTGTGGAATAGTTCTAAACTCAATGTAAGCGCACAAATTAAGCATCTATCAGGTATGTTGTTCTTAGCATGCTCCTATATGGCAGTGAATTGTGGATGAGAGACAACAGTCATGAGCGGAAACTCAACAGCTTCCACCAAAGGTGTCTGCGGGGCATATAACGCATTCAACGGCAGGACAAAGGATGCGTAAGGATACTGGAAGAAGGTAGTAATCCAAATTACCTTCTCTATGGAGAATCGGCAGAGGCTTATTGGGTGGCTGCTTTTTAAGGACGTAGGCAAAAAAAAGAAATATGAGGGAAACCAGCATCAAAATTGGCAAATGGAAGATCATCATTGATCACCGTTCCAGCTGGTGAAACAGCAGTGTTGGTGAGAAATGAACATGCAGAATTGGCACAAAACAAAGCCCTTACCACAAAAAGAACATTGAGTGAGGCCAAAGTAAACCAGAAGACCAGGTTTTAGTTCAAAAAGTGCATCCGAGACTGCGATTCCAGGTCTGTCCTCATAAGCTATTTGAGAAAGTGTAAATAAGCCAACTCACCTGTGCAGTTTCTGTATCTTTGTGAAAAATGATAATATCAATCTTTGTCAAGGATATATTCTTGTGATCACTGACAAAACGGCTAATACCTTCTTTAATTGCTAAAGCAGATTCCTCTGTAAGATAATAAGATTTAATATACTGGTAATACATTGAATACTTTTCTTTATTCTTTTTCTATTCATCCTAATAATGCTTTTTTCAGCACAATATAATTAGTTTTCTGTGTTAACTATACATTAAAAAAATTATTCTTTAAAACCAAATTTCGAATAATACCAAAATTCAATGAAAAGATTAAAATATGTAAAAAGAAGAAGAATTTTTTTTTATCAACAAATTATTAGTACATTAAAATGATGCTTATAGCCAAAACGTTTTAAAACAGTTACAAAAGAAATTTTGCCAGTTTAGTGGGATGTTAATTGATGCAGGATAAAAAGACAGGAAACGACATTTAGTTATATGTAAACAAACAGATGTCTTTTATCTTAGTAAAATTTAACAGAAATAGCTTCTTACGAGCAGGATATTTGTAGCCACCAGTACCCAGGGCAGGAAGTGAGATTGAACTAAAGTTAAGATCATTGGCTCTTTTCAGTAGTTTGTAAACTAAGGAAACCAGCTGCAGGATTAGAAAAAATAATTTTTTTGAGTAATCGGCTAATGAAGTATCAACAAAATGCTATTTTTGTAATATATATTATTTATGGGTAATTTGCAACTCATCAAAAAATAACATAAAACATGAACACTATTAAGAGTTAGAATGTATATTTGTAAGATTGAAATAATTTCCAACAGGATAAGAATAAAAAACTAAAATAAGTATTAAAATTCATACATCAAAAATATGTAAGAAAAAATCTCACCAGTCTAGAATATAAGTTTCATTATTTTATATTGTTGTAGGTTATGATAAAAATATTTTTGCTGTTAAAAATATTTAAAAAAAAATAAGTTCCCAAAAAATTAAGTAAAAAGCCAAAATGTTGCTTGTTAAGTTTTCTTTATAAGCTAGCTTCAACTCAGTTACAGGTCCCAGATATATTATATATTCAAAATAATGTTAATCCCTCTCATAATAGCACCATATACATTTTGTAGATTCCATAATTTGTACTTACGAATCAGCCACTCAACCACTAAGCTTTTCAAAGAATTTTAGTATTTATTCTGAGATTTTATAAATATATTCTAAATTAAAATAGGGTTAATTTTGAAACTGCAAACTTATTACCGTCAATAACAGCTTGAAATTTATGACATAACTTATTAATCAAGTTAACAAATCAGAAGGATTTGTAAACATCAATACAGAAATTATTTTTTTACAAAGTTATTGTTGTTTGGTGGTAAAAGAATAAGGAAATATTTCTGCAATAAAAGTAGCTTTCTTACAAATTTGATACAAGCCATACCCATTAAGCCACATTCACAATTATGGAAAAGTCTAATCCTATTCCCTGAAGGATGTAGTGCATAATCTCATTCCCTAAATGAATTATTGCATTCAGACTAAGCAATACTCATGTCTGAAATATGACAATCACTGAATCAGCTGTATCTGCCAAAATTAAACTTAAATTGGTAATTATGCATTTATCAATCAATTCTTTATGTATCTTTACCTCAGTTTTCTTCCCATGGTAGCAGGATAAGCAAGCATGCATGATAACCTTACATTTTAAGTTGCCAGCTTTTGTTTCGGCGAATTCCCAAGACTGAATTCTTGAAGCACACCTGTTATATGAGTAACAGGAAGAAGAGGAGTAAGAGGGAAATGTGAAAAATGGGAGGGAGATAAGTTTATTATGTTTCAAAGCCTGGGTGTACATTATTTTGAGGATGGAAAATGTGGGAGGGCTAGTCCTAGATGAGCTAGGAAAGTTGGATGGGGAAGGGTTCCCTATCAAAACTTTTAAAATGAAATGAAAAATCATTATCAGTTACATTTAGCTTCAACCTAAATTTATATTCATACTTCGACATTGCCTTACAAAACATACTTGTTCCATAACTCATCTTGAATCGAAGCTCCTCCATATTGCAGTACATCCTTGCCAATTTTTCCCTTTCTCAACTCCAGGCTTTCAGTTATTGTAATAACTATTGCGTCGGTCTGGGGGGGAAAATGCAGGTTTAATGATCTATGAATATGCAACGCAAAGTTAAATTAAGATCTAATTCAATTTTAATATTCCTAAAAGATTATGCAGTAATGATTCTTACATGAGATTTGGTAATTTTATTCTTCTTCACATCAACTTTGATTGGTCCAAATTTTGAGATTTCATGGTTCTGTTTTCTTGTCTTGGCAAAACTTGTTTCATCTGTGTAAAAACATCGCCATATATATAAGTATAATGCAATAAGGTTTTAGTTGTCTAAAATGTTCCAGGGAAAAATAAGGGGAAGTATAGTTAGAGAAAGAAATATGGTACAAATTTTAGAATTTATAATTGATTTTCTTGCAACCTCGTTTGATTTTCTTAATAATTTATTATTATTAAGTAATAACATTTATGTTATATATATTTGATAACACAATCTAGTCTCAGTTCATGAAAGGGGAATAGGAAAGGTCTTGATGGGTGGTCTGCCCAATTTTACCAATTTTTGGCGTAAAAATTCTCGTGCCGCCCTGGGATGCACTAACCTTAGCTAAGCTACTGGCTAGTTCATTGTATTA
This sequence comes from Omphiscola glabra, assembly GCA_964017045.1. Classification (NCBI taxonomy): domain Eukaryota; kingdom Metazoa; phylum Mollusca; class Gastropoda; family Lymnaeidae; genus Omphiscola; species Omphiscola glabra. Next base: position 39,147,774 of record OZ024798.1, read on the forward strand.
AAACCATTCAAATTATTCAAGATATTTTAATTTAGATAGTTCCATAATATGGGAGAATTAAAATTGTAACGCTTCTCCATCACATTTTATCAAAGCATTGACTGGAGCCAATATAGGAAATAAAAACTGTCAAAATTATAAACATATTTCGTCTTAGTCGAATAAAATCTATCATTGTTGTTGTAATTGTGTCTAGCTTATTCTTCACATTACATGCTTTCAAATTTCATTGTTAGTGATACAACTGCCCATGGCTAATAGTTTTAAAAAACTGATAAAGCTGCTTAACAATTAGAAAAATATGCAAGAACCTCTCACTTCAACACAATTCATTGGTGAATGAATCAATTCAATCACATAGGCGTCATAGGCTGGTATAGTAACAAACATCACATTTTATACTGAGAGTCTATAAGTAGTAGGCCTATAAGTGAGTCTATAAAAACTTACATTTTTTATTTCCAAAATCTTGGATTGCATTCAATGTATCCAGCTTTAATTGCCACACTGCTTCACATCTCTCTTTGATGTCTACATAAGAGATGGAGTCGGTGGGCCGTCGAGCGCGAGCTCTTAATGCCCCCCCCCCCGGCGCTCCCCCACACAAACCAGAGCACTGAAGGACTTAACCCGACTCCAGCCCGTGCGGGAGGGCGCCGGGAACCTCCCCTTTGACCTAGGGGAGGCCCGGTCGACCGAGGACGCTGCGTTTAAAGCGTCCGCAGTTAACTCTCTGTGGGTCTGGACGGCTTTTGCTTCCACTCCGGTGGTTTGGTGTTGCGTTACCAACCCCCACCGCCCAGGGAGTCTTTCGGTCGGGACGTTTGTAGTGGCGGGACGAAACGGTTGCCTAGGAGCGGCTTTCTCACGGACGCGTAGCTAAAATCATCAACATGGGTTTTAGTGACCACCCAAGTTTCATATCCATTAACAGCAACTAGTAATCATGTTAGTGGCAGCTCCCGTTGCGTTGGGAGTCATGCGTTTGGTCGGGGTTTTTTAGCTTCGGGTGGACAAATCCCCCCTACTAGTCTGCCACGCCGCGAAGAGGCAAAACCCCATGTGGACGCCTCCGAATTTCTTCGAGACGCTGCCGCTTTCGCAGCACAGCTTTGATGTCTACAACATTATTCCCTCTCATATCACACAAGAAAATTTTGTTTAATTGACAGGAAGAGCCCTCTTCATCCAAAAATGTTTGTATAGCATTGACGATCGCTGTTAGGACACCAAACTTACCGATTTTAAGCAGGCCTTAGAGTGAGATTTAAAAAAAAAAGACATCATTAAAATCTTGAGAAAATAAATAATGGATATTGAGCTTAGAGAGACAACCATAAATATGAAGTTTGTTGATAAATAGGCCTACTGGTTAAAGAGATTCAGAGATCTTTCAGTCTTGCAAAAAAAATTTTTTTTTTTTAAGAGGCTATAGTATTACTAGTATAGTATAGCTATATTCATTCCAGAATTTGTATTTAAGATTACACAACTTTACAGAAACGCGAAAAAGAACTTTAAAAAGGACTTTTCTTAAAAATAGAGGCCAGACATTTGTGTTGTTCTTCCAAAAAGTTTCCTTTATATCGTTGGGATCCGCCCGTCTTCGCAAAACAAATCATGAAGAAGCATTTTGGTTGTGCTAATCACCTAATAAATATTGACTGCTGGTTTTCTTCGGTCGTCTATCTATTTTTTTTTTGTGTGTGTGTGTGTTTTATTTTTACACCAAATCTCCATTGCACACTTTTCCCACTGTTGGTCATCAGAAATGCTTTCGTATTCAGATGTTGGCTGCCTTAGAGTCTCTTTCTCTGTTACACACATCTTTATATTGAAGTCAGAGTCACGGCGGTTCAATTTGTCATGACTCTCATCTATTGACCCGGGGATATGGCCTTGCCAGTGAATGTGCTTCTTACAAATAATGGGGAGAATGCTACACATTTTGGCATATTCAATAACCTCTGGTCTTAAGCGCTCAACATCAAATTAATACGTGGCAGACCACGTTCACAGAAAAATCTGCTGGAAGTCACTGGGTTTCTGCTCATGGCTGGCCTATGTTATCCTCACTTCACTACCATAGATGAGAGGGGTGGGATAAATGCTTGATTGACACCTACTTTTATCCTTTAAGATAAGAGCTTTCCCACACCCACTTGTTTAAAAGAGTAATGAATGCTGTTGTAAATGCGATCCTGTCATTCACCCTCAGCACTATTAGACCCTATAGGAATATGAGAATTTGTATAAAGTTGAATCTCTCCATTGCTAAAGTGGAAAGGTTCAAATTTTTCTCGCAGTGACATTTGTATTCTTTAGACTCATGGCAAGCAGGCGTGGTAGCAGCAATCTAATTGCTGTGGGAGAGAACCTCCACGTTGATGTGTAGGTGAAACTGTCAACCAACAGTGGTTCACAAATTTAAATAATAACATGTTTTCTTTCCTTGAAGGCTGGCGATATTGACAGTTTGGGATTAAACCTGGGGTACATTTGCTTGTCCTCTTAGTCATTTCCTCAACTCATACCAAAGAACTTTTAATGCAGAAAAGTATGTTGGTTGAAGAAGTCAGAAGGGGTTAACTGCATTACTGACCGGGAATGTCTCCGAGTAACGCCATTACAGGTGGCTGTGAAGTGCAAGTTTTCACGGAACGACATTACGATTGAGAGCAGTTGTTGGGGCTAAAGATTCTAAGCAGGACACCGAAACTCCGCTCTGGCTCCCGTATGATGTGGCTCAGTCGCCCACAGTGTCTCGTAGACAGACCTGTTTACCCTCAAACTCCTAAAATCGTGCAATATCGTCTCAAAATCGTACAATACAGTATCTTAATAGTAAATAAATAAAAATACAGTCTACATTATGTACAGCTTTGATGGGAGGGGGGATCACCAGAACGCACCTACATTTATGCACGAATTCTACAATAATTATCCCGACAGTCTCTTATAGAACCAACTGTCACCTGAAATTCTGTGAAATACATCAATTCTAATTAGGCCTATTATTAATTATTATTATTAAGGCTATAAAAATATCAGCACAATGTTTCTCAGTTATGGTATACTCGTATACTAATGCTTTGTGTTTTCATAAAGAGATCGCTGTAGTAGTAGTAGTAATATTAACAAGGCATAGTCACAACACACTGTAGTCCACCAACACGTCCTTCCATGCTGTGACGTCATTATTTCGCTCGGCAGAACAAACCTTCCCCCCACCCTCATTAATGGGAACAATTGTGATTCCAAACTGCTGTATTAAAATCGTTGAGGCGATAGAGCTGCTTTGAGAGTTCTAAAAATATTTTAAAATGCCGTTGACCTAGATCTTATAAAATATGTTCCAGTGTAAAACAGTTGGATAATATATTTTATTTTAAAAACAATCTCTAGTTTTCTCTGTTTTTACAATCGCGGCGGTTCAGAGGAACAAAATAATTATGTAACGAAACTACGTCACAGGCTTGGTAGCAGTCAAAGGGGATGGTGAGTGAAGTTGTCGCTAGGGCGACTAGTCTAATTAAATAATAGGCCTACTGTTGACGCAGATAGCTAGTTCACTGTGACACACAAAGCAACAATATGACCATCACCATCAATACGATACGTTGCGGTGATATTTTTATATCCTTTGACACGTCCACCAATCCCCTTACCCATGTGTCTCGTATGCCACAAATTTCCTCAACAACCCCCACATCCCCATCTGTGCGTACATACTATATAGAAGGATGGTCCCAACTTTAAAAATAATTCCAACCAATCGTTTTTCTAGGTCCATTCACTGCCAGATCTTTTAAGAAAGGGCTAAAACTTCCGAAACCGAAAATTATTTTTATTTTTTTAAAATCGGAAACATTTTTTTTCCACCCGGTCTCTGAAAATCGTAGTTTTGGAGGGACTCGGCGTATAATCGTAAAAGACCTTTAAAAATCGTACATTGTACGCCAATCGTTTTCTTTCAGGTGCTTGAACAGCAGATGTTGCTGTGTGGGAGACAATTCATCTTAGAAAGTATGCAAGCCTCTTGGGAATTAAACTTTACTCACTGGCCATAGTCAACACTAACCTAGCTGCGGTCAGGACGGAGACTTGCGAGTGCAACACGCGTATTGATGACGAGGCTTAACTAATGCAAATAGCGGAAACGTGGATGCCTACTTGACACCTGGTTGATCTCCTTATGTTGAAGAACGTGTTTGTCACACAGAAGCGACGGAAACAGCAAACCATTTTGTACAGCAAACCTAACACCGTGCTGAATATGTCAATCTGGAGCTCACTTACGAGAGTCTTCACATGTTAAGTCCAAGAACATGTTCCTTCTTCTTCTATATATTAAGTGCCCACGATCAATTTATTGATCATTCTGGATCCTATACATGTAGGGGGAATTAGCAATGTTTCTGTTCCTGGTGTTGGTGAGGATATTTCAATGGTTGCAAGAGTTACTAAGTGAGGGTATCATGCACTGGGAGTTGGCAGGCGTGAGGCAATAGACGAAACAAATAATTGGAGTAAATTTGTATAACTGATTTCTAATTTTTGCCAGGTAGGGTATGGACCCAATTGTCAAGAATAGATTTTAGTCTTTAAACCCCACGCTAGATATCACCTCTGAGACAGGTAGGTCTTGAAGGACCCCTTTATTAAATGGAGATTGTGCATAATGAGGCGAGCAGAAGCTGTCCAGTTAAATGTTCTCAGCGTCGGAAATGCCGGTACTCAAAAGTAGTCGGAAACATGCATCTCTACATTAGTGAAGCTCTGGCTTGTAATCAGTCACTGCTTGTTCCCGTGTTGTGGACAAAAGCTTGTTTCAAAGCCAGCCTTTATGATATTTTATGGAGAATTGGCTGTTGCTCTCAACGGGGGCGAAAAGTTTCAATACATCTTGAAACCAACCGGGTTTCAGGAGTTGATGAAACAACATTGAGGTCAAAGTCGGATCGCCTTCTATGCTCCATTTCTGCGTAAGTCCAATCTATCCGCAGTGTTTTCGATGGTCATTAGAAGCAACTTAAATCGAAACAAATAAACGTTTATGGTATTTGCTAGTTAGATAATATATTATGTAAAAGGAGCGGCATTACGCTTTTCCCCACTTGACCATGACTCTGGTCAAATCAAATTATTTTTGTTGAATTAACAATACTATTACAAATATTCTACAAAATATTTTACGCCTACCTGTTATAACCATAAAAGGTATTGCGACTGATTGCATGTTGTGCTTGTTTGCCTCTCCCAGACAAAGCAGAATTATTTCTTTGGCATCATCAAAATTTCCAGATAAATTTGAAAGAGCGAAATGAATGATTCTCTTGATATTTTTTAGAGTACCGCCTGAAGTAATTTTCACTTTTGTTGACAGTGGATATCTCTTCAGCTCATCTTCAATTTTAATACCACCTGCACATAAAACATTTCATACAACACAAACAAAAAACAATTAGAAACCTCTAGAAAATTTTAGTCTTTCCCAAGGAACTATTTTTAAGAAATTAATAAAATTACAATCCTGAATTCTCCAAAATACAGAAAATTCTAATTCTACAATATAACCTATACATTGGTAGGCCCAATATATAGGAAATTATCTTTGAAGATGGCTGAGAGGCCTACTATCTAAGAAACTATTGTTGAAGATGGCTGTCAGACCCCCTATCCAAGGACTATCCACTTCCAAATCACTTAAAATGTGTGAGTTTTTTTCCCAGCAGGTACTTGAAAGTTCACATAAGTATCAATTTCATATGTTCATATGAGATACAATTTTTTCAATACTATTTATCCTCCATAGACTTCTTAGCGTTACACTTAGAATAAAATTGAAGAACATTTTTTTCTTTGGTTGTTGTTTAAAATTGCATCAATCAAAAAACCTTATTGATTGAAATAAATGTGTTTGACTGAGTAGGGATAAACATTGTCCAATGTCATTGTGCTAAGATGAAGAAGGCCGTACTATGACTGTACAAGTATGGGGAATAGCTGAGTTTATAGAAAAGCTTTGAAAATGTCTTAAAAACAATTTAGCCGCAAGTATCCAAGATTGACATCTGCTTTGAATTGTTTAGCTTGAGTAAAGCTTGGCATTAATGCATCATATGCTACTTATAAATATATGATTTTTTAAATCATTTTCATTTAATTAATTTAATCTCTTTGAGATTGATTGCTAAGAAAAGAATGCTGCTTTTAATGAGAAAATTTATTGTTTCAAAATTTTCTATTATACATTTTCAACATTTCATGTCATTACCTCTTTTTAAAATTGCCTTTCCAATTTCACCATCAGTTAGTGGGTGAGTAGTATATGGGTTGATTATAGCCTCCACTGTTATATCTAAGATGTTACCACAAGCGAAAATGATGTCACAATTTCTCATTTTACATGAAGCTATTTCATTTATGCTGGTGAAGGGAACTGTTCCAGGATCATGTGTTTTGTCAAGTAATCCACTGCTTTGAAAATCAACTTCTCTGATCAAACAACTGTTAATTATTTCAAATTCATTTACTAATTTTTTGCCTTTAGATCCAGAAAGAAAATCTCTGATTCCATAATATTTGAGTTCAAACCCTTCAGATGCAACTTTGTCTCTGTTGAATAAAACAACACCTTAATAAAGTTGATATTTATGTTTTATGACACTGGTGACAATTAAGCTTAATCTACACTAATTTAAATGGGATTAAGTGAGGAATTAACTGCAATAGTTTAAAAAAAACATAAAATGACTTTCAATGTTTCACCTAAAAATAATTGTTTTTAAGTAAAGGGAAGACACACTGTCTTTTATATAATATGCATATACACAGGCACACTCACACACCCACCTACCAAATTATATATAAAGATGGTATGTATATAATTATAGACCTGCCAAGTTTGCTTGATTGCTTTAAAAAAAATTATAATAATTTTGCTTATTATTTTTTTGTATTTATCTTTGATTTTCAAACAGATGTTTTAAAAATTTTGTTAATAACATCTTTTGCACCCATGAAATGACTCGGAGACCCATCAATGGAGTCAGATTTTTGCCGTTTAAAACAAAAGTGTATTGTTATTAAAAATAACCCTGCCATATATTAGCATTAAACCAAATAATTTTGTTGTAGGCTACAACAAAATTATTCAGTTTAATACTAAAGACAACAGTACACCTATACAAATAGTAAGAAATAATATTGAACTAATAGAGAATTTTAAAATTTCTTTAAAGACCCCTTTAGCAATGCAATTAAAAAATTAACTTATTCCGAAAGTTAGGAAAAAAACTAACAAAACATAAGTGGGGGGGGGGGGATCTTTGAAAGCTTAACAGGTGGTGAGAAGAGTGATGGAGATGTACAAAATTTAACTCAAATTTGTTGACCTAATTAATTATTTTTTTATGTGGCATCATATATGAAATCATTTGACTTTTACTTCTTTTCCTCAAACTTTGTATATCATGGGTAAAGCAATTACGTTTTTTACTATAGTGATAAATTAATAACATAATATATAATAATAAGATAATGAGTTTTATCCATTTTAAATACCTTGGTGGATACCAGTACAAACAAGATTTTCAAAAATGATTTAAGCTAATCATCCAGTATTTCAAGTTTTTAAAAAAATAATAATAATTTAACCAGTAGGTACAAAATTAGAATCCTTTACTTACCTTAAAATAGAAAGTACTTTTATTCCTGCAGAAGTAATATCTTGAGACCCTTGCAAAATAATTTTGTAAGATTTACATTCCAGTGATACACCCTGTTTACTCATATCATCAACAAAATGGTTGCGCTCCTCTGACATAAATCTTTGAATAAATTCCTGTTCTTCTCTTGAAATCATAAACTCTTCTGTATGGATCTGATTATCCTTCATAAATTTATCTACTAATTCCATTACCTCATACATACATTTACGTAGCGCAACAATCAAGAGGCTCTCATTTCTTTGTTCGAGCCTAACCACTGAACATGTTTTGCTATCTTTGTTGCCACATAATTTTGTGATGAACTCTGAACCTTTTGGAGACTGGAAGATGGAAAATGCTTGCGCACAGGACATTTCTTTCAGCTCAATTTGTTTTTTCACAAATGCAATTAATTCAGTAGGACTACTTGAATAACTATTAGGAAATCTGTGCAATATAACATTATCATCTTTGCTCTCCAAAAATGCAGCGTGACCATTTTTCTTAAGCTTTTTGTTATTGCAGCTTCGAATGCCCCATTTCTTTAGAAGATCTAAAAATGTAGCGTCCATATGTGTCCCACTTAGCATTGTCTTCTCAAATTTTAGTATTTTTTCTAAAATTTTATTTTTGGCTTCTTTAATATTTTGTTCAGTGCCCTTTATAACTATATTTTCACCCTGGAAGTCTGTCTCTACATTGATGTCTTTAAAGAAATTGAGAGTCTGTAGGATCTCTTTTTCAGGCTCATTCATGGGCACAGATTCTTGCATTACTGCTGCATTATTTGCATTGCTAATTTTATCTTTATCAGTTCTCTTGTTACTCATAGTTTGATGTATTTCAGGTGCAGTATTCTTATGTTTGTTTGGAGTATCCGTTTTGTGTTTAATTTTTTTTAATTGACTCTCTTCAAAAGGCACTTTATTTTTTTTTCTTAATTTCTTCTCTATTTCCTCTTCTTCTTCAGATGTTGGATACTTTTCTGCACTTTTACCAATTTTCTTTCTTAAGTTCTTCTCTTTTTCTTCTTCTTCTTCAGATGCTGGATAAATTTCTTTACTTTTTCTCTTTTTATTTCTTAATTTCTTCTCTACTTCTTCTTCTTCTTTCTCTTTTTCTTCAGATGTTGGATACTTGTTTTTCTTATAAGCCCCCTTCAATTTTTGTAGGTTAGACTTAATTTGTTTTCCATTGCTCTTGCTTGTTATTTTCCCCTTGTTTTTATGGAACTTTTTTTCACTTGTATTTTTATATTCACTAATTTCTCCAAATGTTATTGAATCTTTCAGTTTAGCTTCTGAGCTACTTTTATGACACATTTTTATGAGTTCTTTAGCACTTCCAAAATGTTCTTCGTAAGCTTCAGTTGTGAGACAGTGGTGAAAGTAGTCAATCTTTAATTTTTTCCCTTCAAGTTCATGTTTAGATTTGATCAAAAGAGTTTCTATTGCTTTAGAAAAAAGGAATAAACACATTGTTAACAACATACTGAAAATAGACATTGGTTGAATTATAAACCAGAGACGTCACCACAATAAAATTTATTTCTAAATGACTGCATATATAAATATTATATCAAGGTAAGGATCAATTGTGCAATCAAGGATAAAAAAAAATAATGATAACTAAATTTTCCTTAAATTTTAATAACATTTATATTAAAATCATACTATTTATTCTAAAAGAAACAAAAAATTCATAACCAATTCTTGTCAATTTAAGTTCTCTGACGATAAAATAAATCTCTGAAACTTATCATTTTCATTTAATTCTTATGTATTTTTAAATCAATTAAGTAAATTATGCAATTTTTTCCTGACTGTTGGGAAAACAATTAATGTAAATAGCTAAGAGCAGTAAATAACAGTTTGAACCACAGATATAAAATATCCTTTTGTGTTATACTGAATGCTTGTTTATATAAGTAATTTACCTTTATTACTTTTTACTTTTAGCTTTTTAATAAAATTAGCAACTTATAATACAAAACAAGATTTCTATCAAAGATTGATATCCTGCAATTTTAGCTATATATATTTTTTTTACATTACTTAAATCAATTTGAAAAGTATTTTAGCTCCAAACTACACAAATGTTATCTTACCTTCTGAATTTATGAAAGTTGCAACAGCCTTTTGAGAACTGATCTTTTGAACAGGTGGTATCAATTGTCCTGGACTTGCTCCGCTTCTTCTACTAGACAAGTAACGCTCAATTGTAACTTTATCAGTTGTGCTTGACAGACGAGAAATCAAAATTTGATTGCTTCTCTCCACTGGTGCGGGAATGAGATGGATTCCATAAAATTGAAAAGAACATTTCCAAATCATTTTTGCCAAATTTTCTGAAATATCAAAGTTAATCAGTATATATTACAAAGTAATAAATTTTAATTATACAAAATTTAATCATAAAATGGGGGAAAACATGGAAATTAATATAATTTTAACTAAAAACTTTCAATTCACCTAAAAATTAAATTAATTAATTGCTATTTTTATTTAAATTTTTCCCACAATATAAATTGTAAAATAAACACTCAGTGCAATGTTCAACATCATTTGGAAAATAATTAACTAAATGTTAAATAATAGTATTTTGATTAATTGTTAAATTATACAATTCACTTTCATTAATCAATGTAGCTTTTTTTTTCTTTTTAATTCACTACAATCATTTTATCAGATTGTTTTAGGAATTTTGCTTTCTTCATTTATAAAAATGGCTCATCATAATCATAAAAAACTGTCTAGTATAACAAAGTACATTAAATCTGTTGTGTAAGTCTTGATTTAAATACAATCACTATGATTGTCCATATTATTTATGGGGGAAAATGTATTATTAGTCAAATAAATTAAAGATTTTCACATCTCATTTGCTGCATTTTCAGGGAACTTCTAACATGGCAACAATCCATATTACCTGATCATTTCCTATCAAGAGGGTTACAAGTTCAATTCAGTCATTATTTACAAGCCAGATTACCCCGGTATATAAATATAACTGAATTAAAATCCAATCTAAAAGTTGACAAGTATCATGGAAATTTAAATCCACCAACATATTTGAAAGAGGGGTCAAATACAAATACCCGATAAAAAATAATTAAAAGAACTCGGATAAAAGAATATAAAAAATATATAATTATAAGATACCTCGCTGACATTGCTCTGGCTTTAATTTAACAATGACAGATCTTTTTTCATCATATTGCAAAATCTCGACCACATCAAGTTTCAGACGTCTTGAAATGAGATCTTTGAACTTATCTTTGTCATTTGAAGAATCAAAGGTGTAACCATGGACAGCAATTAGATTGGTGTGCCAGTTGAAGTCTTTCTCACTAGCACGAGTAACTTCAGAAATATTACTTTTCTTATCATGGCTTACATGACAAAGTGCTCTGGCATCTACAATTTGAAAAAGTGAAGTTGACAATCTATTTTCAAATTTAAAAAAAAAAAAAATGTCGGTAGATAAATTCCATTTACTGCACTCATTTCATTTCTTGTTATTATTTTTATTAATTGTAATAAGTTACATTAATTTTCTTCTTTTGTAAGTAGTCTATTTTTAAGTTGATGACATGATGGGGAAAATAAATTAGGAAATCAAAGAAAAAAACATGTAAAGAATAAGGTAAACTGTGATATCAGAATTGTTTGACAAAGAGTGGTGCATTGCTATCTTTAGTTTTCATTATATAATTAATAAGTTTAACTTTTTGGAATTGTAATTTAAACATATTTGATGGTTATGTTGTACAAACCTCTAGGATCTTTAAATGTCACAAACAGGTGTTTTCTCATGCCATCTAACAGCATGTTGCTTTCAATAAATTTCCCCTCGTTGATTGACTCATCTTCCAGGTACAATGAGTAAAAGTCTTTTGACTTGGTCACATCTATAATTTTTAATTTAACAGTTCTTTCAGCTTTTTCAGCAAGACTAAGATCATCATCACATGAAATGTCATCAGTGTTACTCAAGTCACTGTCTTCATTGTTATCTTCTTCACTTTCAGATTGGGATGATTTTGAATCTTTAGCAAAACTATCATTATCAGTGGAATACGTGTCTATATCATCTTCATGATAAAGGTTACAAGGTGTACTTTGCTTTTTGGGTGTAGCACCTTCAAGGTCAGAAGAAGATTCTTCATCCTTTTGCTTCTGCACGTCTTTTATCATTGAATGTGATTTTCTAGGTGCAAAAAAGTCATCTTCAGTCTCTGAGCTCTCAGATGAACTATGAACTCTAGTTTTGGTGGGTAATGCTTTTCTGCCGATTTTGCTTACTTCATTTTGACTTAATTTAGGATTATTTAAATGAGCTTCTTTCGTTGATGTACTCGTAGATTTTGCACCATCTAGTCGATAGAGTGTAGCTTTATGATCCCCAATGCTTAACTGATTGCCTCTCCCTAAAATGATGTTTACTGCTGCAAAGTTTTCAGACAATTAAATGTTAAATTTAAAAAGAAAACATAAAAATAATTCAAAAATGCCTGTTTGTTTTGATTTTAAAGAAATTGAAATATATGTCAGTTTAAATTGTATAAGAGCAGATACTGAGTAAATTTGGACAGTCACTGACAGTGCCATTACAATTAATTAAAGAGTTCAACTAAAAAATACCTTAAAATACGATGGAATTGTTAAATAAAATCAAGTCTAATTTATCTTTGAACTTAATTTTGTTTTAATTTTAAATGTTATAGCTTATAAAATCACACCTACCAATTACAGTTCATTTCACCTGTCTGTCTGAAGACACTCCCAGTGGCGTAGCAAGCTTAACTCGCACCCGGGGCACAATACCTTTTTAGCGCCCCCTTATTCGAAAACCATACAATATTATATGTAAAATATACCATTTGGCACCCCTTTGTGAGTAGCGCCCGGGGCATGATGCCCCCCTCCGCCACTGCACTCTCCCTAAACTTATCCCTAAACTTGGTTTTGACCCTATCGGCATTGGAACCAGGGACACAACACGCAAATGACGTCATGGCGATATCTCTTCGCATTAGCAGAGAAATCTCTTATATATTTTACGCTTCTGGTATGACTCGTGGAATTTTTCCAATTTACTGCTTCCATTTCCGGCTCAATAATAAGTTCAATAGCGCGCAAAATATAATTCCCGATAACTATGATAAATGACTTTTAAAAAAAAAATTTTTACATACCGCAACTGCGTTTGTCTAGTAATATTTTCTTTTCGACAAATGAAATCGTCTCAATTTAAGTATGGTATAAAAGAATATTAGTTTTAAAAATGGTTGGGACATCAGAAATATAGTTCATGGGCGTCACATAAAAAGTGTGCAGTGACGTATCAGTATCATGTGGGGAAGGAGTGTAGCAAAAATTGGGATTCTTAAATTAGCGTGACTTGAGTTCATGTTTTGTCAAGTGACTTTGGTAGATGGAAAGTTCACGCATTGCTGCCGCCAATGTTTGGCGGTCTATAAGTAGTGATTTATATTTCAGGTGCGTGACTTAAGTGTAAACTGTTGACTGCGCCGGCATTGCAGATCATGTGAGCGCTGAGTGCTTAGGGGGAAAATAGGAGCGTGGTTGTTACCGATAGGCAGAGCCGGCCTTAGGCCACTGCAACCTATGCGGCCGCAATGGGCCCTGCACTTTCATAGGCCCCGACCCGAGTTTATTTTCTAATAAAAAATTGTAATTTTCACTTATTATCCTTATCCTCTACCCAGAATGGGCCCCGCGCAATTCGTTTCGCATAGGGCCCGCAACTGTTAGGGTCGGCCCTGCCGGTAGGCTATCAATCAAACTTAAGCCAAAAACAAATAAATGATCAGACTCTCACACTCACTCACGGGGCAAAACTCTAATTCTATGTCATTTTCATTGTTGTTGAAATAACAGAGTATTACATTTATCGCATGAAAACCATCACCAAAATGATTTTTTATCGACAGTCAAGCGATCATTTTTACCCCCGCGCTATTCAATCAAAACAAATGAATTTATTATTGACTCTTATCTATATTCTATTAAGTAAACAACATATATGTAGGCCAGTGGCCTTTTTAAGTTTGTTTCGTCTAAATGTATGTTTTTGTTCTGCTGGCCCCCTTTTTGTGTTAAGTGGATTCCCCGTTTTTTGAAAATGACTATTTAAGTTGCTAGTGAAATGTCAAGACAGTGTTCCGTTTCAAGGTTTAAGATGTAGCACTAGCCGCGCTAATTGGCTGGTTGGGTTTTTGGAGTTTGGTTTTCTTATACAAATAAACGCTACCCTTCTCACCTTCCTGAGTTTGTCTCGTGAGTGTTGTAGTTGCGCGAGCTTACAAGTGGCGTTGTCGGCAGGATGGTGAGATCTTGTGGGTAAGCTCTCAAGGTTAACCAAACCCAACCGGCCATGGCAGAGGGACAGCCTGCTGTGCATTACAGGGAGGGAGAGATTCACAATCAATTTGTCTTCTGGTCTATTACCTGGACTAGGTAGTTACTGTGGAGTTAGATGATGGACAGCTTTGAGGCCAAACTGAGATTTGACACTGAAGTGGACTTGACCTATTTCCGGCATGCAGGAATTTTGAATTACATGATTCGTAAAATGCTGTAATCCTGGAGAGTCCCTTATGCTGCCAAATTGCATAGAAACCGTTCTCTGCGATGTAAACGAAGATGGCTCTAATACACTGATACACCAGCCTTTCAACCTTCCGGTTAATGCAGTCTGCAATTCCCAGATACCTCCAACTGTCGAGTGTGTTAAAGGCTTTAGTAGGGATGTCAATGGAACTTGCCAAAGAGACCCAGCAGTCTGTCGCGAAGGATATCAGGATGTTCAAGGAGTCTGCCTGAAAGTGTTGGATGAACCTAAAACATGGAGGGGGTCTGTCCAGGCCTGTAATGAAGATGATGGCACACTGGTCAATATTGACTCAGACGCCAAATTCATAGCAGTGGAGAAAATCTTAACAAAATTTTTTTTCTCACTACCCTTTATATCAGAGATAAAGTGAGAGCTTTTGTGATCCTTGGCGCTGTTGTATACCAACCTGACCTCAACATCAGTGAACAGGAAAGAGTAGAGTGGGCCAACTTCCAAATAAATGCATCGCTCCTGAACAAAATCAAGCTCTCAACAGCACTCAGTACCACCTCCATCCCAGTTGAAGGCTTGTCCTAGGCCTTGTTGTGAAAGAGACATCCTCTGGCCTTGGCATAGAAGCAGTAGCTTCAGATACTAAAGCGGAAGTTGCATGTCAAGAACGTAAAGCCTCTGAAGAAGACATGAAGTGGCATCAATGCAACAACGATGCTGACATGAGTGATGATGGCGACCATGAAAGACTGTATGATATGATAATGAATCCAAATTGTTTAGTTTATCCAGCCCCCCAGGACATTAGCTGTGACATAAATCCAAATAGAGTGACTAATGGCACAGTTGAAGGAACTTGCCAGTTCGGAGCTAATGGTGAATACTATACATGTAATTAAGGCTTGAACTGCATTGACAAAAGTGTCAGCACCAAGTGTGCCAAAGATGCTGATGAGTGTGCCACTGGTCACAATGACTGCCCCAACTGAACTGTCTGTGTCAACACTGTGGGTGGTTATTCCTGCAAATGCCAGGAGGAATTTCCCCTGATGGTCAATGGGAGATGTCAAGCAATCAGCAGCTGGATTTTGTCTGGACCAGCAACACCGCTGGACTATGTTTACAATCTTCAAGGATTCTCAGGAATCCCTGGCCTACATTTGTGACAATAGTAACTAATGCTGTTACTGTTAAAATTATGTTGTTTTTAAGCAGAAACTGCTTACTACATTTGTGACAATAGTAACTAATGCTGTTACTGTTAAAATTATGTTGTTTTTAAGCAGAAACTGCTTACTACATTTGTGACAATAGTAACTAATGCTGTTACTGTTAAAATTATGTTGTTTTTAAGCAGAAACTGCTTACTACATTTGTGACAATAGTAACTAATGCTGTTACTGTTAAAATTATGTTGTTTTTAAGCAGGGACTGCTTACTACATTTTTGACAATAGTAACTAATGCTGTTACTGTTAAAATTATGTTGTTTTTAAGCAGAGACTGCTTACATTTTTGTGGGGGTGTGTGTAGGCCAGTGGCCTTTTTAAGTTTGTTTCGTCTAAATGTATGTTTTTGTTCTGCTGGCCCCCTTTTTGTGTTAAGTGGATTCCCCGTTTTTTGAAAATGACTATTTAAGTTGCTAGTGAAATGTCAAGACAGTGTTCCGTTTCAAGGTTTAAGATGTAGCACTAGCCGCGCTAATTGGCTGGTTGGGTTTTTGGAGTTTGGTTTTCTTATACAAATAAACGCTACCCTTCTCACCTTCCTGAGTTTGTCTCGTGAGTGTTGTAGTTGCGCGAGCTTACATATAGTATAAAGTATAACTCTTTATTCTATTCATAGATGGCTTTATTTATTATGTGGATCTGTTGACATATATCATTTAAAAAAGAAGATAGCCAATTTGGTGAAAAGTTACTAAAATTAAAAAATGAGACATCTCAATGTTTAACGAAGACAACCTGAGCTCTAAATCTGAATGTAAACCTTTTTATTTTTTTCAAAATGTGATTTCATTAATGTATATTTGATAAAATATTTATTAATAATTGTATTGAAATTGAAGCCTGTTTTATGTTTTTTTCCTGTACATGTTTATTATTTTTTTATTTTATTAAATAAATAAATATGCCCTATTTGTTAATAAATGTAGTTAAGTTATTATGATATTTTTTCTTCATTAGTTGAATGTTTCTAGTAGTTACTTCTTTAATCAGCTCACTCAGTAATAAAATTTGTCATAATTTTCTAAATATAGTTTCGGTTGAAGGTGTGTAATAATTGATTGGCAAAGTATCGATTGGTGACTGTCAGTCAGATCACATGATTCTGTTATGTGTCTGTTTTGGTAATATTGAGCGAGCAATAATGGGGTTTTTCCTTCCTACGATTTGTCTTAGCCATGTATGAGTGGGCGGTGGGTCCTAAAAAAAATGTGAGGGAAAAAAGTGCGTTAAAGGAAAGTAGTGTTGTGTGGATAGTGACGAGTGCTGAGATTTTAGTTTTTGTAGAGAGTGACATTGCTGTGGATGTTGGAGTGAACTTTTAGGTGGATATAATTATTTGTTTCTTCTGCATTTTGAACTGACATGCATAATAAAGATTAAATTATTAAATACATGAATATGAACTGTTTCACTGCTTTGTGTTATTTCATTCTTACAACACATCAGCTAGAAAGAAAGGTGTTCTAGACACTTACAAATTGTTCTTTGGCCATAACATAGACATCGTACTATTTGCCAGTGCCCATGTAACCTACATACAGTTTAATGACATGGGAATATAAACTTTAGACTGTATACATATGTGATTGTATGACGGTAACTAAAAAAAACTGCTGCAGTTGTTGAAAAGCTATAAAATAATTTTTTGACTAAACTCACACCATTACCATGTAATCTACATAGTTTACTTTTAATGACATGGAAATACAATATCTAGTTTTTTCCCCTAATAGGATCTAGATAGATCATATGTAATAATACTGGAGAAAAAAAAAGAGGGGGGGGGAGGTCTGTCTAAAAAAAATTATACCCAGCTTCTACTTTGCCAAAGTAGAATATGCTCATTTGAAAATAAATCCGGCTCATAACGACTGTGTACAAAGTGTGAAAGTACGTTTTTTTAAAAAAAGTCTTGTTATGGGAACGTTAGTTAAATGAAATGGTATACCGGTATAAGATAAGATGATGACAACAGAAGCTTTGGCCAATCTCTTTTTTAGGAACATGGTCACGTGAAAAACACCCCTCAATGTTATTGATTTTCTGGTGTGAGATAGGCCTACTGAGTATTATTTACACAATTGAGCACTCGTAAACGAATAAAGTAAAGGCATTGATATTTTTATGGACAATTAAAAAATTTCTTTGTGTAAATTGCTAATCTATAACACAAAATAAACAAAGACCTACTTAATAAGAGTGATTTCAGTATTTTTAGTGATTTAAATAGTCCCAATACTTTGTCAACACTGCACTACATCAATCTATCACTAATTAGTAGTACCGTATTATTAGTAGTAGTTTTTTTTATAGTAAACTACTACTACTGATAGTAGAGTACCAATAGCTATGTAGAAGCTATTGGTAGTTAACTGCCAATAGCCGTAGCCAAAATGTAAGTTGGGTTTTCATTACTTCTTTATTTTATAATTAATTTTGGACACTTTTCTTTGTTTTTTTTAAATTTTCCTACTTTTCAGGGTCAAAACCCAGCGCCACGTTAGGCTAAGGAGAGTGTCAAGGAGAACGCTGGTTCCGATACAGTCAAAACCCTGTTATGAAGAGGGTCAAAACCCTGTTAGGGAGAGGGTCAAAACCTTGTTATGGAGAGGGTCAAAACACTGTTAGGGAGAGGGTCAAAACCCTGTTAGGGAGAGAGTCAAAACCCTGTTAGGGAGAGGGTCAAAATCCTGTTAGGGAGAGGGTCAAAACCCTGTTAGGGAGGAATTTAGGGTTCAGGTTAGGGTGAGGGATAGATTTAGATCATTTTTTCATTTTTAAAAACTTTTTATTCGTAATTTTAGCAAAAACATGAGTTATTTTATTTTTCCACGGCCGCCATCTTGGTTGTCCCGACGCGTGAACACGTAAAAGTTCGCGGGTCGGGGCAACCAAGATGGCGGCCATGGTAAAAGACGCGGATAGATCTCTCATAATTTACCCTTATTTGAATACTTTGCTTTGGCCTTGGCCTATTTATAATTTAGCCCTACTCTGCTGCTAGGCCGAGACCTATTACTATTATTCTCGCCCCTTAAATCTTTATAATCTTCATACACTTTTTGATCAATTCAAAATACAAGAATGCATTTTAGCTCATATCTGAATTAATTTTGCAACATTCTACACTTAATTGGAAAGCAACGGAATAGATGCTAGTTAAAGAATGTAAGTGTAACTTAATCTTTGAGCTATTGTGTGAGCCCAGCAACACCTACTACTGCAGCGGGCATGGCCATCTTAAGAACATAGGAGGCCCTGGGCACAGCAATGCACTGGGGCCCCCTAACAACACAACACACCAGGGTCGTGAGAAAAGGGGGGCGAAAGGGGGCACTCGCTCCACGCTCAAACAGTTGGGGGGGGGGGCACACACAGTTCAGACGGATGCTTTACATCAAACTGTGCTGATCATCTTGTGTCAGATAGACGCTTTACGACAACGAGAGATTTTCCTAAGGAAGATAACAGAACATTCCATCGATGTGTAAAAGCTGAGGAAAAGGGTATATAGGCACTGAACAAAGTCAAAGAATTTTTCGACTTTTAGACCACACACTGCTGCTTTTATTAAGCCAACTAATTTCAGGATGTAGCCAACACTCTTCTGCTTTTAAGCCCACTAAGTTCTGGCAGTGTCCAGTACAAGGGGCATACAAGGCAACTCGTTCAGTTGACGTATCCGTGCTTGCAATCCATTGTAACGTCCAGACATATTTGAAACATTGTCATGCGATTGACCACGGCAGTTTGATAGCGACATTTTTTTATCATTCAGGAAATCCAAAACAGTGTCTGCTAGATCTTTTGATACACAACAGTTTCTGTTAGATCATTAACTCCATGGGAAAATATGAGAACTTACTTGGTGAAACGCTCCAAAGACTTCCATCCTCGAATGTACCAGACCGTAAATGTCAGTTAATCAATGTATGAAATGTCTGAATAATACTTTGACTCTTTAATTTCTTCCAAAATAGCACAAAGGACACGTTGACCCATTAAATTAATACATTCTTCACAAATATTTCCCAACAGATATGATGCACTTTAAATAGAACAAAATGCTTTCGGCTGAATAATAATTGATGAAACATGCACAATGTAAAATGTTAAATTCTTAATTTTTTAAAAATATATCAATTTTTATAAGTTTTCCTTTTATTTAACACAAAACACATGGAATCGAGTGCATTTCAAATTATGCTAATAACTATATTTTTTAAGCCTATTATCCTTATACAATTTATAATTAACACCCATCCTTACTTTAAAAGTAATTCTTTTATGATGAAATAAAATTTGAAAGTAGCTTGCCCATGTTTGATACCTAGCAAGAAATATTTTTAAAATTGTATCCCTTTAAATTGATGTAAATGTATTTAATTCTGTGTTTTTAAAGTCTTCAACTTGTGAAGTTGCAAAAATAATAAAATAAAAACGATATATGGGAACAATGGGAAATAAGACTTTGGCTTATAATCAGTATCAGCTAGTACGATATCTATAACTGAATAGTGTAAGTGTAAGCCATTAACAAGATTTACCTTAAGTAAACAGATCATCAAATATATTGAGTATAAGGATATTTCATAGATTCTACTAATTGTAATTGGTTAAAGGCACCAGATCTTATTCTTTTTAAACTATTTTTAAAATGACAATTTTTACCATTTTTATTTTTTAACAAATATTTTTTGTTTTTCTTGCTGTAGCCCACACATTTTCCCCGGGTAGATGCCTGAAAGAACATTGCTCCATTTCCTGATGATAACATACTGCATTATACTAATTATACAGTGCAAAATGCCAGGAGGTATAATAACATTGATAATAAAGAGCAAGGATTCACTAGATTTAAACGTATAAATAAGTCGAATAATATAGATCAGTGTTTCCAAACAAAAATTTTTTGTTGTACTGGTGGACAATTTTCCCATTTCATCAGTGACCGACGCCAACTTTATTATTCATTGTTTTTGGTGGCAAGACTCTCATCATGAATGAAAAAGTATGTTGACTTCCTTTCAGGTGCTATCACTTTAATTTGTTCAACAATCACAGAATGTCATCCGAACATTGACTAATACAAAATTTGAAATACACACCACATTTGCCAACAATGTAATTGTTGAGCACCTAGAATATTTCAGAATTAGTTGCAGAATTTGTTGGTGAAACACACAAGAAAAACTATTTTTCATGTCATCTTTCTATTGAAATCACCATCAGAATGTTGCATACACCATCAGAATTGCCTTAGTCAGTAACATCTGTACCTTTGAACAACTGTTAAGAGAAATACATTTTTTAATCGGACCTTCCAAATCATCTATCCAGAGCAACATTACGTCGAGTTAAAGTGTTTTTTTTATACAGGCACTTGGGCAAAATTATTTGACGCCAGCACATCCAACATTTCTAAGTTGACATCTTTAACACATTACACGATGAGCATCTCACCGATTGTCTTTCTTGTTTTAACACATATCACATCTGTTTTTCTATTATTTATGACTGTCATGCTTTGGCTAAATAAAAATGGATTGGATGACAATATGGTAAATTTAAAGGAAAGAAACTATTAAAATTATAAACCTACTCAACGAAATTGAACCAACCCGTAATAAAAAAAGTAGGTGATCTCCACGGTAAAGCTAATCTATTTTACAAAACATATGATGTACCCCATATGAAGCTGACAACGCACAAGCTTTGTGTATTACACTAAATTATATAAATTGTTGATATAAGTGTGTCCCCTTCATTGTGCAGGTGTGTCAAACTTGAACCATTTTTTGGACAACATAGGAGCCAGTTTTTATATGGATTCATTTGCATTTTCCTAGTGAAATGTGTTATCTGGCAGGCACCTTTTCACAGAAACATTACAACATTACATGGGAATGCCAGTTTAGGCTTGATCTTGTAACCACACAAAATGTTTTCTAAATTAATTTTGCCTTAATAGGTTTCATATTTCTTAAAATTTAAATCTTGCACATAGCATCAGCTTCCATAACTGCCATAAACTGATGTTTAGAAATTAATAGAATTAGTTGCACAATCCGGGGGTATTTTAGTTTCTTGACTAATGAATCTAATGTTGTGCTGACTGGCAACGTATGGCTCATTAACCATCTCCAGTCTAAGGACCACAATTTGGGGAACACTGATTTAGATCATTTGATTAAATTCAATCAAACATGAGAACTAGAGAAAAAAATTAAAAGAACAAACTCGAATTGTTTACATTAGTGATAAATTGCAACTAAATATAGATAGAGTTTTCCCTTAATGAAGCTTTTGCTAACTTCTTGTTGGTTTGAGATTATAATTATTTTGTAAATAGCTCAGCTAAGGACATCCACAATTTAAAAAATGTTGGACATACTGGACATAATGTTACATATTTATCTCTACTTGAAGATGTATGTCTCTATATAATCATATCTCTTACATTTGTCGCTCTGCATACACCGCTTTCCGTCAGATCAGCTCCATCAAACACCACCACACAAATAGTGCAACAAAAACCCTAGTCTATGCTCTTGTTCTCTCTCGTGTTGACTATTGCAACTCTCTTCTGTCCTGTTCACCAAAACACATCTTAGAAAAAATACAAAAGGTTCAAAACTCAGCTGCTAGGCTTTGTTTTTCAAGGCAAAAAAACGTGATCACATCACACCACTACTTCATTCACTTCATTGGCTCCCTGTACAAGCATGGATTGATTACAAACTCTCTGTTCTCTGCCACAACTTTTTCTTGAATTCTTGCCCTTCCTATCTAACCGAACTTCTTTCTGTCTATTCATCCCTTTGACAGCTTCGCTCCTCCGCAGACACGCGTATTCTTTCTGTCCCCGAGATTCGCACAAAAACATACGGTGAAAGATCTTTCTCTTTCTGCGCCCCCAAACAATGGAATTCTCTTCCACTACACATCCGCAATATACCAACCATCACAGCCTTCAAAACTGCATTAAAAACACATCTCTTTAAACTCTACTATCCTGTCTGAATCTCCCCTCTGACCGATAGACGATACTGCTGAGTGCCGTTGATGGCTTGCCATTTAAAAAAGTTCTGGAGTGGTTGGGCGGATACACATTTGTTTTGTTTTATTAAATTAATGTATATTAATTTTTAAGTTCATGATTATGTTTGTTAAATTGTATGTACAGCGTGGTGAGCCCAGCCCTAGGTTGGGGTACTACGCTATAAAAAACTTCTTATAATAATAATAATAATAATAAGCACAGTTGGCTTAAAGCAGCATATATAATAGAAAACAAATGCAAGTTTGCAGATGTCTGCAAGATCCTTTAAATCACAAGACCCCTAGGCTAACTTTAGGCCAATGGGAACATTTTAATTCCATATTAAATGCAAGAGTTGACTGGGCAACATGGAAAATGTGGAAAATTCTGGTGGGTTAGGATTGCCTTAGCTCCTTCTACATCACACAAATCTTACATTTACATATTTATCTCTACTTTTAAAGATGTATTTCTTTAGCTGCTTGGACATTTTGTCTACTACTGATAAAATGTATCAACATTTTTTTTTTTTAAATTTCTATAAATCTATAGCAAAAAATTAATACATTTGTTATATTGAAACAATATTTAAACTAATAGTAGATATTATGTTACATGGAAGTGGGGGTCATCATTTTTTTTAATGTGGAGCAATTTTTATAAATCATATCTGTTAAGTAACTATTTGGGAGCAGCAGGCAGAGGTGGTTCATTTAAATGTAATCATAGTCATAGATTAGTATTAATAATGAGCCCTGTATCTTTCCCTTCAAGAGACCCTGGATACTGACCACTGCCTTTAAGTATAGAAACTAACAGTTGTGGTTAACATGTCACACCATAGATCCCTGAGAAATTCAGACGCCATGGGCATTTTTAAAACAGTTTTAATTGTTCTTATTATCTATATAGATGTATATTTATTTATTGTTATTGTTTTGTTTGTTTTTTGTTTTAATTTAAAACTTATTTTATTCCAGATGAAGATTATAATAAATACCAACTGAGCAGTGGAGCTGAAATCATACAGAAAATTTACTTTTTTAAAATGAAACTATAAAAGAAGCAACTATGGACATATTTTATATAGCATTAAGTGTAAGCTTAATTTTACATACAAATTAGATAATGTACATAACCCAAAATAATATGTATTTGTTGAGTGTTATTTTTTAAACTTTACAAAAATCTTTTGCTAAGTTCAGATGTTTCCTTACCTTTATCATCATTTATGAGAAAAGTGCCTTAGTGATCCAAATATCTTATTTATAAAGGTGGATTACATAATTATAGATAGCAGGCTAATACTTGAACTATTTAAAATGTCCTGCAAGCCACAGGTTGGTTGTTTCATAATAAATTAGAAAAGATGTGGATATATCGGAAACATAAACTATTTTTTAAGGAAACAATAAAAAAACTAATGTTAATGTTACATTTGCACTGTTCACACATGATATCCCACCCTTTCTATTCAATTACCAGGTAAAGAAACTTTTATTCCAATCTCCTATTTTATTTCTCAAAATTTAAATAAAATGTTGACTTCATCTCATCTTCAATTAAATACTGGGTTATCAGACAAAAAATGTATTGATGGATCATTACTAATCCTATTTAACATTCATCAGTAGTTTTCTATCCTTGGCAGTTAGAGATATCACCAACTTTTTTATAAAATAATGACACTTAGAAATATTTAATTTTCTTGTCATGTTCCACAACATGGCTGAAGATTGACAATATTTATTGTTTTTCTTCAGAATATTCCTTCCTCATATAATGAAGAGCTAATGACTGAGTACATTGAAGGAACTTTGGATGTTGATGTAGTAAATGTCAAGATCATTGAAAGAATGGCCCTTTTTTCTATTTCACAAAATATTCAAGGTTCTCATCATATTTTTTATTTAATTTAGCAACTATTTTCCATGCTCATTATGTTGAAACATACAATGAACACTATTATGTTATTAGCTGATGTTAGAGTATTCGAGAGCGGAATTTTTTTTAGTGATGCATAACTGTTCATTTAATTAATGAAATCAATTTTATTCCTTTATGCTTTGAATCCAAAAACTTTTGATGCAGCATACTGCCTGTTATGCCCATGCTCGCCATAAAACATTCTCTTGGGTGTAGCTTTTTCTGACATTCTCATAACATGTCCCGCCCAGGATAGCTAGGACTTCATTAAAATGCTGTAGATGCTGGTTTATATATTTACCAAAAAATGCTGCATATATTGATTTAATTTAGTGTTTAGAGAAACAATGAGGTTGAGAGTCTCTACAGTGGTAAGCCTCAAACTTTTACTGAAGTTGGAATTTTCTTATTTTTTTCTGTACATCAAAAAAAAAAATCTGACTCCAAAAATTATTAACCTTTTAATTAAAAATCTCTTCTTTATTACTGAAGATTTTGAAGCTGCTGCACACATGATAAAACAAGAGTCACGTGAAGGAAATGAAATGAAACTGTTTCTAGTGAAAGCCAGAGCCAAAAATGCTGTTGTTATATATGATATTGAACCAAAGACTATGGATGTGAGCTCTCTTAAAAAATACATCAAACAGGAATATACAAATGTACAGGGCTCTGTATCGTCTTTCAGAATATGTCTGAAACATAACCTAGGATTTATGCATTTCAAAGTTGGATCTGATAGATGTAAGACCATAGAATAAGCTTTTTTTTATTGTTGATGTCACCCTAAGGTCTTTAAATCATTTTCTTTATGTTCATTTTACCAATAATACCAGCTAAATTTAACAGAAATTTAAGATACTATTTTTAAAATAAATGATACTCCCCACAAGTTATTTAAAAACTACTTAATGTAATAACTTATTAGAGTTCTTTGGACATTGCTTCAGACCTGTTTACTCTTACGATTTTGGCACACAATGTACGATTTTGAGGTTTATATATTATATATACAGTGTGTGTTTTTTTTTACTATTAAGATAATGTATTGAACGATTTTGTGATGATAGTATACGATTTTAAGAGTTTGGAGTTAAACAGGTCTGTAGCTTGAAAAATTAAAAATTATCAATATTATTCTTCTGATTATAACTAGTGATTTAAAAAAATATATACTTTTACCTTAAAATCAACCTACCAAATACTTCCTACTCATTATTCTATTCCTACTCACATGACTGTTGTAAAGTTTTATCTGCATTTCACTTGTTTGTTTTTTATTTTAAAATGTATCAATTCACCAATTAAATATTGAACACATTTATATTTCAGTGGTCAAAAAATTGCTTTCAAAGAAACGACACACTATATCGGCTACCATTAAATTTGAACCATTTTTCTATAATTTCCATGATGTAATAGGAATAGAATTGAATTTATTAAATCACAAAGAAGCCAATCAGTGTTACCTAGAAGATATCCCAAGAGATTGTGAAACTTATAGTGAGCAAATATCAGAAGGCTGGAAGGATTACCGGGGAATTCTTAACAGGATTGAAAGTTTGAGTGATCAAGAGGTAGAAGAAAATAAGGGAATTCATAGCAGCAATGAAAGTTTGAGTGATCAAGAAGTAGAAGAAAATGAGGGAATTCGTAGCAGCAATGAAAGTTTGAGTGATCATGAAGTAGAAGAAAACGAGAGAATTCATAGCAGCAATGAAAGTTTGAGTGATCAAGAAGTAGAAGAAAATGAGGGAATTCATAGCAGCAATGAAAGTTTGAGTGATCAAGAAGTAGAAGAAAATGAGGGAATTCATAGCAGCAATGAAAGTTTGAGTGATCAAGAAGTAGAAGAAAATGAGGGAATTCGTAGCAGCGATGAAAGTTTGAGTGATCATGAAGTAGAAGAAAACGAGAGAATTCATAGCAGCAATGAAAGTTTGAGTGATCAAGAAGTAGAAGAAAATGAGGGAATTCATAGCAGCAATGAAAGTTTAAGTGGTCAGGTATCAAGTAAAAGGAATCATAGAAAGGACCAGAGCAGTGGAAACAATTATAAAAAAGATTGGGGAAAATTTAACGCTGCAGAATGTGAGGATATTAACCGTTTTACAAACTTGCTTTTTGAAAACAGTCTAAAGAATGAAAATAGAAAATATGGGGGAGAAAAAGCAATATCATTTGGCAGTACTGAAAGTGGAGATTCCATTGACAACAATGGTGATATTAATATAACAGATACAAAACGGGCAGATACACCAGTAAAACAATATGCAAATGTTATTCCTAGTACTCTAAAAACTGGCTTAAATGACAGAAAAGCACAAACCATGTCAGAAGCACACTACTTATTGATGAAAAAACATTTTGGTTCATTTATGAACAGCACTGTACATTACAATAGTGAATGTAAAAGTGCAGTGATTGAAGGTAAGAAAAGTGAAGTTGTTGAACGTTACCAAAAGTTACTATTTGATCTTAAGAAAATCAAGACATGCAATCTAGAGTTAACAGGCTGTTCGCCTAAAATAATAGCAAAAGAAAATGCCAAATTGTTTCTTGCTAGTCTCAAAGAAATGAAAAGCATATCTTTTTGCATTGAATATAATCGACTAGTACTTGCTTCAAAAAGCACAATTTTGTTGAGTATAGCTGCTGAAAAACTGAGAGATATATTGAACTATAAAGAGTCTGCAATGTCAAAATATCAAATACCAATAGAGGAATTAGAGTCTTTGAAGAAAGATTAAGATAATCATCAATAAGTTGAGATATCATGGAATATGAATCAAGATGAGATAATTATCGAGGGCTTCAAAGATGATGTCAAGCTTTCTAAAATAAAAACAGAAAAATTGTTAGAACGATTTAGTGAAGTTTGTAAAGAATTTGTAATTAAAGGTATTGTTGCTAAGTACCTGGGTAAAAATCCATTGCTTGATATTTCAATTTTCCAAAATGTTACAATGAAGACCAATGATAAGGGTACAGAAATTGGTTCAATTACTTATATGATCACTGGTCGAAAGAGTGCAGTCAGTAAAGTTGAAGATTACCTTAAATCATTTGTTGAAGAAATTACAACTATACAAATTGATTTTCAAAATGAAGGTTTTACCGATGCTGATATTAAGCTGATAACTATGAGTTGCAATACTCCTGAAATGCAAAAAAAAAAATATGTTTCTTTGAAAGTCAAAAAAGGTGTTTTCTCAAAATCAAATTGCCAAATGAAGCTGCCTTTAAAGCTAAAAGGGAGATCCCTGGGAAAATACCTATCGGTGATATCTTTAGTGTGACCTCATCAAGTTGCATCCAGATTAAAGAAGGAGACATCATTAATGAACAAAGGGATGTTCTTGTGTGTGTGTTGGATGAATCTCTCGATTAAGAAAGACACAAATTGGAAAGGCTTTTATCAGAGCAGTCCCTGAGTTGAATGACAGACTTAAAATAATCCAAATAGATAACCCTGATTCAGATGTACTTACTGTACCTGGACCTTTTTCAAATCCATATACATCTTGTCTTGCAATTTGTGGCATTATTTTAAGCAAATGGGATGAAGATACATCACCTGCTTTGTTGGAAAACAAAATCATCAAAGTTTTAGATGAAGCTATAAAATTGGGAGCCAAGTCAGTGGCATTTCCTGCCTTAGGTCACGGTAGAATGTTCAAATTTCCATCTGATAAAGTCTCTCAGATAATGGTAGACTCTTTTGTGTCACACCTAACATCAAATCCAGAGCTGGAAAAAATCTTAATTGTGACTAATGATGAAGAAGTGCATAGCAATTTCAAATTGGAGGCAGAGAAAAAGTTGAAAAAGCACTCTCATAATACCGGTACTGTTGAAAACAACTCTGACACAGAAGATGACATGGATCAAGACATAGATGAAAATATTGTCATGGATTTAGAAGAAGCTGAAAATACAGAAATCTCTATCACAATTGCTAAAACAGACAAACCAAATCCTACTTTAAAAAGTTTAATTGAACTGATCAGAACACATTGTTTACATTGTGATTACATTGAAGATGATTTGCTCCCTGTAATATCACATGATGTTAAACAGAAAGCCCAGAATTATGTAATACATTTAAGAATGCCTTCAGATAAGAGGATAATAGAAATGAAAGGTTTTTTACTTCACATTGTCGAGCTAAAAGCTTTTATCACATGTGAACTGGATAAAATTCGCAGTACTTTACAAAATAATAAAATTACATGTGGGGAAAAAACCTCTACCAAGTACATTGGAATTTGTACAGTATGCATCAACCATAACAGAAATGTGTCCATCCTACTGGAAAGTTTTTAAAGATCCATCATTTCTTCGACGATTAGTAAACAAGGTTTATCCATCTAAAAACAAAAAGGTACAAGAGATTATTGTCCGTGTAAATAGCAAAACAAAAAAAGCTGTAACTGACCTCTTCATAAAGACATGGGATTCAACAAAAACAGGAATAGGAGCAGATGCAATCAACTTGATACCTAATACAAATGTAGAAGTGTTAAATGTGGAAAGAGTTGAGAATTTTCTTCTTTTTGAACCGTATGCTTGTATAAGAAAATGTTTATTTGAGAAATATGCCAGAATTGGAAAGCTTAGTGATGATTTCAGTTCTACGTTACCCAGGGGGCAGATAAAAACCACAGAAATAGCTAAAGACTTTCTCAAGGAGCAGCTGTATCAAGAAGTTAATGAACATTATCTATTTCATGGAACACAAAAACACCTTATCGAAAAGCTAACACAGTGTGGCCCTGATCCTAAACTTTGCACCCATGGAATGCTGGGTAGAGGGGTGTACTTAGCAGAAATGTCAACAAAGTCAGACCAATATGCAGGTACACTCATGTTTTATAACATTTCTTTTAAAATATTTTTGCATTGTCCTTATATGGGAAATACTGAAATTTATTAAGCCAGAATGGATTTATTTATTTTTTGTGGATAAATAGTATTTCAACATTTCTTCAGGCAACCTCCTTTAGTTTGTTTTCATTTTTATAAAAGCTCATTTGAGTATCAATGATAGTATCATGTACAATATACACCTGCTCCACTGTATTATTCCATCTTATTTTTGTGCAATGGTAATATTGTCTATATTTTGAACAAGATATAATAAGTTTATATGTGTGAATATCAAGATGGAGGTCAAACTATGCAGGTATTTTTGGATAGTTAGTAAACCCTGAGTAAAAAAAACTCAGATACCGAAATTGGAAGACGCCAGCTGTCTAAACTGGAACTAAAAATCATCTGTCTATAGATCTTTAATTATCAGTTGAGTCACTGGTACTCAATTATATCTGGAGATTTGAAAAATATATAAATTTTAATTTGATTTTATATTAATTTATTTATTATCTAAAATTGTTGAAAATATCAAATTGCTAAGTTACTTCACAAGGATGATAATCAAACAAGCATAGGCAACCATCAAGGTTAGTTCAAATTTTTATTTTATGAGAACAACATGGTGCACCACTCGACAGCATTAAAAAAAACGTGACGTCACTACACAACAAACAAGGTGGTGTGCAGAACAATGCTAATTAATATTTAGTATTTTGTCATTTTCCAACAATAATAACCATAACTTTTTTTATCAACAAGATTCAAAAGTAGGCCGCACTAAGCCTGGTGAAGAACTTAAAATGCTGATGATGAGAGTTTTACTTGGTAACACTTACATTGTTAACAGAGATCATCCAAAAGTACAGAGGGGTAAATTGTAATAAAGCAATTATAAGAAAATAATTATGTATCTGCTATTAGTGATTATCTTCATCAAGCTTTTTAGAAGCATACTTAATAATATGTTCTAAATGGTTTTTATACATAAATCTTCAAAGTTTTATTGCATAAATTTTAAATGATTTTCATTTTTTTGCCTTATGGTATATACTTTTTTTTACATTATCAGGTGCACCTCAATTTTTGCGACCCCCATGTCATCAATGTAAAAGTGAACACTGTTCCAAAGCAGCTCATGTAGACTATGATTCAATTACATTGGACAGCTCTCCGGATGATTCCCGAACTCTTTTCAGAGAATTCGTGGTATATGATAAAAGTAGCTGCTACCCAGAATACATCATAACGTACAGACGAGTGATCAATAAAATCAGTGATTAAAATTCTACATTAAGAATAGAATATAGGTACAAGCATAATGAATTTTGACTTCTTTAACTTAAAGATGTATGAAATTTTATTGCCATTCTTTAATGTTAACAAATTTGGATTGTAAAAAAACAACAACAAAAAACACCTTTTATTAATGTAATCAATTTATTGGAGAATCACTTAATAATTTTAAAAATTTGAAAAAAGTACCTTGTGATTCCTATTATCAAAGAATTCTCAACTTGATTTTCTATGTAATTTACATTGTTGATACCCTAATTAAATTGCTCTTTCATAAAAATATGATTTAATTATCAACTTATGAAATATATAATGTGTCTATATATAATACATTAGCTCATTCAAATAAGAATGATTTATTAATGGCTATTTTTGTTTTTCTATGTGGGTTAATTAACAGTAGCTAACTAAAATGTATGATTATATGCTTGCCAAAGCCAAATTATTTCCTTTGTTAAAATATGTTTTCAAGATTGATCATCTTTATTGAGATACAGGCTTAATATATGCTTTTGACAGTAAATAATTATGTTATTCGTTCAATATTAAAAAGCCTTGCTATCAGCATTATTAATTTATAAAACATTTGTTATTATATAAAAAAACAACCCAAAAAAACAACAAAAATTGTGTATTTAATAGATGAGAAAGGCTGAACTGATCTTCCATGGTAAAATAATTTTTTTGAATTTTTTTCAAGATTTCAATGCATTTTAATCGAAATAATTCATTTCTTAACACCATATCTCAATTAGTAGCTAAACGTTAGTTTTGTTGTTTTCATGAAATTTTAAGTAGTGATGAAAAAATGTGAACTGATATTTTATATTTTAAAATGAATGACATAGCTTATTTGCTGGTCTGCCGATAGCACCTTGAGAAATGCTGGTGTACAGTGTGTTCCAAATTAAAATAGTCTTTTAAACAATTTAAATACTTTGGCAAATACAATGTTTTTAACCAAAACGTCTTTGCTAATTTTAGACCCTCTTAATAACATTTACTGCGAAAATAGTCTCAAAATATTTTTTTTATTATTATTAAATGTTGTTTCTAAATATCCCAATTTATTTAGTTATCCCCCATTCCAGAACATCAGAAAATGTTTCATTATTAAAAGATAGCATCCTAGAGCAGGCATTCACACCCTTTGTTTGTCTCAGTGGAACAGGCATTTGTGGCCTTTGTTTGTTTTTAGTGTTTCAAAGTATGTTTGTGAGCTGGACTAAGAAATAATGTTGCTCAACTTGTGAAACACATTAATCATAGCTTTACAGGCTTCTGTATCAATTGTAAAAATTTTAGTATTCGTATCAATATATATTTTTTTATAAGTTGACCAAGACTATTTTTTTCTCAAGAACTGGAAACATATTGTGCTACTTAAGAGTCAATGATAAATGTATTCATGAGTCTCCATAACAATACAGACTACATGAGGGAAGGATTGTGTAAAATAATTATAATCTTATTGAGTTTCCAAATTTTAGACTTCAGAGAGTTAAGATAAATACAATTTTAAATTTGGTAATACATTCAAGTACCTTATGCTCAAGAATGAATTATGTCAGAATTTCCACAAGTCTACCATAGAGAATACAAATAACTGCTTTGTTTAAAAAAATATTTTTTTTCCCTATTCTATTTTTTATTTCTTTATCAAATTTTGTTTTGATGAATAATTTGGTGTTGTGCAATCCTATATTATACATTTTCTCCATGTCATCACACAACTTATTCAGCACAAAGTGATTTTATTTTCATTAAAATCTTTTATCTTGGTTGTGGCTTATGAATCAGGCTACATATTTGTCATATTAAAATGTGTATTTAAGTTGTACTCTTATGTGTACATACACACAGGTCAGATGTGGGTAGAATAAAAAATGTTTTCAACCTGCAGTTGCAGATGCCTAGCAAAGAATCTGAATGTAATTATGTACTAAAAATCTTATTAAGATATCTCATTAATTGAAGCTTTATATGTCCCTTCTAAACTCCAATCTATGAATGGGAGTGTGAGCTAGTTCACAAAAATGAAAGGGATTTAAAATGAATAATCTGAAAGATCAGATAATGTTTTCTTGTCTTTAATTATTCTCATTAAAAAAACTATATTTCAGATAATTTGGTGTTACTAACACATTTGGGAAAACCATCATTGGAGCCCAATTAAGATTTTATAGTCCTATAGTGTTCTAGTTTGATGGTCAAAATAAAGTAGATTGTTTTAAGGAAATTGAGTTAAACAGACTCATTGGGTATCAGACATCTAACCTGTGGTGTAGATATGGTTTTGTCACCAAGAGGGGCCAATATTTTTGCAGTCGCCCTTCAATAATAAGAAGAAAGTGCAGACCTGGTATTACTACCCCCTCCAAACCCCTCTCCCTTCCTACACACTTGATTGAACAAAAGGATTGCAGCCCGTCAATGAAATCCACTTCCTTCAAGAAAAGAATTTAAATTCTTTCCACACAGCTGTTTTTATTGTCTTACAGATTTTTAAAAAAGTTCTAATATCAATATTACTGGTATCTTATTTTGACCATGGATATGAAGATTACTTCACCTAAATTCTTTAACAAAAACTCCATAGAGTAACTTGATTTATTAAGTTTTAAAATTAAGTCTTATCTAATTATGAAAATTTACATGACACAAATAATGAAAATAAATTCAAAAACTCTTTTAAAAAGATTTTCTTTCAGACTTTAAACGCACTCAAAAGTAGAAAATAGTTTTCTTAAAATGCGTTACACGAAGAAAGTCTGTGCAGAAAGGCACTCAATGATAAAGTCAAAGGAATCATGTTTGTGTTATGCATTTTAAGAAATTGTAAGAAAATGGTTTTCTTACATTTAATTTAATGCGTTTAAACTTGTCTTTGCAAGAAAGTTTTGTTGTTTTTTTTTAAAGTTTTTATTTTCTACTTTTTATTAGTATTGAAATTGTAATCTTTAGTTTATCAACAAAAAAAATGTTGTTTACTTTTTTAAACATCGAATGCTTACATAAGCCAAGTTCAAAGTGAGTTCAAACACTTTACCTAGGTTATAAACTAAAAAGTAGAATTTAAAGGCTGCAGCATTTTATACCCCATTTCGTGTGCTGTTCATTTATCCAAGTCTATTTGCCATATGCTCTGCCCCTATCCCCTTCAGAACCAACCCTCCACAAAATTCTGCAGCTTTCACCTGAGCCACCATTCTCCCGCATTTCTCTGTACAAGGCAGCACGTTCAACCCTCATCAACCATGGCGAAATTGTCACAAGGGACAACAAAATTATGCTAGAAACAAATTCAATGACTTTAAAAGTAGAAAGAAAGTCTTAAATAAAAAGTAACACAACTAAAATAATCGTGATCTTTAATCAGTTTTCACATTTAACTTTTACAAAAGCATCACAATACGAGAAACTTTATTTGAAATGATGCACCTACTATTTAAGTGACATCCCATCCCCATACAAACACTGTATTTAAGCTTACATTGCCATAAGACTGACCAGGCAGAAAGGGAAGCATGGATGTCATGAACATACATTACACCATAAAAATTACTATACATTATTTTATGACTGACATTTAGACATATGTATGTGTCAGATCAGTCACATGCAAATGTAGATCCTATCACCAACATGACACATTCAATTAGTAATTGATTAACTAAGTGTGCCCTAAATTTATACATGAACAGGCTGATATATGGTGTAACAACTAAGACCCTTTCCCTTAGTAGATGCATAAGAAGCTTAAAGGTTATGTTTGCATGCACCACCAATTATGGTTAAAGAAATACAAGGATATGTCAATATTGACACATCAGTAGTGATCGCTTCTAATTAGGCATAACTAGCAAGCTATATAGGGTAACATATAAATTTATGTATTTTGTTTTGTACAAAATATAAAGACCATACCCCCAAAAAAAGGTGTAAAATGTTATTAAACAAATAAAATATATCAGAACAAGGAAATAGTTCAATTAAATGTAGACACTTAATAGAGAATGAAATCTTAACTTAATTTAAACAACTAATAATTCTTATGCTCTCAATAAAGACATTTTACATTTTATGTCACAAGTTCCCAATTTTTCTAAAAAGATGTTCCCAGGTTCCAATGATGACTATTAAATCAAAAATGAATAGTTTATTTAATACACACAATCCAAAATGTTTCAAACAATTTATAAATCTCTTCATTTATTCATATGCATATACATAGGCTGATATTTTAAGTTGAAAATTAAAGATTGCAATTCAATAATTGTAAATTAAACACCCATCATATGTATATATTTGTTTAAGTCATTAACTGTTGCATATAAAATAAATAAAATGCTAAAACATATTACAAATGATGTTATAATTCTTTTATGCAAGTTACACAAATGAAATGTCATTTTCTTTTTACTCCATTTCAAATGAAAATGCCTGATTATTTATGAAACACAAAAACACATTTAATATTTCAAGTTAAAAATGCTAAAACCGACTCAGTTTCAGATTCTTGCAGCTGGCAAGAAAGAAGCTTTGTTTTTGGCCACACAACAATTAAATGTATGAAACTTACAATAGTCACATATTTATTTTGCCTGCACTTTTTTCATTTGGAAAATTTGCAACTTAAGTCAATACAACACCAACACAAGAGATCAATAAATTTGAATATTGTTTTAAAAAGTGTTTTGCACACTGACTTTTTGTGTAAGCCTGTTTTAAAAGTCAAAGACATGCATGCACAGGTTAGAGGACACACAGAGAAAATTTAAATATGAAATATATGAATATGGTTTCATTTAGAGTTTCAATAAGGTCAAAGAGACTAAATTTAAAATGTAATAAGGTAATCAGGATAAGCCTGTGCATCATGGAATATTATGTACATGACCCCATTTCCATCAGTTCCAGAATCATAAGGATAATTCTTTCCTGGCTTGTTAGGTGGTGATCTATCCCCTTGTTTGGTTACTACTGACTCGCCTACTAATACTCTTGCCAGGTACATCTTGTGTAAGTTTGTTGCTGGATCTACTTTTGCATAGCTTACAGAATACTTTGGATCAACAGCAAAGTAGACTCCATCTCCATAAGCTGCAACTGGAGATGAGAAAACACTAACCTTTTTGGAAAATTACATAATAAAGGAAATGCATATATGTAATTGGACTTTTAAATTTATCTAATGAGTAGCTGACACTAATTTTGTAATTGAAAGATTTTGTGAGAGAAATTCTAGTATTAAGTTGTGTTGTTTTTTTGTTTTTTTTTTGGGGGGGGGGGGATCATTTCATATGGTGTTATATAAAAAAACTAGCTAATCTTAGTTATGAAAAGTAAATTATACATTTTATTATTTCATTGTCTGCTGAACTATTTACTCCTAGCCTTTATTCTTAACAAAATTTATCAACATTATTTGAAATCTGTATGAAACTTACCTGTTTTGTAATTGCGATTGAACCCACTATGGTTGATAGGATCTGTATTTGCAAATGCAGTGCCATGATACAACAACTTTTCATTTTCATGGCCAGGTGGGTTGCGCGAATCCATTTCACGTTTTTTTACAGAGTATTGTTGGTAAAGAGTCTTGTTCTGCACCCTCTCAATCTGTACAGAAAATAAACATTACAATTTAAATTCTCTCAAAATACAGTTAAAATAATTCAGCTCAAGCCATTGCATTTGAGCAAAGCTATATTTGACAGCAGTGTATTAAGTACATGCTCTAAGCTATCATTTCAAGGTTTCATGACTGCACCCTGCCCCACTTTTGATTGATGACAATAATTTATTTTGCAATGATGCATACTGGAAAATGTAGTGTACTTTATTTCTTCAAATTCATGACTTTAATGAAAGTCTAACACAGGAAGATCAAATTAAATACTATCACTGCTCAGTAACCGTTAGAGAAACTGTAATGTAAAGATTTCAAAGTCTCTACATTTCTTTAAGACATTCAAAAAAAGAAAAGACTTAAAATGAAAATTTGACAATATTTGATAAATAAACTTCTCATCATTTTGTTGATATCATCACTGAATTAAAGAGAAGAAATATTTCATTCTGTCCTTTCCCTCATTTTAAAATGTAATACAACAAACACAACTATAATAATTTGACTTTTATAAGAGTAATTAGAACGATTTACATAATTAAAATATGAAACAGAATTTGTAAGTGTTTCATAAAAATAAGAAATTTTCAACTAATTGTTGCTAAAGAGGGCAGGAACCAGATGAGAAGCTAACATAGTGCTCCTAATTTAAATTGAAATGCATGACTTTTTGTTTTTGGGGTATTAATACAAAATAACTTTAAATTTAAGAAATTTACCTTTCTACTTGCAAAATTAACATTAGCTGTTTGAAGCTTTTTCAATATTTCTTTGTATTCTTTAGACTTTGTTGATAATTCAACTAGCTTCACATTTTCATCACTTTCCATTGAATCCCAGTGAGTTGGAAGCGGCTCCTCTGTTCAATACATAACCAATCGCATTTCTTAAAACCATTCATAACAAAAGTCTTATGTTTGTAAAATTATTAATTAAGATACAAATTCAAAGAAATTACAGAAATGTTTGAAAATAGCCAAAATCTTTTCATTTTAGTAGAAAAATGTCTTTAAAAGGGCTGTTATGCAGATGTAAAAAAACAAATTATAAAGAAAAGATTTGACAAAAAAGTATAATCTTATTGATGAGTTGGAAATTAATTCATTAACTCCGCATTGCCTAATGGAGCCGAGGGATGCAACTTTTGGCCATCAGCTTTATATGTCAGAGCTGTTAGCATAGTTAGTCTTACTGGCTAGCATAGTTAGTCTTACTGGCTAGCATAGTTAGTCTTACTGGCTAGCATAGTTAGTCTTATCGGCTAGCATAGTTAGTCTTACCGGCTAGCATAGTTAGTCTTACCAGCTAGCATAGTTAGTCTTACCGGCTAGCATAGTTAGTCTTACCGGCTAGCATAGTTAGTCTTACTGGCTAGCATAGTTAGTCTTACAGGCTAGCATAGTTAGTCTTACCAGCTAGCATAGTTAGCCTAATCAGCTTCTGTCTGTAAGGTTTCCGATATTTCTCGACTGTCTCATTGTGTCTTGTACAGTTACATTCCTTGAGAAGCTTAATAGAATTCTACATAAATTTTCTAACAGTCCCCAGTGACGTACCAGTATAGTTTTAACAACAGTTGTCACTTAGCCATTCAGTGGACGTGTGTTTGGAACAAAGATTTTATTGTTTTTAAGCCATTTGGTCAAGAAAATTTCCAGTTTACATTATGATATTCTAGTGGTCCTCTAACACTCTTATCATAAGAGTAGAATACTCGAGACTTTACTTTTAAAGATTTTGATTTTTGTTTTAATGCTAATGTTTGTCATACTGCGTGGTTATTGTGAGTTTGATCAATTGCTTTGAATAATGGCTTCCACAATAGAAATAAATTGGTCATCATGATCCATTTATTAATTATATTGTGTGAATTATTTTCTTTCAAGGTAAATGTGACATATTTATTGTTGGGAAATATTTTAATGGGATTAATTGCATATTTATGTTATCATTAGCAGACTTTACTGATTTTTTTATCAGATAATTTGAATCTGCCAAATAGGGTAAAAAAACAGAGTTGGAAAAGTCTGGACTTTCTGATTTGAATACACTGCTTTTAACCACGTGTTGTGGTCATGAAACGTAAACATGTGTATACAAGGTTTACAATTACCATGACTCTAGGGGCAATAATTTCTATAAGAATAACTATTTGTGAATCATTTTGTTAGAAAGGATTTGCTTCTAAGCACTCCAACGTCAATAATGGACACAAATTAATGTTTAATACACTTAATAATTTAACAGTGAACATCTTGGTTTTATATGAAACTTCTCCTGTGTGCATAGCAAGGATTTTAACTCGTGTAATTAAATTCAGAAAATCCACACAAAAAATTAAATTTTTAAATTCTAATCTAATAATATTTCTAATTAATCAGATCAGAAAAAAAAATTCAAGAGCAAAATCTGGAAAGGGAATTAGTTTATGTATGCCCTAATTTCAATGCTGGTCTTTAGAACAATTCAAAGTGCAGTTTACAGCAACCAATCTGTTTCTGATTTAGTGAGTGAAGGCAAGAAAGAAGCTTGAAGATACTGAACTTCGCTGTCCAACCCGCAACTGCGGGCTGCATGGGGACCACAGACTGGTTTTAAATAGCAAACCAGAGCTTGGGACATTTTTCCCATTTGTGTAAAAAATAAACATTTTAGATTTAGATGAACAAAAACGAGATTCATAAATTCAGTATTGTTGAGAAATTGCAGGAGAAGTGATGGCATTCGAAAAAAGGAGGGGTGTTGCAAAAGGAGAGGGATGCTTGACAGATAACAGTTATTTATGTTAAGCGTCTCAGTAGATCAAAATGTTCGAACATGGGATGAAATTGGATACTAACTTATTATCCTTTCCACTGCTTTGACCAGCCTAAAATGGGAAAGGGGTGTGGTGTATGGGCACAATTATTAATGGAAAGATGAATTTCGAAACTTAAAGTTTGTTAACGTGATGTGTGATTAGGCAGTGTAAAAATGTCTGTGCACACCAACGGGACTGGTTTAGATTAACTAGATAAGTGAGCACCATGTGTTAAAATAACTGGGCTTTATGGGGTGATAATAATAAGTCAGGAGTTAACAAGGTGAGATCTGGGCTACTAAAGATGTCACAAATGACTAGAGGGGATTGTGAACCAGTTGAAATGAAACAGGCAGTCTGATTTTTTTTAGAAGAAATCAGACTAGTATCTGGTATTCAGTGATCAGAGTATTATCAGT
This sequence comes from Omphiscola glabra, assembly GCA_964017045.1. Taxonomy (NCBI): domain Eukaryota; kingdom Metazoa; phylum Mollusca; class Gastropoda; family Lymnaeidae; genus Omphiscola; species Omphiscola glabra. The sequence continues at coordinate 39,187,292 of OZ024798.1, forward strand.
CCCAGGTATAGAAAGCAGTATAAAAGCTCCAGCTTGTAGCTAGTGCTGTGGAGACAGCGAGAAATTCAGAGAAACAGGTCGAACAATTCTTGAAATCATTTGTATTTCTAAAAAGTTATAGCTAAAATGGCAACTAAAAAACGGAACGTTACAGAAAAGAATCGTACCATTAACGCTTCATGGGAACTGGCATTTTTATTTTTTATTGTTTCATGAAAAGCCATTGTGTTTGATAAGCCAGACTTCTTTTTCTGTTATGACAAAGGCCAATCTGGAGAGACACCAAAAGTCAGTGCATACAGATTTTGAGACTTTGTTAGAAGAGAATGAAAATTTTTGGGGTGATTATTTTCTTTATACTCATGTTCGTTGTCTGAGCAAAGGGAAAGGGCTAGCAAGATTGTGGGACCTATTGAAGAAGTGAAACTGTTCTCAGTAACAAAGCAAATGACAATTTGTTAAATCATATGGAAATCCCTGAGTTTATTGTAAGTCTAGCATTTCTAACTGATATCACACATTACCTTTATAAATTAAATTTAAAATTACCAGAATATTTTCAAATCTTACCAACACTGATGAAGGAAATTAGTTTTTTAAATCTAAGCTGGATTTATTTATTACCTAACTAAATCAGTCAAATTTTTACTCACTTGCCAGCCCTTAGGCTGCACAACCACCTCTAGAGCTGTTCACAAGTGAGTGATTCGATCTATTGTTAGAGAAAATTCAAGATAGATTTCACATATCGTTTTGCGGATATTCTCAGTCTTACGCCTGTTTTACTTTTTGTTGAAAAGTGTGATATCTCAATTGTAGCCACAAAGATGTTGTTATTAGGAGAAGATGAAAGTACAGTGCAGCTTGAAATCATTGAAATTCAGCATAACATGGCTCTTTGTGAAAAAAACTTAAGAATGCGTCGCCAATTGAATTATGGAGGACGCATTTTTCTTCAGAGGAATGTCCACAACTATCGAAACATTGTAAGAAGATATTGACGATGTTTGGAAGCACCTACGTCTGCAAAGCTGGATTCTTTGTAATGACGGACATCAAGTCTAAAAAATGAAACGCTTTGACTGGCAAAGATTTAGGAAACTTAAAAAGGTTAGGAGTTAGTGAATACCAGCCACAAATTAAGAAGACAGCAAGTTCAAGTCAATACAAAATATGGCATTAAAGATCTGCTACAGTTTTTATTCATTGAGATTATACAGCTAACGGATATATGATTCTTTATGCATAAAGTAAGTTGTGTTAAAAATTGAATGTATTTCTTTAGATATGTCATCTGTGGTCCTCGACTTTACGAAAAAATAATTTGGCCCAGGAGTCAAAAAGGTTGGACAACACTGGCTTATGCAAAGGGGAGTTAGTAATATATTGCAAAAGGTATCTTTGCATCAAGATATTTTTTTGACAGTTTTACAATAGAAAATACAGTTTAAATAACAAGTGGCTAGTTACAGTTGAGCATGTTTAGGAGCTTAAAATTACTAATCTGAAATAAAAATGCAGGTCTATATAGTTCATAAAGCTCACCCTTAGTTAGATCACATCGTCTGATTTGGGAGGTCCTGTCAGTAACTTTTCCTTTGGCATCTAGCCAATACTCCAGATTCTTCATGAAATCTACTCTATAACAGCGGCCCTTGGAATCTGTAATCACTAAATTCTGATGTCTTTTGTGTTCTGTTTCCAATTCAGCATTTATGCTACATAAGAGAAAAAAGGAAAAATAAGACAAATTTGTAAAGGAATCAAATTTTATATGTAATAACAAACGTTTTACTGCAGAGATTCAAGTTCTGAAATATTTATATATTTTTAAAGTTACAATTACAACATGAGTGAGGCTAATTTTTACTTTATACTTGAGATATATACTTTTTAGTTGGCTAAGATAATTATTTGCATTAAAAATCATTATTTCCTACTTTTTCCTTTAATCATTAATTATTTCAATTTTTATTTTGAAATGTATATGGAAGTAAATCTTTAAATATTCAAATAAGAAAGGAGAGAAATAGAAAATAATATTAAAAATTGTTCATTATAAATTAGGCCTACAATTTTTTTATTTTATTTTATACAAGATATAATTTGGTTGTTTTTTTGGTGGGCTGATTTTATTATTTTTATTATAAGGGGTCTCATATAGCACGGTACCCCAACCTAGGGCTGGGCCCACCGCGCTGTATATAAAGATTTTAGCAAACATAATCGTCACTTTAAAAAGTAACATACATTTATTTAATAAAAAAAAACAACAGCTGTATAACAACAAAACAAAAAAAATGTATATTCACCCCACCCACCCAAAAACTTTAACGTGTAAAGCCATGGGCAGTAGCCAGCAGCATTGCTTATTGGTCAGAGGGGGGAATCAGTAGGGGTAGTAGAGTTTAAAGAGATGTGTTTTAAGTGCAGTTTTGAAGGCCTGGGTGGTTGGTATATTGTGGATGTTTAGTGGGAGAGAATTCCATTGTTTGGGGGCGCAGAAAGAGAAAGATTGTTTACCATATGTTTTAGTACGTGTCTTGGGATCGGACAGAATATGAGTGTCTGCGGAGGAGTAAAGTTGTCGAAGGGGTGAATAGACAGAAAGAAGTTTGGTTTGATAGGAAGGGCAGGAATCCGAGGAAAAGTTGTGACAGAGAACAGACAGCTTGTAATCAATGCGTGCCTTTATAGGAAGCCAATGAAGTGAGTGGAGTAGTGGAGTGACATGATCACGTTTTTTTTTTGCCTTTTGAACTAGCCTAGCAGTTGAATTTTGAACCTTTTGTAGATTTTGGTGATAGTTGCAATAGTCAATAGTCAAGACGAGAGAGAACAAGTGCACAGACTAGGGTTTTTGTTGCGCTAACTGTGAGGTAGTGGTAGATGGTGCTGATCTGATGGATAGCGGTGTATGCAGAACAACAAATGCGAGAGATATGTTTATCGAGTGACATGTTGTTAGAAAGAATATAACCAAGATTCCTAGCAGAGGATGTAAACTGTATGTCAGAGTTAGCTACTTGAAATGAGGTGGGGAGAGTTGAGGTTTTTTTGTGATTGTGAATGAGGAGTGCTTCCATTTTGTCATCATTAAGCTTCAACTTGTAGAGTGACATCCATGACTTGACATCACCAATGCACTCCCACAAAGTCTGGACAGCGGACTCGACAAGAGAGGGATGGGTATGCTCGTATAGCTGCGTGTCATCAGCGAATGACTGGCGCTCAAAAGCATGCCTCCCAAGCAAGGGAAGCAGTGGCCTGGTAAAATGTGAATAGAACCGGGCCCAAAATGGACCCCTGTGGCACTCTGTACATCAAATCAGCACTGCCGGAGAGACAGACATTGACGCAGACTGCCAGCGTTCTATCGGAGAAGTAGAACCTAAACCAAGTTAAAACTGAACTAGAAATTCCAAAGTAATTTTCAAGGGTTTTGTAAACGGTTTCATGGGCAACAGTGTCAAAAGTCGCACTGAGATCTAAGAGGATCAGGATGGAGACATCACCGATGTCCTTTGCGCGCAATGTCTATAGGTCGTGCTGTGGAAATGTCTATTGGCCGACTGATTAGGACTGAGAAGAGAGTGGTTGTTTAACTAAGCAAAAAGTTGTTTTGGAACTAGTTTTTCAATGACTTTAGATAAAAATGATAAGTTAGATACAGGTCTACAGTTTTTTAAATTATTTTCATCCACACAAGGCTTCTTAAGCAATGGTTTGATGACACCTGACTTACAAAGAGGGAGGTACTGTGCCAGAGGACAAGCCTTCATTGGTTATGTGGGTTATCGTTGGGAGCTAATGATCTAATGACTCAACCAACAGGGGGGTGGGGAAGGGGTCCTAAGAAAATTACGTGGGTGATTTTGCAATATGATGGATTTTTAAAAATGATTTTAACATTGTTAAGGGGTTAAGAAAATTCTGTGAGCAACAAATATTAGTTAAGAAAGTAAGTTTTCAATCAATTAAAAATAAATTTTACACAAAATATATTGACTATTTTTTTAAACACTGAATTTTAATGTTAATCATAAATTCAATACATATTTTTAACAATACTAACAGAGGTTCAAACTTTTTCCACTTCTCCTTGCTCTTGTATTCCCATTGTATTCCTGTATTCTTGCTCAGATTAAGCATCTTATTATTGGTCAGATCAATATGCAAGTTATAAATGCACTGTAAGACTTCTTTGGTGTTGCTCTTGAGCCCCTCATAATAAACACAGCCTTTAGCAGCATCAATTGTAAGAAGAATCCTGTGACTCAGTCCTTCATTTTGTAATTTCTTTATCTGTATATATATATATATATACATATATATTTGAATACATTTAGGCTTTTTTAAAAATTGCTACAAATTCATCAACCAGGCAACAAAAATGTTGCATTTAAAGTAGGCTACACTATTAAAATACATTACCATTATACAAATTATTTCTACACTTAACTTTTTAGCTACACACTGATAACATCTAGTTCAAATGAATTCAGATATAGAGCATTACATTATGAATACATTTGTTTAACTTGTTACTTTAAAACTGTTCATCAATTTGATATGTATGGCACAGGTGTGTTTTTTAAAGATTTAAAGAATTTTTCCCAATAGTAATAATGCCTCTATTCTTTGTGCTCAATTTGTGATGGTAACAATATTTTTTTAAATTGACTTCAGTGATGCAGTATCTACATTTTTAGCACCTCAATCAAAAGGCTGTACTTAGAGACGTCATTTTTGACCTGTTATTTATTTCCATATCCACATTGATATGTATTATCTATCTCTAAATAGTATTTAATTTCAAATTGTTTTCCTGGATCTAACATATAAATTAACTGATGTTAACATAGGCCTACCTGCTCTTTAGTAAAATTCCCCAGCTTTGGCATTGCCACTGATTCTTTGGTAAAGTATAAATCACAGTCTCTTTTAAATTTCTGAATTAACAATTGAAGTTTTTCTTTCTCTTCTGTGAAGATGATAAGGTCCACATGATCTGATATTGGGACTGATCTTGCCTGTTTATCTGTGTTAATTTTTTTTTAAAAACTTGAATCACGGAAAAATGAACTTAAACAAATATTATTGCAATATTCAAAATTTCTTTAAAAAACAATGGCAGTGTTGCAAACTTTTGAAGATTATGCTTAGCCAAACTTTAAAGTGCTCTTCTGAAATAAATTCACTCAAACACTGTAAAGTTTTCGTACCACCCACTAAATTATTGTAAGAAATGCCCTGTTACACATTAATGCTTGGTGGCCTTGTGGATTAACCCATCTGCCTCAAAACCATGTACTTGCAATAGGCTAATATCTGTGTAAAATCAACTTATCAGCCATGCAAAGCAGCTATTTCAGGGTAAAACTAATCAATTTCTAATTTTTTAAAAAGAAATTTAAGACATTATGATATAACGTCTATTTTAAAAAGGAAAAAAATAGCATTAAATTAGTAGCGAAATGCAAAAATCAATAGAAATAGACAAGATAAAATGAAAAATTACCTTGTAAGTCTTTTGAACTGGCATCAAGGAAGGCAGGTACCATTTCTAAATGGTAAACAACCAGTCTGATGTCTGATAAATTGTAGGCAGTGTTACCAAATTTTTCAATGGCGCTATAAATCATTTTTTTAATTTTGCTCAGGTCAGCTCCTTTTTTAGCTGAAATTAAGATAACAAAGTCGTTATTTAAGATAACAAAATCATTATGTAAAATAACAAGGTCATTATTTAAGCTAAGAATGTCATTATGATTATTATTTTATAAATGTATGTTATATATTTAAAAGTCATGTATTTTTCTATTACACAAATGTTTCTGAGAATGGATATTTCATTATTTTATTTTTTTTTAAATGATCAAACAATAAATAAATCATGAACTGATGCATAGAAACTCCTAGAAACTTTTTTGAATGTCTATTAATCATATATTTTCAGTAATGTCATCATTTCCCCCACCCCCGCACCCCCTTTTTACTTCAAAGCTGGGAATTGCGCCATATGTCAGCCACATCACTGGAAAGTATTAAACCCAGAAGTATTTATGACATTAACAAAGAACGGGTAGGAGCGTAGTGTAGCCAAGGAGTATCCAGCTGTCAAAATCCAAGTATACATGATTGGTTCACTTCATGGGGTTCTTTTAAACGTTGTTCACACCTCGTAATAACACTGAATTAATTCAAATCCTTTTCTATAATTTATGCTACTTTAATATAGTAGCATTACCTTTTTTTTAAAAACTTTCTGTCTTGGGTTGGATAGGTCGAAGCACAATTTACATTTTTTTTTTTAAACTCTTTTTGAAATAGCTGTATTGGTTGTTTAGAGGAAAATGAACCATACAACCTAGTCTGGTCAGTACAGAATTTAAACTAAAATTTTGAACTAAGCTTTCAGACCAAGAACCTGTAAACCCAACTTTTCACCATTCTACTATCCCTATGAACTCCTTAGGATTTCACTGAAACAGTGTTATTTTCAGGATCAAATGTAAAATTATTGATAGTAATTAGAATATGCATTGTATTGAAATTCACTAACCAGTTCCAAGTGCAGGAATAGATAAAGATGTGTATTCGTTCTGCTCAGCCAGTTGTAAGGCTTTGTATATCCCTTTATCCAAACTACGAGAGAACTTATCCATGTTGATGTGAATAATATTCTTGCATGGCAATTTGCCAGCTGATGTAGTAAGGGCAACACCATCTTCACTAATGTCCTCAACTATAAAGCAATAAAATTAACATTTCAGCTTGATAAATTAATAGTTTTAGTCTACAGATGCAATAAAATTCTTAGGTCCCAACACTAAGACCATGTTAAAAGAAGAAAATAATGTTGACACTTGTACCAATCCATGTCACATTATAGTATCTAATTAATTTAGCCTACTTCTCCTTACGCAGACATGATTCATCACATTTAATTGTTTTTGCATGTCTTAAAATTTGTAGATTGTTGTTTTTTAAATTAAGAGATTTTTCTTTTCTGTTTCCATCCAAAATGCTGAATCTTGATAGATTAAGTTAGTAAAAAAAAAAAAAAAATAATAATATAATGGTAAGGCTCTGTATCAAGTATATTAATCTAACCTTACTCTATCATTTTACTTAAATTTATTATCACTTACTCTTCGAAGTGCATTCCTCTTGAAAAGTTTTCCCACATTTTCTAAGAATGGATTTGCAAACAGAACCTTAGGATATAGAGAAAAGTATAAAATAAAACCTATTGCATTTGTGTTTCTGGAATTCAAGGATTTGAAAAATTTTCAGTGGAACCTAACTAATTGGTATTCACAATTTTTTCACAGATCTGCAAAAATTTTCAAAATATTTAAAGTTAGTGCAAAAGAAAATGGCAGCCAATGAATGAGTATACTGTAGAGAAAAAATTAATATACTTTACTGTAAACATGCTAGTGTGCCAAATAGCCTTAACGAGATACTGTATGTTGTGAACTAGAGTTAGTTAGCCTGATGTTTTGGTATGAAAGTTGTTTATGCATGGTGAGAGTTTGTATGAGAACCACTGTTGTTAGAGTGAACACTTTTTAGCCCATGAATTATATTGGCTGAATGGTGATTGGATGACAGGGAAATGTTAATAAACAAGTGAGTGGATAAAAGGACAGTGTCTTGGTTAGTCGAGAAGGAAGACAAGAGATTTGTATCGGAAGACCGGAGAGAGAATACAGAGATGTTGAGATCGTGAGATTCCTGTGTTAGGCTGAGCTTTATTCCATACGTGTGTGAGGAAGACTTTGATTGTGTGATTATGTATTGGTGTCTCCTGATGAGACCACACAGTTGTACATAGTGAATAAAGAATTGACTTATGAAACTCTGTAACATTTGTGGACTTAATAGTGTAATTGTTTCATTGTGTGGACCTGATGAGAATCCTAGACAACGAGAGTAGGCCGTAGAGTATGAAGGCCGTAACATTTGGAGGCCGCAATGAAACTAGGCCATAACATTTGGAAGCCCGTCCGAGGCTGTATTTGCCTTTTGCTGTTGATGTCCGCTGTGCCTGAATTTTTCCTGTACCTGCTGTTCCTGTTACCGCTGCTATTAAAGTTCGCCAGGTGAGGTAATCCTGTTGCTGCTGTGTAACCTCCTGTGCTATATTCCCGTAACCAGCTGTACCAGTACCTATAACCTGATGTTTCCAGTACCTTTAAATCGTTGAACCTGATGTTTCCAGTACCTGCTGTTCCAGTATACCTGTAACCCGCTGCTTTCGCTGCACCTGATGTTTTGCACCTGCTGTGCTGTAACCCGTTGCTGTCACTGTAGCTGTTTTCCAGTACCTGATGATTCCTGTACCTTATGTTTCCTGTACCTGCCGTTCCTGTATTCGCTGTTCCTGTAACGTTGCTGCTACTTTGCCCAGCTGTTGCCGCATGCTGCTGTTCCTGTGCCTTCTTGCCACTGCACCCCACTGCTGAGGTGTGTAACTGTTGCTGAGTCAGCTGTTGTTAGACACCAACACTGCTGTCTTGCTGCCCGTCGCCCACTGATGCCCAAGATCTAGTATCATGCCCGGTAATTAGACTAATTTGTTATTGTATTATGCTGATGTATTTTTTGTTAAATTATTATTGCTATTATGGGCTTTAGATCAATTTTTTTCGACATTAGTAGGTAACATGGAGTTAAGTGAGTTAATAGTAGAATTGAGGGAGGAGGCGGAGTTATTAGGTTTTAAAGATGAAGCTAAAATCGATCGGTGGGTGGAAAAAAGACTAAGAGAAGAAAGGGAAGACCGGGAGTGGGAAGAACGAAGACGCGTTGAAGATATGAATTTGGAAAGAGAGAGAGAGGAATGGGAAAGAGAGAGAAAGGAACGCGAGATGGAGAGAGAAGAACGGGCAAAAGAGCGAGCCCAGGAACTAGAACAGGCAACGAGAGCGAGAGAACTAGAACTAGAACGCGTTAGAGAGATAGAAGAACAGGAAAAGAGAAAGTGGAAAAGGGATCTATTAAAAAAAATGAGGCTGAGGTTGTGGAATTGAACAAGATGGAGAGACAGAGAGATCAGGAGGTTAGGGAAAGGGGGAATAACGTTAAGGAAGTTAAGGAGAATAAACTTAAATGGTGCCGAGAGAGCAAGTCATGGGCGAAGTTATCAGAGACTAAAAATAAAACTGAAAAAGGGGACAATAATGATAGGCGAAATGACGAATGGGAATTTTGGCAGTTGGGGATAGGGGACGATTATTTTGAGGAAAGTGTTTATAAGCCAGATTTTTTTCAGTTAGGGATAGGTGAAGATTATTTTGAAGGAAAAAGTACATTTAAGGTGGGAATTGTTCAGTCAGGAAAAACAAACAGGGCTCAATTAGAAACTGTGGAGAGTAGTAAGGAAACTGGGGAATTGGTCAAAGAATCTGGGAGAGTAGAGGTTGAATTGGAGTGGAGTAAAACTATTTTGTCGGCAATAGAAAATGAGGTTAATTGGGATATTAGCAAGAATGTTGAAGAGATTAGTTATCCCGAGGAATGTCAGGCTATTGTTACTGAAGGTATGGACACTGAGTTTTTTTTTGGCTACTTGTGCTGAGGTAACTTTACATGTTAATCTTAATAATGTACCAGATAGTAATTTTGGTGAACATGACATTCATTTTGATGAAGCACAAGTCGTTGCTTGTGAAAATGTACGGGGAGATACGATTTTTTTAGTGGAGGCAGATTGTGGTTTTGTGCAGAAGAATTTGGGGGAGGAAAACATGAGTTTTGTGGAGGAGAAATTGAGTTGTGTGCATGAGAATCTTGGGGAGGAAAATGTGAGTTTCGTGGTGGAGGAAGATATTTGTTGTCATTTTGAGGGTATTAGAACCTGGACAAGTTACGGTGATCACGACGTAGAGGTCGTGAGCTTGTCAAGGGCAGTCCCACAACGGGGACGAAATGTTAATAAAGTTGAAGTCATTGGTGACGAATTCACATGGAGCTATGTGGGTCATAGTCCAATTGTGGAAATTGGTAGTGTAGGTGACACGGGTTGCTCCAGGGTTGAGAACCGTGGGATTGTTGAGTCCAGCTCTGACTCTGACAATCGTATTGTGACAAACGGGGTTATGTTTGATCACGGGGTTTATGAGGAGGAGGTGAGTTTTTTCCCTGATCTTGTCTGTAAGGGAGAAAAAACTTCTTGTTTCTGATGTAATTGATAATAAATTATGTCATGTGGGGTTCATGGGACAATTTTTTGCTTTTGAGAAATTTGAATTTGTTGTGGAGATGAGAGTTGTCCATGCGTTGGGAGGTGATGTTTGTGAAAATTATTTTGAGAATTTTGAACAGTTGGCTGATGCATGATGTAAACAAGTGTTGTGTAAAATGTTATTCATGTTGATTTTTTGTATTAACTGTGTGACAAGATTTTTGAAACATGTGATATTTTACATGGGAGTTGTGAGCTGGTGGAAAAATGGGCACGCATTCAGGCAACCGTCTTACAAGCGAAATATCCCACCCTCATAAGTTGAAGTTGCAGACTGGACAATTAATGGCTGTCCACCTAACTCCATAAATGATGACATTTTTTTTTTCTCCTCTATAGCATTTAAGATTTTTTTTTTCTCTTTCTATTTTGGAATGGGGTCAATTATTGTATGTATTATACCATGACAATTATATGTATTATCCCATATTTATTGTTTGTATTATACCATGACTATTATATGCATTATCTCATGACTATTGTATGTAAGAATTTCAGGTTACTTAGCATGTCAGTAGTAGTGTGTCCAGACACTAAACCGTCTCGCTTGGAATATTGATGTGTTCTAGTTACTCCAAAACATAAATGTGTTAAGACATGAATGACTTGGTTAAGTTGAACTAGTATAAAAATTAGGTTTAAGATAGAAAATGTTGCACAGTAAGCTTTTAGATGACCCATGCTTTGACATGTACTGAACTCAAAGGATATTGTTGATCGTTAATGATGTTGACATGTAAATTTACTTTATGATCTGGCCAAGGATGAATTTTTGCATTGTCTTTTCATAGTATTGTAGGGGTATTACGATTGTTATTTACGTTTGTCATTTATGTGTGACATCACTACTATAAGTGATGTCAAAGAAAGGGGGGAGGAATGTTGTGAACTAGAGTTAGTTAGCCTGATGTTTTGGTATGAAAGCTGTTTATGCATGGTGAGAGTTTGTATGAGAACCACTGTTGTTAGAGTGAACACTTTTTAGCCCATTAGTTGTTATGAATTATATTGGATGAATGGTGATTGGATGACAGGGAAATGTTAATAAACAAGTGAGTGGGTATAAAAGGACAGTGTCTTGGTTAGTCGAGAAGGAAGACAAGAGATTTGTATCGGAAGACCGGAGAGAGAATACAGAGATGTTGAGATCGTGAGAGTCCTGTGTTATGCTGAGCTTTATTCCATAGGTGTGTGAGGAAGACTTTGATTGTGTGATTAGGTATTGGTGTCTCCTGATGAGACCACACAGTTGTACATAGTGAATAAAGAATTGACTTATGAAACTCTGTAACATTTGTGGACTTAATAGTGTAATTGTTTCATTGTGTGGACCTGATGAGAATCCTAGACAACGAGAGTAGGCCGTAGAGTATGAAGGCCATAACATTTGGAGGCCGCAATGAAACTAGGCCGTAACACTGTACTATATTTTTACATCAAACATTTTTTAAAAATATTTTTGTCCATCAACCATTTATTTTTTTAAGGGTAATTTATTAAGCTAACTTTTAAAAATGAATTTAAGTGCTTTGGGAGCATGATTTTGGTCATATTTAGGAGTTAAACTCTAGAAAAAAGCTTTTAATATCATTTTTAGTGACTCATACCAAACATTAACAATTCCTCCTGATCTGCAAAGGTGTGTGAATGTTCGAGGATATTACTGTATAATTAGAATATGGTAATATTTATAAGATCCCTGATAGCAGAAATGTTTATTAAAAGCAATCAACAAACAAAAAATACAGAATACTCCACTCATCCCCATCCTTAGCAGTTTTTAACCAAAAATATATAGGCCTTCGCAGTCCTCTAAAATGGTAAAAGTTTTGCTCAACAGGTGTGGTTTTTTTTAGAGAGCTTAGAAATATGGAAAAAAGTAATAAATAATTTGAAATTTAAATGACTGATTAATGGATACAAAAACTTGCATGTAAATTCAAAAAGTTTCGAATAATTTTTTTTGAGAAAATTACCAGAAGAAGTTAGGTCCATGGTCCCTTTAATTCCATTGACAATAGCATCACATCTTTCTTGTGTGATGTCACCACACTTTACAGTCAGAGTCACAGTACCAAATGTAACTCTGTTGTCATCACCTAATCAATTTAAGGGCGGGCCGGAGGGGGGGGGGGGGGGTGAGAGAAAACGTTATACGTGTTTTTTAAGAATATCATGCATCTAAATAAACAAAATTAAACATAATTAAGATAATTCATCTGCTAATACTTGAAAAAAATCGAGCCTATGTCTTTTCTGTGTGCTGAATTTCATTTAACTTTCCAGAAAGAAAAAAATTCGAGAATTTTGATTGAAACTTACTTTCATGCTCATTATAGTCTTCTCCAGAGGCCATACCAGCTTCTGCCATGCCATTATCTTGAACATCATCATCATTTTCTCCAGGGCAGAAAACAGATTTAAATTCCTGAAGAGCCAAAAAATTATATCAGATGAGTGTGTGATCATTTATGTAGTTGTTTCTTTCCTATTTTCTTTGTATATTTCCTTTAAATAGCCAAACTCTCATGAAGATTTTGTTTGTGAAATAATATTATACTAAATAATACTTGAATAAATCTTTGTTATTTATGATATTTACCTCTGGCTAAAACAGATTAAAAAACACAAACAATAAGCATATACAAGGAGGACAAAGCTTTACTCACAAAAGAAAACAACAACACAAAAAGTTCAAGCTAAATGAGTTCTTCAGTTAACATAATATTTTTTCAGTAATTGAAGATCTTAGTTACATAATTAAAACAGGACTGTTGTAACAAATAAATGTTTTAAAAAAAAAAAACTAAAACAGAAAGAGACATAAACAAGTCATAATTAAGTGGAGCTGTTATAAACAATTCATAATTAAGTGGAGCTGTTATAAACGAGTCATTATTAAGTGGAGCTGTTGCTGTAAACTCTGGTAAACTTATTCACTGACCTTTTCTGCTGCTGTGTCCTTGTCATAAATGATAAGCATTATCTTTTTCAGTGATATTTTCTTGTGATTTTTAACAAAATTAGTGATGCCTTCTTGAATTCCCAATGCAGATTCCCCTGTGGTAAAACATAATTTCTATCAGAATGAATTACTAATGGTAGAACTGTTAAAAATGACAGTGAAAGCATCACAAAGTCAGTGGGCTTGAAATGAGAGCATGATAGGTTGAATTAAATGGAGTTAATTTAAAAAATGACAGCAGTGTACAAAAAAAAACTGACACTTGATTTATAGTAGATGCTTCTAGAGTAAAAAAATGTTTTAATGTTTAAAGAGTGTTCCTTTTTTTTTTCTTTGCATTTAGTCATTTAACCTATCTGCTTCTGACTTCCATGTGGATCCATTATTGGTAGCTTCTTACAAGTGCATATTTGACTAGTAAGAAATCACATGTTGATTTAATTAATGGTTGCTTACTTGCAGGATATTTCAATCCACCTGTACCCAGAGCTGGTATTGAGATTGATTCAAATTTATGCTCATTGACTTTTGTCAATATTTTGAAAACCAAGGAACTCATCTGTAGGAACAGGTAAGAGATTCATAGATGTATACAAAAAAAAATTACAATAAGTAAGTTATAGAAATTTCAAAAAAATAAAACTGAATCCAAAAGAGCAAGCAGGTGGTGAAAGTGTACCTTGGTCCAGTTTTTGTCTATGATTTCTATGTATTATTTTTTTTTGAGATGTAGATGCATCAATGAAGTTTAGAATATAAAATTCTAACTAAAAATAATTAGAATGGAGTGAAGCAAAAACAGATAGTAAGCAATTATTTTTAATGAAAGAGTGAACCTAACAAATATCTATACTATATCTCTGGTAATCCTTTACCAGAATATTTTTTTAAAATGTAGAAATTTTATGAAATGCCAAGGAGTATAACAAATTGTGCAAAATTAAAACAATTGTTAATTCTCATTATTAGATGTGCAGTGGTGGGAGATGGATCAATCCACAAACCAAAACATGTCAGATCTCTTTTATAAATCTTTTCAAAGCCAAATTTAACCATGCGGATCTTTTTATTAAAAAATCTTCATGAAACAGAACTTGATATATATGAAAAAAATAAGGTTATTAAATGTCCCTAATAAAATTAATGGAAATAAGACTGAGAGACAGCAACCAGGTTAGGCAAAAGGAAATGAGCTCATTTCCTAATAAAAATAAATAGATATATCTACCTTTATAACAGAACTAGATCACTTTCAGAAATAATGATATACACAAAGGCAATAAAAGCTTATTTTTACTTAATTCTTATCATTTTACCATTGAACTTAAAAATTCATAATATTTTATATTTACGAAAAAAATGCTTTTCCCATTTGCATTACTAAAATCAATTTTATGACATTAAAAAAGCTTTGTTCTACAGCATTTAAAAAATTACCTCTGCTCTTTTTCCATTGTAACGTGACAAACAGGCATGCACAATATGGCGACACTTTAAGTTACCAGCTTTAGTTTCAGCAAAATCTCCAACCTGTATTCCTGAGCTATAACTGAAAAAAGCCATAATTTCTTCAAATTAATTAAATAATGAATCATTTTTCATCTAAATTAAACTCTTTAAATATCCACATATTTAGGCCTACACAAACATTGGTGTACAGCTCAGCTTAACCTACAAAAATCATTGAACATGTTTCCTTGTAACTGCTAGTTCATTTTAAGTGCAATGAAGAAAGATCAGAAAATGTGACTTTAGAGCTATTGTGATTTTAAAATTGCCCATTGTACATACTTGTTATTGAGCTCTTCTTGAATTGAGTCTCCACCATATCGCAGAATATTCTTAGCTATGTGTCCTATCTTTAAGTCCAAGTTTTCATTGACAGTAAAGACAATAACATCAGTCTAAAAAAAAATAGATTTTTCAAAAGTCCTTTTTAAAGAAATTAGTTAAAGTTAAGCAAAGACATTGTGGCCTATATTCTCACTTATATTAAAAGAGAACAAAGTTTGAATCATAAATTAATTTGTTAAGATAGCAAGCTTTGAGGTATAATTTAATGGAATTGCATTTTATAAAACCTTGGATTTTGTGATTACACCCTTCCTAACATCAACTCTGATCGGTCCAAATTTTGGTGCATCCATTCTTTTTCCATAAGCTGGAGATCTTGGTTGACTTTTTGATAATTCTTGGGAATACTGTGTTTTTTTTGCTTTTGATAGAAATGCATATAAGTACTTATTTAATTATTACATTTGATAAAAATACATGATGTTGATGGAAATGGCACTTTGCCAAATGTTTTTTACTAGAAATTCAGTGTCACTTTCCCAAGTATAAACAGTAAGTTGGAACCAACCCAATGTTAATACACATTTTATATATTATGGCTTTGTCAATCAAAATGAATTTTTTTTATTGATTAAGCCTAGACATAAATGTTTTATTGTAGAAGTGACTAAACTTAAAATTAAACAACCCCTAAAAACATAGTTTTTTGTATAAATCCTTTATAATATGTCATATCAAGCTGTGTCTTCTTCTTCTATGTTTTGAGGGCTTACAATCAATGAATTGATCATTATGGCTCCTATGTTTCAGAGGGGTTTGCGATGTTAATGTGCGTGGTTTTCAAGGGGATAATTCACTGGTTGCAAGACAGGTGGCTATGTGAGGTGGGGTTGAAATTTGACAAATATGCATACAAGTAACACACTTTAAAAGAATCCCAATTATTAGTGCTCCCCCCAGGCTCGCAACCGCATTTTTTTTTCACATCACTGCACTATATAATATTTCAAATGCACCCACCAGCTTTTACACCACAGATTTATTTCACCAAAAATTTTAGAAAAACAAAAGAAAATATTGCGCACTAAAAGAACTTGCGATATTATTTTTAAAAGAACTTCATTTAGCGCAGTTATCTGGAATTTTATTTTATCTTCTCCTTGAAAAACAGGAAAAACTGATTTTTGGGGGTTGGGGGTGCAAATTTCAAAGAATGTGTTGTTATTGGCAACGAGTCTATGTGCCAAGTTTCAGCTCGATAGCTTGAAGGGAAGTGGGTCAATTAGTCATACAAAAATTTTGCCACCCAGCCAATCAGCCAGCCACCCATGAACAAAAGTGAAGTTCATATAAAGGATTTAAAAATAAGCCTAGATACTTTAAAGAAAAAAAATATTTAAATTGTAATTCATAGAAACAGAAAATATTCATTAATTTTTTTATAAAATATTTCTGCACTACAAATATCAACTACATTTTTATTTTAGAGCTTTGTGCTGAAACATTATTGCTAAGTAAATCATTTTTTTTTAAAATCTTTATTTGCTACATTTATTTAATAACATTCTAGTTATCAACAGTAATCTGATTTCTTATAAACTCAATGTCTACAACTTACAATTTTGATATCCCACATCATCAGTTGTGCTAAGATTTTGGGCTTCTACTTTCCATATTGCTTCACTTCTTTCGATGATATCTTTCACATTTGAACTTTCTTTGTCACATAAGATAATTTTCTGAATACAATGGTCAGTATCCTCTTCATCTAAAAATGTCTCAATCGTTTGAAGTAATGCGGTGAAAAATCCAGTCTTGCCAATTTTGAGCATTCCTTTAAGAATAATTATAAATGTGTTTATTGAACATTTGAATACCCTTTGAAAAACATATACATGCTTCACTTATTTAAATAAACATATATTGTTCCCACGACAAGGAAAAAAAGATAAAATTATAAAGACTTAATAAATATTTTATTAAATTATTTTTCTAAGTTACAACATTAAATGTAGCAGAGTTTCAAAACACTTTCATTTGCACTTTAGAAAGAAAAATTTCAAAAGTACCTGATATCACCATAAATGGTATGGCAAGAGACTGGATTTTGCTTTTCACAGCTTCTAACAAACACCTCTGAAGTGTATCTTTCAATGAATCTAGATTGCCATGTAGACTTCCAGCAATAAAATGAACAATTTTCTGAATGTTGTTTAGTTTACCAGCTGATGTAATTTTCACTTCTGTTATCATTGGGGGTTTATTCACTTCTTCCTGAATTTTATCACCACCTTTTGATTTGAGAGTAGACACAAATATGTTACTTAATAACACATTGAATATGTCTATGCTAATATATTAAATACTTCTGGTTATTGAGATAATTTGTTTCAGTTATGATTATAAATATGATATTCATTAAATGAAAATGATTTTATATTATACAACAGATGTCATAAATATGTTTGTTTTGAGAGTAAATTTATAAGTTATTAGATGACCTTGGTTAGTTTCTTCTCTACAGTAGCTTGAGCTAAAGCATTTACCAGTTGTTACCTATGCAGTTCAGTAGGCCTGCACAGCTCAAAATGTAAGGCTCCATAATACTTTATGAAAAACTTGTGTGTGCCAAAAGAAAATTGGGCAGGGGAATGCTATTAAGAAATAATAATAATAAAAAGAATATTTTGTTACTTCACGGGCCGCAAAGTGGGTGCTGGCGGGCCGTATTTTGTGCTAGCCTGTTATACAGGGTAGCCCAGAAAATGTGATAACATATCTTTCAATGTTATATAATTACAATAATATTTGTTTTAACTGTGTAAATTTACTGGTTTACTTATGCAGCTTATTAACTAAATGACATCATTATTATGACTATTTCCTGTGGCCATAGATGACAAAACATTTTATTAATTATATTAAATAACCCTTTGCTATGAGATATTCTCAGTTTTTTTTTGGGCCACCCTGTATATCTAGAACTTTGGGAATACTTTTGAAGTTTCGTTGGTGAATATGTTTTTAACTTAATTTATTTATGTGATTATCTTGGACTTCAAAAGGAGTACCAATTTTAAAATATACCATTTCATAGCTTAATTGAAAAGTAATACAAGTACCCTTTGCTAAAATGGCTTTTCCCAAGCCACCACCTAATTTTTTTGAAACATGTAAGGGGCTAATAATGCCATCAGCAATCTCTTCCAGGATATTTCCACATGTAAAAATTATCTCACGGCCTTTCAGTTGACAGCAAGCTATGTCTTTTGTTGCAGAAGATGTTATTGCGTGAGTTTTTGCTTTGTTAATTGAACTTATTGATGAATTGTCATCTTCTTTGATCACACATGTGTTTAGATTTTCAAATTCATCTATCAACTTTTTGCCTTCTTTATCTGATAGAAATTCTTTGATTCCAAAATTTTTCAGCTGGAAAGTCTGAGTTTTAATCTTGTCTCTGAAATAAATAATTATTCACAATCTTTTTACATTTGTGGAATGCAAAGATCATTCAATAAATCTGGAGGCATTAACATAACCAATAGCATAAAATTGCATGCCATAATTTTTTTTTAGTAAGTTGAACCACTACTCCCACATAGTAAGTATTCTCTGCCTTATTTGTTATTTAAGCAAAGAATTTTAGTTGGGTGTCGTAATTTTAAAAAATTAACCCAAGGTAATTTTATCAAAGTTTAAGATTATGAAACAAATAAAAATGTTCAACATCACTGATTAGCAAAATACCAGCAGTAAAAAATACTTGCCTTAAATCAGACAGGTATATTTCTGCATCTCTAGTTCCATCCTCAGTCCCTTGAAACACAATTTTATCCTCATTATAATGCACAGATATCCCATGTTCCATTAGTTCACTGATGGTCCGCTTGAAGGTATCTGACATAAATCTTTCAATATATTCTATCTCCCCTCTCAGCATGGGAACTTCATGTTCATGAATCTGATTCTCCTCCATAAATCTTTCAATTGTCGCTTGGGCTTGGTATAAATATTTACGAAGTACCACAATGTGAATGGACTTATTACTTTGATCCAATTCTGTAATAATGCTTGTTTTGTCTTTATCATCCTCACATAATTGTGCAATAAATTCGGAGCCTTTAAAGGACTGGAATATGGAAAACTGATCACCTAATGATAGCTTTTTACTTTCAATTTGTTTCTTAACAACTTCAATTAGTTTAGCTTCATCAGCTTCTTTCAAGTAGTGTAGAACTAACGATTTATCATTGCCCTCTAAAAAGGCAGGATGATGCTTTTTCTTAAACATTTTGTTTATGTATCTTTGGACACCACTGATCTGTAGGAGTTTTAAGTGTGCAGTATCCATGATTTTATCAGAGAATTGGAGCTTTTTGAAATCTTTGTAGCATTTGTTAAAAATTGAGCTTTTAGCAACCATAATATTTTCATCAGTGCCCCTAAGATTTAAGAGTTCTGGTTGAAACTCTGTTTCAATCTTTAAGTCTGCAAAAAAATTGATAATTTGCAAAATTTCTTTTTCATGCTCTTTCAGGGGCATTGAAATTTGTGTCATTGTATCTTTATTTTCCTTTCTGTGCTTTTTTCTCTCCTTTCCTATATCTATTTTCTTCTCTCCTTCTTTCAAAGTCATTCTTTCAGCTTCTCCTTTCTGAAATTCTTTTTTATTCATGGTTAATGTTTTAGAGCTCTGCTCTTCCTCCTGGCTTTTCTTCTTTTTTTGGACCTTGTCTCCTTTTTGTTGAGCATCCATTACTTCATCAATCTCTCTATCTTCAGGCTTCTTTACATCTTTGGGTTTATTTTGGGCTCTGGTTTTCTTAGGCAATTTTTTAGTTGTTTTGTCCAAGCCAAAATGTTTTTCATAAACTTCTGGTGAAAGGCAGTAATGAAAATAATCAATCGTCAGTTTTTTCCCCTCAAGTTCATGAATATTTTTATTCAAAATGCTCTCTATTGCTGAAGATAGAAAAAAGATATTAACATTTTTAAAACACATATAGAAAACTGGCCAGTTTAGAAAACTTCCACATACGCCAACTAACTAAACAAATATTCAAAATCTATTTATTTTTGTATAACCTTTAGAAATAAGATAATAAAAACATTATTTTACATTTTAATGTTGGCAATTATAAATCAACATAAAAGTATAGATAAGCAAAGGTTAAAAACATGCTGCAAATGGGGCAATAAAATGAGTTCAACAAGCTCCTCCAGGTTTGAAAATGTAAAGGTTTTACATATCTCATAAAAACACATTTGAAAAGTTATTCTACTTATGTTGTCTTTTAAATGATTTATGTGGTGAAAAAAATTTGGCAAGCCTCTTGTATGAACAATAAAGTATTAACTTGTCCATAGATAGTAGGAAACAAAAATTATTCAAACAAAAAATATTTGAATACTAATGTAGCTAAGACATGAGTGAAGGTAGATGTCAGTATTGCACACAAAAAAGAGCAATGCACGTCTTTGAGCTAACATAATAAAGGTGTATGTTGATATTTCCATAAGAACTATCCAAACTATTGAAATAATTGTCACTAACCAGTTACCATCCAAAATTACCTTTACTGAAGTTAAGGTCAAAAGACGAAGATTATAATTTTATATACATTTCAAAATTGTATAATTTAATCAACGTTATCTTACTTTCCACACTTTTAAGAGTCGCTATAGCCTGATGATCATTGATTCTTTTAATAGGTGAACTCAACTGTCCTCGGCTTCCACCATGTCTTTTGCTTGACAAATAACGCTCTACAGTGTTATTATCAGTGCCTTTAGAGAGACCAGATATCAAAATTTGGTTGCTTTTCTCAACAGGTGCTGTAATGAGGTGAATGCCACAAAATTCCACAGCACATTTCCATAACAAATCTCCAACTTTTTCTGAAAAGTATAAATTAAAAAAAATTATTGTAAAATATTTGTTGGCATTTCTTATCAATTCCTTTGACAATTGGGCATTAAAAACCCTTCAGATTATCCTCTGTTTGGCAAAAGCATAATTTCTAAGAGCTGCTCATTATCCAATAAATGAGCACAAGCCTATTTTTTAGATGATGTAGTCTCCTTGGGGTCATGAGACAATGACAGTGCATGACTAGTGAAAGGGGGCAGCATATCTTTTAAATTAAAAGTGGCAAATTTTATTAAATTAATTGCAAATCAAAAATTTATTAAAATGTGTACTAGAGCGAGGTTGTTTACACATATAAAATGAAAGTCATTGCAAATTAAATGTATTTCATTATCTAAAATTATCATTTTGAATTTCATTCAATCGCTATTTTCTTATGCAGAATATATTAATAAAACATAATATAAAAATCACATTTATTTGGTAGGCCTATAATTATTTTTCCTGTAAAATATAAATTTATTGTAGCCAAGTGGTGATGTTGGTGATTGCTTGGTATTGATGGCTGACAGTTTTACTAAAACAAACTAAGAAAATGCAGGTCTGAGGACTATAGCTTTTATTTGGATAACTAACAAAGAGAAGGAAGGGAAAGGTCCCGAAAAGGAAATAACAGGAAAGGTGCAGGAAAGGGACAATACCTGCAAAGAAACAAATAATACAGGTTAACGTGTCCTGACTAACATTCAATTTGAATACCACAGCTAACAAATAATCATATTAATTAACCCTGTAAATACAGAGCATGACAAAATATACTTAACTAAAAATAGAGTATGCTTACATGGTAAACAATTGGCAATTAAAATGATATTGTTTTAATAAACATGACAAAAGTAATCACGTGGCAGTGTTTAACTTGTAGCACGTACATTGTGTTATACAAAGAACCAGTGTGAGATGTGAGGGCTAGCATAAAGGTCTAACTGTGGTACTGTCATCCATATAAGGGGTCTATGTAAGATGCACCCAAAGCAGGACAGGTACTATAATGGTGTAAGGTATAAACACCATTGGTTAGATACCTGCATCACTCAATTGCTGTGTCTTTTTAAGACAAAAGCAAATTGCAAAATGTCTAAGCATATTAATACAGCTGGTAATAATAGTCTCCTAGCACATGCACTATTTCTATTTGAGAATATAGCACAGGGAAGGGGAGGTAGTCTACTACACCTGTTGTACGTATATTCGATGGTCGTATACTGTTGTATCAATAGCTTTAAAGCACATTGCAGTATGTGTGACCAGAGCGATATAACGGTTACGTGCTATGCTCACTCACTGGTATCTAATTCCATTTCAGAATTCATGGATTTTGGTTACACGTCAGATTGACGGAGCTAACAAGTGATTAAAACACTGCCTAATATAAGTCATGATAGCAACTGATTAAAACACTGCCTAATATAATTCATGAACAGAAATATTCCATTACTAACACCGAACAAGTAATGCAGTCTACAAGCACAGAAATAAAAAAAGGCATATTTGCTTCTACTTACAGAGCATCCAAATGGGCCGCTATGAACACTGACACACTGCAGGGATGCGGTTCCAACCTCGAATAAAAATCTCCCAAATGTGCCCGCCTTAAATAGTCGTGCGCGGACGTACCCGAAAACCTGACGTCACGCCCTGACTTCAAGTGTCCAAAACTTGTCTTCTGACAGATTTTCTGTGGTAAACTGACAAACCCTGGAGACTACAACCCAAATTAAAGTTGATATTCCGGATCCAATCCCTAATTAATTAAATGTGTCCTTCTTAGTTTTGTCCCCACTATCTAAGATACATTTCTATATTTCTATGAGTTATATACTTTTTGAGATATTTAAATAAAACAGGTTGGGACCCCCCCATAAATGAATGTGAAAACTCTCTTAATTACTAACAATTAAAATACCCTATGACGTTGGGGACTTGTAAATATACTAAAGTATAGCGAATAAACTCCCCTTCCCAACTAGATATAATTTATAATTTAATTCACTATGGTTCCCGAGATACAAATTATTTAACTTAGCACTAAAGCACAAATAGTGGTTCCCACTATTTAAGTATTCTACGCCATGAGGGAGAGCCGGTCGGTCAGTCTGAATGGGGTGAACTTGACCAGAGCTCGGGTCAACATTCCGATCCTGTGTTGGGCGAGGTCAAATTACACTACAGTGTTGGTGGTGGTCGCGATTTAAAAAACGGGGCCTACCCTACCACATTATATTGAGGAAGTTTTTATCTTGCTAAAACTTCCAATTAGTTATGAGGACATGTAACTTCAACAATTATTTTAAGTTCCTCAATTAAGACCATTTCCTCCACATGTGCTTTGAAGGTTTTCTCTCTTAAATTTAAAGTATATTTAAGATGAAAATGTAACTTGGTAATCTGATGGAGACAATATGCATGTTATAATCATAGTGACAAAAAATGATGATTAAAAACTTAACTACGCAAATTGACAATGTCTATAATGACCTTGGTGACAGTGTTTTGGGTTGAATTTTACAATCAAAGACCTTGGTTCATCATACTGTATAATTTCTTGGACATCACATTTAAGACAATTGAATATCAGCTCTTTAAATGCTTTTTTGTCTTTTGTGGATTCAAAGCTATATCCAAACACAGCAACAAGGTTACTGTACCAGTTGAAGTCATTCTCACTTGCAATGACAGCTTTGGTAATATTGCTATCTTCATCATGCCTGGTACGGCAAAATGCCCTGGCATCTAATTCAAAAGAGAAATTATTAAAAGTTTAGTTTTAAATATATATGAAGATAATTTGCAAGTAGATTATATCTAAACTTTTTAACCTTAAATATAATAGTATTTATAGAAAATAAAAATGAGAAATTTACTTTAACTTACTGAATTTTTCAAGAACTGTTTAAGTTCACTCACCTTTTGCATTTTTAAAAGTAACAAAAACATGTTTATTCAAGCCATCCAGCAAAATGCTTTTTTCATAAAATTCTCCTTCATTGATTGTGTCATCTTCTAAATAAAGTTGATAAAAGTCCTTTGGCTTCTTTGCATCTATTATTTTAATTTTCACAGTTTTCTCAGCTTTTTCTGCTAAACTGAGATCTTCATCATCAGAATCATCATCATGAGAACTGACTGAAGTTTCAGAAAAGCATTCTGATTCACTAAAAGATTGGAGGGGTTTCTTATCAGATACAAAACATCTGCTTTCTTCTTTAGAAGAGCCTTTAATAGATGAGGCACCTTTAGATCCATGACCATTTCCTCTATTTGAAGATATAATGTCTTCTTCATCTGTTAAACTATTTCTCCCTTTGTTTTTTGGTTTCATTTCAAACTTGTTTACTGAACTCTCAGAGGATTCAGAATCACTAGAGGAAGAAGATTGAAGTTTTTTCTTATCCGCAGCAATGTTTTTGCTTCCCTCTTTAGAATGAGGCTTTTTATATATGTTTGGCCTTCCTGGGGCTTGATTTTCAATAGAATGCGTCTTTTGTTTTTTCAAAGACTTGTCTTCATAATTATCTGTAAAACTCATTTTTTCTGAGCCTTTTGTTTTAGTTATAGAATTATCCTCAGAGCTTTCAGAAGATTCAATATCACTTGATGATTCAGTTGTTCTCTCATCTATTTCAAATTTCTTGCTTTCTTCTTCACTATGCCCTTTTCTCATCAAACTTTTCTTTCTGGATTCATCACTCTTAAATTCATATTTTTGTCTGTTTAAAGGCTTGTCTCCATCTTGATCTCCAAGGACTCTTATATTGTTTGTGTTTCTTGTGTTAGATGGATATATATCATCAGAACTTTCAGAAGATTCTGATTCACTCAAAGAATGAGTTTCTTTCTTATAATTTCTAGATTGTAATTTTTGACTTGTATTTTTTCTGTTTGATGATCCACATTCCCCGTTATAACTTTCTTGTTTGTTCAAATTTTTACCACTGCTTTTTTCTGTAAAACTCATTGCCACTGAAGGAGTTTTTTTATTTTTAAGAACAGTCTCACTTCTTCTCTGTAAACTTTTGGAAATGTCATCAACACAGAAAATCTTAGCTTCAAATTCTTGAATCTCAAGAAAATTTCCTCTGTTGAGTATTATATTGACAGCTACGGAAAAATTTTAATAAAAACATTAAGAAATGCAAATTCTTTATTGGTTAATTTAATTTTAAAGAAAACATTGACTTGAAGAAACACATTCCGAATATTCTGTATCATAAAAGTATTGTGCATAATTCATGTGTTTACTTAATTTAAAAAATCTTACTTTATCTTAGGTTAATTTTTTTTTAATTTATATTTCTTTAGCACAATTGTATATCATGTTTTCATTTTCATGGGCTCACCATTTCAGTAGAGCATAAAGAGGGCTGTATTTCATTCATAGGACTATTTAGAGCTTTAATTAATAGTCATATTAATTTAATTATAAAATAATTAAGAAGCTCCAAAATCCATGTTGGATTGAAAAAGTTATTTCATTTTTAAAGCTCAAAGATTTTACGAATTATTTTTATTTAATACTAGCAGTTTTTCAGAAATTTTAAGTCTTTTATTAATTACCTTCACAATCACTAAACGTAACAATTGCACTGTGCTCTTTACTATTCAAATCTATATTGTCAACAGGACCTCCACCTTGACGTCTCTTATTAGACAATATGATCTTAAGCTTGTCTGCAGTAATATCTGGTGGAAGGTTTTCTAATCTTAGCATCCTTCCTCTCTCTGCCATCATGGAATGTCCCTGAAATGAATAATTTTTAATCAAAAAAGTTTTTTCAAAAAGCATTATTTAACTAAATCCATGAACTACGTCATATTTGTAGTATAACAAAGATGGTTATAAGACATACAGACAAATTATATTAAATACCAGTACTTGAACACAAAATACAATTAGTTATATAAATAATTATTTTTCAACAAAGTATGTTATCTAATTAGTGATTATGCAGCTACCACATTTTTACCTGAAGTCATCATTAACTATTAGAATCCATTTTTTTCTAGCCTTTTAAATAATAAATACTTATTTGAGATGTTATTAAAAAGTCCCCCACATAGCAACTAAATAAGTATGGTTGTGACATGCTTTATGCAATTAAGAGAATTTTTAAGAAAACTCATGACACACACTTTTTGGCGTACAAAATGCATAATTTATGTCATGCAGTTTGTTAAATCAATTAATTTTTGTAGCCCACCTGTCTTTATAATTTGCTTCTCTCAACACATAAAATTTCCAAAATATAATATTATAATGTATCAAAAAGCACCAAGATATAGCAAGATATAAATTGAAAAGCTCAAGGCACAGATAAAATCCATAACCACATGATTGTGAATTTGGGCCCTACAGGTGAAAAATCCATACTCGATCTCATAAAGAGCTCTTGAGGCAAAAGTGAAATCCTTAAAATCTTGGAAAATGCCATTATAACACCATTATTTTAAAAAGGAAAAGCTGAAGATGACAGCAAAAGCTAGAGACCAATATCCCTGACCTCCTGCATAGGAAAACTTGCAGAAAGAATGATCAACGTTCACCTCTATTGGTGGCTTTTATACTGTAAGTTGCATAAGTAAGGAGGTGTCACTGTTGCTATATAATTTTATGAAAATCTAATACTCCAATTATTATGATTTAAAAATGGCAAAAGACCTAAGCCAGTGGTAGGCAAACTTATTATTAGTCAAAAGAGCCACACAAAAATCAGCAGCAGGACGATTAAAATTTTGTTGAGAGCCAAATTTATTTTCAAGAAAGAACCTGTCAAGAACCATGTTTTTCGGAGACAAAACCAATTTCTGGCCGAGCTGCACTCAGCAGGTCGTTAAAGAGCAGCATGCGGCTCGCGAGCCGCGATTTGCCGACCACTGACCTAGACAAATAACTTAGGACAGTTAGGTTTAGCAGACAAATGTGTGGCTCCACTGTAGACCACTGTTGCTAACGCACTCTTAACACATGTAACCAATGAATGTTGCATTTTTAATGTAGGCAACTGTTGTTTACTCGGTAGGCCTACACTGTCTCCACTGAACTGTTCACTTTACTGACTTTACATCACTCATGGTAGGCAGATACTTGAAATAGTAATAGGGTCGTAATAATTTTAGTCCTTAGACGCCTTAGTATGTTGTGTCGCAGTAACCCAGTAGGCTGTAGGCGTGCCGTAATGGTAGCTAGTAGTGGTAGTGTAGGCTTCAAGTTAATGATGTAACCGGTAGACTAAAGCCATAACACCGGTGTAATTGTTAACTAATTATCAGTAACAACTGGTCGACCCAAATGACTTGGAGAAGGGAGCTGGAGGCAGACACCAAAAAGATTGGGCACAATTGGGGACAGCTGGAGAGACTTGCACAAGACCGGGATGCCTGGAGAGCCTTTGTGGCCTATGCCCCAGATGGGATGAAAGGCGATGATGATGATGATCGGCAACAACGACGCCATGCCATCCATAAGACCACATTTTCAATTTTTCACATTAAATGTACAATATAATTGAACAAACAATAACAAACCATATAATAAAAATAGGTCTATTAAAATGCTACATAAACATAATACTATAACTATAACTATGCCTACTATAATAGCATAGACTATGCTATTCAGTATGTCAGTATTATTATACATTTACATAATATTATCATGAATGGGCGGACATGACTTATACTTAATTTAGAGTCAATACTCAATACTTGAGTAAATTCAAGATGTATGAATTTAATTAAATTTAAATGTGTCGGGTAGGCCTACCTCACTAATGTAGTAATGACGAAGTCGAAGTGAAGAACGTGCAAATTTTAGTTTCCCTTCTACAAAAAATATTTTATGGCGATTCCGAAGTCCAAAGGTAAATAAAATTAAATATTGTTAAATGTGGGTCTGCTGCTCATAAGTGAAATTGAAACACTTCTTTTTTACACTTGTCTGAGACTAATTCACTTTTAGTTTTAGTATTGAATAACCAGCATCGGAGATTTCCGAAGAATGGAATTCCATGAAATTAAAATGTTTTTTGAGAAATCATCTTTTAAAAAAAAAAAAAAAAAAAAAAAAATCTGCGCAATCTTTGTTTAATTTTAGAATCGGGAATTGAACATTTTCAATATCAACCCTGTAACTCCACCCCACCCCCCTCCTTTCCAACACCCTTTCCCTAAAGGTACCTTTAAATTTTGTAAATTAATATAAAAATATTTGATGTTTCACCTTTCCACCAGCTATGCTGCCCTATTCTCAGAGGCGTAGCGTAAGGGGGGCAGGGGGTACAGATGTACCCGTGCGTCAGCTAGTTAGGGGCGCCAAAATGTGCTTTGGTATTATTTTATTGATGAAAATAATGGGTTTGAGAGTTGAAAAAAGGAAAGGAGGGCGCTTTAAAATGAATCTTGTCCCCGGGCGCGAATCTTGTCCTCGGGCGCCAAACACTCTAGCTACGCCTCTGCATATTCTTCAACCAGTTATGTTGCCCCCACTCTTCTAAAAGCTATGTTGCTCGACTCTTCTACAGGCTATGTTGCCCTACTCAGCCTACTCTTCTATTAGCTATGTAGCCCCATTCTTCTACCATCAATGTTATACTTCTCTTCTACTACCGGTACCAGCTATTTTGCCCCATTCTTTTACCAGTTATGTTGCCCAAAATCTTCTACCAGCTATTTTGTCCAACTCTTCTATCAGCTTTGTTACCGTCTACCAGCTATGTTGCCCTGCTCTTATACCTGGTAAATACATTTTGTAATAGCTAGTTCTGGTTCGGTACGTTGCTGCATCCATATACTGGCATATGTGCAACGGTTGGGGAAGCGATGCTGCCATCCTAACGGCTCCTAACAGATGCCAGGGCAGCCTTGAAGCTTTCGATAGTAATAATAAATAAACCTCCTTTAAACACTTAGTAACCTCCTTTAAACACTGAGAGCCCCCTAAACCACCCCTCCTTTTTTTAGATTTTGCTGGAGCTCATATCGGATATGGAGCTGACAAAAATTTGTCCGGAGTGGAGCAGAGCTGGACCGTGACCAAATTTAAAACTTGCTCCAAATCTCTGGTTTAAATAACTAATATCATTAATAAGAATTATATTAATTTTTTTAGTTATGCTGTTATAGCCCGGGTGTTAATCCAGTAGCAACCTTACCCCCACCCTTCTTTTGTCTATTTTTTTACTGACGTCACCAATTAAACTCTGTCACTCCTTTCCCCCACCGCCCTTGCCCTGATTGGGGAAGTTTGTTTACATTTCCAGAAGGGTCTACATTATATTACATTGAAGCAGAATTACTCACTGGCGATTGAATTTCTAACCATTCGGTCAGGGTGGGGGCTGACTCCCTCACTGTAAATACATCAGTCGACTGTGACTGGCAGAGACTTTTACGAGACTTAAAGAGATACAGGAGACCTTACACATTTTATTCTGTGGGTGGATTAATATTTGTAATTATTAAGCCTATACATTTTCACTTGATGTGAAGTAATGTTTAAAACTAAAAGAATAATTTAAATAAATTGATTATTATTAATAGGCCTATCACTCAATTAACTCAATAGCTTTGGTATCGTTATTGGCGTTATTCTTTCTGTATTGGGTTTCAGTCCTTTGTTACGTATTGTTTATTTACTGAGCTAAATCTCAAAACAGATTTTAGTTGTAAAACCATATAACTGTAGGCTACGTAACACATGAGTTTTGTTTTTTGTTTGTTGTTGTTGTTTTGTTTTTTTTAATTATTCTGAGGAATAGAGTGGCAGAAAATAACAATAAAAATAAATCAAATAACAATCCATTTGCTTATTTTTTTTAATAATGCTTGTTGTTAAAATTTAGAATATGCATTTGATTTAGTGGTCGGTGAGTTTGTGATGCCTTCTAAGGCTAGTGCTATGCATAATTATAATGCTAATTATAATTTAATTAATTATTTTTTTGCACTCACCCAGTGTCGAGTTGTCTGTATTCAAATTGATACATATTATTAAATGACTAAAATTAAATAAAAAGTTGATACTAATTCAAACATTTTATTTTTACTTTTGACAAATTTTCATTATGGTGCTCACAACCTTTCGGTTATTTTTCATGGGCTCAACATCTTCATATTTTAGACCTAACTTTTCCAGGAATTTGTGACAGTTTTGGAATTTCCCGATCTCATTTTCAAGGAAGAAGATCCCATCTCACGCTCGGGTTCATCCAGAAAAGCCGAAAAGTTAGTTGCGATGACTTGGGCCCCAAATTGCAGCTTTAGTTTTCGAGTATAGGCCTAAAGTGTGAGCATTTCAAACATTCACTTTTCTTTTTCTACGACTACATGATGATAATGACTTTGATTTTAAATAATTAGTTCAACTAAGCTTAGTTGACTTAAAAATAATAAGTTACTAAACTTACACCTACTAACTACTACTAATAATATACTAATAACTAATAGTATTAATAAGTTTTATTAATTAATTTTTAAAATTATAAGACTACTCACTATGACTATTGCTATAATTAAATGAAATTATACATATATTATAATATAGTATACAGTATAGTATATAGATTGTCACGAGGCTACATATAAATTATAAATAGGTACTGTTTTAAATAGTAACTGAATAATTGCCAATCAGTCAGTACTTCAGTACAGACCAGTACCATTACAGTAAATCACTTAGTGATAGTGAGTGTTGCTTTTTGCTTAAATTACTCACTCAGTCATTCATTATTGTCTTTGCAACTTTGAAAGACACTTGTCTTATGACTGTACTATTATGATAGTAATAGTTTATGTCTATGACTATGGACTAAATAAAGATCTAATAAATTATCCATTTTTGAAAATACATTATGTTGTGTCAGTTGTGATATCTGATGTACACAAATCTCTTATTTATAACATGCTTATTTCTTTTAAGGTAAGGAACCATAAAAGTCAAGTGGAACTGATGTGAAACATTTGTTTATTATAAAATGCCACGTCCAGGGAAGGATAATATAGATCAATATTTAGTTGTTTTAGATGTAAGTTGGCATAATTGTTGAATTAAAACCTGCAAGGTAAAAACATCAAAATGTAAATATATGTATTGTAAATGTATTAATTAATTGTAATCTGGAGATAATGTGACAACATCATTCTTAAAAAAATACTTTCCATTTCCATATAGTCTATTCTAATTAATAATGCCATTGTTTTCACCTCGGATGGCATGGTTGAAAAACAATGGTTAAAGTTAAATACCACTCAATATGGATGGTGGGTGGCTGGATGGATGTGGGGTAAAAATATGTCAATTCCAAACTTTTGGATAGGATTTCAAAACCCAGAAGGTTGGATGGGACTAGTTATCCTTGGTTGGCCCCTCATCTAAGAGAACTAAAAAGCTTTGAATTCAAACCCGGAGAAGGAGTCCCACAGGCAGTATGTATGGTTGGTTGGGATGCATTATTTAAATATTCACATCCAGCACTCAGCTTTTGATTCTAACTTTTAAGTATGCATGCTTTCAGTCAAATTACCCTTTCTTCTTATGGAACTTATACTTATGCAATTTAAAGAAATTTTCCAGTTTCTTTTTAATAACAGTATAATCATTATTCATCTAATATTTTACTTTATTGTTTGAAATGTTTTCAAACATTTCTTTGATGATGTTTTGGGGTTGACATTAGTTTTTAGTTTTAATCTGACAAAAACATTATTTTATCTTTTTATCATGAAGTAAAATTTTTAAAGAAACAATTCTCTGGGGTTAGTTTAAAATGTGTTTCTTTTTCTCATAAAATAATAAAAGCTGACTATTAAAAACTGAATACTTTATTGAGGACTATCAGATTTATTGAACCAAAGCCAAAGAACTTACAATATACATTTTTTAATGTGATTTATTTTATTTTTATGATGGAAAATGATAGTGATTGATGCTGAATAAAAAAAATGTTACTTTATTATACAGAATATTCCTCCTTCTTATGATGAGAACTTGATGACTGAGTATGTGGAAGTAGTTTTAGATCTTGGTGTAAAGTTTGTAAAAATTATTGAAGGAACAGCTCTTTTTTCACTTGAAGAGGATATTAAAGGTATAGTTAATTTGTTACATTTATATTCCTTAAAAATTGAACTATTCCAACATTAATTTGTATAGTTTTCATTTAAGTCATTACAAATATTAATAAATTAAACAACCCCTAAAAAAATGTTTTTGTATAATTCCTTTAAATGCATTTTTTTGTGCATTTATCTAATTGTACATGTTTTTTCATTTATTAACATGTAATTATTATGTGCATGAGCAAACGTCTGGCGTAAACACATTTCATATTTCCTTCATTTTCCCCTTCAAAATCAAATATACATTTTATCTTTACTGCATACCCAAATTCATTACAAATACAAAGCTACACAATTATTTTCCACACCTAAAAATGCAACCATTGATCAAATCAAATTTATTCATCCTCCCTTTGAAAAACAGAACTAACTTATTGATGGGGGTGGGGCTGAAAATTTGATAGAATTTGTTGTCATCAGCAACAAGTCTATATGCCAAGTTTCTGTTTGATATGAGGAATGCAAAGGACTACGATTAGTCACTTCCTTGTTTTGTCACGTGATATGAACCAGCCATTGGTAGGCCTACCTCACTAATGACGAAGTCGAAGTGAAGAACGTGCAAATTTTAGTTGTAAAACCATATAACACATAACAACACATAACAACAGATAACAGCTGATCAGCCATTGCCATTATCATTAATTCTAAAGCAAAATGTTTGTCTCCATCAGCGCCTCCCCCAGTGTTAATTAAAAATTTTACTTTTCAAAATATTCTTGAATACACGCGTTTCTTTAAATGACATTCATAAAAGTGACAATAATTATAATTCAGTTATGATTAAAGGAAGAAAGTTGTTTGAAGAAAAATTTGTGAGCGACTAGTGTGTTGCAGACAGCCTCCCGGAAGTCTTACTCGTTTTTACACGTATCACGTGACAAAACAATCAATAAATCGTAGTCCATTGGGTTAATTAGCCATCCAAAGATTTTGCCTTAAACACAGAAAAACATTAACAAAAGCGAACTTAATATAAAGGGTTTTAAAAGAATATGATGATTTAATTATATTTTTGATATCTTTAACAAAATAGTTTTTTGTGCCACCCCAAATATATATTTTTATATCCAAATTGAAGTAAAACATAGTTGTAACACTTACTTAACATGTGACATCTGAAGCCATCAGAAAGATTATAGAGTCAATTGTTGTAATTAAATAATACTGAAGTAATGTAAGCCCAAATTTATTGTATTTGTGTCTGTCATAAATGAACAATGGATGTAGCCCAATACGTTAATCTTTGCAGCCATATAAATATAAAACTCGTTTCTTCATTTGATTTACATAGAAATCTATTTTTAAAGTTAGAGAAAAGATAAACATGTTGGTTAAGTTTTATTTTGTTATTTTACTTTTGATTATGTATAAAGAATGAGATAGAACCTGCAAATAAGTTTACTCACTCACAAAATAACTCTATGTGAAGCCATTTGGGTCTCATCTTCAATCTATTGATTATTAAATAATAAACAGTGCACTCATAATGTTTAAATCACAATATGATTGATAAATTGTATATTTCAGATTTTAAAGTAGCCTCAAGGAAAGTGAATAGAGAATCACTGGAAGGCCAGACAATAGAACTGTTGCCAGTGGGAACAAGAGCTGATAACTCTGTGGTCATATATGACATAAAACCAAATACTTTAGATGAGATTTCTCTAAAAAAATTCATTGAACAGAACTTTAAAAGGGCCGGTGGCTGTGTCTCATCTTGCACCATCTGGTCAGAACATCATTTAGGCATTGTCCATTTAAAATCTGGATTTGAAAGATGTAAGTAGCCTTCAAGTACAAATAATTTTATTAATGTGACTGTTCTTTATTGAACTTTTGTGTATAATGTTATAAATTAATTACAGTAAATTTAATAACTGCTTTCATATTTGAAACCTATGAAAAACATCTTTAAGATTTCTCATCAGAATAAGAGACTAGACTACTCATCTCATCACCCACTACCAAAAAAACAATAATAATAAAAAATAAATTCCCCCCCCCCCTCCAAATCTCCCCCTCAAGATTCTGCAATATTATAATTTTTAATAATTCGATGTACTGTTTTTGTTTTTTCCAGTGGTTGAAAAATTGCTGAAAAAAGAAAAACACAACATAGGATACTCAACAAAGATTGTCTTTGAACCATTTTACTTCAACTTCCATGATATAGTTGAAAAAAAATTACATTCATTTAAAAATGTTCCAAATGCAAGTCCTTCTAAATATAAAGGCATTCAGCATTCCAGAGAAACTGAATTGAGTGATAGTGAAGAAGAATTAGAGTCTAGTAGCAGTAGTGGTCACCAGAGATGTGGACATGGTACCAAAGATGAGGAATCAGACGCAACAGGGAGTGATGGAATTAATTCTCACTCAGGGTCTTCATCTGACTGTGATAGTGAATTTGAAAATGTCAGAAGTGAACAAGAAGATGGCAATGTTAATGAAGGACAGTGTGTTGGGGCTGAAAGTATTATAGATTTGAACGTTTCCGATACTGGAAAAGCATCTTTAAGTCGATCAGAGAACAAACAGAGTGCCAAAAGTTCAAAACGAGTATATTCTAAAAAAGACGGCAAAGAAGAGCATGGAAATTTTGTTCCACGTACAGTGAATAATTGTGACAGAAAAGAAGAAGCCATGTCAGAAGCACAATTTCTACTTATGAAGGAACAATTTGGTACATTCAATGACTGTACAGTGTGCTTTAAAAAGGATGAGAAAAAAGTAGTGATTGAAGGAGGGATGAAGGACGTTGATGAACAGTATTGGAAAATACTTTTTGGTCTTAAGGAAATTGAAACAACTAGCCTTGAACTAACTGGATCTATGCCTAAAATAATTGATAAACAAATAGGCAAAGTATTTCTAACAACTCTCAAAGAAATGGAACTAGTCGAATTCAGTATAGAAAATAACAATCTTCTACTGGCTTCTAGGAAACTGGCATCTTTGAGTGCAGCCGCTGAAAAACTGAAAGGCATCTTAAATTACAAGGAAATAATTACATGCACTTATGAAGTTCCACGAGAGGAATTAGATTCTCTAAAAGAAAAACTAGAAAGTCAATTATTAGTAGAGGTGTCATGGAAGACAAACGGCGAAGAAATCTATATTGAAGGCATTAAAGATGATGTCCTGAAGGCTAAAAATGAAACTAACAAATTGTTGGAAAGATTCAATGAAGTTTCCAGAGAGTTCTTGGTTGATGGCGATATCGCTAACTACCTACGCAAAAATCCATCACAAAAAATTAGTTCAATACTCCAAAGTGTGACAGATTGGAAATATGATGAGGGTGAAGAAAATGGGACAATAACTTACAAGTTAAAAGGTCAAATTAGTCAAGTCAAAGAGGTGGAGGATTCACTAAAGTCCTTTGTTGAAAATATTGTGACACGAGAAATAGATTTTAAGAAAGAAGGCATCAGTGATGCTGACATTAAACTTATAACCCAGTGCTGCAATACAACAGATGTAAAAAAAAAACTTTCTGAGTTTGAAAGTCAAAAAAGGTGTTTTCTCAAAATCAAATTGCCAAATGAAACTGCCTTTAAAGCTAAAGGGGAGATCCCTGGAAAAATACCTATCAGTGATATCTTTAGTGTGACCTCATCAAGTTGCATCCAGATTAAAGAAGGAGACATCATTAATGAAGAAACGGATGTTCTTGTGTGTGTGTTGGATGAATCTCTCAACTTAAGAAAGACACAAATTGGAAAGGCTTTTATCAGAGCTGTCCCTGAATTGAATGACAGATTTCAAATAATTCAAATAGATAACCCTGATTCAGATGTACTTACTGTCCCTGGACCTTTTTCAAATCCATATACATCTTGTCTTGCAATTTGTGGCATAGTTTTAAGCACATGGGATGAGGATACATCACCTGCTTTGTTGGAAAACATAATCACCAAAGTTTTAGATGAAGCTATCAAACTGGGAGCCGAGTCAGTGGCCTTTCCTGCCTTAGGTCACGGTAGAATATTCAAATTTCCATCTGATGAAGTCTCTCAAATAATGGTAGACTCTTTTGTGTCACACCTAACATCAAATCCAGAGCTTAAAAAAATTTGTATTGTGACTGATGAAGAAATGCAAAGCAATCTTAAATTGGAGGCAGAGAAAACGTTGAAAAAACTCTCTCTTAACACCAGTACTGTTGAAAACAACTCTGACACAGAGGATGACATGAATCAAGATATGGATGAAAACATTGTCATGGATTTAGAAGAAGCTGGCGATATAGAAATTTCTATCACAATTGCTAAAACAGACAAACCAAATGCTACTTTAAATAGTTTAATTGAACTGATCAGAAAAAAGTGTTTGTACAGCGCAGACTTTGGACATGAGATGTTGTCTGTCTTATTCCCTGTCATTAAAGAGAAAGTTAAAACTCAAATAACACATGTGAAAATGCATTCAGATTCTGTCACAAATAAATCTAAATTAACTATTAAAGGTTTGGACAAGGATGTAAAGAAACTAGAAACGTTCATTCAAAGTCAACTAAGTGCATTTGAAACTACTCTACGAAATAAGGTTCTTGAATCAGGCAATGCCCCACATCGGAACACTATTGAGTTTTTAAGATATGCATCAATGATAACAGAAATGTGTCCTTCTTATTGGGACTTTAGGAGAGGGCCAAGCTTTCTTCAACGAGTTTTTGGAAATTACTATCCATTTAAAACTCAAGAGGAACACACAATAACAGTTAATGTTGACAAAAAAACCAAGAAGGCCATTACAGAATTATTTGAAAAAACATGGGATCCAACCAAGTCCGGGAGAGGAGCAGATGCCAGAGGGCTGCAAGCCAATACCAATGTTGAGATAATTAAAGTGGAAAGGGTTGAAAACCCACTTCTTTTTGAGCCATATTCCAGTACAAGGAAAAGTTTATTTGAAAAATATGCCAGAATGGGGAGCCTTTGTCATGATCTGGGCTCCACTTTACCTAGAGGACAGATAAAAACTACAGAAATTCTGGAAGACTTCCTTAAAGAACAACTTTATCATGAAGTCAATGAGCACTTCCTGTTCCATGGAACAAAAATTGAGCTGATCGATAGCTTGACACAACGTGGTCCAGATCCTAAACTCTGCACAAATGCAATGCTTGGTAATGGGGTTTATTTGGCAGAAACATCTACTAAGTCAGACCAATACACAGGTATATTATTTAAATGTTTTAGTACTCTTAATCATTGTGTCTACCAACTTTACAGGGGCATTTCAAGGTGGTTGGTATGGGGGTGGTTTGTTCTTATCAGATGTCACCTATATATATCTTTTTTTTTTAAAAAGCACTTCTTGATGGAACAAAAGCTTTTTTTTTCTAAACCCGATACCACAAATCAACATTCTGTTAAACATTATTGCTTCATTAAGCTATTTCATATTTTTGTTCATCCTACAATAACCATTTCAAAGCTTGGACATTATAGCTTGATACTCATGTTAACCCATTTCCATTTTATCTATGTTCTGAAGTAGCATATTCTTTCCAACTAACAACACCTCTCTACATTTCTGTCATCCATCTGTCGAGGTTCTTTCTCCATGTGCTTGTGGTTTTCATCTATTTCTATAACCATTTGGATCCATGACAGAGACTGTCAGGTAATATTTTGATTTAGCTTGCCTAATAATGTTGTAGATCTCAGATATAAAAAAAACAAATTCATTTCCTTAATGATATCCTTTCTTATTTTCTTGTCTTAAGATCAGAGAGAGAGCCGTGCTCAGAAGGGTGAAGAACTAAAAATGTTGGTCATGAGGGTTTTACTTGGTAACACCTATGTCATGAACAGAAACCATCCAAGAGTTCAAAAGGGTAAATTGTTAAGAAATAATCTTTGAAACTTAAAAATAATGCTTTAAAATGCAGTTACGGAGCAGCTCTAAATATTATATATTATACCATATACATGTATCTACAATATAAAGTTCAGTGTGGTTATGTTTGTTTATTTGTTTGTTTTATTTGTTAATAGTTTTTTTTATCATAAGAAAACAAAACAATTGATGGCAACCAAAATTGACCTGGTCATTCCTCCTGGAAAGTTTGGTCATTATCCCCATTATTTCAAAAGCTGTCGAGGGTAATTAAAACAATGTGTTACACAGGGAACACATTCAGTCTGTAGTAGTTTTCCATTTTTTTTTTTAACATTATTTACATGTTGTACAATCATTATAAGCTTCTTAGCTGCCACACACAAAATAAGATTCTGTCCAGCTTTTTTTTTTTACTAACATCAAATAATGACTCAGTAGTATTACAGTTAAAAATAGTGCAACACACCAAACAATGAAGAAACAATAAATGTCATATCGGTATTCATCATTATGTTAATGATGATTTTTAATTATTTTATGTCTTAAATATATATAAAAAAAAAAAAATCTCTCAATAAGATTTCAAATGTTCATCCATGTATCTTTCTGGGTAAAATATTTATTTACTACTATATACATGAAAAAATATGTCTGTATTTGCTCTGCCCATGCTTCTATATAGATTAATGGATTTGATTAAACGTGGGATATATAGTTATAAAATCATTATCCAGAAAAAAGTTAGATTTATTTTTGAATATCCCTTTCAGTGTTGTGGGGCCTAAGTTTCGTTTTTTCTTTTAATTAATATGAGTTATAAAGTTACAATTCATGGATATATCTAGATGAAGCTTGGTAAAAATGCTCTTGAAAATGTAAACTAAAAAAAGCTGGAGGGTTTTGAACTTATAATTTTCACCACTTTTGGGGACAGGGATAGTATTTTCCTAATATATGCTATATCTCTTACATTTTTTAAAACAATTTGAGTGGGATAACTTTTAAATATTAACTTTCATTATTTATCTGATGAATTATTTTGGGTCCCTATCTTAGTGACAATTAAAATGTAACCTTATAGAAGGGACATCCATCTGGACCATTATTTTAACAATTACAAATTTGTGTGGCTACATTCCAATAACTAGGGCCAACTCTAAACGAGCACAATGAAATAATGTGCTTATTTATAGTAACTCCTAGATTTTTTAAAGTAACCACTCTCTCAAAGGTGTGGCTGTTTATATTGATGTTGTCATTAGCGTGTGTGTTTCATGACATTCTCATATGTTTTGTCTTCGCTTCATTTACCCCAAAACAGTCTTTGACTGAGGCATCTTCAAGTTTTCTGAATGCTTTAATTATATTATTACTGTTTATGCCAAGTTGCGCTGTGTCATCCGCATATGCATGGTGCTGCAATGATTGGTTATATAATGTTCCTGATGGTTGTGTAATGTTTCTCTGGAGGCAGGTTTGTAATCGTTCGACTGGTGCTCACATGTATGTTTCTCATAACTTGTTAAAATGTGATGTTGAACAGAATACATGATGGTGAGTCTCCTTGTCTGAGGCCCTGATTAATCAGGAACTCCCTAGAGTACTCTCCCTCTACTTTGATTCTACTTTTAGAGTTAGCCATTGTCATATGTATAAACCAGGTAAGTATGTTAAGTTATGATGCCTATATTAGCATTTAATATAAATTTGGGTGTTTTCAAAATAATCTAGTCATAATAGACAAGTTTTAAAAATTATTTTTACTACCCTTTTTCCCCCCAGGTGCTACTCCATTAAAGAGACCTCCGTGTGTTCAATGCGAAAGTGACCTTTGTTCCAATACATCACATTTTGAGTATGACTCTGTTACTTTAGACAGTGACCCAAATGATAATCGTGTTCTCTTCAGAGAATTTGTTGTGTATGATATAAGTCGGTGTTACCCTGAATACATTGTAACATACAGACGAAAATAAGAAAAACACATTTCTCCCATTATACGATATTGTCGATCTCATTAAATAAAATCTGGACCAATTAAAGCAACAGAATGTTGTCCCTATGGCCTAGCAGAGTAAAATCCGAAATTAAGTAAAATTTCTATCCTCTTTTTACCTAATCAAATTCTATAAAAATTTATTTTTTAACATCTGTATTTTTGATTGTTCTCCCTAAAGCTTTGGTGGCGACTTAAAGTTCGTTGAAATTGTTGTCTTTGAAAATGACTAAACAATTATGTTTTATTCTACGTTTAGATCTACACATCTACATTCATTTATTGACTTATTATTGCAAAATGTGCCACATTTCTCATTTAACTTTGTGGTATATTCCCTCATTGAAAAAGGAATGAAATCTAACTGTCTATAGGGAAAAACTGGGGTTTTTTTAGTGATAGATCATGTCATTTGAGGTAATTCCCTCGTAATGATTGATTGATGATACCATTGTGCTTTATCCCTTTCTGAATTGAAAGAATAGTTGCCACATTCTGCTAAAAGGGTGGCTGGGTGTAAAAGTCAGTAAGACAGAAATGAAGCACTCTCACAGTTGGGGCCAAACCGGATGTGCGTACTAGTAGAGCCCACAACTATAAGATAAGGGGTTGTTTGTAAATTACGTCATGCAAAAAATGAAGTTTTTAGACACTACAATATGCGCAAAAGGTGTGAGAGACTGAGTTCATAGTATCTATAATACCTGAGGCAATTTTGACCTCAATTGAAGGTTTTTAAAATTAATTAAATAAAGATTTTTCAAAATTAGAAAATTTTAGACTATAAAAAAAAACGTGATGCCACAAATTTTTTACCTCCTCTCACAAAGTGTCATGAATTCTCGAGACCCCCCCCCCCCTTCCGGAACCGAGCGTGACGTAATTTGAGCACCACCCCTAAGCAGGCTGACTACAGACCAAATCAAAAATAGCATGGTGACCTTGAAGGTCATCTAAATTTGATTAATAAATGAATCATTCCACTAAATATAGGCCTAATTTTAAAAATTCGTATATATTTTGCATCATTTATCAGGAAATAGGGAATTTCTGATTGATGCTGTTATCACTATTATGAGTTTGATAAAGTTTACAATTTGCTTGGTATACAATTTGTGACTTGTATTTTTTTGTAAATTATGCTATATTTATATCCCTGTTTTAAATCATTTTATAAATATAATAATAATAAGTTTCATTTCAATATAATGTAACTTATTGTAACATTTAATAAAATGAGATAAGATTCTTTCATTGATCCAAACAAATGGAAATATTTTTTTGAATGCATTGTACATTCTCAGCACATAAATAAAACAATTTGAACACGATACATCCACATTAAATAATTTCAGTAGTTAAACAAAACAGCCATTCATTGAATTCTCTTAGCCATATCAGGGACTTATTAGTTTTCTTAGCCATATCAGGGACTTATTAGTTCTCTTAGCCATATCAGGGACTTATTAGTTCTCTTAGCCATATCAGGGACTTATTAGTTCTCATTTAGATTTTATGAAGGAAGAAGAAAGAAAGCTGTTTTTACATTTGTGCGCACTTCTTTTTCATGGGGAATTTAAAAAAAACATTTTTATGGTGCTCACTAGCTCTTTTTCTGTCAGACTTTTGCATTGATACTGATGCATTGTATTCTCTTAACAAAGTTTTAGTCTCTGTTTACAAAGCACCATAAAATGTCAAAAAAATAAAATTGTCTGGAGATATGTTGGAAATGCGCTTAAAATTAAAATAAGCTAAATCTAATATTTATTTATTTTTTGAAGAAGCTATAAATAATCTTAGTTTTGCTTCTACCTTTAAATTTTAAATTGTTTTATGTGTCCTCACCTCGGTCAAAGTTCTGGTGTTCAGACTGCACAGTCATTGTATGTCTAGACATTTTTAATATGATTTTTATTTTCCGTCATAACTATGAATGTCTGTGGGAAAATCATCAGCTATACCCAATACGGTTTTTATGTGTATTCTTGCTGTTCTTATTTGTTTAAATTCTAGTTTAGACATGCTTTGAAACAATGTTTCTTAAAAAATATGGGGGGGGGGGGTTGTGGGGCAGTAATTTTGGATTTTTAGTCAGTGCCGGGGTAGGCAAAGGCACCAGGCTAGCTGGGGCACCAAAATGTTCTTTGATAGTATTTAGTTGATGAAGATAATGGGCTTTAGAATGGAAGGGGGGTGGTGAGAATGAATCTTGTCCCATGGCTCCAAACACTCTAGCTACGCCTCTGCCAGAGGCATAGAAAGGGGTGCGGATGGGGTAGTCCAGCCAGGGGCGACAAAAATTTGGCCCGCAGATGGCGACACTAATACTAGCTACGTCACTAGGCAGTGAATCTATCGGAACCAAAATTGGCGATAATATTTATCGGGAGCACCGATGGCTCTTGGGTGGAAGAAGTCTGCTATACTGAATTTTTTGATTATTTTTAAAATCAAGAGAATTTTGGAGCATACCTGAATTCAGTATTTCTATTCGACTATTTGATTGTGGGGATGGAATTTTTCAAACGTTCTGGGTAGGCATTGTTGCGCTCAGAAACATACATGAACTGAATTAACTCAGG
Organism: Omphiscola glabra; assembly: GCA_964017045.1. Taxonomy (NCBI): domain Eukaryota; kingdom Metazoa; phylum Mollusca; class Gastropoda; family Lymnaeidae; genus Omphiscola; species Omphiscola glabra. The sequence continues at coordinate 39,229,787 of OZ024798.1, forward strand.
CTGTGGCGCGTCCCATGGTTATCATTTGACATAAGATTCAACCCCGTACTGTCATTTTGATTGGCGTGAGGGAACGGGGGAGCAGAAATTGAGGGTGCCGAAAACTCAAGAAAAAGTGGGGACAGGGATCCCCAAAGAAAAATTGTGTTTAATTTAAAATGCCGAGATGTTTTTTGGCGCACATTTGAATTTGGTGTGTCTTTCAGACAATTCGGAAGGGGGCATTTCGAATTTCTGGAGGGAAGCGACATTATTAGCCAAAATAAAGGTCAGTTACATCTTTAGGTCCGCCCCAGCTAAAATGATGCTCGTTGTATCGTTGAGCGCAACAATGCCTACCCACAGCTTTATAGTCCCCACAAAATTTTTGTTAAATTTAAAATGCTAGAATGGGTTTTTGGCACATACATTTAGTTTTGCACTATTCTACACTTACTCGGAGAGCAACGGAAGAGATAGTAGTTAAAAGTTTAGGGTTCACTTTACCTCAGAGCCATTGTGTTGCTCTGATATCCTTGCGCTTGTTGGGAGCCTCCGACATTTTAGCGGGTTAAAGTTGTCGCTGCGGACACTTTTTAAATTATCAAATTTGAATGTAAGGTGGTGGAATGACAAACCAAAAAGTGGCAGGGGGGCCTCTGTAGTCAGCGACGGCTCTGCTTGACTTAGTTGTCACACGTGATGTAATTCTGTATCTGGTTGTGATGTTGGATGAGTGAGCGATAGTGTTTTCATCCTTTAGTTATTCCCCTCAACCACGTATGACCGCGGCGGGGTGTTTGAATAAAAATAATAACGTGAGGGCAAAAGGAGGAGTGTACATTTGGTGAGCGAGTTGGAGACATAGTTTTTTTTATTGTGGGAGTGGGATATTATTTTGATGAGTTGAGTGAAGCTTCGCACTGTGGACAGGAGATTTTGTTCTACTGCGAACGCCAATTATTACTGGTTAGTCGTTGTTGTGGACTGTGTTTAAGCCAGTCTATGAATAAATAAAGATTACTGAGTATTTCAAACCGTCTCGTGATTTTTTGACTTGATACTAGTTTACAAATCAGCCTTATAGGGGCTAGGAGACAGCAAATGAGTTCTACACATCAGCCTTGTAGGGGCTAGGAGACAGCAACTGAGTTCTACACATCAGCCTTGTAGGGGCTAGGAGACAGCAACTGAGTTCTAGACTCTTACATTGCTTCTGTGACCATACGGAGGAGACCTACTCTTAGACGACGTTCTATCCGCCACACTAGTTATGCAATACAAATATATTTTTTTTAGATTACTAAATAACACTGTGTTTTTATCTTTTATTAAACAAACTATTTTTGGGGTTAACTACTTAAGTATTTAATGATTTTTTTTTTAAATTTAAAACCATTTCCATCACACAAAAGCACTGCCATGCAGCATTATTTTAAATGTTGAACGCATTAGAAAAAAATATTTATAATAAATACATTTCACAAATATTTCCACGTTTTACATGAGTCAAAAATAAAAAAAAAATAATGTTTTGAAGAAAGGTCTAAACATTTTAAGAATTTTCAAAACGGGTTATTTTTATAAATCGTATAAAAATTGCATAATTATGTTGAGAATACATAACTTGTTTACAAAAAACATCATATATTTATTAATATGAATTTATCCGCGTAAAATCGTACAAAATAATGTATACATTTTTCAAATGATTTCTCAATAGTCAGTTGATTACGTATACGTTATGTCTTTCTATGTTGAATACGCAGAGACCTCAAATGTCTTAATCTGACCATGCATCATCACACCAAGGAAAAATTAGAGTATAAACACGTGATCATTTTTCAAACTCATAGTTGCAATGCATTTACTATAATTTTTCGTCCTCAGCATGGGAAGATGACCAAGGCTTTGACTTGAAGGACAGCCTTGACTTTGTTTTGCGCCCCCACCACTTATCAAATCAATAAACTGTTCTATAAGTATAATTAAACTGTCCCTCGAAGGCAGATCAGTAATGGCGCGTTCAAACGGGTAGTTGATAAGTCAATAGCATTTTTCAAATTCTTAAAATAAAGAGAAATTAATTCGCAATTTTCATCGAGAATAAGCTCATTTTCATCAATATATGTTTTTAGCTGGGGAAATGGGGCAAAGTTACTCTAGAACTTTACATGCGACAGTTCGAGGTTCGTTTTGAAAACTGTCAACTTTTCATGACAATGGAGCACAGATATCTCTTCTCATTGTAACCCCAGATTGACGGATTTTAAATATGTCGACCATACAATGACAGGGATATACGAAAATTGAAAACAGAGAATTTTGGGTTTATGTCTGGTTTAGCGTCTTGCAAAAATTGCCGCATTTCTTCACGTAATATAAAGCTCCCTTTCAAAACGTTCCATTCGGAAAGACAACTCGTGTGCAACAATAGTGTTTCTAATTTGGAAACACTTTAATTGCATAATTTAGAAAACAAACAAGTGTTTAGCGGATTCGTTTTAATGCAGTTCTCGCTTGTAATCACTTCCCTGAGATAATTGTTCATCTCACCAGGCGTGGATTTCACCGTTAAGGCTTGGCGATGGATAGTGCATGTAAACCAAAAATGTTTGGTGATTTTCGCTTAACTAAAGTTTCAACACAACGAAGACAATGAAGCATATCTAATATAGTGCCGTCAGTACCCACATCAATGACATGCTCCCATTTGATACCATGGGCTTCAAAGAATCTGCTCACTTTATCAAATATTTCTTTTAGCAGTTGTTCTGGTGCTGAGAGTTTCGCAAAACAAAACAAACTCTTCTTCCAGGTGCTTGTCCAACACATATCGTACGTAGATGCAAAGCTGGTGAGTTTTCATCGCTTTATCAAGCCTTGATAGCCAAGAAGTTGAACATAAAATAGTAAGACATCAAGACAAACTGTGACAGTATGTTATCAGACATCTCCGTTACTGGCATCCTAACGCTTTCGTTTGACAGGGAAACACGCTTTAGCTTTTCAAGTTCACAACTTCCCAGCACATGTCGTATCATAGAAAGCCATAGAAGGCTTATAGACCAATGTTAACGTTCTGTGAAAACATTCACGTGTCATCGGAGCCTGGATTTGTGCAATCGTTCTGCTTTGCGTTTAAAGAAGTCGACATCTTTGTTTATTGGCATTATTGGGCTGAGATGCTCAGTTTCCATGTGTCCCTTAAAATTACTGGGATTCGGTGAAGTGTATGGCAGTAGCTCACAACACAGAACACACCGTGGTTTCTCTTACCCACTAAACTTTAATACAGTAAAACCAAATTTCAAAAATGAAACGTCATAACTCGAATCGCTAAAACTATTTTTAAAATGACCTTTACCTATTTAAAGAGTTAATAAAATAATATTTTTCAAAGTTTCTTTTAATAATTAATTTAAATGTAAAAAGGGTTTTTGAAACCAAATCTATAGAAACCCAGAAATACTAACAAGTAAATATTCTCGCCGATTCACCACTTGCACCACCCCTTAACATTTGAGCACAATTGTCATACAGCATAAGGTATTTTACATGCTGCTACATTTAAATTTAACTTTGGGCTGATCTACTTGAGGAAGTTAATCTTACACAACATATTCTGCAGACTAAAGGCTTTACTCTTGATAAAGTGTTGACCAACCTAGAGTCCTTAAGATTGTTTCTGCACGAGAAGCGCTTTCATTTGGTGGAACATATTATGTTTTTAATGTATTTTTAGTAAAGCTGCACCCTCCAGGGTCTCTTTCAAGCATACCTCCGGGGAGTGCCCCCCCCCCGAGCAAGTCAAGTGCCCCCGCCGGGGGAAAATGTGTAAGAAAAAAATAAATGAAAAAAAATATTCTAAATTTAATTTTTATAACATTTTTAAAAGTTATTGAAATGTGTGCCATTCCTCGATTACAATTATTGGAACAATTAAAATATCGCTTTGTTCAATATATATTGATGATCCATATCGTTCAAGTTAATCTTGTTACAGGCTCGCAGAAATCGATTTAAAAAATCGTATTGTTTTGAAAATTGGCCGCTCCTGATCATAAGCTAAAATCTTATTTTTCTTATTCGCAGATATCGGTATCTTTTATTTAATTACATTTTGCAGCTGCACAAGTTGAAAGACTTCTTAATAACACTGTATTAAACTACCTTTACATCGATATAAATGTCTATAAATTGAATATAGTTCTTACTAAGTAATAAACATGTGCAATCTGTTTTTAAATTATATTGCATAATAGCATCAGGCTTTAAAAAATCGTCTTTATCAAACATAGATGTATACTGACTTAGATAAAATGAAAATTTAAAAAAAGAATAATAATAATATAATTTTAAAACAAAAAATTAGGAATTTACCTGTTGCAAACAAATAGTGGACATTTCATCAATAATTATTAAATCGAAAGCGTTTCTAATTTTTTAACACAGTTTCGGGAACGGAGTAAAATAAATTTTTTTTTAAAGTCTTTATTTATTAAATCTGTTTTCTCTGTTAATATGATAATAATAAACAATCTTCCCCAGCTGTTTGAACTATTTAAAAAAAAAATATTTTAAGATGATAATCCAGTAGAAAGAATATATATATATTTAAACAACGAATACAAAAAATCTAGTATTTCGATTATCTTGTAAATGCCATTTTTTTGTAGTAGTTAAATATATATATATGGAATTGGTAAAAAAAATTGTATAATATCGAAGAGGCAAGTTGTATTGATCTGAAGCAAATTATAGTAGTCTAAAAACCTTAATTAACATTTCAATCAACTGAATATTGAGAATTTAAATTTTAATTTTATACGAAAAAAAATCACACATTAATAAATATATGATGTCTTTTGTAAACAACTCATGATTTCTTAACAATTATGTCGGTTACATATGATTTATAAATACATACCAATTTTGAAAACCCATAAAGATTTAGTCTATAACCTTTTGTAAAGAAAAGCCTTTTTTTTTTTTTTTTGACTTTGGTTAAACTTGGAAATATTTAGAAATAAACGTATGTTTTTGGTTTTTCTTTTTCGTTCAAAATGTAAAACTAGTTTAGCATTTCTTTTTTTTGGGATGGATCCCTTTTTTAAATTTTAAAAATATTTTGTAGTAAATTCATTATTTTAGTTGACCCCAAAAATATTTTAAAATAATAAATTTAAAAATACATTACTTTTCAATTTAAAATTTTTTTTTGCATAACACACTTATTCAAGCAGGGACGTCGCTTGACCTTTTATGGCACCCGTGCTACTTTTCGGTTTTGTTCTTCCCTACCTAGCAGTAAAAGTTGATAATTTAATGTAATTACAGCCCAACTTTAAGCCCCTAAAATATACGAGGCCCCATGCAGCTATACTGGTTGCAGACCCATAGACATAGAGATATCTCTATGTCTATGTGCAGACCTCACACGATGGCTCTTAGGTCAAATGACACATAAAATCTTAATTAAAATCTCTCCCGTTGCTCTCCAGTTAAGTGTATAATGATGCGAAACTAAATTTAACTATTTAAAAAAAATGCATTCTTGCATTTTGAATTTATCAAAAATTTTCCGGGGCCTATAAAGTTTTAAGGGGCGAATCTAAGCTATGGAGTATCTCTCGATAAAAAACATACCCTAAGGGCTCCCAACTGGACTAAATTTATATAATATTGTGCTGGTGGAAGAGTTAGTGATGTCCTGTTATTATCGTTATTTCTAGCGCTTCCCACCCAAATGTCTGAAATGTTTACATCAGTGGCGCTTCATCCCATTTAGGGCCCTGGCCTGCTTCACAAAATTATTCCATTGGGATCGATGCATCCCTTTACACCTCCATGTGCGAACCCCAAACTTTGTAAGCCCTTCTCTACATCGTCAATCCATCTCAGTCTTGGTCGACCGGTGAGCCGTCTGCCCCTAGGTTTCAGCCTGTAGATCGTTTTTGTTGCTCCAGAATCCGGCATACTTTCAATGTGTCCTGCCCAGGGCAGTCTGCCTTTTTTTATGTATTGTTGTGACTATGGATGGGTGTTTGTACAATTGATATAGCTCTTGGTTTGTACGGATTCCCAAAACAAAATTGTCTATCATCTGGTCATATATTTAGCAGGTTCTCTGCTTTTCTGGTAGGAATTAAGTCTCACTTGCGTAAGTTACTACTGGTCTTGTGATAGTGGTGTGTACTGCCTTCTTTGTTCCCTTAGCGAGGTTTTTGCTTTGAAGTAGCTTTTGTTAATTGAAATAATAACTGTTGCATGCTGTTATTCTTTCTTGCACCTTCTTCTTGCTTATTTATAGTCACCCCTAGATATTTTAAAGTAGCTACCTTCTCAAAGGCGTAGATGTTCATATTGATGAAGTCATCAGTGCGTATTTCCTGACATTATCACATATATTGCCTTCGCTTTATTTACATCAAGACCAGCTTTGACCGTTACATCTTCAAGTTCCCTGAAAGTTTTAATTATATCATCATTGCTGTTTCTATCAAGTAGCGCGATATCGTCTGTGTAGGCCAAGTATTGCAGTGGCTGGCTTTATAAAGTTCCTTATGGTTGTTCTGTACACCTCTCAGGTGCTCACACCTAGTTTCTAATGCTTTTTTCTAAAGTGATGTTGAAAAGGATACACGAATTTCCTTGTTTGAGGCCCAGTTTTCTCTCTGTACTTTGATTCTACTTTTGTAGTTATCCATCGTCATATGTATGAGTCGGGTAAGTTTGGTAAGGACTCCAAGTTCCAGCACAGCATCGTTCATGTATTTCCTGTCTATGCTATCATAAGCTGATTTGTAGTCCACATATAGTTGGTGTATATTGATGTATTCTTAGCATTTTTCTACGAGACATCTAACAGTAAATATATGAACGTTTGAAATGCCCCTTCACACATTGTCTTAAAGATACATTGAATACAGTGCATGATACCCTCACTAGGTAACTCTTGTTACCAGTGAAATATCCGCATCAACACCAGGCACAGAAACATTGCAAATCCCATCTACATTCATAGGAGCGATAATGATCAATCAATTGATTGTGGGCCCTTAATATACAGCAAAAGAAGAAGAAAAATTTGCACCGCAGTGCATCACTGCATTTTGAATTTATTATTTTTAAATTAAGGTGACCCCTGCCCTCACTTTTGCTCAAACTCTTCGGATTCCTCAATTTCTGCTACCCCCATCCCCTTCCTTGACGTCGATCAATGTGACTAACGGGTTGAATCTAATCTTGCGTCAAATGATTTTCTTCGGCGCACCACAACCAGAATGAATTTAGTTTATGTATGGCACTGAGCGCCATAATGCCTCCACTGACGCTTGAAAAATTATTTTCCCTGATCAATGAAAGTCCTATCAAAACATTCGAATCATGTATACTCCAAAATGCACCTCTTGATTGTTAAATAATCACACATTTTTTGCTGCCCTACTTCCCGATAAAATTACTTGCCATGACAGCAAAATTTGGTGCTGATATATACACTGCCCAGCGGCGTGTCTAGTGTTAGCGCCACCCTAGGTGGGTTAACGTTTTTGCTACGCTCCCTGTCTCGATAGAAACTCTGCAGATGTCCGAAGATCCCGCCGCTCTATCTAAAGAATAATGACACCTGGGAAGACCAAATGTTCGCCCTCCCCCACTTCTACGTCACTGACGTGAGTCTTTGATGACAGGGGACAAGATTCATTTTTACGCCCCCCCCCCCCCCCCGCTAAACTCTGAAACCTATTATTTTCATCCAATAACACTATAGCCCATTAGATGCCCCCGCTAGTCTGGCGCCCGGGGACATATGTCCCATCTGCCACCCCTTAGCTACGCCTCTGGCCACTGACAACTGGCACTGGCCCCCCGAACATCAAAAGTGCCCCCGGGGGAAAATTTCTGAAAGAAACACTGCACCCTACTAGATTAAGCCTACCCTACGTGATTAAGCCGCACCCTACGTGATTACGCCGCACCCTACGTGATTAAGCTGTTATTGTCTGTGTATCATGTAAAAATAGAAGTTGTGATAATATACTATAATTTTTAATCAAAAGATTTTGGGTTACGGCAACCTATGACATTGCAATGAACTGTTTAGTTTTTACTGTGTTCCTGTGTAAGCCTGTAAACAATTATTAATTGATCAATTTTTTGTTTAATAATTTAAATAGTACTTGTCAGTGTCAGTGCTTCTATAAAAAATTCTAGAAAGTTAAAATATTTTGTCTTATAAGATAAGATAAGATTCTTTTATTGATCCGAACAAATGGAAATGTTTTTTTAAAAATTGCATTGTACATTTTCAGCACATAAATAAGACAATTTGAACACAAGACATCTACATTAAATTATTTCACTACTGAAAAAAAACACCAGCCATTCAGTGAACTCTCTTAGCCATCTCAGGGACTTAATAATTCTCATTCAGATTTATGATTTAATGGAGAGTACTATGGTAAATTCGTACAGATCGAGGTGCAAAAGAATTTTTAAATCTTTCAGTCCTCGCCCCGAGATAAAGAACTCGTCCCGAACGGGCCGATCCTAAGTATATGTGATGAAGTCGTAGGGATGTATCATCCTAAGTATCTGTGATGAAGGGGATGGGATGTATCATCCTAAGTATCTGTGATGAAGAGGGTGGGATGTATCTTCCTAAGTATCTGTGAGAAGAGGGTGGGATGTATCATCCTAAGTATCTGTGATGAAGAGGGTGGGATGTATCATCCTAAGTATCTGTGATGAAGGGATGGGATGTATCATCCTAAGTATCTGTGATGAAGAGGGTGGGATGTATCATCCTAAGTATCTGTGATGAAGAGGGTGGGATGTATCATCCAAAATGTGCTTAGTTTTACAATAACATCTTTCTTCAAATAGTTCTTCAAGTGAAGGATGTTTGTGTTATGTTCCTGGCTTTCTCGACTAGTCTGTTAATTCGGTGTTTAATATCAAACAATGATTGCCCACGCCAGCAGATTATGTTGAAATCAAGTAGGCTTCCAATTTGTTGCACTGTAGAATAAGTTAACGACTCGTTGGTTTAGGCAGTAACAGACGTTTTCCTATCTCCTTAATACGATTACCTCCCCTATGGATGTGTTCAGAATCAAGGATGGATTTACCCGCAGAGGTCACAGCGTGCTTCAGACCATTCATTGTGAGACTGTGCGGAAAAAAGATCTTTGTATGGGAGACAGGGCGTCGCCTTGGTTAGTGAAATCTGGGTTGCGTAAGCGACCGCGTCCTCGAAGAAATTCGGGGGCGTCCACATGGGGTTCTGCCTCTTCGCGGCGTGGCGGACTAGTAGGGGGGACTTGTCCACCCGAAGCTAAAAAACCCCGGCCAAACGCATGACTCCCAACGCAACGGGAGCTGCCACTAACATGATTACTAGTTGCTGTTAATGGGTATGAGGCTTGGGTGGCCCTCAAAACCCATGCCGATGATTTTAACTACGCGGCCGTGAGAAAGCCGCCCCTAGGCAACCGTTTCGTCCCGCCACTACCAACGTCCCGACCGAAAGACTCCCTGGGCGGTGGGGGTTGGTAACGCAACACCAAACCACCGGAGTGGAAGCAAAGCCGTCCTGACCCACAGAGAGTTAACTGCGGACGCTTTAAACGCAGCGTCCTCGGTCGACCGGGCCTCCTCTAGGTCAAGGGGGAGGTTCCCGGCGCCCTCCCGCACGGGCTGGAGTCGGGTTGAGTCCTTCAGTGCTCTGGTTTGTGTGGGGGAGCGCCGGGGGGGGGGGCATTAAGAGCTCACGCTCGACGGCCCACCGATTCCATCTCTTATGCGACATTTGGAGTTAGTGAAATAAACGATAACATTTCATGTACTAAACGAAGAAAAGGAGCCCCGAAATAGATTTTTACAGGGCCGCCCGGGTGGTTTTGTTGTGTGTGTGTGTACTGATGAGGACATTAAATTTATTGTTTGTCTTTGAATCAAATGACAACTTCTAGAAAGACAAGAATTGTTTGTGTCTTATTACTATAACCTTGGGAGTGGGGGGGGGGGGCTTGAGGACATCGTTCGCTCAACAACTTACTTAGATATTAAGCACAGATAGATACCGGTACGTTTAGAATTTCCGTTGGAGGTATTTCATCATTTATAATAAAGTTTTGTCTCGCTTATTTAATTTTAAGCTGTGTATTTTACGTAATAAGCCAGTGATAGAATAAACCGATGAACATATAGATGAAAGAATGAGCTCTGTTAAGGAATAACATTATTCCGAAGGCAGTCGTGATTAAATGGGATAATGCAATTAATTTTTTCACGCATACGCTGCGTGCTGAAACTCGAGACACGGGACTGATTGGTACAAACAAATCAGAGAGTTTGGATCAAACGTCAAGCATAGGGTAACCAAGTCACCGGAGTGTCCGTTGCTGGTCGGGACTTTCTTGTGAGCTGTCCAGATTTATGGACATGGCTGTCATCCTTAATTTGGCTGTGAAAGGAAAGACAATTTAGTCCAGTGATCCCTTTAGTACGAGGTCTTTTGGCTAAGTTTGTTAGCAAGGCTTACCGCATTAAATGGATGAATTGTGTTATTAATCGTTATAATTGGCAATTTGTGCAAATAAAATAAAGTGTAAAGATTAATATTGAACGAACTTTGAGTCTAGTATTGTTATTCTTGTGAACTGGTGAATCATACCCTAGACGACACCACTATTTTCTATAAACACCCCTTGACAGGCCCCTCTGAATATACCAGAGTGTGTCAGAAATGAGGTCAGTTTAATACGCAATTTCCTCGTGGATTAAAAAGTAGGTCAATCGTTAGGGAACTGTGTCCACTGCCCCTAATATTAATATGTTCACCAAAAATTTTGGCCTATTTTTTTAAAAAGTTTTTTTTAATGATAAATCTTACTAATTTGTAAAAAAGACCAACACAATAAACATAGGGGAATTTTGTCTGTACCGCTTTTTGGTCGGACTTTTTTGGAAGATGGAATTTTATGGAGGGATATCTGCTATAGAGACCATAATCACCAATGAACAAGTGAAAGAAAGGATTCGTCAAGCAACTGGGCAGTACGATGACCTCCTGGCGTCTGTAGAAAAGTGCAAACTTGAATGGTATGGCCACGTGACCAGAAAGCAAGGGCTCGCCAAAGAAATCTTGCGGGGCACAACTAGAGGAGGAAGAAGAAGAGGAAGACAGAGAAAAAGATGGGAGGATAACATCAAAGAATGGGCGGGATTAAAACTAGGCGATGCTATGCATAGGGCAGGAGACCAAGAGGAATGGAGGCGAATAGTTTTTATGTCATCTGTGGCGCCCCAACGGTCGAAGGACTACGGGACATGATGATGATGATCAGTCTTAAAGTGTTAAATAGTTTCAATTTAAAAAATAACACGTTTTGTTCAAATCCGTTAATCTGTGAAGAAATTTAACTGGAACTAAAACAAACAAAGAAAGACCCACGAAAATACTTTGACGTTTACATACAAATAATGTACATTGATCTGCGTTCTCATTTATCGAAAACTTTGTAACAATATACAGCATAACTGTGTTGACTTAGTCTGACCTTACCATTGTCGTTGTTGTTTGTCCTTTGCATGTGAAGATGTCGAAGACTATATTACACAGTGGGTTCGCAGGTGACCTGCCAGCCCTATTAGTGCCTGGAAAGCTTTTCCCGTCAGTGGGTCACACTTTGTTTTGGATTTGAGTTGATACTACGTTTCCTTACCGTGCGCTTCCTTTGGGGCGTGAGCGGTGCGCTTATTTTCCGAGGATGGTGCTCCGACAGTGAGTCTGCCACGCCAGTTTCCATTTCTGGAGCACCTTTTCTATCTTCCTCCTCCATCTAGGTAAACAAAGGTGGTCTCAAATATGGAAGCAAAGATACATACATAGACTTAATAACCCTGACATGCAGTATATTTTAATTAAAGTGAGGGAGAGTTGCGCAATTCGTCGGCCTCACTCTCTCTCGTCCTTGCCCATTTTTAACCTAGGGGCGAGAATTAGCCAAGATGACGGGATAAGAGTAGGATGCAGTGGATGACCAGCAGTGGTCTACCTTACTGCAACCGGCTCTGACTGGCAGGGCAGCCGAAGTTTTTGTGTCCTTGAACGCAGAACAGCGTGGGGATTATAACATTGTTAAATCCTTAATACTTAAGGCTTATGAATATGTCCCCGAAGCATGCCGTAAAAAGTTTAGGGAGCTGTGGAAACGGGATGGCCAAACTCACGTTGAGTTCCTCCGGGAAAAGGAAAGACTCCTGGATAAATGGCTGCACGCAACAAACACTGACACAGACTTCAAAAAGTTCAAGAACCTAATTCTGATGGAAGAGTTTAAGAATTGTGTTCGTGAAGAGGTACGGACACATATTGCAGACCGTGGCGAAGGTGACGCACATAAGGCAGCAGTGTTAGCTGATGACTTCACCATCTCACATCAACTCTCAAAGAACACATTTGACACCAGAAAAGACAGGCAAAACAAGGCAACAACATCGACTTACAGCAAACCTCCGCAAAAACCACATAAGCCCGGTACAAAAGAAACGGGTGCAAAAGACACATGTGCCTACTGTAAAAAGGAAGGACATACGAGGGATGAGTGTTGGAAACTCAAGAAGAGAACTGAGAAGACCACAAATCCTGGTACACCACACAAAGTCTCCGCTTGTACGTCTCGTCATACATCTGGAAACACATTTTCAAAAGTCAAAAGTTTTGGCTCTCCAGATGTCCATACAAACTTCAAAGAGGTTTGTCACAACTCATCAAAGAGTTTCAATATGAACAATAAGGCTAGTTTTACCGACTCCGGCCAAGTTCCTGCTTCGACTGCGAGTTTTATGAGCTTGTCGCCAAGATCCTTTTGCTCCAAGAAGAGGTCTACCTCCAGAGGGCGTCTTACCGAGGACTTGATTGCAAGTTTTGACGACTCTACACAGAGTTTTACTTCCTCTACCCTGGCCGAATGTTCTCAAGACTCCAACAAGAGTTTGCCTACCAAGGTCCACAATTCTACATCAGAAAATACTGATGTCATACAAGACTTCATGCCTTTCATATCGGAAGGATTTGTATCACTGCCAGGTGATTTTTCCAGTCTACGACCAATCAAAATCCTAAGAGATACAGGTGCTTTACAGTCCTTATTACTAGAAGGTATAATTCCCTTATCTGCATCTACTGCTACTGGAAGTAACATACTGTTGAGAGGCGTAGAACTAGGATGTATTGATGTACCTCTACATCTCATCCAACTCAAATCAGACCTAGTTTCCGGACCTGTGGTTGTAGGTGTCCGACCAACATTACCATTGGACGGCATCTCGTTGTTGCTAGGCAACGACTTAGCTGGTGGGAAGGTGATAGCCGAACCCATCGTAACTCAAGAACCCTGTCTCATGGAATCTCCAGAAGAAGATCCAGAAATATATACAGCATGTGCTGTTACCAGGGCAATGAGTCTGAAGATCTCCGAAAAAGAGAGTTCATTAAAAAGTAATAAAATCCAATCTGAAATTGATCTGGGAACGACCTTTTTTGCCCAACTGAATGAAGAATCAAAGGATCACAAAAGACCAACTCGAACACAGCTCATTGAAGAGCAGAAGAATGATCCAGAAATCATTAAACTTCGAGAAAACGCTATGACCAAAGAAGAATCTGAGCAATTCCCTGTTTGTTACTTTTTACAAGATGACATACTTATGAGGAAATGGCGACCTCCAGATGCCAAGGCTGATGAAGAATGGAGGATTGTTCACCAGATTGTAGTTCCTGAACTTTTCAGGAACGAAGTCCTCAACTTAGCCCATGATTCACCACTTTCAGGCCATTAGGGAGTGAACAAGACATATCACAAAATTACGTCACACTTCTTTTGGCCCAAAATCAAGAAAGATGTGGTGGACTACTGCAGATCATGTCATACTTGTCAAGTGGTAGGGAAACCAAATCAGAAGATACCAGCAGCTCCTCTTCAACCCATTCCAGCGTTTGAAGAACCTTTCAGTCGCGTCATAATAGACTGTGTTGGGCCTCTGCCAAAGACAAAATCAGGTCACCAATATTTGCTGACAATCATGTGTGCATCAACAAGGTTCCCAGAAGCTATTCCTCTTCGCAATATCAAGACTCCGAACATCGTCAAAGCCCTGACGAAGTTTTTTACATTGTTTGGTCTTCCGAAGTCTGTACAGTCTGACCAAGGAACCAACTTCAAGGCTGGACTATTCAAACAAGTGATGAACCAATTGGGTATAGAACACTGCTTGTCGAGTGCGTATCATCCTGAGTCGCAGGGAGCACTTGAGCGATTCCATCAGACATTGAAGTACATGATGAGAACGTACTGCCTCGAACAAGAGAAAGACTTGGATGAAGGGATCAACATGCTACTGTTCGCCGCAAGAGAAGCAGTTCAAGAATCACTTGGATTCAGCCCCTTCGAACTGGTGTTTGGCCATACGGTTCGAGGCCCCCTTAAACTTTTAAAAGACACGTGGATGTCATCGACACCCACTGAAGGACTTTTGGACTATGTCCTAAAGTTTAAAACTAAACTTTTTAACGCCGTTAATTTGGCTAAGTCCCATTTGAAGGATTCTCAATCCAAAATGAAAGTTTGGTATGACAAAAAGTCCAAATTCAGACAGTTTGCTTCAGGGGACAATGTGCTTGTACTTTTGCCAATACCAGGACAGGCACTACAAGCTAGATATTTTGGTCCTTATGTAGTTGAGTCCAAACTTAATGACTTAAATTACATTGTGTTAACACCAGATCGTAAAAGAAAGAAACAGTTATGTCACATTAACATGTTAAAAGAATATGTAGAAAGAAAATGTGATGACAATTGTCCATCCTCAGAAACTAATGTTAACACAATCTCAACTGTAACTTCAGTACCTAAAGTAAATGTTACTGAAATATTTGACAGTGTCCCAGAAAAAGTTGGTCATTACAAACTTAAAAATTCAGAAATACTGGCCAATATTGATCAGAAACTTGGACATTTGTCATTGTCGGAAAAAAATGTTATCAAGTCTGTTATTGCAGATTTTGTTTCACTTTTTCCTGATGTCCCTAATAAAACCAACATTGCTGTACATGATGTTGACATTGGCAATGCAGTTCCGGTCAAGCAACACCCCTATAGGGTCAATCCGAAAAAACTTGAAGTAATCCGATCTGAAATAAAATACATGCTTGAAAATGATATAATTGAACCAAGCTCTAGTAACTGGAGTTCTCCATGTATTTTAGTCCCAAAGCCTGACAAAAGTTACAGGTTTTGCACTGATTTCAGGAAAGTGAATTCAGTTACAAAGTCTGATTCCTTTCCGATTCCAAGGATAGACGATCTTATAGATCGAATAGGCGATGCAAAATATGTAACCAAGATAGACCTACTATCAGGTTATTGGCAGGTTCCTCTAACTGACAGAGCAAAAGAATTCTCTGCTTTTTGTACTCCAGGTGGTTTATACCAATTTAAAGTAATGCCGTTTGGAATGAAAAATGCCCCAGCTACATTCCAACGTCTAGTTAACAACATTATTGCTGACCAGGAAAATTGCAGCGCCTATATTGATGATGTAATTATTTACAGTCAAGATTTTTCCAAACATGTAAATCAATTAAGATCTCTATTTACAAAATTCTTGCAGGCAAATGTAACTGTAAATTTAAATAAGTGTGAATTTTGTCATGCAACTGTGGAATATTTAGGTCACATAGTGGGTCAAGGTCATGTAAAACCCGTTCAAGCTAAGATAAATGCTATTGCAGCACTTCCACCACCCACTACTAGAAAACAGTTAATGAGATTTTTGGGAATGGCAGGTTACTATAGAAAATTTTGCAAAAATTTCTCAGTTATTGCTTCTCCCCTAAGTAATATGTTAAAGAAAAATTCAAAATTTCATTGGTCAGATGCCTGTCAGGAAGCATTCGAAAACATTAAAAAATTACTAGCTAATGCTCCTGTTCTCATTGCACCAGACTTTAACAAACAGTTTAAATTAGCTGTAGATGCCAGTGATGTTGGCATTGGTGCAGTTCTTTTTCAAGAAGATGACCACAGTGTGGATCATCCTGTTTGTTATTTTTCAAAGAAATTTAACTCCCATCAGAAAAATTATTCCACTGTAGAAAAAGAATGTTTAGGTTTAATTCTTGCTCTACAACAATTTGATTTTGATGTCAGTTGTTCCTTACATTCAGTACTTGTTTTTACTGATCACAATCCTTTAACATTTTTGAATAAGATGATCTCCAAAAATCAAAGATTGTTAAGATGGAGTCTATTTTTACAAGAATATAATTTGGACATAAAACATATCAACGGCAAAGATAATGTGATTGCTGATACTTTGTCCAGAAATTAATTTTCTCTGCACAAAAAAATTATGTAGTTGATTATAAGCTATAAAGAAGCTTGTTTAATATTTTTTTAAAGTAAGAAGTTTATTTTCTTGTACTTGTTTAATGGAAAAGAATTCCATTTTTCGAAAAATGAAATTTTTTCTTTTAAGAGGGGAGGTGTTATAAGGGATGACGTATTTTAAGACGCTTTGCCCGCCTTCCACGTGCATGACCTCTTTCAAGTCGGTCCTGTGTTGGGGCGGCTAGAAAAAAATATCCCTTTGTTGATACTTTTGTTTACTATCGTCCGTTTCTGTGGAACAGGATCGAACGATCTAGAGAATGCGAGAAGCAGTAAGACTGCATATTCCTTTTTCCAGAATGATCATCTGAAACTGAGTATAAAAGGGATAAGAATAAATGACGGGAGAGATTTTCCTTTCCTTGATTACGAGGCATGCTGTGTGTCATTATACTTTGTTGTGTGTAGAGATTTTCATTTCCTCGTACAATTTTGTGTTTATTGTATTTTTATATACAATACCGGTACCAGCAAATCTGTAAGTTTATAATTTTAATTATATTTCTCTTGCTGTTGTTATTTAATTGAAGTTCACAAATTAAAAAGTTATTAATTGTAATTAGCTCTGGCCTTAATTGTCGTTTTATTTGTTATTATTTTTAACCTTTGGTATCGTCCTTTATTATGGACTGTTTTTAGAATGAGCCCTAGACAAAACAACAGAGATTAAATTCTCCATCTATAACGGTCCGTAATACAAACCCACCCTTGAATGAAATTCTGCCTAAGTTGTATTCTCCATCTAGATATGTGGACTAGAATGTTAATTTCAAAACAATTTAATTTTTACAATGTAAGGAAAGCTAGAAAATTAGGACACAATATGATTTTCATTTTAATGACAAATATTGTTTATTGAGAACATTGGAAAACTCATGTAATTCATAACAACTATCAGTACAAATAACACCAATGCTTCTCAATTAAAAACATTGACTCGCTTGACGACAGAAGTAGAATCTGGTTCACAAGTTGAAATTGCAAGCTACTTAAACTCCAACCTCAAGCTTGGCCAGTAAAAATGGCAACAGAAAAATCTACTGATTACATCTATACAATTTTAAATGCTTAAAAAAAAAAAATTAAAACAGGATGCGGCAATAGCTTTAACAACATAATAATATTAAGCACTAAAAACAGATATACATGTTGATAAAAGTTTCACAGTATGGATTATTCCATATTAATAAATGATGAATTGAAAGCTTTATATGTAAAGCACAATGAGCTTCACAAAGTCTAGGAGGTAACTAAGCAATGAACTGGATTTGTGGGTGTCAATGTTTGTGTATGGAATAGTTGTTGATCTTGGGTTGGTGATAGGTTTTGTGAGGAAAATTTGTGATTGGTTGGGTTATGTGAGAGCCACTTGTGATTGGTTGGGTTAAGTGAGGGCCAGTTGTGATTGGCTGGGTTAAGTGACGGCCAGTTGTGATTGGTTGGGTTAAGTGAGGGCCAGTTGTGATTGGTCGGGTCTTGTGAGGGTCAGTTGTGATTGGTTGGGTTATGTGAGGGCCATTTGTGATTGGTCAGGCTATGCAAAGTCAATAAAAAAGTGAGGTGTTCAAATGATGTGCGAACACGGGGTGCAAGCAGTTATGTTAGCAGTTTGCATGAGTATGTTAGTTATCGTTGCAGTGCAAGTCCTAGTTTGGCAGCAGTAATGTGTCGAGAGGAAGTTTGTGAACTTGTAATTACTGTGATGCTGAGTGGATTGTGCTAATAAAGAACTCTATTATTTCAAACTAATAATGCAAACAAGAGCTTTTTGTAACAAAATGAGATATTCTAATATGAAATGGATAAACTATTGCCCAACTTTGATTTCTAACTATTCATAGCATAACTTTTCACTTTTCACTGTACAGCATCATCTAATCACCACAATGGACAACAACTGCCAGCAATGATTTCATCCATCTTACAACTGTGTTGTTAAACTCAAGTTTGGTGTAGGTGATGAACATGAGAAATTTATTATGTATACAGAAGGCATTGCATTTGTCCTTAAACTTTAAATCTTACATTTAAATCTTTATTACTTTATATACTACATTGTCAACTGTTTCCTAAAATTCTCACCTTTAAGTATTGATCAATTTATTTTTCATACAAATATTGTCAATAAAAGAAGTACTAGTTTAACTAACTGCAGTTAACTAACATACAAAAGATGATAGGGATATCACAATTTTAATGTAAATAATTTAAGATTTTTGGATGGTTCTTTCTGTTTTTGTTGAAAATGGCTCCAACTGCTCTGACGTGGGCAGCAACCTGTTGAGAATATCCATTTTTGGTACGATATCTTCCATAGACTTTTGAATTTTTTTCAAAGTTGTCAAAGTTTCTGAAACCCTTCCAAACTGTTCAACATATTTACTGTACCTTTTCTGTCTCTCTACCAATGAGTTCATCAGGACATGAATGGTGTGGTCCATCTGGAACAGACAAGAAAAAATATTCATATTTACTGTTCAATAATGATAAATACTTGTTTTTTAGCCCATTTTTATTTTTAGAAAATAAATGATATGGACAGGTATTGATAAAAGTATTAGACTTAAACAAAAAATGTATAATTTGTTTTTAAAAATTGAAAATGTTTACTGTGATGAGCCTGAAAATACCTAGATCATAAAACAATTCACCCACTAACCAACTTTTTCTGGACATGTAAAGAATAAAAAGGAGGGGTTTTAGGCCACATTAGACACAAAAATATTTCCATGAATTCAAAAAAGTTAATAAGATTGAGAGCATCCCAAAACTGATTTCATTAAAAATGGGTAAAATAGGGAATAAAATAATGAAAAGAGAAACTAAAAATCACCTCTTTAATTCTTATACAAAGTGCATTCTGATCAAAAGCTACAGCTTCAGCAAGCTGACGTAGATGATCCTGGTATCGCAAGGACAGAAGTAATAACTGAAAATACGATAGGATTCAACTCCATAAAGCCATAGAATACTTTATTAGAGTGAAATTTTAATTAAAAGAAAGTAAAAAAAAATTTCCAAATTTTTAGCAGATGGATAAGTATTTTTCTTTTTTAATTAGTAAATTTAAAATCCCAAGTTTGGGAAAATGTAATTTCAAATAATAATTGCTTTTATCTACATTACAACTGATATTTAGTGATATAACTATTGTCTTGATCCAAATACATTAATGATTTTTTTGGTATATTTTAGGTCTACTTGTAATTTTACCATATTATTAAAATATATTCCGAATTTGATATAAATTTTGTTAAATGTTCATAGGCTTACTTAGGCCTTGCTGAATTTTAGCAATTAACACATTTCCAAATTTAGTGGAACACAGCTTTAACCTAGAAATCACAAATGAATTAATGACTCAGCCATTGTCTTCGTAATTATTTTTATTATTTTAAGCAGACTAACCTGTTTATGGTCTAGTTTGTCTAGAACATCAACCTCTTTACTGCCCACTGGAATATTTAGGGAGCCCCTCAAAATTGGGAAAAATACTGGAATTGTGTTTAATTTGGTCAGCTCAGGGTCAGGGTCTTTGATTGGTATGAGCCCATCAGCGACTACAACAATTTCATGCTTAGGGGTCCCATCTTTTTCTTGTTTAACAACAGGCTTGTGTGTCTTGTGGGGTCGAGGGGATTGTCTGGGTGAATCTGGTTTAAAAAGCAAACAAAATAAAACTTTTGTTGATACAAGAAAACCAGGGGCTTGTGTTACTTCGGAGCACCACTTTGAGTTTTTGTGTAGGATTCTCTCCCTATTGTTTGTTCTTGGATTGTTACTAGTTAACTTTTCTTTTTTTTAATATTAATACACCAATGGAATATTTCATTGGATGGTTTATTATAAAATTTAAAAGGAGACTTAAACCAAGGCTCAATTTTTTCAACATCTTTGAATGGGTATTGATTTTTCTGACAACTTTTGAATTTTCTTTTTGGTGCAATCTACAATGAAGTGTGTCAACGTGTATTCTATGGAACTGAAAGTTGGGTTTTTATTATTAAAAAAGTATTTTTGTATAGTTTTACTTCATTTTTAAACTTTTTGCACTTCTGTGTGTAACTATACAATAAAGTTGATACGTTCGTATTTATGCTCAAGTTGGGGAAGGGGGGCTAAATTTATGGTGGACTTTACACTTGAGTTAGGAATACTAACTTAATATTTGTGTTAGAGTAGCAGAGTTTAGGATTGAAGGTATTTCTCAACAAAAAAAATTTCACTAAATTTTATTGTTTTGTTTTTATTTTTGTTTCTCTCTGCAAGTATGTAAAAAAAGCACACTCTCTCTCTTTCCTCTCACCACTTTAGCAGACCTGTGTTTGCACTACTTTTTTTTACAGTCACCATCTTGGTTGTCATGACACATATGCCATCATGGCAACCAAGATGTAGGCTTTGGGAAATGAGTGGCATGCCGAACTAACCTTCGCCAACACCATGATATGCAGACATAAATAAAATACATATGCAAACTTTTGACCTTATAACACTTACGTGAATCTATTGGTTTACTGATTGAGTATTGAGTATAAGGAATTTCCTCATCTCTTTGCGACCTCAAATTACTGCCTGGTGCTCCTGCGGGTAATGAGCTTTGATCAGAGCCCATGGCAATTTCTGGAAATATTTTCAAATGTTTTTATTATTAATTATTCACTGGCTTTAATACATTTTTAAATGTAATAATTATTAAGAAGAAATTAAACAATAAAAAAAAACATTAGAGAGAGAGAGGGAGAAGTAACTTTGGCCATTGTAGGAGGGCGCTCAAAATGCTTTATAATTTATAGTAATTCAGTTGTATTATGACTATGAGACACAGACATGCTCCAGATTGTGAACTTTGATTGTGATTGGGAGATACCTTCAGTCAGTTTCATATGAAATAAACATGACATGATAGATAGTAACTAGGCCTAGGCAATTATTTTTAGGCTTCGGTTAATATAAATAACTAATAAGACTACGTCACCAAAAGTCATAGACATAAGTTCCTGGACATAAACTAAAATAATTGGTAATAATCACTGGCAGTGATGTGATTTGATCCTCAAAACTTGAAAAAAAAAATATTAGCATCCTCCAGGTTATCCTCCAGAGTCTTGAGCCTCGGACCTTTGATCACATACCCACATTTCTATAATATAACGTATATTACAAGCAAAGCTATAGCACTTTTAGTACCAATAAAAACACTTGAAAAACATGCATACACACTAAAAGTAAAGGCAAGTACGGCACCTCAAAGACCAACCTTCCTTTCAAAGAAAATAATATAAACAAAAAGATTGTTTATAATTTGACGTCACTTCCGAAAAAAAATTAAGTATGTCCTATCACCCACCATAAAAAAACATAATTTGAGTAGCCTCTCTTACTACTCTTAGATCAATTAGGGCTCAAAATCTTCATCAAATAATGATAGAACCAGATGAACAAGGATTCATCAAGAGCAAGATTTCCACCCTGCGTTGTTCCATTCATTAATCACTAGAACAATCTCTGAGTGAACACCAATCTCCCCCTTGCCACCACATCCTCCCCCACCTCACCCGAGTCATTCAAGTAACCGCTCTGTGGTCATAAGTCTGTGCAACAAATAAAATTGACTATGGGGCCATCCATAAATGACGTCACGCGTCTAAAAAAAAAAAGAGGGGGGTCAGATGTGACTGTGTACATGTACTCATTTTTATTATAATGTTATCAGAGGATAGTTTTACTTCTCAGAATTTAGATAATTAGCCTATAGGTTCCTGTCACATAGGGCCTACAAAAGGAACCGAACACTTCATTTGGCGTTGAAAAATGGTCAAAACCGATGTGTTTCTGAGCTAATAATAAGGTTACCTAATTGCTGACACATCACCTTTGAAATTTTAACAAAAATACATTTTGATTGGTTACATGAGTGTAAAATATACGTGTCATCTGTAATTATTTTGTGGATTTCGGTTAGACCGAGCAGTGTTTGCTCTGTAAATACGTAATTTTTCAATTTGATGTCACCCCCTGAGATGGTGTCACCCCTGTGCGGTCCGCAGCCCCTTAGCTATGCTACTAAATACACTTTTCTGGTCTTCCACACCTCAGGGCTGGGGAGGTACTTTTACCCCTAGGTAAGAACCACTGTTCTAGTGAAATGTTCCTGACACAGGTGCAGTAATTTGATATCCACAGGAGGTGAATTTTTTAAGGGGTTTGTAAAGGACATTAGTGGACACATTTAAAAATTCCAAGGGGGGTGGGGTGTAGAGATTTGTGACGTTATATTTTAGGGGGGGGGGCTAACTTTTTGTGACGATGGGGGGAGGGGGGGGGGTAAAAAACGGCAAAATTTGCGTGACGTCATTTAGGGATTGCCCCTATGATTAGGTGTTTTTACTTTTGATTTGAAACGCTTTAACATTCAACACGCTGGGAACAATATATAAATATATACTTACTATTTTAACAATAAAAGATTGCCTAGGCTGTGACTTGTTGGAGGTGGGGGCGGGGGAGAGAAAATGAAGGGAGGGGTAGCGAAATGGAAGTGAACATTGCTAATATTTCTTGTTAATGGATAGTTTGTAGTTAGATTTTTTCAAAATAAAGTATTACAATTTAGTTTTAAAATTTTGCATTTTACATGTAATAGCATGTTAACTTAAAAAACTTAGAGATTATTTTGAAATTAAATTAATTTTAAATTGAGTCTTCATTTTATTACTTTAAAAATTGTACCCATAAAAACTTTAAAGATAATGAAAATCCCCATTAAAAATTAAATACATTATATGGAATAAATTATAATATAATTTTAAAAATTATTTTTATAAACATCACAAGATATTTTAATTATAGAAAGGTATAGATTTGGTGTATTATGTTACGGTTGGAGAGTCCTTGTATGCTTTTTAGTATGGTATTTAACAGTGTCTGTGTATTTTAGTTAGTATTCTAATGTTCCCTTAAATTGTATTTTATAGTGTCCTTAAATAATATTTTAAGTGTCTTCAGTTAAATCAAGAGATATCATCCGTTTTCTTGTGAGCATCCAAGATGGAATTTAGCTACCCCTGTTTAACAAAACACAAGTATATCAACCTTCACTCCTGACTTAGGCTAGATCACTGATGAATGAGATATGTTGATCTCTATGTTCCTTTTGCAAACATTCATAAATTGCAGCTATGGCCACCAACTAAGTCTTGTCCCTTCTGCCAACTCTCCATACAGCAGATTCTTTGGAATATGGCCTTCCTCCATACATGACCTAAACAGCGAAGGCGCCTCTTGCTAAGAGCAGAGAATATAATACACATTTTTGCATGTTCCAAGACCTCTGCATTAAGCCCCTTGTCCTGCCACCGAATGCATGAAATGCTAAGCAGACATTTTTGATGGAAGATTTTGAGTTTCCACTCATAACTGGCATATGTGATATGTGATCCACGCTTCACTGCAATGTAGGAGCATACTAAGCACACTAGCCTAATAGATGCTTAGTTTTTTTTACTATCAGTTAGTTTAAGATTATGCCACAGCCATAGTTGCTGATGCTTTTGCAATTTATAGTAAAATTAAACTCTTATGACTTTCTTTTTCCATATGGGATTCATGACAGGACTCATGTTCTGTTGCTCAACAACAGAAATTTATTAGTATTAAAACAAATTAGCAAGAACCATTTCTATTTATTACATAAGGGAATTAAAATACTTTTAAAAAGTGAGACAGCTTAAGGATCTGATGTCCAAGAAAGGTTCTAGGTTGCAGTGAGAAAGGTTCTAGGTTGCAGTGGGACGACAATGATGTTTTTAAAAATTTTAATTTTAGATGAAAGAAACTAGGGTAGCTAAAGAAATCTGTTTTCTTAATATCGTATTTTCTTTATCATTGCATTTTCAGGCTTCTATTTGTTGAAAAAACAAGAAAGACTTTGAAGCTTGAATGCATTCATAAATAAAATATATCAAATTCCTGATTACATGAACAAATACAAAATGATCATCAAGGTCAAGCAGATTTGTTTTTATTTTTATCAAATTACAACAGCTCTTTAAAACAATGTTTTCAAAAACATCAATAAAACAATTTTAAATAAGAAATAAAAATACACAGACAATACTATTAATTTAATAACATGTATTTATACAATTTAATCCAATCAAATTATTTCTTATTGAAATTACTTGAAATGTGTCATCTAAAAAAAAAAAATTGAATAAATGAATCGCTATTAATTTATTAATGCAATAGGTATGCAAGTTATTTAACGCTGTTCAAATTGATACAGAACTTAAATCTGTACAATACTTAGAACCTTTTAAAAAATGTGTGAGTATGACTTTTCACATGTAAATTATTGTGATGTATGCTTAGATGCTAAGACATCTTCATAAATATATATTATTTCTTACAAGATTATTATATACAATTCTTTATGTACTCTCTCCATCCATATCATCATCCATTTCCTCATCTTGCTCTTCTTTCTTTTCTGAGGGCTTCTCATAAACTTTCTCTGATGGGGAGACCACAACGCCTTCCCAAACACTCATCTCTGTGGCGATACCTGAAAGTCAATGATAACTTCTTCATTTAAATATACTTCAATGAGAGAAATAAAATTAATACAAATATCATGTTCATTAGCCACAAAGTGTATTGTCACGGACATATCGCATGTTTATGTTATGTGTCTGTGTTGTTAATTTTAACAGTAAGAAATTATTTTTTTCCTTTGGGAATTCCCCATATATCGCAGTAAGTTCAATAAGTCATGAATGCGCTATGACGCATTTTCGGTGGTGCGATAGAGGGGTGCAGAGAATTGTTATGGAGTCAGGCTGCAATTTTTTTTTTTTTAAAGTAAGAGTGAGTGATTTGTTGCTCTGGGTGCAGAAAATTCCATTATTTAACATGTGAACAGTATTGTTGCTGATTGGTTTGTTGTACATTGTGTCTTGGCACATCACATGAATAATTAAAATACATTTATTTCAAACCATATCGTGAAGTTATTATCAGAGAGAAAGAAAACGGAGTTTAGGATCTAATTCGATAGTGTTGTTGTCTGTGGCTGTTGGAAGAGGGACCTACGACTAGAAGACATTCCGCCACATGTATGTTAAAAATATAGTTCACTATTAACAAAAATAAAAATGATTCTCGTAAGGTCGGAAAAAGAAAAAAAATTAACTGACTAGCATTTCCTTCCATGCCCAGGATTTGCTTGTATCCCCCATGACTCAGAACTCGCAGCAAAGTCTGAGATGTGAAGCAAACTTGGTCCTATGGAAGAAGTGTTTTCAAGCTAAAATTTTAGTATGTTTAAAAAAAAGGTATGTGATAAAAACAGGATTTGCAAATTTATTTTTTTACCTGAATTTAATATATAAAAAAATAACACTAAAAATACTAACATTGATTTTTGACTTGGTCAAAATCTATTTGAATTCCAACCAAATATCAGTTTTATACCTGTTGATAGTGGCAAAGTTCCTAGCCTAATGCATCAAGTTAAAAAAGAAAACACTTTAAACAAGTAAAAAAAGGGAAAAATTAAATATTAATCACAATTAGTCACAAGAGGTGGAATTATGTCTTATAAAATGATGTAAATTTTTCCAAGAAATGATATGTAAACAATAAATACGCCAAAGTTTTTATACAGTTACAAGGTAAAGTTCAGTTTCACTTTTGTTTCAAATCAAAACAGAAAACAAAACTTTTTTGTAACCATGTAGTCAGCAACAATTAATAAATTAATCAATAGATTTAAGTTTCAGTGACTAAATCTGTGGGACATTGAAAGGCCCTGAAGTTTTTCAAAACTGCTCTAAGAAGTATATTATTAACTAATCTATATACCCGGTACAAGAATAAAATTAGAATCTTTGATCCCTTTTCTATAAAAATAGAAAATCCTTTTCTTATTCTTGACATTGCAACCACAAAAAGTTTGCCCTAATTGAGAAGGGCTTCAAACTGCAAGCACCATGGAGCTCTCAATGTTTTTGTCCGCAGCTGACAAAAAGATGAGTGTCATGAGACAACTCTGATGTATGTAGTAGTGCATTGTTAACTATTTCCGTGCCAACAAATGATATATAGTCGATTTGACTGGTCACGTCTGTGCCAAGCCTTGATATATCATCTAAAAAATTTATGTAGTTTATTTTGTTGCCTGCGGCTATTAATCCGACTTTTTATGTTCTAAAACGAAGGATAACTCTTCCTACTTCATTCCTGTTAGAAGTAGGGCTTGTTTACATGTGTTTTTTCTAATATTAGTTCAATTTGGGTTGAAACTTTTGTAAACAAAGCAATAGCCACGCCTATTCCAAGCACATCAGCTGTTGCTAGACCACGTAGGTAGTCAAGTTTCTAAACAAAAGAGCTTTTATTGCTAAATTTTTATGCTGAAACATCAGACAATTACCATGAATCATTTGAATCTGATTCCAATCATGATGTTCAGCTTTCTGATGGGTCGGTAAATGCCAAATTGAAATAGAATGGACATAGTGATGGTAATAGTGGTGACATTTTTGAACTTTCATAAAAATTTCAAAACATTTGTAAAAATATAAAAATACCACAGATGTATAGAGCCTAGAGAAGGGAATACATAAACACCAAGATCAACTTTCTAACTCAAGTGGTTCAAAAGTTATTAAAAAAATTAAAACTACCCTGTTACTATGGCAACAGTGAGGATTCAGATAATACTACTCCTAACGTTACAAAAGTGTGTATAACTCCGGCACTAAATGGAATATTTTCAAAATGTAAAATGCATTATGATCAAAAATGGACTTTCTGAGGATTGAAGCAGAATAGAATACCAGCAACACAGACCATATGGTAGTCTGGCAAGTTCAGATTTGGTGCACATTAAAATAAATGTATCTCAGTAAAATTGAAACTATTGTTGCCATATTGTTTTATCTGTTACATATTATTATTCTCTGTCTAATTTCCTTTAATTTGATATGAAATACAGCTATCTTGCTAAAAGAAATGTATTCAAAATTAATTAATAGATAAGAGCACCCTAAAAAATTTCCATTGGCAGAAAACTGGTCTAGCATAAACGTGGAAAACCCCCAGGCATGAAAATTCCCAATGGGGATCAAAATACTCTTAGTATTCTTCAGGTGGTTTGATATTCCTATTTTAAAAAAATGCATTATAATTATAATTTAAAATATGTAAGTTTCAAATTTTGCTAATAAAAAAGAAAATAATGTGTTGCACAACAAACTGACCTGCTGTTCCAGGGTCATGACTGTGTGCACTCTGATAGTTCCCTGCTCACATGGGTCGGTAATGCCAACAGACCCTGGTAGAAAAAACCCAGCTGCCAGCATCTGAAGAGCTCGTCTATATTAAATAAAGGTGACACAAAAGTATAACATAAATAAATTCTTATGTGGAAAAAAAATAATTACATTATAAAATTTCAATGAAGTTGAACATAATTTTGAAAATATCTTCTTAATTAAAAATAAAACAAATGAATAAATGTCGATAAAGATAAAAAAATAAAATTTTGCCTTCCAAATCTTAAAATACAAATTACAGTTGTACTTACTTAAATGCATGATTAATAGGCAAAGGTTGTCTAGATGGATTATTGACCACTGCAAAATGGGCCTAAGAGTAGACAATGTAAATTTCATATTTTATCATCTTCATTGGGTAAAAAAAAAAAAAATCATCTCAAGTCAACAGTCGTAAAAAAGACTCTGTTCCAACCATTTGGAGTATTGATTGGTTAATTTGTAAGCTAATTAGACATGATTTAATTCAGTTTCATCGGAATAATATTTTTGCAAGATTGTAAAGCTAACTGAATTGATTAAATATGTTTAATTTGAAAACTATTGAAATATCTACATTTTGAAATGATTTTTTAAAAAAAGCTTACAAGTAGATCTATAATCCACGGGGTGAGTGGTGACATTCCTTCAAACCTGTTTTTCAGATCTCTAAGCAGACGTATGAGAACTTTTACACTTGAATGCTGACCATTTTCTTCAAACCAACGAGCATGACGAATTGCAGCTAAACGACTGTTCATTAATTTACCATCCACTGCAATGGTTATATACATATTAAATTAAAGGTTTATCTACATTTGTGAAGTACATTTAAGTTGTATTTATTTTTTAACAAAAACTATAGATTTTACTAATAAGTATAGAAAAGGTTACTAACAGTGTAATTCTGGATCCAGTTTTTTCAAATTGGGAGGAATTGTTGTGATGAGACATTGCACTGATGTATCACCAAGGTTTACTTCAAAACCAGACTCGTTTGGCAACATGTTAACAACTGAATGAGGATATGGTTTAGAGAAATCTTTTATTACTAAACAAAATAGAAAGATTATCAGGTGGTATAGGAATTAGGATTGTTATTCGATGAAAATAAAACTATTTTTTAGTAACAATGAAATTAAAATGTAACAATGCTCAAATATAAATAAAGTAAGCAATTTAGATGTATAGTGAAGTATTATTTACTTTATAATAATGAGAGCAGACAATGAACTTACAATCATGCTATCTATATCTTTAAATTGAAAATGTACCTGTTTTAGGTAAATTTTGGGCTACCCTCTTTCGAGGAGGAACGGCTTCTGAAAAAATGAAATATAAATAACAAACAAGCCTATGGCAGTACACATTATTCAATGCAGTGAAACGATTTTCAAATTTGGAATTTTACTAATGTGAAAACTAATGGTAAAGAAGCCTTACATATATAATAGATGTATTCATATTTAAATACCAAGGTATATTATTAAAAAAGAGACAAAGGTTTTCTCTAGCAGCCTGTAAGTACCTTCTTGCGGTTCTTGAGATTTTAACTCCTCTGAGACTTTGTTTGCTAGGGCAGTAACCGCTTCTTCTGAAAATGAAAAACTAAACAATGGAATCATTCGAGTTTTACTTAATTTTTTTCTTCATGCTGATTTCAGAAGAACATAAAGCATTTCATGAATTATTTCCTTCATTACACTAGCTTTAGATGTAAACTAGTTATTATTTGTTACAGTGCTCAACTGATAGATGAGAGAAAGAATGAATTGATTGACTTACTTGTAGGTAAAGTTTTAAACATCACAACAATATCTGCAACATTGTGGCCGGCCATCATTGTGCCTTTCTTAAATGAACCAACTTGACGCACCTCTTCTAAAGTCTTTATTAACAGAAATAAAAACACAATAAGTAATTAGAGCAAAAATATCTGTGTGAACTGGTGAGTAGCAAATCACTATTAAAAGCCTTTTAAAACTGTAAATAAATGGAATCACATACCGCTGCTTCAAAACCAGTTGGAGCGATGACAAGGTTGTCGAGAATTCCCTGAACTTTGGTGACCAGAGCTAGGATGGACGCTTGTTCTGCAGAGGATGGTGTCAGGTCTGTGTGTCGCTTTAGCAAAGCCTGATAATAATTGGACATCCTCTATTATTTTAAAATGTGGTAGTCATAATGAGCTTTAATTTAATTGGTGCTAAGGTGTCCAACCCTTTCAAGTAACATTAACTTTTAGTATTTTATTTTAATTAAAACCATAGTCTATATAAAAACTAAATATGGTACGACCAAATGAAATAAAACCAAAAATGTTGTTATTGAAAGGGTGGTCACCTCAACATAAAACTGGCATTGAGGAACAATTGCTTTTTATAAGGGAACATAAAAATTTTCTAGCTGGGAGAACTTTTCCATCACTTTTTAATTTAATTTTAATTGTAAAAAAAAAAAAAAAAAAAAAAAAAAAAAAAAAAAAAAAAAAAAAAAGCTTGTGACTATTAATAGATCTTCTCACATCAGTAAGTGCCTTCTCATCAGGAGCTGGTTTGGCTCGAGGAAATGCATTCTCACACTACAAGATAAAAAAAATAGTAATTAATTTCAAATAGAAATTTAACAAAGGGTTCTATTATAAAAATTAGACAAAAATCTACAGTTGCATACCTCTCCATAAACCACTGCAAACAGAAACACATGAAACATGCTAGTTACAGAAGAATGGATCACTAAGAAATATTTAAATTATTGAAGAAAAAATTTTCTCTTGAACGTTACTCACCTGGACAAGGTCAAATGGAATGTGAGGAATAAATGGTCTATACCTAACAATTAAAAAATTAATAAGCACAGTGTTAGAGACGTGTAAATGCTTACTTACTAAGTAAACTAAAAAATGTTTACTTTCATAGCTAAATATTTAAAGTACAATAATATAAAAAACATTTGAACTTAGAATATACTATGACTCTGAATGTGCAAATTTACACTATACTACATTAAATATTATAAATGCAGTCTGAAATTAAACTTAGAAGAAAACATTTGCTATATCTATTTTCAATAAAAACCAAATGGTATGAAGCATAAAAATATGGAAATTGATATAAATAAAAGTAGAAAAAACTTACGGCCCTGGGGGCCCCCCAAAAGGCCTGACTGGTCCTCTCATACCTCCTCGCATACCAGGTCTTCCTCTGTTAGGCCTAAAGGAAAAAAAAATATGTATTTTAAGATTTAAAATTGTAAATGAAGTTTTGTTATGTAATCTCATATTTTTTCAAAGAAGCACACAGTTTTGTTTTAGAAGTGATTTAAGTTATTGATCAAACTTGGGGCATTGAATATACTGAATTGCAACACAAGCATTACATGGAACCCGTAATAAAGTGTGAAAAAGTCAATTCCACGAAACTATAAGTTTGATTTTCATTAATTTGAATAATTTGTTTTTTTTATTTGAATCTTTTAAATTTTTAATCAAATTTACAATTTTCTCACTTTATTGAAGTCTTCAGTGTGTAACTGTAGCAAACTAACACATGGTTTTAGAGTTCACATTAGCTCATAGATTTTAGATTTGAAAATTTACACTTGAGTTAGGCGCTATGTTTGAAGATTATGCTCGAGTTAGGGGGGACTTAATTTATGTACCGCACCGTTTTTAGTTTAGGCAGAGAGATACTATTTCCATTTAAAGTCCCTTAATTAAAAAGTTATTTTTCATGCAGCTAAAACACAATTGCTCCCCCTTTTTTTTCACTGCTTTTTTATACATGGCTTTCATCTTTGTTGCCTCAACAGGAGACATCATGACAACAGAGATGGCAGCCATTTCAAAAAAAGTAGTGCAAAGGCACATGAAAAGAGTGGATCCAGATAAAGAATATTTAGTGTATCAATTAAAAACATTCGGTAAATGGTGCCATGACGTATCACACAGCCACCTTCTTGGTTGCCACGACCTGTGAACTTTTATAATTCACTATCACTAAACCTAACCTGAACCCTAAATTTATCCCTAAACTGAACATGAACCCTAATAGTAAATGTATCCCTAAGCCTAAAACCTAACCGGAACCCTAAATGTATCCCTAATGGCACCAATTATCTGCATTAGCCAAACATTCCATCGCCGTATGAATATTAAAAAAAAGGGTAATTGCACGCTACTGGTACCTCTATCGCTCACCCTAACCTGAACCCTAAATCTATCCCAAACAAAGGGCAGTGACTCCCAATGAGGGACCACAGATAGCAATTAGCCAAAAAAAGAAATGTTAACTGTGACAACAAAACAATAGCAAAGGGGAGTTCATTGTGTTATATCATATATTGATTTGCAGCAGAAGCTCAGTCAGGAAGAAGTGAGTTGTAGTTAACTTGTTAAGTCTAAGTAAGAGGCATAAATTAATCAATCTATTTTTGACAAACAAAGACGTGATTGTAATAGTATGACTATATCATTATGGTTTTAGCCCAATAGATTCAATGATTGTTGTGTTTACACAAGAGTTTAGCCTTCTCGGTACTGTTTCTTACTTTAAACTGTTTGTGTTTCTGTGAGTGTATAGTGTGTTTGACTGTTAGTGTCTGTTAGCTACTGTTTATCGATATCAGGTAGGCATACGCAATAATTTAAAGAATATTGTGTGGCAACAGCGTAAATTAAACTGCTAAATATAATATTTTTAATAAGTTTGCCCTTAAATAAAGTCAATCTTAAACGTATGACTCGCCTCATGTCTTTTCACAAGTTGTACGAAATCGTGGCAATATAATGCTTTTAGTTCCTTTGTTTACCAGGTTAGTAAAGATGAACCTGATTTTTTATTACTTTAAAAATAAAACCGGAACCGGCATTGTAAGCAAACGTAAAAAAGTGCCCACCATATAAAAATGACAGTTCAATTATTTTATTTTAAAATCATTTTACAAGATAACAAGTAGTACTACATAGATTTATAATAAACAAGAAACAACACACAATAAGTCTCATATTACTTTCACAAAACAGAAAACATATATGGCACCACAGACTTAAGGCTTTTTTCACAAACATAATTACACAAACATTACATTAGAAACACTTTTTAGATTTAAAATACAAAACATAATTCAAAACATAATGTAAGAAAATATAATGACAGAGTAATTAAAAAAATTTTTAAAAAAAAATTAAAAAAATAAGGGACCCCGAGATTTCCCTCGAACTCGACCCCCTCATGTAGGGATGCAAACCCATACAATTAAGGAAAAGCTTACAGATGTCAAGCCAACACAAACTACTGTCTTTGATAACTAAGCATGGTACAAAAATTCTTTAATTGGTCGGCGTCAGAAAAATACAACGTACTTTTATTATGTGAGTTAAAAAAAATTGTATTTAAATATATCTTCTTGTTATAGCTATGACGTGTTTGCCTTTATTTAAAGCAGATAATGTCCGCTTTTTCTGGTTTACATCTACGATTTACTATTTAAACAAACCTCTTCAGCTCTCTCTTCTTCTATATCTTAGTCTTAAGGTCCCACTCTAAGCTGTGACACGGGTTGACAATTTTGAGATTAATTTATCTAAACAATTCATCCTATCTAAAGAATGGTCATGTAGTTATATTTGTTATTAAACACAAGTTTTTGGAATATAGTAGATTATAACATGTTTTATTTTATAATTCAATGTGTAATTATGTTTGTGAAAATTATTTGCCCTACGTCAAGGCTAGCCAGACATCTTTGGGTCGACTTGAGAGAAGACTAATTAGAATATCTTGACATTGGATTTTTTTGTGTTGTGAAGACTAACAAGAATATCTTGACATTGGATGTTTGTGTTGTGAAGACTAATACGATTATCTATCAATTGGATGTTTGTATTCAAAGCTCCTGTCCCAATCAATGCTTTGAAAATCTTTGATCTGAATTCGTTGCTGTGTCAGACTTTTACTATTTTTTTATCATATCATAACAATATCGCCTGCTTGCGTATTGCCGTATTGTAGAATCTTCTACACCCATTTCAAACTTTCAAGAATTTTCAAAAATAGCTTTTAAAATCATGCAATATTTTTTAAGGAAAAACATAGATTTATAGAAACATAAGAAACAAAGAGTTTGCTAAATGTATAATATTAAAACTCATTTTTTTTCAATAAAACTAACATTCTAGAACAAGATGTGAACGCCGATAAAATTTAAAAAAAATTGTTATTAAGAAATGCATCTTTTATGCAATCGTGATTTCAATAATAAAACAAACTGCCAAAACACTAGACGTCTTTCATTCAAGTAAAATAATTGCCTAGGTGGGGGCTGAGCCCGGTGGGTGGTTAAGGTGGGGGGCCTCATGTGTGGGGCCTCAGGTGGGGGGGGATCAGGTGGGGATTCTTTATTAAAAAAGTGTCTTGGCCATTCGTCTGTATGTGAGACTAAGCAATATATTGATCACACACATAATTTTCAAAAATTCTATTTCAAGACAAGGAAAAAGGACTAACAGAGACAAAACTTGTATTGCTATGCATACAAAATGAATTTATTTCAATGAACATAATCATTATTGTTAAGATGAACAGCTCTTTATATATGTTGTTGTTTTGATGTTTTTATTTAACTAAACAAAATGCTTGAAATCTAAAAAAAACTGTGTACCGTCTATGCTCACACAAGACGACTTTTGATTTAAAAAAAAACAATAATAACCCCCTACACTGTTAATTAAATTAAAAACGCAAACATATGGATTGATTGTCTGTGATTGTGTAAGTGTAAGTATATAGGATGAGTAGGAATGTAGATTAGAGGGTGTAGTATAAATTAAATTTTAACCGTGAAAGCTAAAGGTAATAGTCAAAGAGGGATGCAAAAGTTTCGGTCAGCCCCGGGGAGTAGGGCATATTTTTAAAAAAAAAATGTGAATTCAAAATACAGGGATTCATCGTGATTCGTGGGGCCTACCTGAATTTAGTTTTGCATCAAAATGCACTAAATTCTAAGAGCAACAAACAGAGATATGCTATAAATATGAATATTATTTTAGCTTATTACTATATTTGACATAATAATGTTCTTTTATAATATGTAGCATACTTGAAATATAATAAACTGTTTATAGTCAATTTGTTTAAACCTCATTATTTATAAATGCTTTTTTTTTTTTTTTTTTTAAGTTATTTATGTGACTTCTTACCGTCACAAGAAAACATTCGGGTGCGCTGTGTGCGTTGTGGCGCTGAGTTCTATTAGGATCAGGACCAAATGACTAAAGAAGCATGTTTTTAATTCTGTTTTTTTTTTTTTTTTTTTTTTTTTTTTTTTTTTTTTTTTAAATTTCATAAGAAGTTGATTGCAAGCATTGAATAGGTATTTGGTTCCACATTTTCTTTCGCTTTCTGTATTATTTTTCAATGCTTTCAGCCCATGTTGCTCAAGGGGCTCCCAGCCCGGGCGTAATACAATCACTATATATGGATAATGAATAGACAGCAATGTGTCCCTTTGTTGACTGTACACAGTGCCCCAGACGCCTTAATCCGATCACGCATCATAACAATTAACATTAGAGCGCAACAACATGAAAATGTTTAAATGCATAATCACAGTGGCGGATTTACTTTAAGACCAAACGAAACCACGTTTTTGTGTAACATATACACAGCGGTGGCATACAATAAAATCATTGAAAATGTAATTAAAACATTATAGAGATTTATTGAACTTCTACTAATAATAAACTTTTGGCTTCTTACAATTAAATGCATAAAATCACAATGGCTGCTTCTCACGGATCCTTACTTCTGCGCGCGGAGGAATTGTGAAGCATACTTTTGTTTTAGTGTAGACATAATAATATAGTATTCCAGCTGTCACATAGGACTGACCCGAGCTTGTTATTTCAAGTCATCCCGCCGTCCACCCTTATATAAAGAAAAAAGTTCAGACGATAGCGGACCGCCTTCTGTTTCCAGGTGGACAGGAGAAGATCTTCCAGTTGTAGTCTCCTCTGACGAGTTTTGACGACTGCTTCCAGAAAGGTGGGAGAGGGGGGGGGGTATAAACACATAGCCATCGCTTGGGCCTTGCTACACTTTAGGCTGCAGGGGACTCGAGTTATTTAAGTTTAAGGGCCCAAAAGTTGTGAATTGGAAAGGTTTCATGGGACCGCCAAAAGTCACGCTCACGTTAGATAATACTAAAGCCACCTAAGTTGGCTGGTACAGAACTCCAATTGCTTAAATAATATATATTATGTACATTTAATTTATACTTACTTAAATGTTTTGTTGTTATACAGATACAGGCATGTGCCGAAACATTTTGTCAGCATTGAATTGAGTCTGGATTGATTATTAATCATATACTCAATAGGTACTAACAAGAGATGACAATTATTTTCTTTAAATTTAAGTTCAACTTAAAATTACTTGTGCCCCCAAACAGGGCCGTGGCCTAGGGGCCCCGCGAAATAAGGGCCCCCAAAATTGGGAGTAGCATATAAAAATATATATTTTTTTAAATTAAAAAACTTAGCAATATTTTTTATTTTCTAAATGGGGCCTCAAATTTGTTTTGGCCTAGGACCCCTAAAATTGTAAATTCGGCCCTGCCCCCAAACACAATGTTAAATTAAATGTGTTTTTTGTTTCCTTAAAAAAAAACAAGGGCACGGCAAAGAAATCATGCAGGGCACTACTAGAGGAGGGAGAAGAAGAGGAAGACAGAGAAAAAGATGGGAAGATAAAATCAAAGAATGGACGGGATTAAAACTAGACGATGCTATGCGTAGGGCAGAAGACCGAGAGGAATGGAGAAGAATAGTTTTCATGTCATCTGTGGCGCCCCAACGGTCGAAGGACTACGGGACATGATGATGATGAAATGAATGGGAAATAACACATTTCATTGGGATTTCTCCAAAAATGAATTCCTTTCAAATATAAAATGGACTACCAGCATTTTTTTTTAAAGAAGGTCAGCGGGTGAATATATGCAACTTTTGAAAATACTCTTTTAATACGCGTTTTGTCAAATATTAACAAATCACTCAGGGGCGTGTAAGAAAAAGCTGCACCGGGGCAAAGTCTTATTTTATGCACTCTTTACCCACCCACCCGCCCCTCAAAAGTCTTTATTAATACATATATTTTGCATTAAAAATCATGATCTTAGCGCCCTTTAAAAATCATGATCTTAGCGCCCTTTAAAAATCATGATCTTAGCGCCCTTTAAAAAATCATGATATTAGCGCCCTTTAAAAAATCATGATCTTAGCGCCCTTTAAAAAATCATGATCTTAGCACCCTTTAAAAAATCATGATCTTAGCGCCCTTTAAGAATCGCAACCGATGCAACCCGCTTCGCGTGGCCCTGCATCCACGATGCATGTAATGTATACTTGAGAGTTTGGAATGGGCTCCACAGGAAGATTGTACACTGTACATGTAATGTATACTTGAGAGTTTCGCCCTGCATCCACTGTACATGTAATGTATACTTGAGAGTTTCGCACTGCATCCACTGTACATGTAATATATAATTGAGAGTTTCGCCCTGCATCCACTGTACATGTAATGTATACTTGAGAGTTTCGCCCTGCATCCACTGTACATGTAATGTATACTTGACAGTTTGGTCCTGCATCCACTGTACATGTAAATGTAATTTATACTTGAGAGTTTGGAATGGGGTCCACAGGAACATGGTACACTGAACTGAATAAAAAATAAAAGCTAAGTCTGCTCTATAGTCTACCAAAGGATAAATATCCATGTGTTAAATGGGACACTACGCACAATTTTGGATCCACAAATAATTTGAAAAGACTCGTAAAAGCTGAAGTAAAACCTCCGTATTCCACGACAGTGGTTGACAACACTATTATTTTTTTTCTCCAGTACTCCTTGATTAGATTTGTCATTTATATGACATGACACCAATAAACATTTATTGGATTTTATTTTGTATTTACAAGTTATCTTAGCTTCGTTCTTTTTATATTTTTAAATATTTTATTTTAAAACAGTTTTTTCATGTGCAAATAATGTAAGTAAATAGAATCTCAAAAATAAACATTGATATATGCTACTATGCCAAAAAAAACTGAATTTAATAAAACATGCCAGGAGTTCTCATTATCAATTTTATACAAAAAATATTTCTGTAGATAAAATTTGTCTTTTTACCATGCTGTTAAATATTGAAATAACATTTTTCAAAATGAAAGCGTGTAAAAAAATATTTTTTTTTTTTGCCGTTTTCTGCCATTATCAATTTAATTATTGCTTCCACTAAGCGGTCTGCCGCGTACCCACGAGGGTTATGCGCACCACATGTTGGGAACCGTTTTTTTACGGAGACTTAGCTCTAATACATCCGACTCCTGATAGCACTCGACGCCTGTAAGTCTATCTCAACATTTTACAAATGCCGGGCCGTGACCCGGTACCGGGCTACGAAATAAAGATTAGCTGGTCCTAAAATGCTTATGGAAACGCTAGCTCAGTGTTAGCTTCTGGACTTTGTTGTTTTTTCCCACGAAATGCTCAAGCAACAGAGACAAGGTCAAGCAACAGAGACAAGGTCAAGCAACAGAGACAAGGTCAAACAACAGAGACAAGGTCAAGCAACAGAGACAAGGTCAAGCAACAGAGACAAGGTCAAGCAACAGAGACAAGGTCAAGCAACAGAGACAAGCTCAAGCAACAGAGACAAGGTCAAGCAACAGAGACAAGGTCAAGCAACAGAGACAAGGTCAAGCAACAGAGACAAGGTCAAGCAACAGAGACAAGGTCAAACAACAGAGACAAGGTCAAGCAACAGAGACAAGGTCAAGCAACAGAGACAAGGTCAAGCAACAGAGACAAGGTCAAGCAACAGAGACAAGGTCAAGCAACAGAGACAAGGTCAAGCAACAGAGACAAGGTCAAGCAACAGAGACAAGGTCAAGCAACAGAGACAAGGTCAAGCAACAGAGAAAAGCGTTAAATCCGGACTACCAAGGCAATACAAAAATGTCTGTCTCAATTATTTTTTTTTTAAAAAGATTATTTGTTTAAAGCTTATAGCTAAATTTCTAATAGCATTTATTTTTAGCTCTCCGATTAAGTTTAGTGAGATGAAAAGCTTCATTTAGGTATGCGCCAAAATTCATCCTTATAAAATTATCAACAATCGTTTTATTTTATTTATTTTTTTTCGAAAAAAAAGAGTGGGGGGGGGGGAGGCGGGCATGTTTCTCGGCGCATATGATTTCTGTTTTACCATCACCCAGGCCCCCCCCCCCCACCCCTTTTACATTCGATCAAAGTAAGAAAAAAAAATATTGTTTATTAGGATCACACTTCAAATTCATAAACCATTAAACAGGTTTTTTTTTTTAAGTTTCTTAATATGTTTGTAAGAGATAATGCATTTGTTAAAATAATTGAAATATTTAAAAACTGTATGGCCATTCAATGAATATGTTTTATGTTCAGTATATGTCACAATATGTCACACACATTTTAGTAGGTTTACGAAGGAGAAGTATCAAATTAACCCGACCAGAACAAAAAAACAATTGTTGGAATTCCGGCCTTATATCTTAATGAATGGACACACCGACCTTTCAAAACCCACGCACACTACCAAACTAGTAGAGAAAAACCATTTGTTAACTACACAATGTCACACCAGGTTATGAAGTGAGTAAGTCGTTTGGCCTTGGTTATTCCTACTTACTCACGTTAAGCTGAGTGTTGACTCTCTGTGACGCTGAGTGAGTCACACAAATCTAAAAGAAAAAAAAAATCTTTGCATGAATGGGTTTTTTAGATTCAGAGCTCTTTGATTGGGTAATCTTTCTTTAAGGGTATCCCTTTCGTCACCTCAAGTAAATTTCAATTCACAGTTGTATTGTCACGGAAATGTGTTGGTAACTTCCGAAATTAAGAAATCCCAAAAACATATTTAAAGTAATCATTACGGATTTTCTTCCTATTTCATTGACAAAGATTTCGAAAGCAGGCGTTCGGCATGGGAGAAGAAGAATCAAGGTAACCTCAAAATTGATTTAAAATTAGTTGTATCTGTGTGAGTTTTAAACTTGAAAAACTTAACACATTTATTAGTTGTATCTGTGTGAGTTTTAAACTTGAAAAACTTAACACATTTATTAGTTGTGTCTATGTGAGTTTTAAACTTGAAAAACTTGACACATTTATTAGTTGTGACTGTGTGAGTTTTAAACTTGAAAAACTTGACACATTTATTAGTTGTGACTGTGTGAGTTTTAAACTTGAAAAACGTGACACATTTATTATTTGTGTCTGTGTGAGTTTTAAACTTGAAAAAACAAAAGTGGTCAGGAACATACATATATAGATAGCCTTGTAAAATACGATTGAATACCTACACATAAGATACCGGTACACAATGATGGTACCATGATGGTCAATCTAGTAACATTTAAATCTATAGTAGCATTTGCATCTATAGTAACATTAAGATCTATAGTAAAATTTAAACTGTTGTCAGGCTCTACAGAAAATAGTGATAGAGTTTAAATACCCGAGAAATCAGACATTGACACCTCTAAACGAAACAACATTCAATCGATACCATCAATACCAAGTATTTGTTTACACCTTGAGTAACCAGACACAGTAGTTGTAAGTGTGAGTATTCGATTCTCCTCACGTGCAAGACGACGGCTACCCAAAAAGAGGGCAATTTTTTTGGCTTGGGATATTTGTGTTAAATCTCTATTAAATAGAAGAGTTAAATACAAACGCTTTCTATGAGAAATAGATTAAATATCTACATTTTTAGAAAATAAGATTATTATAGCTACTTTCCCTTTAGAAGATGAATACAATCTTACCCCAAAATCTTTATACATATTACGTGTAATGATGCCCAATATCGGAGCAGGGGTCCAAATCTAATGCTAATTAACTTAAGATCCTTGAATGTTTCTCTGTCATCTCATCAAACGCTTACACTCACCTGCGTTTCTTATTTAGTGAAGCGTGGGCGATTGTCAGGATTTGATAATAGTTTTAACAGCACGAATCACTTCTTCTTCTGTATCCTGAGGGCCTGCGATAAGTAGTGATCATTCTTGCTCCTATGTACGTAAAGGGGGGTACGCGATGTTTCTGTGCATAGTATCGA
Source organism: Omphiscola glabra (assembly GCA_964017045.1). Lineage (NCBI taxonomy): Eukaryota > Metazoa > Mollusca > Gastropoda > Lymnaeidae > Omphiscola > Omphiscola glabra. The sequence goes on from OZ024798.1 coordinate 39,270,705, forward strand.
AGAGGTCGCAAGGGCCACTCGGTATCAGGAACTGGAGGTTGGAAAACCGGAGGCTATAGACGCAAATGTGCCTCAACTTTTCTTTGGAAGCTTGTTCCATTCCCTGATTGTCTTTAGCAGGAATGAGCAGTTCATGTACTGTATACTTCGCAGGAAGAAATTCTTTTTATAAGGATTACATAGTCAATAGCCGGTGGATAACCCAGGGGAACATCATATGTGGCAACAGTGGCGTCGCAGGAGTTGTCGGAATGTTTCATCGTGTCAATGTTTTCCGCCTACGGGACTCCATCTCCGGGTTTGAAATCAGAGTTTCGTTCCTTTAGACAAGTTGCCATCCAAAGTTGAAGAGTCCCATCCACCCGGGGTGCTGGGGATGTTTTTGCTTGACATGGTTTTGTTGGGGTTTGAATAGCGAGGCCTTTCTTCAGTTACACATCACAACGTCACTCCTTGAGTCTTTCACTTAAAACAGTGTTTCTTTCAGCCGTCTCTCCGGGTTGGGGGGGGGGGGGTCAAGTGCGCCGCCCCCCCCCAACCCGAGCAAAATGTGAAACAAAAATGACGATTATATATTTATATTATTTTTTTTTATTAAAAACTACTAAATTATTATTTTTAAACAGTTTTAAAAAGAATAGTGTCCGCTGCATTTAACCGATTACAACTAGTGGAATCTATGAAATATCGCTACGTTCGATATATTTGATGATCCGTTTATATAAGGCTAATCTTGTTGAAGGCTTATAGTATTCGATTATAAATACCGTACTGGCCGCTCGTGCATGATTATAAGCCGAAGAATTACTTCCCATTCTTCACACTTAACGGTATTTGTATTCATTTATTTTTTGCAACTTCACAAATTTAAAGACATTTCTAACCCTGTATTAAACTACCTTTACATCACTATCAAGGTCTACAATTCTAATAATAGTTCTTGCCATGTATCAAACAAACGCATTCTATTTTCAAATTACCGGTATATTTCATTACTAGCGAGAACCCGGCATGCGTTGCAATGCCACTCAAAGAAGGAAAGTGTTTGTGTTTTAATTATGTTTTGTGAAGTACTTTTTATATAGAGTCATTTTTGTTTCCGTCCGGTGCGTACACGAATAAATTAGAAAGTTTTCGACGGATCAGGCCACATACAGCTGCCCATGTGAGAGGCATGGATTGTCACAAATTTAATCCACACGCTTGCAGCGATTGAACAATCCAAGCAGTAGCTCTGATTAAAATTATATTTATATAGCTCACATGATTTTAAAAATAACGAATTTAGGCCCCCCCAGTCCCAAAACGGAATATTGTAAAATGGTTGCATTAATTCAGAAACCACTTTATTGTGTCACACGCAAACTTAAATGTCGCTATTTGTATTTGATTCAATTCCATCCACCCATGAATTAGCTCTGTTTAAATTATATTTATAAAACTCATAAAAGAAACAAAAACGAATTTAAGGCACCCGGCTCAAAAAGGAAAGTATTGTAAAATGTAAAGTGGTTTTACTAATTTAAAAACATGTTTGGGCGTGCGCACAAACAACTCACCAAAGTTGTATCGCAATCGGATGAATGGTAGAGGAACGCATACGGGAATTATATTTATATAGCCCATACACGGGGGAAAAACATTTTTTTTTTCATGCGGCAATTGAAATTGTTGCGACATCTTTTTGAGACAAAAAGTCTTTTTTCGGTATTAAACTCAGTGACATAAGACACTTACTAAAATGCTAAATTAAATGACATGATTCCCCGACTGCGAAGAATGAGGCATTATCGTCTGTATATCATATGAGAATAACTTATCGCTCCAAAGAGTCAAGACATGGGTGGGTCTTTAAGTCTTTGGTACTTCCTGGCTTTGCCGGCATGCTGTTGTGAATACAGTTACTATTAATAGATTAGAGACCGTTGAAATATCAAGTGTAGGAAAAGACAAAATGTGACATGTATGTCAGAAGAAGACGTTTAAGGTGGATATATATAGGTGGGGGTCTTTGTAGTATTTAGCGCAGGAGTAGAGTCACTAGTGTTGTGTTGCAGGAGTAGAGTCACTTGTGTTTTGGCATTGAGTTTGTCGAGCATGGATACTCACTTGGCATTGAGTTTGTCGAGCATGGATACTCACTTGGCATTGAGTTTGTCGAGCATGGATACTCACTTGGTATTGAGTTTGTCGAGTATGGATACTCACTTGGCATTGAGTTTGTCGAGCATGGATACTCACTTGGTATTGAGTTTGTCGAGTATGGATACCCACTTGGTATTGAGTTTGTCGAGCATGGATACTCACTTGGTATTGAGTTTGTCGAGCATGGATACTCACTTGGTATTGAGTTTGTCGAGCATGGATACTCACTTGGTATTGAGTTTGTCGAGCATGGATACTCACTTGGTATTGTTGCACATCGAATGCTGTATTTGTATGCGCCATTTGTGACTTATGTGTCTTGTGGGCCCTGTGTGTCTTGTGTGCACTGTGTGTCTTTTGTGCCCTGTTTGTCTTGTGTGTCCCATGTGTCTTGTGTGCACTGTGTGTCTTGTGTGCACTGTGTGTCTTGTGTTCCCTGTGTGTCTTGTGTTCCTTGTGTGTCTTGTGTTCCCTGTGTGTCTTGTGTTCCCTGTGTGTCTTGTGTGCCCTGTGTGTTTTGTGTGCACTGTGTGTCTTGTGTGTCTTGTGCCTCTTGTTTGTCTTGTGTGCCCTGTGTGTCCTGTGTGTCTTGTGTGCACTGTGTGGCCTGTGTGTCTTGTGTGCACTGTGTGTCTTGCGTGCCCTGTGTGTCTTGTGTGCACTGTGTGTCTTGTGTGTCCTGTGTGTCTTGTGTGTCCTGTGTGGCTTGTGTGCCCTGTGTGCCCTGTGTGCCTTGTGTGTCTTGTGTGCACTGTGTGTCTTGTGTGTCCTGTGTGTCTTGTGTGCACTGTGTGTCTTGTGTGCACTGTGTGTCTTGTATGTCTAGTATGTCTTGTGTACCTTGTGTCTCTTGTGTGTCTTGTGTGCACTGTGTGTCCTGTGTGTCTTGTGTGTCCTGTGTGTTTGGCTGATGAACCCTTATGCCCACGCCATGAGACTTTTGACGTATTGTGACGTAAATTGTATGCATCTGTGACGTCAACAGTCTGTTCTGGAGTATGTGCTAATCGTTTGGCAGTTGCTGTCTGAGCATACAGGGAAAAGCTGGTATTGTATTTCAGCAGCGATTTGCACTCTACGTGTTTGAATTATTGTACGACCTGATGATATAGGATATAGAGAAGCCTGGATTAAAGTCTGTGCCGCTCTTGAAATAGCACTCGTACTCTGTTTTAATCAGATTACAACAGATAAACGCATGCAACTCAACCATTACGGACGCGACGGAGTTGTGCGAACTTGTTTTACACCCCCGACTGCAATTTAAGCTGGTTAATAAAGTAATCCATATATGGTGTTAACTTGGCAGGTGCGTGGAGAGAGACGATTTTGCTGTCTAAGGTACCAGCTTATAGTCCTAAAGAGAAACAAATCCCAGGCCTTGTGATTTCGTTTTGCGAAGTCTACACCATCGTCACATTGTGGTGGACAGATACCAGTAAAAAAAAAAAATTTATAATAAATGTCTGGCGTAAATAACGCGGTGACGAAATATATATGTGTTGGTCTTTCTCCATTCAAAGACTGGACAATCTCTTTTTCCTCTTTATATTCTTATGCTTGTTTGTTTTAATTTTGTCACGTTCGAATCATTTGAGCAATTTCGCCACAAATTTATTTTTTTTTTTAAAAATGACAATGGCTCTTAATATGTTCAATCTCTAGTTCGCTCAAACTAAAATTGCGTTTAAGAGTTAAAGATGAGACGGATTAATTCCATCTATATCTTAAACTGCTCCCACAAAAATTGTGTTGCATAATGGGGTACAGGTTTAGAATCACTGACCTGATTTTCCCATTACTCCTGCCGATCCTTTTACTTTCAAATTGGAATACCAATATCGTAGTTTTAGATCCCCCGATGTCTGGGGGGAGTCGTGACCTACTGACAAAAGCCTTGACACACGGCGTCACGAAATCGTGCCAGGGCAGCTATTTAAGACCAGGGCATGTCTCACACTGACAAATGAGACACATCTTTGCGAGCAGGAAAAAAAAGAGTCTGCTTTGTTTTACAAAAAAACGGTAAATATTTTTATCAAATGAAATTGTCCCCGCCCTCACCCATGACATTGTCCCCACCCTCACCCATGACATTGTCCCCACCCTCACCCATGACATTGTCCCCACCCTCACCCATGACATTGTCCCCACCCTCACCCATGACATTGTCCCCACCCTCACCCATGACATGGTCCCCACCCTCACCCATGACATTGTCCCCACCCTCACCCATGACATTGTCCCCACCCTCACCCATGACATTGTCCCCACCCTCACCCATGACATTGTCCCCACCCTCACCCATGACATTGTCCCCGCCCTCACCCATGACATTGTCCCCACCCTCACCCATGATATTGTCCCCGCCCTCACCCATGACATTGTCCCCACCCTCACCCATGACATTGTCCCCACCCCTCACCCATGACATTTTGGCTAACACGAATTGTTTTAAGTAGAGGAAAGTTTAGGTCTGCAGGATCATTAAGACTTGTCACTGTCTATAATGTAATCATGTACTTTGGACCGGTCACTGGGAATAGTGGAAACATGTACTTTGGACCGGTCACTGGGAATAGTGGAAACGTGTACTTTGGACCGGTCACTGGGAATAGTGGAAACATGTACTTTGGACCGGTCACTGGGAATAGTGGAAACATGTACTTTGGACCGGCCACTGTGTATAATGAAGTCATGTACTTTGGTTGGAAGTGTTGATAAATATCGTGTCTGGGAGACCACGATGAAAAAATGTAAGTTCATGAGAAACATAATGAATTTAATATTTGAAAACTTAATCATCAATCTAATTGCAATGTCGTCAGATATGGGGCTAAACTCTTAGTCACCTTTACGTAACATATGGGGGCTAAACTCTTAGTCACCATTACGTAACATATAAGGCTAAACTTTTAGTCACCTTTACGTAACGTATGGGGGCTAAACTCTTAGTCACCATTATGTAACATATGGGGTGGGGAAGGGGCCATACAGCTTGGGTTTATTGAGACTTAACTTTTACATGGTCTTTGGGGGGGGGGGGTTCTATAATACCTGTGAGCATTAAAATACAGATGACCATCTACTACCAACGGTGTAGGTAGAGGGGGCCGGGGCTGCAGTCCAACCCAGCCATGAACTTCTCAGTTCTATGTTCTTCCTACTTCATTAATGAGATCATATTTTTTGTCATTTAATTTCATCTATTTGCCGACCTGTTTTTGTGAGATGCAAATGTATATATAGGCAAATACTCTAGCGATATAAAGCTAGTTCGTGTCTTGAGAAACTCATGGGGGACACGACTGTGATGAGATTCTAAGTGGAGATAATGGAGAAAAAACGTGAACTTTTGGACAAAAAAAGCTTCACACAACCCTTTTTCGTCGTGCTTAAGGGAGATGATCGGACATTAACAATCTCACCGCCAGGCACGATTTACAGAAAAAAACAATTATTAAAATAATAGCATATAAAAATTTTAAAAAATTACATTATTATTTTATTTTTACAAACTTAATCATTACCACGCCACCCCGTCTTCGTGATGTTAACAACAAAAAATTGAAAATAAAATGACTCGAAAATTCGTCCGTCACCGCCTGGAAATGAAACATGGCATTTGATGCCCGGTGTCAACTTCATTTCTAACATTAATTGGAATATTAAATATCATCTCTTTCGTGCTAAACTTGACTTAATTAATTACTTAATCCCCACCTCCACCCCTCCTCACCCACAGGGCCGGATTTACAATTTTAGGGGCCCCAGGCCAAAAAAAATTTGAGGCCCCATTTTTAAAAATAAAAAATATTGCTAAGTTTTTTTTAATTCAAAAAAATATATTTTTTATATACTACTCCCAATTTTGGGGCTCCTTATTTCGCGGGGCCCCTAGGCCACGGCCTAGTCGACCTGTCTGTAAATCCGGCCCTGCTCACCCCCCTTTCCCCCCCCCCCCAAACTTCCCCGAAGAAACCGTTTCACCGGTCGTGTAGCCAGACGGTCCAAGTCACGAAACTGTTACAACAAAGAAATGTCAGATGAGACTCGCCTTGTGTTAGCAGCCATTGAAGATTTTATAGGAAATAGTCACGTACATCATATGTCTCTTGAAGGACACACGTCACGTGCATAAGTTTTGTAGGAAAATAAGTCACGTTTTTAATGTTTGCTTTTTTATCAGAAAGGAAAGAAACAAACCGCAGTCCCAATTATTTGTTCCGTACTTTTTGGAGTGATTAGTAGGGGTATTAGTGAGTGAGATTTTAATTTTTAATCATGATAAAAGCAAAAATGGACGTTCATCGATTAAATTCATTAGAAACACAGTCCAGTATATTATAGAACTTATTTTTTGTAAAGTATTATACAGTAGAGCGTCGATTTTCCCAAACAATTTGGACAGGGGCTGTTGAAAAAAAAAAGATGACCGACGCTAGATAAAATCGAAGGTCACTTGATTTTCGCAGGCATATATTTTGCGATATTTATAGTTGTTACCAGTATAAACCATACTTTTTTCCCTAATTTAAAGTCTTTAATTTATGGATGCGACCTACCACCGGGCGTATCCGGAAATTTGATCGAATCAATTTTCGTCGACGGAACATTGATCGACGGAAATTTGATCGAATCAATTTTCGTAGACGGAACATTGATCGACGGAAATTTGATCGAATCTTTTTTTTTTAGTTCACAAGTTAAAATTGTGCGTCAAATTTCTTTTTGAACTCATTATTTTGTTTTACTGTATAGTAAAGTGCGTTTGAAATTTGACTAAAATTTAAATGTGTGAACTGAAAAAAAAGATTCAACCAAATTTCCGTACGATCAAATTTCCGGTAACCACCACCGGGATGTGCCATAATTTGTCGTATTATTGCGTTCACGTCGCACCAAGCTCTAAGGATGCGACTTAAAATCAGGAGTGGCATTTACTCGGAACAATACGGGTTATTGAATAAATCAGGAGTGGCATTTACTCGGAACAATACGGGTTATTGAATAAATCAGGAGTGGCATTTACTCGGAACAATACGGGTTATTGAATAAATCAGGAGTGGCATTTACTCGGAACAATACGGGTTATTGAATAAATCAGGAGTGGCATTTACTCGGAACAATACGGGTTATTGAATAAATCAGGAGTGGCATTTACTCGGAATAATACGGTTTATTGAATAAATCAGGAGTGGCTTTTACTCGGAAAAATACGGTTTATTGTATACCGGGTTTAGTGATCGCATTATATCAGTCTATTCACGGTATGAAACGATAGGTGTCTAGAATTTAGCTGAGTGTAGGACGGTCGAAACTGTTTCGGATGTTAATACGCAAAGGCTCCATGACATGCACACTGCCTATGATAATACTAATAACGAGATATAGCCCGCCAAACATTAGCGGCAGCAATGCGTGAACTTCCCATCTACTAAAATTACTCGACAAAACATGAACTCAAGTCACGCACATTTAAGAATCCCAATTTTTGCTACACCTCTCCCCTCTCCCCTCCCCCCCCCCCCCCCCCCCCATGATACGTCACTGCACAATTTTTATTTCACGCCCATGAACTATATTAAATATTCTGATGCCCAACCACTTTTCAAACGAATATTTTTTACATGATTTCAAAAATTGAGACGATTTCATTTTCCGAAACGAAAATATTATTATTGTTATTTTTATTATTATTGGTAGTTTTCTATAGCGTGGTACCCCAGCCTAGGGCTGGGCTCACCACGCTGTACATACAATTTAACAAACAATAATGAACTTTAAAATTAAAAATTAATTTACATTAATTAAATAAAACAAAACAAATGTGTAATCGCTTCAACCATTCCATAACTATTTACACGTGAAGCCATGGATGGCACTCAGCAGCATCGTGTAACGGCCAGAGGGGGGAATCAGTCGGGATATTACGCGCCAAACTCATTTGCGTTATATATATATATAATATTTAATTTACCGTAGTTATCGAGAATTATATTGAGCGCTATTGAACTCATTATTGAACCATACTTTCTTTTAAACATTTAGAATTATTTGTAATATACTATCAATACCAAAGTCGCTGATTAGGAAGCAGTCCATTAGGAAGCAGTCGACGAGTCACACCAGAAGCGTAATATATATAAGAGATTAATAATAAAGACATGGGTAGGGTGGGGAAAAAAACGGTTAATCCATGTTGATAAATTTGATAATCATCTGTTTTCCGGAATCTTCATTCGTAAAATTAAGACTACAACCTAAGTATAATAATATCCGCTTTAAGAATATAACTTGTGTTATTTTTAGCTGCATGCATGCAGTGGCGTAGAGAGCTTAACTCGCGCCCGGGGCACAATACCTTTTTAGCGCCCCCAATACCTTTTTAGCGCCCCCCCTAGTCGAAAACCGCATACAATATTATAGTAAAATAGACCATTTGGCGCCCCTTTGTGAGTAGCGCCCGGGGCATGATGCCCCCCCTTGCCCCCCCCCCTCACTACGCCACTGCATGCATGACGTCAAATTCCTTAGCTGTTTAGTCAAGTCCGGGGTTTCCGTCTCCGCATTGCTGTTCTTATAACAGTAGATTTCTGTACAAGATACGTCCTCATCAGCCAAGCTTGGCCTTCCTGTTACCAACGGGATCCTAGTTGGAAGACGTGACTCTCTGAGCGTACATTCTGTTTCTTACGTGGGAACTCGTTTTTCACGTGGGAATTCATTTGTAAAGCACCGTGCGTAGCCCAGTTCAACTCGAAAATTCTTAGCATTAAATTAACAGGACTAGTGAATATAAATTAATCCGGTAAGAATAAATGGGCTAGTAAATATTTAAGGGAAACTTCATTAGAACAGATTAGAAACTGTGGTCAGGGTGAAACAGTGGTCGGGGTGAAACTGTGGTCAGGGTGAAACTGTGGTGAGGATGAAACTGTGGTCAGGGTGAAACTGTGGTCAGGATGAAACTGTGGTCAGGATGAAACTGTGGTCAGGATGAAACTGTGGTCAGGGTGAAACTGTGGTCAGGATGAAACTGTGGTCAGGATGAAACTGTGGTCAGGATGAAACTGTGGTCGGGGTGAAACTGTGGTCAGGATGAAACTGTGGTCAGGATGAAACTGTGGTCAGGATGAAACTGTGGTCAGGGTGAAACTGTGGTCAGGATGAAACTGTGGTCAGGATGAAACTGTGGTCAGGATGAAACTGTGGTCTGGGTGAAACTGTGGTCAGGATGAAACTGTGGCCAGGTTGAAACAGTGGTCGGGGTGAAACTGTGGTCGGGGTGAAACTGTGGTGAGGATGAAACTGTGGTCAGGGTGAAACTGTGGTCAGGATGAAACTGTGGCCAGGTTGAAACAGTGGTCTGGATGAAACTGTGGCCAGGTTGAAACTGTGGCCAGGTTGAAACTGTGGCCAGGTTGAAACAGTGGTCTGGATGAAACTGGGGTCAGGGTGAAACTGTGGTCAGGATGAAACTGTGGTCTGGAGGAAACTGTGGTGAGGATGAAACTGTGGTCGGGGTGAAACTGTGGTGAGGATGAAACTGTGGTCAGGGTGAAACTGTGGTCAGGATGAAACTGTGGCCAGGTTGAAACTATGGCCAGGTTGAAACAGTGGTCGGGATGAAACTGGGGTCAGAGTGAAACTGTGGTCAGGGTGAAACTGTCGTCAGGATGAAACTGTGGTCAGGGTGAAACTGTGGTCAGGGTGAAACTGTGGTCTGGAGGAAACTGTGGTCAGGATGAAACTGTGGTCAGGGTGAAACTGTGGTCAGGATGAAACTGTGGTCAGGATGAAACTGTGGTCAGGATGAAACTGTGGTCAGGGTGAAACTGTGGTCAGGATGAAACTGTGGTCAGGAGGAAACTGTGGTCAGGTTGAAACTGTGGTCAGGATGAAACTGTGGTCAGGGTGAAACTGTGGCCAGGTTGAAACAGTGGTCTGGATGAAACTGGGGTCAGGGTGAAACTGTGGTCAGGGTGAAACTGTGGTCTGGAGGAAACTGTGGTCAGGATGAAACTGTTGTCAGGGTGAAACTGTGGTCAGGATGAAACTGTGGTCAGGGTGAAACTGTGGTCAGGATGAAACTGTGGTCAGGGTGAAACTGTGGTCGGGGTGAAACTGTGGTCGGGGTGAAACTGTGGTGAGGATGAAACTGTGGTCAGGGTGAAACTGTGGTCAGGATGAAACTGTGGCCAGGTTGAAACAGTGGTCTGGATGAAACTGTGGCCAGGTTGAAACTGTGGCCAGGTTGAAACTGTGGCCAGGTTGAAACAGTGGTCTGGATGAAACTGGGGTCAGGGTGAAACTGTGGTCAGGGTGAAACTGTGGTCTGGAGGAAACTGTGGTGAGGATGAAACTGTGGTCGGGGTGAAACTGTGGTGAGGATGAAACTGTGGTCAGGGTGAAACTGTGGTCAGGATGAAACTGTGGCCAGGTTGAAACTGTGGCCAGGTTGAAACAGTGGTCGGGATGAAACTGGGGTCAGAGTGAAACTGTGGCCAGGTTGAAACAGTGGTCGGGATGAAACTGGGGTCAGAGTGAAACTGTGGTCAGGGTGAAACTGTCGTCAGGATGAAACTGTGGTCAGGGTGAAACTGTGGTCAGGGTGAAACTGTGGTCTGGAGGAAACTGTGGTCAGGATGAAACTGTGGTCAGGGTGAAACTGTGGTCAGGATGAAACTGTGGTCAGGATGAAACTGTGGTCAGGATGAAACTGTGGTCAGGGTGAAACTGTGGTCAGGATGAAACTGTGGTCAGGAGGAAACTGTGGTCAGGTTGAAACTGTGGTCAGGATGAAACTGTGGTCAGGGTGAAACTGTGGCCAGGTTGAAACAGTGGTCTGGATGAAACTGGGGTCAGGGTGAAACTGTGGTCAGGGTGAAACTGTGGTCTGGAGGAAACTGTGGTCAGGATGAAACTGTGGTCAGGGTGAAACTGTGGTCAGGATGAAACTGTGGTCAGGGTGAAACTGTGGTCAGGATGAAACTGTGGTCAGGGTGAAACTGTGGTCGGGGTGAAACTGTGGTCGGGGTGAAACTGTGGTCGGGGTGAAACTGTGGTGAGGATGAAACTGTGGTCAGGGTGAAACTGTGGTCAGGATGAAACTGTGGCCAGGTTGAAACAGTGGTCTGGATGAAACTGTGGCCAGGTTGAAACTGTGGCCAGGTTGAAACTGTGGCCAGGTTGAAACAGTGGTCTGGATGAAACTGGGGTCAGGGTGAAACTGTGGTCAGGGTGAAACTGTGGTCTGGAGGAAACTGTGGTGAGGATGAAACTGTGGTCGGGATGAAACTGTGGTGAGGATGAAACTGTGGTCAGGGTGAAACTGTGGTCAGGATGAAACTGTGGCCAGGTTGAAACTGTGGCCAGGTTGAAACAGTGGTCGGGATGAAACTGGGGTCAGAGTGAAACTGTGGTCAGGGTGAAACTGTCGTCAGGATGAAACTGTGGTCAGGGTGAAACTGTGGTCAGGGTGAAACTGTGGTCTGGAGGAAACTGTGGTCAGGATGAAACTGTGGTCAGGGTGAAATTGTGGTCAGGATGAAACTGTGGTCAGGATGAAACTGTGGTCAGGATGAAACTGTGGTCAGGGTGAAACTGTGGTCAGGATGAAACTGTGGTCAGGAGGAAACTGTGGTCAGGTTGAAACTGTGGTCAGGATGAAACTGTGGTCTGGGTGAAACTGTGGTCAGAGGGAAACTGTGGTCAGAGGGAAACTGTGGTCAGAGGGAAACTGTGGTCAGGGTGAAACTGTGGTCAGAGGGAAACTGTGGTCAGAGGGAAACTGTGGTCAGAGGGAAACTGTGGTCAGAGGGAAACTGCAGACCTGCTTACCCCCAAACTGTTAAAATCGTACAATATAATCACAAAATAGCTCAATACATAATTTTAATAGTAAAAAATAAACATACAGTATATATAATGTATACACCTCAAAATCGTACATTGTACGCCAAAATCATAAGAGTAAACAGGTCTGAAACTGTGGTCAGAGTTAAATCTCCAATTCCATATTCTACTACAATCCACGAAGAGACTCTTCTCCACAAAGATCATTGCAATACACTAGACCTATTGAAGAGTTCAATATTTAAAAAAAAAAACTTTAAGTCTGTGGATGGTGAGAACCGAACGTCCATAAAAGATAAAAAAACAGTAATTTTATAATATAATATGAATACTTTTTCGGTCTTTCATTTCTCGTTTCCTTCAATACCTCATTTATCAATATAGAGGACCTCCATAATGTGCGTAATACTATTTTTGGAAAAATGTTTTTACCCTCCCTCCCCCCCCCCCCCGTGACGTACTTTATGGACAGCCCCGTAGCTGCACGCCAAGTGCGTAAAATAAAACGTACAAATGAAGTATAGACGACCCGGAAGTGTTCTATATCTCTCATGCAAAGCGCTTTTTAATTTAGGATGTCTTCCAGAGCTAAAATGCATTTGATAAAAGCTGGTGAAAATACTCGTCATTTTATCTGACATAAACACTGGCTCGGGGGGGGGGGGGGGCTCAGGGGGGTCGGTCCGCCCCGAGAGGCACTTTTTAAAATTTTTATTTAGGGTGTGAGACATCCACCCCCACCCACCCTCTTGAATTCGCAGATTTTATTTAAATTGTTCTCTGGCGCCTCCAATAATAAACAACTTGACAAGCCGACCAAGTTTTGGTTTTGCCCCCCCCCCCCCCTTTTTCAAAAACTGAAATGACACCATTGGTTAGAGGTGGAAGTTTGACCAACTACGGAGTATTTCGGGGGGGGGGGAGGCTAGGATGAAATAAAACCTAGTACGCGACTAAGTATAATGCATTACAAAAATTAATAGATAAAGTTCTTTATCAAATTATCCCCACTCCCTGTTTCTTTTAATTTGCTAAATGTTTTCTTGTTTGTATGTTTTTAAAGAGGGCGGGGGAGACAGATGGGAAACGGGAGAGTATGGGAACAGAGTTTGTTTAAGAGGAGAGGCGATGAGGGCTAAGTGTGGGACTGTGTATGTGATTCAGAGGCGTAGCTAGTGTGTTTGGCGCCACGGGGACAAGATTCATTTTTAAAGCACCTCCCTTTCTTTTTTCAACTCTCAAACCCATTATTTTCATCTATAAAATAATATCAAAGCACATTTTAGCACCCCTAACTAGTGAGGCGCCCGGGTACATCTGTCCCCCTGCCCCCTTAGCTACGCCCCTTATGAGATGATTTCTAGGTGGCGACAGAGGCTCGGTATGTTTACGGGGACATGTTTAAAAGCTGATGGTAATGTAGAGTGGGGGGGGGGGGGAGGCAGGAGTTGCTGGGGGGTTGGGGCCGTGGATATGTTTGGATGAGATGGATACATGAAGATTTCCTGTCCTCTAGTCTCAAACTTTTCCTGTACAATATGAACAGACTAAAGGCTCCCGTGACCATCAACATGATTTTTGGGTTGGGGGGGGGGGGGGGTTAAATACGTTTACCAGTGTTAAATCCGTGTAATTCAGTGGTTCTCAACCTTGTTAATGCCCTTTAATACAGTTCCTCATGTTCCGGCGACCCCCAACAACGAAACTATTTTCGTATATTACTTCATAACTGTACAGTATATGCGTTTTCCGATTGGTCTTAGGCGACCCCTGGGAAAGGGTCGTTCGACCCCCCCCCCCCCAAAGGTTGAGAACCGCTGGTGCCATCCGAGCAACACAATTGATAATAACTAATAACCGAATAGATAGCAACTATTGACATACATGTGAGAATCAGATACAGTTTTTTTTTGTTGTTGTTTTTTTTTTGTTTTTGTTTTAATAGCGATACAGGATCTGAGAAGTCATTATGAAAATGGTTTGTGTAGATTCGTTGGTTCTTCCCTGTACGCTAGCTTGGGAGATACTTCCTTTTTTTCCCTTTATACGTCTACAAATAGATTAATATCATAGGGAAGATAACGCAGTGCCCTATCCCTTTTCATTAATGGCCGGTTAATTTTTAAATCTAGAAAGAGAGATACCATTAATAATAAAATAATGAAATAAACTTATGTGTTGGAGGGGAGCATTGTTACGTCATTGGACGTCGGTACACCGATGTGTCAGGGGCAGGGCCATTCAGAGAAAAAGTGGCGCCTTGGTGACGCCTGAAGATGCCACCCTTCGATGTCTATATAGATAGAAGGGCCGCCTCCCCCCCCCCCTTGGTGGACCAAGAAGACCCCGATTTAGCGCCACTTGTGAAGTACCTGGACTTCTATCGCTTAATTCAGTTCAAACGTCCTCTCTAAAGCCGATTTTGACCCCCCTCCCTCCCCGAGATATTGGCGCCACAAGGATGCGCCACCTTTCCACCACCCCCTCTCTCTTTCGCACGGACTTTGAAAGAAGTTAGAGAGCTAGAAATGGACTAGTTTATAAGGTCATAGAAAGAGAAAAAGCAGTGAGAATTAGGATCAAACATGCTCAATGTTAAATTGAACAGATTATTTTTTCTTAACATGTCTGCTAAAGTGTTCTTCCTTTCTTCATTTAAATTCATGGACACCCCCATAATCAGAAACCTTTTCTTATTCAACGCAAATATGCCAAACCACGGAAATTGTTTGCAATTAATAAAGTAATTAATAGAGTATTAAATAGAGTAATTATTAGAGTCTTTAATATAGTATTTAATAGAAAAATTATTAGAGTATTTAATAGAATAATTAATAGAGTATTTAATGGAGTAATTATTAGAGTATTTAATAGAGTAATTAATAAAACAGCCGCAAAAGATGAATGTACTTGAATATGAACCCGTGGAGGCTGATAATGTCATTAACAATATCAGGATTACAAGTGAGAATATTTAAATTCCTTAGTGCAGGAGTACCTACATTATTATAACAAGCCCACCCCCACACACACATTTATTTCACCCCCCTCCCACTTTCCCCCAATCTTTCACCGGTCATGTGACGCGCCTTCCCCCGGTGAAATATTTGCTGAAATCGAGATTACGATTTCAAAATTCACTTTTCATTTAGTTTATGATGACGCATGACGCCGGAAACAGGGCATACTTCAGTGGTCAGAAAGTACTCAAAAGTAAAAACATTAAGAAAAAAAATATATAAAACTCTATAGTAAACTGTACTCAGACCAGTTGTGACATACGCAAGTACAACTTGGACGCTAACAAAAACACCAGAAAACCTATTACAGGCATGGGAGAGAAAAGTTCTAGGGAAAATATATGGACCAACAAAATATGAATATGGATGGAGAATATGAACCAACCAGGAATTGTACAGTCTATATGAGGATCCCACCCTAGTGGCGGAAATATAAAAGGTTAGGCTACTCTGGGCAGGACACTTAGAAAGAATGCCAAATGACAGAGCGAAGAGGGTACATCAACAAAACCTCAGAGGAAAACGACTCAAAGGCAGGCCTAGGTTTAGATGGATGGAAGATGTGGGAAAAGATCTACCTACATCAGCTGGGAATCCACACAGGGAAAAGAAAAGCACCAGTTGTGTCTGAGTGGAAGGAAGTAGTAAGGCAGGCCAAAGACCTACTTGGGCTGTAGCGCAAAAGGGATGGATGGAAGGAAGTGTTGAGGCAGGCTAAAGCCCTACATGGGTTGTAGCGCCACAGGAATCGATGCAAGGAGTGATAACACAGGCCAAACATAACATATATAAATATCTAATCTTATATATTAGTTCTACACAATTTAGCACATTAGTTTTCTTCTTCTTATGTTTTGAGGGCCCACGATCAATTTATTGATCATTCTGGCTCCTGGTTTGAATTCAAAGTTTGCCTTCTCTTAGATGAGTTACCGTCCAAGGCTAACGAGTCCCATCCACCCGAGAGTTGCCGGCATGTTTCATTGTATCAATGTTATCCGCCTATCGTAAATCATAAACATTATTTCAATATTTTCTAGATTTAATGTTAACATCTTGTTATCAATTTTGATAGGCCGACTAGCCGATTTATCGTTCACAAAATCCGATTACCGATTTATGGGCAAAGTTATCGATTAGACCGATTATTTGACGATGAATCGGCCAACCACCTATATGTACCTATCAATTTATTTAATCTTAATGTCACTTAATTTCTCCCAGATCTGTTCAATAAATTGTTCTCTAACACATATAGAGAACATGTGCCCCTCTTAAGATGGAAATAGGATTTCTAAATAAATTTAAGACGTACTTCCATAAAAGTATCTGGGCGGAGCCAAGAATATCATAGAGACATTACTAACTGTATGTGGGCGGAGCCAAGAAGGTCATACGGAAATTTTTGCATGCAGACATCGGTGAAGACATTACTGTATAAGAATATCACTGCATGCAGACATTTTTGAAAAACTAATTTCTTGTGAATTGGCGTTCTTGACATTTCGTCTACCTTGATATTTAGTCTTATTAACCTAGTTACTCTTCTTTTGTCTACCATGGACTGAGACTTGTAAACTCTATAATAAATGATCTTTAATGATTAAATTTTAAGTTGGGAGGGGGTTTGGTGATATGCATGGATGATTTTGAGGAAACTGTGTGTTTATGTTTGGCTGTGTGGATGTGATGAAAGATGTGTGTTTATGTTTGGCTGTGTGGATGTGATGAAAGATGTGTGTTTATGTTTGGCTGTGTGGATGTGATGAAAGATGTGTGTTTATGTTTGGCTGTGTGGATGTGATGAAAGATGTGTGTTTATGTTTGGCTGTGTGGATGTGATGAAAGATGTGTGTTTATGTTTGGCTGCGTGGATGTGATGAAAGATGTGTGTTTATGTTTGGCTGCGTGGATGTGATGAAAGATGTGTGTTTATGTTTGGCTGCGTGGATGTGATGAAAGATGTGTGTTTATGTTTGGCTGCGTGGATGTGATGAAAGATGTGTGTTTATGTTTGGCTGCGTGGATGTGATGAAAGATGTGTGTTTATGTTTGGCTGCGTGGAGTATCCTGTCTGTAGTTGGGTTTGATTATGTACGTAGCATTGCATGTGCCTTGATTCTAGATAAATCATTGATTACAAATAAGTGTGTCAATATATGCATAAGTAATTTCTGATAGATATTTTGCTTCTGGTGTGGTTGCTTCCTTTTCACCCGCGGCCCTCCCCTACTCAACATGTTTTATATTAATAGTACTGAAAAAAAGTGCGGGGTGGGGGGGCGGGTGGGAGGAGCAGCTTTCAAGCAGTGAGCGGCATGCGTGGCGGTTGAACTCAGGTTAAAAGTTGGACTTTCTCAGAGGTTACTATTATATAATCAATAAAGAGCCACGGGTATGGTGTAGGACTGTCTGTAGGACTGTCTGTATGACATTCTGTAAAACTGTCTGAAGGACGGCTTGTAGGACTGTCTGTAGGACATTCTGTAAAACTGTCTGAAGGACGGCTTGTAGGACTGTCTGTAAAACTGTCTGTATGACGGTTTGTACGACTGTCTGTAGGACATTCTGTAGGACTGTCTGAAGGACGGCTTGTAGGACTGTCTGTAAAACTGTCTGTATGATGGTTTGTAGGACTGTCTGTAGGACATTCTGTAAAACTGTCTGAAAGACGGCTTGTAGGACTGTCTGTAGGCCTATTGTTTAAAGACTGGCAGTTAGCTTGTAAGACTGTCTGTAGGAATATTGTTTGAAGGCCGCCAGGTGGGGTTTGTTCTGTCTGTAGGTTTTAGCTTAAAGATCGGATATATATGTTAAAGAAAGTGAGAAGTTAACTTTTTTTTTATTTTCTCAAAATATCCGGAAGCGGTGTAAAGAAAACTGCACCTGATTAAGCCCCGGTTAAATATTGCGCCCTTTATGTTGCCAGCTCCCCTGGTCCAGGGCAAACAACGCGAAACCTCCCATTTAGTGGAGCTATGGTTCGTGTGGAAATCTCCATTGCATGATTTATTGGAAAATGACGGCCTTTTTTTGGTAATAAAGTTGAGTTTTCAATGTAAACATTTTATGCAAATCTTATTGCATTGTTTTAATTGTGACCTTTCTTAGAAAATCTGTTCACAGGATCAGGGTTTCTTTGAGCTTAATCTTGGGGGGGGGGGGGGGGGGGGGTCATCGATCCGTGGTGTAAGACCTTAGACCCAATTAACAATAAATTATGTTAGTGTAAATGTGTATGGCGATTTTAAACGATCTGACTCTCTCTTCACATAAACTGACTCCCTCTTGCACATAAACCCACTCCCTCTTCACATAAACTGACCCCCTCTTGCACAAAAACTGACTCCCTCTTGCACATAAACTGACTCCCTCTTTACATAAACTCACTCCCTCTTCACATAAACTGACCCCCTCTTGCACAAAAACTGACTCCCTCTTGCACATAAACTGACTTCATCTTTACATAAACTGACCCCCTCAAAGAAGTTCTAGACTGTGAGGATTGTAATGACATATTTAATAATGTAGAACATGCTTTCATTTTTTAATTCAGACAACAACTGCCGTAACACATGTTCAACATCCAAGTCTCAGGATATTTTCCACGAATTTTAGCCAGGAAATATGTTCGCATGCTTTACTTTGAAGTGACTTTTCCCTAGAAAAAACTAGTTTAACGCCACTGCAGTGGCAGTCATGTTGGCATAGGCGGAGGCCCCCCGTCCCTCCCACACACAGACAAAATTGGCAATGCAAGTTCCAAATGCAAAAAAAAAAAAAAAAAAAAATTTGTATTGCATTACAAAATTCATAAATGAAATAGATAAAATTATCACATGTTTCTTTAGGGAAACGACAGGGGCAAAAAAGCGCTTATTCTCGTTTCTTTCATTTTGACGTGACTTAACTCCCCCTTCCCCCAATATATTAATCATGAGCAATTAACTCAATAATAAATGACGGCGACTTGGAGCAAATTTGTTTTAAAATGTGATATAACGCGAAAATATTCCCTTGAAAATTTATTGTTTTCAAAAATCGATATATGGCGCTTGTTGCGTGATGAATTCTTCCATATTTTTTGTTTTAAGTACATTATTTTCAATCACAACCGCCCACAGTGCTACGCCTATGACTTTTAATTTATCAACAACATGTACAAGGTCGCAGATATATGTCTCGTTCACGAAGCTAAGTGTTCCCCGCGCACCCCAGTTGCAACAACCATGATAGTAGTTGGAGCTGGGATGCCGCCAGTTGCAACAACCATGATAGTAGTTGGAGCTGTGATGCCGCCAACTGCACCAACCATGACAGTAGTTGTAGCTGGGATGCCGCCAGTTGCAACAACCATGATAGTAGTTGGAGCTGTGATGCCGCCAGTTGCACCAACCATGATAGTAGTTGGAGCTGTGATGCCGCCAGTTGCACCAACCATGATAGTAGTTGGAGCTGTGATGCCGCCAGTTGCAACAACCATGATAGTAGTTGGAGCTGTGATGCCGCCAGTTGCACCAACCATGATAGTAGTTGGAGCTGTGATGCCGCCAAGGGTTCTGTAACACGACTCGCTTCGTCTTATGTTCAAATAATAAAGTCATTGGTTGTTAGCTCTTTAGTACATCGCAGAAGTATTTGTCATCATGCACTTGTCATCATGCACTTTTCACCATGCACTTGTCATCATGCACTTGTCATCATGCACTTGTCATCATGCACTTGTCATCATGCACTTCTCATGCACTTGTCATCATGCACTTGTCATCATGCATTTGTCATTATGCATTTGTCATCATGCATTTGTCATCATGCACTTGTCCTCGTGCAATGGTCATCACGCACTTCTCATCATGCACTTGTCATCATGCACTTCTCATCATGCACTTATCTTTTAAATGTTCAATTAGCAATATAAGATATATACATATCTGTTTAGCGGCAGTGAAAATAAACATGGCATTTTTATCAAATCAGAAACTCATGGGCATGGATTTTCAGGGAAGATAAAAAAAGGTCTAAAATAACACAGTCCTACACTAGCCAAGTCCACAGTCCTACACAAGCCAAGTCCACAGTCCTACGCTAGCCAAGTCCACAGTCCTACACTAGCCAAGTCCACAGTCCTACACTAGCCAAGTCCACAGTCCTACACAAGCCACGTACACAGTCCTAGACTAGCCAAGTCCACAGTCCTACACAAGCCAAGTCCACAGCCCTACACTAGCCAAGTCCACAGTCCTACACTAGCCAAGTCCACAGTCCTACAGTAGCCAAGTCCAATGTCCTACACAAGCCAAGTCCACAGTCCTACACTAGCCAAGTCCACAGTCCTACACTAGCCAAGTCCACAGTCCTACACAAGCCAAGTACACAGTCCTACACTAGCCAAGTCCACAATCCTACACAGGCCAAGTCCACAGTCCTACACTAGCCAAGTCCACAGTCCTACACAAGCCACGTACACAGTCCTAGACTAGCCAAGTCCACAGTCCTACACAAGCCAAGTCCACAGTCCTACACAAGCCAAGTCCACAGTCCTACACTAGCCAAGTCCACAGTCCTACACTAGCCAAGTACACAGTCCTACACTAGCCAAGTCCACAATCCTACAATAGCCAAGTCCACAGTCCTACACTAGCCAAGTCCACAGTCCTACACTAGCCAAGTCCAAAGTCCTACACAAGCCAAGTCCACAGTCCTACACTAGCCAAGTCCACAGTCCTACACTAGCCAAGTCCACAGTCCTACACAAGCCAAGTACACAGTCCTACACTAGCCAAGTCCACAATCCTACACAGGCCAAGTCCACAGTCCTACACTAACCAAGTCCATAGTCCTACACTAGCCAAGTCCACAGTCCTACACTAGCCAAGTCCACAGTCCTACACAAGCCACGTACACAGTCCTACACTAGCCAAGTCCACAGTCCTACACAAGCCAAGTCCACAGTCCTACACTAGCCAAGTCCACAGTCCTACACTAGCCAAGTCCACAGTCCTACACTAGCCAAGTACACAGTCCTACACTAGCCAAGTCCACAGTCCTACAATAGCCAAGTCCACAGTCCTACACTAGCCAAGTCCACAGTCCTATACTAGCCAAGTCCAAAGTCCTACACAAGCCAAGTCCACAGTCCTACACTAGCCAAGTCCACAGTCCTACACTAGCCAAGTCCACAGTCCTACACTAGCCAAGTCCACAGTCCTACACTAGCCAAGTCCACAGTCCTACACTAGCCAAGTCCACAATCCTACACAGGCCAAGTCCATAGTCCGACCCTAGCAAATCACAGAATGACATACACGAAATTTTAAAAAATGCATATCATTCCATGGAAATTTTCGAGTCAAAGTATTTTTCAATGTTATTTTCATTCACTCCAAAAATTGAAAACTAAATTGTGTTATATATTCACAAGATAACGGCTCTCTTGACCTTGTGTCCTGAATGACATGATGGGGAAATTGGGCTAAACAAAAGGTATTTACGGTACTAGTCATCCTCGGAGATACCCCAAGGCTTTACAATGTTTACAGTGTTTACTATTATGGGACGTTCATTCCTGCCCCCATGGCGAGAGCTCTCTATTTCTGTAACCCGATGTCTGTCCAAACAACTTAGTTCATCAAAAGATTTACCCTGACACAGGACGACTTCTCTTTAACACCAGACGTTTCCGTACATTCTCGGTTTTGTAACTTTATTTCAGACCTCAAGTTACGTAAATTTGTTTATTACCCTCAGTCCCATTTAAGATATTTCCAGAGTATTTGTCTGCGGCATATTTAGCGTCGATGGTATTTTGCTAATTGCGTGTGACAAAACAACCCTTAATTTAAACAACTCCTAATTTTAACAAACCCTAATTTAAACAACCCCTAATTTAAACAACCCCTAATTTAAACAACCCCTAATTAAAAAACCCACTAATTTAAACAACCCCTAATTTAAACAACCCTTAATTTAAACAACCCCTAATTTAAACAACCCTTAATTTAAACAATCCCTAATTTAAACAACCCCTAATTTAAACAACCCCTACCAACAAAGTTTTTCGGAAACATTCTTTATATTAATTTTTTTATTATTTATTATTTTTTTAATTAATATTCTAATGTACCAACCGCTTTTACACCACATCTTTATATCACAAACAATTTGAGAACAAAAAAACAGAGAAAAAAATAAAATATTACGCACCAAAGACACTTGCGATACTTATCTGGAATTTTATTTCGGGAAACCAATGGCATGATATATTTCCTTCATCTTCCCCTGAATAACAGGAAAAACATATTTTTTTGTGAGTTGAGATTGGGGAGGGGGGGGGGATGAGGCAGAAAATTCAATAGAATGTATTGTCATCGGCAATGAGTGGGTAAATTAGTCGTCAGAAGATTTTTCCCTAAACACACATAAATGAAGTTAATAGAAAGGTTTTTTTTAAAGTGAAGCTTGTTTTTTTTATTCCTCATATTTAATATAAACAAGAGTGGCAAGCAATATTTTTTAAAAAATAATTTTTTTTTAAATTGAAAATTCAAGGAAAACCAACCTCACGGAAAGCTAGATGGTGTTTACCCCTATGAACAAACGCTGTTTTTGTTGGAACATCAGATATTCTTTGAACAATAATTGTTCCCCAATTTGCAATATGTACAACAAATCCGGGCAACTGTCTCACAAATATAAAACTAGTCAAGGCCCTCTGTCCAATAAAGATGGTTTATATTTATCTGTCAATGGCAATGGCGGACTTATGGTTGAGATATCAACTCATAGATCTTTGATCGAAAAATTAGTAACTTGTTTTATATACGTTTTAATAAGGCTTTTACGGGGATAATTATTTTATTTTTTAATAAAAACTTTGAACATGCGCCCTTCAGATATTATGTTGAAGTGTTTTTATGTTGAAGTGTTTTTATGTTGAAGTGTTTTTATGTTGAAGTGTTTTTATGTTGAAGCGTTTTTATGTTGAAGCGTTTTTATGTTGAAGCGTTTTTATGTTGAAGCGTTTTTATGTTGAAGCGTTTTTATGTTGAAGCGTTTTTATGTTGAAGCGTTTTTATGTTGAAGCGTTTTTACGTTGAAGCGTTTTTATGTTGAAGCGTTTTTATGTTGAAGTGTTTTTATGTTGAAGCGTTTTTATGTTGAAGCGTTTTTATGTTGAAGCGTTTTTATGTTGAAGCGTTTTTATGTTGAAGCGTTTTTATGTTGAAGCGTTTTTATGTTGAAGTGTTTTTATGTTGAAGTGTTTTTATGTTGAAGTGTTTTTATGTTGAAGTGTTTTTATGTTGAAGTGTTTTTATGTTGAAGTGTTTTTATGTTGAAGTGTTTTTATGTTGAAGTGTTTTTATGTTGAAGCGTTTTTATGTTGAAGTGTTTTTATGTTGAAGCGTTTTTATGTTGAAGCGTTTTTATGTTGAAGTGTTTTTATGTTGAAGTGTTTTTATGTTGAAGTGTTTTTATGTTGAAGTGTTTTTATGTTGAAGTGTTTTTATGTTGAAGCGTTTTTATGTTGAAGTGTTTTTATGTTGAAGTGTTTTTATGTTGAAGTGTTTTTATGTTGAAGCGTTTTTATGTTGAAGTGTTTTTATGTTGAAGTGATTTTATGTTGAAGTGTTTTTATGTTGAAGCGTTTTTATGTTGAAGCGTTTTTATGTTGAAGTGTTTTTATGTTGAAGTGTTTTTATGTTGAAGTGTTTTTATGTTGAAGTGTTTTTATGTTGAAGTGTTTTTATGTTGAGGTGTTTTTATGTTGAAGTGTATTTATGTTGAAGCGTTTTTATGTTGAAGTGTTTTTATGTTGAAGCGTTTTTATGTTGAAGCGTTTTTATGTTGAAGTGTTTTTATGTTTGAGTGTTTTTATGTTTAAGTGTTTTTGTCTTTTTTTTTCTTTTCTAGAAAACCAGTTTGACGCAATAGTACCGAATCCCATTCATTTGAAACTATGACCTTCTTTTTTTTCTCTAGAATTATCTTTCGCCTGACATAAAGGGTAAAAATATGTGCGCATTTGAACATGTGATTTCCACATTTGTTTGTCCAATTTAAATGCATTCTAGAAACTTAGTTTTTTTTTATCATGTCTACTTTTTACATTTTTCAAATCAGAAAGGGTTAGGATAAGTGTGGAAAATACCAATTGTTATTATTGGACTTGTTAAAAAATCGGAGAGAGAGAGAGAAAGTTAACAATCAATTACAAATCCATATAGTATCTTCCACACATCCATCTAGTACATCAATAAAGTACCTCTTACACATCCATCTAGTTCATCCCACACATCCATCTAATACCACCAACACATCCATCAAGTACCTCCCACACATCCATCTAGTAACCCCCCACATCCATCTATTACATCCCTCTAGCACCTCTTACGTACCCATCTAGTACCTCCCACACATCCATCTAGTACCTCCCACACATCAAACTAGTACCTCCCACACATCCATCTAGTACCTCCCACTCATCCAACTAGTACCTCCCACACATCCATCTAGTACCTCCCACACATCCATCTAGTACCTCTTACACATTCATCTAGTACCACACACGCATCCATCTAGTACCTCCCAAACATCCATCTAGTACCTCCCACACATCCATCTAGTATCTCCCACACATCCATCTAGTATCTCCCACACATCCATCTAGTACCTCTTACACATTCATCTAGTACCACACACGCATCCATCTAGTACCTCCCACACATCCATCTAGTACCTCCCACACATCAATCTAGTACCACCCACACATTCATCTAGTACCTCCGACACATTCATCTAGTACCCCCCCCACATTCATCTAGTAGCTCCCACAGATTCATCTAGTACTTCCCACACATTCATATAGTACCTCCCACACATTAACTTTTTAGTTCATTGTTCATTGCTATATTTTTTGATTGTTGTGGTTGTGTTTTTATGTCCTGTAAACATCTCTCTGCTGAAATATTTGATGATTCATTAAAAGTAGTTTTAATAACTTGTTTACAGAGGTCAATGGAGGTAATTAACAATTTAGCCGACATCATCTGAATTATTGAATGAAAATTGTGAACTTGAACTCTATTAATTATTTAAAATCAGGTTCTTTATACGCTTAAAAATAAACATTGGGTTACGAATTCTGAGAACAAAGCTGCTGTAAGAGAAATAAGGAATTAATTTGTATTTTGAGAATCATTGCTGTGGGGTCACACTCCAAACTATAAGGTTGCTTCGACCTGGCGCTTGTCAATTTTGTTTTTTCCACAAACGAAAATTTTCCTGGAAATCTGCAGACGGTGTTGATGTGTCTCTAAAGTCTCAGATAAGTAGCGCTATGAATAGCTTGTTTACTGATCAAATCATTCAGGGATGTGTTTGGAGGGGGGAGGGGAGGGGGGGCTCATCTTCAGTAGTTTTGGAGTCTTTACTGGGATGTATTCAGTATATGATAGGATTATATTTTTTAATGGTTCGACCAATTGGCATTGTTTGCCAGGACCTCTGAGATTGTTGAGGAAGGAGGTCATAGCCCGCAAGTCACGTTATTTACTTTCAGACCGGCATTGGCTGGAAATCCAGGTTGAATAAACAAGTTTTCCCCCAATAGCATGATTTCTTCTTCAACCCTACCCACAATCCCATATCCCCCCTCCCAACTATCCCATGTAACATAACATGGCTGTATGTGTTGCGCAGCGACTTTGGAAAGTGAAAAGAAAATCACTGGTACGAAAGGTAACCAAACAACAACAAAAAACAAACCATTACATTGGATTTGCATGACCATATTATAGGCACTATACAAGTAGACCATATTATAGGCACTATACAAGCAGACCATATTATAGGCACTATACAAGCAGACCATATTATAGGCACTATACAAGCACGATACCAAACAAATAGAAAGTTAAATGGTAACATCGTTTCAAATCCTAATGACGTCATAAAATGCAAACTGTCCAATGAAACTGAGGATAAAGTAATTCAATCATGGAGTCAATGGCGTAGCTAAGGTTAGTTTGTTGCCAACTTCTATGAAAACAAACTCCGCTTTTGGCGGAAAATGCCGCCCCTCTATATGAAGAAAAACGTGAGGCCGTGTTCGTGGGTGGGGTGGGGGGGCTGGTGTCATCCACATCACCTCTTTACTACGCCACTGCACGTAATACATGGTGATGGGGGAAGTTTGAACGTTTGTATTAAATCAAATCTACTGCGGCAATAGTTGGGTTTTGTGTGGGGAAACATATATTGGAAACGCGGACATTTAACCAATCAGAGCGTTACTCTCTTCTTTGACTTTGTCATTTATTTAATTTTCCTGTTGGTTATTTAAAAACTGTTATTCTGGTGTTAAACAAAGTTATTCACTGATTTATAAATAATTTTCTTTTAAAGATGGGTGAATCAATTATTTCCTTCTTTAAAAAAACCGACTCTGTTTGAACCACTCTATTTTTAAAAAGTTGACAACAACACAAACTCTCTAAACCCAAGTTGTCTCAGCAGATGGTTCAATGACTTTAATGCCGAGACTGATACTTTTGAAATTTCGACACTACACTACCAGGTAGGCTCTGATATATTGTGCTAGGTTGGCCCATATTTTCAAGTTTAGTACAGGAGTCTGAAACACGCGACCCGTGAGTCACACGCGGGCTGCGGCGTTGATTCGTTTCACACTTTTAATTGAAGAAAACAACAGATTAATGAGAGGGCTTTGAGAATAGTCAAACACTTGGACATACACTCTTATTTTAAATTCATTTTTACTACCTTTGATTTTGTTCGCGGGTTTAAGGCAACATCTTCAGGCGGCTAATTGATCATATTCCCATCATCCTATCAAACTGAAACTTGGCACATAGACCGGTTGCCAATGGCAACACATTCTATCAAATTTTCATCTCCAACCCCCACAAATAATTTCTATCCTGTTTTTCATGGTGAATATGAATGAAATATGATTTGTTTTCAATGGTTGCATGTTTGGTATGGAGATTAATTGTGTAGCTGTTGCTATGTGCTTTGTATTTGTGACGTTTTTTGATATGCAGTAGAAAATAAAATGTATTTTTAAAGGGGAACATGAAGGAAATATGATACGAGTTTTCTCCAGATGTTTACCCATTTTCATAAACGCTTCTTAAGTAAATTTAAATCACATACAATAACATGAATGAAATTAAAAGTGCATGAAAATGATTTATATTTTTCCGACCTGCTTAATTACGCTTCTGACACTTTACTTACATTTAACATTGTTGACAAGAGAAGGGAATGTAAGCATAAACGTAGCGAGGAGAGTAGCTCCCCTTGTCATTTCCCCACATTTATCTCACTGGAAACCCTTGAATTCACATTCTTGTTAGGAAACCAGTTTCAACGTTATGAGACGTTGAGACACATGAGCGCAGTTTGCCCAGGAAGTGCCTTTTGTATGCTGCATTAAGGTGTTATTAATTGGTCCGATAATGTTATTTGTTGTGATGCAACGTTTTGGGGAATTTTAAACTTTAAAAAAAAAAACAACTAATAATAAATCATTAGATAAAAAGTTCCAAATGAAATAAACTTACGAAGGAAAAGCAAATTCAAAAGTAAGACGTCTCTGACCAGTACCAGATTTACCTATAAGCTAAATAAGCTACAGCTTAGGGTCTCACAAATATAGATTTTTTTATTTTTCTTTGACCACCTCATGTCATTTCAAACGGTAAGGGGGGTGGGGGGGGCTCTGGACTTTGTATAGCTTAGGGCCTCAGCAAGTCTAAACTCGGCCCTGTCTCTAACAATTGTCAGCTGTTTCACACATTGCAGTTATGTCTATGGCGTCATAAAGTTGTACTTCAAAATGCTTGCGTGAGACTCTAAAGAAGAGTAGCGGAATTAATTTCGCCCGTGAGAGTGATGACATTTTAATGACATTTATAAAATGATCTGTGAACAGTTTTGATGATCATCTGTAGTATTTAATCGTGGCTGTTCTGTGGCGTTCTGTGACTGTGATTCTCTGTAATTTAGTTTTTGGTTTCCAAATATAGATGTTTGAAACTGGTTGATGCGAATAAGCCACAAGCAGCTGTGCAAGATAAGGCGTCTTCATCACGTTGTACAGTTTGATCGCTAAATATAACTTTTAACGACGACTTGGAAACTACGCTAAATGTGACTTTTAACGATGACTTGGAAACGAGGCTAAATGTGACTTTTAAAGATGACTCTTTAACTGTGGCCCTCGCGACCAATCTGGCTCGTTAACTCATAAGGCCCAAACTTTTTAGTTGCCCCATTTTTTCTAATAAATTTTATGAAATGTCAGTACTCGTGCTATTTGTAACAATGTGTAGCGCGATATGGCACGTGCTATTTGTAACAATATGTAGAGCGCTATGGCACGTGCTATTTGTAACAATACGTAGAGCGCTATGGCACGTGCTATTTGTAACAATATGTAGCGCTCCCTCAGTTTTTCGTGTGCATGCTAGTTTGGGGTCCACCAAGAAATTTGAATTTGACAACGATTCTACGAATATATTTGTATGTAAACCCCAAGGATAAAATGTACTGTGCGAGCTCCACCAATCGCTACCAATGATACACACATACCTTAGTTTACTCCTAAATTAAAAATAACCCATACAAACAAAGAGTTGATACAAATTCTCTTTATGCAATTTGTTTCCATTGATGGAACTGTGCGTGATGTAGCATTGACGGAACTGTGCGTGATGTAGCATTGACGGAACTGTGCGTGATGTAGCATTGACGGAACTGTGCGTGATGTAGCATTGACGGAACTGTGCGTGATGTAGCATTGACGGAACTGTGCGTGTTGTAGCATTGACGGAACTGTGTGTGTTGTAGCATTGATGGAACTGTGCGTGTTGTAGCATTGACGGAACTGTGCGTGTTGTAGCATTGTCGGAACTGTGCGTGATGTAGCATTGATGGAACTGTGCGTGTCGTAGCATTGACGGAACTGTGAGTGTTTTAGCATTTATTAAGACGAAATTATGGGCGAAAACACGTTTCGCGTTTCCTTCATTTTCTCTTTCACGAATACAAAGCACATAGCAACAGCTACACAAGTAATCTCCACACCAAAACACGCATCCACTGAACAAATCATTAACTTCCCCCTTACCCCCCCCCCCCACATGAAAAATAGGAAAAAATGATTTTGTGGGTTGGGGTGGGGCTAAAAATTTGAAATGTTTTCATCGTCAACGAGTCAATGTGCCCAGTTTCAGCTTGATAGAATGACGGGAAGTGGGTCAGTGAGCCTTCCGAATATTTTGCCGTCACCAAGAAACACACAAGGCGAAGTTAATGTAATGGATTTCAAAGAGAACTTCTCTGAAGTAAGTTTGCAAAGTAAGATTGCAAAGTCTAAGATACATTTTCTCTGAAGTAAGTTTGCAAAGTCTAAGATACATTTTCTCTGAAGTAAGTTTGCAAAGTCTAAGATACATTTTCTCTGAAGTAAGTTTGCAAAGTCTAAGATACATTTTCTCTGATGTAAGTTTGCAAAGTCTAAGATACATTTTCTCTGAAGTAAGTTTGCAAAGTAAGATTGGAAAGTTTAAGATACATTTTCTCTGAAGTAAGTTTGCAAAGTAAGATTGGAAAGTTTAAGATACATTTTCTCTGAAGTAAGTTTGCAACGTTTAAGATACATTTTCTCTGAAGTAAGTTTGCAAAGTCTAAGATACATTTTCTCTGAAGTAAGTTTGCAAAGTAAGATTGCAAAGTTTAAGATACATTTTCTCTGAAGTAAGTTTTTTTTCTTCTGCCCCGTAGTGCCTGAAATATTTCCTACTCCTCTGACCCCTGACCTCTACTATCGTACTAGCATTGTCATTTTGATCAACCGTACAAGCCATTATTGATTAGTTCTTGAAACATTGCACAGATGCTAACCAGACTGTTGGAGAAGCTGAAAGCGTGTAGCATGATGTTTGTACGCATTAGCAGTAAAACAAAAGTTAAACACTGTAGACAGACATTTTTTAAATATAACATGCTGAAGTCTTGTTCTCAGACAGACAAGAATTGTTTACGTTGTACCCCCCCCCCCCCGGGCATCTCCCGGCCGTAGACCAGCGGGCTATTTATGGTTGTGGATATCAGGACACGACACAGCTATAACAAGCCGCAGTCCAACGTGCCGCAGTCCAACGTGCCGCAGTCCAACGTGCCGCAGTCCAACGTGCCGCAGTCCAACGTGCCGCAGTCCAACGGGCTATTTAGCACTGTGGATATCAGGACACGAGACAGCTACACTGTGATGTGGTCAGGTCGCCTTAGCGTGTACCGTTAGGAGCGGGAGCGGCAGAGCATTTAAGGCATTCCTGCATTAGCCAGCTGACTTGTTTATTGTTGTTATTGTGTTATAAGTCAGCGAGTCCCTTCACTCTATTGACGAAACATTTGAAGTATTTTTAGACTTGCGATCTGTTTTGTTCTAAAAACCCTCTCAGCCTAAACGTGTGGCGTCCTCAAATGCCAGTTTGGCTAAACTTTACAAACAAATGTGTGGCAGAAATATTTGACAACATACACGTGTCAAAGTCAAATAGATCACCACATACTGTGATATGGTTAGTATTTTTTTTTTTTTTTTTTTTGGGTGGGTTTTTTTTTGTTGTATTTTTTTTCTTCCTGGCAATGGTTTTTCTGGCCAACTCCGACATCGGAGAAGTAGAATCGAATTGATTTCGTTGCTCTGACAACCCACACCCCACTTTCCCGACCTGCTAACAATAGTGTTGGTATTCTTTGTGAATTTTTTTTATCCAATAAGTAATGAGATTCGGGGGGGGGGGGGGGGAGTTGAAGTGGATAGGAGATCAATCTTGTTGTTGTAATACGGGAAAGCGGATGTGTCTTATAAGATGTGTCTTTTTAAGTTCGTCTTCGCTGAACACCTACAACTATGTTTAGCGTACGAAAAATAGTTCCTTCCTCCATACATCATTGGACAGCTGACTCCGCGCTATTCCGAGGAAACAGAAACTTACGGGATGTTAGAAACACCAGTACAGCCGGTACACGCAGAAACTGTGTAGTTGTGAGAACACAAGAGCCCCATGTGGACATGATCCCGTCAGAGCCCTGTGTGGACATGATCCCGTCAGAGCCCTATGTGGACATGATCCAGTCAGAGCCCTATATGGACATGATCCAGTCAGAGCCCTGTGTTGACATGATCCAGTCAGAACCTTATGTGGACATAATGCAGTAACAGCCCTATGTGGCCATGATCCACTAAGAGCCCTATGTGGCCATGATCCACTAAGAGCCCTATGTGGACATAATCCAGTCAGAGCCCTAACACGTACAGTGGAAAATTTTCTGTTTACATTAAGCGAAGCAAATCAATATTCCCCGACCACCGCTTATGTGATAGACCAAAACACATAGCGTTATCTGACCGACTTTCCAATAAGCGGTCTGACCGAATTATACTTGGCAGTGGGACAACATTTCGGTTTGGTTTTTGCCGTTTTCTGAGAAAGCTCAGCTTTGAAAAGTGCTGACTGGCGAACAGAAAACAGGACAAATAATTTGTTCTTAGTTTTTGCCTGTCTTCTGTAGTCAACATCTTCCGCTTCCCGCCTGTTAAAAATAAATCGTTGTTTAAATTTGAAGAGAAATTAGCAACTTCCTGTTCAATGAATTTTAATTTGATTTTTAAACCAGGAACATTGTCAATCTTGGGTATCATTTTTGTTTGGGTTTTTTTTTTTGTAACACGGGAACAAAACAAACCATCACTTGCCTAAACATTGCTGCGACTGTTTGGTTTCAAAGCTGGGGCGCCTCCCAAACTGCCCCCACCTTGTATAAACGAATCAATTGTCAATCTTGCTCCGGGCATGGACTCTCAAAATTGGTCATCAACAACGAACGTCAGGGTCCCAGTGATACGTTGATACAATTCCACACGGAGCCACCATACAACTCCACACGGAGCCACCATACAACTCCACACGGAGCCACCACACAACACCACACGGAGTCACCACACAACTCCACACTGAGCCACCACACAACTCCACACTGAGCCACCACACAACTCCACACTGAGCCACCACACAACTCCACACTGAGCCACCACACAACTCCACACGGAGCAACCACACAACTCCACACTGAGCCACCACACAACTCCACACTGAGCCACCACACAACTCCACACTGAGCCACCACACAACTCCACACGGAGCCACCAGACAACTCCACACTGAGCCACCACACTGAGCCACCACACAACTCCACACTGAGCCACCAGACAACTCCACACTGAGCCACCAGACAACTCCATACGGAGCCACCATACAACTCCACACGGAACCACCACACAACTCCACACTGGGCCACCACACAACTCCACACGGAACCACCACACAACTCCACACGGAACCACCACACAACTCCACACTGAGCCACCATAAAAACTCCACACTGAGCCACCATAAAAACTCCACACTGAGCCACCATAAAAACTCCACACTGAGCCACCATAAAAACTCCACACTGAGCCACCACACAACTCCACACTGAGCCACCAGACAACTCCACACTGAGCCACCACACTGAGCCACCACACAACTCCACACTGAGCCACAATACGACGCAATGGGAATGACGGGCCAGCGCGTTCAATCTCCTTTCCGATCATTTCGAAAAAGGGAAAGGGGTTTGGGAGGGGGGGTGGTATGTGGTGTAAATGATTTTAAATATCATGGAGTTAATAAACCTGGGCGTAGTCTCCTTACTCCAATACTTTTTTTATTAAAGTGTGCGCGTGCGTGCGTGCGTGCGTGTGTGTGTGTGTGTGTGCGTGTGTATTGAGAAGTGGGAAGTTTAAACTGTGAATGGAAGAATGCAATAGTGTGGGAGTGATTGCATTGATGTGCACACTTGCGGAGCTCTCGGCGTAAATCCAGGAGTCGTGATTCTCTGCTATTTGAGAACCTCTGGTGTTAACGCAATGCTAACACAATGGACATTATTTCCGCTGAACGTTTTCAATATAAAACTGAAAATGAATTCTCGAAAACTGGAAACGGAAGCCACAGTTTTGTAATTGTGTAAAAAAAAAAGGGGGGGGGGGGGTGGATGTTTTGGAGTGCAGGGAAATTTGGATAGATCGATCTGACGAATGAATATGAAGGCAAAGTCAGGCGGCAATCGATTTCCTTCAAGACATTTGATGATTTGATCTTTTTTCAATTATTAATGTGATATCGATTTCACAGCGGATTCCCCATTTCTCTTAACGATATTGGATGTTTCGGTACTGGGTGTTTCTGTACTGGATGTTTCTAAACTGGATGTTTCTATCCTGGATGTTTCTATACTGGATGTTTCTATACTGGATGTTTCTAAAACTGAATGTTTCTATATTGGATGTTTCTATATCGGATGTTTCTATCCTGGATGTTTCTAAAACTGGATGTTTCTATACTGAATGTTTCTAGTTTGCATTCTGATCAGGATGTGTTTTGCTCTTGTATTGTGTATGATACATTAAGGTATAATTACTAGAATTAGAATAATTGTTCCAATGGTGTTGTTGGAGTGATTCAACGTTTTGGGGAATTTTAAACTTTAAGAGAAAGCAACTAATAATAAATCATTTGAAAAGTTCCACAAAAGAAATACAACTTACGGAGAAAAGGCAAATTCGTGTACAAATTTAAAATAAATATAAAACGTTGTAGCTCATGATCGTAAAATGCTCTGCCAAAATCTGGTTTCATCATGGACGTGTAGCTCTAAAATGGAATCTCCCATGGTTTCAAGGAATGTCGCAAATCTTGAGCTGCTTGTGAATGTTGACTCAGCCAGGGACTTGCCTTAATGATGATAACCAAAATGTGTCCAGATGGGGGTAACGAAAGTACCTGAGACTGATTACGACCCTCCCCCCTAGCCCCCACCGCCCCGAAAGTGGCAAGTGTTACCTGTCTGGTGACTTTCTACGTCGTATTTTCATCGACTGGGAGGGGGGAGTGGGGGGGGGGGAGGGTCATGACCTAAACCAAAAGTACTTGACCCTCCTCTCACGCGCTTTTTTTTTGTGTCTCCAAATAGAATCGGGACGATGGGTCTCAATGACGTAAGTTTTTATTTTGGCTGCTGGTCTGTGGTTTATAAATGATGATGTTGTTTGCACCGGTCCAAGTCAGTGAAAAACTAAGAGGATTCAAGAAAATAAAAGCTTCACTTTGATTTAAAGACCATCTAGCTATTTTCTTATATTATTTATTATAAGCTTTTGAACAAAGAAATAGACGTTTATCTGAAATAAAGATAATGATTACTAATTATTATTAATAATTTTAAAATAATAAAACGAAAAAGAAACTTAGCGTATTTCAGGTGAGTTATTTTTCTACGGAAAAAATTGATATAATTTTTATTTTATTTTTTACGTTACGCCAGCATTAAAGAAATTAACTTTTAATAAAATATTTATTCCCTCAATCATTTCCGTTTTTAAATAAGTAAGTTACAGACAAGATGGCCAAATACTCTACTGTTATTTTTCGAATGTACCAAAATATGAAGGGGGAAAAAAAAGCAAAGGCTAATTTTGTCATGTGAATGTTGGTAAGGAGACCTTACTTATAATTAAATATTTATTTCGACAATCATTACCGTATTTTAATAAAGAAGTTACAGAAAAGTTGGCCAACACTCAATTGTTATTTTTCGAATGTACAAAAATATGAAGGAAAAACAAAAGCCAAGGCTACTTTTATCATTTGAATGTTGGTAAGAACACCTCACGAGAACCATAATTTTAAAAAAAACCGAATAGCCAAAATTAATGAGAATCTTACGGTCATCGGGAAAAGGTGAGAGGGTTTTACACAGGGATTTATTGACTTGTATCGTGAACAAGGATGCGACATCACTGTAGCTGAGCGTAGATTGGTCACACAAATTGATTCGCGTGATTAAATTAAACTGTTGAGAATGACGTGTGACCATTCTGGGACATTAGCAATCAGAAACACGTAAAGATATTAAATACAATTGGAGTCTTAGAACGGTCTTAAACCAGTTTTTGAACAATCTTAGAACATGCTTAAACCAGTCTTATAACTGTCTTAGAACTTGTATTACGTTCTTCAAATGTTTCTTTAAAGGATTTTTTTTTTTTGCGGTATGAAATACTTATTACTCTAATGACATGCGTTTGATGCCAGCTTTTTCACGCTTTTAATGCCAGGTTTTTCACACTTTTAATGCCATCTTTTTCTGTCATTCATTTGGATCAAGGTTCGTTTCTTTTTAATGTTTCACATGAAAGTAAAAGATGTAAATTATTAATATGACACGCGGATATGCCAACCCCATTAATGATCAGGAAGCTTTCTGATACTTTCTAATATTTAATGAGTTACAGAACTTGTTTATATAAATATTACTTTTTAATTTAATTTTTTTTTTTAATGTATTTAATTTTTTTTTTACAACTTTCAAATACAAACTTTTCCCCAAGATAAAATACAATTATTTAAATTTGGTATTTAATCCATTTTAAGGTCTTAAAGATAGTTTTGAAAAGATCTTTAAAAAAATTAAATTATAATAATATTTTACAATTTAATTTTTTTCTTCAAGACAAAAAACAAACAAAAAAAACCAGTATATCACTTTTTTTTTAATCTTCCAAATTCTTTGATAGATTGGTCTATTAATATAATTGTTGCAATATAAAATGTTTAATCTGTGAGATTATTAGCACTGAAAAGAACATATACTGTATTACCCAGGACACAGCGGATTAGGGAGGTCATGTAAGTGCCTATGTTTTAAGATTCTCACACCGATAAGTGAGCTCACTACTGGATTGCATTCAATCACGATTGAGTGGCTTTACTTATACCGAGGGTTCTAAAAGTGCATGTGAATAGACCTCACATACAAAAAAAATGACACAATTTCATGATGAATAATTTGAAAGTTTTTGTTTTTTTTTAAAGTTACAGTTAGTCTAATTTAAAATGCTCGTCCGTAGGAAAAGTTAGTTTCCGTTGTGTTTTTAAAGTAAATGAAAATTTGTGGGAATTCCTTGAGAAAACTAAAGGTAATATTTGTTCATTTTGATCGTTACATAAAAGTAATTTTTAACGGAGTATAACTAACTAATTATAAAAGTGTTGGACTGCGATAAACTTTAAAATAGATTAATTAGACACGAACAATCTGTGCAAATATAACATTATATGTTAAGCTTTAATAATAATTTTACATAATACATATGTAGTACAACAACACAACATTTAAAGAAGTATAAATTAAATTTACATGATACATATATCCTACCTACAAAATAAGAGAAAAAAATTGGAGTGGGACAAAAACCAGACATAAACAAAATAAAGGAGAATGGAAAGGAAGTGACTTGAAGTAAAATATAAAAAATAAATCAGGAAAAAGACATGACAGTTGCGTAAAATTGTGGATTTGGTTTATCCCGTATGGAGTCAATGTACCAAATCTTTCGTGTCTAATTAATCTATTTACTGCAATACTTTGGTCTAAGAGAAGTGTCTTTATCAAAGCTTCCGCAAGTCTCTTGGCATATGTCTCTCTTTTTTTAAGTATAAGCAGGCCTTTGTGTAATACTTGCTATAAGTAGAAACTTCACAAAAACATTAGAATGTATCAAATAGACGAAACAACAAAATCAACAGTTCTTATGTATCTCATTATTTTATCATCAGAATAGACGCCTAAACATAAGTGGCCAACAGGACAACCACTCAATATCCGTATCAAGTAGAGCCCGCCACTTCTGGTTACGACATGGGAGTCACATTCATTGATTACCGCACACGTGACGCCTGCTCTCCACGCCGCCGCAGTAGGATGAGCCAAGGATACTTACCACTGGTGAGCTGGACATTACTCTTGTGTGCAATGCTTCCTGTCCTTTGACACTTGAACTCTATGTCTATGTGCATCTGTTGTTGTTGGTTGGTGTTTTTTTGCCACTGATTGACCCCTGACCTTTAACATTAAACGTTTATGGTGAGCTTTAGATTGAAATGATAACTATTAGCACAATCATGAGATATCGCCAGATGTGGTTAGCATCCATTCAATCACCAGGTAAACATGATATATGTGCTTGTTGACCTTCCTCTCTGGGACACAATTGTCACCTGGTTTTTACCGTCGTCTTAACTCTCCACACAACTCCCTCCACACAACCCCCTCCACACAACATCCTCCACACAACCCCCTCTAGACAAACCCCACCACACAACCCCTCCACACAAACCCCTTCACACACCCCCCACACAACCCCCCATACAACCCTCCACACAACCCCCACACAACCCCTCCAAACAACCCTCCATACAACCCTCCACACACCCCCACACAACCCCTCCATACAACCCTCCACACACCCCCCACACAACCCCTCCATACAACCCTCCACAAAACCCTATCCAAACAACACTCCACACAACCCCCTCCACACAACACTCCACACAACCCCCACACAACCCCCTCCACACAACACTCCATACAACCCTCCACACAACCCCCTCCACACAACACTCCACACAACCCCCACACAACCCCTCCATACAAACCTCCATACAACCCTCCACACAACCCCCCACACAACCCCCCACACAACCCCCTCCATACAACCCCCCCACACAACCCTTCCATACAACCCTCCACAAAACCCTATCCAAACAACACTCCACACAACCCCCTCCATACAACCCCCACACAACCCTCTCAAAACAACCCCGCCCCCACACACAACTCCCTCCCAGATTATCAACAACATTAAATAACATAAGTGTGAAACTCACGATCAAATACGTCAATAGCGTTTTCCCTAAAAATATTCATTATGCCCAAATCTCTATGCTGGAAAAATTAAGGCCAAAATCTCTTTGCTGGACAAAATAAGGCCAAAATCTCTATACTGGACAAAATAAGGCCCATATTTCTATACTGGACAAATTAATGCAAAAATTTATTTTATAAAACATCATTTACAACTCTACACTGAGCCACAATACGACTCCATACTGCGTCATTACACACCTTTACACTGAGCCAACATACACCTTTACACTGAGCCCACATACAGCTTTACATTGAACCCACATACACCTTTACACTGAGCCCACATACAGCTTCACATTGAGCCCCCATACACCTTTACACTGAGCCCACATACACCTTTACACTGAGACCACATACACCTTTACACTGAGCCCACATTCAGCTTTACATTGAGCCCCCATACACCTTAACACTGAGCCCACATACACCTTTACACTGAGCCCACATACACCTTTACACTGAGCCCACATACACCTTTACACTGAGCCCACATACACCTTTACACATATATAATTGCGCACTGAGCTCACATATAACTTTACACTGAGCCCACATATAACTTTACACTGAGCCCACATATAACTTTACACTGAGCCCACATATAACTTCACACTGAGCCCACATACATTGCACTGAGCAACCATACAACTCCACAATGAGCCAACATACACCACACTGAGCCACCAAATAACCCTGCAACATTCTCCTCCACACTAAGCCACCTTAGAACTCCGCACTGAGCCACCATACACCACACTGAGCAACCAAACAACGCGCTGAGACACCATAGAACTCCACACTGAGCCACCATACACCACACTGAGCTACCATACACCACACTGAGACACCATACACCACACTGAGACACCATACACCACACTGAGAGACCATACACCACACTGAGCCACCATACACCACACTGAGCCACCAAACACCACACTCAGCCACCATTTAACGAGTATCCTCCCTTGCTGAGCATGACATCCAGGAGTGCATGAGTTTATTTAAGCCCACGTTAACGTCTTTAATTGTAGTTTGTCATGTACATAACATGAGCGAATGGAAATAAACCGTCGTGACTTTCCACTTTTGGTGCACACGATTTTCATTAAGTCATCGCCAGGGGCGGAACCTGAATAGAAAATGTCCAAGATGTTCTACGACCATGATGCGTCGTTACATAAAGGTGTCAGATGGCTGTTCGGCAATAATTGAAACATCAAATGCTCCTCAACTTTATTTAAGTTATTACTAAATCAACGGTCCAGGAGGCTAGAGACCTGAACCCTTTTTCCTGTAACCGTCCATGGTTCTGTATCCGCCCATGGTCCTGATTACAAACTCAGAATAACCTAATGCTACGTTAAACAAGATAACATCCGACACCAATCTAAAGACAACGCCATTCTCAAAACAAATAGAAAACATCACTGATTTTGCCAAAGGACGTCAAGTAAGTAGTATCGTGTGATCTCTTCTTAGCCCCGTGGAATTCAATCTATTTTGTAATCATAAATCACGAGAAGAGTATTCGCGTCCCAGCAGGTAGACGATTTCTCACAATTGTAATCGGAGATGGATGGAGTCAGGTAGTATAATATTTAAAAACTCATATTCCCGGTATTCGAATACAATTTGAGACATTCAATTCCGATTAAAGCATATCACGTCATGCCCTGAAAAATTCTTTAGGAATTTAACGTTAAGTTCTTGTGTATTATTTTTTTTCTGTATTGATTAATGAGGAGAGGGATTGTTGCTTGGTTTAGAACAGTGGTTCTTAACCTTCCTGATGCCGCGACCCTCGTTATACCGTTCCTCATGTTGTGGCGACTCCCCAACCACACAATTATTTCCGTTGCTACTTCATAACTGTAGAGTACGCGTGTTTTCCGATGGTCTTTGGCGCCCCCTGTGAAAGGGCCGTCTGACCCCTGTCACAACCCACAGGTTGAGAACCACTGGTTTAGAATTTAACGCAAATGTCCAAATGAAGTATTGGGATGACTTGACGTATGCTGCAAGCAGAGCCATTCTTAGGATTGTGAGGGCCATAGGCGTGAAGCGTAGTTATGGCGCCCGGGGGGTCCGGGGCGAAGCTCCCCGGAGCTGAGGAGAAAACACCACCCACCACTGCGGCACCTCCATTCTGCCTTCGCCGCTGTTTCCTTTTTACTCGCGTGTAACCACTAACCATATTGATAATTCCGCTCCTGCCCACTTCTGAATTATGTGGACTTGCAAGTTATAGTCTAAAAAAAAAGCGCCCGGCCGGGCCCCCTCGGCGGTGGGGCCCTAGGTGGTCGCCTAGTTTGCTTATGCCCAAGAACGGCTCTGCTGCAAGGCTATGACGCGACCCTAAACAATAAATAGGTTGACTAACCGACGTCGCAGTTGATGTCGGTCTCATAACGTATGGTGTAACAAACCGACGCCAGTGTCACCAGTTTCCACGAGCAATGTATGGTTGGCAGCTCTAAGAAAGCTGACAGGTCAAGGAATCACAAGTAATGGATCGTGAGCTAAGGCGTGCAAATGTTTCTTCCAGATAAGCTTTCTTTGAATTATTAGTTTAGAGTAATGCACTACCCCAAGATCTTGCTAGAAAACATTATCCCAAGATCTTGCTAGAAAGCACTTCACCAAGATCTCCTCAAAAAGGAAATCCATGCCCCCAAGTAACTTTTGGAAAGACATGCTCCAAGATCTCTACAGAAAGCCATGCATGGAGATATCGTCAGAACTCCATGCCCGAAAACATCACCAGAAAGGCCTGCCCAAAGATATCACCAGAAAGCCACGCCCCAAGATATTGTCAGAGAGCCACGCCCCAAGATAATGTCAGAGAGCCACGCCCCAAGATAATGTCAGAGAGCCACGCCCAAATATATCACCAGAAAGCCACGCCCCAAGATAATGTCAGAGAGCCACGCCCCAAGATAATGTCAGAGAGCCACGCCCCAAGATAATGTCAGAGAGCCACGCCCAAATATATCATCAGAAAGCCAAGCCCCAAGATATTGTCAGAGAGCCACGCCCCAAGATATTGTCAGAAAGCCACGCCCCAAGATATTGTCAGAAAGCCACGCCCCAAGATATTGTCAGAAAGCCACGCCCCAAGATATTGTCAGAATGCCACGCCCCAAGATATTGTCAGAAAGCCACGCCCCAAGATATTGTCAGAGAGCCACGCCCCAAGATAATGTCAGAGAGCCACGCCCCAAGATAATTTCAGAGAACCACGCCCCAAGATAATGTCAGAGAGCCACGCCCCAAGATAATGTCAGAGAGCCATGCCCCAAGATATTGTCAGAATGCTACGCCCCAAGATATTGTCAGAAAGCCACGCCCCAAGATATTGTCAGAAAGCCACACCTGACCAGATTCAGCCTTCTGTGAGGTATTGATATAAGACGGGTTTATACCAGAATGCTGGCTTCAATATGACAAGACCTCGTGTTAATGGAATAGTAGGGGAGGGTAGGCAAGGATAGCCAATGGTGAGCAAGGTTAGGCAAAGGTAGGCAAGGGTAGGCAGGAAATAGGAAAGGGTAGGAAATGGTAAGCAAGGTTAGAAAAAAGTAGGCAAGGGTAGGAAAGGGTGTGATAGGATGCGTTTCCATCATTTTTGTCAAACATTTTCAAATATCTTTATTTTTAAAAAATACGTCAAGGTACTTAAATGCCTTTTAGATGTACACACTGTAGTAGGACAGTATCGTACACACTGAAGTAGGACAGTATCGTACACTCTGGTGTAGGACAGTATCGTGCACTCTGCAGTAGGACAGTATGGTACACTCTGGTGTAGGACAGTATCGTGCACTCTGCAGTAGGACAGTATCGTACACACTACAGTGGGACAGTATCGTACACACTACAGTAGGACAGTATCGTACACTCTGGTGTAGGACAGTATGGTGCACTCTGCAGTGGGACAGTATCGTACACACTACAGTAAGACAGTATCGTACACACTGCAGTGAACAGTATCGTACACACTACAGTAGGACAGTATTGTTCACTCTGCAGTGGGACAGTATCGTACACTCTGGTGTAGGACAGTATCGTGCACTCTCCAGTGGGACAGTATCGTACACACTGAAGTAGGACAGTATCGTACACATTGAAGTAGGACAGTATCGTACACACTGAAGTAGGACAGTATGGTACACAAATAAATCGTTATTCTGACCATGACTTACATTTTCATATAACCATGCACGATAAATGTCTCTTATCTAAGAATTTTAATTGGCTTGATTCAATTCGCTCATCACATAGTAAATGTATGTATGTATGTATTAATATATATATATATATATACATATAATTAAAAAAAACCGAACATAGATTTTCCATGCCAGCTTGAAATTCGTTTGACATTAAACGCGACACTGAGAGCTGATATATAAAGCTGAATGATTCCATGAAATTTAAGACTAAAGATGTATTTTAAAAGGACCCGAATGTTGATATTACCATCTACATTATGACCACAGTTGTC
This sequence comes from Omphiscola glabra, assembly GCA_964017045.1. Taxonomy (NCBI): domain Eukaryota; kingdom Metazoa; phylum Mollusca; class Gastropoda; family Lymnaeidae; genus Omphiscola; species Omphiscola glabra. The sequence continues at coordinate 39,313,140 of OZ024798.1, forward strand.
ACGACAGCCATTGTTCTCACGGTTTTCATGAATGCCATTGTCGTCACAGCTGTCCTGAATGCCATTGTCCTCAACGCTGTCATGGCTGTCATTTTCAGTACAGTTGTCAGGACTGCCATTTTCATCACAGTTGTCAGGACTGCCATTGTCATCACAGTTGTCATGACTGCCATTGTTCACTAAAGCGTCCTGCACGTTTTCTTGTTGATTTAAATGAGGGATGACACGACAAGGGGAAAAACTCTAGCTGAGATCGTGACTTCTGTTCTGGTGAAGACATGACGTAAACTCTTTATATAAGCCTGTGAGCTTAATGAGCTCGGTGAGCTTATTGTACAGAATGGCAGGTCAGATGATGACCCCGGGGGGGGGGGGCAGTTTCTATTAGCGAGCATAATCGGTTGAGTAATGTCATGCAATAGTGACATAGGATAGTTCCAGTAGCGACATGGGATAGTTCCAATAGTAACATGGGATAGTTCCAATAGTGACATGGGATAGTTCCAATAGTGACATAGGATAGTTCCAGTAGCGACATGGGATAGTTCCAATAGTGATATGGGATAGTTCCAATAGTGATATGGGATAGTTTCAATAGTGACATAGGATAGTTCCAGTAGCGACATGGGATAGTTCCAATAGAGCCATAGGATAGTTCCAGTCGCGACATGGGATAGTTCCAATAGAGCCATAGGATAGTTCCAGTAGTGACATGGGATAGTTCCAGTAGTGACATGGGATAGTTCCAATAGTGACATGGGATAGTTCCAATAGTGACATAGGATTGTTCCAGTAGTGACATTGGATAGTTCCATTAATGACTTGCGATAATTCCAATTGTGACATGCAGTAGTTTCAATAATGTCAGTGATCATTTAATAATGAGAGACAATGCTATGTATATTGCAATATATTTTTGGTTTCAAAATTATACATCCTTTAACAGCCAGCATTACTCTGGACACACAATATGAAATCATGTTATACTCTGAACGTCGTATCGTCTGCTTCTAAGCGTTTTAACGAGGGGGAAAACATGGAGTGTAGATTATGGTCATAAATTAAGTTTGAAATAGTTCGTAATGTTTTAGGACCTTGATTTTGGTAATTCATCCATGAAGGAAGTGTGTCCTGTGAGTGTTATTTTCTGGTGTAAAATAAAAGTACTCTGGGGATTGCATAAACTGTTTTCTTCTGTTTATTGCCAGAACGAATATATTTGTTTTGAAAAGGGTGCTGATTCCAACTATTTCATTCTAATGATTTCAACCATTACATGTGCTGATTTTAACCATTTCGTCTGTTGATTTCATCTCCACCACTACCACAAATAATATTGAATGGAGCATTGGCTGATGAAATCCCTAGGCTAGCGGATCCCACTAACCATATCCCATGAGATCCCTAGGCTACCGGATCCACTAGCCATCCCCTTGAAAACCCTAGGCTACCAGATCCACTAGCCATCCCCTTGAAAACCCTAGGCTACCAGATCCACTAGCCATCCCCTTGAAAACCCTAAGCTACCAGATCCACTAGCCATCCCCTTTGAAATCCCTAGGCTACCAGATCCACTAGCCATCCCCTTTGAAATCCCTAGGCTACCAGATCCACTAGCCATCCCCTTTGAAATCCCTAGGCTACCAGATCCACTAGCCATCCCCTTGAAATCCCTAGGCTACCAGATCCACTAGCCATCCCCTTGAAATCCCTAGGCTACCAGATCCATTAGCCATCCCCTTTGAAATCCCTAGGCTACCAGATCCACTAGCCATCCCCTTGAAATCCCTAGGCTACCAGATCCACTAGCCATCCCCTTGAAATCCCTAGACCACACCTCTCCAACTATTAACATAGCACCACAGACCAACACAAATTGAACTCAGTCGGGACGTGTGCAAGTAGCGAATTCAAACAACAATTTTCAACTTTTCCCAATCTTTATCTCCTCCTTGTCAACCTCTAATCCCCCAGGTTTATGCTTAACGGTTCTATACGTATGCTTGTCTTATTATACTTGGCAACGGTTTTCTCATGGTATGACTCCATGGTATCATCTTGCATGACATCTGCTACAGATCCCCCATTCTTAACAACCTGTAGCCATTTACAACTCTACGCCGTCTTGGTTGTATTATAGTCATCTTCTGTTTCCCTCCAACATAGTTTTTTGTATTTTTTTATTTTTATTTGAAACTTTTTACTTTTCCAGTTAATCTCATACCCAAAGTTTTCAGATTTCATTAGCCACTTCCGTAGTCAAAAATAATTCAAAGTCCAACACACCCTTATAATCTCAGATTGGTGTCCAACACACCCTTATAATCTCAGATTGGTGTCCAACACACCCCTATAATCTCAGATTAGTGTCCAACTCACTCTTAATGTCCTTATAAGTGTCCAACTCACCATTACAGTCTAAGATAATTGTCCGACTCACCCTTACAGTCTCAGATACGTTATCTCCGTTCTCTGTTTCTGTGTTGCTGTTGAAGGCTGTCAGCCGAAACGTCCGCTGTTTGTGTTGTCCGCTTTCCCCTACCCCTTGCTCTATATCTTCTATATATTTTGCTTCTGGTGTGTCCTGCTTTCTCTTCAAAACCGCCTTTCCCCCAACTCCTCCTGTTTTATATTAATAATACTGAGTGATAAAAATCCCGACTCGCAGCGAGTGTCTTGCGTGACTGTTGAACTCAGGTAAATAGTTTAATTTTATTGTTTACAGGCTGGCGTTTATTATTGAAAATGAGATGTTATCTTTTCTTTTTTTTTTTTTACATTCGGACCCACAGGTTATTTTCTCGAAATAACCGGAACCGGTGTAACATGCAAAAGCTGCGCCCGGTTAAACCCTAACAGTCCGTATTACTTTAGCCAGAGCGCAGTCCCCATTATGAAGGTCTTCAACTTCAAATGTTTGTTACTGTAATTTGGCCTGCACCGCTGCTTCTCACTGGCCGGCTAAGTGAGATGGGACGCTACTGATGACTTGAATGAGGCGTGTCTTTATTTTGTGTGGCTCTTTATAGAAGAAGGAACATTATCTTTGCCAGGTTGTATTGCTATATCTTCACGGCGTACTCTCGCGGCCAAACTAACGTGTTATTTATTATTAACAACTCTCCCGCTACATTACCATCTGTAACCAAACAAAACAAAAAAGTATAATTTTCAGCGAGATTTGATCGGGAATTAAAATCTATTTGACTGATAGAATTTCTGGAACCCAGATATTTTAAATTTTAAAAACATCTTACCCTCTTACCACCCACCCACCCCCCACCCCACATGCACACGTCGCGGTTATTCTTACAGCTAGTTTTAGAGTCACCGGTGGTTTCATACCTACAATAGTTATTTGTAAAGTATTACAAATCATCGTGTAAAGTATTACAAATCACCGTGTTCAACACCCAAAATTAGTGAAGACCTGTTCAAACACACCGTACATATTTAACTGTCCCCATTCCCGAATCACCACTAAACGTTATTCCATTTTACACCCACCATTGTTGTAGCGCTATTCAGTGACCTTGCCGTCGCAGTATCGCCAGTGTTTGCCTTTGACGGCTCTTGTTTGCGTTGGGCGGTTATATTCGTAGACTTAGGTTTTATGCGGACACATCTCTGCGGCTACGGCCATCACTCTCCATGACTGCTCGGTCCTCAAATGTGTCTCTGAGTATGTATGTATTTTTTCATCTTCTAATTCCTAACTATGACAGCAAGACTAATGACAGCAAGACTAATGACATCAAGACTAATGACAGCAAGACTAATGACAGCAAGACTAATGACAGCAAGACTAATGACAGTAAGACTAATGACAGCAAGACAAATGACAGGTAGACAAATGACAGCAAGACAAATGACACTAACACAAATGACACCATAATAAGGACTTCACATAGTGTATAAATTATCAGTGGGATCGATGCATTATTTTAACAAATCAAATCCACATACTGTGCATACATCAAAATCAAGAGGCAGAAGATTCTGTTTTTTAAAATGTGAACATAGTTCCAGGGATATAGATTTATTGCAATAGATGGAGATAGATGAAGATAAAAACATGGTAAGAGATAGCCCCATTGCACAAGATAAGCCCAGAAACGCTCCCAGTCAAGGGCTTAAATATTAATGAGTACTACTAACAAGACTATCACCTTCGACTCTGTACAACTCTAATATGACGACATTGTCTAGAAGATTGTGACATTATCTCTACTGCCTGCAACGCACGTACTTGTCATCCGACACCAGAATTCTGAGGGGCTATCGGAGTGTAACTGTAGATGTGAAGTGACCCTAGCTGGTGACCGAACTGGTCATTCTGTACTCCAGCTTAGACCACTGGGGGACTATCGGAGTGTGCCTCTAAGGTTAGCTACACCGTATGCTCGTGACCTAAAAGGACGTGATAGATGAACACGCTGAAATGATCATGGCCGTCCCGATGAAATTATCATGGCCGTCCCGATGAAATTATCATGGCCGTCCGATGAAATTATCATGGCCGTCCCGATGAAATTATCATGGCCGTCCCGATGAAATTATCATGGCCATCCCGATGAAATTATCATGGCCATCCCGATGAAATTATCATGGCCATCCCGATGAAATTATCATGGCCGTCCCGATGGAATTATCATGGCCGTCCCGATGAAATGATCATGGCCGTCCCGATGAAATGATCATGGCCGTCCCGATGGAATTTTCATGGCCGTCCCGATGAAATTATCATGGCCGTCCCGATGGAATCGTATTTCATGTCACATATCTAATAAGTCTTTTTCAGTAGTCGATTTCATAACTAATTCATCAGACACAGGGTCAAGTCCCATCTGTGACTAACACACCAATCTCTTTGGTACATGGATCAACTTACTCACAAAGTAGTTATTAGCTTTATCTAAATCGTTCTAATGCATGGATCCTCAAACTGGGAACAACGGGACTTTAGCTATAAGTTCAAACCCCCCCCCCCCCCACTTTTTTTTTTCATACCGCTTATTTCTTTTAAAGTAAGATTACTAATCCAGATATTGAACAGGAAAAGTAGTTGCATACTACTGCACTACTCCTTATATATATTATGGACTACCCTATCCACGTGTATACATGAGCATATACATATACTACGGCACAAAAACATATAATAGTACGATGTTCACACATTGACATCTACATCATCTATTCTGTACACATTGACATCTACATCATCTATTCTGTACACACATTGACATCTACATCATCTATTCTGTACACACATTGACATCTACATCATCTATTCCGTACACAATTTGACATCGAAATCGTCTATTCTGGTTTTCGGCCACCTGGCGAAACATGTTTGATTACAATTCCTAAAATGGTTCCGATTACGCACAATACGATTACTTTAAATAGATACCTTACATGTGTTCAATGATTACCCAGCGCAAAGCTAGACTCAAGCCCATAATCTAGTCGCGCAGCTGTGTGTAATATCATGCTGTGAGGGCAGACAATTAAACACCGAAGCCTCAATAAGCCAGTTGCTATTGTACCTTGAATCTCTTTGTCCCGTGTCACTTTCCCCAACCTTCCCCAATGGATGATTCTACCCTGCCCCCCTGCGCCATTATGATTATAAACTGAACCTGAAATACCGTTAGGCTCGCTAACCAGCAACGGTCCGTGGTCCACCGTTTGGGGAACCCGGCCTTATGCTTCATGCATATATATAAATAAATACATATCCAATAAAAACTATAACACATCCTAAATGTGGTCGTTCGTACAGTTAAACCTCTCATTATAGTCCCACTCCTAGACATTGTACGTTCAGAAACAGCCTGACACTGGAGTCCTTCAAAACCGATTTGAAAACACATCTATTTCGCAAACACCTGAAGGGGGGGATGTTGTCTACCATCTTTTCCAGCTGGCTATTATCTCCTAGATGTATATATTGGCTTGTGCTGTTTATGATTGTAAGGTGATGTAATACTTTGAAGGGGTATGCTCGTTTGTAGTTTTGTATTGTTGCGTTTTTGTATTTCAGTGTGGTAAAACATAGATTGTTTTCATTCCTCTTTTAATGTGGTTGACTTTGTACAGCGCTTCGAGCCTTTGGGGATGAAGCGTGATTTTCAAATAAACTTTATTATTATTTATTATTATCATCCCATCTCGAGTTTCGGTTAACCACAGTTAACGATTTTATCGTGTTATCTATTTTAGTTTTGCATCAAAGTATTTTAATATTTGGACAATTTTTTAAACAAAATGGATTTCACCAAGACATGTTACCGCTATTAATTCCTCCCTTGAAGACTTGCGTTGAGCAGCACAACCAGCGATATAACACCAAGTACCCAGTGGCATACCTATGGGGGCGAAGCGGCAATGGCCCCCAGGGGAACATTTTTGGTCTCTCTCCCTCTATATATATATATATAGATAGATAGATATATACACGAATGGCGTGAGTAAGTATTTATGTTAGGAAGCACACGTTCCAGAGTTCACCCCATCGACATTTACGCCACTGCAAGTTTCCCTAAACTATAGACAATCGTGCATCGAAAATATTGACATTACAAAATATGCAAATTTAAAAAAAAATTCTCCTCAAATTACGTATATGACTAGCTCACTGGTGAAACGTGCAGTTGGTACTTATTTATACATTATGATATCAGCAGAGGGAGGATGGGTTCAACAAAGTTAACATTGTCTTTTTTACTACATAAACCCCACTCCAAATGACGTCACGGGAATTATTATCGAAAATAAAGAACCCATTGCGGGGAAGATAAGCAATAATTTAGAGGCTGATAATGTCCCCTTAGCTCATCTTCTAGTTCAATAAGTCGGCTAGTACCGGGCTTATCAAATAAGCGGAGTTCTAACAGCACATGGTTGAGTCCACACGGCTCCGACATCTCGTATGATCACATTGTTATTATCAATAAACATTGCGGGCAATCCACTTAGTTCTGTGGACGTTCTTTTAAGTGGTCCCTCTTTATTAGACATTCTCAGCTGTGCACATCACAATATAGCACCAGTGGCAACCCAGAACTTAGAGTGTGCACATCACAATATAGCACCAGTGGCAACCCAGAACTTAGAGTGTGCACATCACAATATAGCACCAGTGGCAACCCAGAACTTAGAGTGTGCACATCACAATATAGCACCAGTGGCAACATAGAACTTAGAGTGTGCACATCACAATATAGCACCAGTGGCAACCCAGAACTTAGAGTGTGCACATCACAATATAGCACCAGTGGCAACCCAGAACTTAGAGTGTGCACATCACAATATAGCACCAGTGGCAACATAGAACTTAGAGTGTGCACATCACAATACAACACCAGTGGCAACATAGAACTTAGAGTGTGCACATCACAATATAGCACCAGTGGCAACCCAGAACTTAGAGTGTGCACATCATAATATAGCACCAGTGGCAACATAGAACTTAGAGTGTGCACATCACAATATAGCACCAGTGGCAACATAGAACTAAGAGTGTGCACATCACAATACAACACCAGTGGCAACATATAACTTAGAGTGTGCACATCACAATATAGCACCAGTGGCAACATAGAACTTAGAGTGTGCACATCACAATACAACACCAGTGGCAACCCAGAACTTAGAGTGTGCTCATCACAATATAATACATTTGGCAAAATCCAGAATTTAAAATGTATGCTATCACTTCATTAGAGCTGAAGTCTTGATTGGTTGAAATGTACTAGATTGAAGATGGCTTTTCAAACTGCTTTATGGGCCCAACATGAAACTAGATATTTAAGAAGCCATCTTATTTATTTTTTATCGCCCTCCCCCGCCCCCCCCCCCTTTCACTTTTTTTCATCTCAAAGGGAAATTAATAACAATGCCAGTGTCTTTGTTGTATAGTGGATTTAAATTGGACGTTTTGTGACACTACCAGAACAATTAATGTTGTGATCGTGATTAACAAAAGCAAGGCATCGATTCAACGCGGTGAAAACGGCATCGATCCTATTAACGTCTTACCGAAATAACGTTCACCGATTACCAATTAATGTCTCCTTTCTGGAGATCTCATTGATCGGGGGGGGGGGGGGGCAAAGCTCGTCACATGGGACTAGGTGCTATTTATACGACCAGAGCTTGAACTGTTCGTGTTTTATCTGTGCGACCTGCTGGCTACTTCGGTGGTTGTTTCTGTAAAGGAATCTTCATACGGAATCGAGGTAAGGATTTGCTTTGGTGTAAATCTCTCTCTATCTCTCTCTCTCTATATATATATATAAATTATTGCAATACGGGGCAGAACAGTTGTTTTTTGATGATAGCTATATTATAAAAGACTTCAAATTGTAGCGATGCCACATGTACAAAAACACGTATATGTAAATCCTGCTACTTTCATTGGTAGTATTATTTCTAAGAACTACACTATAGCTACGATGTAAAGCAGTGTCGGAAACAATAATAGTAGCTCTGTTTTGAGTTAGTTCCATTTAAACTGACATCTTAGCATATATTATATGTAGTTTAAACTATACAGTAAATTTCCGCTACAAAGCACCCCGCTATAAAGCACCCCGCTATAACCCCCCGCCCGCTAGAAAGCACCCCGCTACAAAGCACCCCGCTATAAAGCACCCTGCTATAGCCCCCCCGATAGAAAGCACCCCGCTACAAAGCACCCCGCTATAAAGCACCCTGCTATAACCCCCCCCCCCCGATAGAAAGCACCCCGCTACAAAGCACCCCGCTATAAAGCACCCTGCTATAACCCCCCCGCTATAAAGCACCCCGCTATAACCCCCCCCCCTAGAAAGCACCCCGCTACAAAGTACCCCGCTACAAAGCACCACGCTATAAAGCGCTTTGCTATATAGATCTAAGTATCATAAAAGTCGATCGTGACATGGCTCCCGAAATATCGTCTAAAATTGGCTCACGCGTGATTTATATCACATAAGCTGCGTGAAAGAAAGGAATAAACAAATGTATTTTCGTACAGCACAACCAGAGATATGGTACAACTAGTGGGCAATATCCAACACCACACAGTTCACTAAACGCAAGTGATTTAAAATCCATTTTTTTTTTTATTTTAAAAAAAGCAATTTCACATTTTGTCTCTTATAAAAAAAAAACACATTTTAAAAACTCGACTCGAAAGAAATATTTTAAAACAAAAATAAAATATTTTTAATTTAAAAATAAGCACTACACTAAGGGAGCCATTGCTTCTAACGCCCTCTGATTTTATGTGCCCCCAGAATCGCGTCATGGCGACATTTCTGCGCACTGCGTGCATTAGCTTACTACGAAAGAATTGTTAGGCAAGTCGCTGTCTTTAAATGCATTTAGAGTTACCACCTGCGTTGTTCCCAAGTCGAAAAGATGTCCCTTTAACCATTGCAGGACTGGTTTTTGTCTCTTTAACCATGTCAGGACTGGTTTTTGTCTCTTTAACCATAGCAGGACTGGTTTTGTCTCTTTAACCATAGCAGGACTGGTTTTGTCTCTTTAACCATAGCAGGACTGGTTTTGTCTCTTTAACCATAGCAGGACTGGTTTTGTCTCTTTAACCATAGCAGGATTGGTTTTGTCTCTTTAACCATAGCAGGACTTGTTTTTGTCTCTTTAACCATAGCAGGACTTGTTTTTGTCTCTTTAACCATGTCAGGACTGGTTTTGTCTCTTTAACCATAGCAGGACTTGTTTTTGTCTCTTTAACCATAGCAGGACTTGTTTTTGTCTTTTTAACCATGTCAGGACTGGTTTTGTCTCTTTAACCATGTCAGGACTGGTTTTGTCTCTTTAACCATGTCAGGACTGGTTTTGTCTCTTTAACCATAGCAGGACTTGTTTTTGTCTCTTTAACCATAGCAGGACTGGTTTTGTCCCTTTAAACATGTCACGACTGGTTTTGTCTCTTTAACCATAGCAGGACTGGTTTTGTCTTTTTAACCATGTCAGGACTGGTTTTGTCTCTTTAACCATAGCAGGACTGGTTTTGTCTCTTTAACCATGTCAGGACTTGGTTTTGTCCCTTTAACCATGTCAGGACTGGTTTTGTCTCTTTCACCATAGCGGGACTGGTTTTGTATCTTTAACCATGTCAGGACTGGTTTTGTCTCTTTAACCATAGCAGGACTTGTTTTGTCTCTTTAACCATGTCAGAACTGGTTTTGTCTCTTTAACCATAGCATGACTGGTTTTGTCTCTTTCACCATGTCAGGACCGGTTTTGTCTCTTTAACCATAGCAGGACTGGTTTTGTCTCTTTAACCATATCAGGACTGGTTTTGTCTCTTTAACCATAGCAGGACTGGTTTTGTCTCATTAACCATGTCAGGACTGGTTTTGTCTCTTTAACCATGTCAGGACTGGTTTTGTCTCTTTAACCATATCAGGACTGGTTTTGTCTCTTTAACCATAGCAGGACTGGTTTTGTCTCTTTAACCATAGCAGGACTGGTTTTGTCTCTTTAACCATATCAGGACTGGTTTTGTCTCTTTAACCATATCAGGACTGGTTTTGTCTCTTTAACCATAGCAGGACTGGTTTTGTCTCTTTAACCATGTCAGGACTTGTTTTGTCTCTTTAACCATGTCAGGACTGGTTTTGTCTCTTTAACCATATCAGGACTGGTTTTGTCTCTTTAACCATAGCAGGACTGGTTTTGTCTCTTTAACCATATCAGGACTGGTTTTGTCTCTTTAACCATATCAGGACTGGTTTTGTCTCTTTAACCATATCAGGACTGGTTTTGTCTCTTTAACCATATCAGGACTGGTTTTGTCTCTTTAACCATAGCAGGACTGGTTTTGTCTCTTTAACCATAGCAGGACTGGTTTTGTCTCTTTAACCATGTCAGGACTTGGTTTTGTCCCTTTAACCATGTCAGGACTGGTTTTGTCTCTTTCACCATAGCGGGACTGGTTTTGTCTCTTTAACCATGTCAGGACTGGTTTTGTCTCTTTAACCATAGCAGGACTTGTTTTGTCTCTTTAACCATGTCAGGACTGGTTTTGTCTCTTTAACCATAGCAGGACTGGTTTTGTCTCTATAACCATGTCAGGACTGGTTTTGTCTCTTTAACCATGTCAGGACTGGTTTTGTCTCTTTAACCATGTCAGGACTGGTTTTTTCTCTTTAACCATATCAGGACTGGTTTTGTCTCTTTAACCATAGCAGGACTGGTTTTGTCTCTTTAACCATAGCAGGACTGGTTTTGTCTCTTTAACCATATCAGGACTGGTTTTGTCTCTTTAACCATATCAGGACTGGTTTTGTCTCTTTAACCATGTCAGGACTGGTTTTGTCTCTTTAACCATGTCAGGACTGGTTTTGTCTCTTTAACCATGTCAGGACTGGTTTTGTCTCTTTAACCATATCAGGACTGGTTTTGTCTCTTTAACCATAGCAGGACTTGTTTTGTCTCTTTAACCATAGCAGGACTGGTTTTGTCTCTTTAACCATATCAGGACTGGTTTTGTCTCTTTAACCATATCAGGACTGGTTTTGTCTCTTTAACCATATCAGGACTGGTTTTGTCTCTTTAACAATAGCAGGACTGGTTTTGTCTCTTTAACCATAGCAGGACTGGTTTTGTCTCTTTAACCATGTCAGGACTGGTTTTGTCTCTTTAACCATGTCAGGACTGGTTTTGTCTCTTTAATCATATCAGGACTGGTTTTGTCTCTTTAACCATAGCAGGACTGGTTTTGTCTCTTTAACCATAGCAGGACCGGTTTTGTCTCTTTAACCATAGCAGGACTGGTTTTGTCTCTTTAACCATATCAGGACTGGTTTTGTCTCTTTAACCATAGCAGGACTGGTTTTGTCTCTTTAACCATGTCAGGACTGGTTTTGTCTCTTTAACCATGTCAGGACTGGTTTTGTCTCTTTAACCATAGCAGGATTGGTTTTGTCTCTTTAACCATAGCAGGACTGGTTTTGTCTCTTTAACATTGCAGTACTGGTTTTGTCTCTTTAACCATGTCAGGGCTGGTTTTGTCTCTTTAACCATAGCAGGACTTGTTTTGTCTCTTTAACCATGTCAGGACTGGTTTTGTCTCTTTAACCATAGCAGGACTGGTTTTGTCTCTTTAACCATATCAGGACTGGTTTTGTCTCTTTAACCATAGCAGGACTGGTTTTGTCTCTTTAACCATGTCAGGACTGGTTTTGTCTCTTTAACCATAGCAGTACTGGTTTTGTCTCTTTAACCATAGCAGGACTGGTTTTGTCTCTTTAACCATAGCAGGACTGGTTTTCTTCATCCATAACGTTGCCAAGCCACCGATTCGGAATAAATCATTTTTTCTACTGTTAACAATTTATTCCGTAAAATGAGTGCTAATGATTACAAGCTAAGGACCTCTGTGACATTAGTTCCTTGTTGTGTGACATCCTAATTAAGGTATCAAGAATCGAGTTGGGAATGAATGGGATTTACAGTACAAGCGTTTGGGACAGCCTAGCTGAGATACAAGTAATATCATTTCAGAGATTTTTTATGTCATGATATATATCCTATATGTACATACACCGAGCTGAGAGTGTATGTTAGGTTGACATACACCGAGCCGAGAGTGTATGTTAGGTTGGCATACACCGAGCTGAGAGTGTATGTTAGGTTGACATACACCGAGCTGAGAGTGTATGTTAGGTTGACATACACCGAGCTGAGAGTGTATGTTAGGTTGACCTTTACCGAGGACATCCTGTTGAACGTGACAGTAACAATCTCAAATAACATCCGCCTTGTCAGGACATTGACATCATATGAATGATGTGGCCGTGCCGTAATGTGTACGTACGTGTGTGTGTGTATTAGAGGTGATCTGTGTTTACGTGTGTGTACTAGAGGTGATTGAAAACGTGTGTGTACTAGAGGTGATATGTGTGTACGTGTGTGTTCTAAATGTGTGTACGGGAGATGTGCATTGTGTGTGGTTGGTGTACATGTAACTAAAATGTCAGGCTGGTGTTCAATGCATGCTTACCATTCCACCGACAGTCAGGAAGGGTAACAGGAAGTGGGCAGTTAAGGTGGATGACCTCCCTTGCAGACAATAAGGGTAACAGGAGGTGGGCAGTTAAGGTGGATGACCTCCCTTGCAGACAATAAGGGTAACAGGAGGTGGGCAGTTAAGGTGGATGACCTCCATTGCAGACAATAAGGGTAACAGGAAGTGGGCAGTTAAGGTGGATGACCTCCCTTGCAGACAATAAGGGTAACAGGAAGTGGGCAGTTAGGGTGGATGACCTCCCTTGCAGACAATAAGGGTAACAGGAAGTGGGCAGTTAGGGTGGATGACCTCCCTTGCAGACAATAAGGGTAACAGGAAGTGGGCAGTTAAAGTGGATAACCTCCCTTGCAGATAATAAGGGTATCAGGAAGTGGACAGTTAGGAGGAGAGGGGGTGGGATAGAGAGTGAGTGTGCTGGTGTCATGAAGACAGGATCAACAAAGGTGATTCAGCAAAGTCCATTTGTTGTGATCCGATAATGTTAAGGTGTTCAAAGTAAACATTCGTCTTCCTTGTTCTGATGAGACATCATACTGCTCTGTTAGATGGTTCATCATTGTATTCTAGTTCATTGGAGACACAATACAGATCTGTTCCTTCTCTCCTTTGTTAGATGGTTCATCTTAACATGACAATGCCTATTGCGTAGGACGAGAAATATGGCGGCACGGCTTTCAAATCTATTTGTGACACTCTTGAAATGCTTTGTTGATTTAAAATTTCCATAAATGGGTTGATCACCTTGTCACCCTCTGCTTTTATGCCTCAATAACTTTCAAGGTGTCAGGATTTCTCAAATCTTTGGATAACTGCTACAGGCATGCATGATGAATTACAGTTGTAATGGTGGCTCCCAGCGGTGAAAAGAATTTCGTTTTTTTTTTTTTTAAATTTGATCTAACGGGATATTTTACAAACAAGCTAATTAAAAGACATGAAATCTGAACAACTGTATTGCATCTAAACCTCGATACTTGATTTGAGAACCGCTGCCGCTGTCATCGGGAGTTACACGACGAAATTGTCAAGTGGCTACCAATCACCGGACGTCATGGCACAGATATGGTTACTTAATTTTGAATGAATCCCGCTGTCGTAATGTGTCGTGCCGTCGAGTGCCAAACTGTTCAAATGCCGTCTCTATTTTGGGCACATGTTCAAGAACATTTCATTGCACTCCCGTCTCATCGTGCTGGACATACTCTCAGTCATCAAGGGATTACTAGTTCATTACTATTTTGAGGTAAACGAATGCATCTCCAAAGTTACAAATGTGCATTCATAGGTGAGTAGAGTTCACTCGGCATCAATAATTTGACATTTATTTTTTGATATAAGACTCAATGATTCCCAACCTTTTCTATACTCAATACCCCCTATGAACTGTTTGACTAAGTTCCACACCCTATGAATTTTTTTTTTACTTATACCACATACGATGAATCGTTTGACTAAGCTCCACACCCTATGAATTGTTTGACTAATACTACATACGATGAATCGTTTCCACCCCCCTCCCACACTTTTTTATAAAATAACTAGGGCCTTTAAATGATTATAAAATTGTAGACCAAATTAAATGTATTTCTAATTTATTTATATTAAATACAGAGATAATTCTAGAACTTTGATAATATACGTGTGACGTAACATAAAGTAAAATGTTAAAGAAGAAATTTTTAAAATATACTTGTTTCAATCTTAAAAGTCAAAGGGTCCTTTTTCTCGTACCTATTGAATTGCCACCACGCAACCCCCCCCCCCCCCAAAAAAAAAACACACCAAAAAAAGGGGTGGGTGGGGAACCCTGGGGTGGGTGGGGAACCCTGGGGTGGGTGGGGAACCCTGGGGTGGGTGGGGAACCCTGCTCCATGTTAAGTGAGTGCTTTTTTATTCATTTATTTTTTTACTTTTTGTTAGGCAGGGAAACATTGAAATACAATTAATCTGTCAGCATCGCTAAACACTAAATACTATCGCGAGGCATAAGACGCGGGTACCAGGAGTAGGAAAACTCTAGCTGCATTGCCGGAAGGAAGAACTAGGTCAGACGCGGGAGACGTTTCACAAGATGGGCGAAAACATTTACAAATCATCGCGAAATGTACCCGTAACGTTGGGGGAGTGGTGGCTGGTGGTGGGTGGTGGATGGTGGTGGTAGCTGGTGGATGGTGGGACACTGTTGCTATTTTTGTTAAACAAACAAGTTTTCGTTGATATGTTGGCTAAACAAGCAATTCCCAGTGGCTATGTTGCTAAACTAACAAGTACCAGTGGCTATGTTGCTAAACTAACAAGTCCCAGTGGCTATGTTGCTAAACTAACAAGTCCCAGTGGCTATGTTTGCTAAACTAACAAGCCCCAGTGGCTATGTTGCTAAACTAACAAGTCCCATTGGCTATGTTGCTAAACTGACAAGTCCCAGTGGCTATGTTGCTAAACTAACAAGTCCCAGTGGCTATGTTGCTAAACTAACAAGTCCCAGTGGCTATGTTTGCTAAACTAACATGTCCTAGTTGCTATGTAGGACGAGGCAACGCTGTAAGAGCTGACCTTGGCGCCATTATGCCTAATTTTGGCGCTGATGGATGCTATCCCCCCCCCCCACCTTTTTACAGAACGCCTGTAAAGCCCCCACTCCCAAAGCACCCCAAATTAATTAGTCTAAAAGAAACTCTGGTCATAACGCACGGGCCAACCTTGGCCCCAAATGCTTCCCAAACATTACTTGAATACGTTACGCAGGCCACCCCACCTCCCCGAATTCGGTTAAGACGGCCCTGGTCGTTTGTGCTTAAAACTAGGAAGTTGTTTGTTTCTAAAAACATAACCAGAGCGTTGCATGCTGGGATAGCTCAAATACGTTAGCCGTTAGCTAACAACTGTTCGGACTTGAGTTGAACTGCCATGTGTGACTCATACAACCCGTGACCCAGTGCTTGGTTGTTGAGACTCCAGAACTTCCTCAACTATAGAGTTACGTCAACAACAGTACTTTATAAACCCGAAAAACAGATTCCCAATCAGAGAAAGCCCACGCCCCAGAAGAGTGGTGTCACCAGACATTGTCAATAAGAGTGGTGTCACCAGACATTGTCAATAAGAGTGATGTCACCAGACAGTGTCAATAAGAGTGGTGTCACCAGACATTGTCAATAAGAGTGGTGTCACCAGATAATTGTCAATAAGAGTGGTGTCACCAGACATTGTCAATATGAGTGGTGTCACCAGACATTGTCAATAATGGCATCCAGCAGCCAAATTTATATCACACTGATGCTTTTTTTAAAAAGAATATTGCCCCAAAAATACGTTAATTTATAAACAGCTTTAACACACGTCTGATCAGTGGCGTAAAGTAAGGGGGGGGTGCGGAGGTGCAGTCCGCCCTGGGAGACACTTTATTTGGAGTGGTGGCACTTTCAGCCAACTACAGAGTTTTCCTCGCAGATGGGGGTGGCAAAAATCAAGACCCGCCCACCGGCGAAACTAATACTAGCTACGCCGCTGAGCCTGATACATCTGTACGTTTAAGCAGTTGATTTTTATCGCGCAATTTGTTGTTCATTATGAACCAAGCCTCGCTGAAAAGTTATTTTTAAATCCTTTATGTTAACTTCGCCTTTGTTCGTGCTGGCTGGCTGATTGGATGGCTGGCTGGCAAAATCTTCGGACGGCTAATTGACCCACCTCCCGTCAACCCACGGAGCTGAAAATTTTCCCATAGACTCGTTGCCGAAGACAACACATGCTTTCACATTTTCAGCTCCACCCCCAGTCCTGACCCCACAAAATCAGTTGTTCCTGCTTTTCCACTGACACTGATTTCACGAAATAAAAGTCCCTAAAACGGAGCTAAATGAGTTTTTGTTTTTTTTAAATATCACAATCGCGTTTGGTGCGTAATATTTTATTTAGTTTTTCTGAAATAGTTGGTGAAATAAATCTGCGGTGTAAAAGCGGGTGGGTCATTTGAATATTAATATAGTTCAGGGGCTTGAAAAAATATGCAGTTGCGAGACTTGGAGTGGGGGGGGGGGGCGGGCACTAATTGGGTTTCTTCTAAAGTGCGTTACTTGCATGTAAGTTTTGACACATTTTCAGCCCCAGACCTCTTGTTCAATATTTCAATTTATAAAGGAATTATAAGAAAAAGTTTGTTATTTTCGGATTTTTTAATAAAATAGGAAATTGAGATCTGCGTGATTTCTTTGTATACTTTTAAGGGACTGCTTTGGAAAGAAACACTTTACAAAGATGGTGTTGTCTAACATCCTGTTTTAATGGAACAACGATAAAACGTACAAGGGCAAAACAAGAAATTTAGAACACAACAACAAAATAGTTTCATATAGTTATTTTCAGCAGCAGGAAGAAGTTGCACACAGCTTAAGCTTGCGTTGACCTCTAGTGAACGTGACAACTGAACACAGCTTGAACTAGCGTTGTCATCTAGTGAACGTGACAACTGAACACATGAATTCAGCAAAATGGATTGTCACCCATTTAAAAGGCAGTGAGGAATGTCGCTTTTTTAAATTATAATTGAAGCGTGCACAATAAATCAATGAGCCTAAAATATTTGCTTTTAAATGGGTGACAATCCATTTTGCTGAATTCATGTAATTATTTGGGCTCTGAGCCAAGTTTACCAACTGCTAAACGATTTTAATTTTTTTCTGATTTTATATAATTAACGTTAATTTTTTATTTTTATTATTTTTATTTTTTTAAATTTTTTTTTAAAAATTACTTTTAATTAGTTATTTAAAATTTGAGACAAACATTCTGTTAGAAAAACAAGTATTTGTATCTACTTGAACTTCCAGTAAGATTGTATAAGCATACATGTAAGCCAACTGAGATAATAATGACGTGTTTTCTACCTATACCTAATGCGCATTGAATAGTGAATTTAAAGGCTAGACATCTAGGGAACAGTTCGCGTGTGGGTGGTGATACCTGTACTGGTTTTAATGTTATGGAAAGGGGGTGTCATGGCGAGCCCTGTATTCAGATAGACGTAGTCGTAGTCACAGATTAGGTCGATGGATTAAAAATAATTCACTGGTCATCAGTGAAACTACTTGATGATCCACAATACAGGTACATCCTACGGATGACGTCAGATGTTGGTGTTTCAGTCGCTGTTACTATTACGTAATGCATAGGACCAGGAGAAGAGGCGGGGAATTCATGTCATTTGATCGTATAATATATTTTTAATGTACAGTGAAATACGGTCGGGCTGGGTTATGATCTAGTTTATGCTGTACCGGCAAGGGTAATGTGGCCATCCGTATCCGGGTATGTCTTAAAGCTCTGGTAGGGTCTTCTATGACCTGGGGGTTCTAGGCTATGATAGTTGTAGTGTTGTCACCTAAATAAGTTGATCCAACTTGGTAAACAATGACAACAACTTGTTCCGAAGTAAACGGAAGTGAATGGACGCATTAGTTGGACGCGTCTATTTCAACCGTGCACTCGGTGACCTCGTATTGAGTCTATTGATAAAGGGATCCTAGTGCGTTGTGGTTAAGTACTCGTTCACTCCTGATATTGTCTGACGATATATATGAGGCGCTTGGACATTAATCAATTATTATTTAATTATGTGGTTGTTTTAATGGTTGGATAAGATTCGGTTCATAATTTATTGCTTCAAAGTCGGCACACTTTAGATTTGATAACAGATAGTTGAGTGGTAAAAACTTGTTTCTACTGAGTAGTTTTAATGGAAATAGTAATAGTGTGAGTGAATACAGGGTTCTACCTGTAAATTCATGATGTCAAGATGGTCTAGATGACAAGGTAATGTGACATTTTAATTGACATGATTTTTTTTTTTTAAATCTTGAGTTTCAATTTCATTTCACGTTAACTTTTTTTTTGTTTTGTTTGTTGTGGTCTATAGTCTTTACTATAGTGGAACGGTCCATCTTGATGTCAGAGGTCAAGAGGTTATTTGTTTGTTTTAGTCTATACCCCTCACTATAGTGTAGTGGTCCATCTTGATGTCAGGGGTCAAGATGTTATTTGTTTGTGTGTGATCTATACTCTTTACAATAGTGGAGTGGTCCGCCCAGAGGTCAGAGTTCAAGATGTTATGTGGGTCAGTTTTAGTGGTGATTTTTGTATCATGCCACCATTTATTTAGTCTACTTTATTTAATGCTCGTGTTTTGGGTTTGTTGTCTGATCGTTTCTTTCGTTGAATTTTTTTTTTTTAAAACGTATTTGGGGATGATACAAGTTGAACTTTTTACGGTGTCTCAGCTGCTGATCAGATGGACGTGATGGGGAACAAGGAACTTAAAGAACAGATGTTTACAAAATCTTTATAACACAACCGTCTTCATAACGCAACTGTCTTCATAACGCAACTGACTTCATAACACAACTGACTTCATAACACAACTGTCTTTATAACACAACTGACTTTATAACACAACTGTCTTTATAACACAACAGTCTTTATAACACAACTGTCTTTATAACGCAACTGTCTTTATAACGCAACTGTCTTGACAGCGCAACTGTCTTTATAAGACAACTAGGTATTCGTATCGATTTAAATGCAACGGAGGAGGATGAGACTTTGAGGTAGCGTAAGATAAGCTATACATTTGATGAACTACGGTACCCATTTGATAACCTATCCACTTGCGAGGAGGGGGAAAATAGGGCTTTAAAAATGTTTGTTATCAGGGCCTATGTGTTCACCACTTAGTATCGGCAGCTGTATGTTTTGTTCAGAGGTTCCAAAACTTTGCGAGATCGCCGATCCCTGCAACCTATAAGCGCAACTCACCAGTGCACAGGTTCCTTGTGTGCACAACATGACATTGTTCGTGTATTAATGAATGGGCTGTATACGTTAATAATGACTAGGATTTATAAATTAACACAATTATTGTATAATTAGTAAAATATTAATCTTTGCAAGCAAGGCTGTGGGTAATCTTTTTATGTCTGCGTCTACGGGACGTGTCGCAGTAAATTGTTGTTTATAGAACCGGAACATACCATTGGTATCGGAACCCCTAGGTAGCAGCACACCTTTGGTAACAGTACTACCTAGGTAGCAGCACTCCTTCGGTAGCACCTCCCTTGGTGGTAGCAGCACTCCTAGGAAGAAGCACCTGGTAGGAGCACTCCATTGGTAGCAGCGCCCGATAGGCAATATCAACTCATTGGTAGCAGTACCCCATTGGTAGCAGCACCCCATTGGTAGCAGCATCTCATTGGTAACAGCACCTCATTGGTAGTATCACATCAATGCTCGCAGCACCCTATTGATCCATGCTATTCAGTTCAGTAAAATATATTTTATAAATAGTACTTTCATTACTTAGTCAAACCTGCAAGGAAACTGTGTTATGGACTACCAGAAAGGAAGCTGTGTTGTGGACTATCATGATAATACCAATGCCAAATATATCAAGACAAGCATTGGTGTGACAACTTCTGGGATCAAGAGGGCGAGGAAGACCCGAAAACCCCTGGAGATGAGATGTCAACACAGATGTTACAAAGAATAGAACAAACTGAAAGGGTTAGAGAGTATAGCCAGAGACCTGAGGCTGGGTTAGATTTGTTAGAGAGTATAGCTAGAGGCTGGAAAGCTTGGAAACACGTTTGTCTGTTTCCTGGGAGTTAAAAAGGCAAGGAAGAAGAAGATATTCTCCACCATTAAATACCACAGCGAAGGCATCAACAACATAAAAAGTGGTTTATAGTTTGATCAAACATGTCAAATATTTGATGTCGATTAAATCAAATGAAGTAACGTAATCCGTATGTGATGTCTCGGTGTGCTGGCTGTCATTTGGAGGAGGCCGTTGCTTATTATCTTTGTTTTTCTTTTTTGAATCCGCATCTGATACTGATAACGACAACTCGCGATAACACCTGAACCCTCCAGTCTGCGATCACGTGATCAATGCTTATCAAACGAACTCGGAATTTGAGATACCTTGACTACCAGTCTCCGCGAATGTACACGTGTCACGCTACTCTTTGTGGTCTTGTCAAGCATATTTCAGGGCTTTGACAAGGAACATATTTCAGGTCGTTGACAAGGAACATATTCAGGGCTTTGATAAGGAACATATTTCAGGGCTTTGACAAGGAACATATTTTATGGGTTTGACAAGGAACATATTTCAGAGCTTTAATCTCTCACGTATGTCGTTCTGCATACACCGCTATCCGTCAGATCAGCTCCATCCGCCACTACCTCACAGTTAGCGCAACAAAAACATTAGTCTGTGCTCTTGTTCTCTCTCGTCTTGATTATTGCAACTCTCTTCTGTCAGGTTTACCAAAACACTTCATAGAAAAAGTACAAAAGGTTCAAAATTCAGCTGCTAGGTTAATTCTAAAGGCAAAAAAAAAAAAAAAAAAACGTGATCACGTCACTCCACTACTCCACTCACTTCATTGGCCTCCTATATAGGCTCTCATTGATTACAAGCTGTCTGTTCTCTGTCACAATTTTTTCTCAGATTCCTGACCTTCCTATCTAACCGAACATCTTTCTGTCTATTCACCCCTTCGATAGCTTCGCTCCTCCGCAGACACGCGTACTCTGTTCGTTGCTAAGACACGCACTAAAACATATGGTGAACGATATTTCTCGTTCTGCGCCCCGCAATGCAATTCTCTTCCACTACACATCCGCAATATACCAACAACCCAGGCCTTCAAAACTGCACTCAAAACACATCTCTTTAAACTCTACTACCCGACTGATTTCCCCCCCGCCCCCCACCTCTGACTGAAAAACGATGCTGCTGGCTGCTGTCCATGGTTTGACATGTAAAAGTTCTGGGGTGGATGGGGTGAATATGCATTTGTTTTTGTTTTGTCCCTATACAGCTGTTCTTTATTACATAAATGTATTTTAGTTTATTGTCATGATTATGTCTCTTTTGCTAATAATTTTATGTACAGCGCGGTGAGCCCAGCCCTAGGCTGGGGCAATCGAAGGTGTGCCGCGAGACGGTGTTAAGTGTGCCGCGAGACGATGTTAGGTATGCCGCGAGACGATGTTAGGTGTGCCGCGAGACGATGTTAGGTGTGCCGCGAGACGATGTTAGGTGTGCCGCGAGACGATGTTAGGTGTGCCGCGAGACGATGTTAGGTGTGCAGCGAGACGATGTTAGGTTTGCCGCGACACGATGTTAGCTGTGCCTCGAGACGATGTTAGGTGTGTCATTCTTCGACAACATGTTGTTGGCTGGTGATGCGTAATTACATTTATATTTGTTTACTATACCAAGGTAGCGTTTCATCCCCGATAAATGAAAACTAACCCAACATTAACTAAGTAGCACCGTCCTGTGCAGACTAAGTGCACCGTCCAGTGCAGACTAAGTGCACCGTCCTGTGTATGCTAAGTGCACCGTCCTGTGCAGACTAAGTGCACCGTTCTGTGCAGACTAAGTGCACCGTTCTGTGCAGGCTAATTGCACCGTCATGTGCTGGTTAAGTGCACCGTCCTGTGCAGGCTAAGTGCACCATCCTGTCCAGACAAACTGCACCGTGTGCAGACTAAGGGCACCGTGCTGTGCTGACTAAGTGCACCGTCCTGTCCAGACTAAGTGCACCGTCCTGTCCAGACAAAGTGCACCGTCCTGTCCAGACAAACTGCACCGTCCTGTGCAGGCTAAGTCCACCGAAGATCGTTCATCTGATGTCTTGACATAGTCAAACACGCGTTTGTCGTGCGACATTAAAAAAATAATCACTTTGTATTATTATTATTTGTGTGTTGCTTGTTCCATTTTCGGCATTGAAATACATAGTTTAATATTACACAAGAAAGTCATAAGTACACAAGTAGGATCGCTGGTTTCTACAGAACTTTCCCTCCTGTTTCAAAAAGTGTTTCTAGAATTTAGGGATGACTGAATACTCAAAGTAAATTTCATGGAAGTCACAGTGGAGGTTTTCTGGATTTTAGTCACGAAAGAAAGTCTGAGATCGTGTCTGAAGCTGTTCTGCTGAAGCTGTTCTGCTGAAACTTTTCTGTTGAAACTTTTCTGCTGAAGCTGTTCTGCTGAAACTTTTCTGCTGAAGCTGTTCTGCTGAAACTTTTCTGCTGAACTGTTCTGCTGAAGCTGTTCTGCTGAAGCTGTTCTGCTGAAACTTTTCTGCTGCAGCTGTTCTGCTGAAACTTTTCTGCTGAAGCTGTTCTGCTGAAACTGTTCTGCTGAATTGTTCTGCTGAAGCTGTTCTGCTATAATTTTTAACCACTTATATTTATTATTTAAAAAATACGCTTTTCGAGGTGATCTTCGAGTTGTTCTATCAGATATTGGTGGCCAACCTCAATTTGTTCTATGAGACTTTGGTGGCCAAAGGTGACCAACTTCAAGTTGCTCTGTCAGATATTGGTGGTCAACTTCAAGTAATTCTGTCAGATATTGGTGGCCAACTTCAAGTTGTTCTATCAGATATTGGTGGCCAACTTCAAGTTTTTCTATCAGATATTAGTGGCCAACTTCAAGTTGTTCTAACAGATATTCAAGTTATTCTATCAGATATTGGTGGCCAACTATCAGATAGTGTTTATATTCAACAAAACAGTTTCAAACATCTTGCACTTATTGTTGAAGTTAAATCTTTTATTTGTGGACACAGTTGTATTTCTGGTCTATTGACACCATCGCTTGAATATCCAAAATTATTTTATATAATATCACTTGTTAGTTCAAAAAGTCTACTGTCCGCTCATGTTAAATTCATATTATTATGCATACGACATTCATATAAAGAAGCTATGAAATGTAGGTCCGTGTAAACAACAGCTTTATAATTTTTTAATTGTAGTGTGCCGCGGAAATCTGGGAGGGGTCTGGGTGTGCCGCGGATGTCTGGGAAGGGTCTAGGTGTGCCGTGAGTGAGGGACGAGGTTGCAGAGCCCAGCTTTAGATTATAACATGATGATCTGTCTTGGTAAATCATACATAATGTCACAGACTGCTGTCATTATCTACTCAACTGCTGTCATTATCTACTCAACTGCTGTCATTATCTATTCAACTGGTGTCATCATCTACTAAACTGCTGTCATTATCTATTCAACTGCTGTCATTATCTACTCAACTGCTGTCATTATCTACTCAACTGCTGTCATCATCTACTCAACTGCTGTCATTATCTACTCAACTGCTGTCCTTATCTATTCAACTGGTGTCATCATCTACTCAACTGCTGTCATTATCTACTCAACTGCTGTCATTATCTACTCAACTGCTGTCATCATCTACTCAACTGCTGTCATTATCTACTCAACTGATGTCATTATCTACTCAACTGCTGTCATTATCTACTCAACTGCTGTCATCATCTACTAAACTGCTGTAATTATCTATTCAACTGGTGTCACCATCTACTCAACTGCTGTCATTATCTACTCAACTGCTGTCATTATCTACTCAACTGCTGTCATTATCTACTAAACTGCTGTCATTATCTATTCAACTGCTGTCATTATCTACTCAACTGATGTCATTATCTACTCAACTGCTGTCATCATCTACTAAACTGCTGTCCTTATCTATTCAACTGGTGTCATCATCTACTCAACTGCTGTCATTATCTACTCAACTGATGTCATTATCTACTCAAATGCTGTCATCATCTACTAAACTGCTGTCATTATCTATTCAACTGCTGTCATTATCCACTCAACTGCTGTCATTATCTACTCAAATGCTGCCATCATCTACTAAACTGCTGTCATTATCTATTCAACTGCTGTCATTATCCACTCAACTGCTGTCATTATCCACTCAACTGCTGTCATTATCTATTCAACTGCTGTCATCATCTACTACATCCTCTTTGAAAACAAAACATGCCCCATGTTGTGTTTACATTTAAACAAAACGTTCAAAGCTAGCATGTCCACCCCCCCCCTTCCGCGCCCCTGAGACTTACGTCGCCTGCAAACCGCCGCCTCTGCGCTGATTAACTTTTATTTTGAGACGCCTTTCTTTCGTCCCGACTGTCATTCCTATGCCCAGAAGCTACGAAACACCAGATACAGACGACAGAACCGCACGCCTGGTTCCGGGGTTATTATTGGCACAAGTCGTGACGGCTAGAACAGGTTGTGATAGTGAGGTCTTCAACCAGTGCTCCTCAGTCTCCAATCGCTGACACCATACGTATACCACTGTCCCATTCTGAACGTCCACCACCCCACAACCAACTACACAGATCCACTCTAACAGTACCGGCACGTGACGTCACTAAAGGCTTGGAAAAACAATGCTCCTGGATTTCTTTCTCTCCTAATGAGATGACACCTTCTAGTTGACTTATTTCTTCAATGTGGAGAACCGCTGTCGGGTAAAAATCGTGTGAGTGGAGACAATATGGGTGACATTTGTTGACGGTTCTGTCGCCACATTTATCTATCAACATCGCTGAGAGCGTCACGATGCGGGGCACAGTGGAACAGGTCAGTCTTAGTTGTAAAGGAATTTAATAATGGTAGATCGGCTGAAGGAGAAAAATGTGGCGCACGTCACGCCGTCAACGATGCGATTGGTGACGTGTTCAAAGGCTTACTGCCTGGACGACTTCAGGCAATGGTGACTCAATGCATGGGTGCAAGGCCTGCTCTATTTTATAACTAATGTGATGGTTGAATTAGCATGCGTGTGAAACAGCAGGTGGATTTCAGATTTAGTTGGCTGTTTTAACAATCACACATTACTTTGTTCTGCACAATTTGGTGACTCTAACTTAACGTACATTTTTCTTACATGGAAAGAAATTAAAGAACCATAAGGCCATAAGGTAATGGATGCGTTGCATATTTATGTTCAAACTTTAAGTGAGTTGTACTGTGTAATCAAATAATGTGTAATGCGTATATAATATTACGTAATATTTTGTGATGTGCATGTCTGGAAAATGTGTTCATATTTATGTTGTGGGACAAAATTAAGGTTGCGTGGCGATGTGTACACAAAACGACGGGCGGAAGAGCAAGTCTATTTATAACCTTACCCTGGCTGGCTGTTAATTCGTAAACTGTGTTGGGTTATTGTATGGCTTCAGTCATGATAGTACTTATTAACCTGCCTCGCGCATCCTGCTGAACCAACATGTTTTTTTTTTCACAGCAATCGTGGTTGTTACCTGTACGGCTAACGCTTTTATCCAGATATGTCTTAGCAGGCGCGTTGTCTTAGCAGACGCGTTGTCTTAGCAGACGCGTTGTCTTAGCAGACGCGTTGTCTTAGCAGACGCGTTGTCTTAGCAGACGCGTTGTCTTAGCAGGCGCGTTGTCTTAGCAGATGCGTTGTCTTAGCAGACGCGTTGTCTTAGCAGGCGCGTTGTCTTAGCAGATGCGTTGTCTTAGCAGGTGCGTTGTCTTAGCAGGCGCGTTGTCTAAGCAGGTGCGTTGTCTAAGCAGGTGCGTTGTCTAAGCAGGTGCGTTGTCTAAGCAGGTGCGTTGTCTTAGCAGGCGCGTTGTCTTAGCAGATGCGTTGTCTAAGCAGATGCGTTGTCTAAGCAGATGCGTTGTCTAAGCAGATGCGTTGTCTAAGCAGATGCGTTGTCTAAGCAGGCGCGTTGTCTTAGCAGGCGCGTTGTCTTAGCAGGCGCGTTGTCTTAGCAGACGCGTTGTCTTAGCAGGCGCGTTGTCTTAGCAGATGCGTTGTCTAAGCAGATGCGTTGTCTAAGCAGATGCGTTGTCTAAGCAGATGCGTTGTCTTAGCAGATGCGTTGTCTTAGCAGGCGCGTTGTCTTAGCAGGCGCGTTGTCTTAGCAGACGCGTTGTCTAAGCAGATGCGTTGTCTTAGCAGGCGCGTTGTCTTAGCAGATGCGTTGTCTTAGCAGATGCGTTGTCTTAGCAGGCGCGTTGTCTTAGCAGATGCGTTGTCTTAGCAGATGCGTTGTCTTAGCAGATGCGTTGTCTTAGCAGGTGCGTTGTCTTAGCAGGCGCGTTGTCTAAGCAGGCGCGTTGTCTTAGCAGGTGCGTTGTCTTAGCAGGCGCGTTGTCTTAGCAGGCGCGTTGTCTTAGCAGATGCGTTGTCTAAGCAGGTGCGTTGTCTAAGCAGGTGCGTTGTCTAAGCAGGTGCGTTGTCTAAGCAGGTGCGTTGTCTAAGCAGGTGCGTTGTCTTAGCAGGCGCGTTGTCTTAGCAGATGCGTTGTCTAAGCAGATGCGTTGTCTAAGCAGATGCGTTGTCTAAGCAGATGCGTTGTCTAAGCAGATGCGTTGTCTAAGCAGGCGCGTTGTCTTAGCAGGCGCGTTGTCTTAGCAGGCGCGTTGTCTTAGCAGACGCGTTGTCTTAGCAGGCGCGTTGTCTTAGCAGATGCGTTGTCTAAGCAGATGCGTTGTCTAAGCAGATGCGTTGTCTAAGCAGATGCGTTGTCTAAGCAAATGCGTTGTCTAAGCAGATGCGTTGTCTTAGCAGATGCGTTGTCTTAGCAGGCGCGTTGTCTTAGCAGGCGCGTTGTCTTAGCAGGCGCGTTGTCTTAGCAGACGCGTTGTCTAAGCAGATGCGTTGTCTTAGCAGGCGCGTTGTCTTAGCAGATGCGTTGTCTTAGCAGATGCGTTGTCTTAGCAGGCGCGTTGTCTTAGCAGGCGCGTTGTCTTAGCAGGCGCGTTGTCTTAGCAGGCGCGTTGTCTTAGCAGGCGCGTTGTCTTAGCAAACGCGTTGTCTTAGCAGGCGCGTTGTCTTAGCAGATGCGTTGTCTTAGCAGATGCGTTGTCTTAGCAGATGCGTTGTCTTAGCAGGCGCGTTGTCTTAGCAGGCGCGTTGTCTAAGCAGGCGCGTTGTCTTAGCAGGCGCGTTGTCTTAGCAGACGCGTTGTCTAAGCAGATGCGTTGTCTTAGCAGATGCGTTGTCTTAGCAGATGCGTTGTCTTAGCAGATGCGTTGTCTTAGCAGACGCGTTGTCTTGTCAGACGCGTGCTAGGTTTTCCAAATGATTTTTTTTTAATATATAAATAACTTAAACTTTGAAAACATTCCCATGAAAAGTAAATCAGGGGAGAAAACTCTATTTTTTTTAAAAAAAAAGTCTTAATCGGTTACGTCCCGCAAACTTCGAATTACTAGGTCTGATGTCCCCAATGCCAATATTGGGTGGACATGATAAAAGAATACAGCTTAACTCGTGTTGTTAGACAGCGTATGGCGTAATACATCCTAGGTTATTGCGGATAAAAATGAAATAGATCTTAGGTGAGGTCTTCAACCAGTGCCACTGACTGCCAGTGCTCCTCAGTTTCTAATCGCTGACATCCTAATTTCCAGGAATCTTATTACGGCTTAAATTTTAACTATGACACGAACGTTCGACTCTACCTGCACACATGAATCCAAGCTCGTAATCACTCCTAGTTATACACATGCCCATGTACACGTGTATGCAGTGGCGTAGTGAGGGGGGCAAGGGGGGCATCATGCCCCGGGCGCTACTCACAAAGGGGCGCCAAAAGGTATATTTTAATATAATATTGTATGGCTTTCGAATAGGGGGGCGCTAAAAAGGTATTGGGGGCGCTAAAAATGTATTGTGCCCCGGGCGCGAGTTAAGCTCGCTACGCCACTGTGTGTATGTTCAAAAGCGCTAGGGGGCGTTCAAAAATCTATATGCTTCATCTCCCGAGGTCAGCTATTTGTTAATTTAGTGTTCATAAAAAAGAAAAACGCAGACCCGAAGTTCCAAATAGTAACCCAGTTTATTTTAAGCTCGTGTTAAAGGAACGCAACTGAGGAAAATAGCATGACTGACAGTTTTCATGTCGGTGGTCTCTACTTGACCTCACGGACTCGGAACTCCTAAATGTGTGGGGGGAGGGTGTGGGTGGGCAGGAGTAATGTGTCTGTCAATGGGACACGGGCCAATTTGATCTGAGTGTTCAGAATCTACATTAGAATGTTCAGAATCAATATCTGAGTGTTCAGAATCTACATTAGAATGTTCAGAATCAATATCTGAGTGTTCAGAATCTACATTAGAATGTTCAGAATCAATATCTGAGTGTTCAGAATCTACATTAGAATGTTCAGAATCAATATCAGAGTGTTCAAAATATATATCTTAGTGTACAGATGCTGTATTAGAATTTCAGAATCTATATCTGAGTGTTCAGAATCTATATTGAAGTGTTCATCAGAATCTGTATTGATTTATTACTTTAAGTTTACTGGTTTTATTGAAAAAATTATAACAGGAAATTGAGGGGGGGGGGGTGGGTTACAACTCAGTTGGGATCTCCTGTGATCATTAAAATACTGCTTACATCCTAATCTTCTATTAATAGCAGTTTTGAAACCCATATAAACTGTTAATTACTGTAAAGATAAATATTTTGCTTCTTCCCTATTCATGACCAGTTGTAACACAGCTAAGATCTCAGTTGTTTGTATAGGAAAGAATGATCAAAACTCATATTGTACGTTTACACTTGCTAGTATGCGGGCCATGCAATAAAGCAATGTGTGCAAGAATCATTTAGTGCGAATGGGTGGGAAGATAGAAGCCGTTTGATTAATTATTGACTTGCAATTTTTATTTTTTTTAAACACTTTTTTTTTTAGTTTAAATTTTTGTGTCACTGTCTATTATTAAATAATTTGTTTCGTTGATACCAAGAGAAACGCCTTGAAGGTGATCAAATACCCATTGGAAATTAAACTTCCATTTTATTTAAGAAACATCTTTGTGGTTCATACCTCCGTTCGAAAAGGGCGTCAAAGGTGTCAGGGGTGTCGAGGACGTCAAGGACGACGGCGACAAGGGCGTCAGGGGCGTCAATGGTGTCAGGGCGACAAGGGCGTCGAGGTCAGCAATGTTAACAAGGACGTTTAGGGTGTCAGGGGCCACACGGGTGTCAAGTGCGACCAAGCAGTGTTTCTTTCAGAAATTTTCCCCCGAGGGGGCACTTTTGACGTTCGGGGGGGCAGTGCCAGTTTTTCGGTGGCCAGAGGCGTAGCTAAGGGGTGGCAGAAGGGACATATGTCCCCGGGCGCCAGACTAGCGGGGGCATCTAATGGGCAATAGTGTTAATGGATGAAAATAATAGGTTTCAGAGTTTAGCGGGGGGG
This sequence comes from Omphiscola glabra, assembly GCA_964017045.1. Lineage (NCBI taxonomy): Eukaryota > Metazoa > Mollusca > Gastropoda > Lymnaeidae > Omphiscola > Omphiscola glabra. The sequence continues at coordinate 39,343,273 of OZ024798.1, forward strand.
GGGGGGGGGGGTGTAAAAATGAATCTTGTCCCCTGTCATCAAAGACTCACGTCAGTGACGTAGAAGTGGGGGGGGGGCGAACATTTGGTCTTCCCAGGTGTCATTTTTTCTTTAGATAGAGCGGCGGGATTTTCGGACATCTGCAGAGTTTCTATCGAGAAAGGTAGCGTGGCAAAAAAGTTAACCCACCTAGGGTGGCGCTAACACTAGGCACGTCGCTGGGCAGTGTATATATCAGCACCAAATTTGGCTGTCATGGCAAGTAATTTTTATCGGGAAGTAGGGCAGCAGAAAATGTGTGATTGTTTAACAATCAAGAGGTGCATTTTGGAGTATACATGATTCGAATGTTTTTATAAGACTTTCATTTGATCGGGGGAAATAATTTTTCAAGCGTCGGGGGAGGCATTATGTCGACCAGTGCCAGACACAAACTAAATTCATTCTGGTTGTGGTGTGCCGAAGAAAATCATTTGACACAAGATTAGATTCAACCCGTTAGACACATTGATCGGCATCAAGGAAAAAGGGGGGGGGGGGGTAGCAGAAAATGAGGAATCCGAAGAGTTTGAACAAAAGTGAGGGCAGGGGTCACCTTAATTTAAAAATAATAAATTCAAAATGCAGTGATGCATTGGGGTGCAAATTTCTTTTCTTCTTTTTCTGTCTATTAAGGGCCCACGATCATTTTATTGATCATTATGGTTCCTATGAATGTAGATGGGATTTGCAATGTTTCTGTGCCTGGTGTTGATGCGGATATTTCACTGGTAACAAGAGTTACCTAGTGAGGGTATCATGCACTGTATTCAATGTATCTTTAAGACAATGTGTGAAGCGGCATTTCAAACGTTCATATATTTACTGTTAGATGTCTCGTAGAAAAATGCTAAGAATACATCAACATACACCAACTATATGTGGACTACAAATCAGCTTATGATAGCATAGACAGGAAATACATGAACGATGCTGTGCTGGAACTTGGAGTCCTTAACAAACGTACCCGACTCATACATATAACGATGGATAACTACAAAAGTAGAATCAAAGTACAAAGGGAGTACTTGAGGGCGTTCTCGATCCATCTGAGCCTCAGACAAGGAAATCCGTGTATCCTTGTCAACATCACTTTAGAAAAAAGCATTAGAAACATACGTGTGAGCACCTGAGAGGTGGTACAGAACAACCATAAGGAACTTTATAAAGCCAGCCACTGCAATACCTGGCCTACACAGACGATATAGCGCTACTTGGTAGAAACAGCATTGATGATATAATTAAAACTTTCAGGGAACTTGAAGATGTGACGGTCAAAGCTGGTTTTGATGTAAATAAAGCGAAGGCAATATTTATGATAATGTCAGGAAATACGCACTGATGACTTCATCAATATGAACATCTACGCCTTGAGAGGGAAGCTACTTTCAAATATCTTGGGGTGACTATAAATAAGCAAGAGGAAATACAATCGGAGGTGCAAGAAAGAATAACAGCATGCAACAGTTCTTATTTCAATTTACAAAATCTACTTCAAAGCAAAAATCTCGCTAAGGGAACAAAGAAGGCAGTATACACCACTATCACAAGACCAGTAGTAACTTATGTAAGTGAGACTTGGTTCCTATCAGAAAAGCAGAGAACCTGCTAAATATATGACCCGATGATAGACAATTTTGTTTTGGGATCCGTGCAAACCAAGAGCTATATCAATTGTACAAATACCCATCCATAGTCACAACAATATAAAAAAAAGTCAGACTGCCCTAGGCAGGACACATTGAAAGGATGCCGGATTCTGGAGCAACAAAAACGATCTACAGGCAGAAACCGAGGGGCAGACGGCTCACCGGTCGACCAAGACTGAGATGGATTGACGATGTAGAGAAGGGCTTACAAAGGTTGGGGTTCGCACATGGAGGTGTAAAGCGATGGATCGATCCCAATGGAAGAATGTGGTGGAGCAGACCAGGGCCCTAAATGGGATGAAGCACCACTGATGTAAACATTTCAGACATTTGGGACGGGAAGCGCTAGAAATAACGATAATAACAGGACATCACTAACTCTTCCACCAGCACACTATTAAATAAATTCAGTTCATTTGGGAGCCCTTAGGGTATGTTTATTATTATTATTATTATTTGCTGTCTTATATTGCGCGGTACCCCAGCCTAGGGCTAGGCTCACCGCGCTGTACCTAAAAATATTTTAAAAGAGACATAATCGTGACAGTAACATAAAATACATATATGTAATAAAGAAAAAATGTATAGAGACAAAACAAAACCTAATGCATATTCACCTCATCCACACCAGAACTATTACATGACAACCATGACGACCAGCAGCAGCGTTTATCGGTCAGATGTGAGGAATCAGTCGGGGTAGTAGAGTTTAAAGAGATGTGTTTTGAGTGCAGTTTTGAAGGCTGTGATAGTTGATATATAGCGGGTGTGTAGTGGAAGAGAATTCCATTGTTTGGGGGGCACAGTAAGAGAAAGATCTTTCACCGTATGTTTTTTGTGCGAGTCTTGGGGACAGAAAGAATACGCCCGTCTGCGTAGGAGCGAAGCTGTCGAAGTGGTGAATAGACAGAGAGAAGTTCGGTTAGATAGGAAGGGCAGGAATTCGAGAAAAAGTTGTGGCAGGGAACAGAGAGTTTATAGTCAATCCCCTGAAGTGAAGGAAGTAGTGGTGTGACGTGATCACGTTTTTTTTTGCCTTTAAAACTAGCCTAGCAGCTGAGTTTTGAACCTTTTGTAGTTTTTCTAAGAAGTGTTTTGGTAAACCTGACAAGATACTCCTTAGCTTAGACTGGCCCCTTAAAACTTTATAGGCCCCGGAATTTTTTTTTATAAATTCAAAATGCAAGAATGCATTTTTTTTTTTACATACCGTAGTTAAATTTAGTTTCGCATCATTATACACTTAACTGTAGAGCAACGGGAGAGATGCTAGTTAAGATTGTATGTGTTATTTGACCTAAGAGCCATCGTGTGAGGTCTACAACCCATATAGCTGTATGGGGCCTCGTATATTTTAGGGGCTTAAAGTTGGGCTGTAATTACATTAAATTATCAACTTTTACTGCTAGGTAGGGAAGGAAAAAACCGAAAAGTAGCACGGGTGCCATAAAAAGTCAAGCGACGTCTCTGCTTGACTAAGTGTGTTATGCAAACATTTTTTTTTTAAATTGAAAAGTAATGTATTTTTTAAGTTATTATTTTTAAATATTTTTGGGATCAACTACATAAAAATAATGAATTTACTACAAAATATTTTTAAAATTAAGAAAAAAGAATTCCGTCCAAAAACGGTATCCATCCCAAAAAAGAAATGCTAAAATAGTTTTACATTTTGAACGAAAAAGGAAAACCAAAAACATACGTTTATTTCAAAATATTTCCTCCAAGTTTCACGAAGTCAAAAAGTAAAAAAGCTTTTCTGTACAAAAGGCTAAAGACTATATATCTTTATGGGTTTTCAAAATTGGTATTTATTTATAAATCATATGTAACCGACATAATTGTTCAGAAGTCAAGAACTGTTTACAAAAGACTCATATACGGTATTTATTATTAATGTGTGATTTTTTTTCTTATAAATTATTAAAGTTTCAATTCTCAATATTCAGTTGATTGAAATGTTAATTAAGAAATTTAGACTACTATAATTTGCTTCAGATCATTACAACTTGCCTCTTCGACATTATACTTGAAAAAATTTTTTTTACCAATTCCATATAATTTTTTTTTAACTACTACCAAAAATGGCATTTACAAGAAAATCGAAATACTCGATTTTTTTATTCGTTGTTTAAATATATATTATATTCTTTCTACTGGATTATCATCTTAAAATATTTTTTTTTAAACAGTTCAAACAGCTGGGGAAGATTGTTTATTATTATTATATTAACAGAGAAAAGTCATTGGGGATTTAATAAATAAAGACTAATTTTTTTTCAAAATCATTTTACTCTGTTCCCGAAACTGTTAAAAAATTAGAAACACTCGATTTAATAATTATGATGAAATGTCCACTATTTGTATGTAACCGGTAAATTCCTAATTTTTTGTTTTAAAATTATTATTATTTTTTTTTTTTAATTTTCCTTTTATCTATGTCAGCATACATCTATGGAATCTACTACATTAAAATGTTTGCTAAAAATGATTTTTTAAAGCATGATGCTATTATACAATATAATTTGAAAACAGATTGCACATGTTTATTTCTTAGCAAGAACTATATTTAATTTACAGACATTTATATCGATGAAAATGTAGTTTAATACAGGGTTATTAAAAAAGTCTCTCAACTTTTGCAGATGCAAAGTGTAATTAAATAAAAGATACCGATATCTGCAAATCAGAAAAGTAAGATTTTAGCTTATGATCAGGAGCGGCCAATTTTCAAAACAATACGATATTTATAATCGATTTCTGCGAGCCTGTAACAAGTTAAACCTGAACGTTATGGATCATCAATATATATCGAACAAAGCGATATTTTATTTGTTCCAATAATTGTAATCGATTAAAGGCACACATTTCAATAACTTTAAAAAAATTTATAAAAATTAAATTTAGAGTATTTTTTTTTTTTATTATTTTCTCTTACACATTTTCCCCCGGGGGGTGGGGGCACTTGACTTGCTCCGGGGGGCAGTGCCCCCCCCCCGAGGTATGCCTGAAAGAAACACTGCGACCAAGGGCGAGGCCACGAGTTGAACATAAAAGAGTTTAAAATTTGTCAACGGTCTACAAACGACGCCCAACCCACGATTGAACCGTCAAACTTGGGTTAAAGAACGATAGGCGTGGCCCCGTGCGACGTACAGAGCGCTTAAGATGAGCCCGGTTGGTTAACCATGCAGAACTGCGGGGTGGAACAAAATAAAATAACAACGCTTAACCCGGTTACTGAATTCAACGGGACTCTGTGGCTCCTCAAAGGGTCCTCAAACCATCGGCATCTTGTGGCTCGTTTTGAAGAGAAGTCTCTGGTCTCTGATACAACGTAATGTAACGCTATAGATGTAACACTATAGAGGCAGCATGCACCGAAAGTATTAGAATCGCTTGAATTGATCGTTAATTGTTTTTTTGCTTCTCCGTGTTTTATTTCATACAGTAAATAAATCGTGCAACAAGCGATGTCAACAAATAGGATGACACGAGATGCTGTTGTATGTTGAATGCAATAAAATCAAGCAATCATCAATCAACCTTATCTTCAATTTTATCATTATAAGAATGAGCTTTCAGATCGGGCGATGGCTGATGTATTCGTGCCCGTAATACTTTTTAAATATTGCATTTAAATATTCTATTTAAAAGTATTATTTATTTCATTCGGAATGTTTATCTTTGTTACGCATCGTTATGGCTTTGAAGATTCATTATGTGTTAAGATTTGGCTCGTACAATGAACAATGCAATACGAATCAGAGTACTAAGAAAAATAGTGCGTTGTGGTCTGCGATGTAAAAGCGGGCGGGACATTAAAATATTAATGTACAATAAAATAACTTTTAAAACGCATTTAAAGAATGTATACCTTGTTTTTTAGGGGTTGTTTAATTATTTCAAACTAATTTTCTGGGTTGAATGAACTCGTGGTGGGTCAGTAAGCCAGCTGTTCTATGGTACGTATATGAACCCTGGGTAAATCATAGTAAATAATCCAAAAAACAAAGGAGTTGTGGGGGGGGTGGTGGTGTTGTTCTGGCTTTAGGTAAGCCATAAGCCAGTGACCAATCCTTGTTTTCTTATGGAGGCTGCAAACGATCGGGTTCATGGGTGAATATTAAACCACTGACACCATCCCAGACAAGACACCACACTCATGACAGACAGGACTGTGGCAGTCACGAACTATTGAGGCACGTGCCAAAAAGGAAATAACGTTCGCTGCGCATTGAAGAAGCTATAAATAGTATAAATAGCCAATAATGTGTGCTGTGTATAGTCTAACAATAGCAGCACCGGGGATGATTGTGGCTAAATAAGGAAATAGTAAAAACGGCAAGAATCGAAATGGGTTTGGCACTGCACCGTTGACTAATTGATGGGTTGTTGTTGGCTCTAGATGTCTGACTCATACGTCATACAGGGAGAAAAGAAACACAGAGGAGAACACTATATCTTTATAATGTATACCCTTTATAAAGCAGCAATCCATTAAAAAAAATGTTATAATTATTTATTTTATAAAGGAGTGGGAAAATTACACAACCCCTAAAAACAAAGTTTTTCGTATAATTCCCTTATATGCATTTTGTGTTTGCATTTATCATTATGTGACGAAGGCAGAATGGAGGTGCCGAAGTGGTGGGTGGTGTGTTCTCCTTAGCTCCGCCCCCGGACCCTCCCCTTTCCGAGGCCCCCTACCTACGCTTCATGCCTAAGGCCCCCAAAATCCTAAGAACGACTCTGATATTGTATATCACACTTGATCACATAATTATATGCAGTATACTACAACTTATAAATGTAATTTATTTTAAAATGAATATTGTTAAATGGGGGAAATAATTTTTAATTTAATTTCCGTTAAAACTTTTCACTCTTTCAAATACCAACAATTGCAATTATTACAGTAACTTAAAATGTGAACTTTGAACTCGCCCTCTGGCCTATTTATCGCAGGTTTTACTCATTTGACACACTTTTATTAAACGCCTGCTTGTTCACAGGATGTTGAAGGATTGTGGGTTGGTTATTGCGACTGTCAACAAATATGGCGTTCTATACTAGTGGAAGAAAGAGAGCGAATACAAATCTACTAATTCTTATATTCACTTATCAATTCGATGTCGTTTATCATTTGTGACTTTCTTTCTTTTGTTACTTGTAAAGTTTAACCATGTTGTGGTGCTCGGCCTCAAGCAATGGCCACGAACTGTATGACTCTGCAACTTTTGTGTAACCGTGTGGAAGCCGCGGCTACTCTTAGAAAACTTTGTAGCGTTATAAATACTGTTAAATCCGTATTCCATGTAGAAATTACCCATGATATTGCTGAAATTCAAGATTTAATTGCAGCCTGCATTAGTAAAACAAATGATGGTTCATTTAAGAATTCAGGGAGTGTAGTTAACAACACAGGTGGCACAGCTGTTGCAGTTGCAGCTTACACAAAAGAGTATAAAACTGTATTTGATGATTATTCTCATAAACATGGATCAGCTGACGTACCATCATCTGTTACTTTATGTTTCAAAGCAGACTTGTCACAGGAAAACATTGAAAAGGCGAAAGTAAGCCAAACTGCAGATATGATTCCATTTTTATCCTTTTGTGTTTAGGCAGTTTAGCCTAATAATTTAAAAAAAAATAAGACTAATAAAATTAAAATAAATAAATATAATATACAATTATAACTATAATTATAATAAATGTAGGCCAAAATTGAAAAAAAAAAATTTGAGAAGTAGTTCTCTTATTCTTATCATAATTGTCATTAGATCTGTGCAGGTCTGTATAATATGAAATGATATTTTAGAACTCTGTAGTCAATAGTCCATACTACCATCAGCCAACTCGTTAAAACAAAATTTATAATTTTTATAACCTTTCTCTATTAATAATTATCTCTGTCTTAAAATTAAATGCATGAAATCTATATTGTATCCTTTTTAAAATTTAATGCTCTCAAAGATACTACTATGGTAGGCTGTTAATTCACAAATGATTCCTACAATAGATAGGCCTATAAATATAAACCAATATAAACAATTATTTATACTTGTCACCGGCACACTGCAACCAAGATTCTATATTTAGTCTTTACCCCATAGTTAAAGATCACCAACGGATCCCAGAGTTCACGTTGACCAAAATATCAATAGGATTTTAGCTTCATTTTGATCAACATTGAATGTCTTATTAGCTTTAATTGTAAAAGTATACAAATGTTTTGATAGCTTTGAAAGTGTGCTTTTTTTTCAAAATCACGGAAAACCTGTAACAAACCATGTGTAGGGTCATACAAATCGGAGATTAGAATAAAACATATAATAAAGTATGGGTAAAACTTATCAGTTGGCATTTATTATATTGTCACTATAGGCATAGGCTTAATTAAGACTTTAAATTTTATCTTATTTCCTAATAATATACTATAAATTATAAACCTATGCCTAGGCATATAGGCTAAGTATAATATAGGGGCCTACCCTAATCAAAGTCTAAATGAATGATATTGTAGTTAAGGCTTATAGTTAAATTACAATTTAGGATCAAGTAACTTGAGCATTAAAAGAGGGTCCTGAAACGATTACATTTAAAAATCTCTGATCTTGTAGTTATAGAAATGAAGTGAAGTCCAGCCTTCAAAAGCTTAAATGACAATTTGAATATTTTTATTCTTTTCATATAAGTGAAATGAAGGTTTCATATGTTAAACAGTAGGCAGCATACCAATAACACCATTGAAACAGATGAAATTGTTTAGGCATTCATGATTTAGTTCTGCTTTGAATAATCTTCAACAAACTAAAATGTAATTGTGAATTATTTTAAGACCAACAACTTAACCTGTTAAATTCTTTTTTTTTTCAGAACTATTTAACGTCACATTTGACTCCAATCCCTGATTACACAACATACCCCTTTTCACTTGATTCCCCATCTGAATTTGAAATGGTCTTTCAAAATTCAAATGAACTACAGAGCACAACATTGTGTCTCATGACTTTCCAGCCTGATTGCTATGAGGTCACACTGCAGGGATCTGAAAAGAGTGTGGGCTCTGCTAGAGCAAGGGTTGTCATGCTTTTAGACAATTTTCGTGAGCGGAAAACTTCTGATGGTGATAAATGTATGGATAACACTAGGCAAGGAAGTTCATATGTAAGTGAGATTGTAATTGATTCACCGGACAACAATGTAGTTGAGGAAGACATTCCAACTTATATCACTTCGGAGGACTTTTTGTCTGACCCTAGGTATAGCACACAGGTTGAACGCGCTTTGAAGCTAGGATACTCTGAAGATCAAGTTTCGAAAGCCTTAAAAAAGTTAGGTCCTGACATTGATTCCAATGACCTCCTGTCCGAATTGATTGCCATTGGGGCCACAGACTCGGGGATCTCAGAGAGGCATGATAAAAATATAGATGGGGATTACAAGGTTTATCAAAATGTAAACCTCAATTCAGACAACAGATCCAGTGATTTCTTTAGCTACAGCTCTGGAGAGCCTTCATTTTATCCACTTGGTGTTGGTGGCCCGAATGGTACCCAAAGCAGTGATGGAGACAGCAACCTACGGCATATCATCATAGACGGAAGCAATGTAGCAATGAGGTAAGAGCACTGTTTATAGAGCTTTTCTATGCTTCTTGATGTTTTAAATAAAAACCCTTGAATTTTCCCTGTTTGTGATTTTTTTAAATGTCAATACAATAGATGTAGCAGATATTAGTGTCTGTAATTCATATACACTTTTATTTTAATTTGAAATATATCTTTTTACCTATTCTTTTCCATTTGCTTGACTGTATGTGTTAAATATATATTGAGATATATATTGTTCTATTGGATAAGAATGTTGCATGCCAAATTTTTCCCTTTTACATTGGTGCTAACAAGTACTAAATCATCTAGCTTATGATTATGAGATGAACTAACTTCCAAATAAAGCTATTTTCATTAATTTTAAATAGGACTTTTTTTGTCATTATGTGCCATTCAATCACTCCTGTCAGTTAGCCACATAAATCTTCTATGATTTATTAAATTTGTTAAAATATACCAGGGAATATATTTAAATGTTGACAATGGAGATCAACGTGTACAGATTTTTAGCTATACATTTTTCAAACTCCATTCAATGATACACTTGTTTGTGCTGAGGATTTAACTTCCTTATCTGGACTCTGGGGAAGTATTCTTGCTGTGTAAGATCTACGGGGAACAAATTAGTTGCCAAAATTTCAATTACTTATAATAATTTGTTCGCACTAACTACCAGAGTCGATCTAATTTTAATTCTATGCTTGGTTATTTAAAAAAAATACTCCCCACTCATTTGAAGCATTAGTGGTTGTTAACTTTGTTAAAGAACTTAGTAACTGTATCAAAATGCTAAATTACACCCTGGGTGGTAATACATTTAGCAACAAAAACAAAAAAAACATTCATTTAAAAATCTTTTACTTGTCCACCATATATATCCTTATCAAATATAAATAATTTATTTGAACCAAACACTTAAGACCACATCCACCCAAAAGGTACTTTCATATCTTTTTTTTTTCTAGTTAGGAACTTTTTAGGCTGGTCCATACATAAATGATCTGTTATATTCCCTCTTTTTATTGATGCCACGAACCATAGTTTGATAATTGTTAGTTATATAAGCCCCACAATTTATATGGAACAGTGGAACAGGTTGTCATATTCATTTGTTAAGTGTGTGGACAAAATAGTTTGTGTGGTTGTTTTTTTTTTTTGTAGTTGACACATCCTGTTTGTAGCCACTTGTAAGATGACAGCTCCTAATTTGGCTAGTCAGGGGAGGTGCTGTTTTATTTCTATTTATGAACTCATCATTTTTTTTAATGCAGAGGAAGTGTAAAATAGGGTGTCACAGAAGAGATGTTAATTTCTTTAGATTTATTCACATTTCCTAATTTGTTTGATCATATATTTTAGTAGTACTTTAATAGGCTAGAGGTGTTTTCACTAACATGATGTCTCCTAGCAGACAAGACCCTTGGTGGAGGTTAGGTCGTAGACTGCAGCAGTCTAGTGACTCAGATGCGTACCGAGCACTGTCCCATCAACACATACTTCAGTAGGCTAGACCATAACAGGGACCATGTCTACCAGCATTGCAGCCTGGTCCCAGACACTCTAGCGCAGTGGTTCTCAACCTTTCTGATGCCGCAACCCTTTAATACAGTTCATCATGTTGTGGCGACCCCCAACCACAAAATTATTTTCGTTGCTACTTCATAACTGTAGAGTATATGTGTTTTCCGATGGTCTTAGGCGACCCCTTTGAAATGGTCATTTGACCCCCTAAGGGGTCGCGACCCACAGGTTGAGAACCGCTGCTCTAGCGCATCTGTTGACCAAATGCCCATCACTAGATGTTTCATTGGAGGCCAGGGCGGCGGAAGAGCCCTACTAGAGAACAATATTATATGGCACTGTTCAGCAGATGGAGTTGATTGCCAAGTTTCTAGCTGGCACAGCCCAGCAGATGGAGTTGATTGCCAATTTACTAGCTAGCACAGCTCATCAGATTGAGTTGATTGCCAATGTATTTGCTGGCACAGCTCATCAGATGGAGTTGATTGCCAATGTACTAGCTGGCATAGCTCAGCAGATGGAGTTGATTGCCAATGTTATAGCCGGGGTTATAAGGAGGTAATCTCAGACCCTCAACAGAATATATGCAATATTTAGTATTACTTAATAATTTTATGGTAACAAATATATTAGTTTAAACAAGAATAGAACACAATGGGCAAGGTTGAGCAACATAATAAATTAGATAACCTGGCATAAGCTAACAATCCTGTAAACCAAAGAAAATGCATTTTTTTTTTTTTTTGAAGAAAGCAAAGACAAAGAAAATATTATGTTGACCTTGTGGTTTTGTAACCTATAAATTATAAAAAGTAGTCCAAGGTTTGTTGGAAACTCCCTTAAAAGTTCATTTAAATACCTGTCTGGGCATACGAAAAAAAAATAACGCTTCTGTTACAATCTTGCTGTAGACCTCCCCTTATTTTAATTTCTTTTTAACAAACAGTATTCATGATGATTATTTATGAAAAGATTTAAGTTTGTCAGTAGATCTTACATTTGGCATATTTATTTAATTTTTAGTAAGCTTAGTGTTTTTGTTGAAGGTTGGCTAAGCGTTTACTTCACACCAAATGCTGAATACTAACTGCATTAACATTCATAGTATAATGTATTTATAACATAATGTAATTGGTCTATGTTTATAATTTGGCTACAGCTATAACAGGGGCAGTAGGTGTTAATTATTTATCATTATTTGTATTCTCCTTGACTCCTTGTCATGTTAAAGTATTCATTTAATTTCTCTATACAATTTTAAATAGTTATAATTATTTATAATGTAAAATTTTATTTAAAAAATGCAAGTCTGTTTAATATAAAACATTAAACATTGTCAGGTGTAATTATATGGTTGACATTACATGCATATTTATTTACATCAGGGATTTTAGTTGAATGGGTTGTGGTTTTAGAAATAGATTTTGGGTATTTGACATTTCACATTTGAATAAACAGTTTGGTCTTTGAGGCACAAGGGGTTTCCATGTTCACCTTTCAGATTCCTGATTAATTCAGGAAGAACAAACTTGGTTTGTGTTACTGTGACACATTTGATCCTGTGTCTGACATTGGTCTTAATTAGTTCCTTTAAGGGGGGGGGGGGGGGTTAGCCCATTTACACAGGGACGCTTTTCAATACATTCTCAATTTTTAAAGACATATATCTTTAGGCGGTAGCAAATAAGAATTGTTAGAATTTTATACCCGTTAGTTTAATTTTTGGAGTATTACATTTTTAAGTCTTACTAGGGTTTTTTTGGCATAAAAAAGTTTGTTATTTTGTTAATGTTTGCTACGCATTCATACAAATTTCTTTTCCTTTAACTGGTAGTTTCACGCTTTTCAAGATTTTAAATGTTTTCAACAAAATAATGTACCTTATAAAAAATATAACTTGACCAGTGTGTGAACAAGACTTCATCTAGCCACTGACCCACTGGAGTCTTAAATCATCTCTTACATCTCTTGCCCCTGTATGCATTCTACAGAATAATAGTTTACTTGAACCTCTCCTAATTTAGAGAATAATGAAATACAATTTTGAAGAGTAACATAATTATTTTAATTTGCATCATCACACAGACCCAGCTATCTCCTTGACCGGTTATAGGTCCAGTTTCCACAGTTGGTCAAATTTTCTGATTTTAGTTTAGCTCTCATAGCATTTATAGTTTTCTATGACAGGGTCATTAGCCCTATACACAACTGGCTTGGGGGGAGGGAGACGGGACAACACCACTTTTTTGATGCCCACAATCTAATCGTTTTATTGTTTTGAATTGTAATTTTTATTTTATTTTTAAAAGCTCAATCCTGATATTGACTCTTAAGGTGATCCTAGCACCTCCCAAAGTCTACAGAATATTTTAATTCCCACTTCCTACTCTTTGAGTCCCACTTCCCACTCTTTGAGAACCACTGTGTTATTGTCTTAAATTCAGATTATAATTGTTGGGTACTGGATGCTCTAAATTTCCTTTTTTATGTTGTTGTTACACACTTTGTTTGATGTGGCGGACCGCTAGATGAGAAACATGTGTGCACACTAAAACAATAAAAGGTTTTGCCTTTACCTTGATATGCAGTGGAGGAGAACTGACATCCCCATATCAAGTGAACATTTTTCCTAAAGAGCCTCCTTCACTTAAAATTCTTACTACCTAGGAATATCATTAGTAAACATATTCCATTGCTTATGTGGTTATTTAGAGCCAACAAAAACTTGTATGGCTTATGTCTATCTGAAGCTTCCCCAAGAATTAAAGAATGAATGTATAAGCCTATAAGGCAGTTCTCTTATATAAGGAATGAGCTTGCAACATCTTTAAAAGTCGGTTTTTTTGTTTCTCATTGCACCATTGTATTTACTTTCTAGCCATGGCAAGAAGGTGTTTTCGTGTAAGGGTATCAAGATTGTTGTTGACTGGTTTCTAGAGCGTGGACATAAAGAAATCACTGTCTTTGTGCCTCAATGGCGTAAGGAGACATCCCGACCCGATGCCCCCATTACAGGTTAGTAGGGGCTGTTTCTTTGATTTTTTGTTGTTGTCATTTACAAATCTCCATAAAAAATATTTTTGGAGATTGACAATTAAGAAGTCCGTTTCTGAGACTGTCTATTTCAGTCTGATAGATTTGTGCTGCAATATGGATAAGTTAAACCTTTTGGTTAATACAAAGAATGTGCTGTAATATGGATAAGTTAAACCTTTTGGTTAATACAAAGAATGTGCTGCAATATGGAAAAGTTAAACCTTTTGGTTAATACAAAGAATGTGCTGCAATATGGAAAAGTTAAACCTTTTGGTTAATACAAAGAACAGCAGCATAGAGCAAGTACATTCTTGACCATGGCATCAAGCCACAGAGCACATGCCCAAATGGCTACTGGATCTCAATGATGATTTTGAACCCTTTTAGTTCTGCCACAGAGCACATGCCCAAATGGCTACTGGATCTCAATGATGATTTTGAACCCTTTTAGTTCTGCCACAGAGCACATGCCCAAATGGCTACTGGATCTCAATGATGATTTTGAACCCTTTTAGTTCTGCCACAGAGCACATGCCCAAATGGCTACTGGATCTCAATGATGATTTTGAACCCTTTTAGTTCTGCCACAGAGCACATGCCCAAATGGCTACTGGATCTCAATGATGATTTTGAACCCTTTTAGTTCTGCGGAAAATAGAGAATCTCCTTTAAATTAATTTATTTTTACTATGTAAGAAATTATTCTGTTTGGTCAGGCTCTTATCTCTTATTTTAATTTTGGGTAGCAGTATTTCAATGTGGTTTATGTTTCCAAAAAACAATGTTCTTTTCTTACATTCTCAATAGATCAAGAGATTCTTTCTGAGTTGGAAAAAGAAAGAATTGTTGTGTTTACCCCGGCCCGGAGAGTGAAGGGGCGTAGAGTTGTTTGCTACGACGACCGCTACATTTTGAACCTGGCCAAAGAAACGGATGGGATTGTTGTATCCAATGATGTGTACAGGGACCTGGTTGCTGAGAGTGAAGAGTATCGTAAAGTTGTGGATCAACGACTGCTTATGTATTCATTTGTCAATGATAGGTAAACCAATGGACATTTTTAAAGAATCTTTTTGTTTTGAAATTATATTATAAATCATATGTTTTTTCTGCTAGAAACTCAACAGTCTGCAAAGTGAAAGAATTGAATTTGCTTTTTAAAGATAAAATAAAACTTAGTAGCGCCTCACACTTAGCAAAGTTAAATACAATTTAAATTATTAAATGATGGTTTCCATTTTTAAAACAACAGATTTATGCCACCGGAGGATCCATTGGGTAGGACAGGCCCAACATTGGACAATTTCTTGCGGAAGACGCCATCGGAATCTACACCCAAACCCAAAGAGTCTTGTCCTTATGGCAAGAAATGTACTTATGGAAATAAATGCCGCTACTATCACCCGGAAAGGGGTTTCGCTCCTCAAAAATCTATAACTGAGACACTGAAAGAGCAGGCTGACATAAAAATTCAGGAGCGTCACATAAAAATGTCTGAGATCGCGGCAGAAAAAGGGAGAAGACCTAAACAAAAGCTATCAAGGACAAAGTCATTTTTTCCTGAAGAGCTACTTACATCAGATGGGGACTGCCAGTCAAGAAGGGATAAACCTAAACTAGCTCATTCCAAATCACTGATATCTCAAAAGACACCTGACTATCTTAATGAGCCCAGGAAAATATTAGAAAAGGCAGAACTGACTGCTGCCATGGAGAAGATGGATATAAAGGAACCACACAACTTTGGATTTAAATCATATTTTGATGAGGGACCAATCTCTCCACACTTTGACACAGGATCTAGCAAGTCATCCAGCAATCGGACATCACCAGTTCCACACAGAGAGATTGTCAAAGCACCCGTGACAGCATCGAGCAGCCTGCCGCAGACCTCATCACCTCTAAGAGGAGTAATCACTAAATCCCCAAGAGCCTCACCTTCACACTTGACCGTCCCAAAACCAGAGCAGCAAGAGCCCTATGTCAGCGGACACTTACTGTTGGCCAAAAAATTATCAGATGAGGGCAAAGAAGCCAAGTTTTTCTCTGAGCATACCTCAAGTCCTTCTTCAACTAGAACTTCAAGTCCCATTTTCTCATCCACAAGATTTCCTGATCAGAAGCAGCAGACCAGAGTTGATTGTCTACCACCTTACCCACCGCCACCGGTAGCTCAGCCCTACCCTGCTCAAAGTTTTCCTCACTCTAAAGAAGATAACATCCCCAATTTGAGTATCTTTGAGCATCAAGGATCTCTGGTTAACCAGAACAAGAACGTAACCCAAAGTCTTTTCAGGCATCAGAGTGTTGGGTGTAGTCAATTGCCAGAAGAGCACAGTGCATCTCTCATCCCCAAAAACTTGTTCTCCAATATTTCCTGTGACAGCAGTTACAGTTCAGGGTCTGATCCCTTGTTTACGCCATTTCAAAGTCAGCTGGGGTGTCCTCCACCGGTCATGGCCAAGCCCCCCATAAACAATCCCATTCTCCGTGGAGATTTATACCATCCTGCGGAGCACCCCAACTTACGACGAGCTTTTAGCTCCACAGGAAATGTGCAAGAGCCTGATGAAATGTCTCATTTTATGGGTCGGCGGTCATCTGCTATGGGCCCTGTTTATAATGGGGGAGAACGTGTTGCCCTTAAGTCTCAAAACAGCATGCCCGTGCATCATTACCAAGGACCTTACGTGAGTCCATCCCCGGGCCTTACAAGACAGAACAGCACCTCAGATCCTCAGATTCACAACCGTAAAGGTCTTGGGGAATTGCAAGAATTTTACCAAGTTGACTCAGATCAAAGTTCTCCAGAGCACTTTGGCTACCAGGGTCAGCAGAATGTTGTTAAACACCAGTCATACCAACTTTTGCAGCAGCAGCAGTTGGAGATGCAGCAGAGGCTTGGCCAAATGCATCAAGAAAAATTAAAACAAGAAGTTGCCGCCAACCAACCTAGAAATACCTACATGCCTGGTGTGGGAAGCAACTTCCACCCTTTTAACTCTTCCATGCCTCCACTGTCCCAGTTCCCTCCACATGCAGCTGCTCCCAATAGAGCCCCCCTTAGCCCTATGCCAACCGGCTTTCCTCATCACTACCAGCAAGCACCCCACTCCATGTTTTCTCAGAACTATTTAGCCAATATGGCCCCCATGACATCACAAACAAGCCAGCTGCCATTCTCTCAGTCACAGTTAACATACATGCCACCACACCATGACCAGCAGAGAAACCAGCCAGCCCCACCCTATGGGCAGACAAATACATATAGTGGCCAGGTGACGTGCATCACATCAGAAGATGCCCCAATAGTACCCAGTGACCCACGTTATGGCATCTACTATCACTTGAGCAATGTTTTTGAAGAAGCCTTGGTCCGTAAGGTGATGAACAGATACCCTGGTGTTCTCAGGGCTGAGGAAATTTGTAACCTGATCATAAACTACAAGCAAGAAGCACATTAACTTTATAGGGAAAGCACAGTAAAAGTTGAGCTCGGGCTGATCAATGAAGTCATCTTGTCAGCCCTTGTTGTCTGGCTGTCAGCCTTTTAAACTTGATGTTTTCTCCGACTTCACAGACCATAAAATAAACCAACAAGAGTCTAGTCATGATATTTCTCCGATATAGCACACATGTAGAGCATGGTTACAATCACAGAGATATTTTAGTATATTTTTAGTAGTTCAACTTTAAAAAAATATTACAGTAACAAAATGCCACCTGTTGCTACAACTTAAAATAAATTCAGCCACTCTTAAGCAATTATTTTATCATTTTTCATCATGAGAGATTTCAAGTTTATGAGAAATTTCACTAAAACAAATAACTGTTTGTTTCAACTTGAAGCAAGGTCAACTTTTTAAGTGGAGCTCTTCACCAAACTGCTACACAGGATGAGGATTTCATTTTTTTCCTTCTTTATAATCCAAAATTAGCTTTAGAAATGTCAAGTTCCTGTTTCCAAATTTGTATTTATTTCATATATTGCTTATTGTTCATTGTTCTACTGTGGTAGTAAGTTTGACCCAGGCTATCTAGGAAATACTGAGGTGTATGTTGTCCAAAAGTTTGAGAAATTACTTCTGTGAAGTATTTTATTCAGAACTTACCCCCCCCCCAACCCCCCCTCAAACCTTATGCCTGTCTATATGTTAAAAAGAAAATCTAAATTGATTAAAAAGATGAGTTTATTTTATCATTTAATTTTTATGTGTAGCAAGTCATTGAAAAAAAATGAATAGGTTTACATTGTTTTAACAGAGTGAAACTTTTGTGAAGTTCTTCAGCGGCTAGGTGGATGAATATTAATAGCACACATTTTTCTTAGGTTGAATTGGATAATGAAAGTTGCTGTTTTTTTAAAATAAATTGTTAAATTTGATTCTGATAATTTGTCAGGTTCTTTTCTTTATTTCTGAATTGAGTAAAATGACATTTTTATATGTTTTAAACATTTTTATACCATACCAATAATCTATGGTCTGCTTTGAAAAGCAAAGTGCTCAGTATTTCAATACCGACAGAAAATATCCAAGAAATTAACACTAGAATTGAGCAAACACCTTTAAGTTCTAAAGCTTAAGTCTAATGAATTTTTAAATTAATTTAATTAAAACCATAATAATTGCAAAATGTGCACAGACTATTTGACTGTATAAACAACTTATTCTGTCTCATTTAGCACTCCACCTGATTACAGTCTGAAGTAATCAGACATTTGAAGATATCATTTAATGTCATGACCCAAAAGCATTGTCTATGGATAGTGGCACAATGGGACTAGTTAAATCCCCAAGTTGGGCAGAAGTTAATGTCAAGACAGCATTGTCTATGGATGATGGGACAAGTTAAATCCCCAAGTTGGGCAGAAGTTAATGTCATGACCAGAGAGCATTGTCTATGGATAGTGGCACAATGGGACAAGTTAAATCCCCAAGTTGGGCAGAAGTTAATGTCATGACCAGAGAGCATTGTCTATGGATGATGGGACAAGTTAAATCCCCAAGTTGGGCAGAAGTTAATGTCATGACCAGAGAGCATTGTCTATGGATGATGGGACAAGTTAAATCCCCAAGTTGGGCAGAAGTTAATGTCATGACCAGAGAGCATTGTCTATGGATGATGGGACAAGTTAAATCCCCAAGTTGGGCAGAAGTTAAGTAGCTTAATTGCTGCTTTAATATTTGTTTTTTGTGCTGTTGTTGTTTATTAACTTTAATTAATGCTATGAGTGTGGTAATTATAAAAAAACACCTGATTTTTTTAAATTTATCATGACAATAAAATGCTGTTTTCATTTTTGAATAGGTTGCAAATATATATTTTTGTGTTGTTAAATTTAGTGAATGCTCTTATATCATTAACGAATTTTATAATTATTACTTATTGTATTTCCGCATCTTTCTATTTGTATATACTATTTTAAATTTGTTGTCTTATAAAGTTTCTCAGACTTTTTGGGGTTGCTAGCTTCTTCAATATTACCTTGATCTGGTTGATTGGCTTTATCATGTGTTTATTATCAAATGTTTGAGAATCTAATAAGTAAAATATGTTTTACTTTTCATGTATATGTTGAATGGTATATGTTTAATGCACTAAAAAGAAGAATTAGTTTAAAGAAAAGGAGAAGCCTTACAATTTGTCTACATTTCCAGATATTGTTTGTGAATGTTTTTTGTCTAAAAAGTTAACATAACACTTTTGACATTGATCCGATAAAAATCAAACCTGCAGTTTTGTCAAGAAAGAAAAAAAGATAAAAAAAATTGGCTTAACTAGACCAATTGCAGTATTTCAACATACAGTTGTTGCTTGACTAGTCTTAAGGCTATTTACCTATTCTTTATCAGGGTTTTTTTTTTCTCTTCAATATTTACAACAGTTTATTTCACTAATTGTTGTGTTGTTTTTAATATAATTGTAATTGATATTTTTTAACATGTATATATAAACTTGATTGCTTTATTTCTTGTTAGCTCTGGATTCTTGTACCCTTACCCCCTCGCCCACCAACTTTGTTTTTCTTTAATGTTGAAACATTACAGTGATCTTTCTACTTTCAATACTCTATTTCCCAATAAGAATGTCTTATTTTTTTATTTCCCCTACAGTTCTGTTGCATGCACCACGTGATTATCCTTCATTTAGCATTGTGTCTGTTAAGCTGTATATACTTTCTTCTCAGTTGAACACGTTGGTAAATATTTTTAATAAAGTAATAATTCTAGCAGCGCAGAAGGTAGCAGATAAGTCTATTTTAAATGTACTCATCTTTTATCATCAGCGGATTTACATGTTCTTTTATTTAATATTTTTTTCAAACGAATGTTTGTAACGGATTAAGGAAACCTGAAAAATAACACATGACAGACGTTATGGTCATTGATAACCGAAACCCCCCAAAAAAAGAAGAAACAAATATATAGATTTTTCATCCGTCCACTGAAAATGACAAGCTGTTTTTTAATAAAGGAGATAAAAAAATAAGCCTTTAATTGTTTTATCAGGCTGAATTTGTTAAAGTGAGGTATAGACATTAGAATCTCCAGTATCTGTGATTGACAAGAGAAGTAAGATAATTCATCATTTCTACCAAGCCTTATTATAATCTTGACTTTATTTCATGTCAAGGTTGTTAGACAATTCATTGGATCAAGTTTGATCATGTGCCAAAAGACTAAAATGATAAATAACTCATTGTACAGCTGCATTTAAACAAAGAATTTAGTTTTACATCTTTGAACTTGTTTTTTTTTTTTTTAATTTCTATTTTTCTTTGCTTGTAGATTATGACTGTTTAAATCACTAGTGCTGCTCAAATTTTGTTCTGGGGACCAGTGAAAATGTTGGTAAATTCACACACAAAAATAAACAATGTAGGTCTTAATACCATTGCATTTTTAAAATTATCAACCTACTCCAAGCACATGAGACTAAAACGACAGGCTCTTTACCAGTGCTTCAGACCACCAACCATTAATCCTTTACATGCACTCAATACCATATCAACAAGCATTCACTGGTCTCTTTAGAAGCTTAAGTGGCACAGAGGGTTGTTTTTTTTTGCTTACAAATTACTGGATAATTGTTTAAAATTATCATTTTTAAATATCACTTCTCCTAACTTGTTCTGTAAGATGAACACATGCAGGGAGCCAGGTCTTCTCTCTAGTACAGTTAAAAGTCAGTTTTACTGTCTCTGTGTTCTGTGCGGCGAAATTCGCCCCCTGTTCTATTACAACCATGTTGTGTCAGTGATTCTATCATTGCTGGGTGCTTGTCATAACATGAAATTCTACACCAGGATAGTATATACATTTTCCGCTTAAATAGATGATAATGGGTTCTATTTGTGTTTCCATTGTTCCATAAAATTAATAAGATTTTTCAATTTTTAACCAATTCTAAAGCTTTCCAAGAATTGGAACTGAATATTTAATGCACATCATTGAAGAAAATGGACATGCAAGTCATTATAAATAAATTTTAGCCATCATTTGTACACAAATACAATTTAAAAAATTATTTTAATAAAATAAATTGACCCTCAGCAGTTCCATCAAATCTCAATAAATTTTGAGTATTTTGCTCTTATCTTTGTGTAGCAAAGACTCTATTATTAGCTTGCTACTCTCTTACCAATTCAGGAGTTGAGATTTTTTACTCAGGGGTGAAAGAATCTACTCTACCAAGGTAATTCAAAGGCTCTAACCTTCTCGTTACAGGGTTAACTTTTTTTCTCTCCAAGCAGACGTTTAATTTTTCAAATTGATCCCCCAAGCGACTCGAGCATGACAGCATCACTGGAACAACGTAGGTTGTGAAGATTTTATCCCTTTGTAAGGGGTGAAGATATTTGTGTACCTCACCATGAGGACTTAATGACTCTTTGTGTTGATGTCAACCATCTTATTTTATCCAACTTGTCCAATGTACACACATGTTCTATGAACTCTGCTTGTCTTTTTTTTAACTCCACTGTAAAGGTTACCATTGAGTTCACCTTTTGAGGTGCCCCTGTTTGAATTGATTATGGCAATGAATTTTTGTGTTATCAATCTTGAATTATTTTAGGAAACTTGTATTCTGGTAATATAATCAATTTCAACTGTAATCTTGTATTAAAGACATAGTAGCATAAACACTATAATCTTGAATTAATCAGATGTTGTGTTTTATTTTTTTGGTTATGTATTGTTTTCAAACAAAGCATCTAAAAATCGTGTGTTTTCCCGGATAATCTAATAAACTTTCAGGAAAGTGTACTTTTGTTGTTTGTTCAGATATATCTGTTCAGTATTTTGACTGAATATTTGTGTTTGATAGCAGTTTGAGTAAATAATGTGTCCACAAAATTAACTTCTATTTGTGTTTGAGTGCAGTTTGGGTAAATAATGTGTCCACAAAACTAACCTCTATTTCTGTTTGGGAGCAGTTTGGGTAAATGATGTGTCCACAAAACTAACTTCTATTTGTGTTTGGGAGCAGTTTGGGCAAATGATGTGTCCACAAAACTAACTTCTATTTGTGTTTGAGAGCAGTTTGGGTAAATGATGTGTCCACAAAACTAACTTCTATTTCTGTTTGGGAGCAGTTTGGGTAAATGATGTGTCCACAAAACTAACTTCTATTTCTGTTTGGGAGCAGTTTGGGTAAATGATGTGTCCACAAAACTAACTTCTATTTCTGTTTGGGAGCAGTTTGGGTAAATAATGTGTCCACAAAATTAACTTCTATTTATGTTTGAGAGCAGTTTGGGTAAATGATGTGTCCACAAAACTAACTTCTATTTCTGTTTGGGAGCAGTTTGGGTAAATGATGTGTCCACAAAACTAACTTCTATTTCTGTTTGGGAGCAGTTTGGGTAAATGATGTGTCCACAAAACTAACTTCTATTTCTGTTTGGGTAAATAATGTGTCCACAAAATTAACTTCTATTTATGTTTGAGAGCAGTTTGGGTAAATGATGTGTCCACAAAACTAACTTCTATTTGTGTTTGAGAGCAGTTTGGGTAAATAATGTGTCCACAAAATTAACTACTATTTATGTTTGAGAGCAGTTGTTAGAGTCAATGATGTGTCTACATACATAACTGCCAGGCAGCTTCTAATAATGCCGAGACTGCTGCCGACTTCCTAACTTTGCTTATTTAAGAATGTTTCCTTTCTAGCGAACATTTGGACTGCCATAGTCGAGAGAGCTCATGTGTTTTAATGGGAGGTGGGTGGGTTGTGCACCGGGACAAATTAAAGGAATTTTGAGGAGTTCGCAAATAAAATTAAATTTCAAGGTGTCAGCCGTAAGCCGCAGTCCTACCTCACGGTCATCTCCCTCCCACAGCACAGTCCCCTGCTTCCCATCGCACGGTCCCACCTCACTGTCATCTCCCTCCCGACAGCACGGTCATCTCCCACCCACAGCACAGTCCCCTGCCTCCCATCGCACGGCCCTACCTCACGGTCATCTCCCTCCCACAGCACAGTCCCCTGCCTCCCATCGCACGGTCCTAGCTCCCACGCTCCTGACCTCCCCCCCCCACCCCCCGTCAGACGTATGCCTCTCTTATTAATAATCAAGGGTGTTGAATGAGGAAGAAAATGTATCAATGATCAACTTATAGAAGCATGATTAAGATAAGATACTTTTATTGACCCAAATATACATGGAATTATAAGAAAAAAAAATTATTTCTGTTTTTTCATTCATCGTACACATTTTTTTTCAGTCCTTAAAATCTTTGCGTTTTTCGCTGTTCCTTAAAACTTGTCGCAAGACCTTTTGCCTGATGTAGTCTATTAAAATGACTTTCAGCGTGCCGCTATGGAAGCCTTAACTATCTGGATGGGGAAGATAGCAGAACTATAGGCTACATTAGAATTAGAGTTGTGCTATATCTTGATGTAGTGTGGAAAAGGGGGGGGGGGGGCTTAAATATTAGTAGGCTATATGTATGGCCGCTAACTGGCTGAAAAAGTCGTTTCATATGGGGTTGAGAGAAAAGACATTTGATTGGTGAGTTGGCCAACACGGAACTTCCTCGTTACTTTGATTGAAGTGAATTTGCCATGGCAAAATGTGAGACACTGACACAATGAGAATAGATTACATCACAAGATGTGTAGGTTCCTAGGGGGGTTAGGGTCAATTGGTGCATGAAACAGGATGAAGAGATTTGTTGGTGGCAAATCCGTTCGGTAAAGTAAAACAGTAATCGAACGTGTTGGACAAGTCTAGGCATGGACTGTATGGAAGATTATGAGAGACAGACCTATTGGTGACAGGGCCAGAATGGTTCAGTTAAACTGGTGATTAAACGTGAATGAACGACAACTGAACAAGTACAAGTACAAACGTTTTAAACAAGGGGAGCATCTAGAGAAGATACGACAAAAGATTTGGTTCATTTATGCCATTTAATCGCTCTGCAATTTACTCACACATCTACCCTACCTGTTTCTGAAAATAATTTAATTATGGCGTCACGCCTTTTTAAAATAAGCCAGAAGTCAGTGTCTGCAGCAGTGCAATGTTTCGGATATTTCCTTTAAATCTATTTTTATCTATTGACGCATTTTAAGGAAATACCCAGTGAGAATAAGGAATTTCCTAAAATACAAAAACTGTATAACTAACTAACAAGCTTAATTTTATAATAATTTTGATAGTTTTGTGGGGGTTTTATATACCTTTTTTGATAAATTATAAACTATAAACATCCTCAAATCACTCAAATTTATTTTTATAAATTCTGAAATTTCTTCATTTTCCTCCAAAGTGTAAGTATTTCGATTCGTAAACTAAAATATATTTTAAACAAGTCTTTACTTACAAGTTGTTATTAAAAAAATCTTCGGCCACTGATTCACTGATGTAAATTTACTTTGTTTAACATAATTTTTAATTCAGCAATGTTAAATGCCTTTGGGTTTAAGTTGTATATAAATTATATATGAAAATAGAAGACTAACTAGACTGAAGCACTATTCCACTTAAACTGAAAAATACTGCATTACATTTTGTATAGTCAGTAGGGTCACTGGTGGGTGTGGGGGCTGAGGACCGCATCGGGTTACCCCCCTCCCAGGGGTCAGCACCAAATGGAAAAGTGCAAATTTAACTGTATCCAATCGAGGCTGTATCATAACTGATCAGAGTTAAATAATATGAGCAGGGTGCCCACAGATCATGTCGCCGCCAGACGGGGTGTCACCATAGCGGGGGGTGTCATCCAGAGCAGGCAGACTCGGGAGAAGTTCATGGGAAAGTCTGGATATGGTGACACCATGAGATCACCGCACTAGATGACAATGTATAGCATGACCTGGTAGACTACTGCTATTAACAATAGACTACTACTACTACTATTAACTATAGGCTACTATAATCACTGTGTTTTCCGTGGACCTATTCAGATCATCATTTTTAAGACGTGGCCTAAACAACCAAATGGGAATTCCCATTATGCTCTTGGCGCAATCATTATTTATTTAATAACTCAATTCTGGCTAGAGGATGTAAGAAAGTTGGGGTGGGCTGCAAGAAGATTGACACCGGATCCCTGATCAGGATATAGGCTACTCAAATCATCATCTTGACAAGAAGGCTCCTTGAAATGGAAATGGACATGTTGGAAATGATCGGTTTCCATACGCGATAAATTATTTTTCAATACATAATTACAACAAGACGAAACTTAATTTTATGTCCAATTCTTGGGCTTGGTTTTCAAATTTTTCAAATTAAAAAAATATGTATATAATAATTTCTTTAAAATTATAAACTGTTTTTTTTTGGAAAATATTTATCTCAGTATTAATCTTAAACCCTTGTTTCTATGGTGACGTAAGAATGTGCTTAAAATCGAAACGAATGATACCAAAAATATTTTTAATTCCCAGACAGCCCGGAGTTTATAATCCGTTTCTCTGTAGACACAACTTCCAATATTTTTTTTAAACACATATTCATATATTTATGCTTAGCTTCATTTTTTTAATGATTACTTTATTAATATAATCTGTCTAAGTCAAACTCTGGGCAACTCATTTTTTATTTCATTCCATGTACTTTTTATTTAATAAGGATAATCGTACATTTTGTAGACAATATACATATAGTTTCCTGTTTCCTCCAAAGTTTCAAAACATTTGGAAGATTACTGTAATTAATGTAATTGTTGGCTTGATTTTTTGTCTCCAGATGGCTACAGGGTTTTCTGGTGGCAATTTTGGTAAGTTTAAGATGTTTTGTGAATAAAGTGAATGGAGTTATGAAACTGAAATTATGCTGTTACTAGCAGTATGAAATAAAAAAAAATATATACGGTACATCTACTGAAGTACCTTGAGTTGGTCCCACAAGATGACGGTAAGGTACATCTACTCAAGAACCTTGAGCTGTGCCTCCAAGATGACGATAAAGTACATCTACTCAAGAACCTTGAGTTGGTCCCACAAGATGACGGTAAGGTACATCTACTCAAGAACCTTGAGTTGGTCCCACAAGATGACGGTAAGGTACATGTACTCAAGAACCTTGAGTTGGTCTCACAAGATGTCTGTAAGTTACATCTACTTAAGAATCTTGAGTCAAGGATTTAATAAGCAGCTCGTCTGTTAAACTCTGTTAGATTATGTTTTATATACCGTATTTATCGGCGTATAACACTCACTTTTTCTTCCTGAAAATAGGGTGCAAATGATGTGTGCGTGTTATACGCCGATACAATGTTAAGTTTTTTTCCTAAAATTTCCTTTTTAAAATGAGGTGCGTGTTATGTGCCGGTGCGTGTTATACGCCGATAAATACGGTATTTATTTATTTATTCTGTAGAGATGAAATTAGGATAATCTTAGCATGGATTATGGATTTGTCCATTTATTCCTCTAGAGGTTGAAGTAGAGACTAACGTGGAGGAACATGTCGCTTATCCTGGGGAACCAGATTCAGTGCTTTGTGTCGTGGAACTGGTCAATGACGACACGTCCGATAGAACGGTGGCTGAGGTAAATTGAAGGGTCACTTTATATTGAGTTGGCTCAGGTAAATTGGTGGGTTAATTTTATATTGAGATGGCTCAGGTAAATTGGTGGGTTTATTTTATATTGAAATGGCTCAGATAAATTGGTGGGTTTATTTTATATTGAAATGGCTCAGATAAATTGGTGGGTTTATTTTATATTGAGATGGCTCATGTAAATTGGTGGGTTTATTTTATATTGCGTTGGCTCAGGTAAATTGGTGGGTTTATTTTATATTGAGATGGCTCAGGTAAATTGGTGGGTCACTTTATATTGAGATGGCTCAGGTAAATTGGTGGGTTTATTTTATTGGGATTTTTTCAGGTTTCATATTCATATAATTGTTTTGAAATTCCAACGCTTTAAATTGACGTCTCTTATCAAGACCTTTGTTATTCCATATGTTCAATCAACTTGGTCTACAGATAGATTGAAACAATTTAAAATCAAGAACATTTGACTCATGCCAATAGTTTAAAGAGGGTCAGTAACGTGATGCCATCTGTTAGCATAGCCGTCTAGAGGGCCCAGTAACCCTTGCGCTTGCTGTGTGTGTGTGTGTGTGTGGGGGGGGGGGCTCCTTTATTTAAAGGGCCTATAGTTAGGATGTTGAAAAACAATTTGACTATATTATATGTCAATGCTGGTTCACTGGGTGCACAAATAGGAGAGTGGCGAAGTGTCCCCAAAAGTCAGGAGACGGTTCTGTCTGTTTGCAACCAGTTTTCTGTTGCCCCCCCCCCCCCCATTCCGCTCTGTGGTGACACCTTTTCTGGTAGCAACCTATTATGATGGTTATCTGCTATTTTGTTTCTTGATCTATGATGAAACATATTTGAGTGATCTCTTTTAAGCTTGCAATGATCGATTAGTGGTCACCCACCCTAACCGGTGAGGGTGTCATGGTCAGCATCTACGCTACACTTCAGTAGTGTCGCTACTTCCTGTACGACGTCATTTCATTTTCAACAACATGATGCATCTTTTGGCCTCGTCTCTGACTAGGAGAAGATTCGATTACTGAGGTCTCGCAACTTTCACAACACAGACAGCTGGACGATGGTCTGCGTCCAACCTTCTGGGGAGAGAATAGTAATGGTAGATCAGCAGCCCCTTAGCGAGTACTTACCAAATCTTTTGAATGGACGTCTTGAGTTTCAACAAAGTCAAAAGGTGTGTATCTTTTGTTGTGAAGGCCTTGACTGGTAAGGTTTGTGTCTTTTGTCGTGAAGGCCGTGACTGGTAAGGTTTGTGTCTTATTCTTGTTAGGGAAGGCCGTGATTGGTAAGGTTTGTATCTTTTGTCGTGAAGGCCGTTACTGGTAAGGTTTGTATCTTATTCTTGGTAGGGAAGGCCGTGGCTGGTAAGGTTTGTATCTTATTCTTGTAAAGGAAGGCCGTGCATGGTTTAGAGAGTCAAATATCAGTGGGTAGTGAACATACATACAATAGTTTTCTTGACATAATTAAAATATGCTGGACTACCAGAAGGCAGATGGTGTCATACCAACACAGCTGAATGTAAGATGTTACAGCTAACAACAACATATAAAGATGACAGCATAATATGACAGATGACTACAACATATCACAGATAACATATGACAGAAAAAAACATATCACATATGACAATTACAACGTATCACAGATAATAAAAAATCACAGATAACAACAACATATGACAGATGATAACAAACAAATACATCATATGTCAAATAACAGCAACATATCACATACCAAAAACATATCACATATTATTACACCATATCACAGATGATAACAACATATCATATTTAAGTTTATATATTATAAATTTGTAGACCTTTTTTTACATACATATATATATATGTTGTTGTTCGTCCGTCAAATCGACATGGACCATCCAGTCATCCGGTTAGGGGGGTGGGTTACGGTGGGTTCGTAAGTGGCTTGCAAATCCTATACGTGCTCTGAATAGTCTGTGGCACCGCCACATATATATATATAAACTGTGAATGTGATGGACATTATTTGATATAAATTTTATTCCTAAAGGACTGATCGGGATTGAACAGTCAGCTCTAATTGCACACACATGACCACCACATATTTGGAATACAAGACAAATGGCAACCATCTTTAAAATACAAGTCACCTGGCCAGCACATTTTGGATTACAAGACACATAACCACCACATTTGGAATACAAGACACATGACCACTACATTTTAAATACAACTTACAAGACACATAAATACCACATTTTGGAATTCAAGACATATTACCGCCACAGTTGGATTACAAGACACATGACCACTACATTTGCAATTCATGACATATGGCTACCACATTTGCAATACATGACACATGGCTACCACATTCTGAATCGATGGTATATGACTACCAGATTTTTTTGGCGGGCAAGATTGTGGACCATTTATGGGACTAAAATAGATCTACAATCACATGAGGATGAAGAACTTGGACAGGTTGGAGATGAAACAAATTTATATATGTAATATTATCTTTTATTCAAAAGCTTTTTTTTATTAAATATTGACTAAATGAATATAAAATATTGAGTTCTGTTATAAGTCAGTTTTACATATTATATAATGCCAACCACTTGTTAGTACTACATATTATATAATGCCAACTACTGGTTAGTACTACATATTATATAATGGTAACCACTGGTTAGTACTACATATTATATAATGCCAACTACTCGTTAGTACTACATATTATATAAGCCAACCACTGGTTAGTTCTACATTTATATAATTTCAACCACTGGTTAGTACTACATATTATATAATGCCAACCACTGGTTAGTTGTACGTATTATATATTGATAACTATTGAGTTTGTTACCTCAATAGAATATGTGGGGCAACGGAAGAGTCCATAGGAGGGGAGTGTAGATCTGGGTATGGATGGTTTCTAGTAGGTGAAAATGGGGTGTAGGGGTTTTGAGAGAGAGAGTATTTGTGTGTGTGTGTGAATGGTGTTGATGGTGTTGATGGTTTGGTTAGATCGGGAGGTGGAGTGAATGACGAGAAGAATTTGTTTTGTTTTTAAAGGATGAGAGATGGTAGGGGATGCTGGATGCAAAGATAATGAAGATTGATGGGGTATTGTCTTGTATAATATACCAGTAAAACCGTTGATATTCAACGGGCTTTTTCATAGTTATAAATATGACTTATCCCCCATATAACAGAATATCGGTCAATGACCTGACTTAATTCAATAGAACAAATGAAAATGTGACAATGGGTTTGTCGAAAACAGCGGATCTCAAACTTTGGGTACGATCGACACTTACACCTGAGTCGCCTAGGACCATCGGAAAACACATATTTAGGAAGTAGCAACGACAAAAATGTTATGGTTGGGGGTCACCACAACACGGGGCACTGTATTAAAGGGTCGCGGCGTTAGGAAGGTTGAGAGCCACTGGTCTAAAACATCTGGAAATTAGATAAGCGTAACACAGAAGCTATTTTAGTGATACAATTTATTATTTTTTCACAAATCAAAAACCATCCAAAGAATGTTACATAGATATTAAGCGTGTGTCTAGCTAAGGTTTAAGCTATAGTAAACAACCACCCCTTCTTTATGCCTTCAAACGGGGGTAGGAAAACTATTGTAGCTGCGAGCCAGATGCCAGAGGTAACAGGCATGGTAACCCTACATGGTAGGAGTGGGGGAAGAAGGGTGGTGGACGTTTTACACGGTTACCGGAAATTTGATCGAAAGAAATTTCGTCGACGGAAAATTGATCGACGGTAATTTGATCGAACGGAAATTTGGTCGAATCTTTTTTTCAGTCGAGACGTTAAAATTTTCGTCAAATTTCTTTTTGAACGCACTATACTATATAGTAAAACAAAATAATGCGTTCAAAAAGAAATTTGACGCAAAATTTTAACGTATAAATAAAAAAAAACGATTCGACCAAATTTCCGTTCGATAAAATTTCCGTCGATCAATTTTCCGTCGACGAAATTTCTTTCGATCAAATTTCCGGATACGGTTTTACACGAAACACAAGGATTTATTCTTTCATCAGAAAAGCAAACCAAACCCATATAGTAGTGACAACCCCATATAGTAGTGACAACCCTAATAAAGTAGTGACAACCCCATATAGTAGTGACAACCCAAATAAAGTAGTGACAACCCCATATAGTAGTGACAACCCAAATAAAGTAGTGACAACCCCATATAGTAGTGACATCCCATATAGTAGTGACATCACCGTATAGTAGTGACGACCCCATATGGTAGTGACAACCCCATATAGTAGTGACATCCCATATAGTAGTGACATCACCGTATAGTAGTGACGACCCCATATGGTAGTGACAACCCCATATAGTAGTGACATCACCGTATAGTAGTGACAACCCAAATAAAGTAGTGACGACCCCATATAGTAGTGACAACCCCATATAGTAGTGACATCACCGTATAGTAGTGACGACCCCATATGGTAGTGACAACCCCATATAGTAGTGACAACCCATATAGCAGTGACAACCCCAAATAGTACTGACATCTAGAATCGAAAATGTAAATAACACGTTAATTTTTTTTCTTTTCCCTTTTTTAAAAAATATATTTATTTTTTTTCAATGGACGCGAGCTATTCAAAACGGAGACGTGAGCTATTCAAAATGGAGACGCCAGCTATTCAAAATGGAGACGCGAGCTATTCAAAACGGAGACGCGAGCTATTCAAAATGGAGACGCGAGCTATTCAAAATGGAGACGCGAGCTTTGGCTCGCAGCCACAAAAGTTTGCCCGCCGCCTTAGCTTTAAAGAATGGCATTTCATTAAGAAATTACGATAAACAAATTCATGAAACATTGTATAGACTAACTAAAAATACCAAAAGGTAACATAATTTGTACAAAATTTATTTGTTTGAAGAAATGTAACATTTTGATCTCGATCTATTTTTAAATAAAATTCCCTATCAAACATAAGTTCAATCAAATACTCACGTTGTACTTACTTCGCCATTGTGTACCAGTAGCCGTTTGGGGCTTGGGTCCTTGGGCGTGAAGCCATAGACCATAGTGCAGAATTTAAGGCCTTCCTTATTTGGTCTTTGATTTGATAACAAATATGTTATTATCGCAGAGATAAAATTGTTTAAGATTTTGATAAGATTTTATGGATAATCTGAATATTGATTGATTCAAAATTACAAACATCATTACTGGAAGCGTGAATCAATGAACTGAACTTGAGTGAGTTTTGGAACTTCAACCAAAGATGAATTAGTCTAAGTCAGTTCTTTATTGACGCGTCTTTGAACTTCTAATAAAACATTTTTAAAGATCTAGTGCATTGTTATATAGCTGTGTTTTTTTGTGTGGTTTTGTGTGTGTGTGTGGGTGGGGGGGTGTATTGTTTTCTTAGTGGTTTATGTTTTTAATTATCGATTACATCTTATAATAATGATAAGTAGGAAATTTACAAGTAAAAAAGCGAACGAAAATATGGGAAAATCTGAAAAAGGGAAGCAACAAAAGAAATCTACAAAGTATTTTACGTTTGAAAAGTAAGTGTACGGGCATATCAATCAAAGTTTATTTTGTGGATCCCTTGTCCAACAGTAATGACTACCAAGATACATTGATCAGCCCTAGTGATTTAACTTTCCATGATAGGTTTAAAAAATTCAAATCAATTCTCATCCCGTGTGCTCAGTTATCAAACTTGGTGGTAGACGCTTCTGCGATAATCCTAGACCGGATCTCATTTTGTGTAACCACTGAGTTCAAGTCGCGGTCGTTTGTCCACGCGGTGTCCCTCTCATCTGCCATCGGTTGCTCACCGTAGCGTCTTGCCGTATCTGATTGGAAGAGAGGACCGTAGCGCAATAATGGGGCGGCCACCATCTGTCTCGGATCTGAGGAAGAAACAAAACTTGTTTTATTGTATGACTGACGCAAACGGCAGGAAACGTTGACATTTTTAATGAAAGTATTTTCTTCTTTTAAAAAAATGGATGGCGCCATTGTGTGCTGAATGTCAGAATCCATCCCCATAAGAATTGTTCGAAAAAGTAAGAATAGAATTCGGAATAAGCAATGTGATTTGCCGTTTCTGATAAAATAACAAATGATAAATTATTTTCTCCAATAAGACCATCTGCAATAATACAATATCCAATAAGACCACATTTAAAGCATACAATATCCAATAAGACCATCTTTAAAGCATACAATATCCAATAAGACCATCTTTAAAGCATACAATATCCAATTAGACCATCTTTAAAGCACACAATATCCAAAAAGACCATCCTTAAAGCATACATTATCCTTTGAGAACATTTTTAAATCATTCAATATCCAATCAAACATCTTCGATCATACAATATTCAATCATATCATCTTCAATAATACAAAATCCTATCAGAATATCTCCCATCAAACACTCTAAAATGTTAAATGGACATCATTAAACACCAAGATCTAACACAACATATTTTGTTAAGTTTTCAATCTCACAGTTAAAATAACTGCCCCAAAAAAGTCAATATTCGACAATGCTATGTAGCTTTCAACTTACTTGTGCTAATGTCCGGGAAATCCTGTTCTTGCGATGTCAGCTCATCTTCCCTCGCCTTACAGAGTCTGCAGTCCCCGCAAAGCTCGGGGCCGAACAGTTCGCAGTGGAGCGCACGACTAGAGCTTTGTTCCGTGGTGTGCACTATGTTGGACAGTTGAAAACTTTCGTTAACACTTGAACCTTCATTTTTCTCGTCTTCTTTCACGAAAGCACTTTCATGGAAACGTTGACAAGGACTGTCTTCTATGACACCACCTGACATGTCTTGCATGACGCCAGCTGACCCAAACGGGTATCCGGAACTGCTGTCGATTTCTGGTTCTCTGTGGGTTAACTCTTTTCTGTGGCACAATCGCACGTCTTCGTTTTCTCTTGGCAGAAAGATGCTAAGGGTTAATGTACCAGAGCCGTTTGACATTTCCGTTTTCCCTTCGATGCCGTTGTCTGCAATCACATTGTCCTTTTTGCCCTTTTCTCCTGCAGATTCGGTGATTGCACTTTTTGATTTTGCGATGATCTTCCTCGGTGTTTTGGAATCCTCAAGAAATGATTGGGAAAGTCTAATTTCGTGTTTAGTCCCCTTCAATGCTAACTTGGGGACCGTCTCAGTAAACTTAACCAAGCCGGTTCTCCATTCTGGTGTTTTGGGCTTGCTGGCTAAGTCCTTCACTGCCAACATTATCCCTGCTTTTTTACCTTCAGGAACAATATGCTTTACAACGTCAATTTTATTCAACACCTCCTGAGATTGTGTTTTACAAGTCATCGGTGCAGTGTTACAGAATTGTCCTTTCATAATTGAATAATCTCTCGTAACATCGTTTGAACTATGCGATGCCGATACCAATGCTCCTCTGCGGCTGTCACGTGCTTCTCTGTCACGTGCTCCTCTGTCACGTGGTTCTCCTGAAGTTGGTCGAGATTTATAAATTTTCATGACGTCTCCCGTGAGCTGCAGGCGAGAATGGGCAAATGAAGTGACCGGGAGTACGAACGTTTTCATCGCCGTGTTTTCATAGTTTGGGTAACCGATGATGACTCGTCGACTCCCTAATCTGTATCCTTGCTGGTCGACGTGAAGACATGAATCGATGGGATAATCAAAGGTTCTGATCTTTGAGCTCATTTTCCTAGTTTGCTGGCATCCGGTCTTGCCATTGAAAAGTTCCCCTACCTCTATCAAATGCAGAGTGGAGTTTCTTGAGGTGCGCGGTCGTGTATTGAAGGCCTGGCCATGCATTGGTAACGTGTATCGCCGTTGGAACAAACTTGGTGCACCAGTAGAGGGCCTTAGAGATCGTATGCTACCAGCCTGACCTATGTGTCCCGATGGGTAGGTGGACACAGCATCAATGACCTTCCTGACAAAGTTGTATTCATACTCCAGGGAGTTGTGGGTAGAGCAAGATGGCGTCTTAGCTCCGAGCACCCTGTATGAGGCAGCAGACTTGGAACGTGTTGGACTCATTGCGTTAGAGCTGTAACGCCATGAAAATGTGCATCATTATTTAGCCATGATTTTGCTTCTTGGACTCTGACATAACACTTTTTAACCGTCATCGCGAATCAACCTGTTTGTAGTAAATATACGACAAATATATATTACGAAACCAAAAGATTTCTACACACCAGCAACACAACTCTGTCATTTTAATCACAGAACATACTACAAAAAATCTACGTTGGCTTAGAAAGTGATACTTAGGTTTGCTTCGATGACAAGTTATATTTTATCTTTAAAGATAATATTATTGTGCTTCTTACATTTAAATACGCTCACAAGATCAATGTTAAGAAACTGGAAGAGTGTGTCAATAGCATTTAGCACAAGAAACGCCATTGAAACTGTATCAATAACCCCATACAAATTCAACCGTCAACAAACTGTTTTCAATAAAATTGATAGGTACTTAAAAAAGTAAATTATTTAAATTCGCGCCGTCTCGGTATTGATACCATTTGAACACAGGGGGTCAAAGGTTGGCTCTTTATGTTCAGTCATAAAACTTCTCCTTTTCTTATCCAGGTTTTTCGATTTCATTGCCGGTGCGGCTAACCTCAGTTTGTGATAAGAAAAAAAGCGTTTTGTTCGTTCGTTTAGGGCTTCTGATCGATTTGTTATTAAAATATGAATCAAAAAAAGTATAGATCTAGTCCAGCAACAGGGGCGTGATACATGGGGGTTCATCTTTGAGAAGTACTGAAAAGGACAGAAAATCATTTAGGAAACATTTAAAGACTTTTTTGTTTAATAGATTTGATGACACCAGAGCGCTGTGAGCATGCTAAAGTAGTATGGATACCAGCGCTATAGAAGTATCCAATCAATGAAAACAAGATGCAATTAAATTAGTGCTGTTGTTTGGTTGTTGTTTTTCATTTGTAACACTAACAGTGCTGATTTTCGTTTATGTTTCCTATTATAACAAATTATATGGTCATAAAAATGTTATGTATGCATTCTGTTATTGATTGAAATGCATGTATGTATTAGCATTAAACGCAAAGCGTCTTTCCTTTATGTTAAACTGTTAAACAAAAATGCCAAAATAGAATATCGATAGCTTTAAAAGTTTCACCAGAAAAAGACACAACAAATTTGAGACGGGCCTAGTCCTCACTATCTCAGATAATAGATAGCTAAGTTATAATGAAAAAATATTTGTCTTGGCACTTGAAATCACAGGACACCCTTCATCTACCTGACATGCTCAATCTACATGATATGCTCCATCTACCTGAAATGCTCCAGCTACCTGATATGCTCCATCTATATGACATGCTCCATCTACCTTATATTCTCCATCGACCTGGCATGTTTAATCTACCTGACATGCTCTATTTACCTGACATGCTCTATCTACCTGACATGCTCTATCTACCTGACATGCTCTATCTACCTGACATGTCTTATCTACCTGACATGCTCTATCTACCTGACATGTCTTATCTACCTGACATGATCCATCTACCTAACATGCTCTATCTACTTGACATATCTTATCTACCTGACATGTCTTATCTACCTGAAATGTCTTATCTACCTGACATATCTTATCTACCTGAAATGTCTTATCTACCTGACATGTCTCATCTACCTGACATGTCTCATCTACCTGACATGTCTCATCTACCTGACATGTCTCATCTACCTGACATGTCTCATCTACCTGACATGTCTCATCTACCTGACATGCTCCATCTACCTGACATGCTCTATCTACCTGACATGTCTTATCTACCTGAAATGTCTCATCTCTCTAAGATACACCGCTGGTGAGAGTTTTAAAAATGCCGTATTTTCTTGTATTTATTGATTCCACCTGTCAGATATCTTATCGGATTAAATTCCCACTTCTGTCATGAATACGCCAGTCTTTCATTGGTAAATGACTTTGTATATGTTTGATTGTCATCGTAAAGAGAAGAAGGCTTTTAAAGGATTGGACAGACAAGACTAGTTCCATCTCAAGACTTCACTAACGCTAGACAGTCATTTATTGTCAAGACAGCTGACACGATGATCAAAACGCAATATAGACTCGATAATATTTGGCAACTTAAATTTCTTGACAAAGTTTTCTGTGACATTTATGATATTTTTGTACATATAGATCATGTGAGCCACTTGTAGAACATCCTTCAATTAAAATCTTTCAAGATCAACCTCCGAACAGACCCATGAAGGGATGTAATTATATATTGGGAGATGCGAGTCCCAGGCGGAGATTAATTACACCGAAAAGTTTTAATTCACCCCTCTATAATAAAATACTTGGGGATTTGTCGCGACCACCACCCCCCCACACTCACACACATATGTTCCGCCATTGAGACTGTAACTGTCGAATAAATAAATTTATAAACTAATTTTAAAAAACATGTCTAACATATTATTATTTTACTATAAGAGTTACTGTTATAAGACTGTTATTGTTATCTCTCATACGAAAGGTAAGCGGACGCATCAAATTTTAGCGCTTTCGAGAATCAAAATGTATGTAAGATCAGAACCATTAATGAGATTAATTAATAATGATATCTCGTGTTTAGAGATTTGTAACATGCCAGAGACAGAAAATAATTCCATATCATAGTTCAGTGGTGGGCAAACTCATTTGTCAAAAGTGCCGAAAATCAGCAGCAGGACGATTAAAAAAATTGTTGAGAGCCAAATTTCTCTGTCAAGAACCATGTTTTTGGGAGTCAAAACCCATTTTTGGCCGACTGGCTGAGCCGCACTCTGGTCGCTAAAGAGCCACTGTCCTAGCGAGTAGTGTCTCTATGTTTATCCGTCTTAATTCATTCAGACATTTAGCACGTGGAGAACTAACCCTTAACTTCTGTCTCACTGAGACCTTACCGAGCTGTGACACCCTTGGGACATGAGACCTTACCGTGCTGTGACAACTTTGTGAAATGATATCTTACCATGCTGTGACAGTTTTGTGAGATAAGATCGCATCATGTTGTGACAGCTTTGTGAGATAACACCTTACCGTGCTGTGATAGCTTTGTGAGATGAGACCTTACCATGCTGTGATAGCTTTGTGAGATAACATCTTACCATGTTGTGACAGCTCTATGAGATAACATCTTACCATACTGTGATAACTTTGTAAGATGAAACCTTACCATGTTGTGACAGCTCCATGAGTTGATATCTTAACATGCTGTGACAGCCAAGTTTAATGTAGTTTGCGTCCAACTTTGCGAGTACCTTTCTTAAAATCAAATATTATTTTAATATTTCAGATAAATTCAATACTCAAGTCCTAACACTACACGATTTATTTAACTCACCATTTTATAATCAATCACTCCAGGCATTAATATCTTTTAATTTTAATCCAAAGGTTTGTAAAGAATGTCTCCAAACACAATCCGCAAACTTGATGACCCCCTAGGTAGAGCTGACCTGACAAACGACTTTACGAATACATTTACGAATCTCGCTCTGACAGCTATTCTGTATGTAGACTCCAATGCACCGACAAGAACGCCGTTAAATCTTGGACTGTGCAGGTAGACGGTCATTCACTCATAGTTGACGTCTTCCTTTCACTAGCTCTACCCCAACACAGGTTCGATCGCTGCTGTCAAACATATCTTGTGTGGTGGGGGGGGGGGGGGGGGCTTGTGTTAAACATATCGGGTCGTTGGCGAGAGTTATTGCCCTCAGCGCGCCACTAGAGTTAGATAATTGTCTAGTTTTTGTAACGTGTGCTGAATCGCTAGTCACGGAAACCAAACATCTAAAATAGTTGAGAAAGTTTAGATCACTGCTGTTGTTTTTCTATCTTTAATTTCAAATTTAAGAGATCGTTTACAAAATTCTCTAAATCTTTTAATATGTATCTTCGTTGTTGCTCAATAACATAGGCAACATTTTAGGCTCGAAAAACAAATATTCAAGAATATAGTCAATGTCCTCTGGTTTAAACATCCACATGAGCTGAATCAAAGGTCAGGATAATTGTGTTGTCACATAAATCTTCAGGTGACAATACTGAGACCCACCCCCCTTTTTTTCTACTCTATGTCACTGAATGGACAAGAAAAAAGAAAAGAAAAAATCAGGTAATGATACACGTAGCTGATGGCAGTGGATATGAAACAATGTTTCTGCTTAGCTATCACCTTTAGCTAGAAGTGTATCTTCATGTTTGTCCCTCTTTCTTTGCTGCTTAAGACTCCTACGTCCGTTCTTTATTGTTGTGATCGTTCAGGTTTTCCTCTACTCTGTTGGTTATATTTTATTTTACTTCAAGCTGAACGAAGTCTTCTTTCCACATGACATCGCCGTGTGCAACACGTTAAGTCAAAGCTGAAGGGAGAGAAAAGAAAAAGAAAAGAAAAAAGCAATTTGCGCGTATTTTTCCTAAGAAGGTAATCGTCGAACGGAGAACTTTGACAGACTGTCGTCTTTTTTTGAATAAAAGAAATAAAATGACCATATCCCCTATTTGGGTCAGTGAATTAACAAAACAAAAATGTGAACCAAAAATACTTGTCCATGTCTCAGTCGTGATATTTAACAAAATGTTGACTCGGCGTCAAAGTCAAGGAGATGGATAGTTTGCCTAGAGAAATGGGGAGAAGTGGTGTCCCTTGACTCAATGTTGCCCGCGGAATTAACTCCCAAAAATGGGCCCGCAACACACACACACACACATCGTATTATATTATGTTAGGACCCGATATATAAGCACCAAAATGCCGCCTGGAGCGGTCATCCCTTTCGTATCCCCTGGGTAGTCCATTGAAGGGATGCAAATATATCAACTGCCTGATGGCATCCGCGGGTGTGCCATCCAGCTCCGTGCCACTGTTGATGTGTGCCATCCAGCTTCCTGCCACTGTTGATGTTTACCTTCTAGCTTCTTGCCACTGTTGATGTGTGCCTTCTAGCTTCCTGCCATTGTTGATGTGTGCCTTCCAGTTTCCTACCACTGTTGATGTGTGCCATCCTGCTTCATAGAGTTCTCTGACTGACTAGACACGTTGTGTCAGTCCACAGCTTCATAGAGTTCTCTGACTGACTAGACACGTTGTGTCAGTCCACAGCTTCATAGAGTTCTCTGACTGACTAGACACGTTGTGTCAATCCATAGCTTCATAGAGTTCTCTGACTGACTAGACACGTTGTGTCAGTCCACCAAGACGTCTATTCTATTCTTTTCCAGGGTAATCCCGGTCACCTGACGCTCCTTACGACGAACGAGTTCATGCCCTTGCTTGGATTATCTTATTATCACCACCAAAAAGAACTGTATAAAAATACCTGAACAAATAATACCTGTCAAGGGAGTGGTTTAAAAATGTCCTACCCGCCACCATGAAGTGGGCAGAGCACGGCATGGGCTTCCCATGATGGATTGACTAATTAACATCCCTTATTTGTTGTAAAATTTAATGTATACATTTATTTTACAAGCTTTTCCATTCTATCGAGCTCTGGGGAAAATTGGATCTTGATCTAACAGATCATTATTGATTTTTCTATCTAGAAAAAAATACGTGTAAAGCTAATTATATTTGACATGCGGCTTGACACTACCGGTGATTCAATATTACGGCGACACCAAAATAAAAATGTAATGTTTTAAAATAATGTATACACATTGGACAGCAACAAAAATAAATTGTAACCTTAAATTCGCCGAGAAACCCGTCCATTCTTTGGTGTTATTTTCCCATCTTTTTCTCTGTCTTACTCTTCTTCTCCCTCGTTACATATACTTAAAACAGCTTTGAAAATGGTGCGCAACGTGATTCTAATGGTTTACAGATGCTGTTCAGCATTCTTGAAAATTTCTCACGTAAGGAAATCAAACGCCGGAAGTGTTGCCAGCCTTCCTGTCGCCTCTACCTACTAAGAATGTGCTACCCTAAAGGAAGAGACCTTCTTAGTGGGTGCACCCTCAACCCTGTCTTAGTGTGGTGAACATGTCAACAACTGTAGCCACTGCATCCACATCTCCATGTCGTCAGTTGCACCGGACGATTCCATGCAGATCATTACAAAATAATGTTACTTTCAAGGCTCAGGAAATGGTTGTCTTCTCTGAAACGAAAGCGAAAAAAGTATACGGTACTACAGGTATGTGAATGGACTACGATGAGTCGATTGTTTTGTCACGTGATAAGCGTAAGTACGAGTAAGATTTCCGGTAGGCTGTCTGCAACACACTAGTCGCTCACAAATTTTTCTTCAAACAACTTTCTTCCTTTAATCATAACTGAATTATAATTATTGTCACATTTAATGAATGTCATTTAAAGAAACGCGTGTATTCAAGAATATTTTGAAAAATAAAATTTTTAATTAACACTGGGGGAAGCGCTGATGGAGACAAACATTGTGCTTTAAAATTAATGATAATTGCAATGGCTGATCAGCTGTTATCTTTTGTTATGTGTTGTTATGTGTAGCAGAAAGCCTACCAATGGCTGGTACGTATCACGTGACAAAACAAGGAAGTGACTCATCGTAGTCCATTATTGTAAAATATTTTAATAATAAATCAATAAAGCGAGTTTTCTAACATCGTGTTGGGGTTGTTTCGGTTTTTACTTGAATCTTTAATAAATAACTAGTAAAAATAACAGAAGATTGTGGAAATGAAACATATAACGAAACAAACTTTGAATCAAGATTTAGAAGTTCAATGATTTTACTTTTAACTAATTTAAAGAAAACATCGATTTTTTTAAAATAAGAAACAGCTTTCAAGTTAATTATTATTATATTATTATTATTACATCTTTTTCGAAATTTTGTAATTGACCAGGGCTTAGAGAAGGAAACCTCCAAATGTACACCACAGCTGTGTCCCTGAAACGAAAATTTATTGAAAACTGATATATCACCAAATGTAGCTCCATGCGACGCCTTCCCTGGACAGAACAACGACAGCAGCAGCAACAACAGCAGCAACACCAGCAACAACAAAAAAACATGGACTAAATTAAGGGCTCAATAGTTGTTTTTTAAAATAATAAAACACATTTCTTGGCATTACATGTAATTTGAAAAAGTGGTGTTACATAATAAAACTTTTTTTAAAAAAACAACATCTTTAGGAAGCTGTGCCCCATGAAAACGAAACAAGTCCGGAACCAATGGCCACAATCAGCAAGCAGATGGAGCGGCTTCCGACCATGTTCGTTAAGGAGTGTGGTTATATTCCAATGTAAGTGTGGTTATATTCCAATGTAAGTGTGGTTATATTCCAATGTAAGTGTGGTTATATTCCAATGTAAGTGTGGTTATATACCAATGTAGGTTTGGTTATATACCAATGTAAGTGTGGTTATATACCATGTAAGTGTGGTTATATACCACTGTATGTGTGGTTATACACCAATGTAAGTGTTGTTATATAACAATTTAAGTTTGGTTATATACCAATATCAATGTGGTGATATACCAATGTCTGTGTGGTTAGATACCAATGTAAGTGTGGTTATATACCAATGTCAGCGTGATTATATACCAATGTAAGTGATGTTATATACCAATGTAAGTGAGGTTAGATACCAATGTCAGTGTGGTTATATTCCAATGTAAGTGTGGTTATATACCAATGTAAGTTTGGTTATATACCACTGTATGTGTGGTTATACACCAATGTAAGTGTTGTTATATAACAATTTAAGTTTGCTTATATACCAATATCAGTGTGGTGATATACCAATGTAAGTGTTGTTATATACTAATGTCTGTGTGGTTAGATACCGATGTAAGTGTGGTTAGATACCAATGTCAGCGTGGTTGTATACCATGTAAGTGATGTTATATACCAATGTAAGTGAGGTTAGATACCAATGTCAGTGTGGTTATATACCAATGTAAGTGTGGTTAGGTAACAATATAAGTGTGGTTATATACCAATGTAAGAGTGGTTAGATACAAATCTAGGTGTGTTTATATACTAAATTAAGTGTGGTACATACAAATTTAAGTATGGTAACATACCAGTGTATGTTAAGTTATATAACCTTGTCTACCGATAAAGGTGTGGTTATATAACTATGTAGGTGTGATTATATACCGATGTAGGTGTGGTTATATACCAATGTAGGTGTGGTTATATACCAAAGTAGTTTTTTTATATACCAATGTAAGTACGATAGTAAGCAGGGAAAGTGGATAGATGTCTCAACCCTTCCTTGTGTCTAATGGTGTGATATATGTTTGCGTCCTGGCACCAACACCTGTCAGCTTCATGTTCTCCTTCATGTTCTCCGCCATGCTGTCTGATGTATTCAGAGAGGGAGACCTTGGAAACTGCATCTGATACAGAAATGATGGTAAAGTATTTCACCTTAGGAGACTAAACGCTAAATCCAAAGTCCGGACAGGCAAGGACTTTCTGCATCCCGGGACTTTCAGTATGCCAGGACTTTCAGTATCCCGGGACTTTCTGTAAGCCGGGACTTTATGCATGCCGGGACTTTCTGTATGCTGGGACTTTCTGTATGCCGGGACTTTCTGTATGCCGGGACTTTGTATATGCCGATGAAGTTGACCTTAACGCTGAATCAGACGCCGATATGCAACGCAGTCTCGCAAACTTCTCGGACGCCTGCAAAATCTTTGGTCTTACCATTAACACAAAGAGGACACCCAGATCCACGAAAACCTTACATATTTTATGGTGGACTCAAGCAGTGCAGGTGGTTTGGTGTGGGGGACAGAAGAAATACTTTGAAAGCACGCTGAACGAATCTTTGAAAGCATTTCGCATTGATCTGGACATGTTGGAACAGTCCTCAAATAATCAAGACTCACTGCGCTCTTCCATACACAAGGGCTTAATGCAGCTTAAGGCTGACAGAACAGCTGCTGAAAAAAACAAAAAAAAATTAGACAATCCAGAAAATCCAACGTTAATTCTGTACCTGGAATTGTCCCATCCATCTCCTACACCTTCTTCACAAGAACATTTCGTGCAAGAACCAGCCTGGTGAGCTATTGCGCATCCACAGACAGATCGAGACCCAGGAACAAGCCGATGTTTCAAATAGTCATGATCGACTTTCGACGAACGAACTACAAGTGGAAGTGTGGCTCAGCATCAATCTCGTTATCTAACAATAAATGTTAACTTGTTTCAATCTAGTGTTAAAAATAAAGTCTCCTTTATCAACCTTGCCTGTAATGTGTAACATCATTTCATCAACCTTGCCTGTAAGATGTAACATTATTTTATCAACCTTGCCTGTCATGTGTAACATTATTTTATCAACCTTGCCTGTAATGTGTAACATTATGTTATCAACCTTGCCTGTAAGGTGTAACATTATTTTATCAACCTTGCCTGTCATGTGTAACATTATTTTATCAACCTTGCCTGTAATGTGTAACATTATTTTATCAACCTTGCCTGTAATGTGTAACATTATTTTGTAACTTTCAGAGTTCTGACCAACGCCGCGGCCATTATCGAGAAAAATTTAAAAACCAAAGATTTGTTTCAGACTCAGGGATTACCTGCACGAGTCAACCACACGTTAGTAAGTACATGAGTCTCACCAACCACACGTTAGTAAGTACATGAGTCTCACCAACCACACGTTAGTAAGTACACGAGTCTCACCAACCACACGTTAGTAAGTACATGAGTCTCAAAAACCACACGTTAGTAAGTACATGCGTCTCACCAACCACACGTTAGTAAGTACATGAGTCTCACCAACCACATGTTAGTAAGTACATGAGTCTCACCAACCACACGTTAGTAAGTACATGAGTCTCACCAACCACACGTTAGTACGTACATGAGTCTAACCAACCACACGTTAGTAAGTACATGCGTCTCACCAACCACACGTTAGTAAGTACATGAGTCTCACCAACCACACGTTAGTAAGTACATGAGTCTCACCAACCACGCGTTAGTAAGTACATGCGTCTCACCAACCACACGTTAGTAAGTACATGCGTCTCATCAACCACACAATAGTAAGTACATGTGTCTCACGACCACACGTTAGTAAGTACACGAG
Organism: Omphiscola glabra; assembly: GCA_964017045.1. Lineage (NCBI taxonomy): Eukaryota > Metazoa > Mollusca > Gastropoda > Lymnaeidae > Omphiscola > Omphiscola glabra. The sequence continues at coordinate 39,388,250 of OZ024798.1, forward strand.
TCTCACCAACCACACGTAAGTAAGTACATGCGTCTCACCAACCACACGTTAGTAAGTACATGCGTCTCACCAACCACACGTTAGTAAGTACATGAGTCTCACCAACCACACGTTAGTAAGTACATGAGTCTCACCAACCACGCGTTAGTAAGTACATGCGTCTCACCAACCACACGTTAGTAAGTACATGCGTCTCATCAACCACACAATAGTAAGTACATGCGTCTCACGACCACACGTTAGTAAGTACACGAGTCTCACCAACCACACGTAAGTAAGTACATGCGTCTCACCAACCACACGTTAGTAAGTACATCAGTCTCACCAACCACACGTTAGTAAGTACATGAGTCTCACCAACCACACGTTAGTAAGTGAGTCTCACCAACCACACGTTAGTAAGTGAGTCTCACCAACCACACGTTAGTAAGTACATGCGTCTCACCAACCACACATTAGTAAGTACATGAGTCTCACCAACCACACGTTAGTAAGTGAGTCTCACCAACCACACGTTAGTAAGTGAGTCTCACCAACCACACGTTAGTAAGTGAGTCTCACCAACCACACGTTAGTAAGTACATGAGTCTCACCAACCACACGTTAGTAAGTGAGTCTCACCAACCACACGTTAGTAAGTGAGTCTCACCAACCACACGTTAGTAAGTGAGTCTCACCAACCACACGTTAGTAAGTGAGTCTCACCAACCACGCGTTAGTAAGTGAGTCTCACCAACCACACGTTAGTAAGTGAGTCTCATCAACCACACATTAGTAAGTACATGAGTCTCACCAACCACACATTAGTAAATACATCAGTCTCACCAGCCACGCGTTAGTGTGTCAGCTAGTCAAATCAACCACACATGAGTTAGCGTGTCGCACCAACTACACGTTAGTAAGGACATGAGTTAGCTTGTCTCAACAACCACACATTAGTAAGTACATGAGTTAGCTTGTCTCAACAACCACACATTAGTGAGTACATGAATTTACTTATTACATATGCACTGTCATGGAATATGCACTCGGGAAATACAGGATATACATTTGAAAACTATGGGATACGTAGTCGGGAACTATATGATATACATTTGAAAGCTATGATAAATGCATTCGGGAACTATAGGATATACATTTAAAAACTATGATATATGAGGCCGGGAACTATATGATATACATTTGGAAACTATGATATATGTACTCGGGAACTATAAAATATACCTTTGGAAACTATGATATATGCACTCGGGAACTATAGGATATACATTTTGAAGCTATGATATATGTACTCGGAACTATAGGATATACATTTGGAAGCTATGATATATGTACTCGGAACTATAGGATATACATTTGGAAGCTATGATATATGTACTCGGGAACTATAGGATATACATTTGGCATCTCTGGGATATGCGCTCTGTTAAAATAATACTTTAAAAAGGGGGATTTCTCAAAACATTTTCCATGGCTTTAAATAACTTTTTTTTTCGAGTGGTAAACTTGAGCCGCCTGTGGGGCTAAAGTACATCTCTGTCTCTCTCTCTCTCTCTCTCACTCACACACACACTTGTGTTACGTTATAGTCTGTCCACATCCGTCAGGTGGCACTCAGTCCTGTCATAGCTGCCAGTCGTCACGTACACAATCTGAGCTTGATGAGCTCTATGTTCATTTCCGAAATATCTAGACAAGCTAGATATCCTGCTCAATAATATCAACTTAAAGCAAAAAAAAAAGGGAATTTGTAAAACAAAGATTGGGAACGCAGCAAAACAACGAGCGTGGCGGCAGGAAGCCTTCGTCAGCGAACAAACAACAGCAGTGGTTTCAAATTACCCAAACATCCTTATTCGATAACCCAATGTCCTCAACACAATTGCATACTTCACAATATTTTAGTCTTGTATCTTTTCACAATTTGTTGAACTAGCCAAGGTTCGGGTGGCTGTAGAAATGTGTATTAGGAGGGAATCCACTTTGAACTTTGTTTTGAGAAATGTTAAATTAATTTTTTATAAAGTGATTTTGAAACAATAATATGTAGGATTATTATTATTTTTTAACAAGCTGCTTTTGAACCATTATGATGAACTTAAGCTATGAGACCATCATGATGAACTTAAGCTATGAGACCATCATGATGAACTTAAGCTATGAGACCATCATGATGAACTTAAGCTATGAGACCATCATGATGAACTTAAGCTATGAGACCATCATGATGAACTTAAGCTATGAGACCATCAGATGAACTTAAGCTATGAGACCATCATGATGAACTTAAGCTATGAGACCATCATGATGAACTTAAGCTATTAGACCATTAGGATGAACTTAAGCTATGAGACCATCATGATGAACTTAAGCTATGAGACCATCATGATGAACTTAAGCTATGAGACCATCATGATGAACTTAAGCTATGAGACCATCATGATGAAATTAAGTTATGAGACCATCATGATGAAATTAAGCTATGAGACCATCATGATGAACTTAAGCTATGAGACCATCATGATGAACTTAAGCTACTTCCTCAGGCTCAGCTTAGCGCCAACAGGGTCAACAGGGTCAAGAATGCGAGTGTACATGACGTCATTGAGGCCATGAAGATGTTCCTCGTCCGTTTGCCGGAACCACTCTTACCGGAAAATGTGTGCGATGAGCTAATCAAAGTATCGCCAGGCGATACCAAGGCCAACTACTCTACCATACTGTCGGACTTCCGGCAGACGATGCCACACAACTTCGCCATCATTCATTTTATGATGCGATTACTCAAAAAGGTGAGAAAAAGTTATCTTTTTTTTTTTAAATAGGGTTTTAAATAGTTCTGATCAATGGGGTGTCGAGGAAGAGCTGCGCCCTGAGCAAAGAATGACTTTTGGCGCAACTTTTCTGAAAATGTATACATTTACTTATATATATATATATTGCATGAATAATGGCGAATTTTTCGCCCCTTATCTTAGGCACCAGGGGCCTATTTCCCCTTCACCCCCGTTACCACGGCCCTGGTACAGAGATCAATCAATAGATAAAAGAGAAATAGTAAGTAACTCTTAGTAAAAATAACCTCAATGTTAATTTTTTTTCTTCCAATTACTTCTCTAATTCATTTTCTTCTCATTAGTCTTTGTCTCTCATGAGATAATAAACAGCTGACACCGCCTAATGTTCTAGCCCTGAATCTGTCTCTTTCTCTGTCTCTGTCGCTTTCTCTGTCTCTTTCTCTGTCTCTTTCTCTGTCTCTGTCGCTTTCTCTGTCTCTGTCTCTTTCTCTGTCCCAGACCAGATCAGAAACTGCGTGCCTCTAAATTTGCTCCCAAAATGATAACTACAAGTCGCACAGATTGCCATCGTCCATTTAAGGGGATAGATCACTTTGGCTCCCGGTAACACACACAACTTGAGTGGCCGGGGTGGTCTGGGTGAGTGATAAACTTAAGCAATTCTGCAGGCACAAGGGCACTGTCAACCATACATTTCTAGGGCACATACCCCATCAGACATATCTTAGGACACATGGACACTGTCAACCATACATTTCTAGGACACACACGAGTCCGTGTGTCACAAAAGAAGAATTATCTTCTAATTTACTGAAGTGTTTTCAACCCATTGTGAAGAAGTGAAAAGTGGATGTAACAATCATGAAAAGTGCATGTATAGCATCAGTAACAATCATGAAAAGTGCATGTATAGCACCAGTGACAATCATGAAAAGTGCATGTATAGCACCAGTGACAATCATGAAAAGTACATGTATAGCACCAGTGACAATCATGAAAAGTACATGTATAGCACCAGTGACAATAATGAAAAGTGCATGTATAGCACCAGTAACAATCAGGAAAAGTGCATGTATAGCACCAGTAACAATCATGAAAAGTGCATGTATAGCGCCAGTTACCATCACAAAGGTATCAAAGTTGACGGCTTCAAAACACAACTAGATTATAAAATAATCATAATCCTGACCCAGAGGTTTTAGACCTTTTTAACGCCCTGTCCCATTTATAACATTTGCCAAGTTGTAGCGACCTTTTGTAACATTTGCCAAGTTGTAGCGACCTTTTGTAACATTTGCCAAGTTGTAGCGACCTTTTGTAACATTTGCCAAGTTGTAGCGACCTTTTGTAGCATTTGCCAAGTTGTAGCGACCTTTTATAACATATGCCAAGTTGTAGCGACCTTTTATAACATTTGCCAAGTTGTAGTGACCTTTTGTAACATTTGCCAAGTTGTAGCGACCTTTTATAACATTTGGTCAAATAGTGATGACCACTTTATACCGTTTGCCACGTTATAGCGACCCCTTTATTACATATGCCAAGTTGTAGTGACCCACAACCAGAATTATACCTTGAAATTTAGAATTAGGGACTGAGGAGGTGGGAGCATAGCATTTTTTGGTAGATAAAAATGTGTTGGTGCTGTATTGTTGAAAAGGGGTGGTAGTAAACAGGCGTAGGGCCAAGAATGATGGAGGGTTCTGCAGAGGGTGCTCTGTATGTAAATCTCCAGAAGAGTTTCGATAAATTGGTTATAGTTAAACGTGCACGTTGCCAACTTTTAAGTTGAGAAGGGAGGAAATGAAACAGAGATGGGGAAAAATTAAATAATAAACAAGGTAATTTTTATAAAAATTAAATAATAAACAAGGTAATTTTTATAAAAATTAAAATAAACTTCCAAAATATTTATTAAATTAGCAGCTGCCATCTAGCAAATGAATCATATTTTTGTTCTATTACAATAAGAGACTCGTCCGATCAGTGAAATTACGTTTGACCTTTTAAAATGAATTTTAATTAAAAATGGACATTTTGCCCAAGCTCAGATTTAAAATTCTCAAGCGTCTTCTGACATTTTATCAGGCGACCTCACGAGGGGATCGTGGCCCACATGTTGTGATCCACTGCCCTCACCCATTAACGTAACGCTACTAGATGCGTCCGTGTGGATGGTCACAAAGTTCTAATTTTCTGATGCAAACATAAGCATAACATTTTAATAAATACCTTTCTAACCTTACTTCGGGGCGATACCCTTCTAACCTTACTTCGGGGCGAGACCCTTCTAACCTTACTTCGGGGCGATACCCTTCTAACCTTACTTCGGGGCGAGACCCTTCTAACCTTACTTCGGGGCGATACCCTTCTAACCTTACTTCGTGGCGATACCCTTCTAACCTTACTTCGGGGCGAGACCCTTCTAACCTTACTTCGGGGCGATACCCTTCTAACCTTACTTCGGGGCGAGACCCTTCTAACCTTACTTCGGGGCGATACCCTTCTAACCTTACTTCGTGGCGATACCCTTCTAACCTTACTTCGGGGCGAGACCCTTCTAACCTTACTTCGGGGCGAGACCCTTCTAACCTTACTTCGGGGCGATACCCTTCTAACCTTACTTCGGGGCGAGACCCTTCTAACCTTACTTCGGGGCGAGACCTTTCTAACCTTACTTCGGGGCGATACCCTTCTAACCTTACTTCGGGGCGAGACCCTTCTAACCTTACTTCGGGGCGAGACCCTTCTAACCTTACTTCGGGGCGATACCCTTCTAACCTTACTTCGGGGCGAGACCCTTCTAACCTTACTTCGGGGCGAGACCTTTCTAACCTTACTTCGGGGCGATACCCTTCTAACCTTACTTCGGGGCGAGACCCTTCTAACCTTACTTCGGGGCGAGACCCTTCTAACCTTACTTCGGGGCGATACCCTTCTAACCTTACTTCGGGGCGAGACCCTTCTAACCTTACTTCGGGGCGATACCCTTCTAACCTTACTTCGGGGCGAGACCCTTCTAACCTTACTTCGGGGCGATACCCTTCTAACCTTACTTCGGGGCGATACCCTTCTAACCTTACTTCGGGGCGAGACCCTTCTAGCCTTCCTTCGTAGCGATATAAGCCTAGCCTTCTTTTAGTTAAGTCAATTGCTTCACTGATTAAATGAGTGTGAAATTGCAATACTCTTATTGAATATTAATGAATTCTAACTCACAACTTAGAAACGATCCCCACGCACTAAAAAAAAAAGCTTTGGCCACTCAATATAATTGTGAAATAAGATAGTTATTGTAATAGACAGTTAAATTGTCATAACCAAAGAGATGCATCTTGCTAAATTGCACAAAATTTGCACCAAGTACATTGTTATTTTCAGAACATTGCAGTGTCAATCGCTCGCCAGTTTTCAATTATTATTTATTTAATTCTGTTAAAATGTACAGAAAGAAAATTATGTAAAAAGATTTCTCTCCATCGGGCTTGTGTGGAACACATTATAGAAAATGAGAAGATAGCGCTTTTTGTTGTCCGGATCCGTTTTTGCCGCTTCCACATGTCCGGGTCAGTACCCGGCTCAGTCCGAATCATAGGATTTTTGCTGGTGGGGTACGACCATGAAGGAAAAAACATATTTATTTTCTGAGAGAAAAGAGCATTATAAGGGTGTCCATTAATTATAATTATGTCAACAATTTTTAAGCAATTTTACACCCCCCCCCCTTGTCAAAAACTTTCAATGACCCCCACCCCCTTTTTTATATTATGTTAACATTTTAATATCCCCCCCACACACACAAAATGAATTATAATATAAATAATAAATAAATACATTTTGCTTTGTGCTGATCTATTTTAATAACCAAAAATTGTAGCTGCGATCATCCTCCCATGTGTTGGTCTCTCGTAGCAATAGACTAAAGAAGCTGATTTATCATTTTCATCTTGCAGAACTGATATACCAGAAAAGTCAACATCATCCTCATCTAACCATTTAGCACTTAAAATAGAAGCATTATCAGTGTGAGTAAAATTGCCATAAACACTCTCTGTCTCCTGGCAGCTACTTGCATTTGTCGAATCCTTTTTAGCTTAATCTCGTATGCATTGTCGGTGCTGCTGAACATGATATTTCTATCATGACTTGTGATGCAAAATAGATGTTACAGATTTTGCAAATCCGTTCAAGCAGCGATGTTATTATTGTGACTCACTTTACTTTCTCTAATTCTCAAAATATCGTATTCCTACTCTATCAATATCATTTTTCTTGAATGCACATGACACTTGAAATTTGTTCCATACCTGCAACACGATCGCAAACATACCGCCCCAGTCATTTGCGACGTAATTAATGGACGACCCCAATGAATTGGTGAATATCATTTCCGCTTTCATATCAATTGTGGTTGTCATGGTTTGGCTGAGTAAACATGGATCGGATGACGTCCCCGTGAATTGAGAGGACAGAAATTATTCAGAGTAAAAGTATACATTTTATTTTAAAAACTATATTATTGGGTGTGTTTTAATTAACATTACTTAACTTACTGGAATCGAGTAAAGAAACAACAAACTTGATTTTGGAACAAACCCAAATTGGCAAAAGTAGGCGACAACCACGGGTAACTATGCTTTGAAGTCAGTGATATAACTTATTCAACTGTGAATGTTTTTATGAGCGCTTAACCTCATAACGTGCGGGCAAAATTCATTCCTATGGCTCAAGCCTTGAACATTTAAGAAACGACTGAACTGATTACACTCTAGTGATGATAGACAAACCGTTAAGAACAAGCAGTAAGTATGCCATAGACGTAACCCGGGCCGTTGGGGACTTCTTTGACAGGGCGGGGGGAAGGGGGGGGGGGAGGTGTCCATCCTTAGCCATCCTTTGGGCACTCATGGGATGTATATCCTTTATGAAAGTATCTCGATGCCAGGAGCCCCAGGACTCCCCCTTTCCGGCCAGCTACGCCCCTGGACATGACATGTGATTGGCCCTTCCTTTCCTCCGCTAGGTGGGAGAACAGGCTGAACACAACGGCATGGACGTCCGGAAGTTGGCCACGATCTTTGTTCTTGACGTCATCAACCCGTTAAAAATAGAACAGCCTGGTCACGTGAGTGTAAATAATGTGTAGATTTAAATAATTCGATCGATTTCTCTATCAAACATTAAAACATGACTACAGGCCTAACTGACAAGACGGGTAAATACATCAATGACAACTTATTCATTGAAATAATTGAAGAAAGCACGACAATAAAAAACCTAAATCCCAACCCCAATTCGCAGAAATTTGGTAAGAAGGTTTTCGGATTAAAAAATATTATGAGCAATGCCTTGCCTCTAAGAAATATTTCCCCCTCCCCTCCATCCCACAGGATGCCTTCTTGGTTGAGCGGATGCAACGTCTGCCTTACCTGATCATGGTGGTGGAAAACATGATCTACTACGTGGAGATCTTCGGTGAAATCAATCAGATCAAGGGCGCTGTATCGCCGCCAAGAGGTTTTATTTCATTGAAAATTCATGTAAACTTTTTCCGTAAAAAAAAAAGGTGGTCTTCAATTTAGATCTTCCAATGAACATGTGACATGAACATATGACATGAACATATGACATGAACATATGACATGAACATATGACATGAACATGTGACATGAACCTATGACATAAACATATGACATGAATATGGGACACAAACATATGACATGAACATAATGACATGAACATTTAAATAACGCGATGAACAGCGTAGAATGTCAATGACATGATATTTCAAAGATTTCTATTTTTTTCACATACATTCTAATTAATATTGAGTTGTTGTTTTTTTCAAAACAAGGCACCAATGCATCTAGCACATTTGATACTTGTCATTCTTTTTGTTGATTTTGTGTTTCCACTATAACAAATGAAACGCAACTGTATTTCAATAGGTTCTTCTTGTATGAGGGTTCCCATCACGCATGCCATGGCATCAAAAAGCAACATTTGTGGTAGTACTTTTTTTTCAATTTACCTTAAATATGTTCCAAGGGCAAGCAGTCTAAATGTTAATCAAATTAACAGTGTAGTCTTTTCACAGTGACAGTGCGGTCTTTTCACAGTAACAGTGCAGTCTTTTCACAATGACAGTAGGCCTGTTGTTACCCATTTACATAATAAGTATGTTATTTTCCCATGCCTTTCTATATACCAGAGTAGATCGATGTATACACAACATGCCAATGCATTGGCTTAGCTAGGATTAGTGCATCCTGGGGCGGGACAAGATATTTGCCGCTTCCCTTCCACGGAAAAAAATTAATTAACTGCAGTTGGCCGAATATGCCACCCACCGCCCACCATGTAAATAGACAAAAGTCCCGCCCAGTGCGGACCGGACACTTTGCAAACCCCCCCCCCCCCCCCCCAACAAATATCATCAGAATTTTTTTTCTACCCAAGAAAATGTATCATTCTACTCCGATTTCATAGTTCTGGTATCGGATATTAATTACTATTATAAAGGTGTAAACTGAAAGAATTTCAAATTATTTATTGGAATTTGACTCTCTGAAATGAAATGTTCAAATATTCATCAACAGCTTCAGGAAATCAGACACCCATCATGAGCCTAGTCCGGCGTCCATCAAGCGGAAGTGTTGAGATTCACCAAGGCGATTCCCTTGCCTCCCATCCCATCGCCGACAAGCGATCTTTGTCTTCCCACTCTAACTTGCAAGCTCACGCAGACAACACGCCTCACGAACCCCGCCGCAGACAGAGGTCAAAGAATGCGTTAAGAGAACGAGCTGAAGGGTCAAAGTCGGAAAGGGGGTCTGCGTACGACGCAGGGGGGACAAGTATCGCATCCGAGCGTAGAGAGATGGGCATCCAGGTGACATGTTGCGACTCTAGTGTCAAGCAATCGCCTGTGACAGGATGGATGGCGGGAAAACATCTACGTAAGATGAGCAAGTCTCCGAGTGTGCGGGCCAAGTCTGCGACATCGAGGAAACGAAAGTCATCTAACAACAAGAGCGAGGTGCATCTCAGTACGGAGAAAAAACCACCAAAATCGGTTGACAAGAAACTGATACTGAGACCAAAACCTTTAAGTGTGTCGCACGAGGGGAAAGGAAAACGGAAGTCTAGGTCTATCAATAAAATTTACCACGTCGAGCATTTCGGCAATGCTTCCTTCCGCAGCCAGAGCCGTGAGTCGGAATACTCAGTTTTTCAGCGGGACGAAGATATGACCCCGTGGAATGACGTGGCGTCCGTTAGCGATGACACGAGCGTCATGGCAAAGACCATTCGCAATCCAAGAGTTCTATCCGACGATACGGAGAGAACGGCCGGGCCGGAATCGGTGCAAGCCATCGACAATGCCAAGCCAGATTTGAGTAAAAGAATTAAAACACCATTTGCGAAATACGCCCACGACTGCCGTCCTTTGAGCGTGCTGGACAGACTGAGGCCTTCCCGGTTCTTTGAGGTTTCCGATTCGTCTCATTCGGAAACCTCAACGACTCGGGTCACGCCCCAGCCACCTGTCCGTCCTCCAAACCAAGACCGGTGGGAGGCCTTCGTGTCACACTGCTTCACATTCCGTAAAAACAAATCGGTTCAGCTCACCCCACAGTCCACCGACGCCGCTCAGGATGAGGGCAACTGTGAAGAAACGAAAACGGAGCCGGAAAAAACTACGGACAACGAAGATGAAGATCCCAAACCCGTCAAAGTCGGGGAAGACAGTGCCAATAAAGTTTGTAGGCCGGCAGCGAGTGTGTGCACGTTCTTGTCGTGTAAGAAGACTATTGTTCCCAACCAACGGTCCACAGCAATGTCTGGCACACCATTGTCAATGAACTCGACAAATTTCGGGTCCCAGGGGTCCCAGGGGTCCCAGATAAGCGGCGAGGAGACATCACAGGCGTTTTCGAGACGTCAGCATAGAATTAAGGTCACTGTCAATGACGTGCGACCAAGTGTGTCGACGAGACATCGCCATCTGATGAGCAGAGTCAGTCAGTTCAACATGCCCCCCCAGCCCGCGGTCCAACCGGATCGAGTGTTGGGAGAATGGCTGGTGGATATCATACTAGTGTTCATTACCCTGCTGTGTACGTGTCTGGTCTTCTACATTCACCAGTACAACAAGCCATCCAACGGCTGGAACTCGGACTGAAGTCAGTCGGTCTTGGTGGTTTTTGTCAATCGGTTAGTCAGTCGTGGCGGGTTGGTCAGTCAGCCCTGGCGGGTTGGTCAGTCAGTCATGGCGGATTTGTCAATCATTCTTGGCGGGTTGGTCAATCAGTTAGTCACAGTTTTCTGAAGTCCGGGTCGAGCAAAAAATATCGATCACATTTGTGCCAATCCCGTGTCGTTGTTCAGCACTGACTATGAATGGATACATCGTTTAAGGCAAAACTTTATTTATTGAACAATACTTTGTCGATCAATCATTAATTGTTTTAGTAAACGTGTCAAATACTTAGGATGAACACGCAAATTATTTATTGGATATTTATTGGACAATTTTACAATTTAATTGATTTTTAAGTGTGGGGTTTTTTTTCATCGTAATACGTGGCTTAATTTCTCCGAGTCTCAACGGCACGACAGTGAAACACTTGGCTGAACCATATAAAAAATGTCGTATTTAATTTCCCACATCTCAACGGCACGACAGTAAAACACTTGGCTGAACCATATTAAAAATGTCGTACTTAATTAAGAAAATCGTCAATCGATTCTCAAATGCCAACTTTTTTTATCTTGCAAGTTATTTCCCAGCAATCATCGATCTCATAGTGCTTTAAGTTTCAAACCCGTAGTTTGATTTATTTAAAAAATGAACAAACACGTTTCGGAAAGACTTCTTATTTCCTACAAAGTTCCCGAGTGCGGCTGAATATAAATTGAAGAAACTTGAAAGTATGGAATGGTTCATCCCTATTTGCCTCTCATTTAATTTATTCAATGTTACTTAATTTACAAAACGAAATACAAAAAATTTGAAAATGATTTTGAATTTTACATTTGCAACAGTTTTTTTTTGTTTTAAATATTAGAATATGTATTCTCTGTTAGGGGGTGGGGGAGGAAAGGGGTGGTCTTTTTTTCTTCAATTTTGTTTAATTTATCAATTATCATTCTATTAAAATCCAGATTTATCATAACTTTTTTTAACATTGAATTTGGGCCCCAGCCCCCTTCCGTTATTATTCAAGCTAGATTTCAAGACCAAATTTAACTTTTAAAAAAAGTCTTATGTAAAAAAAAAAAAAAGAAAGAAAGGAAAAAAAGGGTATTCACCAATGACAGAGCGACAATGACAAAGCACCAATGCCAGACCACCAATGCCAGCCAGACCACCAATGCCAGCCAAAGCACCAATGATGGCAGTGCACCAATGATGGCAGTGCACTAATGATGGCAGTGCACCAATGATGGCAGTGCACCAATGATGGCAGTGCACCAATGGCAGAGCAACAATGTGAAATATGAAGCTCATATAAAAGAAGTGATTTTAGTTACGGTAAACATAAGAAAGGTGAAATATAAAAATCATGCAGATAAATATTCAAGATATTTTTCAAATAGATTCCATTAAAATGGGAAGGATATTGCAAAGATGTTGCCTTTTAAAGTTTTACTATTGTCCCCAAAACCCACCCCCATTTTTCCGGCACCAGAAGTCCTTAGTCTGTAAGATTTTATGACAGTGATAATTTTAGACTGGATAACGAACAAACTTAATTCTAAAAATTGTCCAATTAAAATTGGTTGATACAATTGGGCACCCACCTGCACAAGTATGTGTGGATATTATTAGTTTGATATCCATCGATATTTTACCCAGTTTATGTAGAAACTTGCATTGTAACCTAAGGTCTTCTTGTGTAGCTTTGATTGTTGTAGAACCTCCTTCACTCATTTGGAACTTTCTCGAAACTTCAAAAACTATCTTTAAATCTTATTTCTAGCATTTGGGGACAATCATAGAGAATTATAGAAACATACGAAACATGGGAAATACATTGATAGACTCTTAAAACAATTTTAATCGAACATTCTAGAACAAACAAAAAAAACTTCAAGAAAGTTATAAAAGATAAATTCACCTATACCGGGAAATTCCCAGGAACGTATGGAAATCTATAAAACTAAACTAAAATTTTCATAAGCATTCAGATCCCGTTGACATTTTCATAATCATTATACCTACGTTGGACAATAGAGAACTTTTGGAAAATTATTTTTTTTAACCTTTGTACAAAATGGTTCTTTTTCTGTAATCATTATTTCAAAAACTAAAACATCTAAAAAAAAAACTCGTAACTCCATAATTTTCCAATAAAGCTAAAATAAGCACCCCAGTGGGCACTCCTTCAATAAATACTACAACATAAAGTGGCGTTTTTATTATCCCTAAGATATACGGACCCTAACTAATTCATCAGAAAATGGTAAAAGTTTTACCATTAAAATCGGTTCAAAAATGTAAGATAAATGACGCATATGGGGAAAATGAAATTAGTTTCCCTGGCCCCGACAGTTGTCAAACCCTTTCCGTTTATCAATATAGATTTTCCATTGCATTTGTTCTAAGTTAAGTCAAGATCTATCCACTACGTGTGAAATATTTATTTATATAGCTCATTTAAGAACAAAATAATTTAAAGTTTCAAATTTTACAGCATTGAGTATTTTAATTTGAGTAATGAACCAACTTTATTTTAACAAATTATCCCATTCAAATCTGTTAACGAAGGGGAATCCCCTTCACTCAAAAAAATATGCAGATTATTATTTTGAAATGCACCGATATTTTAAAGGGGATAATGTAATAATTATTTTTTGTTTACCAAGTTTGGTCTGGATACAAAAATTCACGAAGAAGCCTTCACTGTAAGTCTTCGGTATAGCTTATATAGGCTATTATAAGAAAAATACATGGTAGACCTTCCTGCGCTCATTTGAGACTTTAAATCTTATTTTTATGTAGCGTGGTACCCCGGCTGGGCTCACCACTCTGTACATACAATTTAACAAACATAATCATGAACTTAAAACTGAATGTACAAGTTGTAAATAATTTAATTTCACATCTACCATGGGCTGAAACCGTTCCACGGGTCAGAGGCGTAGCTGGAGTGTTTGGCGCCCGGGGACAAGATTCATTTTAATGCGCCCTCTTTTCCTTTTTTCAACTCTCAAACCCAATATTTTCATCAATAAAAATAATACCAAAGCACATTTTGGCGCCCCTAACTAGCTGGCGCCCGGGTACATCTGTACCCCCTGCCCCCCTACGCTACGCCTCTGCCACGTGTTCCGCTAATGATGCATTTTAGACTTTGATCTCTTTATTGAGTGCAATCATTCAGGGACATAATTTGACTTAAAGCGTCGGTTCACACGATCAAATTTCGCGTCAAATTGTTGTATGAACGCACTATTTTGTGCATGGTTTCTTTTTTTGGTGGAATTTGATCAAATGGTCATTTGAAAGCTGAGACAAGGCTTCATACACGAATTGCACCAAATGCTTGAAGGAAAATTTGATCGTGTGAACCGACCCTCAATACTGATTTGGTGCTACATACAGACTTAAGATTTTCCCGTCAAATTCAAAACAAACATCTACTAAATAAAGTTGGTCATAAAATTAATAAAAGAAGACACATGACTGTTCACCCCTAGGTATCCCAAAGCACCCTTTAAGCACGGCTCTCAATTGTGTGATCATTCTAATGTACAATTGTTTTTTTTTAAAGCACATAGAAAATAATAGAATAAAATTTTATTTAAAATGAGGTCTTGGTACGTGAAAAAAATGTGTAGCATATTCTCCGCTCTTAGCAAGAGGCGCCTTGGCTGGTTAGGCCATGTAAGGAGAATGGGGGAAGGCCGTATAGAAGCTGCTGTATGGAGAGTTGGCATAAGGTACAAGACTTATGGGACGGCCATGGCTGCAATTTACGGACGGTTGCAAAAGGGGCAGGAGGGAAGCCATCATAGAAATCAACGAATGGGAGATCATAGCTAAGCAGCTGGTGAACAGCAGTGTATGAAGGAGTCAAATGGGCAGAAGATGCATGAAACGAAGCTTTGCAACAAAAAGAACAATACGTAAGTCCAAATCTAACCAGGAGTCCAGATTATGCTGCAAGAAATGCAACCGAGACAGTCATTCAAAGATCGGCCAATTCCGCCTGTAACAGATCAAATATTTAATATGTAATATTTTTCTTACTTTGTTTCAGAACATTACATTTTTGTTTTGTAAAAACAGGAAGTAGAATGAATTGTGGGAATTATGAAGAAGATTGTCAAGTATGGATTACTGAGATGTTTTTGCTCTAGCAATGGTTCTGTTTGATCATCTTATAACATCGAGTGTAGAATCTTATGAATTTTAATTATATGATGGATTATGTGGATTATCTTTCTCCACTACATTATGATTGTAAAAGACGTCAAAGTGATAAATAAATATTGTAGTGAAGCCTAATTATTTCTTCCTCGTGTTATTGGAGAGATGAGAATGACTAATGGACTACGATGAGTCACTTCCTTGTTTTGTCACGTGATACGTACCAGCCATTGGTAGGCTTTCTGCTACACATAACAACACATAACAACAGATAACAGCTGATCAGCCATTGCAATTATCATTAATTTTAAAGCACAATGTTTGTCTCCATCAGCGCTTCCCCCAGTGTTAATTAAAAATTTTACTTTTCAAAATATTCTTGAATACACGCGTTTCTTTAAATGGCATTCATTAAATGTGACAATAATTATAATTCAGTTATGATTAAAGGAAGAAAGTTGTTTGAAGAAAAATTTGTGAGCGACTAGTGTGTTGCAGACAGCCTACCGGAAGTCTTACTTGTTTTTACACGTATGACGTGACAAAACAATCGACTCATCGTAGTCCATTAGAAAGAGGACATAAATTATTAATTCCTTAAGTAACATCCATCTACATCTAAAATAAAAGATGATGTTACAGAGCCATTTGTTGAAGTGTACATAGCTACTCCATCGTCTCGCGAAGACGGAAGGATGCATATATATATATATATATATATATATATATATATATATATAGCTTTCATCCGCCTTCAAGAGACGATGGTATTCCTTTGTATATATAATTATTATATTTCATATTTATGACGCTGATCCTGGTGTGGGAGTCTCTGGTGCACTTTTGACAGGAGAACATTGACTGATTGTTGGCGTTCCGTAGTGCTCCTTTTCTGCAATGACTTCGTTTCACAAATCCTCTGCTTTTTGGAATCCCATTTTCACCACTGTTCACCAGACCGAAAAGGTCATAAGCGATAATCTTCCATTTTATTATTTCGATGTTGACTGCCTTTATATCTCTTTTACATACATTTTTTCGGCACAGTCGCGACCATCTGATATTGCTCCCTGGGTTTCTGACCATCTGATATGACTCTCTGGGTTCTCCGACCATCTGATATGACTCCCTGGGTTTCTGACCATCTGATATGGCTCCCTGGGATCTCCGACCATCTGATATGACTCTCTGAGTTTCCGACCATCTGATATAGCTCCCTGGGGTCTCCGACTATCTGATATGGCTCCCTGGGTTGTCCGACTATCTGATATGGCTCCCTGGGTTCTCTGACCATCTGATAAGGCTCCCTGGATTCTCTGACCATCTGATAAGGCTCCCTGGGTTCTACGACCATCTGATATGGCTCCCTGGGTTCTCCGACCATCTGATATGGCTCCATGGGTTCTCCGACCATCTGATATGGCTCCATGGGTTCTCCGACCATCTGATATGGCTCCATGGGTTCTCCGTACTGCAGGTCCTTTGGAATACGGCCTGCCAGAATTCTCTTGTCATGCCCAGCCATTTTGGCCATTCCCGTTCCAGATATTCCGTGTTACACAAATTGTTCAGCCATTGAATGCCCAGCGGACCTCTAAGGCTGAAGCTGTGGTTTTATGCATGCGGTCCACGCTTCACTTCCCATAGAGGAGCATACTGAGCACATTTGCCTGGCAGACGCTCAGTTTTTTTCCAGTGAGTTCAGACAGAGTTGTTCAGATGTTCCACACCCGTTTGTTAAACCTGATATATATATATCCCTTTGATAGATTTTACCAAGCAATTCTATAATTCTTTGCATCTGGTAGAGCGAGGTAAGTTTAAGGGACAGATTTCAAGTTTGAGTGAGATAACTCAAGTTTAGGGGAAAGAATTCAAATGTAAAGGAAATAATTCCAGTGAAGGCATTCAATTCTAGGGAAAATAAGGCAAGATTTTACAAAACGAAATTACATTAAACTGTAGGCTGGCCGGGTATTGAGGACAAACTCAATATTACTCTATATCTTATCTATATCTATCTGTATACAGTGGTACCTCGGGTACGAAATTAATTCGTTCCAAAACTCGGTTCGTAACCCAAAACGTTCGTAACCCGAAACATTGAACTCAATGAAATAGACACAATCCGTTTCAAGATGAAAGAATCGTTCCTTTTTAGTAACATCAGGTCGTTAACCTAACAAAACACAAAGAATGCGTGTACCTATTAAAAAACAAAGAATGCGTGTACCTAACAAAACACAAAGAATAAGTGTACCTAACAAAACACAAAGAATGCGTGTACATCATGTGTTAAATAAAGAGAAAGAAACAGGTAAATAAATTAAATGTAAAATAAAATCAAAAGATTTAGTATTTAGTCTATGTTTCTTAGAAGAAAAAGATCATGGGAAGTGTGTCAGTTTGCTTCTATTCTGAAGCTTTAGTTACCTGTCGCTGCTTCTTGGCAGCCAAATTGAAATCTTTCTGCGCCAAGAAACTATCAAGGGAAAGCTTTCTGAAGTTGGCCATCAGTTATCATCCATCAGGTTTACTGCCCAGTTACCAACACGTCTGTTTAGATCAGCGGTTCTCAACCTGTGGGTCGCGACCCCTTTGGGGGTCGTACGACCCTTTACCAGGGGTCGCTTAAGACCATCGGAAAACACATAATATACGCTACAGTTATGAAGTAGCAACGAAATAAATGTTGCGGTTGGGGGTCGCTACACTACAACATGAAGAACTGTATTCAAGGGTCGCGGCATTAGAAAGGTTGAGAACCGCTGGTTTAGATGATGGTTCACAGTGAAGTCTTCGACGTCTGCCCCTTTGCTGCCAATTTCTTTAATCCTGGCAGTTGAAACGGTCACCGGCTCCTCATCATCAGACTACTGCTCCTCATCATCAGACTCCTGCTCTTCATAATCAGACGACTGCTCCTCATCATCATACGACTGCTCCTCTATTAATGTCTTTAGCTGTTCATTCAGAATATCTACAAGCTCACCTGTACTAGGCTAGCGCTAAGCGATGTTAATACTGCGTGGTCTCTCTCTCTCTCCTTCGTTTTTCAACCCGAGGCACTGTTCGTTACCTGAGACAAAAAAATTCAAAGTTGTTGTTCGTAACCCGAATTTTTTGCGACCTGAGGCTTTCGTAACCCGAGGTTCCACTGTATGTACACACAAGAGACATACGTCAACTTGCAGGCCCCATGACACCCACCCACGCATTCAATGACAGGACACTTCCAACATGTTAAGGGGGCTTTATTCTTGTAAAAACATCATGACATAGAAAAACATTGGACATTGGTGAATGGAAACATTAGAAATGTGCAAACTCTAGAGAGAGAGAGAGAGAGAGAGAGAGCGCGCGAAGGGGGGAGAGAGAGAGAGAGAGAGCGCGAAGGGGAGAGAGAGAGAGAGAGAGAGAGAGAGAGAGAGAGAGAGAGAGGCAAATCTTTTCTTAGAATACAGTCACGTTAATTTATTTTGGCTCTATCGGTAGACAGGGGTCCTTCATGACAGTAACATTAAATCATCATTCCAGACATGGGGTTAAACTCCAGTGAACCATTACGTCATGTAGGCATTAAGGTCTATACACACGATAGTCATCTTTGACAACATAACTGTCTATACACACAAGTGACATCTTTTACAACTGTACCGCCTAGCATCTATGAATAAGCAAAGGGGAGTAACGTATTAAAATATAAACCTAAAATAACAAAGGAATGCCAACAAAGCTTTTTGCCACTGACCACTCCACATGTCAACATTCTACACAACACTCCACGTGTCAACATTCTACACAACACTCCACATGTCAACATTCTACACAACACTCCACATGTCAACATTCTACACAACACTCCACATGTCAACATTCTACACAACACTCCTCATGTCATTCTACACAACACTCCACATGTCAACATTCTATACAACACTCCACAAGTCAACATTCTACACAATACTCCACATGTCATTCTACACAACACTCCACATGTCATTCTAAACAACACTCCACATGTCAACTTTGTCCACAAAAGCATTTCGTCAGAACAACACATCACTGTTCATCCCAACATTGTGCAAACAAGCATTCATTTCGATTCAATCACATCAGCACTGTACTTTAACTTTAACAGAAGAATCTTGGGCAAACGGAAATGTAAAGGCTCATTCACAATTATTATGTTTGTATATTTATTACATTATGACCACCTGTACCGTGTCCTAATATAATATATACAATATAAAGAAAGACCACACATAATGACATTGTAATGCTCCGGAGCACAATACTTATTTTTATTTCTTATGTTCATCATCTTAAATTGTAGTACATATTGTATTAACTTATTTCATAACTTTTTTAAAATATGTGTTTAATAGGCATATAATTATTATGATATACAATGCATCGGTTTTATTTTCTAAGACTTGAACGGCTCGTATGTAAACATTGTATCTACCACATGGAAAAACCTGATGATATATCAGTTCTTTTTTTTACAATGTCACACCTTTTTATAACAAGCCAGGCAAAAGTATGATGAGCCGTCGAGTATTGACTTGAATGACACTACTCCTAACAGCGGCCGGCTTGGTCAATGGAACAACAGAACAAAGCATTAAATCTACAGGGCTTTGTGAAACAAGGAAAACTTCAACATGCTAATCCACAGATTATGTGACAGAATTTTGACAATGCAAAATAAGGTCCTTTCTTTTTTTATTTTTGAGCAGCTACATATGAAGAGCTTATTTTCCAAACGCGGTATCCACCATTTTTAAAAAAATGAAAAAACCTAACCATTTTGTAGAGAAAAACCAGGTTCGTTTAGGACATGGTCAATTCTATATACTAAACACATTATATTTCTATTTTATTCCTGTCTAAAAATGATTTAATCCTCTAAACGCTTTATTAATTTTTTGTAAAAAGTTGAATAATCTCAAAACCCCCAAAATGGATATACAGCATTATGAAATTCAGCTCTTCATATGTTACTAAAAATTGCTAAAATACTGAGCTCTTATTTTTACAAGGGTGAAGCAAGTCTGCAAAAGGAAATGTACAAATTATGCATTTGTGCAAACAATTTATTTTGTTTATTCTAATACTTAGTTCCAGTTATCAACATAGCGCTCTCAATGAAATGCTCTTGAGATACACAAAATTGAAAATTTGCTAGCAAAAAAGTACACAAGGTATAATAGTATTTATTTAGTATATAGACAACAAACTAGAATGGATGTTAAGAGAAAGAGAGAAGGGAAAAAAATTATCTTGAGTGACTTGTTCATCAAATAGGTCTGTTTTTGAAATATGAAAATGTAATGGAAACAAAAGTAGCAAGCGGAACAAGAGAAATACTTCATCAAGCATTCAACCACTCACTCCATCAAGCATTCAAATCAACCACTCACTCCATCAAGCATTCAAACACTCATTTCATCAAGCATTCAAACACATTCAATAAATAAACCAGTTAGTATTAGAACAAATGAAGCAGATGAGCAAAAGTCGGTCAGTAGTCAAACACTACATATTGGGGTCAGTGTGCCACTCTCCTCCCTGTATAATGCCATGATAACAGACTCCAGTTTCGCTTCAGCTCAATCCTGGATTAGATCATTTCTGCTTTATAATTTATAGTGAGCATCATTAACTAAACCATCAGGGCAGGATAAGGATCATGTTTTCTACATCCTGTTTATTTCTAAAAGGTAACTTATCCAAACTACAGGACTTGGGAATTACAAAAAAAAGAACAACACACCATCAATATCATACATCACATGCCATTAAAAAAAAAAAGAAATGCGATGAATAAATTAACATATCACCAATGGTTAGTAGATTTTGTCATGAGCAATAAGGTTAGCGCACTTGATAAATAATAAAGTAGCATACTGCAGTGGATAAAACGGCTGGATTGAATGTATAACTAACACATTTGGCTGCTTTATACCCCCATGGTCAACCAGTGAACATTGGAGTAGATTTTAAATGAAAAGTAAAAATATTTCCATAAGCTGAAGTCTACAATTCTGGGCTTTATCATAAGAAAAGAATTGTAACCATTTACCTTTCAACCCCCAGATAAATGTTCATTCCACACATTGGTTATGGGTATTATGGACGCCATGTTACGGATATATAAAATGTTTTTTCTGCTACCACCAAAGACCACTAGCCTTTGTGTGTAACAGAAGCTCTCTTCAAAGCTAATTATGTAAACCCTATATTAAACCATAATGTGTATTGTTCCTTGTACTGTTAATTTCGTCCACATATTTTTATTCTGAAAAAAGGGGGGGGGGGGGGGGGGGATCCACTGTCTACAATTGACTTGGTGAGTTGAAAAACTTGAGGAGTGGTGTTAAAAGCTCTTTAAAAATTTACTGAATACAATTCGCTGGGTTGATTAAATTATGAAGTGAGGAATGCACAGAAGGTTTTATACACATAATGTACACACATTTGGGAAATTTTAAATATAAGCATAAATGATAAGTTGTGTATTCTATGCTGAAACAAGAAAAATTGGACATGCAGTCAAGAGTAAAATAACAGCAAAAAATGAAATCATCTTATTCCACTTTCTCTTACACCACTTTCATAGCCCCTTGTTTCAGATTTGTAAAAATTTGATTTTGAATGTGCCAAGGTGAATAGCTCATTTAAACGTATTATTATATGGGCCTTAAAAATAAATATGTTTGATGAACAATGATATAAATCATGTTGCCATTTTCAGATCATTACCACGCAGAAGTCAAAATTGGAGACAATTCTTTTTAGGCATTATTTGACTCAATTTGAAGTTATTTAATAAGTACATTTAACTTGAGGAGTACCTGGGTCAACGGCCTGTTACAAGAAGTTGAACAGCTCCATGAGGACATGCCTTGAGTTTGGTGAGCCCGAGATTGAAATGACTTCAACTTCAACAAAGTCAACTAGATCTGCTGAGACTAAATGACTCCAACAAGTTCTGCTGAGACTACATGACTCCAACAAAGTCAACTAGATCTGCTGAGACTAAATAACTCCAACAAAGTCAACAAGATCTGCTGAGACTAAATGACTCCAACAAAGTCAACTAGATATGCTGAGACTAAATGACTCCAACAAGGCCAGCAAGTTCTGCTGAGACTAAATGACTTCAGCAAAGTCAACTAGTTCTGCTGAGACTAAATGACTTCAACAAAGTCAACTAGTTCAGCTGAGACTGTCAGTTTATGTAAGTGGTGGCTTGTAAATAGATTGACAATAGAAGCAAGAAAACTAACATTTGAGCCCATTTCTAATAACTATGAGATGTACATGGCAACAGAATGAACTGAAAGATGGGAACAACACCGTAGGATACTCACACAATAAATCAAAGGGTTGGACTAACCCTGATTATTGTTTTTTAGAAATACCAAATATAGCTGCAGAAAGCTCTGATAATAGATCATGAAGATGAGCTAAGGTTTAGAAAAAAAAAACATTACAAAGAAATGAAAATAAAACAATGGACTTCAGAAGAAAAGTAATAACAAAAAATAGGCATATTCATTTTTGTTTCAATATTATCAAAAGTAAACAGTCACATGACACTAAATATTCTTTACAATTTAATTGGTGTTTTCTTTTTCATTTTGGGGGGAAATATGTAATTATAAACCAAAAAAAAAAAAAAAGGGGGGGGGGGGGAAGTAACCTAAAGATAATTATACATTTATTTTACTTGACAAGTGAAAAATACACAAATAAAGAAATTTTCAAAATATGATTAAGAAAATCTTAAGGTTAATAATTGATATGAAAACCGATTGCCCAGCCTGAAATTTTGATTTTCTAATACACCATATCCATCATCCAACCCCCTCAACCTGAAGTCAAACAGAAAATTTGAATAAAATGATTATTCAGGTGTCTTTATAATGTCCTTGAACAGCTGAAACATGTTTATAATGTCCTTGAACAGCTCAAATCTTGTTTTTAATGTACTTGAACAGCTCAAAACATGTTTTTAAAAATGAAACATTAACAAAAGTTTTTTTAAATCATCAATTTTTGATTGGTTACAATGTAAAAAATCTTTCACATAGCTGTATTTACATATCAAAAGAACTAACTAAGAAATATCTACAGCAATATCATTATAAAAATCTCATTTTCGGGCCAGTATTAAATACTTAATGCCACACTTTTTTGCCACAGAAAAATTAAAATTATTTTAAACTATGCCTGCCATACATTAAGTTTATTTCTATAGAAATGTAGTGCATCTTAATGACAATTAGAAATGCCATGTACGGCAAACCTAAAAAATGAATTTTGCAAAGAGGCATACAACTTGGAAACAATTCACCAATGGAAAAAGAGCTTAAATCGCTAATCCAGTAACACTATTGATATTGTGTGAGTGTGCCTCAAGCTGGGTCCATCAAATTAGACAGTAAAATTTTAAAAATTATTATCCAACATTTATATCTATGTACTTCTTCCCAATTGCAGCTATTTCATCTCACGTCCATTGAAGTTGAAGATAGTTTATTGGGAACAAGTGTTTTTTTAGTTGAACAAAGAATGTTTCTCATGTTAGCTATGTGGCTGTGCAAAATGCTTATCATGCAAAGCACTTACTCTATGACTACAGTTGAACAAACATCACACTGAAAGGCATAAATACTGACCTCAACTAATGGATAGTAGATTTTACACATACTGTTAGGGGAATTAAAAATTTTGCAACGTACAAGTCTAAGCATTTATGTTAACAGCCTTAATTTGGAAAGTTATGTCAGGTGACCAAAAGATCTGTCAGGATTGGCTAAGTCACAGGCATTGAGGATCTCAAGAGTGTAAATAAATCTCACTTACACAGCTTTCACACTAGAGATATAAATAGAATCATGAAAAAAAAAAATGCAGATTTATACAACAGCAGTCAGTTCAATTTTAGAGGTCTGATGACTAATAATGCTTGTATAATGGCCCCAAAGAGAACAGCTGGTATTTGAAGGTTGTTTTTTTTAAAGGGCTCAAGCTGGACAATAATGATTAAATAAACCATAGTGAGCTTCAAGAAGCATATAAAATTGTCTTGACATGTACATGTGTGCAAATTATAGTTTCTATAAAAATCATTTGCACCATTGTTTGAACAACCTACAAACAATTTTGTTGTAACAATTACAGAGAGCATTTGACATCAACAAAAATATATTCCATACAATATGACTAGAACTCAGAAAACACAAAACAGATTATTTAGGAGAAATGGAAACAAAAAACATGGTTAATTCCCATTATAATGGCTTACTAAAGCTTGGACATTGTCAGTTTGACATCTAAGTCTTATCACATATAGCAACAATGACTTCCAAGGGTCAAAGTGGACTGAAAAACCTCATGTAATCTGGCTTTAAAAGTTAGGTTATACAAATATGGGAGAAAATGTAATACCTAACAACAGATTTTTTTTATGACAATGTCATCTGGGAACGAGGGAAAAAATTTAATACCTAACAACATATTTTTTATGACAATGTCATCTGGGAGCGAGGGGAAAAAAAAAGTTCAGATTGCTCAATTATTCCTCGTTACAAAAAAACAACATTTTTCCTAGTTCAAATCAACAATCATTCTCTGAACAGTAAAATCCAAACATTTGGTATCAGCTGCTGATCTTTCAGAAACTAGTACTAATACAGATCATCTGTTTAATTAATACTGTTTAAAAACTATTTGTTTTAAGTTTCAAGAAAAATTTAAATAGCTCTCAGAATATTAATCAAACACATTGTAAGACTTTGAACCAGTTCATCCTGGCAAAATGAAAAGTATTAAAAATTGAATGGGAGCGTTCCAGGAAAGCACCTGTTGTTTTAGTGATCTGAAATTTCATGACCAAATGAAAGGTTCAAGGGAGGGGGAACGAAATCTAAATCAAGAGCAGTGTTACTTAGTATGTCATTAAACATGAGACTATTTATAAATTAACGAACGGAACAGTGTTAATTTTTAAAGGCTTTTACAAATGATTTCAAGTACCTCTCTTTTTAAGCCACTATAAAAATGATGTTATTTAAATTGGGTTTATTTTTAAAAATGACACGATATGTTTCAGATATAATTTAGGTTTAAAAATGTCGGCAAAAATAAGCACACACACACACGCACATTTAAGAATGTTTCATTCAATTTATACAAATTGAGAGCTAATTCACCAAATGCATGAAGATGAACTTACTTAATCTTGCAAATTTTTAAAAATCTTACTAAAGACCAATAAATAGTTATAAATACAAAAAATTTCATAAAAATGATTACATTTCAAACAGAAAAGAACACCAAGAGTATGTACAGGTAAGTAAATAAACACAATATTTCATTGGTTTTTTATCATTTTACACAAAAACAAAATACATAAATTCTTTTTGTTTCAATTGTATATTATGACAAGGTGAGATGACACTGTAAATTGTCCATTTTGCCTTAGGTTGAAACATATTCTGTAGCAAACCTTCTTTATAAAATGTCTTAATATTTTTAAGTGTTCCCTCTCAAAAAGATATAAGCTTAGCAGTAGCAATAGAAGGATTGACAGAAATATCTAAATAGACTGTCTTATGCAGGCAAACAATTGGCACTTAAGAACTGTTCAAATAACAAAGTCATGTCATGGAGAGAGTAATTGCTATTTAAAATCATAGTTCCAACTGAGAGATTTGGCAAGCTTTCAAATCCAAAGACTTGGCTAATCTATGTTTTGTTTAGTACAAAGGCAAAAAAATGAAACAGTTGTTTAAGATTACCTGCAAACTGTTGGCTACCACTACACACTTCAAATTTAATTACTAAATAGTTAGGGATCAACTAAAAATATTTTTCCTTCAATCCATACATGAAAGTAGAATAAGGCTATGATCATAGTGTGTGCTTTTCATTTTATATAGTGTTCCCATATATATGTCTGTGTGTACTGACACTCTACATTTAAATGTCCTATAAATACAACATTTACCATGGTATATGTGAAATAAAAAATTTTGGGTCTCCTGACAATGTGTTGAATTAGAATGTGTACTAAAATCTCTGGGAAAGCCTTTATTTTACATCTAACTGGCCAATGGGCTCAAAACAAGGTTTCTACACCTGTCTTAATGTTCCAGGCATAATTATAAGACTCTTCACAGTGTAATCATTCATTTAAGCATAAATATTTTTTTTTTAAATAATACTTTTCAAAAGCAAGGCAAGAGAAGAAAGGTCAAACCAGTTAATTTTGATCTCACATATGCATAAATATACATGTGTGTGTGTATAAATGTTTATAAATATATTATATATTTATATATAGTAGTAGTAGTAGTAGAATTGAATTAGTGAACACATACACAACAAAGTTCCTGCAGAAAGAGACAAAAGCTCAGAGCTTGAAATGCACTGAGCTCTAAACATGCTTTATTTAAACAAGTATTTTCTGGGGTTTATGCTCGATACCACAGTTTATTGTAGTATGGTAACCAAGTCCACCAGACAGCAGAAATACTTCACCATAAGGTCTAGTGGTTTCATTGTTTTGGACATCCACTTAGGAAATGAAAATAATAATATCAAATATATAATGTATTAAAAATTTCTTTAAAAAATAAGAATCAATAAAATTATTTATTTTTTATAGGAGTTGAAACTGAAGAAGAGGTAATGATTAAAGCATTTTAATAATCATGGCACTTCAGTAAAGTAAATAAATCTACATGAGAGAACTTAAGATCCATTTTGACAAAACCCTCAGAAAATACACCTTAAAATATCCCGCAAAGAGTTCTATTCCAAAGGCATGATATTTTCAAAAAACAAGTCAATCATCAATTTGTGGTTTAGGAAATACTAATGTGGTGCATCATTTTCTTGCCTGATGTCAGTCAAATACACAGTATTTTTTTTTTCCATCTAAACGATCTTTTATTTTTTGCTTTGAAGGAACTCGCTGCAGTACTTATTGATTCAAGAAATGCTTTTAGACAAAAGAGCCTCTAACAACTGAAACAACAAACCTGCACTTAATTAGTTGTTTAGTTGTAGTTGAGTATGATTACAAACAAATACTGTCTCCAATACCCTAACATTCTTGACACTGAAAAGGCAGGGTAATATGTTGCTTGACTGGTGTGTTGGAAAGCATGTGAAGAAAAGAATAGTAGAAGGATGAAGAAACTGTTTACCAAGGTAATAAAGCTATCACAGAATTGTACATTTCTTGCGTTTGCGGTTGTTAGGCTTAACTGCCGGCCTTTCTTCTTCTTGAAATGTCCTGTGAACAAAAAAGAAACTGTTACAGTATAAGTACATTTAAAAAAAATTTCCAAATTTTAAAAAAGTTACAAGAAATTAATTTATGGAAATACAATTATAAAAAAATTAGTTTCAAATTCTTATTGACTGTGAAATTGTGCTTTTTAAATATTTTTTAAAATGTTGTTTAATTGAAAAATTTACCACATACTGAGATAACATAGTCCCCACTTTATGTATAAGTTCTGCAAATAAAAAATACATTTGAAATTTTTAATAGACATGTAAAGTTGACAGTTACACTGTCATCCCAAGCAAATATTCCACCTACCTTACAATTCTAACAAGTTCATAAAATGATTGATCAACGTTAAGCCTATGTTTGGCACTGGCTTCCATGTAACGTATCTTTAAGTTATTTGCCAGTTCTTGGCCTTCAGCTGTGGACACCTGCAATAAAACAATCACAGTGGCGGCAACATTAACACCCAATGATGACATAATCAAAGCTTTCATTATATAAACAAAAGTACTTTTATAGCCAGGACATAAATGTATTAAACTGACCATTTTTCCAAATGATATAAAATGATAAATAGTTTGCACAAATATAATGTAATAAATAGTGTTAATTATGATTTTTATAAAGTACTAAATCTGTGTTGCAAATAGTTCTCAACCTCAGCGAAGATAATAGAGAACCAGCAATTATACAATGATTTACTTTTTATTTTATATTACAAAAATGAAAATGTTTAAAGACAAACTCTGCTTACTTACCACTCGCTGTGAATCTAAATCAGATTTATTAGCTACCAATAACATAGGAAATTCATCTCTGTCTTTGACCCTTAAAATTTGTCTATGGAATTTGAAGATTTCTTCAAAACTGTTTGATTGAAAAGGATGCAAATGAGCATTAAAGATACATTTTTCAAGTTTAGAAAATGACAACAGGGATGGAGAATATGTATTTCAAAATTTTAAATAATTTCTATTTCCTAAAAAGTTGTTAATTTATTTTTTTAAACAGGGGACTTAATTACAAATAATACATTATAATAATATATCTCATAATAATACATTTGTAAATACTTATTTGTTAATGTGACTATCAAAGTGCATTTTAAAATTTTTAATGAACAATTTCCAATTTATAAAATTTTTATATCTTATTTTGATAATGCCAAAGATTGTTTTCTGCTATGTCAAATATTCAATATGTAAAAAAAAAATTCAAAAAGAATATTGGCTAATAAAAAAATATGTATATAATCAATGGCAGGAATTTTAGAGAGACAATGAACAAGTGGTAGTCTTGTTTTACTATTTCAGAGTTTTAAATTGTTCAACATTTTATTCTTGCAATGTTCTACAAAAAAATTTTTTAAGAATGAAATAAAATTTGCCCTACCTGCTCCTGTCAATAACAGAATATACTAGTAGGAAACCTTCTCCAGAACGCATGTACTGCTCTCGCATTGCACTAAATTCTTCTTGGCCAGCTGTGTCTAGAACTGGAGAAAAAAAATATTTTAAGCCAATTCTTTTTAAACATTCAATTTTATTTTTTGTATTCTTTTAAGACCTTTAAAATAAGCTTTAAAACATTGTAAGTTTTTATATCAGGAATGTTACTGAACAGCTCACCCAAAATAAAAAGAAACAGGCAATGAAAAATATTAATGGCAGAAAAAGCATAGTAATAAATTCTTTTCAAAATGATGGAGATTTCTCATTTCTATGTCAATCACAGCTTACTATCTAGTCTGGCCACGTGCTCATCTATGACACACTGCTTTGTATAAGAGTCTTCTATTGTAGGATCATAGTCTGTTACAAAATATGACTGTGGATGTCAATAACATAAATATTAATTTTTTAAAGAATTTTTTTATATCTGTCATATTAAATATAATTTACAGTGACATATCAAATCTATCAACTTCGCAATATAACCAAAATAATAAATGTAATCTATGAAGGACTTCAAGTCATGTGAAGGAATTATTGGAACAAGATATTTTTAGGCTTGAAATTAAAAGACAGGACAATTAAAAGTATATTTTGACAAGATGCCTTCTTGTGAAGACAAAACAAGAAACAATGATGAATTAGAAATACATAACTCATGTGATAGAAGATCTGAATTAAAAAGGGCTCTATGTTTTAGTTTAAGAGGTTCTCTTTGTACAGCTATTGTCAAAGCAGATCCCACTTTACCCCTTTTAGGCACCGACTGAACTGAATTTGTGGAGTCTGGGGTTGAGTGAACTCCCCTTTTTTTTTTTAAGTTGTGGATAGTAACTAAGAGTAAATTATTATTATTTTTTTTAAATGAGTATAATAATGGAATAATGTTTTTTTTAAATTCATCTATCAAAGCAAGGTTAATTAATACTGTTTTCAAAACAAATATCCCATTTTGTTTTGAATTAATTTTGACTTTATTTGTAAGCTTTGGATTTTATTTATGGTGAAACCTGTAATAAATTGTGTAAATGTATATTCAATGAAATATTAAGTTAGGTTTTCATTATTTTGAAAATTCTTTAAATCTTTTTATTCAAAGTTAAGATTTTCTCACTACAGTGTGTAACGGGGGCACATGAACACATGGTTTTAGGGTTAGGCCTAGTGATAGATTTTATATGTTTGAAGATTTACGTTAGAGTTAGGAGGACTATTTTCTTGCTAGCGTTCAGTTTATTAGAGTAATATATTTTAGGTTTAAAGATTTTTTGCAGAAAAATATTTAATTAAATTTAAATGCTTTTTGATAATTTTTAATGTGTTTGTTCTTTAAATTTCTTGATTTTTCACTCTTTAAAAAATTATTAAACATTTTCTAATATCATTTTTATGCACAGTAAGATTACAAAAATTCATATCATTTTCATTACTTTCTTTTCAATCAATTAGTAAGTAGCTTAATCCCAATGTCAATGTTTCCCTTTACCCTCTCCATTTTCATCTTGTATTTGGTAATATTTTTTAGACACATTTGCTGATATGGTCACAAAGAATGTGGTCGTCTTAAAAAAGAATAGTACCAAGCACAAGAAACTGGATAGTATATTTACCAAAATTAGTCCTCCTATCTGAAAACTGCCTGATAAATTTACGCATTCTGTGCCACTTTGAGTTTCTGTGTAGGATTCTCTCCCCTTTGTTTATTCCTGGAGAGTTAGCTTTCTTTTTTTAAATATTAGTATGCAGATGGAATGTTTTTGATTGATGGCTTTTTAAAATTAATATTTTTATTCAAATTTATGACTTTCTACGCACAGTACATTTTGTAACTGTAGCACACTAACACGTGGTAATAGGGTTCACATTGTAGATTTTAGCTTTGAAAATTTACACTCCAGTTAGGGCGGACAAAATTTAGGGATTAATTTTTGCTTAAGACTTAAGTTAAGGGGAAATTTATGCTTGATTTGGCTTGGGGATACTGACTTAGGTATAGTTGTAGATTTTAGGATTGAAGGTTTTTCTCAAAATATTAATGTTTCTTTCCAAACTCTCTTTTCATTTTTCACTTTGTGCGCATCCACATATTTTCAACAGCCTGAGTCTGTAAGTTAAGTGTGACACTGGTGAGTCTAGTTGTGTGTCATTTGGATTGACAAAATTTTTATTGATGAACAACAACAGTGTTCAAAGATTCTTTGTCTGATCTGGTTTATGCTTGCATAAGCAGAACATCTGTCTGATACAATAAGTGAACCTGGAAGGTTAAAGCTCTTTACTTTATGTACTCTACATAAGATGAGAAATCCCACTCTGAACTCTCTCTTTGATTGAACTTTCTCTTTCAAAGCCCAAGGGCGGACATCATTTGTCAATAGAAGAATAAACATTTAAATGACACTTCAAGCCAAAACAAAACGATTTTTTCATAACTGACGCTGAAGTGGTAGATTACCTTAAATCATATAGTTTATAACAATCAAAATTACAGAATGCCTGTTTAGTAGTATTTAGCCCAGGCCTAACAATGTGTGGAAAAAACGCCTATTATCGACATTAGGTTGTTTTGGTGCGGGCCTTGTATTGGTTAATATTAATTATAAAGAAAAACTTTAAATACCTGGATAAATTGAATAGTTAAGGCACTTTTCCCAACACCACCTCCTCCTACAACCACCAGCTTATAACTCTGGCTGTAGTTATTGCTGTCGTTCGCATTTCGAGACATTTTTTGTTCTTTACTCCAGTAAAACAAAAGAAAAATATTGACAACTAGCCAGCTTTAAGTTTTCGTTTCACTCATGAGAAAAGACAATTCAAACCCTCTGCAGTTTAGGAGTAAGGGTTGTAGATTAAAATTGTGTAACTTCTAATTTTAAATAAATTATTTTTAGCTTTTTCTTTTTAAAAAATCACATGTCATATATTTAAATGTGTTTTTCTACAAATCGAAAGTTAGTTCAGATATTTATTTACTCAACTAGCCGAATTATTTTTAACGAACGCTTAAGTGGCATTCATTTCGCAATGTTTGTGCAAAACTATGTCCCATAATCCTTTGGTTATGAAATAAATCTAAAATACGCATGGAACCAATTTTGTTTATTTATATTTTAACTTGAAAATTCGGGAAATTTGTGAATCAGTATGAGTATAGTATAATTTCAATTTCACAATTTTTAAATGCATTTTTACTCTTTGATGACCTCTATTTCGTTTTTGAATATGGTCTAAATTCTAAAACCGAACTTGAACCCAGCTGACGACCGAATTGAACCGAACCCTGCTGACAACCGAACCGAGCCCGAAGTCTACGTCACTGAGTAT
Source organism: Omphiscola glabra (assembly GCA_964017045.1). NCBI lineage: Eukaryota > Metazoa > Mollusca > Gastropoda > Lymnaeidae > Omphiscola > Omphiscola glabra. Next base: position 39,420,524 of record OZ024798.1, read on the forward strand.
GGTCCAACCTTAACGTTTTATCGCAATCTTATTAGAAATGGCACTGTGTTTAAAAATGTGGCACATCACTGCTTACGCCAGAAACAGTTATAACTAGAAAATCCAATTGCAAAAGTTTTTTTTTGTTTGTTTGTTTGTTTTGTTTTGTTTTTGTTTTTTTGTGGTAAACCAAAATTATCTTTTTTAAATCCTCCCCTTAGTCCCCTACCCAACTCTCCCCGCAAACCCCCTTTCACGCATAATGATTTGTTATTTGTGAAAAATTAAACAGCAACATTATGTGGCTGAATCTTCTTCATCCAGTGCCAGAAACACGTTCAATACCACGTTTTTAAAATCAATCAAACAAACTGTTTACAGTTGAAAAACACCTAGATGATGCGAGATAAGCGTGTGTGGAGAGGATGATGCGAGATAAGCGTGTGTGGAGAGGATGATGCGAGATAAGCGTGTGTGGAGAGGATGATGCGAGATAAGCGTGTGTGGAGAGGATGATGCGAGATAAGCGTGTGTGGAGAGGATGATGCGAGATAAGAGTGTGTGGAGATGATGATGCGAGATAAGGTGTGGGAAGGTTGCAAAACTCAGCACTGTTATTAGTGTTATTAAGATCTTACAAGAAGTGTTGTAGGAAGAGGGGTGGGGGCGGTCCAGTCCGGGTCAGACTTTTTTCCTCATATAGAGGGGCAGCACTTTTTGCCAGCTAAGGAGGTTTTATCGTGGCAGGGCGGAAAAAATCTTGGCCCGCTCCGGGTGGCACTAATCCCAATTACGCCACTGCCTACAAGATAAACAAAGAACAAATCTCGACGTGCCGCAGTAGATCAAATGTAGGGTTACCAGACGTCCGTATGTAGTACGGACCGTTTGTATTTTGGACCCCCTTGTCTAATATTACTAACATCTGCGTCCTTTTTTGTCCGTAATTTCCACTCGGCGTCCGGCTTGTCCGTACCTTTTTGCAGCGATCACTCGCTTGTCTTATCTCGTTTCTTCGCAAAGGCCAGCGCAATGAATGGTTTTAGCGCCATCGCGCGGGACATTTCTTGCTAACTGTGCGGGAAGGGTGACTTCTGTCTTTTGTGATGCTTAGTCATTGTCTTTAAAACTTTGACAGGAATGTGGATTACAAGTGTGTACTGCTCAAACAGTTTTTAACATAAATATTTATTTTTTTTTGCTGAAAACCCAACTGCAGAGATCTGGTTATGTTTCCTACACAACCAAGCTGTCTATGTTTCAGGTAACTGTCAAAAAGATTGAAAGTCACATTGCAGCATTTGTTTAAGTAGCTGAAATGAAGAGTCTACTGATAAAATGTAAGAAAAGGTTAGAACATTTATTTTCTCCACTCATTATTCGCAGTAAGTTGAGAGATTTGGAAGAAGCAGGTGAAATAAATGTAATGGAGATAGAAAAAACGCAATTTTTGTGTAGCATATCTTCAACATTGGACCGTCCAAGAAGATTTTGAAATATTTTCTTTGGTGACTTTGAAAGTATTCCCTTCCTGTAGAAAGAAAATGTAGAAAGAATTGTCACTTATGTAAATGATATCTTCCCATGGAAAATTGTCCATAGCAATCTCCTTAATGAGTTAACTTATATGAAACAATTTTTTTCACCTGCTCAGCTGGAAGAATGGAGCTCGCAAAATATTTCTATATATCGAAAATGGGTGAAAATAGTTCAACATTTCAAAGCAAATGATTTACCTTCTTTAAATTTGCAACTACTGCTTGCGTTTTCATTCAGCCTTCCCGGCACAAATGCACTTGTGGAGCCCGCTTTCTCTCAGGTAAACAATGTTTGGATGCATGAGAAATTGCAGCATAAAGTAAACACTCTGATTGTTCAGTGTAAAATTGATCTAACATGTCCTCTATTTTATGATATGCTTCCCGAGAATGGAAATCGGTTAAAAACTATTCATGGGTCTGCAAAATATTAACAATAGTTTGTAACAAAATGATGTACAGAAGTATATTTTTTAAAAATCAACAAAAAAAAGCTCGTTTTTTTTTTTCGTCTCCACGCTGCTATGCCTTGGGTTGTGTCCATTCTTAGCATCCAGAAAATCTGGTAAGCTTATCACATGTGAGGAAAGACCTTATATAAATTGCTTGTTTTAGCGTGTTGGGAAAACGTTGACTAGAACGACTGACGTCGGTTGGGTCCAAAAAGTCCGATAATTGATCTTAACTCAAACATCAGCTCCTTCTGTAAAAGGACCTTGTTCCTGGTTATACCCTTTCATTTTAACTAGCAAAAAAAAAATATAATTAAAAAAAACGAAGAATGATATAATTATAATGAGTAGGCCTAATTAATTGTAAATTGGCAAATGCCAGTAAATGGAAAAAGAACGACAATTATTTCATAAAACAAGAAGGGTGGCTACCAAAATATGTAGAAAGAAAAAAACGTATTTGGGAAAAATAAAAAATAGTAGAGATAGAAGAGTTGGCAAAAGAAAGAGATATAATGGGAATGTATCTGAAGATAAAGCAGGAAGAGAGCGGCTTTCAAGCAAGAAGATCGCACATGTGTGAAAGTACGGTTGGAGAACTGATCACAAAGAGCAGTAGAGTCTAGAGAGATGGGCACAACACTTTGAAGGCTTACTGAATGGCTCATGTGGAGGAACCAATAAGGATTACGTCTACTAAGAGGAGGACCGGACCCACTGGTCAACCAAACAACACAGAATGAAATAAAAGATGTGATCCATGAAAAATAACAAAGCCTCAGGAGTAGGCCTTATCTCTGCAGAACTGATAAAGCTAGGTGGAAACGAACTATGCATAGGCAAATACACGACCTCATATCCAGAATCTGGCATGAAGAAGAAATGCCAATAGAACGGGACACTGCACTCATAATCCCTATTCACAAAAAAGGATCTTAGTTGGTCTGCTCACACTATAGAGGAATCTCCCGCCTTAATGTAATGTACAAAATCATCACAAAACTTATAGTAAGAAAACTGGAAAGGTATACTGAACATGTCTTGTGGGGCTACCAATGTGGATTCCGGCAGAATAGGTCAACCACGGATCATATATTTACTATTAGATGTCTCCTGGAGAAAAGCTACGAATATAATATCGACATAGACCAACTATGCGTGGACTACAAAACAGCAGTCTCCACTCATAAGTTAGTCTCCTTCACCATTCATTTTTAGTTATGTTCTGTGATAGTGCGAAATCATTCAGTCCTAAGAGAAAATGGCGCTCTCGAGTCACCTCACATTTGAGGCGATGAAAGAGGTCAGGCCGAGTCCTTGGATGACTCCCCACGTGATCAGTTCCGCCACTCCACTCTCGTTGTTTTGTTGCGACCATTTTTTCCAGATTAGTGTTTAAGAACAATAGATTTATCTATATCTACCCAGCGGTGGTTTGGAGCCGGTTCGGTCAGGTTCGTGCGAACCGTTAGTTCAAAATAATAAATATGCCTAAAATCAAGTACTAATTTTTAAAAAAATTTTAAAAATTTTAATTGAAAAGACTTCTTACGAAACAAAAAAGAAACTCCGCTAAAGGAGATTCGTGGGCCCAGACGCCAGATCCCCTAATCGTAATTTGACTGACAGGCGGTGACCGATATGGCATCTAACTGCGAACCCTTTTTACGACTTTGGCAATACACCGCTGTATCTACCGTGTGCTGGTTCCACCATAGGAACGCGTCACCGATGAAAATCGGAGGCGTCCACATGGGGTTTGCCTCTTCGTGGCGGACTAGTAGAGTGGACTTTTCCACCCGAAGCAAAAAAACCCCGACCGACCGTATGACTCCCAACGCAACGGGAGTAGCAGCGTCGTAACATGATTACTTGTTGCCGTTGATGGATATGAGGCTTGGGTAGCGGTCAAAACCCATGGCGACGAGTTTAGCTACGCGGCGGTGAGAAAACCACTCCTATATAGGCATTAAGAGCTCGCGCTCGACAGCCCATCGACGCCATCTCCTATGGGACATATCTACCGTGTGAGTAGTTGCTTTTATGAGTAGTGTCAGGGTGAATTTAGCCGTTGTTTTTTATTTGCATTTCTGAAATAAGTGTCACTCTGTCTCTATGGTGATATATCCTCTGAAGGTAAATCTTGGTCAGGGTAATGCTTAATGTTTGGCCTTTTTGAATTCGGTGCCACATTATGAATGAGGCAGTTAGCTATTTCCCTTGGTTTATTTGTTTGTTTGTTTCATCATAGAGTAGATCAGTGGTTCTCAACCTTCCTAATGCCGCGACCCTTTAATACAGTTCCTCGTGCTGTGGCGACCCCAAACCACAAAATTATATTCGTTGCTATTTCATAAATGTAGAGTATACGTGTTTTCCGATGGTCTTAGTACTCGTAGGCGACCCCTGGGAATGGGTGGTTCGACCCCCTAAGGGGTCGCGACCCACAGATTGATAACCGCTGGAGTAGATTCTCAACAACTTGTATTTTGCGAGAAATCAAATAAAATTAAGACCTTGCCAAGGTGACGCGAAGTTTGTATAAATGTCAAGCTCTAAATGCTATAAATATATATAACAAAGCGGCTTTTCAATAATAAAATGAGGCGCATTTTTGTCAGCAAAGGCATTGTTTAGGTCTGTAAAACATTAAATATAAGAAAAACGAACGACGTGGCTTCCCTTAGAGGACCTTTACCACCAAAGAGGACTTGACATGTATCGGTCGAAATGTGATCCATATGATTGTTTTCCGAAGATGCTGCTCCTGTTAAATAGGTGAGATGGCAAGAAATGCTATATGACAGGTTCAGTGAACATCTTCGTGATATTGAACAAAGCAAGCGATCCCCCGTCTCATACCATTGCAACGGAGTTTAACATAGGGGGCACAACATATTTCTAAAAGAGCTTGTCATTTAATGGCGGAAACCTATTGATAGAACGGCTTCAAGCCAGTGCTTCTTTCCGGGGGTGGGGGCATTTCAGATGTTGGGGGGGGGGGCAGTGGCGTAGGAAAAGTGGGCAAGTTATAGTACGTGACCCACTCAGTCACTGTCGCAAACTGGTCAATTACGCAATCAAAATTTTTTTTTCCAATGTTCTTCTTTCAACGCTAAGAAGAGCAAGATGGCTGAAACGATCCTGTCCCATTGACCCACGCACATGCGACAAAATAAGTAGGCTATCAGATGACCCGTCTGCTGAGCCGCTGCACCGATCTTGTGACCGATTTATTACCCTTTTTTATTCATTATAATGTAACGTTGTAAGCCTCATTTCGGCGCCCCTGTACCTTGGCGCCCGGGGACATATGTACCCCGTGTACCCCCATCCCTTCGCCCCTGCAATGTAATATAAGCGAGGGGCGCAAACACTTACAAAAAGTCGTTGAGAAGCAGGGGTCGGGGGACACATTGAACATGATTTCTGCTTATTAGTGTAGTACTTGGTATACAACAGTTATATTCACAAAATATTAATTAATTCAATTATATCAAATAACCCTTTGCTATGAGATGTTCTCACTTTTGGGGGGGGGGGGGTGTGGCCCGACCTGTATTTACATCAACAACAAAAAAAAACCCTTACACTTTATTAATACCTGATATATCTAAAGCAGCGGTTCTGTAGGTCACTACCCCTTTTGGGTTCGAATGCCCTTTCCAAGGGGTCGCCTAAGACCAGCGGAAAACAAATATACTCTACAGTTATGAAGTAGACACGAAAATGATTTTGTGGTTGGGGGTCGCCACAACACGAGGAACTCTATCAGTGGCGTAGTGAGGGGAGGGCAAGGGGGGGCATCATGCCCCGGGCGCTACTCACAAAGGGGCGCTAAATGGTATATTTTACTATAATATTGTATGGTTTTCAAATAGGGGGGCGCTAAAAAGGTATTGTGGGGGCGCTAAAAAGGTATTGTGCCCCGGGCGCGAGTTAAGCTCGCTACACCACTGAACTCTATTAAAGTGTCGCGACATTAGGACGGTTGACAACAACTGATCTAAAGGAAGGTAAAACAGTATACCCCCCCCCCCTTTTTTTTTTTTCTTCCAAATCATTAAATTGAAAGGTTTATTTAGAATTTCAAACTACCGCACTATTTGTGATTTAAGGGCTGTCGCTTGTGCCCTGCAGTCTCTGCGGCTGCAAGGTGGAGGGCTGTGGATATTTAAGTGGCCAACAGTTGTGATGTGGAAACACAATTACGCTACAACCTGATTGTAAAACCATTTCATTTACTTAAACACATTTCACCCCAAATCCCTGGAGTTAAAAAAAAAAATTGATGTTGTTGAATTTGACTAAAATTGGTACCATAAAATTGGATTTAAAAATCGAAAAATCTTGTTCACAAAACTTGGCAACCGTGCTGCCCAATGCATTTTGAAAGTAAATTAAGTTTCCTGAAGATCTTTCAATGTGGATAAACAATGTGGGCGGCATAATGGCCATAGAAGCGTGAATCTCCCTAGAAGTAGTAGAAGCGTGAATCTCCCTAGAAGTAGTAGAAGCGTGAATCTCCCTAGAAGTAGTAGAAGCGTGAATCTGCCTAGAAGTAGTAGAAGCGCGAATCTCCCTAGAAGTAGTAGAAGCGCGAATCTCCCTATAAGTAGTAGAAGCGTGAATCTCCCTAGAAGTAGTAGAAGCGTGAATCTCCCTAGAAATGTGAGTCAGAATGTTGTCTTCCAATTATATTCCTGAATACATCAGAGCGCTGTGACGGTGAGCATGCTAAAAGAGCAGGGACACAAGCGCTATATAAGTACTCAATCGATCGATCAATCCAAAGATTAATAGTAGGCGATCCCGTATCCATTCAAATTATGTGGTGATCTGGTGTAAGTCTTACCGACTTTAATAAATTAAAATAGACAAAACTTCAGAATTTTTGGTCACATTTTTCTTTTGTAATTACTGCAGGTGAACAATTTTTCAATATTTGTTAGCATCTGCTGTGGAGACAAACAGTACAACCAGTGCCGTCTTAAAAGGCATGGGTTCACTGGCCCAGGCCCCCGCGCTTGTAGGGTGCTCCAGGTTTCTAGGAGACTCACTCTTTTACTTTTATAGGCATCATGCTTTACATATTTTTTATGAATATTGAAAGATTTTGACAATTTAATTCGATTTACAATTTTAACCCACGATATATATCAGCACATTTAATATGATAAATGACAGTTTAAAACTTTTAAAGGGGAATAACTCTCGTCAAAAAGTTTTACTTTTCCCAGATGTGAATCGAAACAAATAAGTAGAATCAACTTTGCAGTATAATGGGACAAAAACGTTTGAACTGGCTTTCACTTATGTGCATGGAAAATGACATCCACAATTCTCCGCAAAAAAATTACGCAATCCATTATGTATTCTATCTATCTGTTAATAATGATAATGTATCATCCTCAGTGATTATTTTTAGTTTATTTCTGATGTTTTCAAATTACTGATTTTTAATCAATAAATTGAATTAATCGAAGTTAAATTTTATTGAGTATTTATTCCTCTTGGTGAGCTGGTGGGGAGTAGGAACTGTCACACCCCCACAACTGTTTGAGCATGGGTCGAGTGCCCCATTATCACGGTTCAGGTGTGTTGTGTTGCTAGGGGGCCCATTGCATTGCCCAGGGCCTCTTATGTTGTTTAAGACGGCCCTGAGTACAACTGCCGTTGGCAACCACAAGCCAGTGCTTCATCATGTCCCTTAGAGTTAGTCCTTGGACCGTTGGGGTGCCACAGATGACATGAAAACTATCCTTCTCCATACCTCTGTCTTGTGCACTACGCACAGCATCGCATAGTTTTAGTCTCGTCCACTCTTTAATGTTATCTTACCATCTTTCTCTCTGTCTTCCTCTTCTTCTCCCTTCTCTCGTTGTGCCCTGCATAATTTCTTTGGCGAGCCAGTGCTTAGATGACACAAACAGTACAACTGCCATTGACAACCACAAGCTAGTGCTTAGATGAGACACACAATTAAAGACAGAATTTAACAAATCACAACGTAGCTAAAATTACAATATCTTTTCTATCATCTCCCACTTCATAATCATCATATTTATATATCCGATTTGAAATATTGTTGGTGAACATGAGATTTTAAGTATGGTTGATGAACATGAGATTTGAAATATTTTTTAGTGAAAATGAGATTTGAAATATCATTGGTGAACATGAGATTTTAAATGGTGGACATAGAGATTTGAAATATTGTGGGTGAACATGAGATTTTAAATGGTGAACATGAAATTTGAAACAGTATAGTGTTGGTGAACATGAGGTTTTAAATATTTTTGGTGCCAAAAACAAGTTTATTTGTCCCCGTTTTCAAATCAGGTTAAAAAGATTTTGGCATTGGGTTAAAGGACATCAAGCTTTTGTCCTACTTGGCATTGATACTATAATTAGAATCAAAATTTGGAGGTGGGGGTTCTTTGTCAACCCCTTGTTCCTCAAGCATGGTAATTTGTAACTGTTGTAGGTCAATAACCAAACTTCTCAAAGTAGTCTTACATAAAGGTTCTGCTTTACCAGCAAGAATGAAGAATGAAAACACATTAAGTCAAATTTTTGGCACCATAAGGAATCAAAATACTCTCATATTACTAAATATTAGTGATTCTCAATTTCTCCTTTTTTTTTTGCTTTAGCATACGAATTTTACATTAATAAATAATATTTAAATTCATTTACTTTGACAGTACCCACCAGAATTACGTGAGAGGCATATTTTGGCTTGGAACAACTTAAATTCCACTTTTATTGTGCGCCTTTGATTCTACACAGACTGAAAGAGTTACATTGTGATCTAGGAACACTTCAGTTTTTTTTAAAATCTCAAATAATTTATTTCTTTTGTATTGACTTCTGAAGAAGGCATTTAGCTTTTAAGTGTCCTTTTAATTGTTGTATATTATTCTTTCAATTTTTGAATATTTGTCCTGAGAGCAGATGAGTTTTTTGTTGATGGCCAACTTACCACTATTTTAAAGTACTTATAATAATAATTTCCTATTTGAAAAAATATAAAGTAAGTTTTTTCAAAATAGTTATTTATTGCTATATGTATGAATAATGTATATATATCAATATACACACATCTTATCAAACAGTCTAAAAGTCAAAGAAACTTCAGTGAAAAGAATAATCAATAATACATAACATAAGATATTTTAAAAAATTTGGAAGACTATCTGCTCCCTTGTCAACAATGTTGAGATATTTCAAATCTGTAAAGACTCTGTCATAATTGGGTGATACCCAGAGAACCATGAACATATCCTACCTACTTTTGACACAAGGTATCCAAAATGTACACAATTATTATTGCTCATCAATGTTAATGTACTTATTTTACATGCACACAAAATTATTCTATTTCTAAAAAAACAGTATTATCCTTTTTAAGTCATAAAGAAGTTCCCAAATAATTTCTTCTTAACCCTTTCAACAGTGCATTGAAACAAATGGAGATAATTTTTATAAGACAACTCAGAACTGGTTTTAGTTTTACATGAATTCTTCACAGCCACCTTATTTCCTTAATTTTCAGAGATGATGTTGGGAAAGAGGAAAGAGAGTAAAACAGATTAAGAAATATTGAGAATGGTATGAATCTGTTTTTCAGGACAGTAACCATTAGAAAGGAATTTTCAAAGTCACATGTAATATCTATCAAGGAAACAGGAGAGGAATGTATAGGGTTGAAATGTGACAAGCTAAAATTCAAGCCTGTCAAATAATGAATACAAATTAGGATTTTAACACTGTCAGGCATGTGCAGATTACTGGCATTAGAGAGATTTTTAAATAATCTTTTACAATATATAAGACCTAACAATTAAAATTTTAGGAAGTTCTGTAAATCTATGAGATCAAATGTTGAAATTTAAGGAAGTTGGAAACACACACAAAATATCCAGTGACTGAAAGCTTTAGGCTACCATAATTCAAACCTGACTTCAAAGTTAATAAAAAAAACTTCAATATACTATACTACATCTTTCAATGTAAACCTTTCTTTCATTCATTTTGTTCAACCATACTTCTAGCTATTGATCATGTTCAGTCCTCTAGTCCACACATCATTTATTTTTAAACAAAATGTAAAAAAAACGTACCACTAAAATATCTTCTTTTATTTCTTGTTATGATATATTTTCCCTTGAACTTACACTAGGAATAAGTTTATCATGCAACTTTAAAGGAGTATTTATATTACATTCTCATTCAGTACTTTCTACCACAAACCAATTGGTGGCCCAGGAGGAGGTTGGTGTGTTTGAGTCAACAAATGCTTTTTAAAATTGTTTAAAACTTCCTCAAACTTCCAATGTTATGATAGAACCAGTGAGTGGTTAAGAAGAAACTTTTGTTATTCCTCCAATCTATTTACACAAGTTGTAAGACAGTTGTACAAAATAAGTTATTAAAATCATAATGATCATTTGCACATTTATTATTATTATTTACAAAACACACCACCATGAAGACTTCTGCAACATGACCAATTTGAAAACATTAGTTTTCACATAAAATAGGCGTTATTTGGCAATTACTACAAGCCAATGGGTTAGAATTAAGGAAAATTGTACAAAATTTAACAGTTTTACCAGCATGTCAATGACAAATGCAGCGAGTACCAGTAGCATTCAAGCAATTTGAAACTATTGTAAAATTTTAAAACTGATAAGCTTTTAGAGTTAATAATTAAAAAAAAATACATTTATAGTTGGCTTCTTTATAAATATAAAACTGAATGCAAAGTTCTTTGTACAATATCAAATTTCTTTATCTCATTTAAACTCTAAATGAATAATTGTAGAGTTCTAATTACAATTTCTAACTCTGTGACAAATTTTTCAACTGAAAAAGCATTTACCATCCAAAATACATAGTTCTAACAGCACACTAACTATAAATTAGTTGGACATTTAGCTTGGTCCCCCAAATTCATGAGTAGCCATGGTTATATTTCAAAATGTTTTATATCTGCACTTATTAAAAATATGAAAAGCACTATTTATCAACATGAATTCTAATTATGCCCCCACCATCAGTATCAATGACTATTTAACATAGATGTGTGTTAGATAACATATAACCTTCACATCAATATGCAATTTATAAGACTATCCCGGCTGATCAATGTTGATTTACTGGACTCATGTGCACATATTGGGTGAATAGAGTGAAGGCTTCACATCAGGAGCAGCTGAACATCTCAAACAAGTTTAAACATTGTATTTAATGAGCACCCACAGGAGATTTCCAGATTGCTGAGCTTGTCCTCTCCTTGTATCGCCTCTTTTTAGTGCCAGCAAAAACTTTTTCTAGATCAGGGGGCTCTATACAATCAATTCTAAAAATGGCATCTAGATCTGGAGGGTTTGTGAACTGTCTGATCAGTGCTGTGTTTAGTGAAATGCCTGTTTTTTTTTTTAAGAGGAAAATATATTTACAATTAAAGTTTAAGTATAAAGGTAAAAGAATATTTTTAAAAAAAATAAAGGTATACACTTCAAATTTTTAAAATGTTAACATTCATTTCAAGATAATCTTATCAATTAATAATCTTATCTAATAAAACTGTGTGTGAACCCAGGATACATGGAACACTTGAATATCTATTGAACACATGCTTAGCTATTAATCCCGATCGGAGAGAGGGATTGTTTCCACCTAGTAAATGATGGATTGTTCTTTAATTATGTGAAGATCCTCAAATTGATTAGATATATCATTGTGTAGCATTGCAAAACACTTTCAGATTAATATCTTGTTTTCTCACATCTTTTAAGTATAACTTGCTTTGTACTTGGATATAGTTTATTTTCATACAATAGTAGAGATGAGATTTTTGTTTCTTAAGACTGACCACATTTTCTTTACAGTGTAAATCAATTTGAATAGCAAGCATTTCAGAACAATATTCCATGTTGGTGTTATTATGATGATTTAATTAGGTAATCAGTTGTTTTTAACTGTTGGAGACACACATTCACTACCAACCAGTTATTGGTGATGTAAATCAGCTCTGTCAAGTGGAATTCCCTAGTCTTTGAAGAACTCCTCAACGACATATTGACTCAGTAACTGTTATTATCAGTCTTATAAAAGCATTGGCCCAAACTGTTACATAACATTTATAAGACTCCTTGAAAATGGTTCAATACATAATAAATCTATTAACAAAAATCTTCAACAATTATCATTAAAAGTTTCCATGAATGACATACCTAATGCCCAACTTGGAATTAATTTCTTAGGAGCCTCCTCATCATCTGTTGATTCATCTGATTCCTTGTCATCAATGTCATAGTTATCAGGATCCTTCATCGGTGCATATGATTTTACTTTTACTGGTGTCATATCATAGCTGTTGAAAATATTTAATATTAGCAGAGCTAACCATTGAACAGTAAATACTACTTTATATATAAAGTATAATTTAAAATTTTAACCTTAGATTAGATTCTTTCACAGCCATTTATAAGAGAATAGTTTTGAATTTAAAAAAACCCTTTGAAAACAGGTTAACTGTAAGACAGAGATGATAGTTAAAAGTCGAATTTAAATACTTTTCAAACAATGCCTCTGACAAAAGTAGGTAATTATATATATATATTATATTTATATAAACACAGACCTTGTTGAAGATTTCATAGGCTGTTTGTTATTGTTAGATGTTGAGCTTTGCTGTGGAACATTAGCTGAAGCTGGTGGTGGTGGCTTTGAATGAGTAATACTACTATTATGTTTATTAATCATTTTCTGGAACTCCTGTTTTAGTGCCTCTTGTTCAGCAAGGCGTTTGGCTTCTTCTTCTTGCCGCTTTAAACGCTCTTTTTCCTGAAAAATGTAAAAAAATTAATTTTTAAAATATTTATCAAAATTTAGACGGTGAAAAATAATATAGTAAAATTTATTGATAAAAATAATAATCTGTGTAAAAATTTTATTTTCAGAAAGAGGGAGGCGGCTTTACATTATCAAACAAACAAACAAATTAATTGTATGATGAAAATACAATACATGCATATATTTTGTATGCAAATATGTTATCCCCTTCCCCAAGTCACACACCATATAGTTTTGGTCAACCCCAAAGCTTATTATTAATTTTTGATTGTGCGCTCCTTCAGTTAGTGTTACTTCACGTGTCTTTTAAATTTTTAAAAATGACTTTGAAGCTGATTATCTAAACACCAGTTTCTTTCTTAAAAGTATATGTTCAGGTTTGAAGCAGCCCCAGACACAAAATGATAAAGAAGCAGAAATGACAAAATTGATAATAACCTGTTCCAGAAATCGTTTTTGCCTTTCTTCTTCTTCCTGCTTCCTCCTTGCATCAGCTTCCATTTGCTTTTTTAGCCTATTGAAATATATTACACAAAATATTTTTAAAATTTTTAGTCCAGTAACATCTGAGCAATAGTACACAATTATCGTCTTGTGTTTTGAGAAATTACTATTAGAGAGATTCTATTGGATGACATTAAACTATGGAGACACTGCAAAAAGAAATTGTGGTCAATACTTTATGATTAGCTTCATCATCTATTTTCAAGAATAATTTAAGTACATATCTATTACATGACAACGACATTTCAGATAGACATTTTTGTATAAGGATTAAATATGACTGATTATAATATTTTATTTGTATACAAAAAAGCCTACCTCAGTTTTTGCTTCTCCTTTTCTTCCTTGAGCCGTGCCTCTAATAATTTTTCTGTCTGTAAATACTGATCCTCAAATTTCTTGGTCATCTTATCCTTCTGCTCTTGTTCAATGCGATTTTTCTGTTCTCGCACTTCTGCAACCCTGCGCTCCTTCTCTTCTCTTTGCCTATAAATACAATTTTAGTTTATTTCCAATAAGCCGGGGGGGGGGGGGGGGGAGGGGAGAAAAAGAGAAACTCCATATACCAAGACTCTCTAACTGTTCAAGTGGTACATTGCTTAAGTAATTAATCCAATACAAATTCAGACATCCAGGTAAAATTATAAATTATGCTCATGGTTTTAAATACTAACAAATTCTTCAAGTTTGAAAGCCCCTGGCATATACAACAGAAAAATGTATGTGCTTTTTTCATAACCCCTCCTCCCCTTTTCCCAATTAATACAAGTGACTCCCTTCAAAAAAGTATTTAAGAACAATTTTAATATACTTTGAAAATTTCTAAGCACTTCTTAATATTTTCTTTTCCAAATTGTTATCTGAAATAAATATTTTAAGGTTCATTTCTATTTTTCTGAATTGCTCTTGTTTTAGCCCCCATTTTTTATTCCACCAAAATGCATTTATATTTGTGTTTATCTTTGTTATTTGAGAAAATGTACAATTGTGGTATTTAGGGTTAATTTTTTAAGAATGACAATGTAAACTTATTTTAAAAACTAACAGTGTATACTTATAGAATATAGCATTGAACTGTAAATATAATCACACACAAAGCCCCAGCACCATAAGTTGAACAAATGTATCTATTATTAAGCTTGTATGTTAAAATACAAACATATTCAAATACTTTATAAATGATGGCATATCAGCTCAAATTCCCAAAGCTCTTATGAAGTGATCTGGATATTCTGCAGACTACCCTTAGACATTTTAAAATTGAGAATTTTCATTTTTAGAAACTTAAAATAATATAAAAATCAACGTATATATTGTTTCAGTAAATAAACCTACCTTTTAAGTTCTTCTATCCTTCGTTGTTTTAGCTCAGCAGCTTTCTTTAGTCTCTCCTTATCTCGATTCTCTTTTTCAATCATTCTTGATTTCTTTTGTTCTTGAATGGCCTAGAAACAACAAAATGAAACTAAAATGTTTTTTTTTAAAATCCACACCTGCAAATGCAATATCAAGTTACCTCCTTCATTACTCTTTGTTTAACAATCAAAACCAGGTCTAGAATAGGATTATTTTTTTCTTGGTAACATATTTTAATTATTTCATGGTGATATTAAGCCTCCCCCACCCCTCATAATTTTCCCCTTGAATCCCAAATAATAAAAATAAAAGACAATAGCCTTAAGTGCCATTAATGAATGTTCCAGAAATTCCCACATCAGATGCCAATCTGAGGTAGAATATTATTTTATATATATTGACTCATTGCAGTACAAATTTCATGATTTCAATTTTCATTCATAAATGAGAAAAATATTTTAAGCAGAACTACTTCTACAATATTTAATCACATAAACAAAATATGACTTACATGAATGTTCTGTTTAGTAGGTGGAGTATTCCTTTTGAGGAATGATGTCACAACTGTGTTGTTAGATGAACAATTAGGGGTGGTATTTAGGAAACTGTAAAGTCTGCTGGTATTCATACTGAAGCCTGGAGTTCTGTTTAGGAACCCTGAAGGTTTTCTCTGAGCACTATTGAACTTAAAAGCCCTGGGGCTCTGAAAAAACATAAGCGTCACAAATGGCATTTGGTTAACTTAAATACCCTTCGGTGGGTCTGAAAAAACATGAGCTTCGCATATTACAATTGGTTAACTAAAAATTCCCGTTTGGATCTCTTTTGAGAAATGCTATAAAACATTTAACAGAATAAAAAGAAGCATATGAATGGGCGTAAAATATATATTCTTTTTAAAAATGGAAGTAGTTAAATATTCAATTTTCTAGTTAAATTGAGAGAAAAAAGATTAATAAGTGAGAATATAACAAAAATTTGTTGTTCTACAGAATTCTAAACATTATGAGAATGTTCACTTACTCTTCTAGGGGACATAAGAGCATCACTACTTATTCTTGAGGCTAAACTTGTTCCAATACCTAAATGTAAGGAAAGCAAAAAAAGTGGAAATGTATCTTTGCCTAATAGGATCAGTGTTATGTTAAATGCAAAAAGTCATTATAAGTTTTACATCCAATTCTGATAAGGTCCATTTAGTTCTAGTTTTTGCAAACTATTTTAATCAAAACAAGAGTAAGGCTCCTATTTTGTTTTGTATGTCAATGGCTTGATAAAAACTTTGAATCAACATATCGGTTTTTTAAAAATGACATTCACTTTAGATGAGAATTATTAAGTCACATTTTGTGCTATATAAGTTATAGCTTGAAAGTATGAATAGGCTTAAAAGCACAAAATAGATTCCATTTTTTTACAGTAAAAAAAAAATCAGTTATAAAAATTAATAAACTGGCAGGGTGATTGGGACTAATTTTATCAGTTTGAAACTAAAGTAGTCCATGTTATGGGTGGTTGATATATTAATAAAATTAAAAGATAATTGAAATACAAAAATGGTGTAAAATGTAAATGCCCTCACCTTTATTTTTCTTCGGTGATGATGTAGTCAATGGAAGATGCTACAAATAAAATAAAATATTATATATCCTCAGCTATCAAAACTTATAGCAAAATATAAATACAAAAGCTTATTAATAGGAAGGGATATGTGTGAAGATAGAAAATAAACCTTACATTTTTAATTCCATATGACCGAGATCTCTTTGGACATGGTGATAGACCTCTTTCTTCAACAGGTCTCTTTTTGCCTGGTCTTTATAAAAAAAACAACCCATTAATATGGAGCAAAATGTAATTAAATCACAACCTATAAAATTTACATCTCCACAACTGCATGTCCCAATAAGAGGGTTGGGCAAGAGACTAGAGCCCTTCTGCTTCTGAAACAATCTTGAAGGAAAATGCAAAAAGCCCTGGAGTTGAAATGAAGAGGAGGTGCTGTTCACCATATTAAAGTGCAGACAGAAAGCTATGACAAAGTCTCACGAAGCTAACCTTTATATTTCATATATCAAATATCTCTTATACTTTAAAGGATAATAAATAAAGGAACGAGTTCAAGCAGTGTGAAGGAATTAGTGGAACGGGGTATGTGGAAGCTTGAAATATAAAGACTTTAGTTTTTGTAACTGTTTTCTTTTTCTTTCTTCTTTTTTTCCAGCATGCTGGAAAAGGCTCTTGGTTGAAACGTTCTCATTTTATTACACTTTAAAGTAAATTTTGATCTGTATTGAAAAATATGCCCTTTATTTGTATTATTCAGTTTATACCTTAATTAAACAGCTACTTTAAATAATTTAGCGGATGTTAGAATATGTAAACAGTATAATCCAGTGGTCTTCAACCTTCCTAATGCCGCGACCCTTTAATACAGTTTCTCATGTCGTGGTGACCCCCAGCCACACAATTATTTTCGTTGCTACTTCATAGCTGTAAGTATATGTATTTTCAGATTCGTGCGACCTCTGGGAAGGAGTTGTGCGACCTCTGGGAAGGAGTCGTGCGACCCCCAGGTTGAGAACCACTGGTGTAATCAAATACAAATAATAAAATATGTTTTTATTAAAAGCCCAGCGCTTAAGTAACAAAATTATTTTGCAGAAATCTTTTGAGAATCTTAGTGGGACAACAGTTGAAAACCACTGCCCTAAAAGTATCAAAACCTTTTAAACTGGAATTTAAAATGTATATTTACATTTTAAAAAGTTAAAAAGCCAACCTGGGACTTCTGGAATCCTTTGCATTTTTATCAGCATTTGCCGGTAGACTGGCCTTAGAAACAGATTCAGCAGCCTGTTTGGCTTGTCTTGTGCGTGTGCTAGGACCGGTTGATTCCATAGAAGCTTCCCTTGACTCCTTAAGCAATTGTGCACGTGTTCTTGTTGTTCTACCTTCTAGCTCTGATGAGGCCCCTTCGTCCCTAGTGAAAGTAGAATTTAGATTCATACAAGCCTCAACGTTGCCAGCATCAACACCAGAGTCCTTGCTCGACTTGGCAGCACTGGTTAACCTGGTAGCCTTTTGTTTTTCCTGCTGAGCTTTAGTTCGAGTTCGGGTTGTTCTGCCTGTTTCACTATCTGCATTAGACTCATCTTTACTGAATGTTTCATCACTTTTCCCATATAACTTAGCCACATCACTTTCACAGGAACTTTCTTCATCTTCGTCATTAAAACCCTGATCACTAGAAGAGCAAGTAGGATCAATATTGTTTTTAGTTAAAGGATTGTGTGCCTGTGATGACACTATGTCATTTATGGGTGTTGTCTTTACTTTCACCATCTCAAACTCTTTAAGACGGACTGGCTCAGTTTTGCTGTCAAAAAGTTCATACACTTCGGTGACCACAATCTGAGTTTCATCTAGAATAGCTTTTTTGTTGTTGATAGGTTCCCTAAAATGTTCATCCTGTGAATCTTTATCACAAACCATCATAGATTTTGTCAGGTTTTCACTCCTGCAGTCAGAAACAGCATTTTTGATATGAGATTGTAGCAAGACTGGTGTGGTTTTCACTTTCGTCATCTCAAATTCCTTCAACCTTGCTGGTTTGTCATTGCTTTGAATTTCAAAAACTTCGGTAACAACAATTTGTGTCTCATTAAGTGAAGCAGGGATTGTTTCTTGTTTTGGACTTTGTTTGACATGGAGGTATTTCTTCACATTATCAGCATGGACCAAATCAGTCTCTGTTCGGGTGACTTCTTCTTCAGGCTATAATAAATGAAAGAAAGAAAAAACATAATGATTGATTTCCTAATAATGCAGGTCATGAAAAAAAATATTTAAAGCTATCTTACATTAACTTAAAATTTCTTCCCCCTAAACTAAATATTACACATTCCAAAGCCAATCAAGCAAATAAATTAAACTGGCATTTCTTTTAAATTATTTGTACAACTTGAAATCTAAATAGCAGGATAATAGCACTTAGTAGATCTGCTCCTTGGGTTCCATAGTCTCCAAAGAACCTTAAACCAAATTTTGATTTATAATTTTTATAAACAGGCATAGGTCACAGTCTCAAAACAGAAACCCCTTCAACATAATTATTTAAAAACTTAAATTCCAAAGCGAGCAATTTTTGTAGCGATTAAAAATATATATAAAATTTAAATTGCTGCTACAAAGTTGAACTGAAGAAACAAATTTTTTAAAGGCCTATAAGATCTCATTCACATATTTCACAGAAAAAAAACACCACTTCTTAAGTTTAACCAGTTATTAATCCTAAAAGGCTCTTAAGTATTTATAAATGTTTTTTTATTTTCAAAAAATCCACACCTCTTTGTTCTTTTTCAATCGTAACCGCGTTCTACACTGTTTTGGTTCAACTACTTCTGTGAGCTGTGAAACACAAACATTTTTATGTCAGGTTTACATCTTAAAACAAGTTTTCTTCAAATTAATGCTGATATCTATGCCATGTAAATTATTTCTAATTAAAATTGATATTAACAACAAAAAGCCATGCAAGAGTCTTTATAATTATCCTTCTGCAATTTAATGTGTATTGGACAGGCAGGTGTTAATTGCAAAGTTTGTCCGATTACAAGGGTTTGAATAAAAATTGGAGTTACAACTACAAAAACAAATCACTCTGTCTATAAAATACTTAGAAAACTAACAGTTTGAGTGTTAAAATACTCTATTACTCTAGTCCAGCTTCTTTGAGTATTTTCTTGTCGATTGTAGTCGGCAACATTTACCATCAATGAATACCCGGGCCCACCGAACATTGGAACACAAACACTATGAATGACTAGGGTTTTCTGTATTAAATGTATCTGTCATGCAGATTCCCCAGGTTACAGTATCTCCTTCTAACTATACTGTCAATCCAAAACACAGGAGCTATCACTCACAAATGTCTCATGATTATGTCCTTAATCAATTCTCTCACCTACACACCTTATTATATATCAACACACTTGTTTATTATTCTATTCCTGTCATCCAATGATCATTCAGACACAATAATAACACTCATGACACAACTCACAGACCCAAAGATACAATAGTGATACTCATACCCTTGACAATGATTTGGTTTCGGGTCTATTTATCACAATCATTGATTTGCCAAACTCATACTACTAACATTGTGGATTGTAAAATAAAGCATCTAATCTCTTTCTGTAACTCAAAAAAAATCACTCCCCAGCCAAGTAGTGGATATATGTGTTAAACTTAAAGATTCCATAGCACTTAAATTAATTTTTTTTTAAAAAGATTGCAAACATGCAGGCACATGTTTTATTTTTACAAAATGCTAAAATTGATAAGAATCAATACTTACTGTCTTGCTGATGTTTTCTTTCTGATCTGCATGATAATTTTCCCTTGCTGGCGTGGGGGAATTTTTTAAGTTTAAACCTTGTAATGCTGAGTTCCTGTCCACAATACTCTTTTTAGAATTATCATTCTTAACACCAACTGGTGTCACTTTACCAACATTTCCACTAGTTCCGGGATGTGATGTTTTGATAGGACTTTTACTAGTGCTTTGTTTGATCATAGATTCATAGGCTGAGGCCCGATCTCGAACACTAGGGCTTATTTCCTGCTTCTTTACAGGCAGAGCGTTCTTTGTGAGTGGCTGCCTTGACTGTCGTTTGGTTTTTGGTGATTCATCTGCATAAACAGGGTTAGCACCTATTCTACAGCTACGCAGAGGTCTGCCTTTAGCTGCAACTATTTCAGTTTTTGGTGATTCATCTGCATAAACAGGGTTAGCACCTATTCTACAGCTACGCAGAGGCCTGCCTTTAGCTGCCACAATTTCAGTTTTCACATCAGAAGTAATATCATCTGCTGTCTTAGTAATGTTCTCAGCTACACTATCATGACTGTTGGAAAAAGTAAGTAAATATGGTTAAAACAATCATTTTTATGAGAAATGGTCATGTGCTTGCATGCTTAAATAATGTCTCTCAAAAAAGTTTCATCGCTAGATACAGGCTCATGCTTTTATTGTACTAGAACTATTCATGGGCTTAAACTGTGTGACTTAACAAGAGGATTGTTTTTAAAAAAATAATAATAATTTATCCATGTATGAGTTAAACATATTTTATTTTTTAACTTCTAAGACGTTTTTTTTTAAAGAGGGATTTGATAGCTTAAAAGATATACCGATTAAATGTTGGCACTGTAATTGAAATTTCTAAACAGTAATAAAATTTAAGCCATACAGTTGTGTTAAGACAATTGAACTTTTACAAAAACACTGTGATCACCTTTCTAGTTCAAGTGAATCAACAGTACAAATTTTTCAGTTTGATCCTCAAGTACCCCCACACTTAATGTGGAATTATGTGATCTATTTTTCAGCATTACTCCCACTACTATTAATTGTAAATTTCTGATAATAAAAATGTCATAATGAATCTTTATGACTGAAAATATAAACATTTACTTTTAAATAGCATTTCACAGATTAATCTGCCAAAAGGTGGTTAGTGTTTAATCCAGAATAATTAGCTAAACAGACCACTGGAGATCGTCTTTGGATATAATATGTAAATCTAGATAGTTTTAATAAAATATTACTTGTTTTATCTGATGTTTGTGATGATCTGAGGCTGGACTTTATAAAATTCTTATATCATAAATCCGCCCATGGAAACCCTTGTAAAATAATACCATTCCTCCCCTTTGTTTTGCCCCACAGTAACATAGCCAGAGTGACTTCCCTTGGTGTTTTTGCACTTTACACCAAATAGCTCACGCAAAAGCGTGATTATGGAGTTTCTACCTCACACCAATAAACTTTGAGGGTAGAAGGTCAAACCCACAGTAGCAAAAGTGAATATCATTGGATGGGAAAATATACAACATTTAAATCACCCAATTGAAGCATCACCCAACTCGAATAAATAGCCAGAAAAAGCAAGAATATGTCTTTTATGATCTGATCACTTGACAGTGGATGCTGGAAGGAATTATACTTAGACCTTCATTAGCGTGATACATAACTGCAACCCAGGCAATTTGCAAGTATATGTCTTTTAAGATCTGATCACTTAACCGTGGACGCTGGTAGTACCTAGACTTAGGACTACATTAGCGTGATCATTAACTGCGACTGCTACATGGAGTACTAGTGAGTACGCAACCATGATTTTGATATTATGTTATAGCACTTGTAATGTTCATATAGCTAATATTCGATCGTGTTTGATCATATTCTATTATTGTCTTTGCCGCGAGCTACGACACACCGCCATCCCATCATAGAGATGGTAGGTTGTTGTTCCAACTCGCTCATGTCTCTTTTAACAAGAGGACATTATGTATACTATGTACTTTAAATTTAATTGTTGTTAATGATTCAATGTCCCATACTTCATTAATTAAAATGTTTTGCTTGGTCCAACATTGTCGCAAAGCAACATATGCTTACGCCGACAATGATCAGACTTATAAATCCATCCACAAATTGGAGGTATAATATGTACAAGCTATGTCACCTTCCATACCTCGATCTGAATTCAATGCTGTTGGAACGGGACTAATCTGAATATGGATATTCGCTTGGATACTTATCCATTTTGTATCATTGTACCTTCAGCCTGGTTTCTATTGCTGACCGACTGACCTTGAAGCTGGAACTAGGGGATTGCTTTACATCCTACACCAAACTACCTGACGGCTACTAGGACTTCAAGATCCAAGGAATCTTACTACCCCGATTCAGCGCTGGAGAGTAATCTTACCCATCGCAGAGATCCCACGGAACTTACGACCGGGAACTCCGCCTTCGCTACCCTGCGCTTGTGATCCACCGAGATCATCAAAGAAACATATAAAGGCTAAGTCCCCAAGGAATGAACATAACATCTTGAGCATTTATAATGATGATAACGTTAGTTCGACAGTGACACTTGCAGTGCATTGAAATACCTGTTTTATTAGAGGACATCTATTTTATGTATATATATATCAATCACCAAGAGTGTATTAAGGGGAAATTTGTAAATATATTATTCAATAAATAATTGTAGCTATATTCTCCTTTAACCAAGACTTCGGTTCAGTCTATACTATATGTATATAGATAGGTTATTATGTCTGTGTGGTAATTTGGCTCAATTAAAGGTTATTATGTCTGTGTGGTAATTTGGCTCAATTAAAGAATCCCCAGACAGAGTGCCAAGAGGATATCTCATACGAGAGATACAACTTAATATTATATCTTAAGTCTGATCACCACAATGTTATCAAATTCGCCAAAATTAGGTATGTCCCAGAATTAATTGATAAAAATATGGAGTATCTCTTGAATATGCTATAATTTAAATGTAACCAACTCTTTCTTAAAGATATTCTTACCAGTCTATTTCAAATTTTAGTTTAGTGGGAATCGCCTTAGGAACTACAAGCACTTCACTGTTTTCTTTATCTTCATCCACTGTCTCCATCTTTCTCTTTCTTAATTTTCTTGGCAGTTTCTGACAAGGTGTTTTAGGCATTTGCTGCAAGTTTTTTCTGGAATATATTTATATATACCATTAATATATTTTAAAAAAATCAGGTTGTCAAATGGAGCACAAGCAGGGTCTTTTTGTATGGAGCTATTTACACCAAAAATGCAAATTAATATAAAATTACAATGATTAATCAGTTTCACTTCCTAAAAAATAATGACATTTAAAAATAATAAAATGTCTGCTTAACCATGTATTGCAATGAACAACAAAGAAACATGTAACATGTATATCCTATTTTTAAATTCTTCTGGAAAAGTATCAAATGCTCAAAATGCCTCTTGTAATTTTGGGATGTCTTCACTATTTTCTTCCACGAGCACTCAGTATCTGTTGAGTTATTGTGGAATTTCTGTTACAAGATATTAATTGTTTCTCAAAGGAACATTTTAAAGACCACATCATTTCAACTATAATTTAACTTTACAGTGCTTTATTTTGAGCATTCAATTTAGAGCATTAAAAGAAATTTTTAGATTTTAACAGGCTCTTGGACGACTTGGATATTAGCGGATGCTTAGAAATTTGCAGAAGAAGAAGAAGTAGCAATCAGAGAGGATAATTCATTTCATAAAATGAAAAATCTTATTATAGAATTCTGCTATTTTACAGTCAGAAGCATCTTCAAATTTGATGTCTAGAACTGAAACAAGAAGCTTGCAGTTGCAGTGACAAACTGAATGTGAGAAGAGGCTTTCATAAAGTGCACACATGTCCTTTTATGAAGAAATAGAATTTTAATTTTCTTCATATAATGAATTTCAAAAGGAAACATGCAGAGACTAAACATTTTGCTGAAGAAATGAGTGAAGAAGTTTTTAAGACTGTGAGTATGAGATGATAAGATTGATAGTTGAACCTGGAAGCAATTAATCATGATTCCATCACTTTCAAAATAAAATGGAAATGGCTTTTGTTAGCTCTGAAAATACGTCTTTGTCCAAAATAGAAAAAGACTTAAGTTTCAGTAATCCTGTTTTATGAAATGTATCATGACAAGTAAACGTGTAAAATTTTGACGATTTATTGAAAACTAAAATACATTTTGCAGTTTACTGGTATAAAACAAGGATGGATATATTTGATATTAAATCTTATAAATTTCATTTTCCAGAGATAACAAAGAATCTGAACTGAGCATGGCATAGCTCTACAAAAAAAACACAAAAAAAACAAATCAACCTTTAAAAAAATTAAAACAGGTCACCAAATGTTTCTTTTTTATTATTATCTTATTGTAATTCCCACCTTTTTATAGCAAACATTGCACAAGTTTCAGTTACAATTTCATCCAGCCATGTAAAATGGGGAGTTATTTCTTCCATAGCTTCATTTAAGCCATCTTGACATTCCAGAGTTTCCCCTAGCAGGGATCGACAGGCCAAAGGAAACATGTCTAACCATTTATCCGCCATCATTGGAAGTGGACTCTACTTTAAGCCCAAGATTCTATTTCAATTCCAATGCCTTTCCACCTGAGACTGAAACAAATTGACAAATATGTTTATTGTAGACAATTTATATAAAATAGAAAAAACAGTTTCAGAAATTTTACAACTATTGATAAACAGAAAAAATAAATATTTTCTGTTCTTTCTTTGAGAGGAGCAATGCTAACAAAGCAGTTTTCAGAGTTAAAAAAGCTATTCAACTACAACACAGTTGCAATTGTTATACAAGGATTATATACTAATATACTTATTATAGCGTACAAGTTTCGTTCATGTCCTGTGACTGCGGATATTTATTGTATATGACTATGACCGCTGATTTTTTCGCTTAGAAACACTCTAGACGCCTCATGTTTTAAGTTTTGGTTTAAAAATTTGTGGCCTTCATAAGAATATTTATCGATGCACAGATCATTAACTAGTACACGTTACAATATGAATGTAATTACTAAATTAGACTTAGCAGTAATTAAAATATATTTCCATTTATTAGGATGAATGATGAATAAAAGAATCTTATCTTAAGTTATTGTCTATAATTATAAGCTTGATTGGGAGAAAATAAAACATAAAAAAAACATGTGTTGGAATTTAAAAGTAGGCAGCCCAAGCTTACGGCAAAACAATTTATAATCATACTCTAGATTGCAGTCCTAAGTCTAAGGCAGAAGATTAACATTCCACACTCACACTCCACAGACTAAAATTTTTTTTTAAAAATTCATGGGTAAAGGAACTTTTAAATGCCATAACCACAAATTACATTTATTGGCTAATTAAGATAGATCGTACCTCATTTCATTAGGTTAGGTTTAGATTTAGGGTTCAGGTTAGGTTTAGATTTAGGGTTCAGGTTAGGTTTAGGGATACATTTAAGGAACGGAGTGGTTATTCGCACGGTTTTGGCCGTGAGGATAACGCCGAGCATTATCGGCACGGCTCCTCGGCGCATGCAAATTATAGCAGCTGGTCACACAGCTCTGTGCATAATGTTCGCCGTTATTCTAAGATTTCGGTCTGCCGATAACGCTCGGTATTTATTCTTTTCTTCACTAATAAATGAAAAAATTTTTTTTTTTAAAAAGAACGAATTTCCGTAAAACCATGGACCTAGGCCTGCGTACATCGTGGCAAAAAATGTACCATTGACCTGGTTTTAAGATAAGAATAAGGCAATTGGATGTGAACTTGTGTGGTCTTGTGGTAGAGTAGACGACAACTTCTTATTCTTAATTTTACGGGTCACGGCAATCAAGTTGGCGGCCATGGTAAAAAAACGTAGTACGATCTATTCGAATTTACCCATTTATTTAAGACGGCTGTCAAAGAAACCTTTGTCAGAACTTTTTGTGCTGTGCCATGGTCCACAATAAACTTTTTTTGCAAAACAGCCAAGTGGTACTAGTAGTCCTATAAGCCTAAGTAGTAATAATACAATTATAATATAATGGCCTTGCCCTAGGCTAGCCATTCGAAGTCTAACTAACGATTTATGCTTTTACCTATACTATAATTTTATTTATTAATAACAATAATTAATAGTAACAGGAACGTGTTGTAAATACACCAGACATAGCTACAACTATTAATATTAACCAAGGAACAAATTACGTCGAATAGGAGGTCGGCACGACCATTGTCCATTCATTGAAGGCATTTTTAAATTAAGTTTCCGCTTACTCTTATATTAAATTACATTCTTGGCTAAGAAGGTATATTTCTTAATTAATGAATTTAAAAAGTATAATGTCTTCTTGTACAAACCGTATTAGTTTCAATCATATATAATCCGTAGCAACACTATCAATTTTCACGTCCATTTTCTTTTTCAAAATTAAGTGGGTAAAGTAAGACTTAACCAATCAAAATCGTCGATTCCATGAAGGTCAAACTACTATTACCACGGCTGGGTGAAGATTTTTATACAAGCGTACTAAAGAACCGATAAAGCCTAACGCAACTTATTACACCGAAAATCGCATTTTGTCCGCTTTTTTGTTTCGTCTTTCTTCAGTTTTTGTCACCCAGTGAGAGATGTTTATTATTTTAAATTAAATGCTTGTTTGAATTAAAGTCCTAAAGGACTCTTTAAAAATCTGAATTAAAATCAATATTATTCAGTTTGGAATAATAAGGAAGATACTCTGATTATTTCTTTAAAAAAGGAAATTTGAACAGCGGCGTAACTAGTAGCCTCCGGGGGGGGGGGGGATTTTCCCCTACTTCAAGTACTTCCACGAAAAAACTCAGCAGCTCAATGAAAAGTGTAGCCGTGGGCGGACCGCCCCATATACACCCTTCCGATTCCCATGAATAAGGGACACAGGATAAGAGAAAACCTGTCTCTTTTTATTATAATTTACTTGCTAAAATATTCCAAAACTTTATCAGCTTACACGTAAAGTATTGATCAAATTTTTTATAAATTTCCTATAAAAATCAGTTTATAAAAAATTAGTAAACATTGAATTTTTAGCCCTGTCTGGTTCACTTAATATTCCAGCTGGATCAAGCTTTAAAAAAGATGATTTACAGACCAATTGAACTTTTTAAAAATGTCTTTTTAAAAACATGTTCACCAATGCCAAAGCTATGGCCGTTTATCAAGTAAAATTAAATAGGATACCCGCCACGAGCTAATTTTAAAATGAACCACTTCAGTTAAACATAAGATAGGGGCTCTATTGTCATTTAAATATTCAAGTTAAGTTTTAAAATTCAGCCCATCAAAATCGGATTGACTTTGCCAATTTGTTTGTTACAGTTTTAATATTTGGGGGCACGGCGCCTAAAGAACTTTATCTTTAATATATTACAGGAGTGAATATTTAAGGTTGGATATGAAATTTTTTTATTTTAAAAGTTATCCCAATTAAAAATCGGTTACAAAATTCCAAAGATATAGCTTTTTATTTAAAAAGAAAATAATTTCCGAACCTTCTCTACTGATTCGAACTTAAAGTTAAAACAAATATTCAATAAAATAATAATAGAATTTTTTTTTTCCTTTGAGAAACAAAATAGAGATTTGTAGAAATGTAAGAAACGTTAAAGGACATTTATATAATCTTAACACTTATTTAAAATCGAACGTAGACGATAGACCTCAAAGAAGCTTCAACGCTATTTTAATATGGAATATCAAGGGTATGTCTACCAAATTTGGCCAATATCCATCAATTCACGTAAAGTAAAGCCCTACATTGTTATCTAAGCCTACTGTTATTGATAAAGCGTATTTATTGAAAAATAACATAAGGCCCCTTGACCCTTACATTGGTGAATATTATGAGTTCAAATCAATCCAGTTTTTCAATATAGATTTTCAAGTGCATGTGTACCATGTTAGGTCTAGATCTATACATTCATTGTAATTTTATTAATAAATAAAAGAAAAATTACTAGAGCCCCCAAGACGGTAATAAAATTTACTAAAACCCCCAGGGCGGTAAAACCATAATGACGACAATACAAAATTTATGCACGCCCCTGATCTAAGTGATAATTCTAAAAATCGTCTTAATGAACTGCAATTTCCTAAAATTGTACAATGTTCGAAACGCTGAAGGGATTTCATAAAAACAATGATATAATTTTTATTCTACCGAAATAGAATCAATTTATATCTGATAAAATAAATATCCTTATACAATGTGAGTACTATTATTCTAAATAAGAAAAAATAATATTTAAGTTATTTCATAATTTAAGATTTGAACCTTTAAAATTTATAATTTGTTCATTTCCCACTCCAAAAAAAGTATACAATTTATTAAGGAAAACTTCTTTCCCAAGAAGAGTTATGAAGCCTTGCGACAAAAGCCATGTTATACTGGAAGCGTCAAGGCCGAGGACCCTCTTTTCAAAGGCAATAAGCATAGGCTCGTGGAATGTTAGACCCATGTACGAAACAGGGAAACCAGCACAAGTAACGGCAGAAATGAAACATACAAACTCACACTGCTCGCCATTTGTGAAACAAGATGGACACAAGCTGGACAGTTAACTTTGGCCTCACGAGAAACACTAACACACTCGGGGCATCAGGAGGAAAATGCTCCACACACACAAGGAGTCGGTTTCATGATGATACGGATGTCACAATGAGCATTGATAGGATGGGACGCCCATGGTCCAAGAATTATGACATCAATTTTCCGAACCAAGAAAAAGACAAAACAAAATATGAATGCAATACAATGCTATGCATCCATGGGCGCCCATTTGAGGGGGGGGGGGACAAACTTCGAGACTCCTTTTGCCTAATATAAACATATAAATGAGTGCTAAAGAGTTTAGGCCTATTTATTAATATATGGCCTACTTTTTACATCAGTTTTAAAATAAATATTCATTTCCTAACATAAATTGGTAGAATACAATTCAAAGTATACAACTAATAGACATATTTTTTGATGTTCTTTAATTTCAATCTTTGAAAAGGAATTGAAGTCGGCGTTGATCCTTTCCAAATATTTCATTTACTTTCTGCATAAACTCTGCCTTCTTTCTGTTCGTTCTTCTTAAACTCGACACGATGAAGACGTGTCATGATAGCAGGGGAGTAGTGAGGGGGGCAAGGGGGGGATCATGCCCCGGGCGCTACTCACAAAGGGGCGCCAAATGGTATATTTTACTATAATATTGTATGGTTTTCGAATAGGGGGGCGCTAAAAAGGTATTAGGGGGCGCTAAAAAGGTATTGTGTCCCGGGCGCGAGTTAAGCTCGCTACGCCACTGCATGATAGCCGGCTAAAGTCTAAATAGCTGGAACTGTTGACTGTTGTCCAGAGAAACGGTTGGTTAGAGATGATATTTGACAATGCAACTACGGAACCAATAGTAAATGTCTAAAGTGCGGCAATCTTCTTCAGAGTCGTGATCTTCCATCTTGTCATTTGAGTTTCTGGGGTTGCCGCGAAATACTTGTCGTCCACAAATACGAGGGCCCTTCAGCTCAATGTTAACTATAGCTGCAAGAGCCAAGTCCACATATACGAGGGCTCTTCAGCTCAATGTTAACTATAGCTGCAAGAGCCAAGTCCACATATACGAGGGCTCTTCAGCTCAATGTTAACTATAGCTGTAAGAGCCAAGTCCACGTATACGAGGGCTCTTCAGCTCAATGTTAACTATAGCTGCAAGAGCCAAGTACACAAATACGAGGGCTCTTCAGCTCAATGTTAACTAAAGCTGCAAGAGCCAAGTCCACATATACGAGGGCTCTTCAGCTCAATGTTAACTATAGCTGCAAGAGCCAAGTCCACAAATACGAGGGCTCTTCAACTCAATGTTAACTATAGCTGCAAGAGCCAAGTCCACATATACGAGGGCTCTACAGCTCAATGTTAACTATAGCTGCAAGAGCCAAGTCCACAAATACGAGGGCTCTTCAGCTCAATGTTAACTACAGCTGCAAGAGCCAAGTCCACAAATACGAGGGCTCTTCAGCTCAATGTTAACTATAGCTGCAAGAGCCAAGTCCACATATACGAGGGCTCTTCAGCTCAATGTTAACTATAGCTGCAAGAGCCAAGTCCACAAATACGAGGGCTCTTCAGCTCATAGTTAACTATAGCTGCAAGAGCCAAGTCCACATATACGAGGGCTCTTCAGCTCAATGTTAACTATAGCTGCAAGAGCCAAGTCCACAAATACGAGGGCTCTTCAGCTCAATGTTAACTATAGCTGCAAGAGCCAAGTCCACATATACGAGGGCTCTTCAGCTCAATGTTAACTAAAGCTGCAAGAGCCAAGTCCACATATACGAGGGCTCTTCAGCTCAATGTTAACTATAGCTGCAAGAGCCAAGTCCACAAATACGAGGGCTCTTCAGCTCAATGTTAACTATAGCTACAAGAGCCAAGTCCACAAATACGAGGGCTCTTCAGCTCAATGTTAACTATAGCTGCAAGAGCCAAGTCCACATATACGAGGGCTCTTCAGCTCAATGTTAACTATAGCTGCAAGAGCCAAGTCCACATATACGAGGGCTCTTCAGCTCAATGTTAACTATAGCTGCAAGAGCCAAGTCCACAAATACGAGGGCTCTTCAGCTCATAGTTAACTATAGCTGCAAGAGCCAAGTCCACATATACGAGGGCTCTTCAGCTCAATGTTAACTATAGCTGCAAGAGCCAAGTCCACAAATACGAGGGCTCTTTAGCTCAATGTTAACTATAGCTGCAAGAGCCAAGTCCACATATAAGAGGGCTCTTCAGCTCAATGTTAACTAAAGCTGCAAGAGCCAAGTCCACATATACGAGGGCTCTTCAGCTCAATGTTAACTATAGCTGCAAGAGCCAAGTACACAAATACGAGGGCTCTTCAGCTCAATGTTAACTAAAGCTGCAAGAGCCAAGTCCACATATACGAGGGCTCTTCAGCTCAATGTTAACTATAGCTGCAAGAGCCAAGTCCACAAATACGAGGGCTCTTCAACTCAATGTTAACTATAGCTGCAAGAGCCAAGTCCACATATACGAGGGCTCTACAGCTCAATGTTAACTATAGCTGCAAGAGCCAAGTCCACAAATACGAGGGCTCTTCAGCTCAATGTTAACTATAGCTGCAAGAGCCAAGTCCACAAATACGAGGGCTCTTCAGCTCAATGTTAACTATAGCTGCAAGAGCCAAGTCCACATATACGAGGGCTCTTCAGCTCAATGTTAACTATAGCTGCAAGAGCCAAGTCCACAAATACGAGGGCTCTTCAGCTCAATGTTAACTATAGCTGCAAGAGCCAAGTCCACAAATACGAGGGCTCTTTAGCTCAATGTTAACTATAGCTGCAAGAGCCAAGTCCACATATAAGAGGGCTCTTCAGCTCAATGTTAACTAAAGCTGCAAGAGCCAAGTCCACATATACGAGGGCTCTTCAGCTCAATGTTAACTATAGCTGCAAGAGCCAAGTCCACAAATACGAGGGCTCTTCAGCTCAATGTTAACTATAGCTGCAAGAGCCAAGTCCACAAATACGAGGGCTCTTTAGCTCAATGTTAACTATAGCTGCAAGAGCCAAGTCCACATATACGAGGGCTCTTCAGCTCAATGTTAACTATAGCTGCAAGAGCCAAGACTTTTTTCATGTATATTTTTCTTTAATTGAGTTTCATACCTCTGACGATACTCACGGAAAATGACAGTTAATTCCTAAATATGTTTATGTAGACACTTACCAAATCTAGCTGTCTGGCTTGTAATGTTTGGATTACTTGTTCCAGGATCATGGAGTATGTAGAGATAATCACAAGACATACGAGAATTGTAGGCGAAGAACATGAACACAATAGCTGGTGAGGATCTTTTCTCGTTTTACCTGTGTCATTTGTTGCCAGATTATACGTTGAAGGCATATCACCTATAAAAATTATCTCTGAAAATGCGAATGCTTTTATATTTTGCGGACCATCGAGTTTCAAGGAACAATCGAACGTTAGGTATTAACGACCTTCACTATATGCTTTCTGGAAAAAAAATTAAAAATAGTTTTGATTGTACCAATGGGATTATACACTTGAATAACTGAATTCAAATCATTAATTGTCCGATTGAGCTAATACGCAGAGCAATGAACAAAAGCAACTTTTGGAAAAAAAATCTTGCGTATTAAAGTCTGAACACCGCCTTCCTTTCCCGCCAATGTGGAACAGCCATCATATCCTTGTCTAAGTAATTGTGCCATGTCCAGACCACATTGATTGCAGTGTTTCATAATAGGATCTACAATTGCAGATGCCGTCATTGGCTTCAGTGGCTGGAATCCGATACATTTTCCCCGAATTGTAATGCTCTATCTACGTTGTCTACAAAACATACCACCAACGACAATTATTATGTTCCAGATATATCAGCTGTTTCATCGGCGTATAGTGAGAATCCTATAGACTTTTTTTTTTTTTTTTACTGATGTAACAATTTGTTTTTTTTATTACTTCCTCACATATCTCTATCAGTTGATTGTGGATCTATGAGACGTATAACGAGAGTGGACCACGAACGCTTTAAACGCAGCTTTATTGGTCGCCCGACGACCCCCTAGACCAGGGGGGAGGTTCCCGGCGTACCGCCGCAAGGTCTGTCGGCCGGGAAACACGGCATCTGGCCCGTGTGGAGGTGAACAGGGGGGAGGGGCATTAAGAGCTCGCGCTCGACGGCCCACCGACGCCATCTCTTATGTGACATCTGACTTATGATATGTCGGTCTGGATTGCTAATGATGCTTAAGAATGATGTTGCATTTTGCTAAGCATCTTTGTGCCCCTCACCTTCCACATGATTACGATAACCTAAAGGGAAGTCATTGTACTTAGTGAAAGGTGTAGCCATAAATGCCACTTGGTACCCGCGATGAATGGGTTGCGGGAAACAATAGAAAATATACCTGCTGGACCCTTAAGATGACTAGAATAGACAAGCCAAGGAGAAAACTGATCAAGCCAAGCATACCCAAAACAACGTTTTTTGTCATGTCTATCCTCACTGAAACATTGTAACTATCTATTGGTAGGTATGGATAATGTGTGGTCACTTTATTTAGGGTAACAATGTTAATATATAAAAAAAATTATTGCAATTATTTCGTACAAGTACATTTAAATGTGAAAGAACAAGAAAGAATGGGGAGATTTTTATTTGACTAACAATAAAAAATAAATTAAAAAATATAACCCAACATTTTATAGCCGTGAAAATTTAATCTCTAAAAAGATGTGCCTATTATTTTTTAAATATCCCGAAAATACAGTTCAGGGCGTAAAAGATATGAGTCAAGATTTTCTTTAAATATAAGGGCATATTGGGCATTGTTTTGTTTTCCGATTAGCGCAAAATACAATTTAGGATCATGGGAATGTTTTATGCGATTGAGAAATATATTAAAAGCAAAAGACTTTATGAAGTGAAAATTGGATACTAACTAACTAACTAACTAACTAACTAACTAACTAACTAACTAACTAACTAACTAACTAACTAACTAACTAACTAACTAACTAACTAACTAACTAACTAACTAACTAACTAACTAACTAACTAACTAACTAACTAACTAACTAACTAACTAACTAACTAACTAACTAACTAACTAACTAACTAACTAACTAACTAACTAACTAACTAACTAACTAACTAACTAACTAACTAACTAACTAACTAACTAACTAACTAACTAACTAACTAACTAACTAACTAACTAACTAACTAACTAACTAACTAACTAACTAACTAACTAACTAACTAACTAACTAACTAACTAACTAACTAACTAACTAACTAACTAACTAACTAACTAACTAACTAACTAACTAACTAACTAACTAACTAACTAACTAACTAACTAACTAACTAACTAACTAACTAACTAACTAACTAACTAACTAACTAACTAACTAACTAACTAACTAACTAACTAACTAACTAACTAACTAACTAACTAACTAACTAACTAACTAACTAACTAACTAACTAACTAACTAACTAACTAACTAACTAACTAACTTAAGAAAATCAGCAGACCATCGAGCCAAGGCTCATAAGGTCTTCCCCAGCACACCTCCACCGCCCCCAACTGGCATTCAACCACTCCCCCAGTGGTCTTTATTCCCGTCAGGCCGCGAAGCGGCATGCCGAGGGCTCCCCGCCCCTGAGATGGCCCCACCCACCCTTCCACTCGATTGACTATGCGAGTGAGGCCGCATCAGAGAAGGGACGCCTGGCCAGCCGGGGTAATGCTTACACAGCAAAATTGGATACTAGATTCGTCTTTAAATATAAAGTTTAAAAAAATGATTTCCGATCATATGGCTCAGGAGCGATGTAGAGGTTGGGTACATTTGCAATAAAGATAGCAATTTATCAAGCCTTGTAATTTGAACAATAAGCCAGGGCAGCCTTGAAGCTTTCGATAGATGTCTAGTTCACGACGGTATTGTCCAGATCTTATCCTGCCCTGCTGCCTTGGCAGCTTTGCACTTGTTGATTGCTTTTATTTTGTCGATTTGGTCCCTCTGTCATGTTTATATCTTGGGGTTGGGAAATTGCCCCAGCTGGTCTCTACCACAGTAACTGAATTTAGCGACTTTGAGGAGATGAATATATGTTTAGAGAGGGGTGCCATACATTTAGGAATGAATGGGGAGTTTGATTCCGGAACAAAACATATCACTAATTTAAAAAAAACAAACATCTTAACCAGTGGTGCTACGACCTCCCCCTTTGTAGTCCAATTAAGGTAATTCCAACAATAACTTCAACTATGTTGACTCTAATCCCCTCCCTTCCCTCTCTGAGACTCACTAGGACAACCTCACACCTCGTGGTCCATGAAACCTGGCCATTTTTAAGCACGTTCTTATCTATCCCCTTCACCACTGGCGGTATGACAACCATGATGTCAACGCTGTTGTCAGTACCGACGCACCAAACCATTAATTCTCTATCTCACCCAGCAATATAATTATAGTTATCCATAAACTCTACTTCGTCAGCAGAGGCTAAACAAGATGTGCCCCACTCATTATCACCACCCTTACATTTACGGTAAAAATAACCTCTCCACCCAAGTGTTAGCGTTATATGTAGGTCAACTGTCCCGGTTAAAATCTCCACAACCGTCAATAAACTCAGTCGAAGAATTATTCAACCCATATTCTTAAACTGAATATACGGGTACTCACAATTAATGCTGGCAATGGCGTCTATCTTGCCCCCCCCCCCCCCCTGTAAATCTTGTTGACGAACGCTTGAATGCGGGAATTCCCATCTGCTAAATATACTTGACAAAAGATGTTCTGTAGTAATGCACTTTAAGTAAATCTCTTTAAGTACGACACCGCACTCTCTTGTTCTCACCCTCATGAACTATTTGAATATTCTAATGCCCCGCGCTCTTTTACGTGACATTTCATTTGAGGACAATTCTGTAAATCAAAAGAGAATCTTAGGCAATAAATACACTTGCACATTTTTTAAGAGTCCTATTTTAGTTTTAGCACTGTTTTAATTTTATCTGGATTTTATTTTCGCGCTATTGATCTCAGTATTACACCATGCATACCAAGAGAAGTATATTGACTGATAAGACGATAAGGCACCTAATTATATGGATTGATAAGATGATAAGACACCTAATTATATGTATTGATAAGATGACAAGACACCTAATTATATGGATTGATAAGAATAAAAGACAACTAATTATATGGATTGATAAGATGATGCACCTAATTATGTGGATTGATAAGATGATAAGACACCTAATTATATGGATTGATAAGATGATAAGACACCATTGCTATGAGGGTTGTGAAAAGGGTCGACCAACACTCGCTCTATTAGAAATAAAATTTGTTTATGAGCACTATATATAGTTATTGGGATTAAGTGTTAGTAGTTTTGAATTAAATCTGACCTAGTTTGCTGAGGAAAAATATCACAATGAGACCAACGACAAGTTCAGTTAATTTCTGCAATGTTGGAAGCAAAAAGTTTTGTTACTGGAACCAACCTCTCTTAGACTCAGTACCTTGTCACTGGAACAAAAACCTCTTAGACTCAGGATCTTGTGACTGGAACCAAACTCTCTTAGACTAAGGATCTTGTTACTTGAAAAAAAAACCTCTTAGACGCAGGATCTTGTCACTGGACGTAAAATCTCTCAGACGAAGGATCTTGTTACTGGAAACAAAACCTCTTTGACACAGGATCTTGTTACTGGAACCTAAACCCCTTATGACGCAGGATCTAGTTACTGGAACCAAAACCTCTTAGCCGCAGGATGTTGTTACTGGACGTAAATCCTTTTAGACTCAGGACCTTGTTACTGGAAACAAAACCTGTTATGACATAGGGTCTTATTACTGGAAACAAAACCTCTTAGACGCAGGATCTTGTTACTGGACGTAAACCTCTAAGACTCAGGATCTTGTCACTGGAACCAAACTCTCTTAGACTCAGGACCTTGTAACTAGAACCAAAACCCCTTAGACTCAGGATCTTGTCACTACCAAACTCTCTTAGACTCAGGATCTTGTCACTGGAACCAAACTCTCTTAGACTCAGGACCTTGTAACTAGAACCAAAACCCCTTAGACTCAGGATCTTGTCACTACCAAACTCTCTTAGACTCAGGATCTTGTTAATGGAACCAAAACCTCTTAGACACAGGATCTTGTTACTGGAGACAAAACCTCTTAGACGCAGGATCTTGCTACTGGAACCAAAACCTCTTAGACGCAGGATCTTGTTACTGGAAACAATAATCTCTTATGATGCATGATCTTGTTACTGGAACCAAAATCTCTTAGACTCAGGATCTTGTTGCAGATTGAAAAAAAATGATATGGGAACAAATAATATAAGATAAAAAGCATTTCCCTTCAAATATAATGCATTATTCTTCCCTTATTTAAAGAATGTTTCACTACTAGAAATATACAAGGAATCGCATGTAATGTCACGACAGGTGTGTGTAGTTTATCTTAAGCACATCACTGCAGCAACTGTTCGGGATAATGGGTTATAGGAAAAGAGCACCATCTTCTTTTCTTTCTTTACGCACCTTGTACAGTCAAGGCATCGCGGGGTATCAGGTAAAATTACCGACGGTTTTGTGAAAGATGAATAGGGCAACCAAAATTAACTTAATATAAAGACATTTGGTCATCGTGAATGTGTCCATGACCTGATCACCAAGGCCAAGCCAGATGCTGTACATAGGGGAGCATTGATAGTTTGTAGCTGCGTTTTTATAAAATTATAATAGTAACGATGGGGAGGTCTTCGAGGAAGAGTTATAGGAATGGGAGATAGGGAACTAATTATTTTTATAAATAAACATAAGAATGAGTTGAAAAATAAGTTTTGGATGATGTATGTTTTCTCTGGTGAATTTCAGCAACAATGACAATGTTTTAACAATTTTTTGACTATGTTTTTAATGGAGGCACTTACGTCAGTGAAGCTGTATTCTATACAGTGGCCAACATCATGTTAAATAAACACACAACTCTTTGAATAGGGATTATTTCTAAGATTTAAAGATGTCGGCAACTACTGAAACCTACCTTAAAATAAGAACATTGCAAGCACAGTTAAGTTATCGCATTGGAAAGTAACGGGCCACGGCAGGCAATTCCGGCTCATAAAAGCATGAACACAATACACGAAATTCTCATTCTTGCCATAGACAATCAGGGACTGGAACAGGCACCCAAAAAGAAACAGTTGAGGCGACAAAACTTGCGTCTATTGCGTCAGTTCATGATACACTCGCTGAGTAGCCATTGCAACCAGTGAAATATCCTCTTCAATAACAGTCACAGAAACATTGCCAATCCCTCTACATACATAGGAGACAGAATGATAAATATATTGATTGTGAGCCCGTAAGATATAGATGGAGAATTGTTATATATTGTATTCGCTTTAGTTATATTCTCTGGGAGCCGATATTGATATTCGATAAATGTTTCTTTATGAGCCGATATTGATATTCGATATATGTTAATTTATGAGCCGATATTGATATTCGATATATGTTAATTTATGAGCCGATATTGATATTCGATATATGTTAATTTATGAGCCGATATTGATATTGGATATATGTCTCTTTATAAACCGATATTGATATTCGATAAATGTTTCTTTATGAGCCGAATTTGATATTCAATATATGTTAATTTATGAGCCGATATTGATATTGGATATATGTCTCTTTATAAACCGATATTGATATTCGATAAATGTTTCTTTATGAGCCGATATTGTTATTCGATTGATGTTTCTTGTTGAATAAAGTAAGAAGTATTAATGATATAAATAGTTTTCAAAAGAAGGTATTTTTACAAAATTTTAAAAAAGCTTTTATGCGCGGCCCTCGGCTTCACGGGGAAAAAACATGGTAATTTCAGACTATTGGTGCCGCGAAGTCTCATACGGCCGCCATCTTGGTTACCGCGACCCGTGACCGCGGCCCGCGTGTTCACGGGTCGCGGCAACCAAGATGGCGGCCGTAGAAAAATAAAATAACTTACGTTTGATAAAATTAAGAATTAAACGTTAAAATTTAATGAAAAAATGTCCTAAATGTATCCCTGAACCCTAAATTTATCCCTAACCCGGGTTTTGACCCTCTCCCTAACCTGGGTTTTGACCATATCGGAGCCAGGGTTTTGACCCTCTCCATTACCAGGGTTTTGACCCTCTCTCTCACAAGGGTTTTGACACTCTCCCTAAACAGCGTTTTGACCCTCTGCCTAACCAGGGTTTTGGCCCTCTCCTTAACCAGGGTTTTGACATTGTGGGAACCAGGGTTTTGACCTTCTCCCTAACCAGGGTTTTGACATAATGGGAACCAGGGTTTTGACCCTCTTCCTGACCAGGAATTTGACCCTATCGGAACCAGGGTTTTGAACCTCTCCCTAACCAGGGTTTTGATCCTATCGGAACCAGGGTTTTGACCCTCTCCATAACCTCGGTTTTGACCCTGAAAACTAGGAAAATGAAAAACAAAAGCAAAGAAAAATGGCCAAAAATAATTATAAAATAAAGAAATAATGAAAACCCAACTTCCAGTTTCATGGAATACACTTTTACACATTTTATTTCAGGTTTTACTGAAAATAATATATAGAAAATGAATGAAGGACATGCTAACACATTTTCAAAAATGGCGGAGCACGTAAAAATATTAAAATTAGCCAACAAATGAAATTTAAAAATTAGATTTAATCAACCAATAAACGTGTAATTAAAAAACATGCCATCGTAGTTTAAGGAAAATGTAACTCTAGTTACAAAAATAAGGGGAGTGAATCCAAAACACAAAATTGGGGCACCAATAGTCTGAATTAGCCACACACAAAAAAAAATGATTGACCCACGTAGTCAAAAGGTTGTACAGCAATGACCTACTGTCATGATACAGGTTTACTTATCTACTGACCTAAAGATGGTAACTACTTCACTTTATATATTTACAAAATTACAGCTTCCAACTTCCAAAATCGAATCGAAGCCGATAATTTCGATGTCCTTCATGACATGGCCAGGATATTTGAAATAAACAATTACAAAAAATAATATTAATGGACTACGATGAGTCGATCGTTTTGTCACGTGATAAGAGTAAGTACGAGTAAGACTTCCGGTAGGCTGTCTGCTACACACTAGTCGCTCACAAATTTTTCTTCCAACAACTTTCTTCCTTTAATCATAACTGAATTATAATTATTGTCACATTTATCAATGTCATTTAAAAAAACGCGTGTATTCAAGAATATTTTGAAAAGTAAAATTTTTAATTAACATTGGGGAAGCGCTGATGGAGACAAACATTTTACTTTAAAATTAATGATAATGGCTGATCAGCTGTTATCTGTTGTTATGTGTTGTTATGTGTAGCAGACAGCCTACCAAAGGCTTACTCATATCACGTGACTAAACAAGGAAGTGACTCATCGAAGTCCATTGTATACACTTATTTTTTTAAAAAAATATCTTATTTTATAAATATGGGGAAACAGCTTTCCGTGTAAGGGGTTGATAGATTTTTTTTCTCCTTGTTTCTAAGTCTTAACTCGGTTAATTTGAATTAAATGACTAAATAATATTTAATGGCCATGAAAAAAATGATCTTTTCTTTCGTTCATGAAGCGCTGACAAAAAAAAAGGGGGGCTTTTTTCTAACAAAACAAACCGGCTCATTTAAAACACACACAGAAATGATGCACATTGGACAAAAATAGTTTTGCTGATATGTTAAAAACCCTTTCGACGCAACTGAGATTCTGAGAAATTAACTTGAAAGAATTGCCCCGCCTTCACTACTCATCGACAAGACTGCGTCAGCTGTGCACCCCTGACAGCCACCTCCTTGGTAGTGAAGTTCTTACACGATGTCGAACACGTTGTTTAATAAAAAAGAAAACTGCAAGAATTTTTCGTGGGGGAAGAAGGAAGATGGGATCTCGACACTCAGCTCCCACAAAGATTGTGCATCAAAGTGTTATATATTGTATTCGCTTTATTTATATTCTTGGAAATGAGTGCTATATAAGTACTCAATCAATCAATCAATACACCCGGAGACAGACTTTGATTGCTGATATCTCGAGTCTCTATTTAATAATTTTTCACATGCTCTACCTAATCCACAAGATAGTTGGAATGAACTTCATGGATGAATTTGTATAAATCATGAGAAAGGAACTATTTTCTTTTTTTTTGGGGGTGTGGGGGAGGGAGCTACAATTTATTCCTGTCCATATCTATTGGGTGTAACACAAGTGTGCATAATTTAATAAGAAAAAAAACATCTAAACTGGTCTCTGTACATTTTCGGTTGTCTGTTGTTTGTTGATTATTTGAGTCTGTAATCCATTCCATAAAGAAAAGATTTTAAATTTTGAAAATACATACACATTTTGAATGCATTTGGGCACCTGGGTACCAACAATAATAACATATATTGACATGTATTCAACTTAAAAAACCATTTCAAAACAAGTTCCGCCTCAACAAAATTTAGATTCGTCGGGACGGATCGTCTCTACTTGCGGAGGGATGAGGAAATGTGCAACGTCAATATGGGCTGTCTGTTGTCTTCATGAACGAGTGAGTTAGTTGGTGGATATTTATATTTAAATGCCACTCTTGCTACAATTGATGCCTAGCCAAAAAATGTTGAAAAACACAACAAAAGGCCATCTTTTACTTTTACTTTTTTTTTATATTCACAGAGAACACTTTCACTAGCATTTTCTTTGCTGAGATATGGATTAGAGGATAGTTCGAAGACGATTCGCAGGCCCGGAAAATTTGTATTCAATATTCGCCTGGCTTGCTTGGCATAAATGGAATAAATCTGCACAGACCTCTGAAACCAACCAGCTGCTCACCTATTGTGAAGTTCTCTACGGGAACAAAGTACCTTGCCAAATTACTTATAAATGCTTCTCATATATCTCTTATGGTAGCAAAGATGTCACGAGCCAGAAATGATTGATCTAGTGTCTTTATTGTCAAAGCCAATATGAATCAGAAGTTTGCTGAATCTCTATATTGAAAATGCTGCCATAAAAAGAGGATTTCCATCAACAGGGCTGAAAAAAAAATACCACTGTTGAGGTGAAGGTTGCCAGTGTGTAGTAGGCAGCCAATAAAAGCTGTCATTTAGATCACATCAATGGCTTGCAATATATCTCTTTTTAGTATTTTTACTTTCTCGTCTTTCCTGTTGGTGCAGTGAGCTATTGTTTTTATCATTTTTCATTTAAGTACAGTACATTAAGTGGGAGAAACTACGTGATCTGTGAAAGGAGTTTGATTACAAGGCAACTAAATCATGCCACATTGTAAAAAAGAAAATAACATAAAGAGAACAATTTACTGTGAAAAGATACTATGGGTGTATTTGCCAGTTATAGCCAGAAACACTTTTCCCCAATATAATAAGTGTACGGGTGTGCTAGAGCCAGTCGGGAGGGAGAGGGGATACAATATGTTGCAGCGGAAAGTGTTAAAAATATTTTCTATATTATATGTATAAATTTAAAAGTCAAATACCCCTCTTTCACGGATCACGAGATCTCAAGAACTACAAAGCCTAATGAAGTTAAAATTTTACATGGAGATTCCTCTTATAATCTACAGGTGCACTGACACGATGTTTATTTAAAAAATCAGTTCTTAAGTTGCCCAAAATGATTAAAGTCCGAACCAAGTTTATTATTAATTTGGTTCGCGTGCGATTCCCGGTTTATGAATTGGAATATTCGCTTAGATTGGCAAACGTGATTTGGTGTCGAGATTAACTGAAAGACTTTGTTGCTATAATTTTGTTGATCACGTTTTGAAAGTAGATGCTTTAGAAAAATCGCCTTTTCAGCACGTTTGAAAGACAGCTCACTCAGCGGCTTTCAATCTTCCTCTAAAGTTAAAACACTCTCAGGTTGTTTTGTGTACCATTTCGAAAGAGGGTTATAGAGCTCAGGTACTTCAAGTGTACAAGATGATTGTTTGGGATGCGTGCACCTTTGCCTACAATGGGGGAACCTATATGACATCCAAAGTAATAAACTCCTATCGTTGAAATTATTAGGCTACTGTTGGATGACTTCAGGCAGGCAATACCCGCCTATCTTTGGTAACACGTGTTGATAAGATCAAAGTCCGTCTTAAGTTACCATAACTAAGGCCTACATTCCAGGTCTGATCCTTGCGACAAAAGTAGAGGGTTCCTCTCAAAAGCCATCTTAAGGCAGAGGAGTTCTCAAACTTGCATCTCCAAATAGGATATAGGCATTTAAACAAAGATATTGACAAGGTATACATTCGCGGTAATCTCGTTGACGTTGTCAAAGAATATGAAAAGATATACACTCCGGGTAATCTCTATGAAGCTGCCAAAGACAAGGTATACAATCCGGGTAATCACTGTGACGTTGTCAAAGCTCAAAAGACTTATGAGGGAAAAGAAGTAATCATATTTGAGAAATTTTCACATGCATAAATAGTCTAAGGAATGTTATTGTGAATGTGGGCCTACACTCTGATTGTTGTGAATGTAGGCTTGCACTCTGATTGTTGTAAATGTAGGCTTGCACTCTGATTGTTGTGAATGTAGGCTTGCACTCTGATTGTTGTGAATGTAGGCTTGCACTCTGATTGTTGTGAATGTAGGCTTGCACTCTGATTGTTGTGAATGTAGAATTTGCTCACTATTAATTAAATTACTGCCTTTTGCTTTAAAGATTTTGTCCTAGCCTTTACAAGAAGCGTACTTACGTCAGAAAGATAACCATTAAAAATATAGAGACAGATCATTTAGTTGTTGATTAAACTGTGTAATTAACATAGGACCCGCATGTTCTGCCCTTTAAATAGTAAAATAGAAAATGTGACCCTGTGTTATAATGTTCGCGATTTTGCATTACTATCTACATTCAATTCTGAATTCTTGCTTTTTAACTTGCTGATCAGGATGCTGTTGTCGTAGTTTGGGACATAAAGTATACATTAAATGAACAATGCAAGATTCTATATCCCCAACAATAATAACCCGATTGTAGATAAAAAATGAAAGTGCAAGAAACAATAAATCAACACTACCAGAATCGGACACTACTCTACACATTTTCAAAAGTGACTTTGGGAAAACGCTCCTTCTATTTGCTGCCTAAATATCACAAAGTGGGGCAAGCCACTTACATTAAGGAAACCAACCACGCTTAAAAAAATTAATTAATTCTCTAAACAATATCCTTGAAACAAAACACTTACTTTTTTAAAAATTGATGTCTGCTCCTTATACACATCTATGCCACATGCTGGCGGTCTTAAGGCTTTGACAGTTTTCAAACCAAAATTAAACCAAGTCCCTCCGTCCCTACTGACACTTACAGAACTGTACTCAACCTTAACTCCTCTCCGTCCATGCTGACACTAGCAGAACTGTACTCAACCCTTAACTCCTCTGAATGCAGTGCTCGTTTAAGTGACCAAATAAGTGGCGTGGCCATGGGTACAAAAGTGGGACCTAGTTATACGTGAATTATTATGGGTCATTTTGAATACATGGTAGGGCTGGCTACGATTATAGAAGGTTTAGTTAGAAACTGAACACTGTAAGTGGTCATAAAGGATCTTGTTACTCACGATTATAGACGTGATAGTCAGAAACTGAACACTGTAAGTGGTCATAAGGGATCTTGTTACTCACGATTATAGACGTGATAGTTAGAAACTGAACACTGTACGTGGTCATATGGGATCTTGTTACTCATGATTATAGACGTGATAGTCAGAAACTGAACACTTTACGTGGTCATAAGGGATCTTGTTATTCACGATTATAGACGTGATAGTCAGAAACTGAACACTGTACGTGGTCATAAGGGATCTTGTTACTCACGATTATAGACGTGATAGTTAGAAACTGAACACTGTACGTGGTCATAAGGGATCTTGTTATTCATGATTATAGACGTGATAGTTAGAAACTGAACAATGTACGTGGTCATAAGGGATCTTGTTACTCACGATTTTAGACGTGATAGTCAGAAACTGAACACTGTACGTGGTCATATGGGATCTTGTTACTCACGATTATGGACGTGATAGTTAGAGTTTAATGACTTATGGCGTCATCTATATTGCAGACGTAAAAAAAGCCTTAAAGTGGAATATTCGA
Source organism: Omphiscola glabra (assembly GCA_964017045.1). NCBI lineage: Eukaryota > Metazoa > Mollusca > Gastropoda > Lymnaeidae > Omphiscola > Omphiscola glabra. The sequence continues at coordinate 39,465,416 of OZ024798.1, forward strand.
ATGATAATATGTCCCATTTGCTGACTAAAAAGACAAAATATATTAAACAAGGAAAAAACCAATAAGTCTTCGCTTACCTTAACAAATCACTAAATGTACCTTATAAAATGGCTCATCTTAGATTTCTTTAAAAGTATACGTTTCTGTTCTTTTTCAGTTGTCGTATATGAGAAAGTAATGCGGGACTCAAATCACAATAGGGTCTAACGTTTTTTGCTCCATTTTTAACTGTTGCTAACATTCTAATTATTCGTCCCAAATAGGTCGTAAAATATTTGTTAAATGATGAAGGAAGAAATATAACGTTTACTTTTCTATTAAAACTTCATTAAACGTATAAACATGTTGTTTTTAGGACTTGTAGGAATGAATTAACTAATTACTCATCTTAGCAAGAATTAATTTATTGCTATTAAGAATAATTTTATTTGACACTTAACGTCTTCTTTATCAATAAATTAGGGGCCGCGATCAAATAATTGATCGTTCTGGCTCCTATTTATCTAGAAGGATTTGCTGTTTCTTTGCTTGTCTGTGCTAACGATATTTCAGTGGTTGCAAGGGTTGCTCAGCGAGGGCATCAGGGAGTAGTGTTTGGAAGGCCTCGGGCAATAGACACAAATCTATCAAGTGTTGTCACGCTAGCTGTTCCCTTTGAAAACATGTTCCAGTCCTTGATTGTCTTTGGCAGGAATGAGCAGCTCCTGTACTGTGTTCTTGCTGTTATGAGCCGGAACTGAAACGTCATAGACTCGTTGTTGTCTAGGGAAGAGTAGGACGAGCTTCTGTTGAATGCTGGAGCATAGGACCAGCCAATTATTCATATTCTTTACACTTCTAGCGGTGCAGATATTACATAATTTCATTACTGGGGTATAATATGAAATTTTACAATTATTATAGTGTAACTTGTTTGTTTATGTGACCTTGTGTTTCGTGTCAAGCTTTTAAAATAGTGTAACGATGGTCTAATATCATCATCATCATCAGGTCCCGTAGTCCTTCGACCGTTGGGGCACCACAGATGACATGTACACTATTCTTCTCCATTCCTCTCGGTCTTCTGCCCTACGCATAGCATCGCCTAGTTGTAATCCAGTCCATTCTTTGATATTATCTTCCCATCTTTTTCTTTGTCTTCCTCTTCTTCTCCCTCTTCTAGTAGTGCCCTGCAAGATCTCTTTGGCGAGCCCTTGTTTTCTGGTCACGTGGCCATACCACTCAAGTTTGCGCTTTTTAACAGACGTCAGGAGGTCATCGTATTGCCCAATTGCCTGACTTATCTTTTATTTGCTCATTGGTGATGTGGTCTCTATAGCAGATGCCAAGAATGCCTCTGTAACATCTCATCTCCATCGCCTTTATTTTCCTTTCAAGTTCTGCTGTTAATGTCCAGGACTCACAGGCATATAAGAAAATGGAGAGGATTAATGAGCGCATCAGCCTGATTTTGGTGCTGGGGGCTATATTTTTGTCGTTCCATATTATCTTGAGCCTCTTTAGTGCTGTCGTGGTCTGCGCAATCCTGGCCATTAATTCGGGCCTGGAGCCTTGTTCCGATACTATTGCTCCGAGGTATTTGAAGCTGCCAACTGTCTCTAATCTTTCCTCTCCGACCTTAATTACAGTGGTGATGCCACTAGTGCTATTCATCATCATTTTTGTATTTTCTGCACTGATTTGCATGCAAAAGGAGGATGAAGTCTTGTCGAGACTCTTTACTAGGTTGGCTAGCACTTCCTCGCTTCCCGCCAGTCTGTCTATGTCATCCGCAAAACGTAGATTGGTGATCGTTCTGCCACCAATGCTGACTGTCCCTACATGCGGTTCTAGTGCACCTGACATAATTCTCTGTAAGAAGATGTTGAACAGGGTGGGGGAGAGCAAGCAGCCTTGTCGTACTCCAACCGTGGTCTGGAACCATTCTCCGATGTTATTGTTGAAGAAGACTGCACTGGTGGCCTTATCATAGAGGCTTCTTATCCTTCTGGTTAAGTTTGTGTTGATGTTGTAGTGCCTCATGGTGGCCCATAAAGCAGCATGCCAAACCCTGTCGAATGCCTTCTTGAAATCCACAAAGACGTGGTATAGGTTTTGTTGGTGTTGAGCATATTTCTCACATAGTATCCGGAGGTTTAGGATCTGCTCAGTAGTGCCACGGCCTTGCCTAAAGCCCGCCTGTTCTTCAGCAATGATTCTGTCGGCATATGGTCTTAGTCTGTTCAGTATGACCTTGAGCATGACCTTGCTTGGGTGGCTTATTAGGCTAATGGTACGATAGTTTTGGCATAGCTGTATGTTACCTTTCTTGGGGAGGGTGATGATGAGAGATTGGGTCCATGATTTGGGCCATTCCCCTGTTAGCCATATTTTGTTACAAATATTGGTTAGGGCATTTATCATTGTTTCTCCTCCCTGTTTTATTAACTCGGCAGGGATATTATCTACTCCTGCGGCCTTTCCTATTTGGAGTGCTTGGACTGCTACTTCTACTTCTGCACGGAGAATGGGGAAGCTTTCATTGTCCGTTGCTGGGGGGACATTAAGGATCTCTGAGTCTATCTTTATATTTTCATTATACAGCTCTGAGCAGTATTCAGTCCATCTTTTTAGGATATCATTTTCCTCGGTCAAACATTTGCCATTTTTATCTTGTATGGTAGTACTACGCCCTTGTTTTGCAGTGGTTAGTTCTTTCACCAACTGGTATGCCTTTTTGCTATTGTTTTTCTTCAAGCAATTTTCAATGTCGTAGCATTGCTCTTCAATCCAGTTCTTCTTTGCCCTTCTCATACCCTTTTTGATGGTTTGGTTAATTTTTCTATATTTATTGGCCCCCTCTGTATCCACCATCTTTATTTTCTTTAACTGCCTCCGTTTGTCACACAGATCGAGGATGTCAGCTATCACCCATGGTTTTTGTGTTGATCGATGTTTACCAAGGATGTCATGAGCTGTGTCCGTCACAGCTGTGTTGAAGTTATCAATCAGTGTGTCCATGTCTGAACAGTCTGCATGTATAATGTTAAGCGCTGCAAATTTTCCTCCTATCATTGCTTGGAAGGCTTCTGCTATTTTAGGATCCTTCAGCTTTTCAAGATCGAATTTGATTCTGGTATATCCTTTTTTATTTACCCTCTTTAAGTGCAGCCTAAAGGTCATCATGACTAGATCGTGGTCACTTCCAATGTCAGCTCCTGGGAAGCTGCGAGTCTTTGCAATGTTTATACTAGACCGGAAACGTGTTTGCAACATGATATAATCAATCTGATTGTGATGTTTCCCATTGGGGCTATGCCATGTGGTTTTCCTGGATATTTTGTGTTCCCCCAGTGTGTTGGCCAGTATGAGTTCATTGAAGCTGGCGAATTCCAAGAGCCTCAGACCTCTCTCGTTAGAAGTTGCGTTACAGTGGCTTCCACACGTTCCTTTCCAGTTAGCATAGGCATCTTCTCCTACTTTTGCATTCCAATCACCTTGAACAACAAGAATGTCTTTCTTGGGGGTTTGGTTCAGCACATCTTGGAGTTGATGGTAGAAGTCATCCACTTCTGCGTCATCATAATCTGAAGTTGGTGCATACGCTTGTACGATGGTGATGTTGAACGGTGTTGCCCTTAGACGGAGAGTGATGAGTCGGCTCGAAATTGGTCGACAGCTCATAATACTGTTCTTAATGTTTTTATGGACGAGGAAGCCAACTCCTTGTTCGTGTGTGTCCTCCCGTCCACTAAAATATAGTCTGTGGCCTTCTTGGGTCGATGTTTCTCCAAAGTTTTTCCATCTCATTTCGCACAGTCCTAAGATGTTCCATCTGTATCTGTTCATTTCATGCACTAATTCCTCCACCGTGCCCATTTCTCTCAACGATCTCACGTTCCAGGTACCTATCGTAATGTTATTCCTGGCACTGATATTGTTTTTTGCCTGATCAGTTGCATACGTTCCACCTCCGTACTGGTCAGAGACGGTAGGCACGGCCCTTGGTAACCCGGGCGACGGCCGAGCCGGTATGGATTGTGAATCTGGTCTCATGTACATGTAGCGTAACTAGGGCAGTTGTCGCATGGCGGCGCCCATCCCTCTCCATGCCATTTATAATTAATTAATTTTATGTATTATCATGACTAGATCATTTTTAGTAGTTTCCCTTTCTTACCGAAGTGTTTGCACTCCGAGATATTGTGTCGCGGCATAAACCACACAATTTCCGGTTCATTGTATCTCAAGAACAAATGTTCCCACTTCGTTAGTTGATCTCGAATACCTTTTCCGCTTCTAGGCTGTCTTCCGAATACTTTTACCCGTTTTCTACCCTTTTACTTATTTGTACGTTTTATGAACATTTCCCACTTGCTAGGCATGTTGCAGTTTGAATTTTCATTGGGGGACTACAACAATTTCTGATTTCAGCCATCTTGTTGTTAACCGGAAGTCAAGTTGGCCTATCATTTGACTTTAAAATAAAAACTGCGCACCTTTATTTAATCTTAAAACATTGGAAACGATGCGCACCGTTCATTACGCGGTTTTAAAGTGACAGGCTGCCATTTGTAAATGCTAATTTTGTTTTAGAACTTATTCAAAAATGAATGTTGCATTAAATACAAAGAAAGGAATGTCCTTGGACTGAACACATTGTTATGATACAATTAACCCCCTTAACAAGATACAGTGGCGTAGCGAGCTTAACTCGCGCCCGGGGCACAATACCTTTTTAGCGCCCCCATACCTTTTTAGCGCCCCCCCACCTATTCGAAAACCATACAATATTATAGTAAAATATACCATTTGGCGCCCCATTGTGAGTAGCGCCCGGGGCATGATGCCCCCTTGCCCCCCCCCTAACTACGCCACTGACAAGATACCTAACATTAAGAAAATTTAATTATGTTGAATATTTTATTTAACCACTCACACTATTTTTAAATGCAAGAAGTGCTTTCAAGAAAAAATCTGGCTGATACAACCGGATGTTATCTACATTAAAGTGTCACCTAGAGCATCAGAAAAAAAAAACTGAATGAAATTTGAAGGTGGTTAATATTGGCTTAAAACTTTTACTCTATTTTCCTAAAATGTTTTGTACGTAAGCCAGGGGCGTTGCGGATGGTTTTTGTGTCTTAAGCATAACCAGATATTGAGCCCCTAAGATTTTAAATAAAATTTGTCAATTAAAATTGTTACAAAAAATTCTGACCATGCATCGCCCATGCCGGTAGGCCCAAAAGTGATTTTAACCGTGGCCTGAAGTAAATTCAGCCTCCGACAATACCTCTATCTTTTAACAGTATTTAAATATTTTAAGATAGTCCAGTAGATTTTTTGACTTGCCCAGGTCATGCAGATTGTTGATTTGTCAAGGTCACGTAGATTGTTATCTTTTCCTAGGTCCAGTATATTGTTTACCCACCCAGTTCCAGTAGAATGTTGACGGGTCCAGGTCCAGTAGATTGTTGACTTGCCCAGGTCCAGTAGATTGTTGACTTTCCCAGGTCAAGTAGATTGTTTTCTTTCCTAAGTCCAGTAGATTTTTATCTTCCCCAGGTCCAGCAGATTGTTGTATTGTGTCTGTCCATTAGATTGTTGATTTGTCCAGACTCAGTAGATTGTCGTCTTCTCCTAGTCTATGAGATTGTTGCTTTGTCCAGGTTCAGTACATTGTTGACTTACCATAGTCTATGAAATTGTTGCTTTGTCCAGGTTCAGTACATTGTTGTCTTTCCCTAGTCTATGAGATTTTTGCTTTGTCCAGGTTCAGTAGATTGTCGTATTCCGCTAGTCTATGAGATTGTTGCTTTGTCCAGGTTCTGTAGAATGTCGTCTTCCCCTAGTCTATGAGATTGTTACTTTGTCCAGGTTCAGAAGATTGACGTATTTCCCTAGTCTATGAGATTGTTGCTTTGTCCAGGTTCAGTAGATTGACGTCTTCCCCTAGTCTATGAGATGGTTGCTTTGTCCAGGTTAAATAGATTGACGTATTCCCCTAGTCTATTACATTGTAGATTTTAGCTAATCGGAGGTCGATTGCTTAGTCCATCTTCCATTGTCCAAATTGTTAAGTAGGACGACTTTCTTGAGAGTGTTTATTCAGTTAAAGGAGCTATACTGCTCTAGATTTCCCATTACGATTGTAGTCAAAATGTGAAATATTTTGAAGTTATACCCGTTGCCTAGGCACACTATCGAACAACTGAAATTCACACTTTACCTAAAACGAAATAATAGATTTTACGATGAATATTGGTGCCATCTTGGTATCTACGTCATTGTTAATGGGGCCTATAAGAAATTGTTCTTTTTAATAGTAACAAAATATATAAGATAATAAACTTTTTGAATACTGTATCGCACTGCAAGTAAAACAAAGTTACTGGATGTATGCTATTTTATGTCCCTACTCTAATCATAACATATGAAACACGTTCTGACATTATTGAAATGTACATTAAATTTATTTCAATTTTTAACAAACATATTTTTAACTTAAAAAAACAACTTTATTAATTAAATAAAATTATCCACGAAAATGTCCTATTCACAATTTATTAAGATCCAAATTATATGATGCATTTTCATTCATGCAATACATATTTATACAAATATATTTATATAATTTTTTCAGATTCAAATATGTGGCAGTTGTGACCTGTTGATCCGATCTGTTCGATCAGGAAATGCAGTTATTACCTGGCCTGCTTTCATGTCTCGCTTTGATCTTTTTCGTCGAAGAACCTAGTAAGATTGATTGAATTCAAATCTATTAAAACTCCGATTGTTAAATTATTAATACCATACAAAATTTCTAAATTTTGTCTGATTTCTAAAACCAGCAAGAGTTTTATCCACAAAGTTACAAAAGATAACCTCTGAAATGAAAAGAGGTATTACCCTATCAAGTATTTCCCTCAATAGCAGCCCCCCTGTAAGCTGTGCCCACCATAGAAAACAAAACCTGTAAAATATTTCTATAAAACATTGTGAACGTAAGAAAAGACCTAATATTACTATAAAACATTGTGTACGTAAGACAAGTCCTAATATTTCTATAAAGTATTGTGACTATAAGACACGACCTAATATTTCTATAAAAAATTGTGAACGTAAGTCAAGACCTAATATTTCTATAAAATATTGTGAACGTAAGTCAAGACCTAATATTTCTATAAAATATTGTGAACGTAAGTCAAGATCTAATATTTCTATAAAATATTGTGAACGTAAGACAAGACCGAATATTTCTATAAAACATTGTGAACGTAAGTCAAGACCTAATATTTCTATAAAATATTGTGAACGTAAGACAAGACCTAATATTTCTATAAAAAATTTTGAACGTAAGTCAAGACCTAATATTTCTATAAAATATTGTGAACGTAAGTCAAGACCAAATATTTCTATAAAATATTGTGAACGTAAGACAAGACCTAATATTTCTATAAAAAATTGTGAACGTAAGTCAAGACCTAATATTTCTATAAAATATTGTGAACGTAAGTCAAGACCTAATATTACTATAAAACATTGTGTACGTAAGACAAGTCCTAATATTTCTATAAAGTATTGTGACTATAAGACACGACCTAATATTTCTATAAAAAATTGTGAACGTAAGTCAAGACCTAATATTTCTATAAAATATTGTGAACGTAAGTCAAGACCTAATATTTCTATAAAATATTGTGAACGTAAGTCAAGACCTAATATTTCTATAAAACATTGTGAACGTAAGTCAAGACCTAATATTTCTATAAAATATTGTGAACGTAAGACAAGACCTAATATTTCTATAAAAAATTGTGAACGTAAGTCAAGACCTAATATTTCTTCTATAAAACATTGTGTATGTAAGACAAGATCTTATTTTCTTCGATCGCTGTCTGATGTGCCATGGAGATGTTTTCATCACGTGGTTACTTTTAAATGCATACCTGCAAAGAAAAGAGGGGGGATATTTTACCTTGAATGAAACTGCATCCTTTGCATCATCTAATTTATAAAATATTCTAATAAACTTTCCCGCGGTTGAACCTGTAGTAAGACTGTCGTTTAATTTAATAATATATTATAAAATTTGATATCCTATAGCAGTGTTCTGAAATTCGCGGCTCACGAGACGCATGCGGCTCTTTATCGACTCTGTTGTGACTCGGCCTGTTGGTCACAAAGCGGTTTAGACTCCGAAAAACAAGGTTATTGACAGGTTCTTAAAAAGAAATTTGGCTCTCAAAAAAATTTTGACTAATGAAATTACTGACCACCGTTTTAGAGAAAAATATTGATGGTGCGTCTAAATATAAAAATTTATGGGGCGTCTAAATAAAAAAATTGATGGGGCGTCTAAACCTAAAAATTGATGGGGCGTCTAAATATAGAACTTGATGGGACGTCTACATATAAAATTTGATGGGGCGTCTAAATATTAAAATTGATGGGACTTCTAAATATAAAAATTGATGGGGCGTCTAAATATAAAAATTTCCAAAAGTAATTGAATTTCTGGGAATGCTTACTTATTGAAGATGCCAAATGTTTTTTTTTAACCGACATTACATTTGGGATGCCATTAAGTTTTATAAAACCGACATTTACATTTTGCAGATATTTAAACTATAACTATAACAGAAATCAAAATAAATGTCATGTTATTTTGTATACAGAATATACCAGTGCAACACACATTGAGACTCCAACAGATTTTGTGAGACGACCTATCAATGATAGAGCTTTTTTGGATCCTATTGATTACAGCCTGGGGAAAAAAAGTTGTAGCGACGGCTACGTCCATGGCATTGACCATTTTATTCTCACCGGTTTCATCAACGTAACCGGGTATACTCTTCCGAAAGTCAAAGTTCTTATTTGCGTAATGTTCCTTATATATGATCCCCCTATGTTTTATCCGGTAAGCAAAGTTTTAAAATATTTCACTTTTCTCTGTCCACAGTTACGCTTACTTCTCATCACCTTATCAATATTTCCCAATACAGTCGAACCCGGTTATGTCACCGGCCTCTGGGTTTACCAAAATGCGCCGAGATAACCGATGATCGAGATAAACGAAAACCAATATGGCGGAAATATATTATCATAGGCTTGAAATTTCTCTATTGACACGATGTGCGTTTATAAATGCGAATATACATGCACGTGATTTCGGAGTTTTTTTGTTGTTGTTGTATTTTTTAAACAAAAAAGCGTTTAACGCGATTTCCTTTTTGGAGCGATCAGCATGCTATAAAAATGTACATACATGTTTGCTAACAACGCTAGGCAATTATTTGTGGGGTGACACTTTTCTGGATTATCCTGGAATTCCAGATTCGTGAGGCTAATTATTTTGCAGCTCCGGATTCGCCAGTTCAGTTTATTTAAATACGGGTCCTGGGTTTAATAAAAAAATCAACGTGTAGTAAGAGCGCTTGAATGCAGTTGCGTAGTGAGGGGGGGCAAGGGGGGCATCATGCCCCGGGCGCTACTCACAAAGGGGCGCCAAATGGTATATTTTACTATAATATTGTATGGTTTTCGAATAGGTGGGGGGGCGCTAAAAAGGTTTTGGGGGGGCGCTAAAAAGGTATTGTGCCCCGGGCGCGAGTTAAGCTCGCTACGCCCCTGCTTGAATGCATATTCTGCAATTTTTTGACAAGAGGGTTCGCTATAAATAGAAGAGGTACCGCGACCCTCTCTTTTGTTTGCAAGCCTCTCGCTCCTCACTTCTTTCTGCGTCAAGCTAATGACGCGGACAAGGATATTGTCATTTCATTTAAATTACTAGTTTGAAGCAGGCATGTTTTCTTGTTTATATATTTTCAAAAGCATGTGATTGCTCACCGATTGATAAACGAAGTTAAGTGGAAAATTTGGCCGCCTTTTGTGCTCAAAGAATCAGTGTTCGACGTAGCCGATGAGAACATTCTAAGACACAGGGAGAATTTAGAGGTTTCACTTAAAAATCGTCGACATATCGAGGTTGAGGGAGTCAACAGAGGTCGAGATAAGTGGGTTCGACTATATTGTCATTTCAAGTATGGAAATCCACTATTATTTAAACACATAAACTCCGTTGTCGGTATTTAGTTTTACCTCTGTGTAAGTCGACAAAGCGTGTAAGATGACAAAGCGTGTAAGACGGCAAAGCGTGTAAGATGGCAAAGCGTGTCAGACGACTAAGCGTGTAAGGTGGCAAAGCGTGTAAGTAGACAAAGTGTGTAAGATGACAAGGCGTGTAAGTCGACAAATCGTGTTAGACGGTAAATCGTGTAAGACGACAAAGCGTTTAAGACGGCAAGACGTGTAAGATGACAAGACGTGTAAGTCAACAACATGAGCAAGTCGACAAAGCGTGTAAGATGAAAGGCGTGTACGTCAACAACGCGAGCAAGTCGACAAAGCGTTTAAGATGACAAGGCGTGTAAGTCAACAACGCGAGCAAGTCGACAAAGCGTGTAAGATGACAAGGCGTGTATGACGGCAAAGCGTGTAAGTCGACAACGCGTGTAAGATAACAAAGCGTGTTAGATGGCAGTTACAACTGAACAGACAAAGCAGTGAACTGGAGTCACAGATAATTCAAGTGTTTATTCAGAAAGAACATAATCTACTTTTATGTCATCATAACACACTCATCGATTCAGCGAAAACTCCAAAATGTGAGTGGCTTTCAATGTATATAATTTATATGTGTCAAGTAAAATAATAACTGTTTATTATATTGCATATTAATATGGTTAGTGTAAAATAAACAAATACAGTGTCCACAGTTAGTACAAAAGTAACAATACACTGTCAATAGCTGGTACAGAAGTAACAATACACTGTCAATAGCTGGTACAGAAGTAACAATACACTGTCAATAGCTGGTACAGAAGTAACAATACACTGTCAATAGCTGGTACAGAAGTAACAATACACTGTCAATAGCTGGTACAGAAGTAACAATACACTGAATGCAGGTGGTCATTCGACACATGTCATTCAAATGGCAAGCTGTATATCAAAACGATTTAGTAATCTCTCCAAAGAAACAAAAGTTATGTACATGTATTTTGTAATGAATTGTAAATATGCTCTTGACAGATTAAAAAAATATATTAATACATAAATTGAACAGTTACGATTTTGAGTATTTACAAGTATGTTGAAGTTGAAATTCTTTTAGCTTTCCCCTTTTGATCGGGTTGTTTTGGGGGGGGGGGGGGGGAGTGGTTAAATGTTCACTTTTTGGTCGGTTTCGTTGAGAAGGGTTGGGTGAGAATCTTGACTCCCGTCTATACATTTCAGAGATTGACCATGTGTTTTCAAATCATGTATTTTCTTGATTTAGATTATCACTTCTTACTTGAATCTCTGGAATAAATTATGCACTGATGTTCAAGAAGTCCCATTGGATAAATGCAGCTGTAAATATGAGTCAAACATTACCATACGTGTCAAGTGTAATATAACGGCTCATATTTGGCACAGCACTAAACCGTTTCTACTGAATTTTATCACTGATGATTATTCTTTTGGTCCGCATAGGAATATGACCACGGTGTACAGTAAGTAAACATATTTCTAATTTGATTGAAAATGTTTTTTTAAACGCGTATATTAATTTCGTTCATCCACGTATCAGATCACAGTAAAAAAAATTTTAAGAGATTTCCTTTTTGTTGCCGGAAGTTTTTTTTTTTTTTTTACTGAGATCTGATATTTGTTATACTTCTTTTTGTCTTGTTTTCTGATGAATTTTCAGAAACTCCAAGCAGCGGACAAAGTCATATATTAAGGTACCGTCTTCTCCACAGTCAATAACATTAGATGATGAGGTAAACAAAATAATTTCCAAGTTGAAAAACGTTTTCACAACGCTTAAAAAGGGCGTCTGAGATCAAGGGTCCTTATTCTTTTCACTAAGCTGAAGGTATAAAGCAAATATTGTAATTGAAGAATTTCTCTTACATGTGAGGGACTTTGACAGTGTAAAGTAACATGCTCGTTGAATAAACCATTTCCATTCACTCTAAATGAGCAAATGTCTTGACATATCGTTGCAGGACGAAAGCCTTTGAAATAATGCCCTAAACTGGTTTGCTTTAGTAGTACTAACACGGTCTAAACTAAATGACATCTCTTCTAGCCTTTTCAACTCTAGAACGTGAATGTCTTCGTTTGAAAATGTTTAATAAAGACATTTCTTTATTTTTAGACAATACATCGTGTAAAATGGAAGAGGAAGCTCCAAAACTAGATGGTAAATACAGTTACTTATATAACTTTGAATACATGCTTTCTTACACTGAGATACAACACTGAGATACAACACTGAGATACAACACTGAGATACAACACTGAGATACAACACTGAGATACAACACTGAGATACAACACTGAGATACAACACTGAGATACAACAAGCCCTATTAAATAAATGCAGATGTAAATATGAGTCGGTCAGAACCATTCATGTCAAATGTAATATAAAACATTAGCCACATGCGGCAGTCGGAATGTGATACATGAGATTGTGTGCCGTAGATGCTATTCTAGATATATAGGCGAAACAAGGAGATGATTTGCAGATAGGTTCACAGAACATCTTCGGCATATTGAACAAGGTAAATTTTCCCAAGTCTCTTCAAACTTCAACATAAATATGCATTGGATGTATTCATTACGGCCCTAATCTCATGCACAAACACACCAGATAGAGTGAAAATGGAAAATAAATTTATTCAGATATTCGTTACCATATCTCCACATGGTATGAATAAGATACTCTCTTACTAATGTTTCTCACTTTCCCTTTTTTTTTTTCTTTTTTTTTTTTTCTTATTCCTTAGATTTTATGTATCTCTTAATATTTTTCTCGTTAAGATTCTCTACTTTATTTTCACAGTATTAATATTTATATTCTTTCACTTCCTGTGATCCTACTTCCGGCCAAAAGAAGAGTTTTTGTCTGTGATCTGTCTTTACGTCTTGTTCTCTGATGAATGCTTTAAGCCGAAACGTCAAAATCTTTTGTCCTGTCTACAAATTCAAGTTGATCATACTTTGTTCTTATATTTCATTTACACAACTTGAATGCAGTCCATCAATTATCTTATGTAAACCACGGCAGATCTTTATTATTTTCACCATTTATTCTACCATAACTTTTCATTTACATTTAAAAGACTCTTGAAAATTATTTTTTTCATCGAAAAACCTGATATTGTCGATTGAATTCAAATCTATTAAAACTATGATTGTGAAATTTTATATACCCTTCAACACGGCTAAATTTGGTCTGATTTCTCAAACCAGCAAGTGTTTTTTTCCACAAAGTTGCATAAGATTACCCCTGAAATGATAAGACTTATTACCTATTTAGGTATTTACCTAAAAAAATAGAGCACAATGAAGTGGTGCTCAAATTAAAACAGAAAACGTTTATAATCTTTGTATAAAATATCGCTAACATAAGTCATGACGTCATTTTCTGAGGTGACACTGCGTTTCTTTCAGTTCCGTGTTTACTATTAGATGTTTACCTTAAACAAATTGGGGAATAATTTCCCTTGAACAAACCTGCACTCAGTTCATCCTCTTATTTACTAAATATTTGTTTTAACATACCCGGGAGGGGGTGCCCATACTAATATTTCTGTTTAATTTAATTAAAAAAATAGTAACATTTGCTATTTTATAGAAAGAAAATTTGATGTGGCGTCTTATTGTAGAATTTTCCAAAAGTAATTAACATTCTAGACACGCTTACTCATTGAAGATTTTATAAAGGTTTTCTAGATTGCTGTAAGTGTAAATTTTTTATATACCAGTACCTGACATTACTTTAGGGAGAAATGAAAACTATATCAGAAATGAAATTAAGTATTATTACTTTATTTTTTTAACAGAATTTACCCGTGAGCATGCTCGTAAAAGACCAAAAATTTCCGACAGAGCTTTCTTGGATCCTATTAATAACCGCTTTGGGAAAAAAAGTTGTAGAGACGGCTACGTCCATGGCATGGACCATTTTATTCTCACTGGTTACATCAACGTAACCGATTATACGCTTCCGAAGATCTGGGCTGATTTCATGATAATGTATTATTGGTCATATAATAGCACTCTCTGGCAACCGGTAAGCATATTTTAAAGTTGTTCCATTTTCTCTGTCCAAAATTATGCGTCATTCTCATTTCTTTATAAATATTCCTTAACATTGTCATTTCAATTGTAAATTTAAAGAAACTCCATTGTTGGTATTTAGTTTTACCTCTGTCCCAATCTGTGCCTAGTAGTTATTTTATTTGGATGAGGGTGCGATAAGCGTGGCGCTGGTTCTTTTTATATGTCAAATGGCGGCAAAGCGTGTAAGACGACATCGCGTGTAAGATGGCAAAGCGTGTAAGACGACATCGCGTGTAAGGTGGCAAAGCGTGTAAGACGACATCGCGTGTAAGATGCTGTTACGGCCTTCTCTCGTTGTCTAGGGTCTTACTTCTATGATTCCACTGAGGTCCTAGTGATCTGGCACTAATCACACATTGACACCATTAAGTCCACACAAGTATCTCGAGTTTCAAAAGTCAATTCATTATATACAAAGTGTAGTCACATCAAAAGTCACCTATACCTAATCAAAATCTTCCTCACACACTTATGAAAATAATCTGTGACCAACACTGGTGTTCATCACGTTCTCTCCAAATCTCTCATCAAGATCTTCTGGTCTCTCTAATCTCTTGCAGTCTCCCTCGACTAACACCCTGTCCTTTTATATCCACCCACTTGTGTATTCATATTTCTCTGTCAGCCAATGACCATTCAGCCACACTAATACAATTCATAACAACTCATGGACTAAAAAGTGTTTACACTAACAACAGTGGTTCTCATACGACTCTCACCATACATGAACGACCTTTCATACTCATACCAAAACATCAGGCTAACTAAATCATGTTCACAACAGATGGCAAAGTGTGTCAGACGACTAAGCGTGTAAGATGACAAAGCGTGTCAGACAACTAAGCGTGTAAGATGGCAAAGCTTGTCAGACGACTAAGCGTGTAAGATGACAAAGCGTGTCAGACAACTAAGCGTGTAAGATGGCAAAGTTTGTCATACGACTAAGCGTGTAAGATGGCAAAGCGTATAAGCTGACTAAGCGTGTAAGATGGCAAAGCGTGTAATAAGGCTAGGCGTGTAAGATGAGAAAGCGTGTTAGGCCACAGTTAATACTAAATAGACGAAGCGATCTTGAGTCAATATAGTGTTTATTCAGAAAGACCAGAATCGTCCATTATGTCACCTTTATTTTGTACACCCACCAATTCAGTGAAAACTCCAGAATTTGAGTGGCTTCCAATGTATGCCATTTGAAGTGAACATAAAATAGTCATCATGTCAGATTCTGTTTACTAGAGACCATGGATGTTTACATAACTGTGTCATGTAAAGTAATTAATGTTTCATTATTTTGTATAGTTATTTCGTAATAACAAAAGTAACAATACACTGTCGACAGGACAGTTAGTACAAAACTAAGAATGCACTGTCAACGGTTAGTAAAATAGTAACCATATACTGTCGACAGTACAAAAGTAACATTACACTGTCAACAGTTAGTACAGAAGTAACAATACACTGAATACAGATTAGCATTCGACTCGTGTCATATCATTCAAATTGGAAGCTGTATTTCAACAGCCTAACAAAAAATTAGTAATCTGTAGAAAATGACAAACAATATGTATATTCAATTTTTAATGTTATAATAAATATATTCTACATACGTTTTTCAAAAATATTCATAATTAAATTGAACAGTTGCGATTTCGAGTATATACATTTAGGTTTAAATTCTTTTGGCATTCTTCTTTCGGTCAAGGTCGAAAGAAAAAAAAGTGTGGGGGTGGGGGTCTCTGTTGTTCAGTGTTCTCTTTACGATCGTGGTGATGCCGGGCGAAGCTTTGACACTTCGGTCGTCATGAGAGTGGTTTGGGTGTGTGTGTGGGGGGGGGGGGTGCACAAAAGGGAGAAGTGCACGAAACTTTAGAGGTCGTACTGGTCAACAAAAGCCAGAGTTTTGGATATTGTTTGTATACCATTTTAGAAATCAACCCTGTGTTTTTTCAACCATGTACTTTTTTATTTTTTAGATTAACTCTACGTGCTTTGATCTGTGGGAAGAAAGATGCACTGATATACAAGAAGTCCCATTAGACAAATGCAGATGTAAATATGAGTGGCCCTTTACCATTCGAGTAAAGTGCAATCTAACGGCTTATATTTGGCACAGTAGAAAACCATTTCTACTGAATTTTGTCACCGATGTTCAATCTTATAGTGCGCACAGATTTATGACCAAGGTTTACCGTAAGTAAACATATTTCTAATTTGTTTTGATAATGTTTTTAAAACGCTTGCATTATTTCGCACAATTATGAAACTACTTGATCGGACATATTTGATCATCACGCTAATGTATGACATTAGAGTGAAGACCAAATGCGAGAGTCACAAGTGTGGAAACTCAACATCTTATATTTAAGATTTCTGTGACGCATTTTGCGTTTTCGATGGCAAGAGGGAAAAAAGGCTAAAACAGAGGTTTTGGAACGTGCTTACATTTTCATTGCGTTCTACACTTGTTTTAAGAGGCGCGAAATGAAGGCCTTGCCAAACAAAAAAAAAAACAAAACAAAAAAAAAAAAAAAACAAAACAAAAAAAAAAAAAACAAAAAAAAACCCAAAGACACAAAATAAAAAACACCACAAAAAATAAACACCAAAAAAAACCCCCAGCTTTACGGAAATCCCAATTAAACGAGGGGACAAAGTGCTTGGTAAAAGGGCAGCCAAGAATTTAATTTCAAGATCGGCTATACAATCCATTCAATGATTTTTTAAATAAAAGGCTATTCAACCGTCTCACGATGACGGAAGAGAGTCGTATACAAAGTTTACCCCATGGTACCTAGCTGCGTTGTGTCGACAGAATGTCCAATTTTTGGTGTTAATGTATATTTTCGTTAAAGTTACGATCATCTCCCCACAGCTGTGGCTTTACCTATAACTTATTGCTTAAAACAAGGTTGCAATCTAGCCCTCCAAAATGGTCTCATCTGCTACGTCTCTGTGCCTTTATGGGCTATCCAGTAGGATATAGGACAGACGGATGTCTGCTAAATCTTCGGATATTCTTAGTCTTTTCAAAAGTAAAATTAATCTTTTTTTAGAGATCTCTTATTCACAGATAAATCTGCCCTAACAGTAAGCAGGGTACTGAAAAAATGCAAAATAATTGATTTCTTTAATATTGCCAAGACCTGCGAACACTACAGCCTCGTAATTAATATATAGATTAAAAAAAACAACTTAATGCACCGACTAGATCCGAAAAATCTCACAATAAACTGAACCATTCAGCAAAGGTTCAGAAACGCCAAGCAGTGGACAAATTCACATATTAAGGTATCGTCTTCTCACTGTCAATGACATTATAGAATGAGGCAAACAACATTATTTCCAAGATTAAAATCGTATTCACAAAGCGTAAAAAGAGTGTCTGAGAGCAACGGTCTTTCACTAAGCTGAAAGTATCATGCAAAATAGTGAAATTAACGACTTTCTCATACGTGTGAGAGACTTTGACGGAGTAAAGCAGACCAGCTCGTTAACTAAACCCTTTCCACTCAACCTAATTAAGCAAAAGTCTTGACATACGGTGTGGCGAAAAGTACGTTGTCTAGGAGATTAGGTCCCTTCTGTAGCCACAGAAAATCGTTTCAGAGTCTACAACTCCGTTTCTTAAACTTCTGGAAAGCTGGTACTTGTACATTTTCCTGGCTCCTATAAAGCCGATAGTTTAAAAGGAAAAACCACGCAACGTCGTTTAAGAGTCATCGAATATGTTTATTACTTGTTGAAAATATAAGTGTTCAAACACAGCACCTTCTATTGAATAGTCATGTGAAGTGACTAACAAATCCAATGAATACACAAAACAGCATCTTAAAGTTATACGAAGTCCTCACTCCAAAACACTCTGTCGAATCCACACGCAATAATAAATCGTTCTCTCTAATAATAATTTCACTCTCCTTTTATACCCTTATTGACCATGCACTCGTGATAACAAGAAAAATGTTCACATTCATTCACCACTCTAATGTTTCCCCCAACTCACAACAAACACTTTCTCCCCTGGGGCCCCCCCCCCCTTGCCAAGACGGTCATACTCGTGGAAAAATACAGTCAATACCACGAGCACTCCCTTTCCGTCCCCCAAACATACACACAAGAAAGTAACCACACCATCTGACCGTGACATACGGTACTAGGACTAAAGCCTTGAAAGTAAGACCTCAAAAACTGGCTGGGTTTAGCAGCATTCACACGGTCTTAAATAAAACAACCAATCGTTTCACCTTATCAACTCTAGAACGTGAATGTCTTCGTTTGAAAATGTTTAATAAAGACATTTTTTTATTTATTTTTAGACAATCCCTTTTGTGGCGCATTTGAGACAAAAAGTGGAGGTAACTACAGTTATTTAAATCAATCACTTCAGATCTTTTTGGTTGTCACCTTTTATTTTTCCATTACTTTTCTTTAAATTTAAAAGGATCTTAAAAATCTCACACTCCCCTTTTTCGGGGGGGGGGGGGGGGGGCAAATTTCGTTTGTGGTTATCATAATTTAATGAATCATTTTTTAAATTTTTGAATTACATGTATCATGGATTTAAAAAAATAATAATTTATTGATTTATTAACAGGAACGCGCCTACACGGCGGGTACAACGAAAGGCCTGGTAGGAATTTTATATATTATGTTGTTAGGTATTTACTTTAGAGACTTTGAATAAGAGATGTGACATCTAGCATTGTTTATTGTTACTACTTACTAAATGGCTAAAACACACAAAAGAATTGAATGTCCTTTTTTCAATTTTTAAAAAAATTTAATTTTGGGAGGGCTGAATCGTTGAAAACTGGAGGAAGTGAATGTTTGAGTCTTTGAGATCAATTAGAAAAATGTGGTGGTGGTAGAACAAGCGGTTTTAAACATGATACTGAAAACTTGTTCACTAAGATAATTTGCAAAAGAGATTTGTTCCATAAAAGTCATAACAAGCGTTATTACGGTTTAAAAAACAACAACAACGTTATATTGTCCATTGCTTGTCCTGTAAGAGTAAATGGTCACAGAAACGTGAGTTGCTGTCAGGGTCAGAAACTTGGCAAACTAAGGGGGGCTTGGGTTGCTTTGTGTAAATTTTTATTTATTTTGGGAAAGTTAAAAGTGGTTGCTTTGTATTAATAGTTATTTTTGGAAAGGGGAAATTGCTTGCTGGTTATAAATACATATTTATTTTATGAAAGAGCAAATTGCTTGCTGGTTATAAAGACATATTTATTTTATGAAAGAGCAAATTGCTTGCTGGTTATAAATACATATTTATTTTATGAAAGAGCAAATTGCTTGCTGGTTATAAATACATATTTATTTTATGAAAGAGCAAATTGCTTGCTGGTTATAAATACATATTTATTTTGAGAAGGGGAACTTGATTGTTTTGTATAAATACATATTTATTGTTAGAAGGGGGAACTTGGTTGTGGTTCCTTACTCGACCCCTTTTTGTCGGCAGATATTTTAAAGCCATCCATCCAGTTCGTCCAGTTCGTCCAGTTCGTCCAGTTCGTCCAGTTCGTCCATCCCCTTTATCATTAAAATGCTCAGAAATTAATCTTTTAAAATTCGACACCCATACTTTGACATTTCCTTTCAATGTCTTAACAGATCACATCTTTCTGGCCACGGCTTTGGTCTGCACCGTTACATCAATGTTTTCAAATGGTCAATGAGCCCATCAAACGTACAGCTCGATGCTGTGGGCAGTTTGGATCAACAGGAAAAATCTGATATCTTCGTAAAGTAAAGCTCACCAGATAAAGCAATAAGCAACTGAAAGTAATAACTCAAAATAGGAGTTAGGAAAACCACCATCTAATTCAACGTGAAATTTAACAATATATATAAAAAAAACGAACATCTGGAAGCACGTGAAGTATAACAAAAAAAAAAAGCTAAAAAGCAAACCAACATATGGAAATGGAAGCATGTGAAGTATAAAAATATAAATAAGAAAAACCCCATCTGGAGAATGTGAAGTATAACAAAATATACCAGAAAGAACAATGCCCTGGGTGGAAATTAAACATGACATTGAACATTATCAAAAGAATCATCTTCATTACTAATTAAACATCTTAATTTTGTATTAAATTTAGAAATATATAAATAGAATACGATTTTATTTTTAATTTCTATTTATAATGATCACAAAACCAATAAATTACCAATAAAACAATTCAAATATATAAATGGTTGTAAGCAATGTGCAAAAATTAATAAAATAACTTTGCAAGTTGTTTCGATTTTTTAAAAACATTTTTTATAATTATTTTGTTGTTTTTGTGACACTTCGTACGCCTGTAGCAGATCTGTCTGTGTGCCGCTTCTTACGCCTGTATTAGATTTGTATTTGATATACTTTTTACGCTTGTAGCATATTTGTCTTTGGATGGTTGTCATATGCCAGAAAAGATAATTTGGAATAATAAAAAATGACACCAGGTAAGCGTATCTGTCAACCTGACATGTTTCAAGACACAAGATAAGGACCACTGCCATCTGAAGACCTTACTTGTGTCAAGACACAAGATAAGGACCACTGCCGTCTGAAGACCTTACTTGTGTCAAGACACAAGATGAGGACCAGTGTCATGTGAAGACATGTCATGTTTCAAGACACATGATAAGGACCACTGCCATCTGAAGACCTTACTTGTGTCAAGACACAAGATAAGGACCACTGCCGTCTGAAGACCTTACTTGTGTCAAGACACAAGATGAGGACCAGTGTCATGTGAAGAACTGACATGCTTTAAGACACAAGATGGGGACCAGTGTCATGTGAAGAACTGACATGTATCAAGACACAAGATGAGGACCAGTGTCATGTAAGGAACTGACATGTATCAAGACACAAGATGAGGACCAGTGCGATGTGAAGAACTGACATGTATCAAGACACAAGATGAGGACCAGTGTCATGTGAAGAACTGACATGTATCAAGACACAAGATGAGGACCAGTGTGATGTGAAGACCTGACATGTATCAAGACACAATATGAGGACCAGTGTCATGTGAAGAACTGACATGCTTTAAGACACAAGATGAGGACCAGTGTCATGTGAAGAACTGACATGTATCAAGATGCAAGATGAGGACCAGTGCGATGTGAAGAACTGACATGTATCAAGACACAAGAAGAGGACCTTTGCACTGTAAAGACCTGACATGTGTCAAGACACACGATGCTGAGCTATGACATGTGAATGTGGTTGACATGTGCTCTCAACCCTTGCACTAAATCGTAATTAACATTTACAAAAGTCCCACTCGGAAGGCGGTGTGTTGATCCCTTTTCGCCCTCCATAGGGACACCACTAGTACCGTTTTCAACCATATGTCAGTTTTCAACTTTTTCTTGCACCACTGGTTTCCATGCTTTTATTAATAAATTTAACAACCTGGTTAAGGTACAGAAACAGGCTGAACTAATATGACTAATAAATTTAAATATAATTTATAAAACACACAAATTATAATTATATATATCTATATATATAAAATAAATAAATTCTTACCTAACTATGAAAATACAAAGAAAGCAAATTTTTTAGTAAATATCTTAAGACTTGATCTTGTGGACTTCTTATGCTTTTTACTTTTACACACAACCACCGGCCCCAAATAGATTTTTACCCCCAACATTATCATCAGACTTGCAAGGTCGAGGAAAACGATGTACGGTACCAGAGAACAATTTTAAAAATCCTTACACTTACATGCCTTATGGTAAAAAGAAGAGTAGAGTAAATAGCTATGGCTTCCAGTAGATTTAAATTAGGGTGAGGTGAGTATGGTGTTTATGTGATGGCTGACCGCAATGTCCAAAAAATGTAACCGAGATTCAGACACCAGTGATGCGAACTTAATGGCGGGGAAAAGAGCCTAAAAGATGATGAATAGGTCAAGGTCAACCCTTGCATAGTGTTGATCCAATACCCTCATCAATGTACCATTTGTAAAAGCCAGGGAGGTGTCCAGTGTACATTCTTTCCTTCAAAAAAAAATTCTTAGCTCGATCCCATTTTAGTCCATATTGCAACAGCACTGAATTAGCATTTAAAATGTAAAGGAATTGAGGATGAGAACAAGGGGACTCAAATCTAATACCAATCCAGACCTTACTCTGCCCCCAGTCAACGAACTAGTCTAATCCTCAGATATGTTCTCAACTCAACCCAAGGTCCATAAATCATCAACTTCCCTTATCAAGATTCCAACTCTACCCACAGTCCAGTGTTAAAATAATACTTCCATTCAAGGACTCAACTCTTAACTCCACCACAAGTCCAGGACGCAAACCTTCCTCCAGGTCATGTGCTCCACTCTAAGTAAGTGACGTAACTCTACACACTAATGAATAAGTCAACACCAAGTTTATTTCCATTTCAACCCTCAAATCCAGACCTCAACACCCGTCCTTTGCTCAACTCTACGCCAGTCCTCTGCTCAATTCTACACTTGTCCTTTGCTCAACTCTAAACCCGTCCTCTGCTCAATTCTACATTCGTCCTCTGCTCAACTCTACACTTGTCCTCTGTTCAATTCTACACCCGTCCTCTGCTCAATTCCACATTCGCCCTCTGCTCAATTCTACACCCGTCCTCTGCTAAATTCTACACACTTCCTCTGCTCAATTCTACACCCGTCCTCTGCTCAATTCTACAACAGTCCTCTGCTCAATTCTACACCCGTCCTCTGCTCAATTCTACACCCGTCCTCTGCTCAATTCTACATTCGTCCTCTGCTCAACTCTACACTTGTCCTCTGTTCAATTCTACATCCGTCCTCTGCTCAATTCTACATTCGCCCTCTGCTCAACTCTACACCCATCCTCTGCTAAATTCTACACCCGTCCTCTGCTCAATTCTACACCCGTCATTTGCTCAACTCTACACTCGTCCTTTGCTCAATTCTACGCCCGTCCTCTGCTCAATTCTACGCCAGTCCTTTACTCAAGTCTACACCCGTCCTTTGCTCAACTCTACATTCGTCCTCTGCTCAACTCTACACCCGTCCTTTGCTCAACTCTACACCCGTCCTTTGCTCAACTCTACGCCAGTCCTCTGCTCAATTCTACACTTGTCCTTTGCTCAACTCTAAATCCGTCCTTTGCTCAACTCTACACCCG
The DNA here is from genome assembly GCA_964017045.1 of Omphiscola glabra. NCBI lineage: Eukaryota > Metazoa > Mollusca > Gastropoda > Lymnaeidae > Omphiscola > Omphiscola glabra. Next base: position 39,488,732 of record OZ024798.1, read on the forward strand.
TCCTTTGGTCAACTCTACATTCGTCCTCTGCTCAACTCTACACTTGTCCTCTTCTCAATTCTACACCCGTCCTTTGCTCAATTCTACACTCGTCCTTTACTCAATTCTACACCCGTCCTCTGCTCAATTCCACATTCGCCCTCTGCTCAATTCTACACACGTCCTCTGCTCAATTCTACACCCGTCCTCTGCTCAATTCTACACCCGTCCTCTGCTCAATTCTACACCAGTCCTCTGCTCAATTCTACACCCGTCCTTTGCTCAGCTCTACATTCGTCCTCTGCTCAACTCTACACTTGTCCTCTGCTCAATTCTACACCCGTCCTCTGCTCAATTCTACATTCGTCCTCTGCTCAGCTCTACACCCGTCCTCTGCTCAATTCTACACCCGTCCTTTGCTCAATTCTACACCCGTCCTTTGCTCAACTCTACACCCGTCCTCTGCTCAATTCTACGCCTGTCATTTGCTCAACTCTACACTCGTCCTTTGCTCAATTCTACGCCCGTCCTTTGCTAATTCTACGCCAGTCCTTTAATCAATTCTACACCCGTCCTTGCTCAACTCTACGCCAGTCCTTTGCTCAACTCTACGCCAGTCCTTTGCTCAACTCTACGCCAGTCCTTTGCTCAACTCTACACCCGTCCTTTGCTCAACTCTACACCCGTCCTTTGCTCAACTCTACGCCAGTCCTCTGCTCAATTCTACACTTGTCCTTTGCTCAACTCTAAACCCGTCCTTTGCTCAAATCTACACCCGTCCTTTGGTCAACTCTACATTCGTCCTCTGCTCAACTCTACACTTGTCCTCTGCTCAATTCTACACCCGTCCTTTGCTCAATTCTACACTCGTCCTTTACTCAATTCTACACCCGTCCTCTGCTCAATTCCATATTCGCCCTCTGCTCAATTCTACACCAGTCCTCTGCTCAATTCTACACCCGTCCTTTGCTCAGCTCTACATTCGTCCTTTGCTCAACTCTACACTCGTCCTTTGCTCAATTCTACACCCGTCCTTTGCTAATTCTACGCCAGTCCTTTACTCAATTCTACACCCGTCCTTTGCTCAACTCTACGCCAGTCCTTTGCTCAACTCTACGCCAGTCCTTTGCTCAACTCTACACCCGTCCTTTGCTCAACTCTACACCCGCCCTTTGTTCAACTCTACACCCGTCCTTTGCTCAAGTGTACACCCATTCTTTGCACAAGTCTACGCCCTTCCTTTGCTAAGCTCTTTATTCCATTGCCTAACTCTACCCCTACTCCAATGCCTAATTCTATAGCCCCCAGTCCATTGCCCAACTCTACCCTCAGTCCATTGCTCAATTCTACCCTCAGTCCATTGCTCAACTCTACCCTCAGTCCATTGCTCAACTCTTACTCCTTGTTCAGGACTCAACTGCAACCTCATTGCTTTATTAAACTCTACCTAAATTATCAGTTTAAATCTAACCGCGGTCCTGACCTCAACTTTTCCTATGTTCTTAGACTCAACTCTACCTTTAGTCCAGGACAAATAACAATAATGTAAGAGAAGGGTCGTGAAGGTTTTTTCGAGGCTGGGTGAAATGGAGAGAAATAAAGAAAAATCAGCCTTCTAGGTCTCGTTTTAGCAACAGATTCTCTGGGTGTATTTTACCTACATGGGCCCCTAAGAAAAGTTCTCTAAAATTTCTTGCTGTACCACAGTCAATCTTAATTACAAATCCTTTCTCGCAAACACATATTAATTTTAAAACATATTTTACTTTTTCCAACGATAAAACATGCAAAGAAACTTGAATTTTTTAGGCTTCCCGTACAATCCGACACTGGACCCTTTACATTCACAGTATACTGGCACACCTTGTTGAGAACCACTGTCGCAAGACTTCTGGCTGTGTCATTGTCCCTGGCTCATCTTGTTGAGAACCACTTTGTCATTGCCCCTAATGCACCGGGAGGTTGACACCAAATTTATCGCTTTTTTCGTTTCTTTTTCGCTGATAGTTCCTTAAACCACGATTTTTAGGAACGCTGGACCACACCCTTGCCAACACGCTTGACCACACGCTAGACAATACGCAGGTCATGTTGCTCCACAAGGAATTCCCTTGTTAACTTCCCCTTCAGCTGTAATTTCACCCCTGCCTGTTAATTTACACTCTGCCGGTTAATTTCTTCATTTCCTGTTAATTTCTTCATTGTTTGGGCTCACATTTGAAAAAAGCAAACATGTTTAATTTATTTCTATCAAAGCGACGCCCTAAAGCAACAATGACTTTTGTAAGCGGACGTATTGACTGTACACACATTTTGAAAGTTCTAACTTACATTATATAAAATACAGGTTATCGAAAATACAATTTTGACTTCATTCGATTCCGACAATGAGCGATACTCTTAATAACCCATTAATTTCTGTAAAATTAAGATACAGCAATGATTTCTATACAATATAATTTCTTTTGAAACAAACTGCTATTCACTGAAAAAAAAAACGTTTACTTTAAATATTTTATTAAATTAAACAATTATTTTGCAAAGTTACGATCTGTTTTCATGTAAAGCCTTAAGTTAATCTGGATACACATTAATTTAGTTTGTTTATGTAAACATGTATCATGTGACAAGCAGCCCTGGAGACCTTTTGAAACGTGTATATGTCAAAATTGGTATCTTTCGGCTTAACATCTTATATCATATTAACCGGATAATGAATATTTACCAATAAGTTGAACTTTCTTTGATCAATTAATATTAAAGTTTAATAAAAAGGCGGGCAAATAAGCTTTAAAAAGTGTTACAGGTCCCCCTGCTCTCTCCGTACACAAGTGAATGCATTTTTCCATTTTAAACAATTTTTTAAATAATTTTAATGATTTTTAAATATTTTTAAAAGTACGACCGATCATTTTTTAAAACTAGGTCTCATTGTTCATGTTGAAGAAGTAATATTTGCATGAAATAATCATTTAGATGACTTTTTTAATGTTCATAAATAACATGTTTTAAGAGAAGCCTTTATTTTTTCATTCGTTTAGAAAGTCCGACCTACTGAGCATGCGCGGAACAATGCGTAAACGCATGTTGTGCGTCGTCCTTCGTTGTGACCTCCACCTTGCTGTCTCACCCAGGGCCTTAAATTGAAGAGAGCGAAGCTGTTGGTCCCTACTGCCTCAAGCGATCTCTCCTACCCCACTGTCTCAAGTGATCTGTCCGACACAAGTTTGGCTTTGCTTTCTAAATCCTTCACTGATTTCACGTTATCAGAGGAGTTTTTTTTTAGGTAGAGTTTCTAATTGTTTTTATACCATTGGGTCTGATTTAAAAAAAATTAAATTCTAGTGAATTCTACGTGGAAAGCGCTCAGCTATTCTTGCTATATATCAAGAGTGTAAAAGCTAGAAGTCACACATTTTGTCAAAACACTTCTAAAGTGTGCAATAAATGAGGAATAACTATAGTAGCAGCAAAATAACGACATAAATGGAAGCAAAATGTTACGCGTATTTTTAATGTAAGTTTTAAAATTGGACGTAGACTGAAGTCGATTTGTGAAGTTTGGTGTAAATTTGTGTAGATTTGTGTAAATTTGTTTAGATTAAAGTACATTGAGTGAGAGAATTTTCCACCGGATTTTTAAACGTCGTGGTATTCATTTTCAACAGCAGAAATGAATCAAACATTCTTATCATTTATATTATGTAACTTCCTGGTATTGATCCGAGCTCAATTTTCTTGCAAAAGTTGGACGGAAACGTGTAAGTATGTTATTTACAAACGTTGTCCAATGAGTAAAACATTTTTTGTTTCGTTTCTCTTTCGTTTCAAAGGCCTGGATGCTAATGGGTGGAACAATGATAAAAATAAGGTTCCCAAATTTAACACATTAAAATATCTCAGAATATTTCAGAAGAATTTGAAGTATCATACCTTGTTTGATATATATAATCAAACGATGTTGTAATCAGAGGTGTAACTGGGTTTTCGACGCCCATGGCTAATTTATTTTCGGCGCCCTTGATATTTAAATAAAAAATTAAAAATTATAGGTTTATCGCCGCCCTTTTGAATTGGCGCAGGCCGGCGCCTTTGGCAACTGCCCCAACGCCAAGCCGTTGTTACGCCACTGGTTGTAATCATATAATGGTATTTTTTAAGATATATACCACATGCTTTAGAAGACCTGTCTGTAAAAGAATGCTTTAAATGTCTCCTTAAGTACTTCTAAAGTTATTTCATTGCATCCATTTTTTTAAAGATTTTATAATTCGACACAATCTAAAGGTGCATCCTGTTTCACAGGATTCACAACGTCAAACATACTTGTCTAATGTTGCCTGTTTCATATGATTCACAACGTCAAACATACTTGTCTAAGGTTGCCTGTTTCATATGATTCACAATGTCAAACATACTTGTCTAATGTTGCCTGTTTCATATGATTCACAGAGTCAAACATACTTGTCTAATGTTGCCTGTTTCATATGATTCACAATGTCAAACATACTTGTCTAAAGTTGCCTGTATCATATTATTCCCAATGTTAAACATGTTTGTCCAATGTTGAAGATTTAGTCGTCTGTTTTTTATCGTTGACTTAAAAAGCGGTTGCTTAAAACCTTCATTTCACGGCTACACAAATTAAAGACAAAGTTAAAGTCCGTGTGATATGATTAACTTTGTCAGGCTTTTCCGAACATATTATAGCGGTTCTCAAACAGCATTACTAATCATAATGCCTTAAAAAGTTCAGGACCTTTTCAGCACCATGTTCCAAAGAACAAATTTGAATTATTATTATTTAATTGTTAAAAACAAAAAGGCCGAGTATTTTAAAGTGTCAAACCATCCCGATGTTCAATTATTTTTTTTTTAATTTCAATTTTTAAAAATTTAAGTTAGAAGTGTTGCACCCAAACAGACCCATCTTTTTAATAGGAATAGTATCTTTAAAACATTGCATTATTAAATATATGGCTTGGACTCATGAGTTAAATATAAACAATATATTCATAAGATAAACATTTTTATACTGCATACACCTATTTAAAAGTCAAGCCGGTAATTTTCTCCCCTCAAAATAAATGCTAATTGATATACATAAATACAATGTAATCGAAGTGGCTATAGGTACAAGGGTTCCAGAATTGAGTGGTTGGAATTAAAAAACGATTTAAAATATTATTGTTGGGTTTGTAAGACCAAATGAGGTATCAAATGAAAGATAATTGAATGTACTATACGTTTGAAATGTTAATTTTTCAGTTTTACTAAAAATAAACTACCACAAATGACATACGAATAGCATTGAGCTTAATGGTACCCGGGTGCGAATGGCAGCGCTTCGTGTCCGGGTCCATTTTGACTAATGCTATTCGGATGTCATTTGTAGTAGTTTTTTTAAGTTAAATTTTATTTTTAATCCCAAACTCTCAATTCTGGTACGTGTGTACCTATAGGTGCAGCCAAATGTAATATTATATCATAAAAAAGAGTTATATAATATACACATTTTATTTTATACTTTACCAATAGGAGACATAATAAAAGACCATCAGTCATTTGTTTTCTTTATATACTACCAAATAAGTTCAATAACAAAGTTATTAAAAAATTTAAAAATCACAATAGTAATACTAGATTTCCTTAAAAAATCAACACAGCAAAGGTAAAATATTCTTTCTTTAATACGTACATAAACGAGCTTCATAGATTGCTGTGTAGACGATTTCATTTTTAGAATCATTATATCTACACGCCATTGCCAGAAACCATCTCCTTAGATCAATGGTTCCCAACATTCCTATTGCCACGACCCTTTAATGCAGTTCCTCATCTTGTGGTGACCACCAATCAAAAAATAAATTTTCGTTGCTACTTCATATGTGTTTTCCGGTGGTCTTAGGCGACCTTAGTAGAAAGGGTCGTTCGACTTCGAAAGGGATAGTGACGGATAGATGGAGAACCGCTGTGCTAAACCAAATGCTGCCTCCACCACAGTCCTAAAACATAAGTTATCAACATGTAGGAACAGAAAAAAAGTTTTGGAGAAACAGTGTACAGTTACAATTTTTACACTATAATGGTGCAAAGGTGGGGAGGGTCTAGTACTCGTGAGTGTCATTGCACACAATCAAGTTCCTTTGAAATTCACGTAAAATTTTTGTATGAACGCGGTATTTTGTGAGTGGTTTATTATTTTTAAAAAAGAAAATTTGATTAAATATTAATTTGAAAGTGGTGACAAGGCTTTATAGAAAATCTCATCAAATTTATGAACGGACATTTGAAAGGAATTTGATCGTGTGAACTGAGGCTAAGTCTCAACTACTTACCTTTTTCTTGTTTGTCAAAGGGCAACAAAAAAAAAAAAAAAAAAAAAATTTAAGAACGAAAGTTTCAAAAGTAAAGGGGGGAAAAAAAGATAATTCTCTTTTTGGATTTGTTTGGCATTGGGTCTGACATTGGGTCTGACATTGGTAATGTATTTCTAAAATTAATGTGGAATCGCAGGTTGATAGCACCTTCTCAAATTCGGTTTATATTTCTAAAATACTATATTTAACACTGCAATGATATTCATATTTTCCGGCCAAGACTGAAATACATCAATGGAATCATCACAAAATTAAGACTCTAATTTGTCCAGCGGACCCTGGAAGTACTTTGCACATTTTCTATAAACAATCCTTTGGGGTAAAGGACGTCAAAATGTTTGCGATTGCATACGGAGGTAGGAATAGCTGTGATCTATCCCCACCAGAGGACGAAAATGATTCTACTAGAGTTTCGTCTCCTGGCGAATGTTGGCGAAGCCCAAATGGGAGTGTCATTTTCATGGTCCAAAGAATAGGTCCCGAGGTCCTCTACAGCTGCGTCCTTATGGGCAATAACGACTGTCGATTTCTGGTTAAAGGTAAGTTCACATTCATTTTTATGTGCTGCACATCAACATGTGTGACAATTGGTATATCATTCATTTAGCCTTTTAACGTTTACATGTGTATATATTTCTTGGGCCTTACTTAATATGATGTTTTTTCTTTTTATAAATTATATAAGTAAAATTACAAACTTTGAGTGATGGGTGGGTGGATAGATTCAGATCAGTGGTTCTCAAAGTGGCTGGTATCTGCTGCCAAGTGATTGGTGGGTGGATAGATTCAGATCAGTGGTTCCCAAAGTGGTTGGTACTGCTCCCAAGTGATGGGTGGGTGGATAGATTCAGATCAGTGGTTCTCAAAGTGGTTGGTACTGCTCCCAAGTGATGGGTGGGTGGATAGATTCAGATCAGTGTTTCTCAAAGTGGTTGGTATCTGCTCCCAAGTGATGGGTGGGTGGATAGATTCAGATCCGTGGTTCTCAAAGTGGTTGGTATCTGCTCCCAAGTGATGGGTGGGTGGATAGATTCAGATCAGTGGTTCTCAAAGTGGTTAGTATCTGCTCCCAAGTGACGGGTGGGTGGATAGATTCAGATCAGTGGTTCTCAAAGTGGCTGGTACTGCTGCCAAGTGATGTGTGGGTGGATAGATTCAGATCAGTGGTTCTCAAAGTGGCTGGTACTTCTCCCAAGTGAAGGTAGGATTACTCGGGGAGCTGTAGAAATGCTCAGTATATTTTGGGGGGCACAGGGTAAAATTAAAATTATCTAAAATTAAAAAAAAACTATTGTTTAAAATTGTCGAAATAAGATCATCGGCCTTGAACAAGAGTCATGAAGAGACATCGGTCAATTTGACGCTTAGTTACGCTGGAGAACCCGGGAAATTTTGTTGAATTTTGTATTTGTTTAATTCATTTCATAAATAATTGTTAATTCTTCCTGCAATAATGAAAAAGTTGGAGGACTTGTGAAAGCGATCAAAACATTTAGCAGAGCTGGGATGTTGGCAATAATGGCACAATAAATAGATACAAATGTATATTAACAATGCTTTAAAACAGGGTACCCACAAGTTGCATTTGTTTTCATTAACTGACCCAGGTGGCAAAAAAGTTCAAACTAGAAGACAGTCGCCGTAACAAAGACACCTTGTCAGGTTACTTAATAAAATTTACGTTCATTTACAATCTGCATTAGTAAAAATTTACATGAATAAAAAAAACATTCTAATAAATGTTAGCTTGGTGCACAATGATGAAAATGTCATGGGAACAGCAAGGCATTGCCTCCTACATGGGAACAGCAAGGCATTGCCTCCTACATGGGAACAACAATGCATTGCCTCCAATATGGGAACCAAAAGACACTGCCTCCTACATGGCAACCAAAAAGCATTGCCTCCTACATATTAAATTACACAGTCCCTTGTTTGGGTATCTGTTAGTAAAAACTAATCGGTGATAACTAATATATGATAACTAATCGGTGATAACTAATCAGTGATAACTAATCAGTGATAACTAATCGGTGAAATCTAATTGTTGATAACTAATTGTTTATAACTAATCGGTGATAACTAATCGCTGATAATTAATCGGTAATAACTAATCGGTGATAACTAATCAGTGATAACTAATCGGTGATAAATAATATATGATAACTAATCAGTGATAACTAATTGGTAATACTAATCGGTGATAACTGATATATGTAAACTAATCGGTGATAACTGATATATGATAACTAATCGGTGATAACTAATCAGTGATAACTAATCGGTGATAACTGATATATGAAAACTAATCGGTGATAACTGATATATGATAACTAATCGGTGATAACTAATCAGTGATAACTAATCGGTGATAACTGATATATGAAAACTAATCGGTGATAACTGATATATGAAAACTAATATGTGATAACTAATCAGTGATAACTAATCGGTGATAACTGATATATGAAAACTAATCGGTGATAACTGATATATGAAAACTAATCTGTGATAACTAATCGGTGATAACTAATCAGTGATAACTAATCAGTGATAACTAATCGGTGATAACTAATCAGTTATAACTAATATATGATAACTAATCGGTGATAACTAATCGGTAATACTAATCGGTGATAACTGATATATGTAAACTAATCAGTGATAACTGATATATGATAACTAATCGGTGATAACTAATCAGTGATAACTAATCGGTGATTACTGATATACGAAAACTAATCGGTGATAACTGATATATGAAAACTAATCGGTGATAACTGATATATGAAAACTAATCGGTGATAACTAATCAGTGATTATGGTTATAACTAATATATGATAATTAATCGGTGATAACTAATCAGTTATAACTAATATATGATAACTAATCGGTGATAACTAATCGGTAATACTAATTGGTGATAACTGATATATGTAAACTAATCGGTGATAACTGATATATGAAAACTAATCGGTGATAACTGATCGGTGATAACTAATCGGTGATAACTAATCAGTGATTATGGTTATAACTAATATATGATAACTAATCGGTGATAACTAATCGGTGATAACTAATCGGTGATAACCAATCAGTGATAACTAATTGGTGATAACTAATCGGTGATAACTAATCGGTGTTAACTAATCAGTAATAACTACTCGGTGATAACTAATCGGTGATAACTAATCGGTGATAACTAATCGGTGATAACTAATCAGTGATTATGGTTATAACTAATATATGATAACTAATCGGTGATAACTAATCGGTGATAAATAATCGTTGATAACTAATCGACGATAACTAATCGGTGATAACTAATCGGTGATAACTAATCGATGATAACTAATCGGTGATAACTAATCAGTGATTATGGTTATAACTAATACATGATAACTAATCGGTGATAACTAATCGGTGATAACTAATCCGTGTTAACTAATATATGATAACTAATCGGTGATAACTAATCGTTGATAATTAATCGGTGATAACTAATCGGTGATAACTAATCGGTGATAACTAATCAGTGATTATGGTTATAACTAATATATGATAACTAATTGGTGATAACTACTCGGTGATAACTAATCGGTGATAACTAATCGGTGATAACTAATCGGTGATAACTAATCGGTGATAACTAATCAGTGATTATGGTTATAACTAATATATGATAACTAATCGGTGATAACTAATCGGTGATAACTAATCGGTGATAAATAATCGTTGATAATTAATCGACGATAACTAATCGGTAATACTAATTGGTGATAACTGATATATGTAAACTAATCGGTGATAACTGATATATGAAAACTAATCGGTGATAACTGATCGGTGATAACTAATCGGTGATAACTAATCCGTGTTAACTAATATATGATAACTAATCGGTGATAACTAATCGTTGATAATTAATCGGTGATAACTAATCGGTGATAACTAATCGGTGATAACTAATCAGTGATTATGGTTATAACTAATATATGATAACTAATTGGTGATAACTACTCGGTGATAACTAATCGGTGATAACTAATCGGTGATAACTAATCGGTGATAACTAATCGGTGATAACTAATCAGTGATTATGGTTATAACTAATATATGATAACTAATCGGTGATAACTAATCGGTGATAACTAATCGGTGATAAATAATCGTTGATAATTAATCGACGATAACTAATCGGTAATACTAATTGGTGATAACTGATATATGTAAACTAATCGGTGATAACTGATATATGAAAACTAATCGGTGATAACTGATCGGTGATAACTAATCGGTGATAACTAATCAGTGATTATGGTTATAACTAATATATGATAACTAATCGGTGATAACTAATCGGTGATAACTAATCGGTGATAACCAATCAGTGATAACTAATTGGTGATAACTAATCGGTGATAACTAATCGGTGTTAACTAATCAGTAATAACTACTCGGTGATAACTAATCGGTGATAACTAATCGGTGATAACTAATCGGTGATAACTAATCAGTGATTATGGTTATAACTAATATATGATAACTAATCGGTGATAACTAATCGGTGATAAATAATCGTTGATAACTAATCGACGATAACTAATCGGTGATAACTAATCGGTGATAACTAATCGATGATAACTAATCGGTGATAACTAATCAGTGATTATGGTTATAACTAATACATGATAACTAATCGGTGATAACTAATCGGTGATAACTAATCCGTGTTAACTAATATATGATAACTAATCGGTGATAACTAATCGTTGATAATTAATCGGTGATAACTAATCGGTGATAACTAATCGGTGATAACTAATCAGTGATTATGGTTATAACTAATATATGATAACTAATTGGTGATAACTACTCGGTGATAACTAATCGGTGATAACTAATCGGTGATAACTAATCGGTGATAACTAATCGGTGATAACTAATCAGTGATTATGGTTATAACTAATATATGATAACTAATCGGTGATAACTAATCGGTGATAACTAATCGGTGATAACCAATCAGTGATAACTAATTGGTGATAACTAATCGGTGATAACTAATCGGTGTTAACTAATCAGTAATAACTACTCGGTGATAACTAATCGGTGATAACTAATCGGTGATAACTAATCGGTGATAACTAATCAGTGATTATGGTTATAACTAATATATGATAACTAATCGGTGATAACTAATCGGTGATAAATAATCGTTGATAACTAATCGACGATAACTAATCGGTGATAACTAATCGGTGATAACTAATCGATGATAACTAATCGGTGATAACTAATCAGTGATTATGGTTATAACTAATACATGATAACTAATCGGTGATAACTAATCGGTGATAACTAATCCGTGTTAACTAATATATGATAACTAATCGGTGATAACTAATCGTTGATAATTAATCGGTGATAACTAATCGGTGATAACTAATCGGTGATAACTAATCAGTGATTATGGTTATAACTAATATATGATAACTAATTGGTGATAACTACTCGGTGATAACTAATCGGTGATAACTAATCGGTGATAACTAATCGGTGATAACTAATCAGTGATAACTAATCAGTGATTATGGTTATAACTAATATATGATAACTAATCGGTGATAACTAATCGGTGATAACTAATCGGTGATAAATAATCGTTGATAATTAATCGACGATAACTAATCGGTGATAACTAATCGGTGATAAGTAATCGATGATAACTAATCGGTGATAACTAATCTATAATAACTAATATATGATAACTAATTGGTGATAACTAATCGGTGATAACTTATCGGTGATAATTGATATATAATAACTAATCGGTGATAACTAATCGGTGATAACTGATATATGATAACTAATAATTGTTAACTAATCAGTGATACTTATTAGTGATAACTAATCGTTGATAACTAAATTATGATAACTAATCGGTGATAACTAATCGGTGATAACTAATCGGTGATAACTAATCAGTGATTATGGTTATAACTAATATATGATAACTACTCGGTGATAACTAATCGGTGATAACTAATCGGTGATAAATAATCGTTGATAATTAATCGACGATAACTAATCGGTGATAACTAATCGGTGATAAGTAATCGATGATAACTAATCGGTGATAACTAATCTATAATAACTAATATATGATAACTAATTGGTGATAACTAATCGGTGATAACTTATCGGTGATAATTGATATATAATAACTAATCGGTGATAACTAATCGGTGATAACTGATATATGATAACTAATAATTGTTAACTAATCAGTGATACTTATTAGTGATAACTAATCGTTGATAACTAAATTATGATAACTAATCGGTGATAACTAATCGGTGATAACTAATATATGATAACTAATTGGTGATAACTAATCGGTGATAACTAATCAGTGATAACTAATCGGTGATAACTAATATGTGATAACTAATCGGTGTTAACTAATCGGTGATAACTAATCGGTGATAACTAATCGGTTATAACTAATCGGTGATAACTAATCGGTGATAACTAATCGGTGATAACTAATCGTTGATAACTGATATATGATAACTAATCGGTGATAACTTATCGGTGATAACTGATATATAATAACTAATCGGTGATAACTAATCGGTGATAACTGATATATGATAACTAATAATTGATAACTATTCAGTGATATTTATCAGTGATAACTAATCGTTGATAACTAAATTATGATAACTAATCGGTGATAACTAATCGTTGATAATTAATCGGTGATAACTAATCGGTGATAACTAATCAGTGATAACTAATCGGTGATAACTAATATGTGATAACTAATCGGTGTTAACTAATCGGTGATAACTAATCGGTTATAACTAATCGATAATAACTAATCGGTGATAACTAATCTATAAATAACTAAACTATGATATCTAATCGGAGACAAAGAGTCAATAATAACTATCGGTGATAACTAATCAGTGATAACTAATCGATAATAAATAATCTGTGATAAATAATCTATAAATAACTAAACTATGATAACTAGTTAATAATAACTATCGGTGATAACTAATGTATGATAACAAATCCTTGATACCTAATCGGTGATAGCTAATTGTCAATAACTAATCCGTGATATTTTCAACACCAGAGAAGCAAAAATTTATCTTTTTAAAAAGAATTCCGCGTAAACAGAAAATGTTTGAAACAAATTAAAATACTAATTTTAAAACGTTTCGACGGCTCCACCAATCCCCCTGTGGGTAAAGCAGTCCCAGCACCCGACCAAAAAATTAAATGTTAGCATTATACTGCACCCTAGGTCATTCCATCGCTCCACGGTAAGTCCTGACACCCAATTTGAGAACCACTGCTAAAAGTCATTTATAGAAATTTATATATTTTGGTGTTTTTTTTTAAACATCCATTTGGGGGATAATGCGAATGTCAATTAGTTTTGTTAGGCAAATATTCCATACTTTATTAAAACATGTTGGAATGTCTTATGATATTTCAGAAGTTAAAACGATGTTTTACATTTTGGTTTTGATGTTTAAATCACGTCAAGGAATCACACTTATCCTGAATACCATGGGTTTAATAATGTACTTAAGTTTAGAGTTTAGTAGCGAGTACCTGGCATGAGTGTATGCCACTCTATGAAAGAAAGTGTTTTTGTTTTAATAATGTTTTTTTAAAAACTCCTTTTTATATTGACATTATTTTATTTTTGGTATGGAGTGTAATCGAATAAATTAGTCGCGTGATCAGGCCACATACAGCGGTTCAATCACCGGTCCATACAGCGGTCCATGTGAGAAGCAAGGATTTTAAAAATTTAGTCCACACACTTATAGCGATTGATCCACCCATGCCCTTGGTTTGTTAGAAATTATATTTATGTAGCTCATATATGAAAAAGCGAGTTTAGGGACCCCGGCCAAAAAGGGAAAAATTTTAATGGTCCAAAAGATTCAGAAAACTTTGCGGGCGTGCGCACATACATCAACTCACCAAAGTTTTATCGCAATTGGATAAATGATATAGGAACGTATACGGAAATTATATTTATATAGCTAGTATAAGCCAAAAACGAATTAAGGGCCCCCGGCCCCCACCGGAATATTGTAGATTGATTGTACTAATTCAGGAACGTACGTCATATATCACACACAAAATGAAATGTCCGTATTTGTATTTGATTAAAATTCCATCCACCCATGCATTTTCTGTTTTAAATTATATTTATATAGCTCATATTAGAAAAAACCGAATATATTTATAGGGCCCCGGCCCTCAAACGGAATATTTTTAAATGGTGTACTAATTCAGAAACCTTTGCGGGTGTAACAACTCACCAAAGTTTTATCGTGATCAGATGAATGGTATATGAACGCATACGAAAATTATATTTACATAGCTCATATTTTAAAAACGAATATAGGGCCCACTGCCCCAAACTCAGTAATGTAAAATGGTTGTAAGAATTCAGAACAATTTCCGGGCGTGAGACAGCAAGTTTCATCGCAACCGGATGAATTGCATAGGAGCGCACATGGGACATATATACGTGCTTCAAAAAAAGATAACTATTGTTGACACAACAATTTATTGCAAATGGTGTTTTGTTTTAAGTAAAAGTTTTTGTACGATAAGCCGTGTTTTAATAACGTTGACGAGAACAACAATGACTGAAGCGTTAAAATGTTAAAGTAAAGACTTGCTTGCTATTAGCCCCCCCCCCCCTCTTCCACCAACCCCCACCCCAACTTCCCTTGCAGCATTTGAATCCTAATCTCAAATTTCATTTCTTTAACTTGATCAGATTTTGAGATGTGCTTTTGATTTGCTTTCCCTACGAAAAGAAAAACCTAGCCACATACAATTTCAATACTCCTGATTTCTTTTGGTATGCGTTATTATGCATACCTCTTATATTTTTAATATAATAAAAGAATGTTTATTCTTCCTCTAACATAATCGGATTTTAAAAAAAATATTTTAATCCGATTAAAAAAAAAAATTCTTTAACTACTACCTTTCGTTTCAACACCTAATTAGCAATACATATACACCTATACCTCGCTATACGGCCGCTCTTTATACGGCATTTCGCTATTACGGCCTTCTTAAATTATGGCACTTTTTCGGTTTACGGCCCACGATGTTTCATTATACGGCCAATAGATACCCTCTCTTTAGTTTCAGCTTCTCCCCTTAGGCTGCTCTGCTTTAGTAGTCTGCGTTATTTCCTGTGCTATCCCACATTATTCATATCATGTGACTCAGTAAGTTGACGTGTTTGTTCCTGTTTCTTTTCTGGTTGGGTTTTGTTTCAAAATGATCTCGACGAAGAACGCAGCGCTAAAGTTTCTAGAGGAGTAAATTCAGCAATTGCCTGTTACAAAACTCTTTTAAAAGAAACAGAAAGCAAGGCGAAGCAGATATCTTTGCAACAATATTTTCAACTGGGTCAATCCACAACAGCGGAAAGTGAGGATGGCAGATGATTTTTCATGTTAATGTTCATCAGATTATAAAGTTTCTAAACATTATTTTATGTATAAATATGTGCATATGATTTCTTTTGTTTTTTTAAATTTATATGTTTATATTTTAAATTTCTGTTTACTATTACAATGTTTTGTACTTTTATTTTTATAGGAAATGAAAAGAATAATATGATTTATGAACTAACGACTATATTATTTTATACAAAAATTGGAACAGATCCAATTAAATTTGTATGGGTTTATATCAAAATTATTGATTCATTATACGGCTTTTCGCTTTACTGCCAACTTTTCCGGAACGTATCTAGGCCGTAAAGCGAGGTATGGGTGTATAGTTAAAAATAGCAATGAAAATATATTTATTGCTAGCAATACAAACATATTTTTGAGCAATACGAATATATTTATTGATAGCAATACAAATATAATTATTGATAGTAATACAAATAAATATATTTCACTTCTTGTTTGTTGGATCTCATACAACGTTGTATAGCACGCCCTAATCAGCGCGTGAAATTCAAATGCAAAATCGCCTTACAACAATATGAAAACTTATAAAGGGTGTAAAAAATATATGTTTAGGCCTGAAAAAGAGACAGTGAAATTAGAAGGACGTTTCGGCTAAATTCCTTTGTCAGCGAGCGACGTAGAACAAGCAAAAGCAAAATTATTTGAAATTTTAAAAAAAAAAAAAAACTTAAATTTTCCGAGTGTGAAGGTCATGAAATCAGTGAGAGTTTGTGTGTTGTGATTTTGGGGACAAATGGGACTTGTGAACGAATGTGAACGATTTTCATGTCACGAGTACATGAGATAGTAATATTAATAATAAAGCTTATTTAAAAATCCCGCTTCATCCCCAAAGGCTCGAAGCGCGTTACAAAGTCAAGCATACGAAAAGAGAAATGAAACAATCGATACCTTACCACACCTGAACACAAAACGCAACACCACAAAAGCTACACACGAGCCCACCCGTTCAAAGTCTTTCATCCCCTCACAAGGACAAACAACACAAGCCAATATACACCCAGGAGATAATAGCATTCAGTTTGGACTTGGATTGACCACCCTGTCAAAGTTTTTATGATTGTAACACTCCGTGCATAGACATAAATAATTGTGAGGCGTGGGGATAGTGAAGCCCTTATGAATCAACTTGGACATGTGAACAATGATTGGGCGGCGAACACAATGGGGATGGTGTCAGGGGCGAAGTCGGAGCCGCTGTCTTCTTGTCCGAGTAGACCGGATGCGCCAGGAACATATCACAGATGTTGACATTTTCTGTCTTGATGGCATGCAGTAGTCCCTCCTCTGTGACGTCAAGGCGAGATTTCTCCAGCAGCAGTTGTATGCAGTCGTAACGTTCCCCAAGAACCGGCTGCTGTAGAGCAGTACGGAACATGTATTCCCTGCAGCTAAGGTTAAATGTCCCCGCCTCTTCCGCCAACACCTTAAAGGCGGGAAGGTGAGAGATTTCAAATGAGAGATAACTAGTTGGATCGAGAGAGAGAGAGAGAGAGAGAGAGAGAGAGAGAGAGAGAGAGAGAGAGAGAGAGAGACAGACTATTATGTTCACGGACGAGGGTGTGTGGTTGCTGAGTCTGGCAGACGTATTGTGAACTAGTGATTATTGCTGTGTACCTCCGGAATTGGAGTTGATGTTACATGACTTGCTATATGTGATAATGCTAATAAACTCAGAGTATTATCCAATGGACTCAGTGTGTAGTGCCTTGGACTAAGATAGATTATAAATTGGACAAGTGAGAGAAACAGAGGTATCCTTATGGTCGTCCGACAATCAGAGTAGAGATATTGTCACACTCTGTGATCTACCGCCCGTCAACCCTAGACTAGGCGAAATATTTGTATGAGCCATAATATTCTGACATAAGACCAACGTATTCTGACATGGGACTAGAATATTCTGACATGGGACCAGAATATTCTGACATGGGACCAGAATATTCTGCCATGGGACCAGAATATTCTAACATGGGACCAGATTATGCTGACATGGGACCAGAATATTTGACACCGATGCCACAATGTAGCTTTCCCAGTATCTGTGTGGAAATAAAGCCATTTTAAGATTTTGCCATTCGTGGCCCGGGGGGGGGGTCCATGGTCGTCGCACTGGGGGGTGACATTAAACTCAGGTGGAGCGTCAGGCCAAGAAGATGTTAAAACACCGAGAATGGGCTATTACTTAATGTGTGGGGAAATTTGAGATGGCTGTGAGGATCACGTAGAAGAGTTAAGTTCGGGGAGGGTGAGGGTGGGGGGCTTAGGTAAAAGCACGTCTGGAAATAGTTCCGAGGTCAATGCGTGGTAGTGTCGATACGGTTAAGAAGAAAGGGGTAGTGTGGAGATGTCTTCGGTTTTGGCGTAGCAGTATGATGCTGACGGGGTGGTGTGTAAGGATCCAAGACAAAGGGTGATTGACGTAAGCGTTAGGTGAAATTGATTAAGGCGTTAGATCAGCGGTTCTCAGCCGGTGGGTCGCAAACCCTTTTTTTTGGGGGGGGGGGGGATGGGGTCGAACGACCGTTACACAGAAGTCACCAAAGACCATCGGAAAACCCATATTTATGAAGTAGCAACGAAAATAATTTTATGATTTTGGTTCACTACAACGCGAGGAACTGTATTAATTAAAACATTTTTCTAACTATTCCGATGTGTATGTGTCCTTGTGTGTGTGACGTCATTTGTGACGTAATTATATTGTTCGGCCTTTTGCATATTGTCAGTTTAATGTAATTTATAAAAAAATTTTTTTTATTATTATCAACATTTATTCCTGACTTGATTGCAAAATCGGAGGGATTATGTTATAACTTCGACAACCGACAGTGATAACTTTGATGGTAGCATACTGATAACCATGTGGGCCACTCGTGCGGTTTTGGTCGCTTCGATTTAAGAAATATTGATTGTTACCCGGGGAGAATTTAAAGGGGCAATTACAGCAGGGTACTTGGCAATAACAATCAGGGTACTTGGCAATTACAATCATGGTACTTGGCAATTACAGCTGGGTACTTGGCAATTACAGCAGAGTACTTGGCAATAACAATCAGGGTACTTGGCAATAACAATCAGGTTACGTGGCAAAAACAATCACGGTACTTGGCAATAACAGCTGGGTACTTGGCAATTACAGCAGAGTACTTGGCAATAACAATCACGGTACTTGGCAATAACAGCTGGGTACTTGGCAATTACAGCAGAGTACTTGGCAATAACAATCACGGTACTTGGCAATAACAATCAGGGTACTTGGCAATAGCAATCAGGTTACTTGGCAATAACAATCAGGGTACTTGGCAATAACAATCAGGTTACGTGGCAAAAACAATCACGGTACTTGGCAATAACAGCTGGGTACTTGGCAATTACAGCAGAGTACTTGGCAATAACAATCACGGTACTTGGCAATAACAATCAGGTTACGTGGCAAAAACAATCACGGTACTTGGCAATAACAGCTGGGTACTTGGCAATTACAGCAGAGTACTTGGCAATAACAATCACGGTACTTGGCAATAACAATCAGGGTACTTGGCAATAGCAATCAGGGTACTTGGCAATTACAATCAGGGTACTTGGCAATAACAATCAGGGTCCTGACAATCAGGATATTTGGTAATTACAATCAAGATATTTGGTAATTACAATCAGGATATTTGGTGATTACAATCAGGATATTTGGTGAGTACAATCAAGATATTTGTTAATTACAATCAGAATATTTGGTAATTACAATCAGAATATTTGGTAATTACAATCAAGATATTTGGTAATTACAATCAAGATATTTGTTAATTACAATCAGAATATTTGGTAATTACAATCAAGATATTTGGTAGTTACAATCAGGATATTTGGTAATTACAATCAGGATATTTGGTAATTACAATCAGGATATTGGTAATTACAATCAGAATATTTGGTAATTACAATCAGGATATTTGGTAATTACAATCAGGATATTGGTAATTACAGTCAGAATATTTGGTAATTACAGTCAGAATATTTGGTAATTGCAATCAGGGTCTTTGGTAATTACAATCAGGATATCGTTAATTACAATCAGGATATTTGGTAATTACAATCAGGATATTTGGTAATTACAATCAGGATATTTGGTGAGTACAATCAGGATATTTGGTGATTACAATCAAGATATTTGGTAATTACAATCAGGATATTTGGTAATTACAATCAAGATATTTGGTAATTACAATCAGGATATTTGGTAATTACAATCAGGGTATTTGGTAATTACAATCAAGGTATTTGAGTTTGCAGCAACTTCACATTTCTCACTTCTTTTTTTCCCCCAAATGTTCATCTGCGCATCGTCGTACTATAATGAATCTCAGTATTATTCGTTTAGACCCGAGGGAAATTTGTTGGAGCACATCTCTGCTTTTCATATTTATTGATTTTCTACTAACTGGATACAAGTTTAACAGCTGTAAACCAGTGTTATTAAAACATAGTTCAATGATATTTTTAAACCCTGATATCAGCGTGTGCCTCGTGTATTGTTCTTATATAAGTTTTAAAACACAAAATACAGTTCGGTATACCGTAGTGTCTGTTTCAGTGGCGTAGTTATGATATTTTGCGCCAGGGGACGCACTATAAAATTGGCGCCTCCATTCGCCCCCCTCCTCCGGTCAATCACGTTTTTTGTTAAACATTAAACAACAATTTAAATGTTAATAAAACATTGTATTTAACGAAACAAATTTATAGAAATTATTGTACATGACCTACTCAGTCATTGTCGTAGACTGGTTTACATAGTCTTCAAAAGATTTATTTTTCTTGATTTCACTGTTGCAAACTGGTCGATTACGCAATCAACATCTGTTTTTTTTTTTACAATATTCCTGTTTCAAAACTAAGAAGAGCAAGATCTCTGAGACTCTCCTGTCCCAATGACGCACGAAAATGTGACAAAATAAGTAGGCTATCAGATGACGCGTCTGCTGAGCCGCTGCACCGATCCTGTGACCGATTTATTACCCATGTTTACTTATTATAATGTAACGTTGAAAGCCTCACTTTGATACCCCTGTACCTTGGTGCCCGGGGACATATGTACCCCCCTCGCTACGCCTCTAGTTTGTCAATGGGGCTGTGAAAAGTTTGATAAAATATTTGAATCCCACCCACTAATTATAAAACAACACGATTTAAATATTTACTGCAAACTTTTGAGAACCAAGGTACTCCACAGACTACGTACATTGGCATTAGAGCTTCACCACCATGCCATGATATGCATGCCTGTTAGAACCAGTCAAAACGTGGTCACATGTATGCTTGACATAACTAGACTTATGTGCCTGTTCTCATGTGTATGCCTGACATACCTAGAATGTATGTCTGACATAACTAGGGTTATGTACTAATACTCATGTGTATGCCTGAGACAACCAGACTTATTTGCTTAATCTCAGGTGTATGCCTGACACAACTAAACGCACGAACTTATACTCACATGTATGTCTGACATAACTAGACTTTTGTACTTATTCTCACATGTTTGCCTCACATAACTATACGTATGCACTTAATCTCAGGTGTATTTCTGACATAACTAGACTTTTGTACTTATTCTCAGGTGTATGCCTGACATAAATAGGCTTATGTGCATATCCTCACGTGTATGCTTGAAAAACTAGGCTTATGGGCTTATTCTCAGGTATATGTTTGTGACATACGTAGGTGCTCATTGTCCAAACACAATATATTTCATTGAGAGACAAGGACATTGTCTCGACACAATGCATTGAATGACAGTGAATAGCCTCTCTGAACATTGTCCGATCACAGACAAAAAATATTGCATGACGTCAGTTATCACTCTCCAAATAAGACGTTAGTACCGTCATCTTTTCTTTGGGTTTCTTAAAGAACCTGTTCTTATGTTTCCAATACACATCTTACCATCCTGGTCCTTTGTGTGACTTCCTGATCTTTCTGTGGCGTCCTGGTCCTTTGTGGTATCCTGGTCCTATGTGTGGCATCCTGGTCCTATGTGTGGCGTCCTGGTCCTATGTGTGGCGTCCTGGTCCTTTGTGTGGCGTCCTGGTCCTTTGTGTGGTATCCTGGTCCTATGTGTGGCGTCCTGGTCCTATGTGTGGCGTCCTGGTCCTTTGTGTGGCGTCCTGGTACTTTGTGTGGCGTCCTGGTCCTTTGTGTGGCGTCCTGGTCCTTTGTGTGGCGTCCTGGTCCTTTGTGTGGCGTCCTGGTCTTTTGTGTGGCGTCCTGGTCCTTTGTGTGGCGTCCTGGTCCTTTGTGTGGCGTCCTGGTCTTTTGTGTGGCGTCCTGGTCCTTTGTGTGGCGTCCTGGTCCTTTGTGTGGCGTCCTGGTCCTTTGTGTGGCGTCCTGGTCTTTTGTGTGGCGTCCTGGTCCTTTGTGTGGCGTCCTAGTCCTTGGTGTGGTATCATGGTCCTTTGTGTAGCGTCCTGGTCCTTTGTGTGGTGTCCTGGTTCTTTGTGTGACGTCCTGGTCTTTTGTGTGGCGGCCTGGTCCTTTGTGTCGCTTCCTGGTCCTTAGTGTGGCCTCCTGGTCCTTTGAGTGGCGTCCTGGTCCTTTGTGTTGCGTCCTGGTTCTTTGTGTGGCGTCCTGGTCCTTTGTGTGGCGTCCTAGTCCTTTGTGTGGTATCATGGTCCTTTGTGTGGCGTCCTGGTCCTTAGTGTGGCGTCCTGGTCCTTTGTGTGGCGTTCTGGTCCTTTGTGTGGTATCCTGATCCTTTGACTGGCGTCCTGGTCCTTAGTGTGGCGTCCTGGTCCTTTGTGTGTGTCCTGGTCCTTAGTTTGGCGTCCTGGTCCTTAGTGTGGCGTCCTGGTCCTTTGTGTGGCGTCCTGGTTTTTTGTGTAGTACCCTGGTCCTTTGTGTGGCGTCCTGGTCCTTTGTGTGGCGTCCTGGTCCTTTGTGTGGCGTCCTGG
Source organism: Omphiscola glabra (assembly GCA_964017045.1). Classification (NCBI taxonomy): domain Eukaryota; kingdom Metazoa; phylum Mollusca; class Gastropoda; family Lymnaeidae; genus Omphiscola; species Omphiscola glabra. Next base: position 39,511,581 of record OZ024798.1, read on the forward strand.
TCCTTTGTGTGTTGTCCTGGTCTTTTGTGTGGCATCCTGGTCCTTTGTGTGGCGTCCTGGTCCTTAGTGGGGTGTCCTGGTCCTTTGTGTGGCGTCCTGGTCCTTAGTGTGGTGTCCTGGTCCTTTGTGTGATATCCTAATCCTTTGTGTGACGTCCTGGTCTTTAGTGTGGCGTGCTGGTCGTTGTGTGGCGTCCTGGTCCTTTGTGTGGCGTCCTGGTCTTTTGTGTGGCATCCTGGTCCTTTGTGTGGCGTCCTGGTCCTTAGTGGGGTGTCCTGGTCCTTTGTGTGGCGTCCTGGTCCTTAGTGTGGCGTCCTGGTCCTTTGTGTGATATCCTGATCCTTTGTGTGACGTCCTGGTCTTTAGTGTGGCGTGCTGGTCGTTGTGTGGCGTCCTGGTCCTTTGTGTGTCGCCCTGGTCCTTTGTGTGGCGTCCTGAGCGAATATTTTATTAGTACATTTCGTGTTTTTTAAAAATTAAACTCTTTCCTGTAGTTTAAACCCATAAAATCTTTGTCTAATTCTTTTGTTGCTCAGGAATCGTGGCTGCATAAATCTATGTGTTTGTGTGCGTGTGTGTATTTTTGTTGGGGTAAATTGTCAAAACTTCTTCGTTATGATTTACGTTTATGCTAATTACCAACATGACATAATCATATAACAAACTAGCGAGTACCCGGCATGCGTTGCAATGCCACTCATCGAAATAAAGTGTTTGTGTTTTAATAATTTTTTTTGTAAGTATTTTTAATACACAAATTTCTTTTACCGTCTGGTGCGTATTCGAATTAATTAGAAGGTTTTCGAAGCGGGAGCAGACCACACGCAGCTGCCCGTGTGGGAAGCATGGATTTTCCAAATTTAGTCCCCAAACTTGTAGCGATTGATCCCCCCATGCAATAGCTTTGTTTGAAATTATATTTATATGGCTCATTTATTACATATAAACAAATTTAGGGCCCCGGCCCCAAAAGGAATATTGTGAAATATTTGTATTAATTCAGAAACCTATTGATTTAGTCACATATACAAAATGAAATGTCACAGTTAATATTTAATTCCTTTCCACCCACCTATGCAATAGCTCTGTTTGACATTATATTTACATAGCTCATATAAGAAAAAAACGAATTTAAGGCCCCCGGCCCAAAGCGGAATATTGTAAAATGGTTTTACTTATTTAGAAACCTAATGCAGGCCTGCACACAACAATTCACTGAAGGTTTATTGCATTCAGATGAATGGTATAAAAACGCATACGGAAATTAGATTTAAATAGTTCATATTAGAAAAAAAAAACTACTACCAGTCCAAAACTGGTTATTTTTTGTAAAATGAATGGGTTTTGATATCCATGGATATACTTTTGTATATGTATTTACGTTGTATTAACGTCATTGATTTTCTTAAGTGGTAAAATGAGAATATAGCATCTATTTTTCACAACTGTAATATCATTGGATTCAAAGAAATTGTCATCCACGTAACATTTCCTAACCCCCATATATATGTACCTAAGAAGGTTAATTATTTGTCAAATTCATTCTGAGACGTATAGTGTGCTGCCTTGCGCAAATGAAACTATCGTATTACATCTTTCCCATCCCCAAAATAGAGTTTTAATGAAATTAATAAAAATCATCCACGGGATTGTAATCCCCTTACTTAAGCAAACACAATTTTTTGCATTTAAAATGCTTTGTTCTTATTTGGATAAGTGATAAGTGCATTAGTGAATTCTATTTGGATATGTAATTTCGCTGCACTGATTGCATTAAACGGCATTTTCGTATTAAAAGTATATTTAAAGGTACGTTTTTTACTACTTAAAAAACTTATTAAATGTTACAATAAAAAGCTAAAGTTGTATTTAACTTTATAAAATTTTAGCAATTTAAAAAGCAATCGAATATATTTATTAATTTTACTTTTATGAAGGGGGAAATACATTATCAATTTCATTACGCGCGGTAATTAAATCAGAGAACTTTTTGCATTGAATAAATAGGTAATTTGCGCAATGACGTCATTTGCGTGATTATTTAGAACAAATTAGATTTAATTTTATTACACAATAATTAAGAACGTACTAAAAAACGCACGAAAAACAACATATGTTTTGGTTTTCCCGATAAATGTGATTACAGTGTAATTCTTTGATCATAATTTTTTTATTACTTTTCATAACTTTCAAACACATATAAAATGCTTAAAATAGTTCATTGGTTGTTACTCCAAATTTATTTGTAATTTATATTACTAATACTTAAAATTTTATTAAAATTAAAGTGAATATATAATATATTTTGCGCATTATCATTTATTCGATTTCCGTAAAATAATAGAAAATAACTATAATTGTTTTTAAAAATGGGAAGGTATTTAAATCTTATCGGTTCTTTGTAGTTACGATCAGCATAGATAATTCTTATCTAATAGATGTATTACAACATCATTGCTATTCAAAATAACAACAAGTTTACAAAGCTATAACCGATTCTAAAATACGTCACAAAATTCAAGCTTATATAATAAAAACAACAAAATTACTCTTTACACTAAACTTTGCAAAAACATGTTTTCTCTGCTCTTGCTACAAATTGCTGTCTGTTGGCATTTGTTCAAGGGCGGTTGTGTTGATAGCTCTGTTTGAAATTATTTTGTTAAATTTTATTTATGAAAAAAAAAACGAATTTAAGGACATCGGCCCAAGCGAAATATTGTAAAATGTTGTTCTAATTTAGAAACATTCGCATATCAATTCACCAAAGTTTTATCACAATCGGATGAATGGTATAGGAATGCATACGATAATTATAAAGACAATAAAAGGGTGGCAAACGCATGTAGGGCCCCGGTCACAAACTGAATATTGTAGAATTTTTGTTGTACTTCAGAAACCTACTTATTATGTCACACACACAATTTAATGTCACTATTTGTATATGATTAAACATCTATCCATTCATGCATTAGCTCCGTTTGAAATTATACTTATATATCTCATATAGGAAAAAAAACAAAATTAGGGCCCCTGGCTAAAACGGAAAACAAATTTTAAAATGGTTGTAATATTTTTAAAACTTTGCAGGCGTACGCATAACCTCTCACTAAAGTTTTATCGCATTCTGATCAATGGTATAGAAGCACATACCGAAATTATTTTTACAAAGCTCGTATCAGAAAAACAAAACGACTTTGGGGTCAACGGCCTAAAACGGAATCTTTTTAAAGGGTAATAATGACTTAGAAAAATGCCCCGGCTTGTGGACAACAACTCACCTCATTTTATCGTAATAATTTGAATGGTGTAGGAGCGCCTTCGGTTTGAAATTAAATTTATATAGGTTTAATTTTTTAAAAAACGAACATAGGGGCCCCTGGCTCAAAATGAAATATTTTAAAATGGTTGTAATAATTCAACAACCTTTGCATGCATGTACAAAACATCTTACTAAAGTTTTATCGCATTCAGGTGAATGGTATAGGAGCGCAGAAGGAAATTATTTTTTACAAAGCTCATATACATAAAAAAAACGATTTTGGGGCCAACGGCCAACAACAGAATAGTTTAAAAGTGTTGTAATGACACAGTTAAATGCGCTAGTTTATGGACAACAACTCAACTAATTTTTGTTTCAATCGCATGAACGGTGTAGGAGCGCATACGGTTTGAAATTATATTTATATAGCTCATATTGGAAAAAACGAACATGGGGCCCCTGGCTCAAAATGGAATATTTTAAAATGGTTGTAATTATTTCCAAACCTTTGCGGTTGTAATCGCAACATCTTACCAAAGTTTTAGCGTATTCGGATAAATGGTGTGTGAGCGCAGACGAAAAGTATTTTTTACAAAGCTCATATAAGAAAAATAAATGATTTTGGGGCCAACGGCAAAAAACGGAATATTTTAAAGTGTTGTAATGACTCAGTAAATTGCGCAAACTTATGGAAAACTCACCAAAGTTGTGTCGCAATCGCATGAATGGTGTAGCAGCGCATGCGGTTTGAAATTATATTTGTATAGCTCATAGAAGAAAAAAACGAACATGGGACCCCTGGCTCAATATGGAATATATTAAAACGGTTGTAATGATTGTGAAACCTTTGTGGGCGTGCTCGCAACATTTCACCAACGTTTTTGTGTATTCAGATAAATGGTGTAGACGAAATTTTTATCTTACAAAGCTCATATAAGAAAAAAACGATTTTAGGGCCAACGGCAAAAAATTACTCCTTTAAAAGTGTTCTCATGACTTTGTAAAATGCGCAAGCTTATGGAAAAAAACTAACCAAAGTTTTGTTGCAATCGCTTGAATGGTGTAGGAGCGCATTCGGTTTGAAATTATATTTATATAGCTCCTATAAGAAAAAACGACCACGGGGCTCTTGGCTCATAACGGAATATTTTAAAACGGTTATAATTATTTCCAAATTATATTTGTATAGCTCATATAAGAAAAAAACGAACATGGGACCCCTGGCTCAATACGGAATATATTAAAACGGTTGTAATGATTGTGAAACCTTTGTGAGCGTGCTCGCAACATTTCACCAAAGTTGTAGCGTATTTGGATAAATGGTGTAGGAGCGCAGACGAAATGTTTATTTTACAAAGCTCATTGCAGAAGAAAACGATTTTGGGGCCAACGGCAAAAAACAGAATATTTGAAAAGTTTTGTAATGACTCAATTAAATGCCCGGGTAGGTGACCAACAACTAACCAAAGTTTTGTTGCAATCGCATGAATGGCGTGGGGGCGCATATGAGACATACAGACATACATTCATTTTTATACATATAGATAGATATTTGTGGAGGGCTCAAATTTTCGGAAGAGCTCATCCATTTATATTTTGCACTTCAATGTACCTTTTTTTTCTTCCTTTAAAAAAAAAATTAAAATGTCTTTATTTATGTATTCATAAAGGGCTACAATGTTTATATGTGTAATGAATTATAATCATATCAGTTCTCTTAGTACTACGATAAAAAGAGTTGGGGAGGGGTAGATCTCCTAGGCCCAAATGTTTCTAGAAAGACGTTATACCTGGAAATATGAGCTCATTGTTCCGTGTGTCACAACAACCGATAATAAATGGACTTTGCTTTGAAAACCGAATACTGTCAGCTTTGATGAACCTATCCTCTGCCTTCTGGATCTAATGTCTTACGTCGTGTCATATATGCCAAGTTTTGCCATCAAGACATGACCCCACATGTAAAACTGCCACGATTGCTATTAAACACATTGTCTTATACACTCAGCTGGGATTCCGTTGGGTCTGTCTGTGTTAGTTATTCAAATTTGTTCTGGGTTTTTTTCTCTTTAAATTGCATTTCGTGATGGTCTGGGGCATTGCTAAACTTTGTTTGTTTTTACATGCGCTCCCCTTCCACCTCAACATTAATTACAATAAATTATCACCATAAACGTACACAAACAGATTTTTTATAGATACAGATTACGTGGAGAAGTGTCTTATCAGGACACAGTCCTGGTCTAGATTCGGGCACATAATGGTCTTGACTCTAACGTATCTAAATGCGCTCGAATTTAAAAAAAAATATTTGGGTTGAGAGAGTAGGAGGTAGGATAATCGGTGGTGGGTAGTGGGGTTAAAAGTGTAATGGGGTAATGGATGGTTGGGTAGTGGGTTTTGGTGTAATGGGTAGTGGGGTAGTGGTTAGTGGGGTTGGGGGTAGTGAGTGGTGGGATAATGGAAAGTAGGGTAATAGGTAGTGGGTTTGTTGGTAGTGGGCAGTGGTGTACTTGGGTAATGGTATCGGGTAGTGGGCAATGGGGTTTGGGGGTAGTGAGTAGTGGGCAGTGGGGTAATGGACAGTGGGTTAGTTGGTAGTGCGTTAGTGGGCAGTGGTGTACTGGGGTAATGGGTAGTGGAGTAGGGGGGTAGTGGTTAGTTGGCAGTGGGGCAGAGGATCTTTAAATTTTAAAAAAAATCAATTCACTTGTAGATTTAAGTGTGATGTTTGATATGGAATTCCCTTCAGTCTGTGAAGACATATCTGTTTTCTGTATTGTGTTATCAGGTATGTTGTGCGTTGACTGTTGTTATTTGTGTGTTGTTATTATTGTAGCTGTTGTTAGTGTTGTTGTAGCTGTTGTTAGTGTTGTTGTTGCTGATGTTATTGCCGTTGTGAACTAAATTTAGGGGCGTCAATGCTGCCATGCAAAGCTGTTGATCGGAACATGAGTTTTGAGAGTTGCAGGTCGTGGGGTCAGGGCGTGGGGACAGATCTAGGGGTCAGATCGTGGGGTCAGATCGTGGGGTTAGATCGTGCGGTACGATCGTGGGTTAGAAATCGTGGAGCTAGTTAGGGGTGTTGAGCTTTAGTGTACGATTGGTGGTCTTTGTGGGTAGAGAAGGACATGTGGGTCTGAGGACAGGGAGTAGTGTGTTAGGGTATGTTAGAGGTTGAGAAAGGAATTATTCATTACTTAATATAGTGACCAAGTGTTACTTATTATAGTAACCAAGTGTTACTTATTATAGTGACAAGTGTTACTTATTATAGTGACAAGTGTTACTTACTATAGTGACCAAGTGTTACTTATTATAGTGACCAAGTGTTACTTATTATAGTGACCAAGTGTTACTTATTATAGTGACCAAGTGTTACTTATTATAGTGACCAAGTGTTACTTATTATAGTAACCAAGTGTTACTTATTATAGTGACCAAGTGTTACTTATTATAGTCACCAAGTGTTACGTATTATAATCACCAAGTGTTACTTATTATAGTGACCAAGTGTTACTTATTATAGTGACCAAGTGTTACGTATTATAGTTATTACGGACTGTTATTAATCGAGAATTTTATCTCTTAGTTTGGTCTAATGGCTCGTTTGAAAACAGTCCATAATAAAGGACGATACCAAAGTTTAAATACAATAACAAATAACACGACACTCAAAGCCAGAACTAATTACAATTAATACGTTTTTAATGTGTTAATTTCAATGAATTACAAAAGCAAGAGAATATGATTAAAATTATTAACTTACAGTATAGATCAGGGGTGGGCAAACTTTTTGTGCGGAGGGCCACATTGACAAAGGAAAAGCTATTGGTGGGCAGAATGTATATTATGTCCATTTTTTAAATATCGATAAACATTTCCCTATATTAAAATCGGTAGTTTCGCATTTTAGCATTACATGACAAAGGTCAAGGACTGTTTAAAAAAATAAGAAATTTGATCAAAAATGTTTTAAAAATCATAACGGTGCATGAAATTCTGTAAAATTCAATAAAATAACTTAAAAACATAGTAATTTTTTTAAATTTCTAAATGCCTTCGAGGGCCACATAATATCAGTTGCCGGGCCGCATGCGGCCCGCGGGCCGTAGTTTGCCCACCCCTGGTATAGATGGTACCGGTACTGTATGTAAAAATACAATGAGTTCAAGTTGTACAATAAAAGAAAAGCTACACTCACCAAAGCACTGTCTCGAGTTAGTATAATAATAATACACCATACACGTCTCGTGAAAAAAAGGATCTCCCCCTCTCTCTCAATCTTTATATATATATATATATATATATAGTCAGTTCCAAACGATTTCCAGAACGTCGTCTGCATTGTTTTGCCTCCCAGTTTAAACTACATGATTCTATTATTTTCTGACTGGAACGGACGACACTAAGCTTTGTAAACAAGGGGAAAGTATCGCTAGCCACACCCCAAAACGGCATCGAGTGTGTTGACAAGAGGTCATGCGCGTGGAAAGCAAGGAAGGCGTGCCTTAACACGTCATCTACATAACATAATGAACAAGTGTTTCTTATTATAGTGAAAAAGTGTTACTTAGTATAGTGACATATACGCCGTGGGTATTCTTTTACGCCGGGGGTAGTCTTATATGCCAGGGCTCGTCTTATACGCCGGGGGTCGTGTTATACGCCGGGTTCGTCTTATATGCCAGGGCTCGTCTTATACGCCGGGGGTCGTGTTATACGCCAGGGGTCGTCTTATATGCCGGGGTCGTCTTATACGCCGGGGGTCGTCTTATATGCCAGGGGTCGTCTTATACGCCGGGAGACATCTTATACGCCTGGGGTCGTCTTATATGCCAGGGGTCGTCTTATACGCCGGGGGTCGTGTTATACGCCGGGTTCGTCTTATATGCCAGGGCTCGTCTTATACGCCGGGGGTCGTGTTATACGCCGGGTTCGTCTTATATGCCAGGGCTCGTCTTATACGCCGGGGGTCGTCTTATATGCCAGGGCTCGTCTTATACGCCGGGGGTCGTCTTATACGCCGGGTTCGTCTTATACGCCGGGGGTCGTCTTATACACCGGGTTCGTCTTATATGCCAGGGGTAGTCTTATACGCCGGGTTCGTCTTATATGCCAGGGGTCGTCTTATACGTCGGGTTCGTCTTATATGCCAGGGGTATTCTTTTACGCCGGTGGTCGTATTATACGCCGGGGTTGTCTTATACGCTGGGGGCGTCTTATACGCCGGGGCGTCTTGTAAGCTGGTATACGGCGTGCTGAAACTTCAGGGACAGGCACCCTCTTCTTTTAGTTTGGTGGACAGCTTAAAAAAGAAACAGCATGGCAGCTCCCATGGATTTATTGTCTTATCCTTCGTTTCAGCTTCAGAGTCAAGTAGGAAAAGTTTAATCCAACAGCCTTCTGATTACAAGTGACAGTTTTCCTGCCTTATATATAAATATCGACATGTAGAGGTTCTCAAATTATGATCCCTGTTTATTAATGTTTAAATCCATACGCTGGTGAAGGTTTCCAAACATACAATTACCAGTCGCTTAACTCATGTATTTCTGTGTATTATGATTTATTTTAGTTAATATTTTGCTTTGTATCTTTATTGCTATGGGGCATTGCTTGTTATATCATCATTTATAATCAGCTTAATGACTTAGAGTTATAAATATATTCAAACTTTATAATTCTTATCTATTTAAAAAAAAAGTTTCTTCTTGTGGCTCTGGTGCTCTTCACATAGTGACGCCTTTGCAAACTTTTACACACTTGTATCTGTTATCCTAAACCGATACAAACTCATTTATTGTGGAAAAAGTTAGATGCTATCCTACACCGAGACAAGTTCATGCATTGTTTACACAATTTCAAAGTCATAATACAACCGATACAGGCTCATCTATTGTGTACACAATTTGACAGGTTATCATGCCCAATACCGACTCTTCAATTCTGTACATAACTTGTACCTACGTGGTTCTGACACGTACAGACTCACATTTTTGTCTCTGTTATCAGACAGGTGCATAACGATCACTTGTGTGGACACTTTTATCTCCATAGTTCAGACAGGTAGCGACTACTTCTGACAGGTAGCGACTACTTCTGACAGGTAGCGACTACTTCTGACAGGTAGCGACTACTTCTGACAGGTAACGACTTCTTCTGACAGGTAGCGAAAACTTCTGACTGATACCGACTACTTCTGACAGGTACCGGCTACTTCTGTCAGGTACCGGCTACTTCTGACAGGTACCGACTGATCATGTCGTTTATATAAGTACGACGCTTGTCTCTTCTCGACTCCCGTGAAACATTATTTGATTAATACTTTTGTTTGTTGTTATTTAAGATCCAGATGTCACACCAACCACAACACCTACCACAACCCACACCCCATCTCCCATCACAACCCCTACCACAACCCACACCCCACATCCCACACCAACCCCTACCACAACCCACACACCACCTCCCACCACAACCCCTACAACAACCCACACCCCACATCCCACACCAACCCCTACCACAACCCACACACCACCTCCCACCACAACCCCTACCACAACCCCCACCCCACCTCCTACCACAACTCCTACCACAACCCCCACCCCACCTCCCACCACAACCCCTACTACAAGCCCCACACCACATCCCACCCCAACCCCTACTACAACCCCCACCCCACTTCCCACCCCAACCCCTACCAAACCCAACACCCCAACTCCAACAACAGCCCTCACCCCACCTCCCACGACACCGCCCACTTCACCCCCCATCACATCCCCAAACACATCCCCCACCACTGCCCCCACCCTAGCCCCCACCCCACCACCCAAAATGCCGCCTACTACACCGCCCACCAAACATCCCACCACACTCCCAAAGACGACGAAAGACGTGGACGATGAACAACCGACGGTGCCTTCAACCTACAAGACCACTACCATTGCATTTGCCGCCTTCACTGGGACCGTCTTCCTCGGTGCGTGTATCAAAGCGGCACAATTTATCTGGAAAAAGGGTTTGTACAATATCAATATTTTTTTTTAATGTTTTGTGGGAGGCAAATCCAACCACGTGACATTTATTAAATAACGAACAACGAGAGTCAGATGATACAATGAGAGTCAGACGATACAATGAGAGTCAGACGATACACTGGTTATCTTTGAATTAAAAAATCAATAGAAGCATTTGTAGTGAGTAAATAATAGAATGAAAAAGGGACAGTCAGAAATGATCATTGTGTCGAGGGGGTCTCAAACTGTAAATGCAGGTCACGTTAGGTAGGGCCACGAAACGAGATGTGACAATGTTAAGAATGTTCTAGGGTGAGGGGCTACCCGTTGAATATGTCACTTTGGAGGACATGGGATGTTTGTGCCGGAACATTGGGAGGACCTTGAACGTTTGTGTCGGAACATTGGGAGGAAGTAGAACTTTTGTGCTGGACCATTGAGAGGAAGTGGGACTTTTTGTGCCGGAACATTGGTGGAAAGTGGACATTTTGGGAAGGACCATTAGAAGGAAGTTGAACCTTTACGAATGAACATTTGGAGGAAGTGGACATTTTGGGAAGGACCATTAGAAGGAAGTCGAACCTTTACGAATGAACATTTGGAGGAAGTGAAACATTGCGAAATAACACTGGGAGACAGTGGAACTTTTGTGAAGGAACGTTAGGAGAAAGTGGAACTCTTGGCATGGAACACTTGAAGGAAATGGAACTCTTGAGATGAAGCAGTTGAAGGATTGAATCCTTTGCATAAAACACTTGGACGAAGAAGAGCACTTAAGGCATATCGCTCACCCTGGGCATTGATTAGTTAGAGTACGATGCACATGTTAGATAGGATACTTGAAGGAGTTGGCATTCTAGGGATAGGTGACGAAGAGGAGTGGCACTGTTGGATAGGTCCCGAAGAGGAGCGGCACTGTTCGGATAGGTCGCGAAGAGGAGTGGCACTGTTAGGATAGGTCACGAAGAGGAGTGGCACTGCTGTGAAATTCCGACTTGATGAAGTTGCACTTTTATGATAGGTCTCGTGGACAAAGAGGCGTCTTTGTGATCGGCCACGTGGATGAAAGATGCACTTTTGTGATAGCTTAAGTGAATGAAGAGGCACTTTTGTGTTAGGGCTCGTGGATGAATAGGCACATAAGAAAAGAGCCCAAAGGGGAATGAGCACGATAGCATTGACAAAATGTTCATCTTTGAATGTACGCAATGGCACCGAAATCGTTAAAGTTTAAAGCATAAGGACAGAACTATTCAAAGCAATATAAAACATTAAAGTCCAGACAAGTTCTGAAACGTAGGCGCTAGATCTAATGTTACTTGGCCAGGCCTCTTTCATGCATCAAGCTTAACCAAAAGTATTAAGACAATTCTTCCACACATAATGCATGTTGAGGATTGGTGGAAGAAAATCAAAAGAGCAAACTACGCCATCGTTCGTTTTAAAATAAGTTCATACACTGGAAGATAGAATAAGAATATCTAAAACATCAAAAATAATTTCCCTCAAGACACACACATTTCCTTTGGGTTTAAAGTATTTGACTTTGAATTTTTTTCGAACAATCTATTTTTTAGAACTTACAAATTATGTATCTTTTGGCCATGTTGTTTACTTTCTTTAACATCCATCTGTATACTTTGTTCTTTTCCATATTTTTTGCAACCCTATAGGACTACCTACCCACTGGTCTGAGTTCATCAATCAATGTATGAGCTGGTTTCCTGGGTGTAGACCCAAATTAGTGATTAAGTAAGTATTCATCTAATTTATATTTAAAGTTAACATATTACAGTCCGATGACAAGTCCGACAACTAATTTGTTTTCTTCATAAGGTATTAAGGAAATTCGTTTGTTCGCTCCGACCGGGAAGTTGTCACAAGGACGAAGGGTTGTCCCGGGCAGCGGTGTATTGCCAAATTCGTAACAAATGGTTCGAAGTTAGTATGTCCCCTTATGCTAAATCGGTCACCGCCACAGTCAGTCAAATTACGATTAGAGGAACTAACGGTTCGCACGAACCTGACCGAACCGGCTCCAAACCACCGCTGGTCCCAGGTAAGGGTCAATATTATTGTAGAAAAAAACCGGACATGCACTTTAGTAGCCAGCAGCTTTGACTTCCATTCCGGACATGCACTTTAGTAGTCAGCAGCTTTGACTTCCAATACGGACATGCACTTTAGTAGTCAGCAGCTTTGACTTCCATTCCGGACATGCACTTTAGTAGCCAGCAGCTTTGACTGCCAATGGATTAAAGCAAAGAACAAACAGAGCGTCACAGACTAGAGTACAGAAAGCAAACACAGGGAGCAACCAAACAGAACTGTTAGGGCAAAACCCTGGCAGAAAATATGGAGACGAAGCTAATTTAAAAAAATACTGTCTCTATTGGAACTCTCATTTACAAGAAGTGTTTCTCTCAGCCCTCTCTCCGAGGGGCATTGCCCCACATTTCCCCGGGGAAAGTCAAGTGCCCCCCTCGGAGAATTATGTGTACAACAATATGACTAAAATATTTGTTTTTTTAAATGACAAAATTATCATTTTTAAACAGTTTTAAAAAGCACAGTAACTGGTGCCTTAAACCGATTACAATTAGTGGCATCTAGAAATATCGCTGGCCTTCATATATATTTGATGATCCGCATATTTAAGGCTAAACTTTTCAGAGTTTTTGGTTATAAATATCGTACTCGCCGCTGGCATCTTACTTCCTATTCGCTGTTTTTATTGATTTTTTTGTGTGTTTGCAACACCACAAGTTCAAAGACATTGATGACACTGTATTAAAATAAATTTACAAACCTATAAAGGTCTACAAGTTTAATAATAGTCAGTCAACTATCAAATATGAGCAATCTGTTTTCAAATTATAGTTTATTGTAAAAAGCATTACTTTTAAAGTCGCGATAGGTGTTAGTTATAAATTCTATGATGGCATCATTTGCTTTTTTTTCTAATTTTGAATTTGTAGGACGCATAGAAATAGTGCACGTTTCATCAATATTATCAAATGGAAAGTGTGTGTTTTTTTCTTTAAATGTGCTACTTTTGTTACAAGGTTTCCTGAATAACAGTTTTGTTTTTTATTGGTTTTTGAAAAAAAATACTTAGCCTATATTTATTATTTTTAACTTCACAACAAGGTATTTGCTAAAATGCAGTCTTGTAGTTTGAATTTATCAAAAATGTTCTGGGTAATATAAAGATTTAAGGGACGAGAGTGCTCTGGTACAAAAACGTACCCTCAAGGGTACCACAACTAGAGTTAATTTAGTTTACGTCCTACTGAGGTGAAATTTGAGAAAAAATTGGCTGAAAGAAACAACAAATTTAAGTATGTGGCAAAAATGCATCCTTGCATTTGAGTTTGCCCGACTGCCTTTAGCCCCCTTAATTTCTGTACCCATTCCATCATGCTGATCAATGCTACAATATTGGGTTGATTATAAACATCTGCCAAAGGATTACCCTGGGGCACGCCACAAACGGGGTGAATTCAGTTTATGCATGACACTGTGCACCAAAATGGCTCCCATTAAACCTTAAAAATTACTTTCTACGTTCAAAAAGAATAATAGTAAAATTCAATTCAAATGTACTAAAAAAATACTCCTCTTGATTTTGAGACCTTTTGTGCACAAATCTTTTGCTGCCGTCTTGGACACTACTTCTCATCTAAGTGCTATTTTATTGTTTTAAATTTCTTGATATATTTTTTCATTCGTTTTTTCTATTTGTTCGCTGATGATGGATTCCTGCCGACACGTTCGTTACTTTGTTGCGTTTCTTTTTTTCAGGTTTAACCTTACTGTGATTTAATAATTTCCTATTGTGCTAACCTGATTGCAGTCTCCCCCTTATTACCCATAATAATGAGCAAAGACTAAGTTTGCAACATTCTACACTTAACTGGAGGGCAACAGAATAGATGACGGTTTCCAAAAATGTAGGTGTCACTTTACCATCGAAACATCTCGTGAGCCCAGGAAACCCTACGACTGCAGCAGGCCTTAGGGACTTAAAGCTTATCATATTTAAATGCAATGTGTAAGGGCTAACCTTAAAGAGCAAAAGGGGCCTCGAAAATTCGAGAAACTACTCTGCATTAGTTATTCAAATTTTAAAAATAAAATATAGTACATTTTCTAAATATTTCAAAGTTTTACCAGAGTCCAAAAGAAAAAAAAATTTAAGTAGAAAGTTCTATACATTTTTTGGGTTATCAAAATGAATCATTTTTATAAATCGTACATGAACTGCATTATTATGTAAAGAAAACATGAGTTGTTAACATAATAACATTATATATTAGTAATTTTTTTATATTTTATTTAAAGGATATCGTATAAAAATAAAGTACAGATTTCCCAATATTCGGTTGATTGAAATGTTTATAGGGAATTTCAAAATATTATGACTTTTTTTCAGATACATTACAAATTGCCTCTTAAATCTACTTTAAAACCCTCTTTAAAAACCAAATCTAAAGAATTTATTTTAAATTGAACAAATTAGGAATAATATTTTTCTTTATAAAACAAATTCCAAGAAATAAAATCATAGAATTGGCATAATGATCGAATTGCTAGTTCACAAAAACAAATATCATTTTTATCTTTCTGGTAGCTTTCCTCTAGAAAAATATTATTTTGATAAAACATCAGCGCAAATAGGTGGGACATAATAAATATGGGCTAAGTATTTTTTAAACTTCTGTTATTTAGGTAACTTTCTTTCAAAAGTAGCACATTAAAAAAACCAAACGTTTTGATAAAATAATTGAAAAAATTTGCACTTTTTGTATGTGCCCGAGAAGTGGCTCAACGGATGGGCCGCAGGAGAAACCGGACGACAGCTGTACCGGAAAATGCCAAGACCGAGCAAAAGCGACCCCTGGTGGAAACTTAAGAGAACAGAACAGAGTCTCATCTCCCAAATGAGAACGGGCCACTGCATAGGCTGGACGACAGAAGGGAACCCAGCTGCAGGTTTTGTGGCCAGGAAGACGAGACAGTGGCCCACTTGGTGATCGCTTGCCCCGATGGAGGTGTGGGGGCCGAGGGTCGTAACCCAGAGGCCTGCCTTGAAGAATCGATATACGGTGACGCCCAGCAGATGGGGCAAGCCGCCAAAGTAATAGCCAGGGCTCTAAGAGAGTAAAATCTCAGCCCTAGAGAATGAAACATTATTAGTATGTGCCCGTTAATTTCTTAATTTAACAAAAAAAATCTAATTTCTTTAAGTTACCATTTTAAATAACTGAAAATACACGGAATCTATTAAATTCATAGTTATGCTTCTTCTTCTTCTATATATTAAGGGCCCACGATCAATTTATTGATCATTATGGCTCTTATGAATGTAGATGGGATTTGCAATGTTTCTGTGCCTGGTGTTGATGAGGATATTTCACTGGTTACAAGAGTAGCTGAGTGAGGGTATCATGCCCTGAGGTTTGGAAGGCCTGAAGCAATAGACGCAAATGAGTCATGTGTTGTCGCCTCAACTGTTCCTTTTGAAAGATTGTTCCAGTCCCTCATTGTCTTTGGCAGGAATGAGCAGTTCCTATACTGGCTTCTCGCTGGTATGAGCCGGAACTGCCTGTCATGGCCTCGTCGCTGTCTATGGGGGAGAGGGACGAGTTTCTGTTTAATGCCGTAGCTGTGGACTAGCCCATTGTTTATCTTGTAAATCTTGGAGAGCCTGGATAGTCGTCGTCGTTCCTTTAATAGTGACCAGCCCAGTGTTTCCAGCATGCTGCCAACACTAGAGGTATTCCCGTAGAAGTTCAGGACAAAGCGTGCTGCCCGTCGCTGTACTGCCTCCAACCTGTCGATGCTCTTCTGGGTGAATGGGTCCCAGACCGAAGATGCATAATCAAAAAGTAACCGGACAAAGGCTTTATAGGCTCTTTCTTTCACACTGGAGTTGCTGATCTTTAGATTATGCCTTAAGAACACCAGGGTCTTGATTGCCTGATTGCACACATTGTTAATATGCTCGTCCCAGCGGACCTCTCTTTGAATGGTAACACCCAGGTACCTTACTGAGGAAACTGTCTCAAGTAAATGGCCATGCAATTCATAGTGGTAGTGTAGAGGAGTACAACTTCTAGAGACTGACAGTGTCTGGCACTTGGCAGGATAAAATTTCATGTCCCAGCTCGCCTCCCACTCAGCTAACCGATTGAGATCCAGTTGTAGCTGGTCCTGGTCAGATCTGTTGGCGATCGTCCGATACACCGCCGTGTCATCTGCGAACAGTCTTGCGTGGGATGTCAGTTTCTCAGGTAGGTCATTGATGTATGCTAGGAACAAACAGGGGCCTAGCACCGAGCCCTGGGGGACCCCTGACTTAACACTGACAAAGGACGAGCTTGTACCGTCCACGACGACTGCTTGACATCGGTTGTTGAGGAAGCTAGAGATCCATGTTTTAGTAGTGCCTTGGATCCCATATCTCTAACGTTTGTGTAGAAGCAAACTATAATTGACACGGTCAAAGGCCTTTGAGAAGTCCATCACCAGCACATCAGTTTGCTTGCTGTTTTCCAGATTTGTCATCAAGTCATCAAGTCTTCAACAAATTCAAGGAGCTGGGTCTCACATGATCTATTGACTCTGAGTATGCCAGCCTGTGTTGTTAGATGCTAATAACATTAGTTTTTAAAGAAACTAATGCCATCACACAATTTATAACTAACACCAATCCCTACATTAAAAGTCATGCTTTCATGATAAAATATAACTTGAAAATAGATTGCGCATATTTGATACTTAGCAAGAACTATTTTTAAAATTGTAGACCTATATATTGATGCAAAGCTAGTTTAAAACAGTGCTATAATGTCTTCAAACTTGTGTAGTAGCAAAAAAATAAATGAAAAAAATAACGATATGTGCGTACAACTGTAGGCAAGACTTTGGTATATAGTCTGAAGCGGCCAGTGAGATAGTTATGTTCGAATACTGTACGCCTTGAACTCGATTAGCCTTAAATATACAGATCATTAAATATATCGAGCGTAGCGATATTTTATTGAGTACACTAACTGTTATCGGTTGATGACACCAGATCGGATGTTTTTGAAACCGTTTAAAAATGATAATTTATTCGTTTTTATTAGAAAGAAAATATATGATTGTTAAATGGTTGTCCCCAATTTGCTCTGGGGGTCTCCCCGGGGATAGTGCACCCCCCCCCCCGGAGATTTGCCAGAAAGAAAACCATTTTACCCATACATTAGATATCTATCAATACAAGAAACAAATGCCATTCGATTTTACAGACCTAAAAAACCATTTTTTACTCGTTCAGTTAGAACAGACTGTTCCCCAAGCTCTTTGAGAAATTCAGTTTTCCATTCGACAGCTTAATAAATTCATCCCATGATTTGAGGACATAAGTCATGCTGTAAACCTGGGAGAAATTTATACCAAGCAGATGTGTCGATATTAAGTAACACGTTCTCTTCCACGCCTTCTCTCCCTCCACCCCCAATAATTGGCATTCGAGAAATTTCAGAGCAGCAGAAGTTATGATGATTAGTTGAAAAAAAGGGATGTCCAAACAGCAGAAATTATGATAATTAATTAAACAAAAGGGATGTCCAAGCAGCAGAACATCTGTCCATAATAAATAAATGGTTTGTGAACCTCACATCCCAGCGATGAGCCAACGTGGTCAGTGCCCTGAATGTGCTTGGCATACATTCCAGGTTGATGGGACTCATTAGCCTAGGATGGCAACTCATCTATGTGATCGCAGTATCTGTCTCAAACTCGGAGATGCAGTCCTGTAGGCGATATGATCTTGACACAACGAAATTTCCGACACTCCTGCGGCGGGGAACGCATCACAGTGAGACACAAAAGAAAAACTGGTGGTCATCTACTGCGCCCTGGTCTAATTCCATTCATCTTGACTAAGTCTTGCCATCGGATCGAATAGCCAAGACCGAGAGAGTGAGGCTGACGACTTGAGCAACCCTCCGACAGTTTAAACAAAATACAGCTCAAGTCAAAACCACTTCTCAAACTTTGGCCATCTTCGCATTCGAAGGACGAACAGCAGCACCCATCTCACTTGGAGCATGGCATGATACCTCTGCTGCTCACCATTGCATTTAGAATTTCTCTGTGAAACTAACATCACGTGTCGTGGACATTGTCACCGAAACGTGTCATAAAGTAATCGATATGAAACTTCGAAATCGAATCTAAGCGTCCGTTTACACGATCAAATTCCGAGTCAAATTGAACCGACTATTTTGTGCGTGGTTTCTTTTTTGGGGACATTTGATCAAATAGTAATTTGAAAGTTGTGACAAGGCCTCATACACGAATTTCATCAAATGCTTGAAGGAAAATTTAATCGTGTGAACCGACCCTTAGCATGAAAGCGGGCCTTCAGCTGATCAAACTTTCAGTCCCACGAGAATGTTGATAATTTTGGGTAATATATTTATGGTAAGGTTGATAATTAAAGATACGCGTCGTATAAATGTAACAAATGCAAAATAAATGCAACAGATGCAAGAAATGTAACAAATGAAACAAATGTAGCAAATGCAACAAATGTAACAAATGTAACAAATGCAAAAATGCAAGAAATGTAACAAATGCAATAAATGCAGCAAATCTAACAAATGCAACGAATGTAACAAAGGCAACGAATGCAATGAATGTAACACATTATGTAACAAATGCATTTTTTCTTGCAGCATTGAACTCAACAAACCAAACAAACAAAAAAATGAAAATAAAAGAAAGGATTGCACAACTGACGAACATCTGGAGGACAGCAACGAGATGTTTGAAGAAATTATTACATTGGATAGTTGAGTTTTGCTGTGTTTTGACCTTTTGTCCCATAATTTTTCTGCGTGATCCATGCTAAATTTTGTATGTTTATTCTTGGGACTCTCCTGAAAGATTACCCCAGTCATGATTATATATATTATAATAATTAAATATATTATCATAACTCTCTCTAAAAAACATTAACTCCCCTGACAAATATGGTATAATTTAGCTTTAAAATTTTTTTTTGAACTTAAAAGTTATAATTAAACAAAAGGGACTAGTGGTGGTTTCTCAAGTTGTGACATTGTTTAATTTTTTCTGAAAGGAAACGTAACAAAATGTAAGATGGTGAAAATATGAAACATGTAATGAATATGGTATTGTACGTTTAAAATGTTAGTAAGGTTCACAAATGTCAATCTATTTTCTTAAGATAATGAATCGCTATCAAACACTGAAAACGCCACAGGATATTATATCGTAAACATATACTGTCAGAATATTATGTCATATTAATATACTATAAGGATATTATATTGACGACATATACTGTCAGGGTATTATATCACCATAATATACAATCAGAATATTATATCATATAGATATACTGTAACACAACGTTTTTGGATTTTAGTTCAGTACCGCCAGAGTCTACGACTACGTATTTTATGGCCGTAAACAGATTTTTAACTGGAGGCTGTCCAAACCATGGCGATGTACATTTGTCTCCCTTTCGGATATGACGTTTCAGATTTCTTAACAACACTTCACTTGCTGGTTTAAACCTGTTTTCTGGTTTAGGACGCTTACTGTACTCCACACATTGCTTTGACAATGCTTTGTCAGTTGATGTGATGGCCGAGGCGTTCACTGTGGAACGAAATGTCGTCATCGTATCTACACGTGAAGACCAAGGCGTTCAGTGTAGGGCAAAATGTTGTAATCATATCAACCAGTTGTGGCCGAGGCGTTCACGTCTCCCTTTCGGTTATCACGTTTCAGATTTCTTAACAACACTTCACCTACTGGTTTAAATTAGATTAAATAGACACGAACAATCTGTGTCAGTATAACAATATATATTAAGCTTTAATAATAATTTTACAATACACATAAGTAAACGTTTTGGCACATGCCTTCATCAGTACAACAAGACATATAAATAAGTAAAAATCAAATTAACATATATATAGAAATAAGTAAAGAAGAATGGAAAGGAAGTGACTTGAAGTAAAATGTAAAAAACCCAATCAGGAAAAAGACATGACAGTTAAGCAAAATATTGGTTATTTCTTATCCCGGATGGAGTTAACGTACCAAATCTTGTTATTAATTTGTTGTCCATATAAATCCTATCCAGTGTGTTACTAGTATACAGTATACCAGTAACTGCGATGTCTAAAATGCCATCATGGTTAGTGCTATTGAAATGTTTGGAGACCGGACAGAGAGCCTGTTTATTTATATGATTGAGGTGCTCTCTAAATCGGTCTACAAGACGACGACACGTCTCTCCTATGTATAATTTACCGCACTTTTTGCAAAGCATGGTGTAAATCCCGATGCGACTTATGCAGGTAAAACCATCTTTTATTTTGAATATTTCCAGAAGGAAAGTGATCTTATTAACTTAAATCAAGTAGGGACATGTGTTACATCGGCTACGATTGCAACTTTTAGTGCCTTATTGCGCTTGTATTACCGGGATGGGGCTTCTAACTAGATTGTCTCTTAGTCTCTTGTCCCTCCGGAAAGCGAAAAGAGGAGGTTTTCTGAAAACCTCATTGGTGACAGGGTCTGCCATGAGAATTGAACGGGTTTTCAGGACCAGAGAACGAACTTTAAGGTTATGGGGATGAAAAGTTAAAATACATTTTGACCTATCACTAGCGTCAGAATGAGTAGCTTTAAAAGAATACACTGCTATTCGGCTGGATGGAACAATGGTGTGCATACACTGCTATTCGGCTGGATGGAACAATGGTGTGCATACACTTCTATTCGGCTGGATGGAACAATGGTGTGCATACACTTCTATTCGGCTGGATGGAACAATGGTGTGCATACATTTCTATTCGGCTGGATGGAACAATGGTGTGCATACACTTCTATTCGGCTGGATGGAACAATGGTGTGCATACACTTCTATTCGGCTGGGTGGAACAATGGTGTGCATACACTGCTATTCGGCTGGATGGAACAATGGTGTGCATGAACTTCTATTCGGCTGGATGGAACAATTGTGTTCATACACTTCTATTCGGCAGGATGGAACAATTGTGCGCATACACTTCTATTCGGCTGGATGGAACAATGGTGTGCATACACTTCAAAGAAAGGTAAGGCAGTATTTTAAAAGTCTAAACTAAGTGAACACAACATGACGTAGAACGATACATTCTTACCTTATGTCACCATAAGACGTGAACACAAAATGACGTAGAACGATACATTCTTACATTATCTCCCACTATAAGACCTGGTTATCTTATCGCATTCCGTAACACAACTACATCTTTGCTCCAGTTTTGTTTCCTAAACTAGGGCTACATCCTTAAGGCTGGGACGCAATAAAAAAACTACTCGAGTCCTATCTCGGCACTGTTTTTTTCTTTGTTTCAACAAGTTTCGTCACTTATGTGTGTAGTGCTATTGTATACTTTATTCATTCATTTAAGATTTATTTTAGCTATGAAGCTTGTCAGAGGATGAAAAACGATGAGATCAATTTACTGTGCTGTGTTGCTGGGTTGTTTGGATAGACTCTAGATGTCAAAGATACGTTTAGTTTGGCGTGAATGATTAGATCAAATTAAATCAATAATGAGAATGTTATTTATACCTTTTGTTTAACTCCGTTTCCCCGGGAAATCACCTGAAACACACAGTTGTTTTTTTTTTCTTATGAAGAAGAAGTTTTGAGAGAGGCAGCTTTTATTCAAGGCATCATATTAGCATTTTGTTGGACGGAACCACCTACGATTATCAAAGAATAACACATTTTGGAGTTAGCCGCCTTAGTTAGAGAGTGTTTCCTTACAGTATCCAACTCAGGTAAGCAAGATTTTTTTAAAGTCTTTTTAATTGGGGGTGGCTGTGTTTTTTTTTTAAATTTCAAACAAGAAAAATACATTTGGGGTGCGGGTGGAAGGGTCAAATTTCTTATTACTACGGCTGTGGCTTCCAAAATAGCCTATGGGGATTTTTGTATGTGCAATCCACATGGTGCAATCCACATGGTGCAATCCACATGGTGCAATCCACATGGTGCAATCCACATGGTGCAATCCACATGGTGCAATCCACATGGTGCAATCCACATGGTGCAATCCACATGGTTTGTCATAAATATTTCATCAATTTTGAATTAGGTTGTTTTTTTTAAAACTAGGCGTTTCTTAGAGGAAATTTTAATAAGTGACCTAGCAGAGGCGCCGCCTCCGGAGGTATTTACTCTCATTTGGTTTAACAGTAGTGTTTTATTATTTGCATGTAGTGAATTTACTTTTCATTCGCCACGACTGTGGCTATTTTGGAAAAATTAAAGTCGCTCATCTTTGTCTAGGACTAGGAATGATTCATGAATAGTTATACATTCTACCACGATCAGACGTCAAGTAAATAGTACATGAGAACATCGTGTTGAGTGTTATGTGTAAGATAGCTTTGCTCATTACATGAGAACATCGTGTTGAGTGTTATGTGTAAGATAGCTTTGCTCATTACATGAGAACATTGTGTTGAGTGTAATGTGTAAGATAATGTTTAAATTCAAATAATTTTAAAGCGTTACATTCTTTAAGGATATAATCTATAAAAATGCTGATTCTTAAATTTTGAGGCCCATTAGATGTAGCCTACAGCGAAATCAGACACTGCCCATGATTGATGAACATGACGTCGTCAGAGGAAGAAAGCGTTTGCTTACACGTAGAAGACGAGCAGAACGTCATAGACAGGAGCTCGGAGTACTACAAGAAAAATGTTTTACCAGTTGACCGTGGCTGGGCGTGGGCAGTTTGTTTTGGTGAGTCAAAACTAAGGGAAAAGAACGCTTTTGAAGCATCAGCTGTCTGTATTAATTAGGCTGAATAGAGAAGCGTTGTTGTTCTACTGTCTGTATTAATTAAGCTGAATAGAGAAGCGTTGTTGTTCTACTGTCTGTATTAATTAAGCTGAAAAGAGAAGCGTTGTTGTTCTACTGTCTGTATTAATTAAGCTGAATAGAGAAGCGTTGTTGTTCTACTGTCTGTATTAATTAAGCTAAATAGAGAAGCGCTGTTCTACTGTCTGTATTAATTAAGCTGAATAGAGAAGCGCTGTTCTACTGTCTGTTTTAATTAAGCTGAATAGAGAAGCGTTGTTCTACTGTCTGTATTAATTAAGCTAAATAGAGAAGCGCTGTTCTACTGTCTGTATTAATTAAGCTGAATAGAGAAGCGTTGTTCTACTGTCTGTATTAATTAAGCTGAATAGAGAAGCGCTGTTCTACTGTCTGTATTAATTAAGCTGAATAGAGAAGCGTTGTTCTACTATACCGCTTCTACCAAGCTATTTAACGCATTCTGTTTAAATGGAAATAATGCAGCAATTTTGTAAACATCCGATACGACATGCAGCGAGAATCTTTTACATCTTAATAGCTTTATAGCCCTCCTTAAGACTAAGCGAACAATATACAGTGGCGTCACTAGGAGACTATAAGAGTGCAGACAGCAACGGTTGAAACCCTCACAGGGAGGGGGGACCCTTTGAAAAAAATCAAATTTGCTAGAATTCACTCGGGTCGGTTTCATAAGAAAATTCAGTTATATATAACAACAGAGCGCCACCAGATCAGGGTGTCACCAGAGCAGGACGCCACCAAAGCAGGGTGCCAACAGATCAGATTGTCATTAATGCAAGGTGACACCAGATCAGGGTGTCACCAGAGCAGGACGCCACCAAAGCAGGGTGCCAACAGATCAGATTGTCATTAGAGCAAGGTGACACCAGATCAGGGTGTTACCATATCATGGTGCCACAAGAGAAGACAGGCTTGGTGTAGGTTCATGGGGGAGTCCAGATGGATGAATAGCATGCCCGGAGTGCAACCACGAGACACCGGACTCACTTTACAATACGACAATTGAAAGCGCCCCATGAGTATTGATCTTTTTCATTCTGAACTCCAGATGAGATCAAGAGCCTCTCAAAGAAATAGCATATATGTATTAGGCTCTTTAAGATAAGAGTCTACTACTGCTGACTAAAGAAGAGTTCTCGTTTTCCATTCTCACTATTGACCACTTTCTAAGATGAGCTATCTGAAAAATGAACTTTTAATTGAAATACTATCCCCATATCCCAGCGGTCGACAAATCGCAGCTCGCGAGCCGCATGCGGCTCTTTAACGACCTGAGTGCGGCTCGGGCAGAAATCGGTTTTGACTCCGAAAAAAATGGTTCTTGACACTTTCTTTAAAGGAAATTTGGCTCTCAAAATTTTTTTTTACTAGTCCTGCCTCTGATTTTGGCTCTTTTCACTAATGAGTTTGCCGACCACTGACGCCATAGCCCATGAACGCAGTTATTAAATCTATAAACTTTTAAACTGCTTTAACAAAACAGAAATAACGTCGATCTTGAAATAACAATAAGACATATTCTAATGGGCCTCTTAAATCTTCATTGGCTCATGTGCTCTGTTAAACCATTAACGAAGGTAAAAGATTTTAAAACATTAAGAAAATCTATTTTATGATTAATTTTTGTGAATGCATTTAATAAGTCAATACCCTTGCAGCCGGGTTCATCTCCTATGTTCTGTTTGGATTCTCCAACCAACTAATGGTGGTGCTGTTTACTGAACTGGTGGAGAAGTTTGAAAGCACCATAACCACTACCTCCCTTGTCTTCATGTTAAGCACTCTGACTTTCAGCTGTGTTTGTAAGTTGAGATAATTAACTTCAATTAGTATGTGTCATCTCCCTGTATTAGATCCTATAAGTGCATTACACATCGTCTCGTTTTTTTTTTGGCTATCAACTGTATGCGTGTAGTTGAAATCTAAATAAGGCTATTTTTAAACAACAGCTGTAGATCAAAAACTCTTGAGAACATCTAAAGTTCCATGGGTCTGGATTTTGGTGTTGACAAAAGAAACTTGACTATCTGCGCATGACAATCATTTGACTGTTAATTAAAATGCCGTGAAATAAAATAGTTTTAGAAGAAATATAATATAATTAAAAGTAGAAGAAAAATACGCCAAACAATGGCGTTGGTCATACATGAACTTATCATCTACTAAATTTACTTGACAAAACGTGCATTCAGATAACGCCAGTTCAAATATAAACCCCTTTAAAAATGCATTCAAATAACTAATAATATCCCAATTAGTACTAACGTCTGGGAAATTTGTTTTTCACGCCTATTGAACATAAACTTACATACACACCTATAGAAATTATGATTTGTGATTTCTAAGATCTTTTTCAGCGATGTCATTTTCTAATATGTCCTTCGGGGATTATATGAGACGGGTGGCTTAGCCATATATCTAATTTCCTTGTGGGATAGTTGAGCAAAGTCACGACGCTGAAAGTGTTTTCATATGATATATGGTGGCCTAGCTCTACGTCTGTGTTAAACCAATGAAGCGTTTTTGCATAAAAGTGACTAGCAGTAAGTTGACTTGACTCATTGAATACTAGATACAGTTTACCGTCTTGCTGCATTACACATTACGTTGATAGGTTTAGTGGCACCCGGGGGGGGGGGGGGGCAAGAGTCTGTACGCCAACCACGATAAACTCTGCAGGAGGTCGAACGTGGCGCTACCTAATGAATATAAACTTATTGCCGCCAGGGGCGGACCGCCCCCTTCTCCCCCCCCCCCATGCCACGTAAAGACCCTAAACATCAAGTGTATTTGACGATGTTTCACTTTGTTCCAGCTGTGGTGGCCACTAATTTCGTCACCCCCCGCCTGGGCGAAAGGAAGATGGTGTTTTGTGGAGGAGTCTTCATGGCGTCCTCAACCATTGGCTATGCGCTTTCGCCCAGCATTGCTGTGTTTTTGGTCTTCTCTGTATTCAAAGGTGAGTAAGCAATCGGTTAAGTATCCGCACACTTCATTGTATCGATACCATCATACTTAGTTTTCATTAAATACGACGACAACGCCAATCTGTTGTAAAAATATATTTTTTAAAGATGGTAACTGGATGAAAGCTTCACTTCTTTAAAAAATATATATATAATTTTAAATCAAACCCTTAAGAAAGTAACGGAGAAAATATTTTGTGTTTTTCTTTACGTGAGCGTGTGCAAAATCTTCAATTTCTGATTTCACGTACTGTGGTAATCTTCCAACCTGGATAGAACATATACGTTTTTAAAACTGTCAACTTAGACAATGCTTTTCAACCAAATTCATCCCTCCAGTAAAATGCAGAGTTCAAAGCTTCATAAGTCCAAAGCAGTTGTTTGTAAGATATAAGACTTATTATGGTAAACGAAAGAGCAACAGAATATAGTCTTACATCAGTGGTTCTCAACCTGTGTGTCGCGACCCCCTTTCAGGGTTGGGACGACCCTCTCAGAGGGGTCGCCTATGATCATCGGAAAACACAAAAAACTCTACAACCATAAAGTAGCAACGAAAATAATTCTGTGAATGGTGTCGAAATGTGAATGTTAATGTCGGGTGTTCATCTAACCTTAATGACAGTTGACCACTGCATGTTTGGACATTGTCTCTCACGTCGTCCCACGGACTAGTGCAACTGATACCATCCGTTATTCCAACACACTAAACAATGAATAGTTTGCCGCACGCTATAAGATTATTGACCTTGACAATCTAACAATTCCTTAAACTATTGCTCTTAGATTAAGTTATGAATAATAGTCATAACACGTTCCTGCTAAACACTCGGCAACACGCGACAAGTTAAACCATGAATTCATGAATACCCTTCAAAGCTATTGCACAAAACTAACGCGTCATTTCCCCTTACCCAAAATACGTCACCAAACTCTCAACATAATATATACAGCTACACATATACTCTCAACACTAAACATCTTTTCCATACCAAACATAACAACAGTGATTCTCATACCCTTGACACTTGGGAGTCGCTCCAACATGAGGGACTGTATTAAAGGGTCGTGGCATTAGGAAGGTTAGATAGAGAACCACTGCCCTACATCAACATACTATACTTGCAAGGACGGCGTACTGTAATTTTGCTTTAAGGGTAGCCTGTCTTTTGTATTTGATTTGTGGTCGAATTACTCTCGATATTTCGATACGCTTTAAAAACATTTGAAATGTGTTTCCCCTTATCACTGTCCTTTGTTCCAAGGGGTCTCAACCGGACTCATGTTTGTGGCAACCATCAGCCTCATCCGACACTACTTCCACAAACACCAGTCCTTGTCCCAGATCTTCTGCTCCAGCGGCACGAGCGTTGGTTTCATTGTAGCCCCTCCCATCATAAGAGCCGTAAGGAACGAGTTCGGCATCAGAGGGACACTTCTGCTGGAGGCCGGCCTGGAACTCAATTTTCTCGCGGTGGCACTCCTGCTGAGGCCCATTGAAATGTACAGGTGAGGTCTGGAGCGTGAGCGATGGCCTTGGTATCATAAAGTACATTCTAGCATTTGACACTGCCTATTTCTGTTTTATAAAGAAAATTGAAATCGGCCAAAGAGTTAACGCCAAAAACGACTTTTTTATTTTTTGAAAACTGCAAAAATATGAAAATGTTACTTGCTCTGTTACGGGCTTTATAAACATGTAACCTTATAGAACCTGCGGTCTTCAACTCAGTCCTTACCGAAAATTCCCAGTGTGGATAAACACAGAAAAAGGTCATACGGAGTGCGCTCTTTTGAAGCGGTAGCGCCAAAGTTATGGAACAGTGTGCCTCAATCTTTGAGGGGTATTGAAAATTATTTTAAAAGAATCATTTAAGAAACATTTGAAGATTTTTTTTGTTTAAATAGATTTGAGAAAACCAGAGCGCAGTGAGCATGCATGCTAAAGTAGCATGGATACCAGCAGTGAGCATGCATGCTAAAGTAGCATGGATACCAGCAGTGAGCATTCTAAAGTAGCATGGATACCAGCGCTGTAAAAATATCCAATCAATGAATCAATCTCTCCTAGCCCGCGGCAAAAATGAAAATAAATTATTCTATTTGTATAACTTTAAGCTTTTGGTTCATTTCTTTTTAAAAATGTAATTTTTGTTTTACCCACGTTTGATTACTATTCTCAGACAATGTTGATAAAAGTAAAAAAAACAACAGCATACCAATCAACCGTGCGCTGACGGATTTACACATTTCTGCTACCTACGCTAAAGCCCATAAATTTGCGCTTTCCGCCCAACCACAACACCCCCCCCCCCCCCAAAAATAAAAAATAAATAAAGTTTATTTAAAATATCCAATTCAATATATAATAGTTCATTTTGTTAAACATAATCAATTAATACATTCTTTATAATTTCTGAACAAACTTATATCTCTAATTCAAACCTACACCACTACAGCATTTTAAATGTCCTTTTTCAAAATGATGCTAAACAATGTTGAAAATATGTGGTTATTATTACGTCTGTATATACGCCCCATTTGATGTTGCATCCTAAGCCATGTCCCAGGATGGCACTGGTTACCGGAAATTTGATCGAAAGAAATTTCGTCGACGGAAAATTGATCGACGGTAATTTGATCGAACGGAAATTTGGTCGAATCTTTTTTTCAGTTCAGACGTTAAAATCTTTGTCAAATTTCTTTTTGAACGCACTATACTATATAGTAAAACAAAATAATGCGTTCAAAAAGAAATTTGACGCAAAATTTTAACGTATAAACTAAAAAAACGATTCGACCAAATTTCCGTTCGATCAAATTTCCGTCGATCAATTTTGCGTCGACACGAAATTTCTTTCGAACAAATTTCCGGATACGTAAACAATTTGTAAATATGTGGTTGTTATTACGTCTGTATATAGGCGCCCTTTGATATTGCATCCTAAGCCATGTCCCAGGATGGCACTATGGGACATCCGGTTCTAAACATGTGTGTAAAAAGATCTGCGTTTATAATCTTTTGAAGAAACCTATTTAAAATATCTGTAGATTCCGTCCAGAACTTCCTCCACTGAAGTCGGCCACAAAAGAAAAGGAAACCACGAAAGAAAAGGAAGCCACAAAAATTGTCTCAGAAACTCTTCAAAATGACCCAGACAAAGACTTGAACGAAACGCATGACTTAAATGGAAATTCCCAGAGATCTGAAGGAGTCATCAATTACGATGTGTTATGTAAAGAGTCCACTGACGCCAAGTCTCTACATCAAGATAACGAAAACCTTCAGTACAAGAGACCGGATAGCGTAGCATCAGAGGAACCGCTTAGCAGAAGTGGTGTACAAACCAGGGTTAGTGCGCAACGAGATTATGAACACACTTACAGACGCAAGTAAGTCAAAGTAATGCTTGCACAATTTCTGTTTGTTGTTTGGAATAGTTTTTCTTTTTTTTTTTTAAATAGCATCCCACCCAGATGTGTAGCACAACAATTTAAAAATATGAAACAGTTAACATCCTTGCATGGCCTCGTTTTCATATAATGACGTCACCAGCGGTCTGCGCCACAATACCGTGGCTGGAGTGGTAAGAAGAGCAATCATAGACTCGGCATATTTGCCACCAATGATGGTCTGAAGATAATATTGAAGGGACAATATATTGATTACACCTTTTCCAATTTGCGAATGATTTGATTCCTTCAGACTGTAATCGAACTAAAATATTATTATGTTCAGCCCGTGGAAAAATCATTTTGCCCCAACCCTTGACCATTCCCACTAAGAGCAATGCTCTATCTCGCCACCATACCACAAAATATTGTTTGTTCGATGAAGAAGACTTCTTGCCGACACTTAACTAATTTAATCGCATCCTTTTTCCCCCAGATTTTCCCATACTTTGTTTTGCTTATTTCCTTCTACTTAATCTAATCGCAGTCTCACCACCTCCCCCTTATTACCATCTCCATACCACCACTTCGAAAATGTCTCCAATCTCCCCACTAAGACATTGTCTCTAATCTCCGTACTACGATACGATCTTAACTCTAATTTCCCCACTACGACCATGAATCTTATATTCACACTGCGATCAGGACTGTAGTCTCCCTGACTACGACCAGGACTCTAATCTCCCTGACTAC
This sequence comes from Omphiscola glabra, assembly GCA_964017045.1. NCBI lineage: Eukaryota > Metazoa > Mollusca > Gastropoda > Lymnaeidae > Omphiscola > Omphiscola glabra. Next base: position 39,541,911 of record OZ024798.1, read on the forward strand.
GACCAGGACTCTAATCTCCTTGACTACGACCAGGACTCTAATCTCTCCACTACAACCATGACTCTAATCTCCCCACTACGACCATGACTCTAATCTCCCCACTACGACCATGACTCTAATCTCCCCACTACGACCATGACTCTAATCTCTCCACTACGACCATGACTCTAATCTCCCCCAGCTTGCACGCCAGTGCCATGAGTTTAACAAGTGAAGCTGGACCCATGGGCGTAGACGCCGGGGTGTTGAGCCTCGAGGTTGATGACGCCCCAGATCGTAAGTTCGGCGGGTTAAGGAGGTGGTTACTAGGACAATGTGACAAGAGTTTCTTCAGGTAAGTCAATGTCTCAAAGCATTGGAGCGATTTATTTTTTTTTTGGGGGGGGGGGGGAGCTGAGCTTACTCTCTCTATAGCATAATCTTTAATACTATTGCTTAACCGAGGGTGGGAGGGGGCAGTTTTTTAAACCGGGTCAGAGTATTTTGAGAAAATAGTTAGTGGGTAGTACCAAAAAATAGTTAACTTCTCATTTTGTATCATTTATGTAGGCCTTTAAAAAAATAGGCCTACAGTCAGTCCTACACCCTACCTGCCGGCCTATAAACAATAGATATAAGACGGTCCTACAAACAGTCCTAGAAATAGTCCTACTGAAAGTACTAAGGACAGTCCTACACCATAGCCGTGGCTCTTTAATGATTAATATAAAAGTCGCCTCCGAAAAAAATTCAACTTTTTTATCTGAGTTCAAACGTCAAACGTGACGCTCGCTGTGTGACAGCTTTTTTCCCCCACTCAGTACTATTAATATAAAACATGTTGAGTAAGGGGTGGGCGCTGTGAAAAGGAAAGAGCCACACTAGAAGCAAAATACATAAATAAGCGTTTTTATTTAAGATTTGTTTTCTCAATTGGTTTCTCTCTTCAATTATAAAAAAATATATATATTTGAATTTACTCTTTTTATTGCTATACTCATTAGTCTAATTGGCATGTTACAGGATGTCACTACATGGCATGTTTAGTACTAGGAAGTATGTGGTGGGAACATGCGTATAAAGAAACGTTACACAAGGGTCGGGTGTTTGTCACGTGATGTTACAATGCCACTGAGGTTCACGGGAAATATTATATCCTCAAAGAAACTCTGCTTACACTTACCCAATAATTTAAATTACCTTCATTTCTTTCAAGTATGTGGCAGTATCGTGTTATGATGGTCGCCTGCCTACCAGGGGCGGTGAACATGTATATACGGAACTACATCCCCGCCATCGCCCAGGCCAGAGGAGCCACTCCCGATCAGGGCGCTCTACTACTGACGATTGTGGGTGCTGTCGATTTGGGCATTAAATTTGGTCTTGGGTGTTTCGCCAACACGCATTTGCTGAAGCCGTCTCAACTTTATGCTATATCTCAAATTTGTCTAGGTATGTGAGCAGGATTTTCTGCTTTTTTGCAAATTTTACATGGTTAAAAGTTACTAAATATAGTGCCTCGCTTTTACGTTTATATTAAAGATATATAGCTCGAAACAAAAGGGATCTGAGCTGCCTGTATTGCACACTAGCCGTAGAGACCGTTGTGCACGTTCATAGCTTGGTCTTGAGGAGGCTAAGGCGGTTAAATCTTTCGACAGGTGTGACTTCCATTTTTTTTAACTTCATTGCTATAATTTTATTTTTTTATCTTGTCTTCTCTTTTTTCAGGAAGTGCTTTAAGCCAACTGATTCGCTGTTTGAAGCCAAGTTTTTCGCAGCGTTAAGCCAAATTATTCATCGTTCTAAGCTAACCGATTCGTTTAATTGTGCCTATTTTTTCAACTGTAACCAACATTTAACAATTTGTCTTCTGTCAACACTTCGTTCATATGCCGGCTTTTCATGACAACCTCGCTAGTTTTGGCGACTTGTTGTCATTAACTTTTTTTCCTCTCCATGTTTCTATGAACTAAGTCTAAATAAAAGGGGATATAAACTAATGAAGATCTAGACATTTTTCCCTCGGCTCCAATGTTGGATAAGAGTAGAGTAAAGAAAGAAATGTGTTTCCCGGTTGTTAGTTTTTCATCTCCTTACAGGTGCCTTGTATCATGCCAATGTATTTCTTTCAATCTTACTTGTGTTTTGTATCATGCCAATGTATTTCTTTCAATCTTACAGGTGTCTTGTATCATGCCAATATATTTCTTTCAATCTTACAGGTGTCTTGTATCATGCCAATGTATTTCTTTCAATCTTACTGGTGTCTTGTATCATGCCAATGTATTTCTTTCAATCTTACAGGTGTTTTGTATCATGCCAATGTATTTCTTTTAATCTTACAGGCGTCTTGTTGCAGTTCATCCGCTTCTTCACGTCATTTGAGACCCTGGTCATCATGGTGGTCATCATCGGCCTTTTCGTTGGTACCAGGGTCAGCATGATGCCCCTGATGACCATAGAGGCAGTTGGCTCGGAGAAGATGCCCCAAGCTTACAGCATTATTTCAACAATGGGAACCCTCTCTGTCGCTGTCATGAACCCACTATTTGGTTAGTTCCACAATTCGTTTTACTAACGTCCCTTGGTGACTAGTTATTCACTTTATAATATACATTTGATAACACAAGCAACCCATTTAATATATTTCTTGCAAATTTATCGAAATACCCTTTAACTCATTTGTCGAAAAAATTATATAAAAGTTCGTTAGCTTCAGCATGAGGTCCGACCCATGAAGTCAAATACCCCTGTTGGTCCCCCTTTTTTTTTAGTTTGAGATATCTTTAAATTATTTGGAAATGCTATTTATGATTTCTTATTGGACAAATTCGTAGTGGTTGTTTCAAAGCAAGTGTTGCCAAATAATATATATGATATATTTTAGTATATGATATGTTGGAATATATGAAATGTTTCATCTCGTACCCTCCGGTGCAATGAACATTTGTTCTTGGCAAAACAGATCATCCAGGAATTTTGAGCGGAGCTCGCAACTCTGTGACAGGGTCTTTTCAAGTTCTTTTCGGGGTATTTTCATGGTCTTTTCGGGGTCTTTTCCCCCGCATCTTGAGATGGTTAAAGTTGTATCTGCTCCGTGCTCCAATTTTTAAAAAAAAAATTAAATAAAAAGTGTAAATTATATTTTTCAATTTCAAAAATTAATTTATTGAAACTGATGCCCCACTCTTCTACGTATATATTCCTCACACTCTTCTAGATGCTATTTTTTCCCCCTCCCACCACTCTTCTACCATCTATGGTGCCCCAATCTTCTACCAGTCTTTGTTGCCCTACTCTTGAACAGCTAATAAAGTTACAAAGCATACAGAATACACATAACATGGTCGTCACGCTTTAGAGAAAGGGACCTATTATAAGATTATTTTGATTGTTATCACACAGCCGCCAAACAGTATGTCAATGATAGCTGACGAAAGGTACCAAAAGGTCATCAAGTATTGCTCAAATGTTATGTCTGGTCACCAGGAAGGTCATCAAGTATTGCTCCAATGTGATGTCTGGTAACCAGGAGGGAAAGTGAAAACTTGTAGAACGAAATGAGACCAGATCCCTTTGTATTGTGTGCTTATAAAGTGGCATGTAATGCCGGACTCCACAAGCTTGTTAAAATGACTAATCTATCCTTCTTTGTGTGAACCATTTGCAGGTGCTATCGCTGAAGCTACGGGAGGTTTTGCTGACGTCATGCATATTGCCGGCGCGTGCTTTCTCATTTCCGGGTTTTTGCACGGACTCCTGCCATTCCTGGCCCATCTAGATAATAAACTGACCAGCAATGATCTCAAATCGAACCCAGCTGGAGATGATGTCGCGACATGAACAACTAGGCAGGTCACAATAATCAATTTTAAGTTATGATGTACACTTTTGTAATAAAATTACTACTGCGAAAAGGGGCTTTAAAAGTTGTTTTTTTTTTTTTTTAATTTTAAATTATGATCCCTATTGTAGTAATTGGTTGCTGTGTGTAATTTTTGGTAAGACGTCGGTAATAATGAATGATGTTTTGAAATGTTTTTGATTGATGTGTTCCTGAGATTGTGCAGGGGTGGAAGGAACGCATTTCTGGCCCAGGGAAATGCTTGGAATTGGAGATTCAACTTCGTGTTTTTTCCTTAGATGAGCTTATAAAAATAAAGTTACAAAGCATACAGAATACATATACAAAAGTTACAAAGCATACAGAATACATGTACAAAAGTTACAAAGCATACAGAATACACGTACAAAAGTTACAAAGCATACAGAATACACGTACAAAAGTTACAAAGCATACAGAATACACGTACAAAAGTTACAAAGCATACAGAATACACGTACAAAAGTTACAAAGCATACAGAATACACGTACAAAAGTTACAAAGCATACAGAATACACGTACAAAAGTTACAAAGCATACAGAATACACGTACAAAAGTTACAAAACATACAGAATACGCATACAAAAGTTACAAACCATACAGAATACATAAACAAAAGCTACAAACCATACAGAATACGCATACAAAAGTTACAAACCATACAGAATACATAAACAAAAGCTACAAACCATACAGAATACACATACAAAAGTTACAAACCATACAGAATACATATACATAAGTTACCAAGCATACAGAATTTTGAGCTCTGGCTTGGTCGGTCACGAAAGTTTTATTTAAGTTTTTATTGGTGCACACAAATGAACGTCTTTCCTGTGCACGGTGCTGTAAGATAGCTTTGCTCATTACATGAGAACATTGTGTTGAGTGTTATGTGTAAGATAGCTTTGCTCATAACATGAGAACATTGTGTTGAGTGTAATGTGTAAGATAGCTTTGCTCGTTACATAAGAACATTGTGTTGAGTGTAATGTGTAAGATAGCTTTGCTCATAACATGAGAACATTGTTTTGAGTGTAATGTGTAAGATAGCTTTGCTCGTTACATGAGAACATTGTGTTGAGTGTTATGTGTAAGATAGTTTTGCTCATTACATGAGAACATTGTGTTGAGTTTTATGTGTAAGATAGTTTTGCTCATTACATGAGAAAATTGTGTTGAGTTTTATGTGTAAGATAGCTTTGCTCATTACATGAGAACATTGTGTTGAGTGTTCATTTACTTTGACTTCTGAACGTTATGAAACGTATCATTATTGAATATGCATTCCTGGACCAAGGTGGGCAACCATTTTCCAAAATGGCCACAGTTGTTGCGAATAAAAAGTAAAATTCGCCAAACTATATATAAACCATAAAATACTACTATTTAATGAAATGAGAGTAAATACCGCCAGCGGCGCCGCCTCTGATAGTATTACTGCAATGCTATTGTTTTGTTTCTATTTAAACGCCATTTTGAAATGACTTAGCCACTTAGCCTGTTTATCTAAAACAAAACAATTGTACCTGAGATCAGACCTACTAATTTTGATGACGAGCGAGGCAGAAAAAATGGGCGTGTCACTTGAAATTTTATAATGCTAATTGGGAAGTTCGGCATTTAAAATAAAATAATAAAAAATAAATGCCGAAGTCCCTGATTTTTTGCCCTTATTGTCTGCGAAATATTTCAAAACCGCCTTCCTTTAGTTGTTCCCCTTTTATATAATTGTTCCCCTTGTTTTAATTGTTCCCCTTGATATAGTTGTCCCTTTTGATAGTTCCATACTTTCTTAATTTCTATTACTCGCGGTGTTAAGTCTCATTGAGACCTAGGCCCGGATGACAAAGTATTTGATATTTAAAATATCAATAATAAATAAAGGATCCCAAATTGTTACCACAAACAGGATCAACTTCGGAAAGGTTGATTAAATTTAAGTTCGTAACAATGAATCAAACATTTTTAAAATGGTTAAATTGTTACAATTTTAATAGAAATGTCATAATACATTAATAAACACATTTTAATCATTATATTGTTTTATTTACAAACAAAAAAAGAAGAAAAAAAGATTAATTCAAAGTTTAAAAAAAATTGAACGCTAAATTATTGTCAACAGCTTATTTAAGAGGGGAAAGCACTCTAATCATTCTTCCAATCAAATCCATAGCAGTATAACGTGTTAACACAGTGTGAGGTAAGTGGTAGACAGTGGCGTAGCGAGCTTAACTCGCGCCCGGGGCACAATACCTTTTTTAGCGCCCCCCAGATACCTTTTTACCCCCTTCCCTATTCGAAAACCATACAATATTATAGTAAAATATACCATTTGGCGCCCCTTTGTGATGAGCGCCCGGGGCATGATGCCCCCTTGCCCCCCCTCACTACGCCACTGGTGGTAGATGCACGGTCTGAGATTTGGCGACATAACTATTGTGTCAAAAGGAGATCAAAAGCCAATCAGTTTTATTAAGTCATTCCTCGACTCTTATATTTGATTGGAAATGTAGTCCGCTCTTTTGTTACAAGCAATAGTACATGACACTCTAACCATAGATAGACACATAATAACGTACAATATAAAATCTTCTAAAAACATCACACAGACATATAAACTTGCCTGCTTTTCATTTCTCTATAAAATCTTGCTACGCCCCCTCTTAAGGTCATATTAAAGTTTTTCTAATTCAATACCCCCATTGTCCTTTTCATCCCTAATAAATGATTAACTTTAAGGTGGACAATTGCTGTGATTCGTCCCTTCAAAAGCAGCGACGTTGACGTGGTAAGACGCCAGCTTCTGTTCTAGTCGCGTCACCAATGCGTCGTCCAGTGATGTGGTACGGGACAGTATCCACGCAAACTCTGTTCTAAAAAGGCCGGCGAATACAGTGCATGAGTAAACCAAGCTGTACGTTTTGTAGTCTGTCTCTACCACTCGATACTCGGCTGCTGGAGATGCTGAAATACACAGGCAATTATTTTTTTCAATTCTACGCTAGCGTTTATATTATTACTCACTTTGGACAGACCCCTAATGCGTGCGTGAGAAGGGGGACAGCCCCCGACATCGTAAGAAGGGGGACAGCCACCGACATCGTAAGAAGGGGGACAGCCACCGACATCGTAAGAAGGGGGACAGCCACCGACATCGTAAGAACGGGGACAGCCACCGACATCGTTAGAAGGGGGACAGCCACAGACTTCATGAGAAGGGAGACAGCCACCGACTTCGTGAGAATGGGGACAGCCACCGACTTCGTGAGAAGGGGGACAGCCACCGACTTCATGAGAAGGGGGCCACCCCCCGACTTCGTGAGAAGAGGGACAGCCACAGACTTCATGAGAAGGGGGACAGCCACCGACATCGTAAGAAGGGGGACAGCCACCGACATCGTGAGAAGGGGGACAGCCACAGACTTCATGAGAAGGGGGACAGCTTTAAAAACTGCGCTTAAAAAAGGTTTACTTTACTTAAAAGCTGTAATAAGAAGACAATTAAATATTAATCACTCACCCATGTTGAATTTAACACTGAGAATAGATGGCTTAGTGGGATCTGGAATGTCAGCCTCACCCAGTGCGCTGTACTCAGTGCCATTCCTGGAATAATTCAAAACATACAATTTAAGTTTTGTTCCGAAAACGTCATTATTTATCAAGACCCCTACAAAAAATTATGTGGGTTTAAATATTACATCGATTACATGTAGTTTGAGGTATTTTCAGCAATCCTTATTAATATGGAAGGAGCTTACATGCTTGAACATCCATTTACTCTTTCTTGTACTTTTTATTATGTTCAAACTTCTAATGGCGCCTTTACTCATTAGGCAACGCTAGATTTAACAATGTGTCAAACACTAGTAGATATAAGGAAACATTGACTGAATGCCTTTACTCGTAGTATCTGTTGTCAAAGACACTATCTAGTAGACACTGCGTAGATATAAAGATATGGTGACTAGATGCCCTTACTCGTAGTATCTGTTGAAAACCTCCACTTTGCCGTTGTCTTTGAGAGCATAGCGAGCCCTCACACAATCTCCCTTCTCAAAGATGTTGGGGAACTTCTTAATTTCATACCATATGCCGAGATACTGAAAGAAAAATGGATTTCCGTTGATTAATGATTAAATGTTGAATTTATATGTTGTTTAGATGCGTCGTGTGGCATACTCCATGGTGACGATATACAGATGAATTTTGCTAGAAATTTAACTACCACATCCTTTGTGTTTATTTCACAAACATTTTAGCTAGGTCATGCATAGTACAGTTTAGTACAGTACAGTTTAGTACAGTACAGTTTAGTACAGTACAGTTTAGTACAGTACAGTTTAGTACAGTACAGTTTAGTACAGTACAGTTTAGTACAGTACAGTTTAGTACAGTACAGTTTAGTACAGTATATATTATGCTGTCAAACCCGGTCAAATCCTTGAATAAACACGAACTCCTAAAAGTGCAGCTCTCAACACACACACATCCACACACAGACACACACACGCGCGCACACACACACACGCACACACACTTCATTCATATATAAGGCTCTATACAAACTAATAAAATGTCCACCCTCGGTGGTGCCCCCCTCCGAAATAGCATACGTACGCCAACTGATGCGTTTAGCGAGTACAATGTATAGCTATAATATGGCTCTTATCAAAGCCTCAGCCGCCTCAGTCGGATTAATCCATTACCTTGTTCACATCAAACGTGCTCTGTGACGTAACGACCGGACAGGCCCCGAAAAGGGACAGCTGGGCGTCCGCTAAGTACAAACATCCGAATACGAGAACGAGAGTTATAAGTAGAGACATGTTGAGTTTTGAATTCGAATCTTACTGCAGGCGGTTCTGGTGGTGAACACGGCACAGAGATTATATACAGGCTGGGGCTGAACCTAGGTCTAGTTATTTCAGGATTTATGTAAGTTGGAATACAATCATGACGTCATCTAATAGTAACTTGTATAAATAATAAAATTTTACAGGGGAAAAAAAGAGAAATTGAGTAGATTAGAAAATAGGTTTGTACGGTGTCACATTGCAAATTTATAATATATAAAAACGGCGAACCTTTTATTAGAAAAATCATAGAGCCTCAGAGAATTATTTCAAAGCAACAAATCAAACAATAGTAAGCAACACCAGTGTTTCTCAACAGAGTGGACATGAACCCCAAGTCGTAAAAAAAAGGAAAGTTCTGGGGTGGGGGTGGGGCGGTAATGCTAGGTACTATCCCTGGTTTCTATTAAAAAAATTGCTGAATTTTATGATCAAAATAATTTATAATGGATTAAAAACAAAGAGAATCACCGTATTAGTAAAGCAGACGATACAAATAATAAATCTCAACAGGAGCAAATCTGTCTGACATTGCTGCAAAATTATCCCAAGAAGTATTGTGCTTGGTAAGTCATTCACTTAAGTTGTGCTCATAAATACTGTATTTACTTGTTGTGACTTGGAATCTTCGATTGATACAAGAAAGAACAATAGCTATAATAAAAAAAATATATACTTGAAAAATATTTTTAAAACATTAAAAGAGAATTCCCGGAGTTGAGTTCGGGAGTTAACGATGTATCAGCTGGTGAAAGAAGTGAGGCACTTGAGAGATTGGGAAATTGGAACATGAGAAATGGCAGCTTTAACTTAACTGGTGACGCCACCAACTGGCCGTTGTCAGCCTTATGTATGTGGCCTGGAGTGAACTGACCATGTCACAAAATAGCAGGAAATGATGTATCAGCTGGTGAAAGAAGTGAGGCACTTGAGAGATTGGGAAATTGGAACATGAGAAATGGCAGCTTTAACTAAACTGGTGACGCCACTAACTGGCCGTTGTCAGCCTTATGTATGTGGCCTGGAGTGAACTGACTATGTCACAAAATAGCAGGAAATGATGTATCAGCTGGTGAAACAAGTGAGGCACTTGAGAGATTGGGAAATTGGAACATGAGAAATGGCAGCTTTAACTAAACTGGTGACGCCACTAACTGGCCGTTGTCAGCCTTATGTATGTGGCCTGGAGTGAACTGACTATGTCACAAAATAGCAGGAAATTGAGAGCCAATGGCGGCGCTGCGTGCCCGGGTCCATTTTGAATAATGCTATTCATATGTCATTTGTGGTATTTTATTTTAGTTAAAATGAAGAATTAAGTTTACAAACGTACAGTACATTCAATTATCTTTCATTTGATACCTCACTTTGTCTTATAAACCCAACAATAATATATTAAATCGTTTTTTAATCCCAACCTATCACTTCTGGTACCCAGGTACAAATAGCCACTTCGATTAATTAATTAGACTTTTTTTTCATTTAAAACATTTTTTTTCTGGCCACCACGCCAAGTTTATATTTGCCTGCAGATTGTGTTTTATTTAGGATAATTTTTAAAGTTTTTCTTCAATTTAAGATAAACAGAACAAATAAATTATATAACCTCATTTTAAATGCCTGAAGAGCTTCATTGCCGTGCAAGTTATTATCTAGCTAGAGGTACCTATATAATTTGCTATCATAGATATATCAGTAGAAAAAAAGATTCCAGAAAACTATAAAAAGTAATTTTTAAGACAAGAATTTGAAAAGGAATGTCATCAACGAGTCTCAAGTTATTTGTTTAAATAGTTTTAAATTTAAATAAGTTAATAACACGTATATTTTTTATTTCAACAGCTTTTATTTTAAATAAGTAATTGAAACAAAGAGAAATAGTATGCCATAAATGGACGAGTTTAATGTGTGCTATGTGATATCAAACATAAATTGATGAGTTTAATGTGTGCTATATGATATCAAACACAAATGGTTGAGTTTAAAATGTGCTACATGATATCAAACATAAATGGATGAGTTTAAGATGTGCTATATGATATCAAACATAAATGGATGAGTTTAAAGTGTGCTATGATATGAAAAACATTTTAAATTCTAAAATAAAGCGACAATAATGTCGTCTTAAGATAAAACACATTTTGATTCAATGAAATCGCTTTATATCGTAGTAACTAAAGTGAACGTTAAATGAAATATTTTACAAATGGAATAAAAAAAACTATTGTCGTGGATACAAAAGAAATGTTGTGGTCTTCTTTCATTTATATATAGATATATATATATTAATCTCAATTGTCAAGTTACATTTTACGAAAGGAATGCCACCTGTCCTTACATCGTGCAGTTGGTCTGGTCTGAGATTATAAATGCCGAAACGTCGACCTGGTAAGACTGCAGCTTCTGTTTCAAGCGAGTGACCAGGTCGTCAGGGAGGGTCAGTTTTCTTGACAAAATCCAGGCGAACTGGAAGTCTATGATTCCAGCCACATCTTCGCACGAGAACACCAGGCTGTAGGACTCATAGTCCGTCTCTATGACCTTGTACTGGGCAGGCGGTATAGCTGGTAGCAGAAAAAAGGGCGGAAAAAGAAAGAAATATAATTATCGTCATTTATTCTTTTCAGCTTTCTGAAGTTTCTATTATTTTTTTTTATCGTAAGAAGAAACTGGCTTACACAAGGGAGATAACCACTGCCAACTTTAGCTAGGTATTTGTGTAGAGGGAGACAACCGCTGTCAAATTTAGCTGGGTAAATGTGTAGAGGGAGACAACCGCTGTCAAATTTAGCTGGGTAAATGTGTAGAGGGAGACAACCACTGTCAACTTTAGCTAGGTTTAATGTGTAGAGGGAGATAACAGATGTCAACTTTAGCTGGGTAAAGGTGTAGAGTGAGACAACCACTGTCAACTTTAGCTGGGTAAAGGTGTAGAGGGAAACAAGACACCGAGGGACCAGGGCCATGGAATAATATTATAATTAAATCTCTTTATTTTGACGGCTACTTTAAATAATATAAAGCTATTAACAAGTCCTGTTAAAGGAATTATTGTGATATTGGATTATAGGGCACAATTAATTTAATTTTTTTTTATTTCGACCCCGTCAAAGAGAAGGCGCCTAAACCACACGTTTCTCCAACAAAGTAGTGAGTGATTGAACTACACGATAATGTTATTATAAATTATCATGTACATGTATCAGTCCGTCTTCATTTTTAAAGAAAACAAACTATCCTGTAAAATGAAGTTAATATTTGCCTGATTCAAATTCAGATTAACACCGCACTCAATATCCCTTTATAAAGTGTATTCAAAGTAGCTTCATTGATTGCTACCAGACACAGTTTGAGACACAGTTTGAGACAGTGTGAGAATTTCTGTGGGGGTAAATAATGACATCTGGTTATCAGTGGTCTACATTCGTGGCTACCTTATCTGTTTATCAGAACTGACCTTGATTAAACTGTACATTTAGGACGGCGGGGTACTTGGGGTCAGGAACCCAGGCTTCACCTATGGCGTGTGTCTCATAGCCATTCCTGGAGATAGAATCAAGTGTTAGGTTTTACATCTGCAAGAGTTGTGTAGTTGGGGGTGGGGGTGAATGCCCTAAGGCAGCGGTTCTCAACCTGTGGGTCGCGTCCACTTTGGGGGTCGAACGACCCTTACACAGGGGTCGCCTAAGGCCATCAGACAAGAAATATTTAGGAGGTAGCAACGAAAATAATTTTATGGTTTTGGGGTCACCACAACATGAGGATCTGTATTAAAGGGTCGCAGCATTAGGAAGGTTGAGAACCACTGCCCTAAGGTGAAACGGACATTAAAGATTGGGGCTATTTATGAAATAAGGGCATAATAGACTGATGTCCTAGAGCATCAGTTCTCAACCTGTGGGTCGCGACCCCTTTGGGGTTCGAATGACGCTTTCACGGGGGTCGCCTAAGACCATCGGAAAAGACATATTCGGTACTCTACAGTTTTAAAGTAGAACGAAAATAATTTGTGGTTTTAGGGAAAGGGGGGGGGGGTCGCCAAGACATGAGAAACTGTATAAAAGGGTCGTGGCGTTAGGAAGGTTGAGAACCACTGTCCCAGAGTCACTTTTGAGAACATGGACCATTCTCAAAGAAACGGGAAATCAAAATGGACCCGGACACGCAGCGCCGCCATTTGCACCCGGGTACCATTAAGCTCAATGCTATTCGGATGTCATTTGTGGTAGTTTATTTTAGTTGAAATGAAGAATTAACATTTCAAACGTATAGTACATTCAATTATCTTTCATTTCATACCTCATTTGGTCTTACAAACCCAACAATAATATTTTTAATCGTTTTCTAATCCCAACCTCTCAATTCTGGTACCCGTGTACCTATAGCCACTTCATTCTTAAATTTTCTGCAGATATATGTGATCATTTTGTTACCAAAATAGATAGTCAACCTTTGACCCAGGTGAATATTGACCACTGTGTGTAGCGTCATACAGTGACCAGAAGTCAAGATATCTAGGTCACAAGATAGAAGGTGTTGTTTTTTCTTGTTTTTTTTTTTGGGGGGGGGCAGTTGGGGGGCGGTTGGGGGGGCGGTTGGGGGGCGGTTGGGGGGGGGTGCGGGGACACAACATAAAACATGACAAGTGCTTGGAGATATCAAATTGGTAGTGCTTCGATGCATAGGGAAAAATTGGTAGTGGTTCGATGCATAGGGAAAAATTGGTAGTGCTTCGATGCATAGGGAAAAATTGGTAGTGGTTCGATGCATAGGGAAAAATTGGTAGTGCTTCGATGCATAGGGAAAAATTGGTAGTGCTTCGATGCATAGAGAAAAATTGGTAGTGCTTCGATGCATAGGTAAAGATTGGTAGGGGTTCGATGCATAGGTAAAAATTGGTAGTGGTTCGATGCATAGAGAAACAATTGAATCTTACCAGGCAGGTTTCTTTCTATTTACATTTTTTCAAATGTCTTAAATCTTTTTACTTTTGCTCCATTCTCAAAAATGATTCGCAATCTTCTTTTCAACTTTAATTGCTCGACTGAAGCATTTGGATTCAGTCGTTTCATTTACCCATTGCGATATGAATAGTTTTTAATAATGAAAAATAATATGCTCTGTAACTTAATGATACGATTACAACCCATTACATTCCATACACATAATGTAGTAATGCGATTCGACGACCTTAATATTAGAATGTCAACCTGAAATACATTAACCCAATTACTCACTCAATATATCGGTTGTCTACCTTGACTCGGCCGTTTGCTTTCAGAGAGTACTCGGCCCTGACACAGCTGCCTTTCTCGAAGATGGCAGGAAATCTCTGGATCTCATACCACTTGCCTAGATACTGGAGGGCAATCATGAACGACACAAGTAAACGATCAGTACGCAAGATTTTTTATAAGCGTATTCAGAACTGGAATGCACAAATCGTTGATTGCTTTGTCTGTTACCGCCAATGTTGGGGAACATGAAATACTGTCAACGTTAAGCGACATTGAAACACTTCTTCCACCCAGGCAAGCCATATCCCATTGATATACAGCAATAAATTACAAAAAATAGATGAAGAAATTAAATAAATTGAATACATTTGGTTTTACTGAGTATTCTCTTGTCAGCACTTCTGTACACAACTTATAGAGCAAACTATTTTCATATGTCCTTGCATACCTGTGTTGTTACCTTTATCCTTAATATACATGTGTTTACACGTTCGCCCCGACATACCTGTGTGACGTTCAATGTTGACTGGGTCTCGACCACCGGACATTTGCCAACATGTGGCACTTGCGCTAGTGTCACTGACGCCAGTACTCCGACGAAGAACACCGCCAACACTTTCTTTTGACTCCCGATCATTGTCTCCCTTGATGACTCCAATGACTGCAAAAGAACACAGCTAATACATTGAAATTGTCTTTGCTAGTTATTTAAATCTATGCACCACATCTACATTTGTTGAAACTTTTCTTTGCAGGAAATTAATTTTCTACGTAGCCATACGAATGATGAAACTATTGCTAAATTACTAGCTTACATTGAATTGACTGCTTGGGTTGCAAGCACTGAAGTACTACAGTATAGAAGAGATGGGTACTGGTCGCTGTAGGAGCTGGGTACTGGAGCAACGTTTTCTGAAGTGTGAAACAAATTGAGAACGTTATATAAGTGGTTGTTGACCAGCTCACACGCCAATAATGTTCTTTGAGCTTACTGATCCCAACAGAGCTAGTGTTTACTTGGTCATTAAGATTTGTACACTTGTGTTTGTCGAGTGCGATGGGCGGACAGGTGTGGTCGCGATGTCGCGATAACGGGTGATTGTCACCTGTTAGATAAAGGTCAGATAACCACGAGGTAAAGATTCAGTTATTTGAAGACAAGTTCGGGGTAAACCGAAGTAACAAACGAACAAACAAACAACAACACATCATTGCAGAAATTATTGGAAGTTGGGGACGCAATAAACAATATGATGACTTATTTAATGTCGTCATCAGCGCAGAACAGGCCTGCACAACATACGGCCCGCGGGCCAGATGCGGCCCGCCAGAACCCACTTTGCGGTCCTCGAAGTAACGAAATATTCATTATAATTATTATTTTGTTAATAGCTTCACTCCCTGTTCTATTATCTTTCGGCCCGCACACGTTTTTCATAAAGTATTACGGCCCGCCTTACATTGTGAGTTGTGCAGGCCTGACGTAGAACCATTGACTTTAGAGGATATCAAAGTGGTCCGTTGGGTGGGAGGGGGGTGAAAATCAAGTTTAATTTCTCTAAAAATGTTGTATTATCTTGGTTGGGGGGGGGGGGGGGGCGGGGTTAGGATTAAAAAAAAAGTAATAAGTTAATCTGAGCGTTTTTTTCAGGACAAAGCCTCCAACCCAGTTGCATTCGAATCGTCGACGAATACTGGGGGTTGTTTAACATGGGGCAAGTACTGGGGGTTGTTTAACATGGGGCAAGTACTGGGGGTTGTTTAACATGGGGCAAGTACTGGGGGTTGTTTAACATGGGGCAAGTACTGGGGGTTGTTTAACATGGGGCAATTACTGGGGGTTGTTTAACATGGGGCAAGTACTGGGGGTTGTTTAACATGGGGCAAGTACTGGGGGTTGTTTAACATGGGGCAAGTACTGGGGGTTGTTTAACATGGGGCAAGTACTGGGGGTTGTTTAACATGGGGCAAGTACTGGGGGTTGTTTAATATGGGGCAATTACTGGGGGTTGTTTAACATGGGGCAATTACTGGGGGTTGTTTAATATGGGGCAATTACTGGGGGTTGTTTAACATGGGGCAAGTACTGGGGGTTGTTTAATATGGGGCAATTACTGGGGGTTGTTTAATATGGGGCAATTACTGGGGGTTGTTTAATATGGGGCAATTACTGGGGGTTGTTTAATATGGGGCAATTCATGGGGGTTGTTTAATATGGGGCAAGTACTGGGGGTTGTTTAATATGGGGCAAGTACTGGGGGTTGTTTAACATGGGGCAAGTACTGGGGGTTGTTTAATATGGGGCAAGTACTGGGGGTTGTTTAATATGGGGCAAGTACTGGGGGTTGTTTAATATGGGGCAATTACTGGGGGTTGTTTAATATGGGGCAATTACTGGGGGTTGTTTAATATGGGGCAATTACTGGGGGTTGTTTAATATGGGGCAATTCATGGGGGTTGTTTAATATGGGGCAAGTACTGGGGGTTGTTTAATATGGGGCAAGTACTGGGGGTTGTTTAACATGGGGCAAGTACTGGGGGTTGTTTAATATGGGGCAAGTACTGGGGGTTGTTTAATATGGGGCAAGTACTGGGGGTTGTTTAATATGGGGCAATTCATGGGGGTTGTTTAATATGGGGCAATTACTGGGTTTCTTTAACATGGGGCAATTACTGAGGGGTGTTTTACATGGGGCAAGTACTGGGGGGTTGTTTTACATGGGGCAATTACTGGGTTTCTTTTAACATGGGGCAAGTACTGGGGGGTTGTTTTACATGGGGCAAGTACTGGGGGTTGTTTTGATGGGGCAAGTACTGGGGGTTGTTTTACATGGGGCAAGTACTGGGTTTCTTTTAACATGGGGCAAGTACTGGGGGGGGGGGCTGTTTTACATGCGGCGAGTACTGGGGGTATTTTTACATGGGGCGATTGCTTTGATCAAATTAAAGTTTTATACAACGTGAAGTTGATTATTGAGATTTGTGAAGTTGATTTTTGAGATTTGTGAAGTTGATTATTGAGATTTGTGAAGTTGATTATTGAGATTTGTAAAGTTGATTACTGAGATTTATGAAGTTGATTATTGAGATTTATGAAGTTGATTATTGAGATTTGTGAAGTTGATTATTGAAATTTTGTTGTGTGGATATTTTTGGGACCACTAGAAAGTAGAGGTAAAGGGAAAAGGCAATATACATGAAGACAAATGATGAGAGTATGTCCTGTTTTAATATAATTTTGGCGTTAAAGGAAACATGTGACTTAATTTTTTTTTATTTATAACCAGATAAGAACTCAGGAATAATTTCCTGGATATATTTCTTGATTCAAATATGTAGATAAAAAGGATATTAAGAATGGGTAGAGGGCATCTTTCTTTCTTAATTCCCTGCACATCTCATTTTTCTCATAAAATCGAATTCAAAACAAATCTATACACGGAAGATTTTTATTGTCAGGTCAGTGGGCTATTGGTCATAACTCATGACCTTTTCAATATCTCTATGGCTATTGGTCATAACTCATGACCTTTTCAATATTCTCCATTTGGAAACGCCTTCTTAATGGTCTCAATATATAAGTCTGTCAACATATGAGTGAGTTCACGTTCTTTGATAGACAAATGTTAACTTGTGTAAGATATATGAATTAAAAAATGTCTAACGTATAATAGCACACATTTTCAAACTTAAAGGAGATCTTTAAAAATGTCTAGCCGGTGTTTAAACACACATTAATGCATTGTTTTAATACACAATTTAAAATATCGACTCTTTGAATTTTATTTTTATACGTTGTGGCATAGGTACACATTTTTTACACAAGAAATTTAAAAAAAAAAACGTTTTTAAATAATCAATTACATTTGTCTTAAAACGAGTCATCAATTATTTCAAGTTAATAATTTACGTGTCAATTTATGTTTATTTTTATATTGATCTGATCTGCTTCAAGCAAAATAATAATAATAAATAAATTAAAAAATAATAATTTATTAGCAATTAGTCAATCGGCTCACGTAGCATAATGGTAGCAATGGCCTATCAACCGTCTTCATAAATTGTTTCATGAATAAATGACGTTCATGATTGTAGTTTTTTAAAACTTTGATCTTGAGTTGAACCCCAGCTTTAGTCCACTTTTCTCGGTCCACTAGAGATGACCGACATTAAAAAATAAATTCGAACGTTTTTTGTTTTTTTTTTTAAGTATAAACTTCATTTAATATACATTTTTTATACATGTTAATCAATGAAATATGTTTTAAATTGAATATACAAATAAATAAAAGATTTTCTTAACAATTTACACATTTGCATATATAATAAAATATGAGCTTTAATAAATTCTGCATATTATTTTAAGTAAATGAAAGCCTTTCGATAATGTGAGATAATTTGTCAAGGCCAAGGGAAGCCACTCTGATGATTTTAAAACAACAACAACAACAACGCGATGCCTTGAACACCTTACATCGATATGCCAAGTTGATATTTTGTTTAATTTCAATGGTAAGCAAATGTGGCATTGATGCGCGTGGAAAAAAATTGCTTTGGTTGGTTAGAGCTATCGATGCAGACAAATAATATGACATTCTGTCTCTGATTGCTCGACTCTGAATGTGATTTAAGTCATTCTGCATTTGTTTTTTGTTTTTTTATAGCGGGAAAAATAATCTGTATTTTGATATCAACACTTGTTTGGTGGTTTGGGGTGGGGGTGATAATTGTTTTCAACTATTCAGACAACTAGTCTATTTGAGAAACTAGATCTAATCGTCTCAAGAACTAAGACCTAAATTATTTTTTTTTTTACTTCTTCAAGGACCAAACAAAAGCCCCAAAGTTGAGACACGTGACCCCCAGGACATTTGCACTTGCATTAAAACTACTGATAATTGTAAACAGGTGTTTTATTTTTAATCAAAAAAAAAAAAAAGAGTAGAGTTTAAGTCTACAAGAACTTGAGATAGTGAGTGGTTTATATAAGGTTGTATTTGACCCAGTTATGGAACAATTTATGAAGCACAACAAGGTCACCTGATCTGTATCAACGCGAACACAGTTTTAGAATGTCTACATCACCTGATTTCAAAACTGGAGTTTTCGGGAAAACTTGGAGTCGTCGAAGTTTTAGCTCCGGATTGTAAAGAAAAAAGTGCATTGAGTGATGATCATTTTAAATGATATGTCAACCGACTATTATTCATACTACAGAACATCAGTGGCGTCGCTAGAGTGTTTGGCGCCCGGGGACAAGATTCATTTTAAAGCGCCCTCTTTTCCTTTTTTCAACTCTCAAACCCATTATTTTCATCAATAAAATAATACCAAAGCACATTTTGGCGCCCCTAACTAGCTGGCGCCCGGGTACATCTGTACCCCCCTGCCCCCCTACGCCACGCCTCTGCAGAACATCTCCAGCATTGGCTTATAATACCATTTATTTTTACTGGACAGTAGCTTAAGAAAATAAAAGTTCGTATTTGTTGTTTTTACAGTGGCTAGAAACTGTTTACTTAAGTTATTTGTATTACTTATTTGAACCAGGCCTCCCAAAAGTTAATCCAACCCAGCCTCCCCCTCCACTCACATAATATCGTAACTCAGAGTTTGAATGCGGGTCAGTAGAATTTGCTATAAAGATTCAAATTAAAATATTATTTATTTAACTAAATGTAAAACAATTGGGTAACATTTCGACATGCGCACTCAAGCCGCACAAGGGGAGTAATCCTTCACAACAATGATTGTCAGACAGTCATGGACTCTCTATACTTAGGAAGAGGACTGGTGAAGTAAACGAATTGTCAGTATAACATCCATGTCCACTAGTTTAATTTTTATTCTTAATCCTGCGAGAAATCCGCAAATTATATTTGAATTAAGTTAGTGGCAAACAAGCATTTTGATTTCTTCTTCTCTTAAAAAACTTCTCAGTTTATTCATCTGCTTTTTTAGTCTCCCCATCTCTTATTATTTCATCAATGTTATTCATTTGCTCTCAGTTTGAAAAGAAATATATTTGCTTGATGTAGATGATCCCTAACAGAAAGCACGGGCACTTAACTTCTGGGACTATCAATGTTCTGACTAATGATCATTCCAAGCGATTCCAGACTTGGTATTTTCGGACCACAGTTATCGCGTGGTGACTTCTGCAGTAAGGTTGGGACAAGTTTTTCTGAAGTGATATTCAATTTGTGAAACCTTGCCCGCGTCTTGTGCTGGACGGAGCCCATTAAATGTTGACTATAGCCGACGTGGGAGTCTGGGTAGGCAGGATTCGAAATGGGTACAGGCGGCGCAAGATTTTGATTTAAAGAAGACAGAGACGCCGCCGAATCGGGTGTAAAGTAGGAGCTAGTTCCAACCTGGATGTAGCTTAAACGGGCAGGGGTTTGGACGTCAATTTTTTCATGGAGAGTGTGTACATTTTTGTCGTTGATGGGGTGCAAATATTTTGGCTGGTTGCCAGGTGAACGTTGGTACGATTCTAGAAGGTGGTGATGTTTTTGTGACGTTTGGGGAAGATCCAATGATTTGCAATCATCTAAAGACACGTCTGAATGCCTTGTTTTGTTGTAGTCGTGGAACAGTGAGCTTGGATGTCCACCAGAGAGAGGGGCGAGTTTAGTCTGCTGTCTAATGATGCGTCTTGCCGGGAAGAATTTATAAGGGTTCTCTTTGTAATTTTCTTCTCTGTCGTTTATGGGTGTTGTTCCTAAGAAGAACAAAACAGAGATTTAAAAAAATAATAACGATATCTACACCTCTACATTAATATATAACATGAAAATTTTAAATAAATAGTAGGAGGAAACCTGAAAGATCACGAAACGTTGTTTAGTTTTTGTGAATTTTTAGGTTTTCTTGTATTCCGTATGTTATATTTCATATTTTATCAACCCGAACGTAGTCCTCCACATAATACATGATGTAAGTAGTTTTAATTATCTTTTCATGCACTCCTAGTTAGATCCGTTTAATAACGATGCTGCTTATACCAATTGTCGCACTACTTTTAATTTCAATATAATACTCTCTGTCCTAAAAGCACTCAGTGCTTACTGTTTGCCCATGAGTTGCGCGTATACCATAGCAAATATCTTACAGAAGGCTTCCATTATGTTTATACTAGGGGTCGCAATCCGGGATCCCGAATTTAGAAAATACCCGAATACCGGACCATAGTTGATGCTCGAAAAAACCGGGATTGGATTTATGAAAACCGGGATTTTCGATAATCCCGGGCTTTCATTTTCAATTTTTTTATAAATCGTTTTTCTTAGTTAACAGTACTTTATACGTGTGTCCCTATATTTATTTTGTGGTAATTAAAAGAAGACAGCATCAGTTATCATGGGTCCACATGTCCGTAGACACCAATCCAAATTACCAGCATAAAATAATGAGTCTGACATGACATCAGACACCCGGTCCCTGTTGAGTGGCGTGGTCATGTAGAATGGTGACTCAGTCCCGGCAGTGGTCCGGGCCCCACGTCTTGGGGACACGAGGTCACACTTCGCTGACATGACCTCGGACAGGTCATTGACCTCTTGCTCCCTACATCGCTGCGCTACGCCGGCGAGGATCTGTTGTTGTTTGCCGAGGCGTCGCCTCTCAAAGCTGGACGCCAATTTGAGAATGGCTGTCTTCAAGTGTTTAGAAAAAACAAAAGTTGAGAATTATATTGTTTAAAGCTATTTGTTAAAGCTATTTGTTAAAGCTATTTGTTAAAGCTATTTGTTAAAGCTATTTGTTAAACCTATTTGTTAAACCTATTTGTTAAACCTATTTGTTAAACCTATTTGTTAAACCTATTTGTTAAACCTATTTGTTAACCTATTTGTTAAACCTATTTGTTAAAGCTATTTGTTAAAGCTATTTGTTAATATAAGTTTAGCCAATAAAGAAATGGGAATAGTCTTTAAGAAAAATTTGGAATATGTTAAAGTTAAATGCAGATAATAACCTAGAACTTTAGGTGAGAGCGTGGTGAGCAGGGCCGTTTAAAACATTTTGCTCCTTACTCGACGAGTTGTTCGAGCCAAAACCTGGCAACATCTGATAGAGATTAATTCTACTTATTTTACCAGTTTAAAAAAGGTAACACATTTAATGTCAAGAGTGTTAGTTTAATTCCTTGTAAAAACCAGTACAATTGTGACATCATCTTTAGTAAGAACTTGTAAGAACATTTTTTTTAATGACCAATACTTATATATTCTTGTTTTATCGATTGCTTTCTCTTTATTATAGATTTTATTGTAAAAAAAAAAAAAAGTTGATCTTGTTCTATATTTCGTTTTTACTTTCACGTTCCAATCAAACAGAACAAAGTAATGTAGGCCTACATTTCAAAATGGAGAATATGTCGATTACTTTGAAGTTTTATAAAGGACCTCACATGTTTGATAAATTTGTTTACCATTAGTTAATGTTTCATCCTATAAAATGTTATCACTTAACTCATGTGTCTTAAATTGAGGTTGTTTCTAAAATAACCAAATTCTTTTCGAACAATTATAATGTAGCATCTATAAATAGATTTCAAAGGGGGGGGGAAGCTATAATTTAGCAGGGACTGTGGATTGTTGCATCTATTTGTTTAACTACAATAGTCTTAAAAAGATTTGTACTCTTTATTTTTCAATTTAAATTATATTTCAGTTTTCCCGCTAAACAGTTGTATGATTACCACGACACCAGAAATATTAATTCATTTATTGCTATATAAGTATTGGTCAATTTAATATTGACCGGCGTATGAGGGTGCTGGAGTGTTGAGAATTACCACCATAAGAATTGCGTGGTGGCTTAAAAGCATGCAAGTATTTAATTCAAGATTCAACTTTTGGATCCTGGGCCAAAAAAAACACACAAAAAAAATAATTATAATAAAACAGAAAAAAACAATTTAAACGAAATTAAACAAGAATAAAATAAAGCGAGAAAAACACAAACTAAAAACACAAACTAAAAACACAAACTAAAAACACAAACTAAAAACACAAACTAAAAACACAAACTAAAAACGCTAACATGAACCTTTTCAGGAGTCGGGACTCGCTGTTTCCGTTCTTTGACGTCGTTGAGTAAAGAAATGCGAGCGTCTTTTTCTCTGCTCACCAGAAATGGAGACGAAGATTCCTTCTCAGTAAGGTTTTCTAAACTCAGTGAGTGAAACAGACGCATATTTATCTGTCAACTGAAAAGATTGCAAATATGTGAGTTGCTCATGTCAATTATAATTGGATTTACGACCGTCCTTATTTTAACGAATCAAAACGTTTACATATTTTTATTATCAATATGTTGGAATTATATCGGAATTCTTGAATTTAATTATCATACAAGGAAATAGTAGCACCTTAAAACTTAAATACACTTTTTACTAATAGTAAACCTCTATATATAAAATTTAAACTTAATGTTATTGATTTGAAACTTAGTCTCAATAATTTCTTAAACTATTTCTCTTATATGCCTAGTTATGTCATTAAAATTCACGTTAGTTCTGCCACTAAAATATAAGTGTAGGTCATGTTAGTTTGAGAATAGGCCCCGTAAACGATATGACATTGACACAATGAAAATTCCGACAACTACGAAGTGGAACCTGTAAAAGCACAGCGAAACATAAAACAAAATAACACTGTTAGTCATACACTGCACCCTGGTCTATCTCCTGTCGTCTAGATAAGTCTTGCCATTGTATTAGATAGACAAGGACGAGAGAGTGATGCTCACGAATTGAGCAAATCTCCCTCGCTTCTTAAGTTATTACACAAAATACAGCTCAAATCAAGGCTACTATTCCGGTCGAATATTGCCTTGGTTATCTTTAAGTCTACTACTGAAGTCGAATATTGCCTTGGTCATTTTCAAGTATACTACACTGTGTAGTACACAAGTCGAATATTGCCTTGGTTACTTTCAAGTCTACTACACAAGTCGAATATTGCCTTGGTCATGCATCTTCAAGTCTACTACACAAGTCGAATATTGCCTTGGTCATCTTCAAGTCTACTACACAAGTCGAATATTGCCTTGGTTACTTTCAAGTCTACTACACAAGTCGAATATTGCCTTGGTCATGCATCTTCAAGTCTACTACACAAGTCGAGTATTGCCTTGGTCATCTTCAAGTCTACTACACAAGTCGAATATTGCCTTTGTTACTTTCAAGTCTACTACACAAGTCGAATATTGTCTTAATCTTCGCGTGCGAATGACGAACATAATTCGTTATGTTATGATGTCTAACTTCATGTATGCAACATTGTTGTGAGACAATGAAATGCCAGAGCTATAATATTGAATCAGTAAAATGTTGCCTATCTCTTTTAAGCACAATAATCTTAAAAGTTGAGCAATCTAACTACTGCTTAAAATGAAGATTAACATTGAGAAAAACTTACTCTTTAAGAGGCTGTGATTATTTGGATTACGTTTCACCAAAGTAACAGAATGTCAAGAATGTCACTAACAATCAATCGTAGGCCTACAATATCATAGCAATGGACTCCCAAATCATGAGTCTTCCAGCTTACGGTTGCAGGACATTGGATTCAATGGGTTCTCATTCAATGGATCTGGTTACAAGCCTTTAATGCAGTGACGCGTGAAGCAGAATTATTCATGGGGTAAGACAAAAGGCGCGTAGGTCAAAACATTTAGGCGTAAGCTAATGGAGGTGTTGATACATTTAGGCGTAAACTTAGTGAGGTATTGATGTATTTAGACGTAAGCTATTGTAGATATTGATACATTTAGGCGTAAGCTATTGGGGGTATGGCTACATTTAGGCATAAACTATTGATGGTATGGATAGATTTAAGCGTAAGCTATTGAATTTATTGATACATTTAGGCGCAAGGTGATGGAGATAATAAATAGGGATTCTCAAACATGTGTTGATTAGCATGGGTCCTAGACGACTCTCAGAGATATATCGAGGAAGACAGTGTGCGTATATGTGCGTTTCTGTGAGTTTTGGAGAGAGTGAGAGAGAGAGAGTGTTTGAGATTGGGGTACATGAAGACAGACAGACAAACACTAAATATCCAGACAACGTATGGCTCATTTCAGGTGATCTACGTCCATGTACCTACAGTTCACTTAGTCAAATCTACTGCATTGTTAACTATCAATCGAGGCTGGGAGAACGTATCTCAAATATTAAATCACAAACTAAAAATGCTAGTAAGGGAATGTATTCTTTAAGAATGACGAATGACCCAATCAAACTAAACAACAAAACACACACCAACACAAGCAAAAATAACACCATTATTATCTCTCCTTATGTCCAGTGAGCAAATATTAGAACCACTGTGCTAAATTAACTATGAGGTTAAGCAGATTTGGATTAAATGAACCGAGGAAATGACAATTGTAACTATAGACCCTAGGAGGTCAGGAATGTCTATTGAACAGTTAATTAATATTAAACTGTTTAAGGCTCAAGTAGACTGTTGTGTTTAGGGTAAGGGTGGGGTCGGCGGGGGGGGGGGCAGAGGTTGGGGTAGAACAGTAACATAATTGAAGAATTAAAAATTATAATGTTATAGGCCTACTTCAATTTTTGTGTAGCGTTTTTTAGTGAGTTCATTGGTTAATGAATGCTCCCAGATATTTGATAGAGCACTTTCAAATAAAGGTTCGCATTAAGGTTAGCATTAAGGTTAGCATTAAGGTTAACATTAAGATTAGCATTAAGGTTAGCATTGAGATTAGCATTGAGGTTAGCATTGAGGTTACTATTGACGAATGCAGAAATGTTTACAGTTGCCGTGTGGATATGAGGGGAGGGAACGTGGCGACCCTCACCGATGATTCTAGCTATGCAGTCTTTGAGGGTACTGCTCCTAGGCAACCTCTTTCTCTCCCAGAAAACCACGTAAACCCTATTAGAGGGCATCTGTTAAACACCTACGAGTCTCCCCGGGGTGGGAAAAGGGGGGGGGGCATAGAGACGTATTACGTATCCACCCAAGCCCAAGAAAGTCCGGTCGAGTTACTGTGTGAAAGCAACACCACGGCCGGCCAGGCGTTCTTTCTTTGTTGCCGCCTCACTCGCATAGTCAATCGGGTGGAAGGGTGAATGAGGCTGTCACGGGGACTAAAAGCCCCGTCGTGCCGCTTCGCGGCCTACTGGAATAAAGACTACTGGGGGAGTAGTTAATGTTTAGTTGAGTCTAGCGGAGGGTGCGTTGGGGAAGACTTCATGAGCTTCAGCTCCATAGTCTACCGTTTTTCTAAAGTGTAAAGTAGATTAGATTAGCTGCAATAATGTTGCGTCCTTTTTTCAGATTTTCCCATACACATACCCATACTTTTGGTATAACTTAAGTATCAACTAAAAAAATTGAGCCTGTTTTTAAAGCTCGTGTGATGCATTCCAAATTGCTCATGTATTTAAAAAATGATGAATTTAAATAAAT
Organism: Omphiscola glabra; assembly: GCA_964017045.1. Taxonomy (NCBI): domain Eukaryota; kingdom Metazoa; phylum Mollusca; class Gastropoda; family Lymnaeidae; genus Omphiscola; species Omphiscola glabra. The sequence continues at coordinate 39,568,326 of OZ024798.1, forward strand.
AAAAATTGGATTGATTTTTGCAATAAATGTGTTAGAGTTTTGATCAATTTAAATTCACCCCGGAAGTAGACCGGCTAGAGGCTAGAGGTCAAGGCCGGCAATGTTGACGGTACGTTTACTTTATCATGTAGTCTAGTGATTGTAATAATAACGTGATGGTCGACAGTAATGTGGGCCTGACATAAACGTGGCGTGGAGAGTGCAAAAGACGAATATTAAATAAAACGCCAAATTCCCAAATTCTATTTAATTAGTTTAAAGGTATTTGCTTAAAATATTATAATATAGCTTCTTATAAAATATTCTGAACTACAACACAGTACTGAGAGTTTTAGTTTTAGGCACTTTAGACCTTAGGCACTGTGACTGTTTTGGGCCAAGAGACTCGAGTCAAACTCATTTCCATGGCTAAAGTGTAGTTGAGTGGCCATGGCGTCATTTGCGTGGATTCACTCCCCTTATTTTTTTTATTATAGTTACATTTTCCTTAAATTGCGATAGGGTTCAGGTTAGGGTGAGGGATAGATTTAGATAATTTTTTCATTTTTAAAAACGTTTTATTCGTCATTATATCAAAAACATGAGTTATTTTATTTTTCCTCGGCCGCCATCTTGGTTGTCCCGACCCATGAACACGTAAAAGTGCGCGGGTCGGGGCAACCAAGATGGCGGCCATGGTAAAAAAGAGTGGCCATACAGCTACACATTTACCGTAAAGTTAAGTTTTGTAAGAAAATTATCGTTAAATTAGTATTTACAATAGAAAATTATAATAAATATAAAAATGTGCCAACTTACATAATAATATAAATGTTAAATGTCCAAATCATTTAAAATTTAAAGCCTTTTATTTGGTGGTTTCCAAATCATATATCAATCTAATAGTAAGAAAAATGCACAAAAGAACACGGAAATTGAATAATATTTACACTTCCAATCACTTATAAGCCTTTAGTACCCCTGTCACTAGTTACCACTGTAAACAAGTTGTACAATTTTGTAACTAGCTTGGAAATTAAAACAATTAATAGCTCGTTTTTAAAACATTCTGCCAATAGCATGCAGTTTGAAAATAAACATCTTGTCCATAAATTAAAATCTCGAAGCAAAACGGGAACGGAATAATATAATATAAATATTTGACTCGATTTAATACGATACAAACATTGGCGCTACCAGCGGCTCATGGCCATAACGGAAGAAACGCTGAGCCGGTCCCGGGACCAGTTAAAGAATTTTCCAGCCATAGATTAATAAATCGATTAATTGACTTGATAAGGACTACGGACATTAGTCTTATAAATTTAAACTTATTAGTTATTAGACAACCTGATAAGTTTACAATTTCATTTACCTTATAATAATGATGCTGACCATTATTGACTCAAATCATGTCATGACATTGTCTGTTGATGCATGTCTGATGTAATGAGTATGCCTGTCTAGGACTACCATGTCAGGTTGCATTCACTGAATGACTCATACACTAATCTGGTGTTACTGATAGAATATAGCTGCTTAACTTTAGCCTGACTAGAATACTTGGTTTGGGGGAAATTCTATTTCTACAAGTATTGTTATAATAGCATTATTTATTAGACTTAAATTGGGTAAGATATGCTCTATTTGTCAACATTGCTTTTTAAAAAAAAAAAATAATTCAGGATGAGTGTAGCAATTTTAAAAACGTTATTGTATCCCTCATATAAGCGGCAAGACAGGTTTATGACATGTAGTCACCCATTCCCTAGCTTAGTCTCAGTTGCAGAGGTAGAGCACCAACCTTTATTCCTCCCATTGCCTAAGGGCACCTCACTGAAAGCTTAGACTTAAGCCTTGGCAGAATTCAAAATAAACATAGCTACTTTACTTGTTACATTGGGAATGGCGTTGGCGGGCCGCCGAGCGTGAGCACTTTTAGCCCTCCCTGATGCACCTCCACACAGCCCAGACAGTTCTCCCTGACTCCGGGCCATGCCGTGGAATGCCACGGAACCTCCCCGGACCTAGACCGCCCCCACCCACAACTTTTTGATTGGATGGAAGCTTTCCCCGCATAAGGACGTCCTGTCGACCGAAAACGCTGCAATCGCAGCCCACTCTCCCTGGGAGTCAGAAGGGTGCTTTAAAATCCCAATATCTTCCCCCACCCTTACCGGGGAATTGACAGACACCCTTTAAGAGGGGTTCTACAGTGGGTTTCCACCCTGATACTAATTTGTGAATTAGCTGGGACGAAACAGTTACCTGGGAGCAGCTTTCTCAGGGCTGCGTATTTAGAATCATTGGCCAGAGGATTCCACCTTAGCCTCTCGTCTCATATCCATTAACGGCAACTTGTAATCATGATCCCTATCCTGTCTCTGCCTTTACTTCCAACTGTAAAATGTCACAGTTGGAAGTCCTGTAGGTGCTGTTTTATTTCCGGCAGGTACCATGTATGTCCCTTGTCTGCCCACGCAGGACACGTAATGGTGGTTTTGTTCCACGGGTAACGCCAAGGGAGCTACTTTATTCAATACCTGAAAACTGCCCTCAAGTCTCATCTATTCAAACTCTACTATACCGACTCATTCTCATCCCACCCCCCAACTGATAAACAACACTTGATGCTGCTGTCCATGGCTAGACAGGGGTAAATAGTACTTGGGTGGGTGAGGTCAAGCTTTTTACGAATTTTTGTTTTTAAATGTATAATTTTCTGTAATTAATTTCTATGTGAAGCGCAGCGAGCCTAACCCTAGGCTGTGTTACTGCGATATATAAAACCACCTTAATAATAATAATATGCTGCATGACCCGATAATGACCCATGGTTGCCCACTTGCCTCCTGTAGTTTCATTCCTTTTTTTTTAAAGATGCTGCGCACTGGAATTATAAACATTTATAAGATACTTTAAAAGACAATCATATGTTGTCTGCATAATTAGCACACTTTCCTGTTCTCAATATTTAGTGCATCATTTACTTGGAATATTATAGAAATGACTGCATTAGAAACAATCATACATTAACATCTGCATTATTAAAATTTTGAAAATAATTTGCATTTATATTATAGCTGGTAAGAAGTTAAGTATTTATGTAGTAGATGGTTACTGCTTTGAAACCTTGTTTTTCAAAATAGGGTTTTTGTAATTGAATACAGAATAACCATCTTTGGTAACCTATATAATTATATGCCAAGTAAAACCAATTTAAAAAATTTTAATTTTTAAAAAAACATTGCCATTGTAGAGTGAAACAGACAAGGCACACATTCATGATGTCAGGTGTTTTAAGGCAGTGTGTTGTAACCTTTGTGCGTCTTGGATCTACAAAATATGCACAAGCACCAGTGCAAACTAAGAAGCTCAGGTATACAGTATTTTGCTTTAAAAAAATTAAGTCCTTAATCTGAAAGTAAGTAAGTGGACACTTTTAATACATGTAAGCAGTTCTTAATATTTACACTAGCTCATCATTTCACTCATTTTAGAGTGAAATTATTTATTCTGACAGTACATTTTTTGTGTTGTACAAAAGTAATTGAACAAAAAGCTTGATTAGTGTCAAAAGGTTCTGGAACATCCCATACTTTGAAAAGATTGAATTCTTTGCATGTGGTTGCCGTGTTAATGCCTATTATCAAGTTCTGGATTCGTTTATTAGCAAAAGCGATGTTTTACTTCTTGCCATGTATTTGGTAAATTCTTCTCTTTAATCTCTGAAATTTAAACCCCTAAAAGAAGGTTATATTTTTGCTTTCTCTCACAAAATTTTTGATGTCTATAATCCTGATTTTAGTTGATGAAATAATTACTTTTTATTCATGCAGGCAATCATAAGTTTTCATCATCATCTGATAGTGTGACGAATAGGCAAAGGATATCAAGGATCACTATTTATTTTGTTCTATGTGTCAGCAACTTCTCAATTTCGCTGCAGGCCATACCCCTTGCTGCCTCAGTCTCTTTATTTAGGGCCATTTTCCAAATGTTCAGGCCATGTGTAGAATCCACCAACACCCCCCACTCACCTTCCTTTTCATGGTTTCATATTCTTATTGTAGAGTATTGGTCTTTTTCACACTTTAGCAGAAATGAATGTGTCAATCCACTTCATGTTTAAAATTCTTTGTAGGTATAGTTTGGAGGTTCGTACGTTGTTTTGTCATTGTCCTTAAGGTTTCCTGCTTAAGTGTACTGCTATTATATTTGAACCCTAAAATGTTTTGTTCAGATTTAGTTTTTAAGATATGAAAAGTTTTCATGCTGTATATTAAGTTTTGATTTATACTAAAAATTTCCTCTGTATATTGATGCAGGTTTTCCTTTGCATTATTAGGAGGTGGAGTCCTTACCCAGTTTTCACTGTTTGGCTTTGCAGTAAGTCTGTTTTTATGAAATGTAAATCTTTAAAAGAATTGACATGAAAAAGCATTTACTCAGAGGATCAAAATGATGCTACAAGTTTAGTTTTTCATTTATTACATCCTACAAATCTATAAATATAAAAAAGACTATACATTTAAAAAAAATTAGTTTAGAGAGTGGCAAACATCAGAACTTAATCTAGGATTTTTAGTGCTTTGTTGACATTTATGTTACTGTGGGACTATATTAACAGAAAACTCATTGTTCTTGAAAGAAGATTACTAATGGTTACAATGATGATGGTCATTAGCACAGTCAAAATATTTAAAATTTGTACCAGGTTATCCGTAAAAATCTAGATTTTATTAGAATAACTATCAAAGCAGACATGTGTTAATGTTAGTAATAAATGTTGAAGCTATAGGTGTTAAATGTATGTCTATGCTATAGCAAAATCCGTTTGATGATGCAGCCAGTATCAGTATTAACAATGGATTCGGATACTCGTTAATATTATTAAAAACACTTAATCAAGGCAATCCAAGTGTCAAATTTAGCAAAAAGGCTTAAAAACTTCTAAATCGATTTTTTCCCACTCAGTTTTTGGTAACTTGAGGTTTTAAACACACAAGTCATAATTTATATTAAATATATAATGATTTGACATCAATTTTTTTATTATATGGATTGGTTTGAATCGCAACCAAAAGAAATAATGCTTTCCACATGTGCAGTTTGAGAATGAAGAATAGGTCCTACAGCATACTTCCTTCTTTTTACGCTAGTGCAATCTAAACACAGACTAATGTAATGCCAAAAATAAACCCTCTATTGTTCCAGGTGATTTGAGTCTAACCCCACCTGCTAAAAAAATGCACTTTGGTTTCATACAGTGCAGCAGTTTTGTGTCTTCTTTAGGATCAGCCCTGATTTAAATCATACACATTTATTCAATCCTTATTAGTTTGAACTGTTTACAATGACAGGGATCGAGTAAGTCAGACGTAGAGAGTGCAGAGTCATGGATGGCAGTTCCAATTACAGACCTCAAGTATTTGCAAGAGGTATGTCATAAATCATATCTAATATGCTAGGTCAAGAGATTTAACAGATTTTCATTGTGTTTAATGGTGGAACATTGAAGTAAAATATTGGAGATTTATTGCTCAATGCAGTGCTGGATCAATCAAGAAGGATTTATGACAATTCGCAGCCGCCATTTTTCCTCCAGCCATTTTACCCCCGAGGCATAGGTCCGCTTCACCTGCATTGATAAAGAAATAATTTTTTTAAAAATCTATATTAACATCAAATTTTGTTTGTGGGTATTTTTGTTTTTTTTAGTCTCACATAAGCACCCATGTGAACATAATGAAAGGGACTAAACATTTTATTTTTAAAATTGATTTTTTTAGCACTGTGGAACATATGTTAGACAAAAGCGTTACACATTCACTATATTTTGCACAACCATTAATGTAAAAAGGCAATCACGACTGCAAAACACAGAGACGTACGTGTTTTATATGGTCTATATAGTATATGAGAGATTATATAATTCGATTTAAACTGAATTTATTTAAGTTCTTTAATCTTAAATATTGTTTTAATCACCTCTAAATTTACATTATCACATTTTAAATTTCAATAATTTGTATATATTTGTTGGCCAGGGGTCAAAATGGCCTTAAGGCAAAATGGTGGCGGCAAATGGTCCCATCTCCTCAAGGCAGACGAGGAATGTGACTAGGGGGCCCTTCTTCCAAGGATCAGTTTTTTGGGGCGGGGGGTAGGACCAATTTAATCTTGAACATACTTATATTGACATATGGACTGATGGGTGTAAATATGGGACACCGTTTTTGTTAAAAATAAAAAAAAAGCAATTCAAGTCGTAAACATTTCCTAAAATTGTAATTTATAAATGGAGGATTTGAGAGACTGTTGTCTTTTGATGACTGCAGTGTTGAATAGAATAAAAAGTAAAACATCAGTTCATAATTGACCAAAAATGTGAAACACAAAGACTTAACATTTCTCAGTCTTTAAATGGACAAAATGTTTACTCAAACTCAAAGTGAAGGATAAGGATAATTTGTGGTATTGGGATATGACTTGTATGTCCTGTGGCGTACCATGACTAAATGCTGCCTGGGGCAATTCTCCAGACTGTGTACCCTTATCACACACATTCATTTCTATAATGTTAGGCCTACATTTGAACCCCTAAGCTCCACCCAGGTGGTCGCCCCTTTTGTACCCCACCGGAGTAGGCTGCCTGGGGGTCCTTGCAGGTTTTTAACCTGGCCCTGGCTGAATGGTAATGAGAGGTGCTTAAAACATTCATTTAGTGCTTTCATTATGCTGTTCATTAACTTCCAATATGGACTTGATGCAGATAAACAATCGTTTCTATAATTATTTCAATCATTTTAGTTGTAATCATCATTAATTATATTTTAACATTAAATTTTTGTGTTTCATTTTTTTCAAATCTTTTCTGTGCGCTTTAATCTAGAATGACAAGGAAATGAGATGTCGTGTAGAGGCATTAATTATGCGAACGCAGGCAGAATTTTGCAAAGCTTTGGAAAGAGAGGAACTAGAAGAAGGGGGGAAAAAATTCCATGTGGATAGGTGGCTGAGAGAGCAGGTAAAATTACAGTACTCATTTCAAGTATTTAGTGTCTAAGTTATCAGTCTTAAGCTACATTTTTCTGTATGTAGCCTTAGTTCTGGCACACATTAAATTTACTTTTGTATGTATTCTACCTCCTTGTTTCCAAGGAGCTTGCTCATATTCCTTGATGTATTTTGGCTTGTATTGTCCATTGGCTTGTCATTATGTAGATTTTGTATTGTTGCGTTTGGTATTTTATAGCGCTTCGAGCTTTAATTAGGAAAGAAGCGTGTTTTTTTTAAATGAACTTACTTATAATTATTATTATTAGCGTCAGTTCTGACGGGCATAAAATTTACTGTTGTGAATGTATTAGCCTCTAGTACTGCATTGCAAGAAATTAATGGAAAAATGCAAACCACTTGAAGACAAAGGACTGCACCATATTTTATAGTGGCAACAACACTTACACTCTTAGAACAGGATTTGCTGTGAAGAAAGAAGCCGTGGGTGTAGTCAAAAGTTTTAAATCAGGAAATGACAGATTGTGCTCTCTGAGCCTGCGAGGAAAAATGTTTAATATAACATTCATACATGTCCATGCTGCCAGCAAAGATACCCAAGATCAGATAAAAGAATACTTTTATGTGACGCTGGAATAGATCTATGATGATGTACCACGACATGATATTTAAATGTGATTGGTGGCTGTAATCCCAAAATAGGGAAAGAAAAAGTGTTTAATTAAACTTTTGGCAAGGAGAGACTGCATGAAGAATCCATTCACAATGGGATCAGATTCATACTTTGCTTCAGGAAAAGGGATAACAGCTGCACAAAGTTTCCACACAAATCAGAACTCACCTGATGGAACCACTCACAACCAAATTGACAAATCCAAGGCTTGGATCAGACATACTAGACTAGACATAAGAAGATATTGGGGAGCAGATGCAGACTTTGAGCATCTACTTTTACGGTTAACTATAAGCAGAGAAATAGCATAATTGACAATGGAGATCTCGTAGAACTGGGGTGATGTGGTGGGATCTCTTTTTCTGCAACACAATGCGTGCTGCAGAATTTTGCACCTTCTGGAGTCTCTGAATTTGATTCTGAGGCAAAAACCACAAACAACTGTTACAATAATCTAATCTTGACTGGATTAGAGTTACCGCTACAGCATTGGCTGTTCTCTTATTGAGTTGAGGACGCAGCTGACCCAGGGCGCGTAGATGACAGAAGCATGCCCTGACTACAGAACTGATATGTGGACAATGATTAAAGACATATCAAAATTCTTTATTGAATTAGAAGACGCATCACTACAAGCAGGGCTGGAAGTTAACAACCAAAAAACAAAATAAATGACTATGTTAAGAGAAGAACAGACAGATGAAACCATAAAATTAGCAGCCACTATTTTTAACATTTTAATCAATTCAAATACATAGTATCTTTATTAAATGAAAGAAATGAATGACTAAGAGAAATAAGAGAAAGAATATCACTTGGAAACAAGGCAAACTTCAGAAGTCAGAAAATGCTCAAAAGTAAATACATTAAGAAGAACAATAAATAAAACTATATATAAAACTGTACTCAGACCAGTTGTGACATACACAAGTAAAACTTGCTCAGACCAGTTGAGACATACACAAGTAAAACTTGCTCAGACCAGTTGTGACATACACAAGTAAAACTTGCTCAGACCAGTTGAGACATACACAAGTAAAACTTGCTCAGACCAGTTGTGACATACACAAGTAAAACTTGCTCAGACCAGTTGAGACATACACAAGTAAAACTTGCTCAGACCAGTTGTGACATACACAAGTAAAACTTGCTCAGACCAGTTGAGACATACACAAGTAAAACTTGCTCAGACCAGTTGAGACATACACAAGTAAAACTTGCTCAGACCAGTTGTGACATACACAAGTAAAACTTGCTCAGACCAGTTGAGACATACACAAGTAAAACTTGCTCAGACCAGTTGTGACATACACAAGTAAAACTTGCTCAGACCAGTTGAGACATACACAAGTAAAACTTGCTCAGACCAGTTGAGACATACACAAGTAAAACTTGGACCCTAACAAAAACACAAGAAAACCTATTACAGGCATGGAGAGAAAAGTTCTCAGGAAAATATATGGCCCAACAAAGGATGAATATAGATGGAGAATATGAACCAACCAGGAATTGTATAGTCTATATGAGGATCCCCAAGCTACGCTGGGCAGGACACTTAGAAAGAATGACAGATGAGTGAAGAGGGTGCACCACCAAAACCCCAGGGGAAAATCGCTCAAAGGCAGACCTAGGCTTAGATGGATGGATGATGTGGAAAAAGATCTATCGGGAATCCAGCCATGGAAAAGAAAAGCATGAGTTAGATCTAAGTGGAAGGAACTGGTGAGGCAGGCCCAAGCCCTACATGGGCTGTAGTGCCAGAGGTATTAACCTTAAATCTCTGATGGACATAAAATTCACTGTTTGTTTTGTAAGTTGTGGTGTTGCAGCAATAAATAAATTGGCATATCACCGATCAGTTGGCAAAGCTACAGGTTTCAAAGCAGTAGATACATTGTTGTTACGGTCATTATACAAACAATGGCAAATTGAAAGAAAGAAGAAAAAAGAACAATCCAAAGTGTAAAAATGTCTGGTGGCACTTTTGATTCTTGTACATAAATTATGTAACACCAGTCCTCATATTTTCATGTTCTCTGATTTCAGGGTGGTGGTGGTGTGACTTGTGTACTCCAAGATGGTACAGTGTTTGAGAAGGCTGGTGTCAATGTCTCGGTAGTTACTGGCGTCCTTCCACCTGATGCTGTACAACAGATGAGAGCAAGGTAGGCCGTTTACAATCACTGACACCACCATTACAATCACTGACACCACGATGCATGTCAATTTATGATGTTATGTTATCTGTCATTGGTTCAAACCCTTGGCACCCATTTGTCACTTCAGTGGCAATGGGAGATCTTTTGCTTGCACATTCCTTGCTCAAATGCCAACAACTGTGTTTTACTAAGCTACGCAAATTTATCTTAGTCCACAATATAGAATAGCACAACTGTTTAGATCACACCACCTTAATTTTACTTTCATAATTGGGCATTTTCCTGATGTATCCTTGGATCTCTTTTAACGATTTAAAACTCTTTTTTTTGTTTTGTTCGGTTTTGCTCAGTTTTATTTTTTCATGAGGATCATGTGTGCATGAATTGACATCTCATTTGATGTTACCGTTACAGACATCCTCATTTTTAGGGTGAGAGTGGTTTCAGCTAAACTCCTTAAGTGTTCACTTATTATCATGAATCAATCAAACTGGTCATATTCAAAAGAGCCAGCTTCTCCTTGACCATATCTGTATTGTCGCTCAGTGTAAAATAACTGTGCAATAGCCCCGTAGAAAAACATTAGGCATAATAAGATAAATATGTCTGCCACATTTGCAAGCTCAACTCAAACGTTAGGGAAGCGTTTTGCTCATTCAACAACTTCCATCATGCTTGACATACTGCTACAATAAAGCTGTTTATATCACACCACCTCAACTATTTGTTGCAATGCATAGCACTGCTAGATGTGTGCCAAATCTTCAGACGGCTCATTGACCCACTTCCCATCAACCTATAGAGCTGAAACTTGGCACATAGACTTGTTGTTGATGACAACACATTCTATGAAATTTTCAGTCCCAATCCCCAAAAATCAGTTTTTCCTGTTTTTCGAGAGGAAGATGAAGGAAATATTATGACATTGATTTCAAGGGGAAGATGAAGGGAATATTATGACATTGATTTCAAGGGGAAGATGAAGGGAATATTATGACATTGATTTCAAGGGGAAGATGAAGGAAATATTATGACATTGATTTCAAGGGGAAGATGAAGGAAATATTATGACATTGATTTCACAAAATAAAAATCCCTATAACTGTCCTGAATGAGATTCGTAAAAGTGCGTTTGGTGCGTAATGTTTCGTTTGGTGCGTAATGTTTCGTTTGGTGCGTAATGTTTCGTTTGGTGCGTAATGTTTCGTTTGGTGCGTAATGTTTTGTTTGGTGCGTAATGTTTCGTTTGGTGCGTAATGTTTCGTTTGGTGCGTAATGTTTCGTTTGGTGCATAATGTTTCGTTTGGTGCGTAATGTTTCGTTTGGTGCGTAATGTTTCGTTTGGTGCGTAATGTTTCGTTTGGTGCGTAATGTTTCGTTTGGTGCGTAATGTTTCGTTTGGTGCGTAATGTTTCGGGTGGGGCACTAGACTATTCATATAAAATAATTAAAAAATGCATACAAAAGATTTATGGGAAAAACTTTGTTTTTAGGAGTTGTTTAATTGAACTGTTAATCAGCAATGGTAACTGTCAGGCAGTACATTTAATCAGCAATGGTAACTGTCAGGCAGTACATTTAATCAGCAATGGTAACTGTCAGGCAGTACATTTAATCAGCAATGGTAACTGTCAGGCAGTACATTTAATCAGCAATGGTAACTGTCAGGCAGTACATTTAATCACCAATGGTAACTGTCAGGGCAGTACATTTAATCAGCAATGGTAACTGTCAAGGCAGTACATTTAATCAGCAATGGTAACTGTCAGGGCAGTACATTTAATCAGCAATGGTAACTGTCAGGGCAGTACATTTAATCAGCAATGGTAACTGTCAGGGCAGTACATTTAATCAGCAATGGTAACTGTCAGGCAGTACATTTAATCAGCAATGGTAACTGTCAGGCAGTACATTTAATCAGCAATGGTAACTGTCAGGCAGTACATTTAATCAGCAATGGTAACTGTCAGGCAGTACATTTAATCAGCAATGGTAACTGTCAGGGCAGTACATTTAATCAGCAATGGTAACTGTCAGGCAGTACATTTAATCAGCAATGGTAACTGTCAGGGCAGTACATTTAATCAGCAATGGTAACTGTCAGGCAGTACATTTAATCAGCAATGGTAACTGTCAGGGCAGTACATTTAATCAGCAATGGTAACTGTCAGGCAGTACATTTAATCAGCAATGGTAACTGTCAGGCAGTACATTTAATCAGCAATGGTAACTGTCAGGCAGTACATTTAATCAGCAATGGTAACTGTCAAGCAGTACATTTAATCAGCAATGGTAACTGTCAGGGCAGTACATTTAATCAGCAATGGTAACTGTCAGGCAGTACATTTAATCAGCAATGGTAACTGTCAGGGCAGTACATTTAATCAGCAATGGTAACTGTCAGGCAGTACATTTAATCAGCAATGGTAACTGTCAGGGCAGTACATTTAATCAGCAATGGTAACTGTCAGGCAGTACATTTAATCAGCAATGGTAACTGTCAAGACAGTACATTTAATCAGCAATGGTAACTGTCAAGGCAGTACATTTAATCAGCAATGGTAACTGTCAAGCAGTACATTTAATCAGCAATGGTAACTGTCAGGGCAGTACATTTAATCAGCAATGGTAACTGTCAGGCAGTACATTTAATCAGCAATGGTAACTGTCAGGGCAGTACATTTAATCAGCAATGGTAACTGTCAGGCAGTACATTTAATCAGCAATGGTAACTGTCAGGGCAGTACATTTAATCAGCAATGGTAACTGTCAGGCAGTACATTTAATCAGCAATGGTAACTGTCAAGACAGTACATTTAATCAGCAATGGTAACTGTCAGGCAGTACATTTAATCAGCAATGGTAACTGTCAGGCAGTACATTTAATCAGCAATGGTAACTGTCAGGCAGTACATTTAATCAGCAATGGTAACTGTCAGGGCAGTACATTTAATCAGCAATGGTGACTGTCAGGCAGTACATTTAATCAGCAATGGTAACTGTCAAGGCAGTACATTTAATCAGCAATGGTAACTGTCAGGCAGTACATTTAATCAGCAATGGTAACTGTCAGGCAGTACATTTAATCAGCAATGGTAACTGTCAGGCAGTACATTTAATCAGCAATGGTAACTGTCAGGCAGTACATTTAATCAGCAATGGTAACTGTCAGGCAGTACATTTAATCAGCAATGGTAACTGTCAGGCAGTACATTTAATCAGCAATGGTAACTGTCAGGCAGTACATTTAATCAGCAATGGTAACTGTCAGGCAGTACACTTCTGCTGCATTCGTGAGACCTGCATTTGAAAACCACCGATATAAGCTACTGCTGGGCCAAGGGGAGTTGATCTTGACTCAGCTACAGTGTGTACTATTTATAGGTTCTTTCCCTTACTCCGTTTCTCTATTATCTTTACAAGGGTTTTGCCACAGTTTTTCAATACATTTCACACAGACTGGTATCGCGTGTTTCAACCATTGATGAAGTCATCATTTAAGAAATCATTTACATTTTACTGAATCATCATATCAAGCAACGTGTTTTTTTCTTCTGATCATCTTATATTCCCATAACTTAAACAGTATGATTGGTGTACCTGACATAATATGACATAGAGCATAAATCAAAAGTGTATAAACTGTTCTTAGATAGTGCCTAAGGTCATGATCAACATGGTTTTCCCTTCCGGTTCACGCCCGTCAGTGTTTGATGATTAGATATCAGCTAGAAGCTTCCTAATAAATGTTAGGACAGTTTGATGTTAAACTATTGGCGGTCATTTACATGATGAAAATGGGGGTGGTTGGGGGGGGGGGGGTGAGATTCCTCCAGTCTACAATGCAACGAATCTTTAGAGCAGCGGCTCTCAACCTGTGGGTCGCGACCCCTTTGGGGGTCGAAAGACCATTTCCCAGGGGTCGCCTTATACCATCGGAAAACACATGCACTCTACAGTTATGAAGTAGTAACGAAAATAATTTTGTGGTTGGGGGGTCACCACAACATGGGGAATTGTTTTAAAGGGTCGTGGCATTAGGAAGGTTGAGAACCACTGCTTTAGAGTGTGAGGTAATTTCTTACAGTTTCTGCTGGTACACATGGGAATCTTAGAGTGTGAGGTAACCCCTAACAGTTTCTGCTGGTACACATGCGAATCTTATAATGTGAGGTAATTCTTACAGTTTCTGCTAGTACACGTGAGAATCTTAGAGTGTGAGGTAACTCCTACAGTTTCTGCTAGTACACGTGAGAATCTTAGAGTGTGAGGTAACTCCTACAGTTTCTGCTAGTACACATGAGAATCTTAGAGTGTGAGGTAACTCCTACAGTTTCTGCTAGTACACATGACAATCTTAGAGTGTGAGGTAACTCCTTACAGTTTCTGCTTGTGCACATGAGAATCTTAGAGTGTGAGGTAACTCCTACAGTTTCTGATAGTACACATGATAATCTTAGAGTGTGAGGTAACTCCTACAGTTTCTGCTCGTACACATGATAATCTTAGAGTGTGTGGTATCTCCTTACAGTTTCTGCTAGTACACATGACAATCTTAGAGTGTGAGGTAACTCCTTACAGTTTCTGCTTGTGCACATGAGAAACTTAGAGTGTGAGGTAACTCCTACAGTTTCTGATAGTACACATGATAATCTTAGAGTGTGAGGTAACTCCTACAGTTTCTGCTAGTACACATGACAATCTTAGAGTGTGAGGTAACTCCTTACAGTTTCTGCTAGTACACGTGAGAATCTTAGAGTGTGAGGTAACTCCTACAGTTTCTGATAGTACACATGATAATCTTAGAGTGTGAGGTAACTCCTACAGTTTCTGCTAGTACACATGATAATCTTAGAGTGTGTGGTAACTCCTTACAGTTTCTGCTGGTACACATGCGAATCTTATAATGTGAGGTAATTCTTACAGTATCTGCAAGTACACATGAGAATCTTAGAGTGTGAGGTAACTCCTTACAGTTTCTGCTAGTACACATGATAATCTTAGAGTGTGTGGTAACTCCTTACAGTTTCTGCTTGTGCACATGAGAATCTTAGAGTTTGAGATAATTGTCGAAAATTAAATATCCACGAACAATAACAGGCTATTATAAAGGCAATGAGCTTATGTTTTAACTGGAGTTTGATGTGCTTTTCAAATTCTTGAGATCTTCTAGGTCATGTTTAGTATTTGAATACAGTCGAGGGTGCAAGGTGCAGATGCACAGCACTTCCCTTGATTTCGTTTGTAAAATGTCATGTGTCACATTAAACACAGCATGTCAAAATACACGCACATCACGCCGAGGTAAACACCACATGAACCAGTGCACAACACATGTCCAATTACAATACCCCCATTCACAGGTACAAACCACATACCAGTGTACACAGCCAATGTACAGATAATGTACACATCCAATGTAATATCATGTACACATCCAATGTACAGATTATGTACACACCCAATGTAAAGATCATGCACACACCCAATGTACATATCATGTACACACCCAATGTACATATCATGTACACACCCAATGTAAAGATCATGCACACACCCAATGTACAGATTATGTACACGCCCAATGCCAGTGCGAGACTATATACCACATGCCCAGGTACTTTTCACTGCAATGATTTGCCATGGTGCCCATCACTTTTCATGCCCAGGTTCCCTAACATGAATAGGTACACACTCCATGCCAAGGTAACACACACACATGCCCAGGTTCCCTAACATGAATAGGTACACACTCCATGCCAAGGTAACACACACATGCCCAGGCACACACCACATACCAAAGTACACACCATAGGTACCCACTCCATGCCAAGGTACACACCACATGCACATGTATGCACAGTATGCCAGGGTACACACTACATGCCAAGTGATATAGCCATTGCACAAGTATCCTCACCATGCCAAGGTACACATCACATGCCAAGATACACACCACATGCCCCGATTCACATCCCGGCCTAGGTACACCCAACTTGCTGAAGTAAACACCACACGCAGAGCCACACAATATGCCAAAGGATACACCACATGACAATGTACACGCCAAATGCCCTGGTGCACATAATTTTTATGCCCATGTGCCCAAACATTTGCCCTGGTGCATACCTTATTCACTCCACCGTGACACCACTTTTACATCCAGTTGGTCAACTGTGTTACTTTATCCCCGTTACCCCTGACCTCACGTCTTAAATGTTCTGACAGCTGACAGGGCATTTCATTGTGTGTGGCCACACCCGCCTGTACTTTGTGATATCGATGTAGCGCAGTGTTCCCCACATGTATTGTGCCCATGCGCCCTACCTACTCACATGACAAGGTTTGGTCTTTCTTTTAAATTTAAAGGAAGTGTTTATAAAATACAACGACTTCATGAGAATAGTTTATATTTAATCTTGGGATTTTAAGTTGTATGAAATGATTGCAAAACAACAGCAATGAAACATAGAAAATAGAATATAAATTGTTAGTTTATAAAAATAAATCTAAATTATGTACATGATTATAATAAAGCACAACAGTTGGAAACTAGAACGTGGTTTCTATGTAGTTATTGAAGTGGGACAAAACCCCATCAGAGCAAGTGGGACAAAGCCCTATCAGAGCAAGTGGGACAAAGCCCTATCAGAGCAAGTGGGACAAAGCCCTATCAGAGCAAGTGGGACAAAGCCCTATCAGAGCAAGTGGGCCGCCAGAAGGTGACCTGTTGAAATTGTATCCCCATTGAAAACTAAATAGATTCAAATCTCTCCGAGACAAAATGCTCTCCTTTAATCTTGAAATTGCCCCCCCCCCCCCTTTTTTCATTTTTTTTAAAACAAAAGAGCAACTCTTGTGTAGCGTATCGGCGTGACCTTGTCTTGTCCGTATCGGTTTTCGGTTTCCATGAAAACTCATTTCCGTCGGTTATTCTGAAAGTAAGTAAGGCCTCGCTTCCCGGAAAAATGGAAAGGGAAAATTCCCTCTTCGCAGCTTTCCCTTGAATCGAGGGGCAGACACGCGCGGGAGAGATAACTCAGTTGCTGGAACCTTCACTTACCACACAGCCGATGTTCTCACCCCTTCACATCATTTGACAAGATCTCTTACTATTTTGATGTGTGCATTAAAGCTCTGATATCTTGGCCTGAAGGGACGAAGCCACGGGACATGGAAAACTAGAGTTGTCGGGACTTCTTATGTTTCATAGTCTATTAATAGCATATTGTACCTCGTTTAAACGAAAAAGAGGGAGGGGAGGGTGTTCCAAAATCTTTAAAGGGGGGGGGGGGGGGGGGGTCAAAGGTGATAGTTCAAACCAAAGATGACCGGGTCGAATTGTTGACTGCAGTAGTAGTCGTCATACCGTGGTTATTTTAACCGGGCTGTTGGCTTGATCTAGTGCTAGCAATGACCACCCTTAAGCAAGTTTGAATTATTTCAAGGTTTCGGTTTAACGCCGAAAGCCGGCAGTATTGTTGCCTTGGCTTAACAATGGCATTCATTAAAAAATATATTATATATATATATTATGTTTTGTGTATGGGGGGGGGGGGGGGGTGTTCCACTAAAATCTTTCGAAAATCTTGCTTAAAACAACGCTTCTCAAACTGTTCAGTCTGTTGGACCAGCAACATTATTATTCTACTTCTATCTTTTGACACACATTTGTTCCACTAAAGCTCTCGTGTGTTCATGGCATGATTGAGAGATTTGTTTGACGCTACCGTATTTATAATAAACTTCCTGAGGTCATTTTAATCCCACCCTGTTGTTTTTGTATTGACCCGCCTCTGTTTCCTTGCACCTAGTGGTCAATTCTAAGCACCCGACGTAAACATCAGTTTTAGCATTTCTAGAAAGACTTTGGCCCAGTATGCTCGTGTTTATAGGACACTTTTTTCTCCAGCGGAAACCATGGCAACAGTTTCCTGGAATTGAGTGGGTTTCCTGGAAACTGTTGCATCTGGAGCTGTGCCAGCGTTCTCTTTCTTTCTCATTTCCCTTTAAAAAAAAAAAAAGGGACTGTTATAAAAGGAAGAAGAAAAAATCCTGTGTCAAGTTTCAAAATTGAAATCATATGCGTGATTGTCCCATTAGGTTTTTTTTATGACTAGTTTTGTCTCAAGATTCCATTACTGGCCAATGACAAACGTTAGAAATAACATGGTACACGTGAAACTGAAACTGTCTGCCAGCTGATATAATGGGTCTGTCTGCTGTTTGAATGAGTCTGTCTGCTGATATAATGGGTTTGTCTGCTGTTTGAATGAGTCTGTCTGCTGATAGAATGGGTCTGTCTGCTGTTTGAATGAGTCTGTCTGCTGATAGAATCAATCTGTCGACTATTTGAATGAGTGTATACTGTTAGAATGAATCTGTCGACTATTTGAATGAGTGTCTACTGTTAGAAAGAATCTGACTACTATTATAATAAATCTCTCTACTATTTGAATGAGTGTCTACTATTTGAATGAGTCTGCCTCCTGTTTGAATGAGTCTGTCTACTTTTAGAATGAGTATGTCTACTGTTAGAATGAGTCTGTTTGTGTCTGTCTACTGCTTGAATGAGTCTGCCTACTGTTATAATGAGTCTGCATAAATTTTTTTAATGAGCCCGTCTACTGTTAAAATGATTGAGTAAAACCACTTCTTACTTTTCCATGCTGTTGACATAAGTCTGTCTACTTTCTCTTTTGGTCAGTCACAATACAGTCAAACAATACAGTCAAACAATACAGTCAAACAATACAGCCAAAACAATACAGTCAAACAATACAGTCAAACAATACAGTCAAACAATACAGCCAAACAATACAATCAAACAATACAGTCAAACAATACAGCCAAACAATACAATCAAACAATACAATCAAACAATACAGTCAAACAATACAGCCAAACAATACAGGTGCTACATTTTACTATTTTACCGGATTTTTTTCCGGGAGGCCCCCCCGGAAACTTTTTTTCCGGGGGAACTTTTTTTTGAGCTGAAAATCTAAAAAAAGTTTTTTGAATATATAATTTCTGTCTGATATAATGCAAGTGCTTCCTAAAGCGTTTGATGGCTTATAACAATTAATTAGTGATTATTAAGTAGAGGATCAAAGGTGCACTGCTTTATGGTGCAATGTGCTGTGATTGGAACTGCAGGAGCTTTTTGTCTTAATTGTTTATTACTAGTTTGACATCACGTTGTGTCATGAATCAAGATGGCATTTTGCACTGAAATGATTTGTATATTTCCCTTACTTGTTTCCAGGGGTAAAAAGATGAAAGGCAATTCACTGAAATTCTTTGCTGCCGGAGTCAGTTCAGTGATTCACCCTGTAAGTTAATCCATTAATAAACATTTTATCTATTTATTTTATCTATCTATCTAGTATCCCTCCCTCTCTCTCCCGCTCCTCTCTCTCTCTCTCTCCCGCTCCTCTCTCTCTCTCTTTCTCCCGCTCCTCTCTCTCCCCCCTCTCTCTCTCCCCCCTCTCTCTCTCTCAACACCCCCCTCCCCCAATGAATAAATAAATAATTAAAATTCATCCTTCTAAAACGTATGTATTCTAACATGTACAACCAACAGCCGTAGTTCAGTATGTATTCTAACATGTACAACAAACAGCCGTAGTTCAGTATGTATTCTAACATGTACAACCAACAGCCGTAGTTCAGTATGTATTCTAACATGTACAACAAACAGCCGTAGTTCAGTATGTATTCTAACATGCACAACAAACAGCCGTAGTTCAGTATGTATTCTAACATGTACAACAAACAGCCGTAGTTCAGTATGTATTCTAACATGTACAACAAACAGCCGTAGTTCAGTATGTATTCTAACATGCACAACAAACAGCCGTAGTTCAGTATGTATTCTAACATGTACAACAAACAGCCGTAGTTCAGTATGTATTCTAACATGTACAACCAACAGCCGTAGTTCAGTATGTATTCTAACATGTACAACAAACAGCCGTAGTTCAGTATGTATTCTAACATGTACAACAAACAGCCGTAGTTCAGTATGTATTCTAACATGTACAACCAACAGCCGTAGTTCAGTATGTATTCTAACATGTACAACAAACAGCCGTAGTTCAGTATGTATTCTAACATGTACAACCAACAGCCGTAGTTCAGTATGTATTCTAACATGTACAACAAACAGCCGTAGTTCAGTATGTATTCTAACATGTACAACAAACAGCCGTAGTTCAGTATGTATTCTAACATGTACAACAAACAGCCGTAGTTCAGTATGTATTCTAACATGCACAACAAACAGCCGTAGTTCAGTGTGTATTCTAACATGTACAACAAACAGCCGTAGTTCAGTATGTATTCTAACATGCACAACAAACAGCCGTAGTTCAGTATGTATTCTAACATGCACAACAAACAGCCATAGTTCAGTATGTATTCTAACATGCACAACAAACAGCCATAGTTCAGTATGTATTCTAACATGCACAACAAACAGCCGTAGTTCAGTATGTATTCTAACATGCACAACA
The DNA here is from genome assembly GCA_964017045.1 of Omphiscola glabra. NCBI lineage: Eukaryota > Metazoa > Mollusca > Gastropoda > Lymnaeidae > Omphiscola > Omphiscola glabra. The sequence continues at coordinate 39,588,674 of OZ024798.1, forward strand.
AACAGCCATAGTTCAGTATGTATTCTAACATACACAACCAACAGCCGTAGTTCATTATGTATTCTAACATGCACAACAAACAGCCGTAGTTCAGTATGTATTCTAACATGCACAACAAACAGCCGTAGTTCAGTATGTATTCTAACATACACAACAAACAGCCATAGTTCAGTGTGTATTCTAACATGCACAACAAACAGCCATAGTTCAGTGTGTATTCTAACATGCACAACAAACAGCCATAGTTCAGTGTGTATTCTAACATGCACAACAAACAGCCATAGTTCAGTGTGTATTCTAACATGCACAACAAACAGCCATAGTTCAGTGTGTATTCTAACATGCACAACAAACAGCCATAGTTCAGTGTGTATTCTAACATGCACAACAAACAGCCATAGTTCAGTGTGTATTCTAACATGCACAACAAACAGCCATAGTTCAGTATGTATTCTAACATGCACAACAAACAGCCATAGTTCAGTGTGTATTCTAACATGCACAACAAACAGCCATAGTTCAGTGTGTATTCCAACATACACAACAGCCGTAGTTCAGTATGTATTCTAACATACACAACAGCCGTAGTTCAGTATGTATTCTAACATGCACAACAAACAGCCATAGTTCAGTGTGTATTCCAACATACACAACAGCCGTAGTTCAGTATGTATTCTAACATACACAACAGCCGTAGTTCAGTATGTATTCTAACATGCACAACAAACAGCCATAGTTCAGTGTGTATTCCAACATACACAACAGCCGTAGTTCAGTATGTATTCTAACATACACAACAGCCGTAGTTCAGTATGTATTCTAACATACACAAGCAACAGCCGTAGTTCAGTATGTATTCTAACATACACAACAAACAGCCGTAGTTCAGTATGTATTCTAACATACACAACAAACAGCCGTAGTTCAGTATGTATTCTAACATGCACAACCAACAGCCGTAGTTCAGTATGTATTCTAACATACACAACAAACAGCCGTAGTTCAGTATGTATTCTAACATACACAACCAACAGCCGTAGATCAGTATGTATTCTAACATACACAACCAACAGCCGTAGATCAGTATGTATTCTAACATGCACAACAAACAGCCGTAGTTCAGTATGTATTCCAACATACACAACCAACAGCCGTAGTCCAGTGTGTATTCTAACATACACAACCAACAGCCGTAGTTCAGTATGAATTCTAACATACACAACAGCCGTAGTTCAGTATGTATTCTAACATACACAACAAACAGCCGTAGTTCAGTATGTATTCTAACATGCACAACAAACAGCCGTAGTTCAGTGTGTATTCTAACATGTACAACCAACAGCCGTAGTTCAGTGTGTATTCCAACATACACAACAGCCGTAGTTCAGTATGTATTCTAACATACACAACAACCGTAGTTCAGTATGTATTCTAACATACACAACCAACAGCCATAGTTCAGTGTGTAGAAAAAGTTGAAGCCTAAAACTTTCTGCACTTGTATGTCCACCATTGAGATTCTAAAAATAATCTTGGTTTCTTCTTTCACTGCACTATTTATTCTGTTCCAAGCCAAGTGTTCAGTTCCTTTCAAAAGGATTGTGGCTGATCACTTAACGGAAATGATATTCAACCCTTCTAGATCTATTCAGAGTTTTAGTACCACGGATTTGTTGGCCGGGTCATTGCCATACAGCTGCCTGGTGTACAAAATAAAGCTTCACATTTTCTCATGGTATCAGGGCAGCATTTGAAATAACCTTAAAAATAGTCTGTGAATATAAAGTTGGGAACCTTTCATACACAGAGGAACTCCTGTTGCAAGACCTGGCGATATCCTTTTGTTGGGATCATTTCATTCAAGTGGTTTCCTGTAGGGCTTTCTCCCCCCTTTCAATCCTCTTTGTCCAACGTATTTCTGGGATTTTTAATAGAAAATCACTACAATATAGCATAATCCCATGTGCCAAGTACTTACATTGCTGTTTTTTTTAAAATGGGAAATCTCTACATTACAGTGTTACCCCCATGTCCGAAAGTACTTTTAATTAGAATTAATCTCAATATTATAGTATAACCCCCATGTCCCAAGTACATTCAATTAAATTGTACATTCCAGCATACCCACCATGTCCCAAAGTATTTTCAATTAGAATCAATCTCAATATTACTGTATAACCCCATGTCCCAAAGTATGTTCAATTAGAATTAATGAACATAACAGCATAACCCTCATATACCAAGTACTTTGTATAGCTGGATTTAGTAGGAAATCTCTAAATTACAGCGTAACCCCCATGTCCCAACAGTCCATTTCAACTATCGATATTTTGAAGTGGAAGATGAAGACGGAGAGAAGCAGTGGTGGTTTGGTGGAGGGACAGATCTCACTCCTTACTACTTGGTGGAAGAGGTATGTTCGAACCTTTGTTTATAAAAGCATGAATAAAAGATGTGTTGATGTAGTCTGACATGATGTAGTGTGACATGATGTTGTCTGACATGATGTAGTGTGACATGATGTAGTGTGACAGAGTTTAGTCTTACATGGTTTAGTCGGGCATGATGTTGTCTGACATAATGTTGTCTGACATGATGTAGTGTGACAGAGTTTAGTCTTACATGGTTTAGTCGGGCATGATGTTGTCTGACATGATGTAGTGTGATACAGTTTAGTCTGTCATGATGTAGTGGGACACAATTTAGTCTTATATGGTTTAGTCTGGCATGATGTTGTCTTGCATGATGTTGTCTGACATGATGTAGTGGAACACAATTTAGTCTGACATGGTTTAGTCTGGCATGATGTAGTGTGACACAATTTAGTCCGACATGGTTTAGTCTGGCATGATGTAGTGTGACACAGTTTAGTCTTACATGGTTTAGTCTGGCATGATTTTGTCTGAAATGTTGTATGGATATCAAAAAAGATCTCCAGCAGCTGATAAAGGTCAAGGAGGGAAAAGAAAAGCATTAGTTAGGTGTGAGTGGAAGGAAGTGGGGAGGCAGGCCAAAGCCCTACATGGGATGTAGCATTATAGGGAGGGATGAATAGATGGATGCTGTCTGGCATAATTTTCTCTGGCACGATGATGTCTGGCCTGATGTAGTCTGTCATTTTGAAGAGTGGCATGATTTAGTCTGGTATGATGTTGTCAGACATAATGTTGTCTGGCCTGTTGTAGCCTGTCATTATGTAGTGTGGCATGATTTAGTCTGGTATGATGTCTGGCACGCTGTAGTGTGGCATGATGATGTCTGGCCTGATGTAGCCTGTCATTATGTAGTGTGGCATGATGTTGTCTTGCATGATGTTGTATGGCATGATGTTAACAGCCAAATCAGCCAATCAGCTGTTCTCGTGCTTTGTTTAGCCCAACAAATGGAGTATACCATATGCCATTGTACAGTCCATTTTATAGATTATTATTTCTGATGTTGAAATAGATTATATTTCTATAGGTATGTTGTATGATTCTTAATTCATTAACTCTCTTGAGACAGCTTGGCTGACCTAAGAGACCAGAGTCGAAAGACTAATGGCAAATCAATCGGCCTAATAATAAAAGCCTCAAGATTGCCTAGCTGGTCTTTGTGACAGCTAATCAGATTGCCTGGCTGGTCTTTGTGACAGCTAATCAGATGGCCTGGCTGGTCTTTGTGACAGCTAATCAGATGGCCTGGCTGGTCTTTGTGACAGCTAATCAGATTTCCTGGCTGGTCTTTGTGACAGCCAATCAGATTGCCTGGCTGGTCTTTGTGACAGCCAATCAGATTGCCTGGCTGGTCTTTGTGACAGCCAATCAGATTGCCTGGCTGGTCTTTGTGACAGCTAATCAGATTGCCTGGCTTGTCTTTGTGACAGCCAATCAGATGGCCTGGCTTGTCTTTGTGACAGCTAATCAGATTGCCTGGCTTGTCTTTGTGACAGCCAATCAGATTGCCTGGCTTGTCTTTGTGACAGCCAATCAGATTGCCTGGCTTGTCTTTGTGACAGCCAATCAGATTGCCTGGCTGGTCTTTGTGACAGCCAATCAGATTGCCTGGCTGGTCTTTGTGACAGCTAATCAGATTGCCTGGCTGGTCTTTGTGACAGCCAATTAGTTGCCTGGCTGGTCTTCGTGACAGCCAATCAGATTGCCTGGCTGGTCTTTGTGACAGCCAATCAGTGCCATTTTAATGGCAGATTCCTTAAATAGTTTACCGTGTTCTATCATTTTTTAAAATATTTTTTTTATTAAGTGACACCTAAAAATTCTTTAAAAAATGTGTAACCTTGACATAAGCCAAAAGCCATAATCATCTCCCTGCAATATTTAATGCAGTTTTTCACAGTGAATCTCATTCAAATGTTTGTAAGCACTTCATTAGACTTCAACAATCAGATAATTCAACAAAATTATTCAAGGGAGAAATGTTTTATTCAAAGTGTTTTTAAAAAATGCATGCAAAAATTATGCAAAGCAGGATTTCCCCTTTTCATCAATGTTGAGATTTCAATTTGATTCATAAAGATTCATAAAGATTTTTTTGTAAATTATTTTTTTGGGCAAAGTAAATCTGTTTAATGTTTTAAATTCATCCTCAATCTTTTTACCGCCTGGTCATTTAGACATGACGTCATACGATGTTCGTTTAGAGATGAAGTCATATTATGTTCATTGAGAGATGAAGTCATATTTTTTTCATTTAAGGATAAATTCATATTATGTTCATTTAGAGATGAAGTCATGTTATGTTCATTTAGAGGTGAAGTCTTATTTTGTTCATTTAGAGATAAAGTCATATTATGTTCATTTAGAGATGAAGTCATATTATGTTCATTTAGAGATGAAGTCATGTTATGTTCATTTAGAGGTGAAGTCTTATTTTGTTCATTTAGAGATAAAGTCATATTTTGTTCATTTAGAGATAAAGTCATGTTATGTTCATTTAGAGATGAAGTCATATTTTGTTCATTTAGAGATGAAGTCATGTTATAAATGTACTAAAATGAGATGGATAAATTCGTTTGTCTAAAACTATTCTTTTAATCATGGGTCATGTGTTTTCCCATTGTCTCAGTCAATTGGGTTAGCAAGGATTAAATATGAACATGCCAGCCTGTCCATGTGGTCAGTGAATTGTGTTAGAATGGATTAAATGAATACTAGTCAGCCTGTCCATTTCTCAGGTTCTCAAACTGCCTACCTTTCCCTCCCCAGGATGTAGTCCACTTCCACAAGGCACTGAAGACGGCCTGTGACCCCCATGGTAAACAGTTGTTTCCCAAGTACAAGAAATGGTGTGACGATTACTTCAATGTGGCGCACAGAGGTGCCTTGCTTTCATTTTAATTCATTCATCTGTTATTTTATTTCATTGCTTCTTTGTTTCACTTGTCTGACCTTGACCCCTTTGCTTAGGACCATTCTCTAACATTTTTATGTTTGGCCAGCTTGACATGCCAAAGACCATACTCTAGCTGAGATGACAAAGACCATACTCTAGCTGAGATGACAAAGACCATACTCTAGCTGAGATGACAAAGACCATACTCTAGCTGAGATGACAAAGACCATACTGTAGCTGAGATGACAAAGACCATACTCTAGCTGAGATGACAAAGACCATACTCTAGCTGAGATGACAAAGACCATACTCTAGCTGAGATGACAAAGACCATACTCTAGCCGAGATGACAAAGACCATACTCTAGCCGAGATGACAAAGACCATACTCTAGCCGAGATGACAAAGACCATACTCTAGCTGAGATGACAAAGACCATACTCTAGCTGAGATGACAAAGACCATACTCTAGCTGAGATGACAAAGACCATACTCTAGCTGAGATGACCAAAGACCATACTCTAGCCGAGATGACAAAGACCATACTCTAGCTGAGATGACAAAGACCATACTCTAGCTGAGATGACAAAGACCATACTCTAGCTGAGATGACAAAGACCATACTCTAGCTGAGATGACAAAGACCATACTCTAGCTGAGATGACAAAGACCATACTCTAGCTGAGATGACAAAGACCATACTCTAGCTGAGATGACAAAGACCATACTCTAGCTGAGATGACAAAGACCATACTCTAGCTGAGATGACAAAGACCATACTCTAGCCGAGATGACAAAGACCATACTCTAGCCGAGATGACAAAGACCATACTCTAGCCGAGATGACAAAGACCATACTCTAGCCGAGATGACAAAGACCATACTCTAGCCGAGATGACAAAGACCATACTCTAGCTGAGATGACAAAGACCATACTCTAGCTGAGATGACAAAGACCATACTCTAGCTGAGATGACAAAGACCATACTCTAGCTGAAATGACAAAGACCATACTCTAGCTGAGATGACAAAGACCATACTCTAGCTGAGATGACAAAGACCATACTCTAGCTGAGATGACAAAGACCATACTCTAGCTGAGATGACAAAGACCATACTCTAGCTGAGATGACAAAGACCATACTCTAGCTGAGATGACAAAGACCATACTCTAGCTGAGATGACAAAGACCATACTCTAGCTGAGATGACAAAGACCATACTCTAGCTGAGATGACAAAGACCATACTCTAGCTGAGATGACAAAGACCATACTCTAGCTGAGATGACAAAGACCATACTCTAGCTGAGATGACAAAGACCATACTCTAGCCGAGATGACAAAGACCATACTCTAGCCGAGATGACAAAGACCATACTCTAGCTGAGATGACAAAGACCATACTCTAGCCGAGATGACAAAGACCATACTCTAGCTGAGATGACAAAGACCATACTCTAGCCGAGATGACAAAGACCATACTCTAACCGAGATGACAAAGACCATACTCTAGCCGAGATGACAAAGACCATACTCTAGCCGAGATGACAAAGACCATACTCTAGCCGAGATGACAAAGACCATACTCTAGCTGAGATGACAAAGACCATACTCTAGCTGAGATGACAAAGACCATACTCTAGCTGAGATGACAAAGACCATACTCTAGCTGAGATGACAAAGACCATACTCTAGCTGAGATGACAAAGACCATACTCTAGCTGAGATGACAAAGACCATACTCTAGCCGAGATGACAAAGACCATACTCTAGCCGAGATGACAAAGACCATACTCTAGCCGAGATGACAAAGACCATACTCTAGCCGAGATGACAAAGACCATACTCTAGCCGAGATGACAAAGACCATACTCTAGCTGAGATGACAAAGACCATACTCTAGCTGAGATGACAAAGACCATACTCTAGCTGAGATGACAAAGACCATACTCTAGCTGAGATGACAAAGACCATACTCTAGCCGAGATGACAAAGACCATACTCTAGCTGAGATGACAAAGACCATACTCTAGCTGAGATGACAAAGACCATACTCTAGCTGAGATGACAAAGACCATACTCTAGCCGAGATGACAAAGACCATACTCTAGCTGAGATGACAAAGACCATACTCTAGCTGAGATGACAAAGACCATACTCTAGCTGAGATGACAAAGACCATACTCTAGCTGAGATGACAAAGACCATACTCTAGCTGAGATGACAAAGACCATACTCTAGCTGAGATGACAAAACTCGTTTTAAATATAAAGAATAATGTTAAATCAAAACAGAATATTTTTTGTCTATTAATTGGGACTTCATCAAATCTTAACACTGTTCTTTCCCTTTATTACAATTTTAAATTGTTAGTTAACTTTAGTTCCAGTGAGACATACATTGATCATGGTCATTACAATAATTCTAATAGGTACGGTAAATGAATATTTTTATATTTTTTAAATGTTCCTTTGTACTATTACAAGAACATGGCTTGTTTACTGATATTTTAGTGATACATATCAGTTTAGAATAGCTAATGTTAAATGAACAGTGTGAAATAAGATAACACTAGATAAGTTTAAGATGGCTCTAATCTTTCATTGAAAACTTTCAGGTGAACGCCGTGGTGTAGGAGGCATATTTTTTGATGATGTGGATGAGCCCACTCAAGAGAAATGTTTCAGTTTTGTTAAAGTGAGTCATTTTTTTCATTTTGTTTTGTATGTCTGTGTAACCTTGTTTTCATTCTAACCCCTACTATATGGAGCCTGACCGACATCCATATAAAATTTTATGCATTTCAGTTTTTAATTTTATGTTGTTAAACTAAAGGTATTTAAATCTTTGGGAAAACCTGTGAATTACCTTGAATTGATGAAATGACAGGTGCAACATGCAGACAGGGTTTAGGTGCAACATGCAGACATGGTTTAGGTGCAACATGCAGACAGGGTTTAGGTACAATATACAGATATGGTTTAGGTGCAACATACAGACAGGGTGTAGGTACAATATACAGACATGGTTTAGGTACAATATACAGACAGGGTTTATGTGCAATATACAGACAGATTTTAGGTACAATATACAGACAGGGTTTAGGTACAGTATACAGACAGGGTTTAGGTACAATATACAGACAGGGTTTAGGTACAAAATAAAGACAGGGTTTATGTGCAATATACCAACATATTTTATGTACAATATACAGACAGGGTTTATGTGCAATATACAGACAGATTTTAGGTACAATATACAGACAGGGTTTAGGTACAGTATACAGACATGGTTTAGGTACAATATACAGACAGGGTTTAGCTGCAATATACAGACAGGGTTTAGGTGCAACATAGTTTGTTTGTGGTTTACATATCTTTAATGGTTCAGCTTAACTATTGCTGTCAGCTCCTCGGAATGATGATAATAAAAACTCAGTCATGTTGGCTTTTCTGGAAGACGTATAATACTCTATGCTTAAATACACACTAGGAATCCATGGCTGTGTATCTCTTGTATCCACTAAGCAATCCATGGCTGTGTATCTCTTGTACCATCAAGGCAATCCATGGCTGAGTATCACTTGTGGTACTGTCTAGCTTAAATGGTGGGAGGCAAACCCAATGTGATTAGCCACAGCCTTTATGCTAACTACATGCTAGCAGATATACATAACTAGTTTTACCAGCCACAGTTCTGATGCTAGTTACATGATAGCAGACATACATAACTGATTTTACCAGCCACAGTTCTGATGCTAGTTACATGATAGCAGACATACATAACTGTTTTTACCAGCCACAGTCCTCATGAGTCACTGTAAATTGATATAATTGGTTACACATATCTCGTTTATAGTTTCCAAAGATCAGAGTTACAATGGGCTGATTCAGTTTTTAAATATTCTTATTTCAGAGCTGTGCTGACTCAGTGATTCCATCCTATCTTCCAATCGTTCAAAAGAACAAGAAAAAGTCTTATACCTATGAAGAAAGGTGAGCTAAAGGAACTGCCATTGCAGTATTTTTTCCTGCCAAATGATCAGAGATGAGTTGGACCAGTTTGAAGAGATCAAATGTGGGCTACCCATTTACTAGGCTACCCATTTACTAGCCAGTTAAAGCAACCAAAAAAAACAAAGATGTTTAACAGATTGGATCCAGTCTTTGCATCTGTATGGAAGGTGTTAGGAGTCTGAATAATTTCTCTATCCATGTTTACATAACCTTTTGTTTTGTTATCCTCCAGTTTTCCAACTTGTTGAGAGATCATTTCATTTTAAACTTTATATTAACTTTATCATTGGATAAAGTAGTTGATTTCCATTTAAATTTTTTTACCCATTTACTAGCCAGTTAAAGCAACCAAAAAAAACAAAGATGTTTAACAGATTGGATCCAGTCTTTGCATCTTTATGGAAGTTGTTAGGAGTCTGAATAATTTCTCTATCCATGTTTACATAACCTTTTGTTTTGTTATCCTCCAGTTTTCCAACTTGTTGAGAGATCATTTCATTTTAAAGTTTATATTAACTTTATCATTGGATAAAGTAGTTGATTTCCATTTAAATTTTTTTAAAAGACATTTGAATTTAACAACAAAAAAAAGGTTGATTTTTGAAAGCTGCAAGCTGCTCTGATAGTTTCTTTCAGTAAGTTTTCAAGCTGCTCTGATAGTTTCTTTCAGTAAGTTTCCAAGCTGCTCTGATAGTTTCTTTCAGTAAGTTTTCAAGCTGCTCTGATAGTTTCTTTCATTAAGTCTTCAAGCTTTTGTAAACAACACTCTCATTTCTTTTATATTTTTTCAGGTAGGATACATGTAAATATATCTTATGTAAATTTAATTCATACTTATTTAAATGTTTCGGTTTTTTTTGTACTGATCAAGGCATTAGCCGAAACGTTTACATTTTTATTTAGTGAAATAATCATTAAAGCTGAACACGTATTGTTTTATTTACACAAATTGTTTTTGTCTAATTAAGACAATGGCAGCTGCTGAGACGAGGGAGGTACGTTGAGTTTAACCTGATCTATGATAGAGGGACAAAGTTTGGACTTTACACCCCTGGGGCCAGATATGAAAGTATATTGATGTCTCTGCCCCTGACAGCTGTGAGTATTTGCTTTCACTTCATACTGTTGATGGCTCACGTTTCTCACCAAAATACAATTTTAATTTGTTCAGATTGTCTCAACAACTATTACACAATGTGGATAGCTGCCATCAGCTTAAATCAGGGGTGGCCAATCCAAATGGCTTTGCGGGCCACTAAAGTAAACATCAGCTAAATGCTGTATTGAAATCTTTATCAATTCTTAATGCACATAATGAAATGCTAAATTTAAAAAACCGAATAAACGTAACCAGAGACGTCATTTCTCTTTTTTCTCACTTATCTGTTTAAATTCCATGTCTTTGTCAATTGAATGAACAATGTATAAGTTCATTGTAATAAATTTGGCATATGTGGCCCACAATATTTGACATGGCCACATTTGACATGGCCAGTCTTGCCTTTAATGGAATATTGTCTTTCATTGTTAATTTTTTTTTAAGTTTCTCATGGGGATAAATATTTCCATATTGTATCTGTAATTATGTATATACATGAAAACAAGTGGTTGATGGCATCTGTCCACTTATATAATTAAATGCTCTTTAAGTCAAGTGGTTGATGTAAGCTGGCTACTTCTTTAAATAAATGCTCCTTAAGTCAAAATAGAAAACCATTGGCCAACACTTACTTTCTTGAAGTTAATTTATTCATGATTGTTAGATACAACTTGTATAGGTACAGTATCTTCTTTCCTTGAAGATCTCAATTTTCTTAACAGTTGTGGTTTCAGAACTAATATGGAATCATTTTAAGGTATAGCCACACCTGTAAAGATATCATTTAAGTAACACCTTGATCCTATTCACTTGTCAGAGATGGGAATACATGCACACACCTGCCCCCGGCTCCAGAGAAGCCAAGTTGACAGAAGTCTTGAAAAATCCAAGAGATTGGGTCTAGCTGGCTTGTGGCGTTTTCATCATGTACCGACAGTCACCATCACCAACAAAGATTTTTGTTAAAAAAAATAATTAGAAATGTCTTATCTTATTTTTATCATGAGAATAAATGGAAAAAAGATATGGGAATATGTGGAATATTCAAGCTAAAAATAAATGAGAAGAAGATTGATTTTGGGTTTGGGGGGAAGATTTATCTTTAGTTGAGATCCTAAAAAAAACCTTCATTTCTTTTCTTCCCTCAAGCAATATATAAACTAACAAAAGTGTTTTTAAAATGTTGTACAGTTTTGGGGCATTTATTTTGGTGGGTTTTATGGAAAAAATTAACGGATATTTCACTACCATCTAGTCAGTGCTTTATTTGATTGGGGGGCATGCATCGACTTGCTGTCACAACTTATTTTGTTGACTTGACTTGACAAATGAGACTGTAGCATTTGAAAACATATTAGTTTGACAATATTTTGTCAACATTGTAGTATGCATGGATATTTGTAGATATTGTAGTATGCATGGATATATTTAGATATCTTAGTTATTAGGAAGTTAGCCAGACGTTGCCATGTGTTAGCTAGACTGCCATGTGTTAGCCAGACATTGCCATGTGTTAGCTAGACTGTGCTATATGTTAGCCAGACATTACCATGTGTTAGCCAGACATTGCCATGTGTTAGGCAGACGTTGCCATGTGCAGTGTATGTATTTTGTCTGTTGTGAGGAACTTCACAATTCTCCTGATTGTTTGCAATATTCCACCACTACAAATAAAAGTCAAGGTCATGATTTACCTCTGGCCTGTTGATTCAGGCAGGAACATATTTTTCAAACAGCAGTAAATGTAACTCATGTATAACAATATTTTAATGTAATATAACCCTTTGGGGAGTCTCAAGTCGTTGGACATTGGCCTCATAGAAGAGTTAAATATGTCTCTCATAAAAAATCTACCTTTCATTTCTGTTTTGTTTTATATATCTATAAATAATAATTCCAAATATGTAAATTTCCTCGATTTCTTTCTCTATGTTAGCCCATTATAACCAAATGTTTGGGAGCCACTGACAAAATCATATCTTCTCAAAATTTGAACTAAATCTGGTTTTATAAATTCAAATCTCGAAAATATTTCTCTGCCTTGTCTTTAATTATATCTTGATTTTTTCATGAAATCACCTGTACATTAAATGCTAACATACAAAAGACAAGCAGTCAAAGAACAAATATTGATTATGACATCCTAAATCATTATTTATGTCCTAGCCACATATTTGATGTGTAGGCGTACTATCCAGTCTATCCATGGTTACAATATTAGTTGAAAAGTTAATATAACGGCACTAATTTTGTTAAATGTAAGGGTACAAAAAGAGTTTTAAAAAATGTACAGGGAAGATGTGATTTAAAATACCATGCTTTACTGATATTTGAAACCTTTGCCTGGAATTACCCAGTACATGCAATAAATCCACACTGCATTAACAACTATGATTGATTACAACTGTTGACAGTCCACATACCCACCCCCACCCATGTTTTTTGCAAATCAACAAGGTCGTAGAAAACCTGGTGTATGCTGTTGGAGACGTGTTAGATAGGCCCATTGGGGCTTTCAGTAACCATAATATTAGGCAAGGAAGAATAAAAAACTTTGACAACCTATTAAAAAAGCATTTTATCAAGCCTGCATTATAATTATAGTATAGGTGGCAAGCTCAGCTACTTATAACTTGTGTGTTTAGATACTTGTGTTACAGCACAGAAAGTAACAATGTATTACGACACTGTTACTAGGGGACATTTTCACACTAAATGGTACTGCTATATAGATTTTACTCTAAATACCCTGACCAATTCTGTATATCAGTGAAAATGTACATTTATTCAAAGCAAAAACTGGAAAAGATCATTCATTTTGTACTTGAGAGTAGGGTCCTGTAGGAAAAGATCATTCATTTTGTACTTGAGAGTAGGGTCCTGTAGGAAAAGATCATTCATTTTGTACTTGAGAGTAGGGTCCTGTAGGAAAAGATCATTCATTTTGTACTTGAGAGTAGGGTCCTGTAGGAAAAGATCATTCATTTTGTACTTGAGAGTAGGGTCCTGTAGGAAAAGATCATTCATTTTGTACTTGAGAGTAGGGTCTTGTAGCTGTTATGTTACTTTGTGTTGGGTTGTGTTGTGTGAGGTTGTAGCTTAAGATTTTCAGTCCACAATAATTTGAACATTTCAGATTCTATTGTCAATACATTTCACAACACTTGAAATTTTTCCAAAGGATTAATAAACGTAGTTGTAAACAGACAGAGTTAAATAGTTAAATAAAATGTTTGCTTGCTGTGGCATTAATCTAGGTCAACCACTGTGTAAGATAATGAAATGACCTCAACCAGAGTATAAGATATTGCTGGGTGGCCGGGTAAGTGGTCTAAACTGAGTCAATTCCAAGCTTGTGAGCTGGACCTCAGTCCCCAGGGAAATTCCAAGCTTGTGGGCTGTGGACCTCAGTCCCCAGGAAGACAAGTAAAAACACCACCAGCACCCCAGGCAGATGGATTCATCAAATTTTGGATGGCAATTCATCTAAGAGAAGGAAACTCTGATATCAAACACTCGGAGGGCGTGACATTGACACAATGAAAATTCCGGCAGGCAACGTGACACACACAAAAAGCACAGTGAAACACACAATTGGACAGTGTTGTTCATCTACTTCATCCTTGTGTATTTCCAGTCGTCTGGACCAAGTCTTGCCACCGGCTCAACTACGCAAGGATAAGAGAGTGAGGCCAATGAAATGAGAAACTCTCCCTCACTTGAAACAAAATAGAGGTCAAGGCCACTACTACTCAAGTCTCTGTATTCTTCGCATGGCAAAGACGATCAGTAATAATATATTAACATTATATTGAAATGAACTCAAGCCTGTAATGGTTTATGGGTGATTGATTATAATTCATTTCATACAACATCGGAATGGAGAAGTCAATGAAAATCATAGATCGTGGCAGGTGGAAGTATGTAGAAGTTAAATCATGTGTAGAGATTCAAAGGAAATGTCTGTTATTGCTGCCGTCTTTACAAAGCTGTAACGACATAATGATTGTGTTGACTGTTCAAGTTTCACATATGTTAGCCAAAGTGGAAATTTAATGGTGATATGAATTTAGTCATAATCAAAAATATATGGACCATTTTCTCCTTTTTGACATATTTGCATTTCTATGGAAGCACCTGTCAGTTGTCTGAATACATATTGTCATCCTCTGCTGTTGCAGTACTTCCTAGTTGGGAATAAACTTGTAGCTTTCAAACTTATGTACGGATAGGTACATTGAATAATCTACTATTAAAGGGATAGCATATGGACATGTTTCTGTTCCTTTTCAACATATTGAATGTTTGTCCATTTTTTAAAATTAAAATTAATTTTTTTATATAGATTTTCCCCCTTACGATTTTCAGGGTCATTTATTTTATACCCACCCTACAAAACCACCCCCCACCCCACCTAAAATCCCATTTACAAAAGCTGTTTATATAAAGTATTAAATTCATGTTGTACTGTCTTCACGCTGTGCCTGCTTCGTCATCGCATATCTCATATAATCCTGTTATGATTTTTTTAAAAATTGAACTTCCTCTTCCTGGACTGGTCTTGAAATAAAAAAAATATGGTCTTTGAAACCTCAGCCAAGTCCTCAGGTCATGTATTCATCAAGACAATTTTCTCTCCTTTGGGTGTGTTGTTATGAAATATATATCAGGCGGGCCATTTGATACATGTATCATTCCAAGGGGAAGATTTATCTATGACACAAATAGCTAGAAGGAAATGTTAAGTTTAGTAAGTGTTACTTCATGAAAGGAAATCATTTTTTAAATAAATGCAAATGATTGTTAACTTCTTTGCTCTAATTTCCTGATGCAGGCATCACCGATTCATTTCTTCATTTCTTCCTCATCCGTTAATGATTTTACACTATTTTTGGCCGATTTTTATTTTGTCCAACAAAGGAAAACCCTTTGGGAATTATGTTTGCATATACTCTTGTGTTCTTATATCCAGCAGTAGTTGACTAGCTTCCATTATATAACCAGAGTATTCTATGACCTTCCTTAGCCAGTGTACAACCAGTAGAAATACTTCTGTTGAGATTAGTTCTAGTATTATCGTTTTTTCCCACATGGTTTTCAATGTTATTTTGTGTAAAAAAAAGGGACACCTCGCCATCCTGAATGTTGCCCATTCTGGAATCAGAAATTGACCCAATTATGGTTGCAGATCCTCAAATAAATGACAAAGGAGCAAACCAGAATAAAAATTAGTTTTAAAAAGACATGTACAGACCTGTTTACTCCTCACAATTTTGGCGAACAGTGTGCAATTTTGACGTGTATACATTATCTATAATGTATGTTTATTTTTTTACTAGTAGGATAATGTATTGAATGATTTTGTGATGATACTGTACGATTTTAAGAGTTTGAGGGTAAACAGTTCTGCACGTATAACTTATTAAATATCTTATTTTGATCTATATTTAGTACCAGCCCCACATGCCACCCCTTCCCCTACCCCTTTCTACCTACTAGCTAAAAATTGGGTTCATTGATATCAAAACGCTTGGAACCTCTGATCCAATACAAGACTATTTAGTAGTTAAAATGTGTGCTGGAGATGGAAGTCTTGGTCAACTTCACTTCTAGACCTGTAGGGTTTATAATATGTTATGTATTTCCTGTTAAGGGGACAGTGTCATGTCACAACATTTATAGATTAAAAGCCAACATTTATAGATTACAAGCCAACATTTATAGATTACAAGCCAACATTTATAGAATGTAAAAGTAAACTCACTGAGTTTTGGAACATACATTATTTGATTTGATTACCGTCACTTAAGAATTGTCTTGTTTGTAAAATTGCTTGACTCAAAGAATTCAATGTATGCCATGTAGTGGCTATTTAATGTGTTAAAATATTTTTCATGAGATCAATATCAAAGTATTATTTCATTCATAATGTGTCCTTGAAATAATTAGAGTTGATTTATCAACGATTTCATCAACGATTTTATTCAATATGATTTTTTTCCCTCTTAGTCCCTTTTGATTACTTTTTGACAAATTGACCGTTAGGAAGAGACAACCCATAGTTGGTAATAGATCTATATTATATCTATCAGGGAAACCACATTTCTTTTGTGAATCTTAATTCAGCATCAAAATTTTTCATGTTCAATTGCATCACCATCCAATTTGTATATATTTTCTTTTGTTAGTTTTTTAAAGAAAATGTTTGAGGGTACCCAGGACTTTATTCCATTTTTGGCAGGAAAACAATTTTTGGCAGGTAAACAATCTTCCATTTCTCATATCGGCAACTGTATGTTGGGAATATTTTGTGATATCAACAAGTGGCTGAGACAAGGTTGTGTTTTTATCATACTTGAGATAAACAATTTTTGTCTAAATGTGTCCGTGTTAAAGGATGTGGTGAATGTGTCGTAACTTAAAGGATGTGGCTTAGGTGTCCATGCCTAAGGGTCTGGTGTCAGATGATTGTGATTGACTGGAATGTGTGACACAGTGTTAAAAATGTTAAGGATACCTGTGTGCCTTAAACTGACATGTAATGACATGACATGTGGTGAGAGAAATTTATCCTATCATTAGTTTAGAAATGGTCTCATTTATCTTTTGTTGATTAAATCTCTATCTATGAT
The DNA here is from genome assembly GCA_964017045.1 of Omphiscola glabra. Classification (NCBI taxonomy): domain Eukaryota; kingdom Metazoa; phylum Mollusca; class Gastropoda; family Lymnaeidae; genus Omphiscola; species Omphiscola glabra. The sequence continues at coordinate 39,605,751 of OZ024798.1, forward strand.
CGAATTGATTATCTTCTTGGCTTGCTGTTTTCATGATGTAGACTGACATGTTCTGAACAGATACGAAAGTAGGAGACACAAGAGTAAGGGAATTACATAAGAGGGAGTGATCATAACAGTCCAATATGTAACATTGGAAAGTTTGTGGCCAGATTTATTAGGACAAAAACCTGACGAATATTGGACGATCTGTCAGTTTAGCCATGATTGTTTTAATGTAAGATAAGAGCTTAAGTAATTTGACTTGTACTTGTTTGTTCAACATGTTCTCCTGTATGTGGGCCCCTGTACACATTGCAATGTTATTTATAATGAAGAGTAGTTACGCTCACTGGTGAAAGCAGTCTGACCGTAACTTAATATAGAATGTAGTATAGGCTAGGGCGTCACTAGGGTTGGTGTCACCCGGTGCAGTGAACACATGGTGTCCACCGAGTCATAAACTTAAGCTATGTGACTAAACGTATGAAAAAAATTCACTAGATCAGTGGTTCTCAACTTTCCTAATACCGCGACCCTTTAATACAGTTCCTCATGTTGTGGTGACCCCCCCCCCCCCCCCCGCCATAAAATTATTTTCAATGTTATTTTCTAAATATGTGTTTTTCGATGGTCTTACGTGACCCATGTGTAAGGGTCGTTCAATTCCCCCTCAAGGGGTAGTGACCCACATTTTGAGTACCGCTGCACTAGACGCTCTAGTGCAGCGGTTCTCAACCTTATTAATGCCGCGACCCTTTAATACAGTTCAACATGTTGTGGCCACCCCCAGCCATGAAATTATTTTTGTTTCTACTTCATAACTGTAGAGTATTATGTTTTCAGATGGTCTTAGGTGACCCCTCTGAAAGGGCCGTTCGACCCCCAAAGGGGTCGCGACCCACAGGTTGAGAACCGCTGCTCTAGTGGCACCCGGCTGTTTTCACTTCCTGTTCTTAAGGTACTTGGGTTCTGGTGGCAGTCTGCTCATGTATTTAGCTTAGACATGCTATGAAAGTGACTTGAGCGGTCTCTGTCAAATTTGCAATCTTCCATTTGGTGTCCCAGTGGAGTCCAACCGCCCGTAATTCTACACAGAGTCTTCAAAATTATGACCTAAAAATGACTTTCCCGTAAATATCCGTAAGAACTTTAGGACGTCCGTAAATATCCGTAAGAAATTTAGTATGTCCTTAAAAATTAGACATTTAACAAACTTATTTTTTAAAGCTTGCTTTAAATTTTTATTCTCGTAATGAAGAGACGCAAGTTGAAGCTTAATGATGACAAAACGGAAGCACTCCTCATTCACAATCACAAATCATCCTCTACCTCAACTCTCCCCAACTCATTTCAAGTAGGTAACTCCGACATACAGTGTACATCCTCTGCTAGGAATCTTGGTGATATTCGTTCTAACAACATGTCTCTTGATAATCATATCTCTCACACTTGTCGATCTGCAAACACCGCTATCCGTCAGATCGGCTCCATCCGCCACTACCTCACAGTTAGCGCAACAAAAACGCTTATAGTCTATGCTCTTGTTTTCTCTCGTCTTGACTATTGCAACTCTCTTCTGTCAGGCTCACCAAAACACTTCATAGAAAAACTACAAAAGGTTAAAAATTCAGCTGCTAGGTTAGTTCTAAAGGCAAAAAAAGACGTGATCATGTCACTCCACTACTCCACTCACTTCATTGGCTCCCTATACAGGCACGCATTCATTACAAGTTGTCTGTTCTCTGTCACAACTTTTTCTCTGATTCCTGCCCTTCCTATCTAACCGAACTTCTTTCTGTCTATCCACCCCTTAGACAGCTTCGCTCCTCCGCAGACACGCGTATTCTGTCCATTGCTGACACGTACTAAAACACATGGTGAACGATCTTTCTCTTTCTGCGACCCCAAACAATGGAATTCTCTGCCACTACACATCCGCAATATACCAACCACCCAGGCCTTCAAAACTGCACTCAAAACACATCTCTTTAAACTCTACTACCCCGACTGATTCCCCACATCTGACCGATAAACGATGCTGCTGGCTGCCGTCCATGGCTTGACATGTAAAAGTTCTGGGGTGGGTGGGGTGCAGGGCTGGCCTTATGCCATTGCAACATATGCGGCTGCAGTGGGCCCCGTACTTTCATAGGCCCCGCCGAATTTATTTTCTATTACAAAATCTTAATTTTCACTTATTATCCTTATCCCTACCCAGACTGGACCCCGCGCAATCCGTTTCGCATAGGGCCCCGCAATTGTTAGGGCGGGGCCTGGTGGGATGAATATGCTTTTGTTTTGCCTCTATACAGCAGTTCTTTATTACATATATGTATTTTATTTTATTGTCACGATTATGTCTTTTTGGCTAATATTTTATGTACAGCGCGGTGAGCCTAGCCCTAGGCTGGGGTACCGCGCTATATATGACAACTAATAATAATAATAATATAAAAAAAAACTGGTGAGAATATCAAATACAACAGGCTAAAGCTTAAACATAGGATGATGTCTCATTGTCAAATGATATGGAGTCATAGTTATAGAAACCTACGTATTATATCTTTGACATAGTACTTAGAGTTAGAGTCATAGAAATATAGTCTTATTTGATTTTGTCAGCTTCACTGTTTCAATAACATTCTTTAAATATGTACTTAAAATTTTGTTTCTCCCTAAAATTGCGGTGTTTATTTTTATTGAGATGACAACCCTGTGTGTCTCCCCCTGACCCCCTCTCCAGTGACGCCACTGAGAATAGGTGAATAATTCTTGGCCCCTTTTTTCTCATTATGTGAGATTATATTAGTTGACCCTTTCTCACATTAATAGAATAGGACAATAGTCAAACCCTTCTCACACTTCATGAGATGATATTAATTGACCCCTTCTCACACTTCATGAGATGATATTAATTGACCCCTTCTCATATTTCATGAGATGATATTAATTGATTCCTTCTCACATTTCATGTTTTGATATTAATTGACCCTTTCTCACATTTCATTGTACAAATGTCCATATCTGTGTACAAACGTCCATATCAGTGTACACATGTCCATATTAGTGTACAAATGTCCATATCAGTGTACAAATATCCATATCAGTGTACAAATGTCCATATCAGTGTACAAATGTCCATACCAGTGTACAAATGTCCATATCAGTGTACAAATGTCCACATCAGTGTACAAATGTCCATATCAGTGTATCATCGCAGACACAGGAGCTCAGGAAACATTTGCATAGTCGTGTTTGTCGACTATTTTTAAAGCTGACGTCACACGTGTTGGATTACTTGACAACGTCACAGGGGACTGTTATATTTAGAGTACCCGAAACTTGAGGGGAAGCCCCTATCATGTCAGGTATGATGTCAACCCTTGGTACAGTGGTCACGTAATGCAAGGATCTAGTTTAACACGAGTGCGTTGCTTCACGAGCTGTTTCTCGGCAGAAAACTGGTCAAGTTGCTCTGATGTAAAATAAACACTCAGACCACAAGGAAAGCAACACCTTACACTTACAGGACAATCAACATTCACATCACAAGTTTTCCAACACATCACACCACAAGACAAGCGACATCACAAGACAACACAATACAACAAGCCTACCAACACATCACAAGACTATCAGCATTCACATCGCAAGTCTACCAACACATCACAAGACTACCAGCATTCACATCGCAAGTCTACCAACACATCACAAGACTACCATCATTCACATCGCAAGTCTACCAACAGATCACAAGACTACCAGCATTCACATCGCAAGTCTACCAACAGATCACAAGACTACCAGCATTCACATCGCAAGCCTACCAACACATCACAAGACTACCAGCATTCACATCGCAAGTCTACCAACACATCACAAGACTACCAGCATTCACATCGCAAATCTACCAACACATCACAAGACTACCAGCCTTCACATCGCAAGTCTACCAACACATCACAAGACAACACAATACAACAAGTCTACCAACACATCACAAGACAACACAATACAACAAGTCTACCAACACATCACAAGACTACCAGCATTCACATCGCAAGTCTACCAACACATCGCAAGTCTACCAGCACATCACAAGACTACCAGCATTCACATCGCAAGTCTACCAACACATCACAAGACTACCAGCATTCACATCGCAAGTCTACCAACACATCACAAGACTACCAGCATTCACATCGCAAGTCTACCAACACATCACAAGACTACCAGCATTCACATCGCAAGTCTACCAACACATCACAAGACTACCAGCATTCACATCGCAAGTCTACCAACACATCACAAGACTACCAGCCTTCACATCGCAAGTCTACCAACACATCACAAGACAATACAATACAACAAGTCTACCAACACATCACAAGACAACACAATACAAGTCTACCAACACATCACACCTTCTTGCAAGTCTACCAACACATCACAAGACAATACAATACAACAAGTCTACCAACACATCACAAGACAACACAATACAACAAGTCTACCAACACATCACAAGACAACACAATACAACAAGCCTACCAACACATCACAAGACAACACAATACAACAAGTCTACCAACACATCACAAGACTACCAGCATTCACATCGCAAGTCTACCAACACATCACAAGTCTACCAGCATTCACATCGCAAGTCTACCAACACATCACAAGACTACCAGCATTCACATCGCAAGTCTACCAGCACTCACATCGCCAGTCTACCAACACATCACAAGACTACCAGCATTCACATCGCAAGTCTACCAACACATCGCAAGTCTACCAACACATCGCAAGCCTACCAACACATCGCAAGCCTACCAACACTCAAATGACAAGGATATCAACACATGACAGACACATCGGCTTGACCCGCACAAGACTGTCAAAAAGCTTGCTGCAAAAAACAAAACAAAAAACCCAAAAACAAATTGCGAATATTGGACGATACTAGTTCCCGTATGCCACTGATCTGTGACGTAAATATCGCTTGAAAATGACCTTCACAATTTGACGTCCATATAGATGCGGACGAAAACAGTCTAAATGGTTATATCCCGGATCTGTTGGAGATATTTCCCACTTCCTATTTACAAAAACGATTTAATTTAAAAAAAAAAAAAATAATTTAAAAAAAAAAAACAACTCACTATGCATCCGGATATTTAAGACAAATGAATCAGGTCAATTATCGTATACTCATATTTCAGCTCCAGTGCAAATCATTTTATTTTCAACATGGTTTATAATTTTAGGAAAAACTTTTGAAGCATTGGGTTGGCTGTCGTACCGGACACCCATTGTGGTCTCTGATTGGACATCAGTTGAATTAACCGACAGCCAATGAAAAGTACGTATTAATTTCATGTATCTTCTTGGAGACAAGGATAAAATAATGTATGGAGTTATTCTCTCGGAAATGACGATTGCGAAATCCAACGGTGACACGATTTCCGCCCCTCCCCTAGTACATACATATGTGCCGGATCACGGATCTTATTCCGACAAATGTATGTCTAGCTTGCAATTTTTGTCATCGGTCCTGTCTGTTAATTTGAACAAGCAGACTGCGGACAAACGAACGTGTCACACAGGATGCGTATACCAGGTCAGGGTAGGGCAATCTGCGGGGCCACATGCAGCCCGCGGAATATTTTAATGCTTTCCGTGAGATTTTCCCCGGAAACTGGATTAATGTTTTCGTAAAATGTACAAACCGTGAATGATTATCTGTAAAAAAAACACACAAAAAACTGAAAAGTATATAGCCTAATCAATGTATGACATTGTCAACTGTTATAATTCTCACTATTGCAAATTAAACAAATTTATTTCAATGCTTATTTTTGAACTGAGCTCAGAGACAATTTTCGAAGCCCACCGTCAATGGCGTGTACAACTCTAGATTCTTACAAAATTATGACATATCCCTCCAAAACAATATACATAGCCATGCGGCCAACTGCGCAAATATGGTGTTTTTTGTATCGCATTTCTTCCTCTCCGATTGCTGTATTAGCTCCGGACAATGTCAATAATTGGTTAAGTGTGTGACGTAGGTTATTAGTGTATAGTGTGACGTAGGCTATTTGTTTAGTGTGCGACGTGGGTTATTTGTTTAGTGTGTGACGTAGGTTATTTTTTTAGTGTGCGACGTAGGCTATTTGTTTAGTGTGTGGCGTAGGTTATTTGTTTAGTGTGCGACGTAGGTTATTTGTTTAGTGTGCGACGTAGGTTATTTGTTTAGTGTGTGACGTAGGCTATTTGTTTAGTGTGTGACGTAGGTTGTTTAGTGTGTGACGTAGGCTATTTGTTTAGTGTGTGACGTAGGTTTTTTTTTAGTGTGTGACATAGGTTATTTGTTTAGTGTGTGACGTAGGTTATTTGTCTAGTGTGTGACATGGGTTATTTATTTATTGTGTGACGTAGGTTATTTGTCTAGTGTGTGACTTAGGTTATTTATTTATTGTGTGACGTAGGTTATTTGTCTAGTGTGTGACGTAGGTTATTTGTCTAGTGTGTGACGTAGGTTATTTGTCTAGTGTGTGACGTAGGTTATTTGTCTAGTGTGTGACTTAGGTTATTTATTTATTGTGTGACGTAGGTTATTTGTCTAGTGTGTGACTTAGGTTATTTATTTATTGTGTGACGTAGGTTATTTGTCTAGTGTATGACATGGGTTATTTATTTATTGTGTGACGTAGGTTATTTATTTATTGTGTGACGTAGGTTATTTGTCTAGTGTGTGACTTAGGTTATTTATTTATTGTGTGACGTAGGTTATTTGTCTAGTGTGTGACTTAGGTTATTTATTTATTGTGTGACGTAGGTTATTTGTCTAGTGTGTGCCGTACGTTATTTATTTATTGTGTGACGTAGGTTATTTGTCTAGTGTATGACATGGGTTATTTGCTTAGTGAGTGACGTAAGTTATTTGTTTAGTGTGTGACGTAGGTTAAAAGCAAAACGTAACCACTTATGACTTATTTTGCATTTTTGTTAACGATAAAGAATAACAAGACGAGACTATATTTTTGTATTTTGATTTTATCATAATTATGTTTTTTCGCAAAAAAGAGTGCACCTTCCAAAAGTCATTACTTAACAACATTCTAGACAGGGACTCAAGGGGAGGTAATCATTGACGAGTCTAAAACTTTAAGAATGTTAACAGTTAATTTTATATAATAAACTTTAATTTAATTTGTTTCAATTTCAGCGCAGGGCTGTCATGAAATACTGAATATTATTTATACAATTTACTACAATAAAATGAAAAATGTGCGCAGAGCCATCTTCTTAAGGCGCCAAAATCGTCATTCTTCACAGCTTTTGATTTTTAGGGCCTTGAATGTGTTTAGGTCAACAGTCTAAAACTTATTGGGGAATTAAAAATTATTAAAATTAACGAATATCTAATGGGCCCCGAGACAGTTTTGAAACTACAGCTGTCGGGAAGTGAATGTCTAGACCTGTGGTTCTCAACCTTTTTAATGCCGCGACACTTTAATACAGTTCCTCATGTTGTGGCGACCCCCACAAAATTATTTTCGTTGCAACTTAATAACTGAAGAGTATATGTGTTTTCCGATGGTCTTAGGTGACCAACGGGAAAGGGTCATTCGACCTCCAAAGAGGTCACGACCCACAGGTTGAGAAACGCTGGTCTAGACGTTTTTTTTTTTCTTTTTAAAATGCGATCGTGTATTTTGATATGGGATATTTGTGTATACAATAATGGGGAGCAAAAAATGGTTGCCATGGGCAGGCAACCTGTTGGGTTTAATTCTTTCAACAAGGGTAATGCTTGAATGCGTAAGAATCCATAAGCGTCATTTAAGTATGATATATAGATTAGTTGAGCTCTGAAAGGATGTTAAATTGTAAAGACTTTCTTTTGGTGCAGCAGAAATGTTATGGAGTTTCTGAGAAGTAGCTAGAGAAGGATGGGTGATAGAAAGGTGGGCAAGAGAAGTGTGGGCTACAGAGGGGTGGGTTACAGAGGGGTGGGTTACAGAGGGGTGGGTTACAGAGGGGTGGGCTACAGAGGGGTGGGTTACAGAGGGGTGGGTTACAGAGGGGTGGGTTCTTGAAAGTTGTCTAGAGAAATGTAGGCTGTAGTTTATAAAAAAAGGGCTATAGAAAGGTGGGTTATAGACGGTTGGTCTGTAGAAAAGTGGTCTTTAGAAATGTGGGCAATATAGGGGTGGTTTATAAAAAGTGGGCTATAGAAGTGTGGATATAGAAATGTGGAACGTAGAGGAGTGAGTTATAAAATGTGGGCAATAGAGAGGTGGTTAATAAAAAGGGGGCTATAGAAAGGTGGTTTATAGTTAGCAGGGTTATAGAATGGTGGTCAATATAATGGTAGGCTATAGAAAGGTGGAATATAAAAAGGTGGGCTATAGAATGGTTGGCCTTAGAAGGGTGGGCTTTGAAGAAGCTGTTTCTAGGCAACCGTTTCGTAAATTAGTTACGAGGTAGAAATCCTTATTAGAGGGCGTCCCATGCTTTCCCGGGGGTGGTCAGTAATAAGGGGAAGATATTAGGACGTAAATTTACCACCCCGACCCCTATAGGAAGTCAACCGTTGGCACAGTAAGAGCAGTGTCGGGTTGACCGGATGTCCCTGGGCCAGGGGCGGCCCCATTGGTAAACCCGATCGAGCGGATGCGGATGGGGACTGTCCTGACAAACAGCAACGTGCCGCTTCGTGGCCCGATGTTATGTTGGGGGACCGGGCGGGGGAGGTGCTTTGTGGAGGGCATTGAGAGCCTGGTAAGAACCCGACAGCCCACTGACGCCATTTCTAATGTATCATTTTAGAAGGGTGGACTACAGAAGGGTGGACTACAGAATGGTTGGCTTTAGAAGGGTGGACTATAGAATGGTTGGCTTTAGAAGGGTGGACTATAGAATGGTTGGCTTAAGAAGGGTGGACTACAGAATGGTTGGCTTTAGAAGGGTGGACTATAGAATGGTTGGCTTTAGAAGGGTGGACTATAGAATGGTTGGCTTTAGAAGGGTGGACTATAGAATGGTTGGCTTTAGAAGGGTGGACTATAGAATGGTTGGTTTTGGAAGGGTGGACTATAGAATTGTAGGCTATTGAAGGAGGTAAAAGGGTGTATCATGAGAAGGATCGATGACTAACATCTAGATGTCTAACATTCAGATGTCTAACATTCAGATGTCTAACATCCCGATGTGTAATGTTTATCATGAGCAGTATCGATGTCTAAGCACAAAAGCTTGAGCTGTTGTAAGGAAATGAGTGACAAAAAAATAAATTTAGAAAATTAAATTGGAGTAATGACCGAAACCACATGCAAAGCTCCGACTACCGACTCTACGTCAGTAATTGGGTTTATCTAATGATTTTAGCTCACGATATTTTTCATGTCAAATTTCTCATATCTTGATTCGATAGGCTTTGCAAATTAAAAAAAAAAAATATTTTAAAAAAAGTAGGAATAATGCCATTAGAAAGTCTAACTAGTTGTTGATTAAATGGACATGATCAACGGTTGATATATCATCCCCGTTTACGTTTGCAATTTCAACGTAGGGGATTTATTCAAATTTACAAGAATTGGGTTCGGTTTTCCGGTACAAGAACTTCCTAGCCAATGCGAGTCATAGCCATTGTTCCCAACCCAATTTTTCTCACCTTTCCCACACATGTGAATTTTCTTTTTTGTCCATTTGTTCTTGTTGTTGCAGACTTTCTTCCCAAAACTAGAATTCCACATCATATTACTCACTGGTGCTCAGTTCGTGTGGACTGACTCTAGGGGTGTATGTGGGGGGGGGGGGGGGGGGCGACCAAGTGCGTATAAATATTAGATGATATAATAATATATAAACTACTGTGATCAACCTGACTGGTCCACTGACATCGGTTTGCAGCCTTGCTAACAGTTCATTCAGTTTCATACTTCATAGGAGAGTGCACTTAACATCGGTCAAATGGTCAAATAGAATAATGTCATAATGGTGTATAATGTCATAATGGTATATAATGTCATAATGGTGTATAATGTCATAATGGTATATAAAGTCATAATGGTGTATAATGTCATAATGGTATATGGTATATAATGTCATAATGGTATATAATGTCATAATGGTATATAATGTCATAATGGTATATAATGTCATAATGGTATATAATGTCATAATGGTATATGGTATATAATGTCATAATGGTATATAATGTCATAATGGTATATAAATTCATAATGGTGTATAATGTCATAATGGTATATAATGTCATAATGGTATATAATGTCATAATGGTATATAATGTCATAATGGTATATAATGTCATAATGGTATATAATGTCATAATGGTATATAATGTCATAATGGTATATGGTATATAATGTCATAATGGTATATGGTATATAATGCCATAATGATATAAAATGTCATAATGCTATATAATGTCATAATGGTATATAAAGTCATAATGGTGTATAATGTCATAATGGATGTATACTGTCATAATGGTAGATAATGTCATAATGGTGTATAATGTCATAATGGTATATAATGTCATAATGGTGTATAATGTCATAATGGTATATAATGCCATAATGGTTATAATGTCATAATGGTATATAATGTCATAATGATGTTTAATGTCATAATGGTGTATAATATCATAATGGTATATAATTTCATAATGCTGTATAATGTCATAATGGTATACGTCATAATGGTATGCAATGTTTTAATGGTATATAATGTTAATGGTATACAATGGTATAATGGTGTATAGTTGACACGCGCAAATATATACATTTAGCAAGATACATGCTGATAAATAGTTAGCTAAACAAATTAAAAGGATTTTATGTTTTCAAAAAAAAACATATCTGAATTACATTCTGGAAACAAAGTCTAAAAAGTAAAAATACTTTTTAAAGTTAATCATTACAAATATAATATTAGGAATACAGCTAGTGCTCGACTTACGACCGATGCATCTTACGACCATTCGACTTTACGACCACAATCACTAGCCATATTAGATTTAACATTTATGTCTGCCTCAATCATCAGTCGAACGGCGTTGTCTGCAATCATCGGCGGCCGTGAACATCGAAAATTATGATTTATAACAATAATAAAATAAATTTATGATATAATTTAACTTAAATATTTTATAACATCACTTCACATTACTGTGCACATAGCGTACTCAACTTACGACCAAATCGTGTTACGACTGGTCTGTCGGAACCGATCGTGGTCGTAAGTCGAGCACTAGCTGTAGTTCTTGTTAAATATTAATTTATTTGACTTCAACTTTCTACTGATGATATTACTTCTTGCTTTTTTAAATTTAAATACACAAATGTAATCCTGATCATTCGATATTAAATTTAGACATGAACCCATTTTAATCTGAATTTTTAAAATATAATTTGGTGTACATATAATAATTGAATTATAAGAACTTAGCGTGCAACTGTATTTCATTCGCTCTATTTTTCGCTAATCTGTTCCATATTCAGTGTTCAAATAGCGATGACCGTGTACATTAGAAAGTAAATCTAGCTGAAATCCCTTTTCAAACACTCTGCAGACGTCTCTTATCATCGAGTTCCAGATTTCCTATTAGCCACCTGAATCCTGGATAACAGCTTTTCCTTGTCGACCAATCAAGTCCGCTATACACACATTCTGTGATATCAACTTTTTGTTATCAACTCAAGGCGTTTCTGTAGTGTTCCTTCAACATTACTGAAAACCTGTCAGAGGAGCAATGCCTCGTCAGAGGAGCAATGCCTCGTCAGAGGAGCAATGCCTGTTCCAGGTCTGTGAATTTACTGCTTTGCTACCTGAAGTGTCGAATTAATTTCAATGCGTTTTGTTGAACAGGTATTTGTAAAAAGCGAAAAAAAAAGAAGTGGGTCACAGAGATTTCCTTTCTGATAAGCCTTTCGTCTCTTTACGAACAGTTCTGTGGTGCATGTCTTTGTGTCACACAAAGTTTTACAGCAATATTTTTTTTAAAATTTTATATTAAATTCGCTTTGTTCGTGTGTTTCTTTCTGGTGAGGTGTCAGGCAAAATATTTGGGCAGCTGATTCAATTAGTAATTGACCCAGTTTCTGTCAAACTATCGAGCTATTTTTTTTTAAAATTTGCTTGTAAATATTTATTGACAGATTTGAAACTCGAATTAGTAACCTAAAAAGAATTCAAATATCTACAGTTTTTTTTATACATGCCGTTATATCCAACTTTAACAAGCTTTTTATTAGCTAGTTATCCATTACTATGGATAAGCAGTGAAAAGCAAAGCATCTAGTAGCACGTGATCAAACTCTCAACTAACATTAACATTTTTTAAAATTTAACTCATTTAACTGAACTCTTTTATTCAGTTTAATTCATTTTCTAGTATTTGTTCATTTAAATTAACTTTATCCCTGTTCGTCATACCTGTTTTCCCAGGATAACCCCAGGATAACCACAGGATAAACCCGGGCTAAACAAAATGCCGGGAAATGAGAAACCTCAATCGTGTTTTTTTTCCAATATGTCAGAGATGATCAGGAACTGGATTTAAAAAGTAGGGCCCCGAGTTGCTACAAAAAGCGAATAGTCTGCTAAATTAGCTTTTTCTTTATATTGATCATTCTGTCTCCTGGTTTGATTTCAGAGTTTGCCTGTTTGCCTTCTGTTAGATGAGTCCAAGGCTTTCCAACCTGGGTGCTGGGGATGTTTTTGCTTTTGTAGTGACCAGCAGCTCTTCAGATTGAGTCAGTTTAGACCGCTGGACCACCCAGCATTATAAAAAAGCTTGGCTCCGACATTTTCACCCGCACACAGGCGTTTCGACAACTACTAAATAGTTTCCAGTCACAGCTGACGATGCGTTAATTCACTCAGTTTCAATGATCTTTGCTGTGAAGAATGCATGCAAGAAGCAACATGGCTATTCCCACGCAACATGGCTATTCCCACGCAACATGGCTATTCCCACGCAACATGGCTATTCCCACGCAACATTGCTATTCCCACGCAACATGGCTATTTCCACGCAACATGGCTATTCCCACGCAACATGGCTATTCCCACGCAACATGGCTATTCCCACGCAACATGCCTATTCCCACGCAACATGCCTATTCCCACGCAACATGGCTATTCCCACGCAACATGGCTATTCCCACGCAACACGCCAATTCCAGCGTGAGTTTTTATAAGTAGTGCTTGCCGACCTGGAGATGGTAGTATTAGGACCGTTTTCTCAACTACTTGAGTGGAAGGATGTGTCCTTAAAATTTTTTTTTTTTAAACGAGTATTTGTCTAGTTACAGGGCAGCATTATCTGATGAGTACTTGCAAGCAGTTTTTATAATAAGTCCTAATAGCTTTAAGAGTCAACTCACATCATTAAAAAAAAACACCAAATATCTTATTTCACTGCACGCCATACATGAAATCCAACTTAAATTTGAACAGTTCACCGGCTCCCAACGAGATATTTTCACTGGCCCTTGTTCTAAAATGTTTGCCGACCCCTGGCTTAGAATAACGATTTCATGAATATTTTATGAAACCGAGGTTTGTTCTTTCTAGAGGTTTTAAAACAAAAAAAAACTTGAGTTAGATTTCTTAAAATATATCTTTTCGGACACTTGTACATGTTAATTCCATACTTACGTATAATATTATGAATTCTATTGACGATGCTAATTTACAAACTTAAACTCTAAGAACACATCTAACACCCCTCCTCCCCACCCCCCACCCCCACACACACTTTTCAGCGTGGTCTTTTAAAAATATTAATTGAACTGACGTAGTGAGAAAAATGAGTTGAAACTCTGCTTAAGGCAAATTCGCTCCTGTGTCAAGAACAAAATGTTGACCTCGTCTCTAACTATGTAGACCTAATCAAGGCTTTCAACACTGCGAGCAGACAAGTTCTCAAGAAATCATGGGTAAATATGGATGCCCAAAAAAGTTCATTTCAATGGTACGACTATGCCACGATAGTATGCAGGCTAGGAACGTGGAAAAAATGGGGAGATGTCTTAACCATTCTCTGTGTCTCGTGGCTTCAAACAAGGGCTCGTCCTGGCATCAACACTTTTCAGCATCATGTACTCCGCCATGATGTATGGTGCTTTCAGCGAGAAAGACACTGGAGTCGGCATCAGATACGGAACTGATGGTAAACTACTTAGCCCCGGGAGACTAAACGCTAAATCCAAGGTCAGGACAGACATCGCCAGGAACTGTGTTCTAAATGCAGTGTTACAACTTCTCGGATGCTTGCACAAACTTTTTTTTTGGGGTCTTCTCATTAACACAAAGAAGATTGAGGCCCTGTACCAACCTGCTCCACGAAACTCTTACACATACAGAGCCCAAAATCCATGTCAATAGCGAAAGTCTTTAAGTTGCAAAACTGCTGCTCTTACCTCGGCTGCACAAGGTCCCAAATCGTAACCATTTGTAATGAGGTCGACCTTCGAATAGCAAGAAACAACGCAACATCGTAAACATGTCTAAGAATATATGGATAATGAGAGGCATCAGCACCCAAATCAAGGCAGTTGTGTTCCTAGCGCTGCTACATTCATGGGAAACATGGACAGTCTATCAACGCCATGCAAGGAAACCAAACCACTCTCACACGATGACCTAACGCTACCATAGTTGTGCCAATGGCTATTTAATCAATGTATCACTTAGACAAAGATCCAGCGTGCGACTTGTACCCGGGGTCCTGCAAAGGTGGCAGAATAAGGGGACAAAGATCCAATTTGCGCCTAACATATCTTATTATATCTTAGATAAATATTATATAATATTTTTTCCATCGTGTTGGAAGTTTAAGTGGTTCAAGTAAAAAGTTAAATCATATAATCTCATAATCAATTTTCTTTGTTGAACTCATTATTTTGGTGTTTGGGCATTTCTCTCCCCCCTCCGCTGGATTTTCGCTTTCCTTAACGTCAAAACCTTGCACATCCACTGACTGTTCCAGAGTCTTCACTTCAGTACCCCATGCTTCACGAAGGACACTGATTTGGAATCCCTGATTTAGACTTTATTTTTATTTTTTAAATTACAATATATTCTATTGAATTCTATAGATCACTTCTATTCGTGCCGACTTTCGAGTGTGAAGATTATACCACTGAGTTACAAGCACATAGAACAGGCTTTAGAATTAGTATGTTAATGTTACCCTCACAACAAAAGGCTCAAACATTTTCGGAGGTAAGTTACGTTGTTTGTAAAATCATTTTCGGTCGTTTAAATCCCACTAAGGTATAATCCGTACGGCCTTGACCTCTGAGTTCAAGTAATGTGCTGTATATATTTTTATTTATTAGGAAATAGGGCCAAACAATAAGGTCGAGGTCATCTGCCGAAGGTAAATAGTTTTACGACAAGCCGTCTCTCGTAAGAAACTAAACACGGAGGGGAAAAAAATGTAGTTAATTGTTTTGGGAAAATGTTATCGGACGTTTTATTAACAGAGGCGCAGCTATGATATTTTGCGCCCTGGGACTAATAATAAAATTGGCGCCATACCCCCCCCCCCAGTTTAATCACATTTTTTTATTACATTGAATAAGGAAAACAATTTAAATATTAATCAAACATTGTATTTAAAGAAGCACCGATCTTGTGCCCGATTTATTTCACTTGTTTACTTATTATAATGTAACGTTGTAAGCCTCATTTTGGCACCCCTGTACTTGGCGCCCGGGGACATATGTATCCCCCCCCTTGCAGCCCTCGCTACGCCTCTGGTCTTATATCTAGTAGTTTTAAATGTGCTTTTTTTTAAAAAATGATAACAATAGAGTCATCTACCGTCTGTAATTTTACGGCCAGTCCTAAAAATAGAACATATTTGACTTTGTTTGTCATTTCTTTTTCTTTCTTTCTATAAACATATATGACATGATGTTATTCAAGTTAAATTCAACACTGGTGACAAGGTCAAACACTAAACTGAAGCTATCAAATTAGGCCATGCCTCGTGGTTCAATGACAGTGAGACATCCAGTTCTATGACCTCCTGTTGACTTCACTGTTTCAATCCATTTGTATTTAAAGATGTGCATGGAATAGGTCAAGTTTTGCTGTTAAAAAGGTGGAGATTATAAATGTATATGAGTGTGTAGTCTTTTTGAGTACTCAACCATTATGGGCATCTACTGAGTCAATGACGCGGTGAGTGAGATGTAACATTCTAGATGTTGTCATCCAATGTGAGTGATATGTAACATTCTGGATGTTGTCCTCCAATGTGAGTGGGATGTAACATTCTGGATGTTGTCATCCAATGTGAGTGAGATGTAACATTCTGGATGTTGTCATCCAATGTGAGTGAGATGTAACATTCTGGATGTTGTCATCCAATGTGAGTGGGATGTAAAATTCTAGATGTTGTCATCCAATGTGAGTGGGATGTAACATTCTGGATGTTGTCATCCAATGTGAGTGAGATGTAACATTCTGGATGTTGTCATCCAATGTGAGTGAGATGTAACATTCTAGATGTTGTCATCCAATGTGAGTGAGATGTAACAATCTAGATGTTGTCATCCAATGTAAGTGAGATGTAACATTCTAGATGTTGTCATCCAATGTAAGTGAAATGTAAGATTCTAGATGTTGTCATCCAATGTGAGTGAGATGTAAACCTAGATGTTGTCATACAATGTAAGTGAGATGTCACATTCTAGATGTTGTCATCCAATCTAAGTGAGATGTAACATTCTAGGGCTATTCTGTGAGGGTATCATGAACTGAGGGTTGGAAGGCCTGAGGCAAAAGACGCAAATGTTTTAAGCGGTGTCGCCATATCTGTTGGCGACCGCCCTATACACCGCCGCGTCATCTGCGAACAGTCTCGCTTGGGATATCAGTTTCCGTCTCCTCAACCATGGTGGTGAGGCTAAGAGAGTGAGATTCTTCCACCTGATGACGTCACCAAAATGTCTGGTCTCAATGACGAACTACTGGTTCTCATAAATATGCGATGCATATAAAAGTTTATATTAAAGTGTATAACAAAGCGTTTAACAAACTGTATAATAAACTGCTGTATATTGATAGAGTTTAGCCCGCCAGGTGTCCCCAAATCATGTTCCTCCAACTCCAATGGAAGACGTACAAAAATAAAACCGTAGTCAAACGGAAGTAGACTCGCACCCCAGTGGTTCTCAAATTACCTTCTGTTTTGTCAACGCAGAGAAAACGGCCATCCTATTTGCTGTAAGGTCTTAAAAGAACTCATTGCTAAAAACTCAAGTGGCGTTGGGTATTGTCTTCTATACATTTTAAAATTAAGTGAACCAAGCAGGACTGGAGCGCCTCCACATCGGTGAACACGCCGGATACTAACTTGGTCGCGCCTCGCTACGTGAGATTCAATTCCTTGAAGCCTCACATTTGCAGAAAATGTTGATTTCTTTTCTTGAACCATTTAGGATTGTAACTAACTATTGAGGGCGGTTCTTGTCATTCAAGAAAATTCTCTAACTATCCTCTCAGTTTAAAATATTTGCGACAAAAGCCTTCGCATAACTGATCCATGCACCTAACAAAAGTGTGTCGCACAACTGATTGTCTTGACAGAAGTGTGTTACACACCTGATACACCCGACAGAAGTGTGTCGCCCAACTGATTCCCCTGACAAAAGTGTGTCGCCTTACTGATTCTCCTGACAGAAGTGTGTTACACACCTGATCCATCCGACAGACGTGTGTCGCCCAAATGATTCTCCTGATAGCGACTGATTCTCCTGACAGAAGTGTGTCGCACAACGTATCCACCTATCAGACGTGTGTCACGCAACTTATTCTCCTGACAGAAGTGTGTCGCACAACTTATCCACCTATCAGACGTGTGTCACGCAACTTATTCTCCTGACAGAAGTGTGTTACACACCTGATTCTCCTGACAGAAGTGTGACGCCCTATTGATTCTCCTGACAGAAGTGTGTCGCCCTACTGATTCTCCTGACAGAAGTGCGTTGCCCTATTGATTCTCCTGACATAAGTGTGACGCCCTATTGATTCTCCTGACAGAATTTTGTCGCCCTACTGATTCTCCTGACAGAAGTGTGTCGCCCTACTGATTCTCCTGACAGAAGTATGTCGCCCTACTGATTCTCCTGACAGAAGTGTGTCGCCCTACTGATTCTCCTGACAGAAGTGTGTCGCCCTACTGATTCTCCTGACAGAAGTATGTCGCCCTACTGATTCTCCTGACAGAAGTGTGTGACACACCTGATCCACCTAACAGAAGCGTGGTAGGTGAGTAGGAATATTCTGCTTTTAACAAAATTCGCGAAACTGATGATGATTGGGGGCCACGGGAACAATAAATAAAGTTCAAGTTCCATGACACATTTGCCATGACACAGGTTGATGACACGGGTTATATGACACAGGTTCTATGGCATAGGTTCTATAACACAGGTTCCATGAAACAGGTTCCATGACGCAGGCTCCATGGCACAGGTACCATGACATAGGTTCCATGACACAGGCACCATGATACAGTTCCATGAAACAGGTTCCATGACACAGGATATTTCCAGTTATTTCCCCACATTCCCTGTTGATAAACTATGCACTAAAAAAAAAAGTAAGTTATTACTATTATTATTATTAGTTGTCTTATATAGCGCGTTACCCCAGCCAAGGGCAGGGCTCACCGCGCTGTACATGAAAATATAAGCAGAAGAGACATAATCGTGACAATAAAATCAAATACATTTATGTAATAAAGAACAGATGTATAGAGACAAAACAAAAACAAATGCATATTCACCCCATCCACGCCAGAACTTTTACATGTCAAGCCATGGACGGTGGTCAGTAGCATCGTTTATCGGTCAGATGTGGGGAATCAGTTGGGGTAGTAGAGTTTAAAGAGATGTGTTTTGAGTGCAGTTTCGAAGGCCTGGGTGGTTGGTATATTGCGGATGTGTAGTGGAAGAGAATTCTATTGCGTTGGGGCGCAGAAAGAGTAAGATCGTTCACCGTATGTTTTAGTGCGTGTCTCAGCAATGGACATAATACGCGTGTCTGCGGCGGAGCGAAGCTGGCGAAGGGGTGGATAGACAGAAAGAACATCCAACACAGCCTAATATTTTTTTAACCTTATCCTTTACGGTTCATATTTTTACCACGTATGTTGTTACGTAGATCAGGTTTGTCCAATCCCAATTGTACTGAACGATTGATTGATCTATCACCTCATTAAAAGTGACCTACTCTGTTGTTGTATGCATGCAGTGCATAGTCTCTGAATTGCCATTGATTTGAAAATCACTATTCAATCCGCGGGCCGGATATACTGAGATCGCGGGACATCCGTTACGCGGACCTTAGTTTGCCGAACCCTGGAGGGGACCAGCGGTTCCCGACCGGTGCACTTCTCAGGAAATTAAAAAAACACACACCATTCAATTGGAAGACCTAGGGTACACCTATGAGGCTACACCCCCTTCCCTATAAAAAATTCCCCGTATATCAGAAACCATGGGGACCCCCCCCCCCCCCCCCACTTGGTCTAGACACATTTAAAAAGAAATTCAAATTGTATTAATTTATGTTATTATCCCAGCTATACTTTTCACGGAAATATGTTTTAAAAGCCTAGCTTCACGGGTTATCTAAGACACAATTCACAGCAACCAGCACACAGACGCCCCCCCCCCCTCACCTCCACGCGACATTAACAGCACTAAAGTTACAAGCTAGTTCCTTTGTATGGGACTCGGGAAACACAAAGATGTTTTCAATGCACAACAGAAACTCCTTGTCTCCATTCATAACCTCAAAATTAAGTTTTTCACATTATATTTTTTTTATATCAGCGTCTCATTCATAGAGTTGGTGAATGGAAAACAGGATCAGTTGACAATGACTGAATGTGCGTAGTGGTGTGTGGGGGTAAATATCCACCTGAATCCCAAATTCTGTGACATTTTTTTTTCTTCTCCATGTAAATTTTAACTGGGTCAACCGAAGTTTATCTAAGGAATCCATCCGATTGAAAGGCCTATATAAATACTGCTACACCCCCCCACCCCAATCACTGTGGTTTTTTTTTTACAAGAACAATCCCAGAGTAACTCTACCATCACCAGCTGATACATTTAAGTGTACGGGAGATGGCGGAGACAGACTTGCTAGCGAGTATCAGGTGACATGGTTGACAATTCTCTTAACGAATATTATCAGTGACCTCAATAATCTATCAGCAACCGGCTTAGGGAGGGTGGAGTAGAGTGGTTAGGGGGGGGGGGGTCGATTATAATTTTCAAGAAATTAAAGGGCGTCATTTTTGGAGAGCTGCAGAATTTTTTGGTGAGGGTTGGGGGCGGCATAAATCTTGCCCCGCCACGGGCAACATTGATCCTAGTCAGCCAACAGGCACCACAATTAGGTCAACCAATTGTGTCACGTCTTTCAAGTGATGGATAGATCACAAAGATATCACATCACCACTATGGATAAGGTGATCTCACAAACATATCACATCACCACTATGGATCAGGTGATCTCACAAACATATCACATCACCTATATGGATCAGTGATGCCACAAACATATCACATCGCCAGTATGGATAAGGTGATCTCACAAACATATCACATCACCACTATGGATCAGGTGATGCCACAAACATATCACATCGCCAGTATGGATAAGGTGATCTCACAAACATATCACTTCACCACTATGGATCAGGTGATCTCACAAATATATCACATCACCACTATGGATAAGGTGATCTCACAAACAATTCACGTCACTACTGCGGACAAGGTGATAAAATATTCAAGTCAATTTGTGTTGAATTTATTCTCCTAATCGGTTATCATCAAACAATTTTTTTTTAAACTTAAAAAGAACTGTGTTGTATTATTACATTGTGTTAGATACTCAAGCACTCTTAGATAATTATGTACTCTTAGATAATCCTCACGTAACGTTTTTTTTTATCGTGAAGAAGGACTACCCAACTTCATATTCTGACCTTCCCCTTCCACAACCCTTTATCTCCCGCTACCCCTACACTTTCAGCTTAACACAACTTCGAGATCCACTCCGAACAGCACTATTTTCTTCGAGCGAATTTTTAAAATTATCCTCCCCCCCCCCCCCCCCCCCCTGAAATTGAAGACATGTTTTGCATCACCTCACATATAGTTATACTTATAGTTCACAACAAAAATAGTTGTACAAATAGGTAACCACAGAAACAGTTGTACAAATAGGTAACCACAGAAACAGTTGTACAAATTGGTAACAACAGAAACATTTGTACAAATAGGTAACCAAAGAAACAGTTGTACAAATAGGTAACCACAGAAACAGTTGCACAAAATAGGTCGCCTACATAAATTTGCACAATTAAAAGGGGCAGCGTATTGAAAATCGTCTATTTTATATTATATAGATAAGAGAGATAAATAGACAGACAGACAGATAGACAGAGAGACAGATAGACAAAGAGAGAGCGAGACAGACAGACAGACAGATAGATAGATTAACAGATAGACAGAGAGAGAGAGAGAGCGAGCGAGACAGACAGACAGAAAGACAGACAGACAGATAGACAGAGAGAGAGAGAGCCAGACAGACAGACGGATGGATGGATGGATGGATAGATAGATAGATAGATAGATAGATAGATAGATAGATAGATAGATAGATAGATAGATAGATAGATAGATAGATAGATAGATAGATAGATAGATAGATAGATAGATAGATAGAGATAGAGAGATAGAGAGATAGATAGATAGATAGATATATAGATAGATAGATAGATAGATAGATAGATAGATAGATAGATAGATAGATAGATAGATAGATAGATAGATAGATAGATAGATAGATAGATAGATAGATAGATAGATAGATAGATAGATAGATAGATAGATAGATAGATAGATAGATAGATAGATAGATAGATAGATAGATAGATAAATAGATAGATAGATAGATAGATAGATAGATAGATAGATAGATAGATAGATAGATAGATAGATAGATAGATAGATAGATAGATAGATAGATAGATAGATAGATAGATAGATAGATAGATAGATAGATAGATAGATAGATAGATAGATAGATAGATAGATAGATAGATAGATAGATAGATAGATAGATAGATAGATATAAAGTTACACATATATATATAATCAAGGGTGTGTCGAACACCATTTAATTATGAAACGAGGAGGTGTCATTTTCAATCTTAGTCCCATAGCCATCTTTTCTCCTCATGGTCCTGGCAAGAGATATCAAACTTCTGAATTATTGACAAAGAGACAAAATTAACCAATGAGGTCAACCACTGAAATGTTGGATAGAGCTGAAATATTGGGTAAAAGTTAAATGTTGGATAGAACAGAAATGTTGTGAAGAGTTGTAATATTGAATAGAGCTGAAATGTTGGATACAGCTGAAATATTGGATGGAGCTGAAATCTTGGAAAGAGCTGAAATGTCGGATAGAACTGAAATGTTTAATATAGCTGAAATGTTGGATAGAGCTGAAATGTTGGATGGAGCTGAAATCTTGGAAAGAGCTGAAATGTCGGATAGAACTGAAATGTTTAATAGAGCTGAAATGTTGGATGGAGCTGAAATCTTGGAAAGAGCTGAAATGTTGGATAGAACTGAAATGTTTGATAGAGCTGAAATGTTGGATAGAGCTGAAATGTTGGATGGAGCTGAAATCTTGGAGAGAGCTGAAATGTTTGATAGAGCTGAAATGTTGGATAGAGCTGAAATGTTGGATAGAGCTGAAATGTCTGATAGAGCTGAAATGTTGGATAGAGCTGAAATTTGGATAGAGCTGAAATGTTGGATAGAGCTGAAATGTTGGATAGAGCTGAAATGTTGGATAGAGCTGAAATGTTGGATAGAACTGAAATTTGGATGGAGCTGAAATCTTGGAAAGAGCTGAAATGTCGGATAGAACTGAAATGTTTGATAGAGCTGAAATGTTAAATAGAGCTAATGATACCACCAATGACCGAAGTGTTGTTTGTTAACAATTGATGTGTTACTTTCCAGACTCTATAATAAGTTAGTTCATATGCGCTCTCTTCGGAAATTAACACCGAGCAATGATTGGCTGGCACACGACCACGTGATCAACAAAAACCCACGAGAAACTTGCAGTTCTTGCAAAATTCTTAAATCATTAAGAAATAAAAATCTATTATTGTTCCCCTGCCATAAATTCATTTTATCTAAAGAAATTAGGTTTTGTTTTGCTAAATTTCTATGGGTAGAAATGAAGTAACTTTGTACGAGCTGTCAGTAAGGCCTGCTTGTCAGACCTACTGGTTCAGTGCCGTAGTAGGTTAGAATTGTGGTGGCTTTTCTAAAATAAATGGTTATGGGAAGTTTAAGAAATAAAGGGTATGCTGCCTAATATTTTATAGAATTTCCGGGGGAAAGACCAAATTCGTTTTGAAATAACCCGTTTACTACAAGGAGTGTTGTCTTTTGGGGATACCATACAACTTCCTAGTAATAAAGTCAAGCTTTGCCTCAACTTTCGATGACGTCATTTCAAAGAATTTAAATAAAAAGTTTTCATGTCCTCAGCCGCTCCCCACCCCACTCCCCCATCCCCGAAAATACCCCACTAGATTTATTGTAGTCAATGTTTGTTGAAAGAACATATTAGATATTTATTTTTAAAATAGTATTTTTTTTATCTTTACACAAGAAGACAACCCTATCCTCGCACAAGAAGACAACCCTATCTTTGCACAAGAAGACAACCATATCCTCGCACAAGGAGACAACCCTATTTTGCACAAGAAGACAACCATATCCTCGCACAAGAAGACAACCCTATCTTTGCACAAGAAGACAACCCTGCCCTACCAGACCATACGCGGCTATAAAGACCTACCCGAATCTTTCACGCCACACTGTAAACTCCATCCTATTATTTGTAATCCTTATCCCATTACTTTAAAGTTAAATCGCATTCCCCTCTAAACGACATCCTTGAAATTCTTCACAACCAATTTCTAACTAGTGAATATAAGAAAGTAGGGGGTGCCAAAAAATTTCTAACTAGGGGGCGTCCATTATTCATGTCAATAGAATATGTGGTGGAGGGGGTTCGGAAATGTTTGACAGTTGTTGACATGGGGGAGGGAGGGGGTTTAGATTAGTTGACGTCAACAGTCATGTTTTCTCTATTAAGATTTTAATCTTAAAAATTGACCGGTTCTTACATTATTTTAAAATAGTTTTTAAGTGTAAATGAGTTAAATAGTCATATAATTTTTAGGCTTTTAACAATATAAGAGTTATTTAATGTGTGTCTGTCTGTGCACTGCAGATGGCTGGTTAGAATGTTACCACGCTTTGTTAGTGCAAGAGAAGTCAAAAGTTTGCCTCTTCACTTGTAGATTCTGTGTGTCGCAAATGACCAAAATGCGGTATGTTTGCGCTCATGTTGCAGGTATCGAACAAGGACAAGGTTCACGTGTCATGCATTCCAGTTAAATGATATTGATGGAGTAGGAATATGATATTTGGAGAATTAAGGGAGAGTAAAGTGAGTAACAATAATAATACCGCTGCTTGAACGGACTTGTAAAATCTGTAACATCTATTTTGCATGTTGAAAATGTATGTTCAACAAGCAGCGACAACGCCCTCTTGAATATAAGAAATTAGCACCTGCTCCTCAAAAAAAAAAAAAAAAAAAAAAAAAAAAAAGGATTCGACCAATGCGAATAGCTGCAAGGAGATAGAGAGAGATTATGGCAATCATTGCTCACACTGACAATGCTTCTATTTTAAGTGCTGAATGGTTAGATGAGGATAATGTTGACTTGTCTGGTATATCATTTCCGCAAGATGAAAAGGAAAAATTAGCTACTATAGACTATGCCCATCAGGGGCGTCATTTCAGTATCTTTTCAGGGGAGGGGGGGGGGAACAAAACTTGGTCGGCTTGTTAAGTTGTTTATAACTGGAGGCGTGGCAATGCATAGCAATTTAAATAAAACCTACAAATTCAGGGGGGGGGGGGCAAATGCCAACCTGCCCTACCCAAATGTGTCCCTGATGCCCATTTTTACGATAGAGCAACATCTGGCTACTCCATGGGAAGATGATAGCAGCTAGAAACTATGCTATAATCTCGTCAGCTATACGGACAATTATCATAGTTATACCACAAACAATGATATTTAGTCTTTGTCTTTAACAACCTTTTAACTGATTCTGCATTATAAAATTTAAGTGTAACAACCTTGTAAATTGTTGATTAACAAGCTATAGATGTAAAAAAAATGTGTTTCCCACATTTTGTGTCATTAAAATAGATCAGCACAAAGTAAAATGTATTTATACATTTATTTATATTATAATTCATTTTTTATCGGGGTGGGGGGTACAAAATTTCGACATAATTACTTGGGGGGGGGGGGTTGATTGAAAATTTGACAGTTGTTGACAAGGGGAGGAGAGGGTAAAAAATTGCGTAAAAATTGATGGCGTAATTAATGGACGACCCCCCCCCCCCCCAAGTCTTTTGATGTTTCGAAATCGTTGGTCAAATATGCAAGTTGAGAGAGAGGGGAGGGGGAAAAAAGAGATGCCAGTCACACCATTGACTGTCAGAGAAATGGCTCGGGCTTAAGATCCAACATCGCAAAATGTTCGGAAAAACACAATTTGTTATCGCGTCGACACCTCTTTACCTTATTGCATGTATTGACTTAAAACTCTCCAAGACATATGACTTTGAATTAGCCTAACAGGAACCGGAAGTTGTCAATATTTTACTCTTGCACTATCGCAGTAGATCTATACTGTCATTCCTGGGATTGTCTTTATTCTGCTTTTAAACTATAGAGTTGTACAATTATATGCTTTACTCTTTTGTAAAAGTCTATCGATGTTTCTAGGAACTTCAGGGATGCATACTTCTAACATCGTTTTCTATTTGAGGTTAGGCCTAGACAGAGGCGTAACTGGCTTTTTGGCGACCTTGGCTAATTTATTTTTTAAATAATAAAAATTAAAAAATTAGAGATCTAGCGGCGCCCTTTTGAACTGGTGCAAGCCGGCGCCCTTGGCAACTGCCCCAATGCCAAGCCGTTGTTACGCCTCTGGGCCTAGGCTTAGATGGATGGATGACGTGGAAAAAGATCTACAGCAGCTGGGAATCCAAGCATGGAAAAGAAAAGCATCAGTTGGGTCTGAGTGGAAGGAAGGGGCGGGGCGGGCCAAAGCCTTACATGGGCTGTAGCTATGGATGGATTTGAGGTTAGATTGTGGGCTGCAGAGGGATATAATATGTAGGACAAGGGCTAGATCATGGCCTGTCATGAACATTTAGACCACATACAGTACAGTGGTGCAACATTTAGACCACATACAGTACAGTGGTGCAAAATTTAGACCACATACAGTACAGTGGTGCAACATTTAGACCACTTACAATACTGTGGTGCAACATTTAGACCACATACAATACAGTGGTGGAACATTTAGACCACATAAAGTACAGTAGTGCAACATTTAGACCACTTACAGTACAGTGGTGTAACATTTAGACCACATACAGCACAGTGGTGCAACATTTAGAAGTACAGTCTGATAATACATTCAGAAGTACAATATGGTACAACACTCTGATATTACAGTGTACTACAACATTTAGATAATAATAATAAAGTGTATTTGAAAATCACGCTCCATCCCCCAAAGGTCGAAGCGCGGTACAAAGTCAACCACATTAAAAGAGGAATGAAAACTATCTCTATTTTACCACATTGAAATACAAAACGCAACAATACAAAACTGCATACGAGCATATCCATTCAAAGTATTTCATCCCTTGCAATCATAAACAACACAAGCCAATATACATCTAGGAGATAATAGCTAGCTGGAAATGTTGGTAGACAACATCACTCCAACAGGTTTTTGCGAAATAGATATGTTTTCAAATCGGTTTTGAAAGACTCCAGCGTCTGGCTGTTTCAGAAAGCGTCAGGAAGGGTGTTCCAAATGGTGCCTTCAGTAAGTCTCAAGATGTACTTTAGTTCAACATTTTGAGATGGACGTCTGTCAAAACTCAACCAGACTTTGACTTCGGAGTTAAACGTATTTAACTGGAGTCTTGAAAATTTTATCCGGCTCCCTACTAGTACTAGCAAAGTAAAATTGTCCGGTAAAATTAAATGCATAAACCCAAAAGACCGTATGAAATAGAAAACAGTCTCGCATAGGCGTCATAGACAGAAAAGATGTAGGAGTCATGCTACCAGAGTTTTATGGGAGATACTTTCCGATTCAGACGTAGCAGTTCTGCAGTATAAGGGCTAAAAAACGCTGCTAGTCAGGTCTATTTAACGACATGCCAATATCCTTTCACCGTCACAACCCTCCATCGCCGTCACGCGTCTGCTGGCAGCAGCACCCTTCAATTGACGTCATCAACCGTGTCAACAGCTTGTTGACACAGTCCGATTTTCTAGTGGCTGAAAAGGAAGAGGTGGGGGGGGGGGTGTCTCCAAAAAAAAAGAAAAAACCAACTGGTTTGAACTCGACTGTTGGAGATTTTAAGTTTCGAACTCGTGTCTGCTTGTGGTAACTTTCGAATTCCGGTTATTTTTGGGGCGCAGACGTCAGCGAGGCATAGCCGCATTCTGGGTCTGGCTTATGACGTCAACATCGCGTTGTTTTCAAATGATGAAAATGAACTGACCATAGCAGAAGTCAGAAGTCCGAAGTAGCTCTTTGGTAACATCAATACATTCCTTGGCCAGATTCAAAGTTGGGAAACATTGTTGACGTCTCCAAAACCGAGTATGGTAGTCTACTCTGTCTCCGTCTATTAGAGTCTACTCTGACTCCGTCTATTAGAGTCTACTCTGACTCCGTCTAATAGAGTCTACTCTGACTCCGTCTATTAGAGTCTCCTCTGACTCCGTCTATTAGAGTCTACTCTGACTCCGTCTATTAGGGTCTACTCTGACTCCGTCTATTAGAGTCTGCTCTGACTCCGTCTATTAGAGTCTACTCTGACTCCGTCTATTAGAGTCTACTCTGACTCCGTCTATTAGAGTCTACTCTGACTCCGTCTATTAGAGTCTACTCTGACTCCGTCTATTAGGGTCTACTCTGACTCCGTCTATTAGGGTCAACTCTGACTCCGTCTATTAGGGTCAACTCTGACTCCGTCTATTAGAGTCTACTCTGACTCCGCCAGTGAGTGTCCATTCTGTTTCAGATTAATACATTCCTCTCTGACTCCTTCTATTAGAGTCAACTCTGACTCCGACTTTGCGACTCCACTCTGACTCCGGGCCCCTTATTTTATTTATGATCAGTGTTGGAGAAGAGAAGTCTCAGATATTTAGGGGGCCCATAGTTGTGATGCGGAAAATACAATAATGGCAATTATTATGGCTTTGAGTAGCTAAATAACACACATTTTGAGGATGACAGTCGACAATAATGGCAGTAGTGGGTAAAAAAATTAATTCTTATTAGAAATTTTATTGTATTATGATTTTAAAATAAATTCGGAACCCGACGGATTACCCGAGCAGATCGCCTCGGAAATGGTACACCTGGTACCCGTTGAGAGCCCTTGATACCGAAAATATTCGAGGAAACGCGTCCATGAACTTTGGCGGTTAGCCAAACAAGTCCAAGGTCAAAAAACTAAAACTTTGTCGTTGAGTTCCCTGAAGTGACTTTCTTAGAAAGTGCAATCAATACACTTACATAAATATGAAGTTTAACAAAATAAAACATGTGCACTTTCTGGGATAACTCAACGAATCTGAATCAATATCTGCTTGGGGTGGCGCCATTGATGGGTGGAATCATTCAAAAGAAGACGCCATAAAAAAAAATCAAAATTTAAATTGAACATTCTGGATACACTCTTTAAGTGCACATGTTTGCCTCAGTGCAGCTGGAAGTGCACATGTTTGCCTCAGTGCAGTTGAATTTTCAGAGTATTTCCAGAGTTATATAATGATTTTATTGTATTATTTAAAAAAATAATAATTTTAAACTATGGTTCAAGATCGGCCTGTAGTTGCAAACTTGAAAATTTTCCCAGGAAGAGATCCACCGAGGTTGAGATTGGGCAAATTTTAAAGTCGCGCTCACAAATCCTTAGGTGTTTAAAAAAGATGATGGTCTAAATCAGTGGTTCTCAAACTAAGTGGAGGGGGGGGTCGAACGACCCTTACACGGGGTCGCCTAAAACCATCAGAAAGCCCATATTTATGAAGTAGCAACGAAAATAATTTTATGGTTGGGGGTCACCACAACATGAGGAACTGTATTAAAGGGTCGCGGTATTAAGAAGGTTGAGAACCACTGGTCCAAGTAATGGATTGGGCAGATCATTCCAAGAGTTAAGTGCCGTATTTGAAGAGTTTTAATGTTTTCAAATGTCATCTGTAGTAATGTATGGGGCTCCAATATGTGCTGATGGTTTGTTCATAACCTTAAGACATCTAAATGGTATGTGCGTAGACAACCGCGTTTAAAAAAAAAATGTCATTGCCAATTTGTATTCTTCCTATATTCCGAAGTTTGTGGTTTCGAGATGACATGCTTAGCAATTACTACCAAAAACTTTAATTCACGTCACCCGTCTGCTATCAACTTCCGGAGAGAAGAATAGGTAAATTCACATGACATATCACACGGCTGCCATTTTGGTTGCCACGACCGTGAACCTCAGTAGTTTGAGGCAGTTTTACATTGTGCACATAGGTCGACCCTCTGCACACAAAAAAAAAAACAAGTGCACACCACGTACACACAGCAGGTACACACCACGTACACACAGCAGGTACAGACCAAGTTCATACAGTGGGTATACACAATACACCACGAACACACAATACGGTCTTTTGAGTGCGTTTAACTTGATTCAATCAAATATTTGGGTTCACTAAATTGTGAATAAGTTAACAGAAACAATTGTTGATATACAGACATTGAATGATTTGTATGAGAGAGTAACAGACCGTGGGTGGTGCATCATGCTACAGTCTACAGCTCCACAGAGAGTTGGATTTAGATTGGTCTAAATGTTACACAATCAGCCCCGCTATGTTGATGTGATCGGCTTCAACTACGTTGATGTCATCAGCCTCGCTATGTTGATGTCATCAGCCTCGCTATGGTGATGTGATCAGCTTCGCTACGTTGATGTCATCAGCCTCGCCATGTTGAGGTGATCAGCTTCGCTACGTTGATGTCATCAGCCTCGCCATGTTGATGTGATCAGCTTCGCTACGTTGATGTCATCAGCCCCGCTATTTTGATGTCATCAGCCTCGCTATGCTGATGTGATCAGCCTCGCTACGTTGATGTCATCAGCCTCGCCATGTTGAGGTGATCAGCTTCGCTACGTTGATGTCATCAGCCTCGCTATGTTGATGTGATCAGCTTCGCTACGTTGATGTCATCAGCCTCGCCATGTTGAGGTGATCAGCATCGCCATGTTGAGGTCAGCGAGTGCTTTCAGAGAAAGTAAAAGAGTATATAGATAACAACCTCCCAGGACAGATTATTATAAGGCTGAAGTGCAAATCTCTCTGTCACATATTATGCACCGACATTGTTACACACAACAATAAATATAATTACGCGAGGTTGCGAGAGAATGTCATATGACATCATATGTCAACGGATGTCACTGCGTCAATTTTACCCCCCCCCCCAAACTATTTCCCCCTCACACACCACACAATGTAACAATGTTAATGTTGGATCTGGTCTAGCCATAATCCTTATCAAACTAAACGCGTTCAAAATTCAAGACACATGTTTGTCATGTCAGCACTTTTAAGACCTACGTAATAAAACCTTTCATTGAGTGAATGTTAAAACATCATCCCTGACGCCTGACATCATGGAGTCACGCACACCGCCAAACTTCCGCGTCTCAACTTCCTTGACCGTAGATATCAAAGATTGGTAAGCTGCGGCCCGCGGCCCAAATGCGGCCCCTAAATAACTGTGTGTGGCTTCACGCAAAGTTTAAAATGTGATTTTTTTAAAAATTAATGTTGAATAAATTATGAAATGTTTGTTTAATGCTTTACACAAACGTCCGTTTGTGTTAATAGTGTTTTTTTTAGTACAGTCATAGGTTTGTGTCAACTGTAAACAATTATTATAATTTCATTATATCGCATGTACAAGTGAGAAATAGAACAGATAGGGACGATGTCTAGGCGTACACATCCTGATGTTTTTATACTAGCCGCTAGAATTAAAGAAAGTTAACATTGTTTACATTTTATTGCTAACATTTTTGGTTTAAACAAAAGTCTACCTCTGGCCCGGTCGCATGATCTGGACCCCTGACTAATGCTGACCCCCCACCCCCTGACTAATGCTGACCCCCCTGGGTCTGCAAGCGGTCGCATGATCTGGACCCCTGACTAATGCTGACCCCCCACCCCCTGACTAATGCTGACCCCCCTGGGTCTGCAAGCGGTCGCATGATCTGGACCCCTGACTAATGCTGACCCCCCACCCCCTGACTAATGCTGACCCCCCTGGGTCTGCAAGCGGTCGCATGATCTGGACCCCTGACTAATGCTGACCCCCCACCCCCTGACTAATGCTGACCCCCCACCCCCTGACTAATGCTGACCCCCCCCTGGGTATGCAAGCGGGCGCATGATCTGGACCCCTGACTAATGCTGGACATCCCCCTCCCTTTTTTTTTTTCCAATAACATCAGTTACATAAAAATGAAACCTTTTCGTATTTATGCAGTACAACTATAACGGTCTCGGTCACGCTAAGTAAATAACATCAAATTTTTGAAGCGTACACCCAACCCTATAATAAATCAGGACCACCGCAGTATTTTATTATGTTTGGGGCATAAGACTTGTTTTATAATTGTATAATATCGTGATAAATGTAAGTATAATATCATATGCTTATTCATTGAACAGTTGAATTTTGACTCCACTGGAAGTACATATAGGAATAGAAATTAGCTCGACCATCTGAATGTGTCTTCCAGCCTTAAAGTTATACGCCGTTACATTCAATTATAATTTGTTCATTATCTCTGTAAGTTTACTGTTGACAGAAAGGGCTTTAAGGCGGGTGATAGCAGAAGGTGCTTAATGAAATGAAAGTAGGACTGACCCTGCATATAATGTGTAGAATATGTGATATAATTATCCCGTAATTCTATAGTGAACTGCAGCGGTATGTCAGTTGGTATGTCAGTGGTATGGCAGTGGTATGTCAGCTGTATGTCAATGATATGCCAGTGGTTCTAAAGATGACAGTCTAATGGTCATGTCATACATCTATAGTGGACTACAATAGTGTGTCACTTTTATGTCAGTTGGTATGTCAGTGGTATGTCAGTGGTATGTCACTTGGTATGTCACTTGGTATGTCACTTGGTATGTCAGTGGTATGTCAGTTGGTATGTCACTTGGTATGTCAGTGGTATGTCAATGATATGGCAGTGGTATGTCAGTGGTATGTCAATGATATGCCAGTGGTTCTAAAGATGAAAGTCTGATTGTCATGTCGTACTTCTATAGTGGACTACAATGGTATGTCACTTGTATGTCAGTTGGTATGTCAGTTGTATGTCAGTTGGTATATCAGTTGGTATGTCAGTTGGTGGTCATTTGGTATGTCAGTTGGTATGTCAGTTGGTATGTCACTTGTATGTCACTTGTATGTCAGTTGGTATGTCAGTGGTTGTGAAGATTAAAGTCTGATTATCAGGCCGTATTTCTATAGTGGACTACAGTGTCTTGTCAGTGGTATGTCAGTGTTATGTCAGTGGCCATTGGTATGTGAAGATGAAATTCTGATTATCAGGGACTAATGGGCAAACCAGGTTCTACACTAAAACGATAACTTATATTTTCAGCAGCAGTATAATTTGTGTCTATCTTTATCAGCAGCTGTGTATTTGATGTCTATAGTTATCAGCAGCCGTGTATTTGATGTCAGTCATTTCTCTACAATAGTTTTTTTTTATTGACATGATTTGGAGGTAAATCTCTATTATTTTTTTATTACTGTTCCTGCCCCTTGTAGTCCGAGAATCCCTGGCCTTCAGTCTTGGTGTCGTTGTAAGCCTGCCAACCAAACACAACATGAAAAGACTTTACCGGGAAGTGTAGCTAAACGATGCGTCGAACTTCCCAGAATAGAAAGTTCAACTTCTACGTAGCAGCAGTTCGTTGACCTTAATTTTCAATTGGTTGACATCTGTGCCTCTGTTGGTCTTTACAATGTAACAGACATCTGTGACTCTGTGGGTCTTTACAATGTAACAGACATGTGTGACTCTGTGGGTCTTTACAATGTAACAGACATGTGTGACTCTGTGGGTCTTTACAATGTAACAGACATGTGTGACTATGTGGGTCTTTACAATGTAACAGACATCTGTGACTCTGTGGGTCTTTACAATGTAACAGACATGTGTGACTCTGTGGGTCTTTACAATGTAACAGACATGTGTGACTCTGAGCGACAAAATGTATTTTCACCATTTCCAAATATAGTGTTGGGGGTTTGGCAAGGGCGGCCTGCTGTGGCATTTGTCGCAAGGTGCGGCACACTTCACGGGTGCGGCACACTTCACGGGTGCGGCACACTTCACGGGGCCGGCTGAATAGACACAATGCAGGAGATAACAGACTTCAAATTTTAACTAAAGTCTCTTTCAACGCCCTAAACGTACCATGCCCCCGGTTCATCGAGTACTTCTGTGATCTCCAACTTAACGTTAGCACAGATACTCATCAGAGCAATGCCAGTGGTCACATCTACATCAAGCACACTATTGTAACCATCACGGGGTCCCTATGGGCCAATGGTAGACAATTATCAAAACAGTCTGAAGTTGAAACAAAGTGTATCACAGCGAATGGATCATAGTTGTCTGGTTGGTTTTAATGGGTCGCTGAGCCCATTTTTTTTTAACAAGGAAAGTTGAAAATGTGTGTGTGTAGGTCATTGTTGTTACAAGTCCTCACGAAATGTGTAAGTAGGTCATTGTTGTCAAAAGTCCTCACTAAACTGTATAGTTTATTGTTGTTACAAGTCCTCTCGAAATGATGGGTAAGTAGGTCATCGTTGTTATAAATCGTAACCGAAGTTTATGTGAGTAGGTCATTGCTGTTACAAGCCGTAACTTTGACCGTATTCTTGTGTAACGTGGCGACTGACCTAGAAGTTCTAGGCCGTAGTATGTGTTCACGGGTCACCCGAAGGTAGGTTCTCTGAAACGAAAGCCAGGGCAAGGGAAACTGTAAAATTCTTAGTAGTAGTCGAATGTATAGGCCCTAAGCTTTTGGGAGGGTCACGCAGTCGTCAGAACAGAGCCTGGTAAACAACAATTCTTAAATTTCGTTAAAATTTAAATTGTGACGTCTGTGTTCTATAATCAATCAATTAAACCACATTAAACAATCATGTCATGTCGTCATACGTCGGAATCTGGACTCCGACACGACACTGGCTATATTCATGGAAAAATATTCTTTAAAGGCTACAAATTGACACCATCCATCCCTTTGGCGCTACACCCCCGTGTAAGGCTTTGGCCTGCCTCATCACTTCATTCCATCCAACCTGTGGTACTACAGCCCATGTAGGGCTCTGCTTTGCCTCACCACTTTCTTCCATCCATCCTGTGGCGCTACAGCCCATGTCGGGCTTTGGACTGCCTCACCACTTCCTTCCACTCTGACCACTGCCTCACCACTTCCTTCCACTCAGACCACTGCCTCACCACTTCCTTCCACTCAGACCACTGCCTCACCACTTCCTTCCACAGACCACTGCCTCACCACTTCCTTTCACTCAGACCACTGCCTCACCACTTCCTTCCACTCAGACCACTGCCTCACCACTTCCTTCCACTCAGACCCAACTGATGCTTTTCGAAATGTTACGAAAGCCAATCAACAAATTAACACCCCTGGCTCTAAAGTCGGGTTAAGAAAACTTTTGTTTGGTGAACTGCAGGTCACTTCCAAGAATGTTTTTATTCTGCTTCATTGCAACCTGATACGTCAGCTCATAGGTACACGTATAGAAGACGGAATGCGACCTCTTTGAAATTTAAAATGAAATCAGAATGAAGTTTGCCCAGTTGGTGAGCCCAGAGATTACAATGGAATGCACCCTCCATTCGTTTGTCCAAAATCCAAATACCCATGAAATTATTGAATGGACCTTGTAAACGGCACATTCTATATCTACTTGTAGATAGTGCTAACTACTCTAGATTAGGACCAGCGTGAAAAGTTGGCTGGTTTGCCAGTTGGCCAGTCGTCGACCAGTTGGCCAGTTGTTGACCAGTTGGCCAGTTGTTGACCAGTTAACAAGTTGGCCAGTTGTTGACCAGTTAACAAGTTGGCCAGTTGTTGACCAGTTAACAAGTTGGCCAGTTGTTGACCAGTTAACAAGTTGGCCAGTTGTTGACCAGTTAACAAGTTGGCCAGTTGTTGACCAGTTAACCAGTTGGCCAGTTGTTGACCAGTTAACAAGTTGGCCAGTTGTTGACCAGTTAACCAGTTGGCCAGTTGTTGACCAGTTAACAAGTTGGCCAGTTGTTGACCAGTTAACAAGTTGGCCAGTTGTTGACCAGTTAACAAGTTGGCCAGTTGTTGACCAGTTAACAAGTTGGCCAGTTGTTGACCAGTTAACAAGTTGGCCAGTTGTTGACCAGTTAACAAGTTGGCCAGTTGTTGACCAGTTAACAAGTTGGCCAGTTGTTGACCAGTTAACAAGTTGGCCCGTTGTTGACCAGTTAACAAGTTGGCCAGTTGTTGACCAGTTAACAAGATGGCCAGTTGTTGACCAGTTAACAAGTTGGCCAGTCGTCGACCAGTTGGCCAGTTGTTGACCAGTTAACAAGTTGGCCAGTCGTCGACCAGTTGGCCAGTTGTTGACCAGTTAACAAGTTGGCCAGTCGTCGACCAGTTGGCCAGTTGTTGACCAGTTAACAAGTTGGCCAGTCGTCGACCAGTTGGCCAGTTGTTGACCAGTTAACAAGTTGGCCAGTTGAGCAAAATTCGAAAAGAAGTTAAATTTAATTCGATAGAGATGACAACGTTGATCTGCCTTCATGTATCTTCCAAGCTAAGCCCCTCAAAGAAATGTCCACCAGTTAATGTCACTGAAACTTAATTTCATATGCGATGTGCGATTGCTCATTTCTTTCATGATTGTTTACCCCTCATCAATTTGTTCAAAATTGTCACAAAGAAAACGTATACTCCCCCATTCTTCAGCTCTCACCCCCAACCCCAGCCCAATCCCAGTTCCAAGGGTCCACTTGCCAGATTTAGGAACCCTTGATCTAGACCAGCGGTTCTCAACCTGTGGGTCGCGACCCCTTGGGGGTCGAACCACTCTTTCACAGTGGTCGCCTAAGACCATCGGAAAGCACACATACGCTACAGTTATGAAGTATCAACGAAAATAATTTTGTGGTTGGGGGTCGCCACAACATGATAAACTGTATTAAAGGGTCGCGGAATCTCAGAAAGGTTGAGAACCACTGATCTAGACACATGGAGCAATCAACCTTTTAACGAGTTCACCTAGTTTTTATTTATTAATTGCTTGGGCAGGCCATTGACCTACTTATTAAAGTGGCTCACTGACTCCTGCTATTGGAAAACTATTGATTTGGCCAGGCACATAAGGCTCAGTTAATTTAACGGGCCTCACAACTCGAACCAACGCAACAAAGGCTATAACTACAATGGAGTACAGAGAATGTTCCGATTCTTAGAATTCTCACCACGCACAACATTTAATACAAGAGTAATTACACATTCGGGGAACCGTGCTCTAGCGTTTCGGGAAAAACGATTCCAAAAAAAGACCATCTGTAATATGACAGTGGAGTTCATATTCCGCAGATGAAATCTTAGGTTCTTGCTTGTGTACTTAAATTATCTTAGCTTTCTGTCAATGCTTAGAGAAATATAAAATATTGCTTTCCACCTCTAATGTACAAAGTAAAGCTAGGATCAGCAAGGTACAGAGAGGAACCGTCAGTTACAGACAGGGGCGTCATTTCGGTAGGGCAGGGTGGGGCATTTGTCCCCGACCCACCCTGAATTTGTAGGTTTTATTTCAATTGCTATGTACTGTGACGCCTCCAGTGATAAACAACTTAACAAACGGAGCATGTTTTGGTTTCCCCCCCCCCCCGAAAAACTGAAATGACGCCATTGTGTACAGCCAGGTACAGCTATGTACAGCCAGGTACAGGAAGAGACCGTCAGACACAGCTAGATACAGCCATGTACAGCTAGGTACAGCCAGGTACAGGAAGAGACCGTCCGACACAGCCAGGTACAGGACGAGACCGTCAGACACAGCCAGGTACAGGAAGAGACCGTCAGACACAGCTAGGTACAGCCAGGTACAACCAGGTACAGCTAGGTAAAGGAAGAGACCGTCAGACACAGCTAGAGACAGCCTGGTACAGGGAGAGACCGTCAGACACAGCTAGATACAGTCAGGTACAGCTAGGTACAGGAAGAGACCGTCAGACACAGCCAGGTACA
Organism: Omphiscola glabra; assembly: GCA_964017045.1. Classification (NCBI taxonomy): domain Eukaryota; kingdom Metazoa; phylum Mollusca; class Gastropoda; family Lymnaeidae; genus Omphiscola; species Omphiscola glabra. The sequence goes on from OZ024798.1 coordinate 39,643,384, forward strand.
GGAAGAGACCGTCAGACACAGCCAGGTACAGGGAGAGACCGTCAGACACAGCTAGATACAGCCAGGTACAGGAAGAGACCGTCAGACACAGCCAGGTACAGGACGAGACCGCCAGACACAGCCAGGTACAGGAATAGACCGTCAGACACAGCTAGATACAGCCAGGTACACAGCACTCACTTTCAACAAACTCAATATTACTTTCGACACCGTCGTTAAAATTGCAAAAAAATCCTGCATTAATGTGGCTTCTCTTTCATGGATATCTATTTTATTTTTGTGTGTGTTTTGTTGCTTTTTTTGCTACCCTTGAAACAGTTCCACGAACCCCAATTAGAACGATGTGGAAAAAGAACTTTGGCCCCTTATCACCATTAAATCATCTTAATATTTTAGCAGTGTTCCCGTTAAAAACAAACTGTCATACGAATCCTTAACCGTAATAATGCGTTTATCTGAGTTGAGGTCACATTGACATGACTCGGGATATTGTGTTACCACTGTTATGGACCTGGGACTCATCATGTGGTGATATCATAACCTCGTTATCTGGCCCACCGTGGGTCCCTGGTACATGCTGAACCCAGAGTTTATCCCAAATGCCGGGTCGCGACCCGGTACCGGGCCCCGAAAGCAAAATGAACGGTTTACCGAAAGGAGAAAAAAACAAACACTGGTTACCGCTCACGAAAAATAAAGTTTGGGAACCTCTGTGCTAGGCTGGTAGATTCTTCGGAACTTCACATGGGAGCTATTTCCAGTGGTTTTCATTAAACTCAGTTACGAAACACGTCAATTACTTCCAGTTACATAACTGCTTTACATAACATCACACCACGTAATGATATTTGGAGCAGTTATGTAAATGGGCGTAAGACGTGAAAATTAGTGAAATTAGTGACGTAACTCGTCCTTTACGTAATGTACGCAGTGGGCATTGGCGTAGGAAGTGGGTGTAGAGGGGGTGGTCTGCCCATGACGGCACTTTTTTTTTCTTTAAATGAAAGTGGGTTGGGGGCTGACATTTCCGGTCAACTGCAGTGTTTTGGGCCCCGGATGTCAGTGACCCCAGTCTAGCCACTGGTGGTGGGCATTAATGTATGTTAAATTTTTAGAAATACTTTTATTTTTAGTTTATGCATTGGTTTAATTTTTTTTTTACATTCTTTGCCTATACAACTACATTATTTGCCAATAAAACTATATTCTTTACCTATACAACTATATTCTAGTTATACAACTACATTCTTTGCCTTCACAACTACATTATTTGCCTATACAACTACATTCTTTTCCTATGCAACTACATTCTTTGCCTACACAACTACATTCTTTTCCTATACAGCTATAGTCTTTGCCTATGCAACTACATTCTTTTACTATACAACTAAATTCTTCGCCTATATAATAATATTCTTTGCATATGCAACTACATTCTTTGCCTAAACTACATTCTTTTCCAATACAACTATATTGCTTTCCTATACAATTACATTATTTTCCTATGCTCCTATGCTCTTTATTTTTACAACTACATTTCTCCGCTTGACCAAGATATTCTTTGCTTAGAAAGATTCGACATCAAAATGTTACAGTTTCCCATGGGTAAGTTACGTTGTTTTTTGGGTAAGTTAAGTTGTTGTTTGGGTAAGTTAAGTTGTTTTTTGGGTAAGTTACGTTGTTGTTTGGGTAAGTTGCGTTGTTGTTTGGGTAAGTTAAGCTGTTGTTTGGGTAAGTTACGTTGTTGTTTGGGTAAGTTACGTTGTTGTTTGGGTAAGTTACGTTGTTGTTTGGGTAAGTTATGTTGTTGTTGGTTAATTTATGTTGTTGTTGGGTAAGTTACGTTGTTGTTTGGGTAAGTTGCGTTGTTGTTTGGGTAAGTTACGTTGTTGTTTGGGTAAGTTACGTTGTTGTTTGGGTAAGTTACGTTGTTGTTTGGGTAAGTTATGTTGTTGTTGGTTAATTTATGTTGTTGTTGGGTAAGTTAAGTTGTTTTTTGGGTAAGTTACGTTGTTGTTTGGGTAAGTTGCGTTGTTGTTTGGGTAAGTTACGTTGTTGTTTGGGTAAGTTACGTTGTTGTTTGGGTAAGTTATGTTGTTGTTTGGGTAAGTTACGTTGTTGTTTGGGTAAGTTACGTTGTTGTTTGGGTAAGTTACGTTGTTGTTTGGGTAAGTTACGTTGTTGTTTGGGTAAGTTATGTTGTTGTTGGTTAATTTATGTTGTTGTTGGGTAAGTTAAGTTGTTTTTTGGGTAAGTTACGTTGTTGTTTGGGTAAGTTGCGTTGTTGTTTGGGTAAGTTACGTTGTTGTTTGGGTAAGTTACGTTGTTGTTTGGGTAAGTTGCGTTGTTGTTGGTTAATTTATGTTGTTGTTGGGTAAGTTAAGTTGTTTTTTGGGTAAGTTACGTTGTTGTTTGGGTAAGTTGCGTTGTTGTTTATGTAAGTTACGTTGTTGTTTGGGTAAGTTACGTTGTTGTTTGGGTAAGTTATGTTGTTGTTGGTTAATTTACGTTGTTGTTGGGTAAGTTACGTTGTTGTTTGGGTAAGTTGCGTTGTTGTTTGGGTAAGTTAAGCTGTTGTTTGGGTAAGTTAAGCTGTTGTTTGGGTAAGTTAAGCTGTTGTTTGGGTAAGTTAAGCTGTTGTTTGGGTAAGTTACGTTGTTGTTGGGTAGTTTACGTTGTTGTTTGGGTAACTTGTATTGTTCCTCTGCATCAATATTCCATTTTAAAAAAAAAGTAATTTTGGTGTTAGTATATTCTTTAGAGTTTCGGGCCAAGAGACATCTTACTTTAGTGCGCGTGTGTGTGTAAAAAAAAGGGTAGGTGGGTGGGTGTTTGTTGGGGTCAATGTTATTTTATTTTATTGTTCGTTCTCATATTGTCCCATTGCTAAGAAGACAAAGGCTTCGACTCAAGTCGTAGTCTTTAGTTAAGCTGTATAGTATTTTGTTTAAAGTGAGGGAAGGGTTGCTTAATTCGTCAGCCTCACTCGCTCGTCCTTGTCTATTTGTTCCAATGCCAAGACTTAGTCAAGACGACTGGAAATAGACCAGGATGCAGTAGATGACCAGCAAGTGTTTCTTCTGTCTCACTGTGCTTTCTGTGCGGAGTTGTCATTGTCATACCGCCTACGGGATTCCCTATCCGGGTTTGCCTTCTCTTAGTTGAGTTGCCTTCTCTTAGTTGAGTTGCCTTATCTTAGTTGAGTTGCCTTCTCTTAGTTGAGTTGCCTTCTCTTAGTTGAGTTTCCATTCAAGGTTCACGAGTCCCACCCACCCCGGGTTTTATTTTTGCTTGTCTCGGCTGTTAATGGAACTAAATGATACTGTAATGGATCCCGTAATGGAGCTAATAGCCACTGTAATGCCACTGTTATGGATACTGTAATGGATCCCGTAATGGAGCTAATGGCCACTGTTATGGACACTGTAATGGATCCCGTAATGGAGCTAATGGCTACTGTAATGGTCACTGTTATGGACACTGTAATGGATACCGTAATGGAGCTAATGGCTACTGTAATGGTCACTGTTATGGACACTGTAATGGATACCGTAATGGAGCTAATGGACACTGTAATGACCACTGTTATGGACACTGTAATGGATACCGTAATGGAGCTAATGGACACTGTAATGACCACTGTTATGGACACTGTAATGGATACCGTAATGTAGTTAATGGCTACTGTAATGACCACTGTTATGGACACTGTAATGGATACCGTAATGTAGTTAATGGCTACTGTAATGGATACCGTAATGGAGCTAATGGACACTGTTATGGACACTGTAATGGATACCGTAATAGCAGTGTCTATTAGCTCCATTACAGAGATTACCTTGATTTGTTAAAAGGTATTATCACGTGGACTATTTTCTTAAATCGGGGGGTGGGGTGGGGGATAGAAAAGAGTTGAATGCTGGAATAGGACAGTGGGCCCTTATTTGCTGACTCCCGTGAGTGTGGGTCTTTGTTTGCTGACCCCGTGGGCGTGGGTCTTTGTTTGCTGACCCCCTCTGCACTGAAATAACATTTAAAAAAATTGGTGAATTTTCAGCATAATAAATGAAAGATACTTCATATGCTCACACTTTTATAACCATCTAAAAAAAATTTTTTTTTAAAAACACCACGTTTTACTAAAAAAATACCACTTAAAACTAAGAAAAAAAAACATTTATCACTAAAAAATTTACTTATCACTAAGAAAACCTACTTCCAACATAGAAAAACGATTTAAAAAAAAAATTAACATTATAAATCAAAAGAAGTTTAAACAAAAATAATAATTGAGATCCTAGCAATTATTAGGTACAGTTGTCGTCAAAAAATGCCTCTTAAGAAATTCACATTTCATTGATATCTCCCTACCACCCAAAGAGCCACTATTTGTTATGTCATCGGATTGTTCGTGACTACCTGAATAGATCAGATCAGATATCTTTAAATTTTGTATCGATTGCGTCCAATAACAGCGTCCACGGGCCGTAGACCTCAGAAGTCAAAGTCATCGGGTCGTCCTAACAATGTTGTCCGAAAAGTAAGGCGAAGCTGAAGATTGTTTTAGGTTATCGGGGGGGGGGGGGTGGTGTTTTTGTTACTTCCCAAACACCCCAGGTCACTGGGCTGTTACTTTCCAAACACGATCAGGTCACTGGGTTGTTACTTTCCAAACACCGCCAGGTTAGTAAACATTGTTGTATCCCCACTTATGTAACGTGAAACGTAAAGACAGACACATGCACACGTGTCTCACGTGCCACAAAGCGACACATAACTGACTTGTAAAACTCGCTTTCTTCAAAGTCACTTTAGGCTCAATTATGTAACTCCTCGCTTGTGCCGACAATAGGACATAAATAACGAAGTCAGCTACAGCGACAGAAGGTGCAGCTGTCTCCTACTTTTGTCCGACATATAGAACTTACAGGCTATGTCCGACATAAAGAACTTACAGGCTATGTCCGACATATAGAACTTACAGGCTATGTCCGACATATAGAACTTACAGGCTATGTCCGACATATAGAACTTACAGGCTATGGGGCTGTCCATTTATTATGTCAACAATTTTTTGGCAATTTTTACCCCCCTCCCCCTTGTCAAAAACTTGTCAAAGTTCCAGAGACCCCCCCCCCTATAAATTACTTCAACATTTGATTACCCCCCCCCCCCCAAATAAAGATAAAATGGGGGAAAAAAACAATATTTTAAATAGACCAGTTTACAACTACAACAAAAAAGTGAATAAAAGTAAAATGTTTAGAAAAAAAAGTTTAATAAATTTTAAGTTATGAAATTAAAGTTATTAAAAAAAAGTAACATTGTTGACGTCAACTTTTCTTGACCTCCCCCCCTCCCCCTTGTCAATAATTGTCAAAAATTTTCAGACCCCCCCTCCCCCCTATTTTGTTGACATAATTTATGGACAGCCCTATGTCCGACATGTAGAAGTTAATACAGCGGTGAAGCGGCATCGCTAGGGATGGCATCGCCCCTCCTCCACCAAAGAACAAAAAGAACAAAAAACTCTGCCGTTAGCGGAAAATGCCGAAACTAAATTTAAGGAAATAAAGTGGGCCGCTAGCCCCTTTCACCCCTCTCCCTACGTCACTGCAGAGGTGAGATATCTATATTCTACTTTATGTCCAACTAACAGAACTTTACAAACAGGTGATATATCTATGTTCTACTTAATGTCCAACTAACAGAACTTTACAAACAGGTGATATATCTATGTTCTACTTAATGTCCAACTAACAGAACTTTACAAACAGGTGATATATCTATGTTCTACTTAATGTCCAACTAACAGAACTTTACAAACAGGTGATATATCTATGTTCTACTTTATGCCCAACTAACAGAACTTTACAAACAGGTGATATATCTATGTTCTACTTTATGCCCAACTAACAGAACTTTACAAACAGGTGATATATCTATGTTCTACTTTATGCCCAACTAACAGAACTTTACAAACAGGTGATATATCTATGTTCTACTTTATGCCCAACTAATCGGAACTTTACAAACAGGTGATATATCTATGTTCTACTTAATGTCCAACTAACAGAACTTTACAAACAGGTGATATATCTATGTTCTACTTTATGCCCAACTAACTGAACTTTACAAACAGGTGATATATATATGTTCTACTTAATGTCCAACTAACAGAACTTTACAAACAGGTGATATATCTATGTTCTACTTAATGTACAACAATTAGAATGCGCTACATAAGCGTGGTAGCTTTGTTCTACTTTGGGTAAAACACATAGAACTTTATATAGAGATGTGACTGCTCTGTTCGACTTTATGTCCAGCAACTGGGACTTACGTCAAAGGATGTGTCCCAAATAAAGAACTTAATCCAGAGGTGGATTTTCACCCACAGCTTTAAAGCTATTAACATTTCCACCTGTCAAATTATCGTTATCCATCATTTGTTGTTTAACGGAGGCTATAAATTGTCAATGAATATGTTGTATGTACATGTATAATCTTATAATGTAAGAACATTTATAATCTTATAATGTATGTATCTTATATAATCTTATCTTGTATGGACATGTATATAATCTTAAAATGTAAGTGCATGTATAACCTTAAAATGTATGTGCATGTACAATCTTAAAATGCATGTGCATGTATAGTCTTAAAATGTATGTAAATTTTTTGAAATCTTATCATGTATTTATTCGTATTATCTTATTAAATAAATGTAAGTATGTATAGAGAAAGCATTTCAATTGCGTAATTTCAAGTAAATGAACCCACAAACGGGCCGGGGGGGGGGGGGAGGGGAGGGAGATTTCGAATTAAAAATAACTGTACAGAATCATTCTAAACAATGCTTAGCAGTTATCAGTTTTCATTTTGGAAAGCTATAAAACAAAAGTTTATATTTTAAGACCTCATTTTATGGAAACAAAGGACACGCGCCCCTGATACATTGAAAGAAAAATGTTTCTTATTTTAATCGAACATAGATTTTTTCAGTATATTGTAATGAAAGTCAATTTTAACTGACGCCATTTTAACTGACGCCATTTTAACTGACGCCATTTTGTGAAGACTGCAAATGTGACGCGCTAAAAGGTTTCAAAATGGGCGATTGAGTTTCATTAATGCCAGCCTCGTATGAGCCTCAGTATTAATGCCAGCCTCGTATGAACCTCAATAGTAATGCCAGCCTCGTATGAACCTCAGTATTAATGCCAGCCTCGTATGAACCTCAGTATTAATGCCAGCCTCGTATGAACCTGAATATTAATGCCAGCCTCGTATGAACCTCAGTATTAATACCAGCCTCGTATGAACCTCAGTATTAATACCAGCCTCGTATGAACCTCAGTATTAATGCCAGCCTCGTATGAACCTCAATAGTAATGCCAGCCTCATATGAACCTCAATAGTAATGCCAGCCTCGTATGAACCTCAATAGTAATGCCAGCCTCGTATGAGCGTCAGTATTAATGCCAGCCTCGTATGAGCCTCAGTATTAATGCCAGCCTCGTATGACCCTCAATATTAATGGCCCATGGCTTGGGAACCCGTGCTGTAAATTTAACACAACGACATTATTCCCTGTCCTCCCGCCCCTACCCTAAAAAAAAACAAAAAAAAAACAAAAAGACAAGTTGAGCGTGATCAAAATGGGTTGTCTGCCCTTTGAAAATCCAGGATTTGAACATTAAAGACTATATTTGTGTTCCATTAATGAAATCCATCGAGTAAACTTCTTTACCGGTGTTGGATACATTTGTTGACACTTATTTTGAAGCTAAAACAGTAGCGGAGAAAAGATTGTTTTTAATAACACAGATGACATTCCTCAATTTCATACAAAAAATATTTATTACGTATGTATTTTACAGTTAAACTTCTGCCTTTTAACTCTCTGTACAGGCTAAGCATAAACTCTTTATGCAAGCCAAGTAGAAACCCTCTATACACGCTAAGCATAAACTCTCTATACACGCTAAGCATAAACTCTCTATACACGCTAAGCATAAAATCTTTATAAACGCTAAGCCAAAACTCTCTATACAGGCTAAGCATAAACTCTATGCACGCTGAGTATAAAATCTCTATACACACAAAGCACACACCCTCTATACACGCTAAGCATAAACTATCTATACACGCTAAGCACGAACTCGCTATACACGCTAACCTTAGGCTTTAGGTAAAAGACTGCATAGAAAATCATTGGAAATACTCCAACGCTACTAATAAATCAATCTTTAAATTAGGTTATAATTTAGATGAAAAAAAATTTACAGAGCTATTATTTTAGGTGCTTTTTTAACGAAATATGTCTTCTTCCATATTTTTGAGAACCCACGATCAATGTATTGATCATTCTGGCTCCCATGTGTTCATAGCAGACGAATAGCGTGCGTTCGCATTGTGGCCAAATCCAGGAATGGGGCAACCTTTTTGTGCAGTAGGCCGATTGGAACCTATTTATTTTTTGCGCGGGAATCATGATAATCTTCTGGGAAAACTAGAGCTCTTTGTTTAAAATACGCCATTGAAAATATGATTCGAAACTTTGCCCCGAGTTCAGTTTGAAAAAAAAAATGCATTGTTATTTTTACAGTCTGGCAATTTTACACTGTGCTTATAATTTTCTAAGGCTTTTGCATTTTAATCAATCCAACTCTCAAAATATTGCGTCAACATGAAAATTGAGATCTCGGGAGGTATTACGGGCCGGTTAAAACTTTGATACCGGGGCACATATGCCCACAGGTTGCCTGCCCTCAGTGGCGTAGCTAGGGGGCTGAGCCCCGCACCGGGTGACAGCAATGCAGGGGGTGACACCAACCCTAAATACGCGAATGCCTACCCTTGGTTATGAACCAAATAAACAAACAATGTGTTTTACCCTCTCACAATTTTTTTATTTTTATTTTGTACCAACGCCCTCTATTTCAAGTCGCAAACGTAACAACGCTGTCTGCCCGCTCCAAATAACATTCTAATTTATATTTCAAGCAGACATTTCTTCTGGTTTACATGAAATGTGAAGGCCGCTATGAACGACGTCAACATGGTAGCTTTGGATTATATTTTTTAAACAAATGTTTCCATTCAGTTCCTGTCAGATTGCTGCACCAACAAACCGGCATTTCCGGTGGTGACAAACTCGAACTCTCAAAGTAAGCAGGTTAGTTTACTTCCACTATCAGATATTTTTTATTATTAGGAGACCGGGAATGAATTTGAGCTAAAAAAGACATGTACTCCCAAATCAATTTTTAACACACACACAAAAATGGGGTTTTCTTAATAAACAATCATCTTTAACAATTTAGAATAGTCCTGGAAATGAAAAAAAACATATTTTTAAAAAACCAACAACACACACCTGTCAGTATGTTAACCCATTTCTATACCTTGAGGTAAATACACCAACCTCTTCCCCCACCCACACACCCTCTTTAAATCTAGCTTGAAGAGAAGTTTTTTTAAAGAGAGGCACAACCAGTTTGAAACGAACAAATTAGCTACCGCCTTACTACTGACAACTTCCGCATTTTAGTTGTTTTTTTTTCTAGGAAAACTAGTTTTTTGTAAAAAAAAAAAAAAAAAAAAAAAAAAAAAAAAAGAGTGTGAAGTATAAACTTTACTCTCCTCACTAAGAATTGATTGTGTTGAGTGAGTTTTGTGTTTTATCTGTTTTTTTAATAACAAATTCAGGATAGAATTTCATATTCTTTACGTAACTGTAATTGTAGCGCTACCGTAAATCTGTTGTTTCTCTCGAAGCCGATCGATTCGTGGAATTCCTCAATTCAAGGTAACTGTTAAAGCAATTTTTTTTCCATTTAAAGTAAAGGGTATTTGAATTAGCCAATAAATATGAGGAGTAATTAGGCAAGAGTAGTTTAAACTAATGAAATTGCAGACAATGTGAATACATTCATAGTGTAATCTGTCCCTTGTGTGTGTGGGGGGGATTTTGGGGGAGGGGGTAGCTGGGTAAAATACAAACATAAGCCTTCTTTATACAAGAAATAAATGTTTAAGTATAGTTTTTTTTAATAGGATACCTAGTTGTATAGTTTGATCCTAGGGTAATTTGATTTAGTTACGCCTTTGATTAAGTCGCGGCGCCTCCGAAACCCTGGCCACCCGGGATGACGCTTCGCACAGTTTGGGAACCTCTGTTTCAGTTTATGGTAATTAAAAATAATTGATTTCATATGTTTTTATTATAGGCACAAAGAAATCTCCTGAAAAAACTGATCTAATATTGTATGACATGGGGACGGTGTGGGGCGGTACACATTGATGAACATAAGACGACTTGTCCACTTGCCATAAGACGACTTGTCCACTTGCCATAAGACGACTTGTCCACTTGCCATAAGACGACTTATCCACTTGCCATAAGACGACTTGTCCACTTGCCATAAGACGACTTGTCCACTTGCCATAAGACGACTTGTCCACTTGCCATAAGACGACTTGTCCACTTGCCATAAGACGACTTGTCCACTTGCCATAAGACGACTTGTCCACTTGCCATAAGACGACTTGTCCACTTGCCATAAGACGACTTGTCCACTTGCCATAAGACGACTTATCCACTTGCCATAAGACGACTTATCCACTTGCCATAAGACGACTTATCCACTTGCCATAAGACGACTTATCCACTTGCCATAAGACGACTTATCCACTTGCCATAAGACGACTTATCCACTTGCCATAAGACGACTTATCCACTTGCCATAAGACGACTTATCCACTTGCCATAAGACGACTTGTCCACTTGCCATAAGACGACTTGTCCACTTGCCATAAGACGACTTGTCCACTTGCCATAAGACGACTTATCCACTTGCCATAAGACGACTTATCCCCTTGCCATAAGACGACTTATCCACTTGCCATAAGACGACTTATCCACTTGCCATAAGACGACTTATCCACTTGCCATAAGACGACTTGTCCACTTGCCATAAGACGACTTGTCCACTTGCCATAAGACGACTTATCCACTTGCCATAAGACGACTTATCCACTTACCATAAGACGACTTGTCCACTTGCCATAAGACGACTTATCAACTTGCCATAAGACGACTTATCCACTTGCCATAAGACGACTTGTCCACTTGCCATAAGACGACTTATCCACTTGCCATAAGACGACTTATCCACTTGCCATAAGACGACTTATCCACTTGCCATAAGACGACTTATCCACTTGCCATAAGACGACTTATCCACTTGCGTGTCACATTCCAAGATGCATAGTCATTGCGCTCACGATCCCCTCCACCTACCCCACACCCACTCCACCTAACCCATACCCCTATCCATATACCCCTGCCCCCTCCACCCATCCCTAATCCCCTCTACCTACCTCAGATCCTCTAGGACCGACCCAGATTCTCACCACCACACACACAATCTCAGTGGTGCATAAAAAAAGCATAGTTAAATGGGTAGGGGGAGGTCAGATTGGGGGGGGTCACTGGTCGGTGGTTATAAAGGAAGGAAAATCTATAACCATTTGATATGTTTGGTCGTCCAAGCACCACATTAGTACCAATAACGTCGCATAGGAGATGGCGTCGGTGGGCCGTCGAGCGCAAGCTCTTAATGCCCACCTTCCCCGGCACACCTCCACGCGGGCCAGCCGCCGGGTTTCCCCAACGACAGACAGTGCGGCGGCGCGCTGGGAACCTCCCCCCTGGCCTGGGGGACGTCCGGTCGACCGAAAACGCTGCGTTTAAAGCGTTCGCGATCCACTCTCCGGCAGTCAGGGTGGCTTTGCTTCCACTCCGGAGGGATGGTGTTGCGTTACCACCTCAACGCCCAGGGAGTCTTTCGGGCGGTACGTTAAGGTGGGACGAAAAGGTTGCCTAGGAGCGGCTTTCCCACGGCCGCGTAGCTAAAATCATCGGCATGGGTTTGTCCACCACCCAGACCTCATATCCATCACCGGCAACAAGTAATCATGTTAGACGCTGCTACACCAGTTGCGTTGGGAGTCATGTGGTCGGTCGGGGTTTTTGGCTTCGGGTGAAACAGGTCCACTCTACTAATCCGCCACGCCACGAAGAGGCAAACCCCATGTGGACGCCTCCAAGTCTCCTCAGAGACGCTGCCGCTCTCGCGGCACGGCCACATTAGTACTAAAAGATCTGACATAAAATTGCCAGTATCAAAGGATAATGCTCTAACCAGCGCCATGTCATTAGCGTCTTATGGCTCAGCCATTGACATGTCCCTAGCTTTGGTTTGTCCATCTGATCAAACCGCATGTCACATTCACCTGCCGATGTCGTCTGGTAAGCTGTCGTGAATGACGTCACAACTTAATGATTTGACGGCTTATAACGTTATAAACAAGTGACTGGTGTAAATGGAGGTGTTGGGGAGGGGGTTCGCGGGGGGGGGGGGGTTGGGGGGGGGGGGGTCTGGCTTAATGAGCTTCGTCTCGACGGTTTGCTGATTTTCTTAATCTGTAAGATAAAGGAGTTGTTACCGTTACACCGGCGAATCTGACGACGTTTCAAAGTCGAACACAACTGAATGAGCTGTCTGCAACGCTATGCAGGCCTCCGCGTGCCCCAAATCATAGGCGTCACCAGGGCTGGTGTCACCCTGTGTGGTCAACTCGTGGTGTCATCCCCACCCTTCCGTGCCCCTCCCTCCCCCTCTCCGGTTTTAACGTGTACTTCTTAACCAGATCATACAGAATCGCGTATAGTATTGTTTATAAATTGTGTCATAGAGCAAGTATTACGGACCGTTATAAATGGATAATTTAATCTCTTATCCTTTGTCTATGGCTCGTTCTAGAAGCAGTCCATAATAAAGGACGATACCAAAGTTTTAAAATAATAACAAATAAAACGACAATCAAGGCCAGAGCTAATTACAATTAATAACTTTTTAATTTGTGAACTTCAATTAAATAATAACAGCAAGAGAAATATGATTAAAATTATAAACTTACAGATTTGCTGGTACCGGTACTGTATAATAAAAATACAATGAGCACAAAATTGTATGAGGAAATAGAAAAATCTACACACAACAAAGTATTAAATAATGACACAGCACATCTCGTGGTAAAGGAAAGGAAAACTATCTCCCCCGTCATTTAATCCTAGCCCTTTATACCCAGTTTCAGATGATCATTCTCGAAATGGAATCCGCAGTCTTACTGCTTCCCGCATTCTCGAGATCATTCTATCATGTTCGACAGAAACGGACGATAGTAGCTAAAATGTCAACAAAGTGATATTTTTCTAGCCACACTTCAAAGGCGGTCACGAGAGTTCACGAGGGGTCATGCACGTGGGACGCGAGAGAGGCGTGCTTTAACACGTCATCTTCATAACACAAGACAAACATTGGAGATTTAGAATTTGAGATAACACGCGTTAAAAGGAAACAAATCACTTTTTATTGAAAAGATTAATACATTTAAATCTTTACTTTCCTGGTCTTCAAAGACCTGTCAATCTTTTCATAAATATCAACCGAAATCCCAAGGCCAAAAAGCGTGGCTTGTGACTTAATTTCTGTGACGTAATTTTAATCTTTATGGCAGAAGTCCCGAAAACCATGTTGGCCGCCATACCGAGAGCCCAAATCCCGTCATTTGACATAATATTAAAATGGCTGGTGCTCCTAATTTTCTCTTAAGTGAACGTGCTTGACTCTTTCGGCTACTTCTGTCATTTGGTGTCAGACTGACATCAACACTGACATCAAGCGGTAACTGTTCAAACATTGCTGCATAATCTGGTTTGAGACCGACATCAAGCTGTAGCTGTTCAAACATTCCTCTGCAGCAATGTTTGAACAGCTACAGCTTGATGTCGGTCTCACGTCAGGTTGTGCAGAAGTGTTTTAACAGCTCCAGCTTGATGTTAGTCTCACACCAGATTGTGCAGCAATGTTTGAACAGCTACAGCTTGATGTCGGTCTCACGTCAGATTGTACAGAAGTGTTTGAACAGCTACAGCTTGATGTTAGTCAGCGCCAGGCTGTTCACGATAATATTTAAATTAGAGTGACACAGGACAGCACTCGGCTGTTTTTTTAAACAGAATTCCCCTACCTGGTCTCTACCAATACATCAGCCAGGGTTCAAACAGTCAGCACAACGTGAACGTTCAAGGAAGGAAAAAGAAAACCAAATAAAGAACACGTCCACAAAATCGCTTCCTTCGTCGAACACAGAGGTCAAGAAGAAACGTAAAGATAACGTGAAAGGGGTAAAAGAAACTCGGTTCTTAGAAATTTGAAGTGAATTGACACTAAATCAAAGGGTTAGCCTTGATAAACAGGAAAATGGCGCGGAGTTTAGAGCCATGGCTTACACAATCAAGCTGTTACCATGGCGACAACGTCCCAGACAGTGTCTCCAACTTTTCTCATAAAACAAACCCTGGCTGATGTATTGGTAGAGACCGGGTCGGGGAAATCTGTTTAGAAAAACAGCCGGGTGCTGTTCTGTGTCCCTCTAATTTAAATAGTGTTGGTAAAATTCTTGTGCTGTCCTCCGTCACTATAATTTAAATGTTATTAGGAATTGCCGGTTTTTTTTAAAACCTAGCTACACCTGAGCATAAAGGACAATGTTTGGGATCGAAATGAATTAAAATGTTAATCTTTTTTTTGGAAAAATGATAAATAGATCCGAATATATAAATTAAAGTCTTAATGTCGGTGCTACTGGAACATACTTTTTGGAAATTTTGGATATTTGATCCCTATTTAGTATATTTTTGATTTGGTGTTAGGTGGCTGAATTTTGATTATTGTTCTAATGCTATATATTTTAAAAAATTAATAAATTAAAATACACTTGCCGTATCTGCTCCACCCCCACCACTTTTTACCCATTTTTATTAGACATTTTAAAAAAAAGCTTCGTGCCTTATCTGCACTCCCCCCCACCCCTCACTCCCACACCCGGGATTCGCCAATAGTACGGAATGAATTGCCTGTACGGTCGCTAGCAACCCTCATGACCATTGGGGATCCCTAGAACCCTAGTCAGCTTTTTTAGTATTTTAACACATCTAAAAAGGAATCCTATTTTTAGCTCAGTCATTGCACATAATCTCCACGCCCGCTGTTGATTAAATGGTGTACATGTTTCATAGAAATGTTCACTCCGAGGAGAGCCCTACGCTTACTTTGTACTCTAGTGTGCAAATAAATGGGATGACTGACACCTCGACTACGGATACTTATCTCCAATCTCAGACCCCTTAATGACACGAATTTTTATTATTTTCTCTTTTCTTGTGTCAAACTCAGATTTATTGAGTGTCCATTTCTGAAAATGTGGATTTTCATTTTTAATCAAATGTTAACCTTGAATTTAATTTGGAGAAATGGCAGACTTGATGAATATCGTTTCCACCCCCAAAGTCCACAAATTTCTGGTATCGATTCTGCATTTCAATCTTAGTTCCGTCGCGCACTTTCAACAATGGTCAATTTGCATAGCACTTGCGTCAAAACACGAGGCCGTATTCAACAGAAATTTCCATAAAAGTCAAAAGAACTTGAAACTTTTCAATGCACTGTTACATGTATGGACCGTGCGGCTCGTGCACACTATGGCCACCGAGACGTAACGGCGTTATTTTAATAACAGCATGCTGGAGAGATACCTCCTTTTGGTTTCATTGGGGGGCACTTCAAACTTATGTACTTGACAGGGATTCCTGGCTTTTCTAAGTGCCAAGATTCTCTGAATATAATTATCCTCATTGGACGTGGAGTAATATTTCACATCAAAGCCCTGTAACAGTCGCGTAGCGAAGGAGGGGCAAGGGGGGCATCATGCTCCGGGCGCCAAATGGTATATTTTAGATATAATATTGTATGGTTTTCGAATAGGGGGGGGCGCTATTGTGCCCCGGGTGCGAGTTAAGCTCGCTACGTCACTGCCCTGTAAGTGTGTGAGTTTAATAAATGGATACGTTTGGATTTAACATGGATTAAAACGGGGATTATTTCATAGAATCTTTCAATGGCTTCTGCAAAAAGTGGGTGGGTGGAGGGGCGAGTTCTTAGGTGATTTCCCACACTTTTTTTTCCCTTAGGAATATCATCATCATCATTTCCCTTAGTCCTTGGACCGTTGGGGCGCCACATACGACATAAAAATTCTTCTTCTCCATTTTTCTGGGTCTTCTGCCATACGCATAGTATTGTGGAGATGTCCAGACAATAGTCGACCTGTGGAGTGTCCAGACAATAGTCGACCCGTAAAAGGTGGTGGGGGAGTCCCAGATCGGTACAGACTAAAAAGGATCAACCGTGTCAGATTGGCCGAGACGGAATGACGGCGTTGGTTTTATGACCTAAGACCAACTCATCAAACAAAGGGTCAAGCTTGTTAGATTGCCCGCGACGGGATGGATGACCTATTTCGCGGTGTGAGATAGGAATGGGATTGGGGCCCCGGGGAAGAAATCTCTATGGTTCGGGGCGTATATAAGGGACAGTTGGATGAGACTAGACAGAACTCAGCCGGGGAGAACTCAGCCGGGGAGAACTCAGCCGGGCAGGCAGGTGGACGGACGGGAGTTAGAGAGGGACCGTGACAGTCGGAGTGGAGTACGACAGAGAGAGCGAGAGAAATAAGTGAGGTCAAAGGATAAGACAAATAAATGTTCAAAGACTATAACCCTCGTTGAGTTGTCATATTGGTGCACACGAGAGACAGAGTGAACAAGGTTGCAAATATAGTTATAGCATAGAGACGCATAAGGTTCTTTACAGTATCGCCTAGTTTTAATCCCGTCCATTCTTTGATGTTATCTTCCCATTCCTTTCTCTGTCTTTCTCATCTTCTTCCTCCTCTACCAGTGCACCAGTCTCTTAGTTCATTTCAATTTTTCGTTGAAAGTCCCCAGGCTGACTAAGTCTTACGCAGCCTTAAAAATCACTCGATGTCATATAACAGGGAGAGGAGAGGTCAAAAAACCCACTAGGCACTCGTGCCACTTGACACACATTATAGCGTTTTGGAGAAATCTGCGTTGGTCAAGAATTTTACAGTTACACTTAGAGTTTGAGGCTATATAATCAGTTTGGACATTTGAACACAATTTTTACATTTTCCCCACACTCTGTAATTCTAACGCCAACTAACTGTATCTGCCAATGCAGGACCTTATTCGTGGATTTAATTAGGAAATATCTAGTTTCAACGTTAGGGTGGACTTCTCTATCCATGGATACAACCAGGAATGTCCAAAGTCAACGTTAGGTGCACTTCCTTACCCATGGATATTAGTAATATCACCCAGGGCATACACTATTTCCACGCCAGTGGGGACTTCCTAATCTATGGATACATACAGGAATATCCAGTCAATGTTAGGGGCTTCATTATCCATGGATATTATTGATATTACCCAGGGCATACACTATTTCAATGCCGTGGAGCACTTCCTTATCCAGATAAAAGAGGAACTAAATAATGACAAAACAAAACCCTTATTTCTTGCTTTACGTTGATGTATCAAATCCTAAATTCTAACAGTTTAAAGTTAACTAACCAAATCCTAACATTCTTACTTGTTGCTTCACGTTCACTAGCCAAATCCTAACATTCTTACTTATTGCTTCACGTTCACTAACCAAATCCTAAAATTCTTTCTTTTGCTTCACGTTCACTAACCAAATCCTAACATTCGCATTTGTTCTTATCTGTTTATTCACCAAATCTTAACATCCTTAATTGTTGCTTCACGTTCACTAACCAAATCCTAACATTCGTATTTGTTCCTACATGTTTACTCACCAAATCCTAACGTGACGTATAGACCCTTTTAAATAAGCATTGAAAACTTTATAGAACTCAAACCCTTGGGACCGAAGTTTGTGCTATTGACACTTTCAACTAGTGTTTTAAAAAATGGATCTGTTCAGTGGCAATATAGCGCATATGCCAAAGACAGCGATTTTCGAGTTCTTTATTTCAGGTATTCCAATGCAAAAGAGACCGTACACCGGCTGAGGAGCTCATAAATCTAGTAGTCGTCGCTGAAAGTTAAAAAAAAATTGAACACAGATGTTGCGAGATTATGGATTAGCTATTTTTGTTGTGGCTGATATATCTGATAAGGTTTATAGATGTAGATTTACCATCAATCAATTGTTGGAGGCAAATAACAATTTATTGAAGTTTCAAGTCTAGCTTTCTTGGAATTGCACAATGCATCAGGCGGACAAATAGATGTGATATCTTAAAATACGTCTCATTCTTCCGGGTTCTGAGAATGATGCTGCTCAAAAATGTAACAAGATAACAACGCTACACTTTGATTGGTGTTTGGACAGAAGGTTATCTTCATATAGTTACCATTATTCTGTACAGTGTTTCTCAAAGGACATCTCCTCAACACGAAACAGTTATGCCAACAAGGGGATAGGGGGCGTTCAATTAATGGAGCAGGTGGCTTCTTATTGCAACATGGGGGCTTAACGAAGAATTAGTCTTGGGAAAATTCATTTATGCCCCAGCCATCTCAGATTTACCCTATACTAACAAAACATTAATTACCGTGCACTTACTTTAGATTTGTACCTTAACCTGCCAAACATTAATTACCTTAACCTTACCTATAAACTTTTATAAAATCTTATCTCAAACGTATAATAGTCCTAGATGAAAAGATTAAGGGTGTCTCAACACCACAGTATTAGAACCCCTGCTTGATAAAATTCCTAGAAAAAAATCCCCTCTCTTCATCTCTAATACTGACCGAGATAAAACCTATGCAATTTATATCATTGTTACCTATTGCTATGGCAGCTTACTTTTAAAAACGTGGATCGGATCAAATGTATTATTGTTACCTATTGCTATGGCAGCTTACTTTTAAAAACGTGGACCGGATCAAATGTATTATTGTTACCTATTGCTATGGCAGCTTACTTTTAAAAGCGTGGATTGGATCCAATGTATTATTGTGACCAATAGCTATGGCAGCTTACTTTTAAAAATGTGGATCGGATCAAATGTATTATTGTGAACAATAGCTATGGCTGCTTACTTTTAAAAACGTGGATCGGATCAAATGTATTATTGTGAACAATAGCTATGGCTGCTTACTTTTAAAAACGTTGACCGGATCAAATGTATTTTTCTTTCTGACGTGTAAGTAACACGAACTTTTTCTCTGATTAATTTAGTCTTTTTTTAAACTAGTCCTAACCCTTCAATAACGACGAAGGAGAATATCATTCTGGGATTGTAGGACATATTTGCATGTCAAATTCTTGCCTTTACTTATAATACAAAATAGGTCTTTCAGTTTAATTTAAAAAAATATCGATTTTAATAGGAAAATACGATTTATAGTTGTGTCTCTGCTCCCCCCCCCCCCCCCCATATATATATATATATATAAAGTATTCATAAGTTATTTTTTTTATTATTTTACGGAAATCGCATACATTTAAATGCGCAAAAAACATTATATATCCTTTTTAATTTAGTAAAAGTTTAAGAATTATTATTATAAATTAAAAATACATTTAAAGTATCAATTAAGGAACTATTTTAAACGTTTGAAAATTATGAAAAAATAAAAATAAACAAAATATGATCAAAGACTTACACCGTAATCACATTATCGGGAAATCGCAGACATCAGTTGTTTTTAGTGCGTTTTTAGTGCGTTGTTAATATTGCGAAATAAGTAATTTGTTCATAATAATCACGCAAATGACGTCAAAGCAAAAATTACCTATTTAGCCAAATTTAAAAGTTCTTTGATTTAACAACCGCGCGTGACAAAACTAATAATGTATTTTGCACTTCTTAAAAGTAAAATTAATACATATAATTGATTACTTTTTAATTATAAAACACCAAGAACATTTTAGCTTTGTATTTTTAAATCTAATAAATTGTTTAATTTTTTAAATTCCAAAAATATACTTTTATTAAATTTATGATGTTATAAAAACTTAACCTTTAAATATACTTTTAATAAGAAAATGTCGTTTAAGTCAGTCAGTACATCGAAACTCCATAGCCAAATAGCATTCACTAATGCACTTATCACTAGTCATCATTCTTCTTCTTCCAAATATTAAGGGCCCACGATCAATTTATTGATCATTCTGGCTCCCATGCATGTAGAGGGGATTTGCAATGTTTCTGTGCACCGTGTTGATGAGGACTTTTCACTGGTGCAAGAGTTACTTAGTGAGGGTATCATGCACTGGGGGTTGGAAGGCCTGAGGCAATAGACGCAAATGAGTCAAGTGTTGTCGCCTCAACTGTTCCTTTTGGAAGCTTTTTTCCTGGTTGTCTTTTGCAGGAATGAGCAGTTCCTGTACTGGCTTCTCACTGGTATGAGCCGGAACTGCCTCGTCGCTGTCTATGGGGGAGAGGGACGAGTTTTATATATATATATATATATATATATATATCTTTATTAAAACAAACCATATGAAGTGCAAAAAATGTGTGATAACGTATGGATGGGAATACAATCCTGTGGAAGATTTTATAAATTTGATTACAATCTGGAAAGATGGTTGGGGGGTTGGTCGATACTTTCATTTTGCCCCAGGCAGCTTAAGATACGTCTCAGAATAAAGGAATGAATTAGAATGTAATTAACATTCTTAAGTACATGCATATCGAGGGTAGAAAATAGGATGTGTACATTTTTACGTGGATGACAATATATTTTAATCCTATGGTATTACATTTGTGAAAAAAAGAGATGTTAAATTCTTTTTTTTACAAATAAACATATGTTTACCAATTAAGAAAATCAATAGCTTTAACCAAAATAATATATATATATACTTTGCTTTGCAAAAAGTAAATTGGTGTAAATTTTTATGATATTAACAACTTTTTAAAAAAAAAGACACTCAAGTCTGTTATAGACGTAAAACAACTGTTGCGAGATTCTTCTTTAGATAAAAGAATTCTTTGTTTTACATGTTACCGATAATGCATATTTAAAAAAAACAAGTCAAAAGTTTGTTAACATTTTTGATGACGATATCACTATATCAAATTCCGTTAAAATATAATATATTTATATCATATATAGATTTTTTGTTATAAATTTTAGATTGGGCTTTTACGGTTTTTAGAGATAAAAAAATTGTAGTTCAAGGGCCCGAAAAAGGGTAAGAGAGGCCCAACATTTAACAATGTAAAACACATGACATCGAAAGGATTTCTGTAGTGAAGAAATCGTCCCTCAATTAACTTCTTTAGTGACAGTAATGATATAATTAGTGATAATTTAGATTTGGTAATTTAAGGTCGTGTTTAGAGTGGAAAAATGTAGTTTAGGGCGTGAAAGGCAGTATATATAGGGTAGGCGAATAATATATAGCAGATAAATACTTTTCAAAACTTAATGATGTTAGAACGTAAATATCATTACATAGATACTACTTTTAAATTTAGGAATTGTTACGAGTTTTTTGCAATAGCAGGTAGAAATTATCGCAAAGGACCTAGCATTATTATCCCGATAACATCGGGTCTTATATTCTAGTATAACACATTTAAATAATAGTTAATATCACTATATAAGATATTTAAATAGTAATTAAAACCGCTATATGATATATTTAAATAATAGTTCATATCGATATATAACATATTTAAATAGTAATTAATATCGCTATATGATATAATTAAATAGTAGTTAATATCGATATATAATATATATGAAATTCTCATTATTTCATTTGCACAACAGTTGGGGGGGGGGGGGAAAGGGGGGGGGGGGAAGAGGCACACGGGTTTGTGTTGAACCAAGAAAAGTTACACTGTTGCTATTTTTAATTTTCAACGGACGTTACAGGGAATTACCGATGTATAGTTACTTGAACTGAGGCTATGAAGGCGTCAGTCTTAAACGGCATATTTCATTTCCAGGAATCATAACGTAATAATACTCCCTTTTATTGGATTTGATGTTAGCACCGTAGGAAAAAAAAAGGGGGGGGGGGAAGGTGGACGTATGTAGGTGTGTGTATTTACATACGCAGTTCCCGGCTTCCAGGTAAAGTTGACAGCTTGAATGTCTTCAAACTTTTAGACCTGGTAGTTTGGTGTATGTGCTTGGCTCGGGTAGTATGCTACCCTTTTAGACTTTGTATGGAATTCTTTTGTGGGTCAAAGGCGTCACCGAAGGTAACAACAAAATTTTGTCTTTAATTTTTCTATAGAATAAATAATCAAGTTAGATTTTAGCATCCAAACCATAACAACCATTTTTTGTAACTAAAGAATGCAGCTCACCTCTGCAAAGGTAAAATGTGAGTTATTGCAAGATAGAGGAAACAACAGAAAATATCTTAATTAAACCCTTTTAGTAGGGTCTGCACAGGTCCACCCAGTATCAGATGCTGAAATATATATTTAAGAAACTGATATTTTTCTATTACCAGAGTAGTTAACTTTATTCAAGCAATTCTCTATAATGATAATAAGGCAGAGAGACTGCAAACAGGTTGTGTAAAAGGAAATGAGCGAAGCAAAGTATTGGAAAACCTGAAAAAAGGGTGCAACAATACAACTAACGTGTCGGCAAGAAGCCTCCTCTGCAAACAAACAGTAAAAACAATATAAAATAAAATTAAACACTTAGCTGCTATGTGGTATCCGAGAGGACAGTAAGAGGAATGTGTTTGAACACAAGTAGGTGAGAGAGTTAATACAGGCAAAAGGGACGGAAGAGAGGAACAGGTATAAATTACCATTATTTTTGCTAATCGTAAAGGGTGAAGGTCTTAGAAAAATATGGCACAACAATTTTGAGAGAGATACGTTGAAACGGTGCCAAGTAACATAGTCATGCTAATGTTACGAAATTATGCCGCCCTGAAAATGTCCTGAACAATAAATCTGGTCGACCATTTAGTAATACAATGAATGAGAATCACGCACGTTGTCTTCAGTACCGGCACTGTTAGTTCCGGTGCATACTAACTTACTGTACTTTGCCTTCAAGCAGCATATGCTAGTTATGGTGCATAATTCCTAACTGTACTTTTCCTTGAAGCTTTCCATGTTAGTTCTCAACAGCTAATTCCGTTACTTCTTATACGCCATCCTTAACCTCTTACGTAACATTATATCATGGGTTAGATCAGCGGTTCTCAACCTTCATACGGCCGCGACCATTTAATACAGTTCATCGTGTTGTGGCAACCCTCAGCCATTCAATTATATTCGGTTATACTTCATAACTATAGAGCATATGTGTTTTCAGGTGGTCTTCCGGCGACAACTGGGAAAGGGTCGTGCGACCCCCAAAGGGGTCGCGACCCACAGGTTAAGAACCGCTGGGTTAGATCATAGACCATTATATAATGGGTCTCTACTACACCAATCCCTTCAACACACATCGCATTCCTGACTGTGCGTTGGACCGTCTCAATTCAGAACACAACATATTTGCATATTCTTAAATCCAGAACAACTTTTAAAAAAATTTGCGGATTTCCGTACACGTCGTCTGCCCAACCTGTCTGATAAGGACACAAAATGCGCAATTTCTTTTGTGATTGGTGACGTCATTAATAAAGGAGAAGCGACCCATCCCCAGAGGGTGGTTTACTTGGAAATATCCAGGGCTGGAAGTGACAGACTTGCTCGATGAACCGTGACTGTAAGAAACCACAGCCGGCTTTCGGTGAAGTTAAATAAGTGGCTTTTATGATAAGTGGCTGTTATATCTTTTCGTTTTGAGTACCGTATTTAAGCGAAAACAAACACCGCCGGGGATATACATGAAGTACGTCACGCAATTTTTTTTTTGGGGGGAGTGGGTCAATATTTAGACACTAAGTAGAGCAAGTAGTTCAGGGATGTATGAAACAAAATTTAACGAAGATAAAAATGGCAAATATTGCGTGACGTCACAAGTAAACAACCTTCTTGGGACCTAAACCTATACAAAACAGCGTTCTGTTTTAAGTGGGTCACAGTTCGGTGTCTTATCATTCTATTGGTAAAGAAGTTACGGTTTCTCTCCCGGGATCCCAAAATGCCGCACGATTTTTTTTTTAGTAAACTAAAGACATCCCGGGAATATTTTCCATCCCAGCAATTCACGTGTCCACACTTTGTCACACATTTTATGTTACACATTGTCACAAATAATCACTATAAGCAAGGGTCTGTAAAAATCTAGTCGACTGCGCTGAATTACTGTTCTCGGTTGTTCTCGTATACAGGTTATCTTCTTGCGTTTCAAGGCAGGGCCACGTTCATATAGAACAGCGGTTCTCGACCTGTGGGTCGCGACCCCTTTGGGGGTCGAACCACCCTTTCCGATAGGCCGCCTAAGACATCAGAAAACATATTTACTCTACAGTTATTAAGTACCCGGTAGCAAAAAAATAATTTTGTTGTTGGGGGTCGCCACAACATGAGGGACTGTATTAAGGGGTCGTGGCATTAGAAAGGTGGAGAACCCCTGATAAAGAAGCAAGTGACCCTTACCACGAAACAGGGTAAATTCTTAGAAAGGAAAACATTTTAAAACGTAATGTTCAAATATAATGTAATTGGCGACATATTTAATATCATGTAGTTGGCGACATATTAAATGTCCTGTCATTGGCGACATATTACATGTCATGCAACTGGTGATAGAGTGGATGCCGTGTAATTGGTGACATATTTAGGTCGTGTAATGGGCAACACGTTTGATGCCATGATTTAAATTGTTACTCAAACTTTAAGACAAAAATAAAACTATTTCAAAAGTTTGTTTTCTAAAGCGAATTAAATAATACGTTTTTAACTTTGGACTTCATTCAATTAGTTAGAATCTCTTGGCTTCATCGAGTACTCATCTGCACTTGTGCAGTCTTTCTTTGCGTAATGCATTTTAAGAAAGTTTAAATTATTTTCGGTTTCTTAGTGTGTTTAAACTGGTTACCGGAAATTTGATCGAAAGAAATTTTGTCGACGGAAAATTGATCGACGGTAGTTTGATCGAACGGAAATTTGGTCGAATCTTTTTTTTCAGTCGAGACGTTAAAATTTTCGTCAAATTTCTTTTTGAACGCACTATACTATATAGTAAAACAAAATAATGCGTTCAAAAAGAATTTTGAAGCAAAATTTTAACGTGTAAATTAAAAAAACGATTCGATCAAATTTCCGTCGATCAATTTTCCGTCGACCAAATTTCTTTCGATCAAATTTCCGGATACGGTTTAAACTCTTTTTTGATAGAAATACTTTTTTTTTTTTCCAATTTTTATTTGCATCTGGCAGCCCAATTCAGGAGTGAGACAAGTCAGCGAAAATTTAAAAAACAAAACAAAAAAAACCATCTATAAATAGCACGCGTCGATGACCTGGTTACTCGGAAGTACACTGTGCACTCTACGCGGTTCATTGATTTTAAAACGGGAAAGGTGATGGAGAGTCGTAGGCCGCGAGTTCTGATTGGTTGAAAATAAAATTATTGAATCATTAAATTGTAGCTTTACCAGCTCGGAGAATTTTTGATATGCATCGGCAGTGGCGTGTCTGTTACCCAAGCTGGTAATGTATTCGGTCGAGGGAGAGGTGCACAGAATCTATCTTAGGAATCTATCACGTTATTTCTCTTGAGGACTCAAGACGACCGGGAATATTGGCTTTTCTCCATAGCCGCCTATGAAGCATCCAAGTTGCCGCCTATGAAGCATCCAAGTCACCGCCTATGAAGCATCCACATAGTTTCGTTATTGATGCTCGGTCTTAGTTACTTGATCTTTCAAGCTGCTGTGACGTCATCCTATTGTTGCACCTCAAATATGTGACAACAGATGTATACTGCGGCTATAGATAGATAATGCTGTCGGTGACATAGACGTTTCTTCAAAACTGATAGCTTCGGAAGTGCATGCAAAATTAACCAAGATTTGTCCGTAATTGACATTTAATAAGATATTCTCTCTCTCACTACCCCCCCCTCTCTATGTATCTCTCGTTCTTTGTTTATCTCTGTCTTTCCATCTCTTTGTTTCTATGACGATTACCTGGGTTGTAACATCAACAACTACCCTGTTCATTTAAAAAAAAAAAAAAAAAAGAAAGAAACCTAATATCCAATATTTTAAATTCGTTAAACTGAAATTCGCAATTAATTATAATTACAATCATATTTATTAGATTGTCATTTAGAAAATCCATAATAATACCAAAATAAAGAAAACACATCGCGCATGCGTGGATACGTGGAATAACCAGCTAGAATCTTCTCTGTCTAAGTACTTGCCCATACTTAAGAATTATAGAATCCTCAATGCCGTGGTTAAAATGGATATCTACAAATTGGACAAAAAATACCTTTTCATAAAGACACTAGGGGAAACCACACACACACACACCCCCCCCTCCCCCAAACCCAACTCTACGAAACAACAACAAAAAGAACCAAATAAATTATTGTTAAAAAAAATAAGATTCTTTTATTGCTCCAAATAAATGGAAATGTTTTTTTGATTACTAAGTACATATTCATTTACAGTACAAGTACATGCATACATATTCTTACAAAGACAAACAATTTTTAAACTAAAGCAATTAATTTAACACAAGACATCTAAAAGTATTTCTCAAGCGCAAAAATCAACCATCAAATGCCATGGAACCTCACTCAGTTAGTGACAATGTTGACTTTAAGAGTGATTATTTAGATTTTGTGTGTATTTCGCTGTCAATATATTCTTATATAGAATAGTCGTGTCTCCTAACATCAAAAAATAATTTTAATTTTAAAAATCTAATAAATCCACATCCAATAAATCCCAATCCATATCCCATAAATCCTCATCCATTTGCCCTCTGAAAAATCCGCCTCTTCTTCTCCCCCATCAGATATTTACTTCAAATCACCATCTGCAAGCAGAGAGAGAATGCATTTGATGTAACAGACACATGAACCGGTTTTGTGATTCTAGGAACCTGTTTGTTGGGGAAGTTCGTTCACCGTGTAGTTGCGTGGCAGATATGGAAAGTTTGATTTTCGGCGCGGTTCTTGTGTGACGACAGTTTGGGGGGAAAGGGGGGGGGGGCGCCACATTTAAAATAGCGCAATGTGCTGTAAGCGTTAGATTTAACGTTAATTTATTTAGACGAGAAGGAATCTGGTTAAACTTTAACGGTTACTTCAAGAGATACTATTTTGGTTGTAATGTTAAAGTTCTTCAGTTCTTGGTTCTATAAAAAGTGTTATCTAATGTTCATAGGCGATATATATCTACTTCCTTGTTTCTTTCATAAGTATAATACTTAGAATTCAAATATGAAATAAGACGACTTATGGTCATTATTCAAACATCATATAGGGCAAACATTAAAAACTAATATTGCCAGACTTATAATCAACATTCGAACATCATAATGGCAGACTTAGGGCCGACATTCAAATATCATATTGGCAGACTTATAATCAACATTCGAACATCATAATGGCAGACTTAGGGCCGACATTCAAATATCATATTGGCAGGTTTAGGGCCGACATTCAAATACCATATTGGCAGACTTAGGGCCAACATTCAAATATCATATTGGCAGACTTAGGGCCGACATTCAAAAATCATATTGAAAGACGTACAGCCAACATTTAAATATCATATTTGCAGACTTAGGGCCGACATTCAGATATCATATTAAAAGACGTACAGCAAACATTCAATCATCATAATGGCAGACTTAGGGCCAACATTCAAATATCTTATTGGCAGACTTATCTACTACACTACTATGATATAAACGCGTTTCTCATCTTTTGTTATTGTTAATAACAAGTAATAGCCTTTTATTTTACTTTTAAAAAATGGGGGGGGGGGGGGGGTTGGATATTTGGCATATCTCTGGGTTACCCATGTATTAAGGACTTCTCTGGCGCCTCAACTTTTTTCCGTCAGGATAAGGCCGAAACATTTATCAACGGACAATATGAGAAAATTAAGCCCCTAACGACACTTAATATATATTTTTTAATTTTTTCTTTTACCACCTCATGTCATTTCAAACGGTAGGGGGCCTCTGGACTTTGTATAGCTTGGGGCTTCAGCAAGTCTAAACTCGGCCCTTTTTCCCATCTCATCAGAGTGTTGGTCGCGTAAATGCCAACGCTACTTTCTGGTTTCTTGACAAAACTTTAAATTTAGTTCGCGCGTGTCATGCTCAATGTTCTGCTCTTAAGCTTCCAATGCTGCTGTGGCGTAGCTACGGGTCAGAAAGAGAAAACTGAATTCACCCCGGTTGAGGCGTGTCATTTGGCACAAGCTTATAATCAACACCATAATGTGTTTAACATTGATCAGCGTGAGAGAAATTGAAGGTGCTGAAGAGATTCGGGCATGCTTAAATTTAGTTTTCCTTCTGAAAATTTTGAGGTGGCATTTCAAAGTTTCGGGTGAGAAGAGCCAAAATTAGCCATGTTAATGATCAAAGACATCTTTAACTCAGCACCAGCGGTATACGGATTAAATTTCATTCCAGTTTTCCGGTTGTGTCACCCTTGCATTTGCCCTAGCTTATTCTCGCCCATTAAATCTTTATAGTCCTCAGAATTTGTTTGATAAATTATAAATACAAGAGCTCATTTTAGAATTTAGTTTTGCAACAGTATACTATTTATACACTTAACTGGAGCTCAGTTAAAAAAATGTAGGTGTCATTTAACATTGGAACCATCGTGATTATCATCTTTTAATACAAGGTGGGGAGGACAAAACCGGAAAGTGGCACCTCGAAAAGTTCGAGCGACGGCTCTGCTTGTGTTATGACGGCTCTGCTTGTGTTATGCAATTAAAAAAATATGTTTTACTTAATAGTCACTGGGCTTTAATTTTAACAAAAATATTTTGGGGGTCAATGTCCATCTATCAAACCCGTCCATCTATCAAACCCGTCCATCCATCAAACCCGTCCATCCATCAAACCCGTCCATCCATCAAACCCGTCCATCCATCAAACCCGTCCATCCATCAAACCCGTCCATCCATCAAACCCGTCCATCCATCAAACCCGTCCATCTATCAAACCCGTCCATCCATCAAACCCGTCCATCTATCAAACCCGTCCATCTATCAAACCCGTCCATCTATCAAACCCGTCCATCCATCAAACCCGTCCATCTATCAAACCCCGTGGCGCTACATACCCAGACCTGTTTACTCTTACGATTTTGGCGTACAATGTACGATTTTGAGGTGTATACATTATATATACTGTATGTTTATTTTTTTACCTTGAGATAATGTATTGAATGATTTTGTGATTATGTACGATTTTAAGAGATTGAGGGTAAACAGGTCTGCATACCCATGCAGGGCTTTGGCCGCCTCACCACATCCTTCCACTCAGACCTAATTGATGCTTTTCTTTCTTTTCCTTGTTTGGATTCCCAGCTGCTGTGGATCCCTCTCCCCGTCATCCACCCATCTAAGCCTAGGTCTGCCTTTGACTTTGAGCCATTATCCTCTTGGGTTTTGGTGGTGCACTTTTTTTCACATCTCTGTCATTTTTCATTATTCTTAAATGTCCAGCCCAGCGTAGCCTGCCCTTTTCATTTCTACTACTAGTGTGGGGTCCTGATTTAGACTATGCAGTTCCCGGTTGGTTCGTATTCTCCATC
The DNA here is from genome assembly GCA_964017045.1 of Omphiscola glabra. Lineage (NCBI taxonomy): Eukaryota > Metazoa > Mollusca > Gastropoda > Lymnaeidae > Omphiscola > Omphiscola glabra. Next base: position 39,673,043 of record OZ024798.1, read on the forward strand.
AATATTCATCATTTGTTGGTCCATATATTTTCCGGAGAGCTTTTCTCTCCCATGTATTTAATAGGTTTTCTATCGTTTTTGTTAGGGTCCAAGTTTCACTTGCGTATGTTACAACTAGTCTGTACAGTTTAATATATAGCCTACTTTTCTTAGTTTTTCTTGTTTTTTTTAAAAGTTATTTTCAGTCATCAGCTAACACTGCTGCCGTATGTGCGTCACCTTCGCCACGGTCTGCAATATGTGTTCGTACCTCTTCACGAACACAATTCTTAAACTCTTCCATCAGAATGAGGTTCTTGAATTTTTTGAAGTCTGTGTCGGTGTTCGTTGCGTGCAGACACTTATCCAGGAGTCGTTCCTTCTCCCGCAGGAACTCGACATGAGTTTGGCCATCCCGTTTCCACATCTCCCTAAACTTTTTACGGTATGCTTCGGGAACACATTCATAAGCCTTAAGTATTAAGGATTTTACAAGATTGTAGTTCCTGTGCTGTTCTGCGTTCAAGGACACAAAAACTTCGGCTGCCCTGCCAACCAGAGCCGATTGCAGTAAGGTAGACCACATGTTTTCAGGAATTTTAAAATTTTGGGCAGTTGTTTCAAACTGTGCAAACTATTGGTCCACCTCTTTTTCTGCAAATTTAGGTATTAATTTTGCAAATTTAATCGCATCGCAACCCTGACCGGCTGGAGCCGTGAGTCTATTTTCCATTGCTCTCAAATTGGCCTTAATTTCCATTTCTTTTAATTTTATTTGTAGTTCTCTATCTTTTTCTTCTTTCTCTCTCTGTAGCTCTAGCTCCATTATATATTAAGCTCTCATTCTTTCTCTCTCTGAGCATCTAGCTCCATTTGTTTGAGCTCTAGTTGGAGCTCCATACTAGGATCATTCGGCTGTGTTACTGAGGCTAGTTCATCCTCAGACAAGATATCTTCATCCACTAAGTGGACGATGATCATATCACAGTATGACTGGTACCGGTACTGTAGGTAAAAATACAATGAGTTCAAGGTGTACAATGAAAGAGAATCTACACACAGCAAAGCACTGTCTAGTATTAAATAATGAAACACTGCACATCTCGTGATGAAGGAAAGGATCTCTGGCCCATTCAATCGTTCAGCCTTTTTATAGGCATTTCCTACTAATGTCTCTCGAACCGTCTAACGCATTGTTTTTCTTTCCCGTTTTATCCAGATTCTTCTATAAGGTTCTGACTAACTAAGCTTTTGTAAACAAGGGTAAGTTTTGCTAGCCACCCCCAAAACTGCCTCGACTGTAAGAGGTCATGCACGTGGAAAGCGAGGAGGCGTGCTTAACACGTCATCTTCATAACACCAAGAATGCGTGAGTTCTTTACGAAATACATTAATATTTAATTTTATCTGAGGGAAATCGTATACAAATAACGTATAATTTCCCAATATTCAATTTATTGAAATGATTATTTGGAATTTCAAACCGCTATAATTGTTCTCAGATAATTTACAAATACCTCTTTGATATAGCCTAATTTAAAACATTTTCTTACCAAATGTACAGAATTTATTTTTAATTGACGATTTAGAAATACGAATTTTTTCCAAGCCCAGTACCAACATTTAAAAAAAAAAAGTTATTGACCTGATAGTCTAAGCGAAATTTTATATCACAAAATTTCTAAATTGTAAAAAAAAATTAAAAATTTAAAGCTTTTTACTAGAGTCTCATCTAGGAAAAAAAAATAATTTAAAGAAAAATTCATGGTGTGGGGCAGTGCACTTGACTTGTTTAGCCTCCCCCCCCCCCCCCCCCCCCCCATGATGCCTGAAAGAAACACGGCCTCAGTTAGGTGCGTCAGTGGTTTTGATTGTAGTTTAATGCTGAAAAAATAGGTTTCATAGCGGATTTGGGGTGGTCGTAAAAGTGACAATTTTCCCAGGTGCCAAAAACTTTTAAATACTCCTCTGGCAATGCCTGCGCTCTTGTTGGCGTACACCGGAAGTTAAAAGCACTGTAGTGTGTGAATGCTATTGCATAAATGCATCTCTATGGCTATTTTCTTTTTTGGAGTACCGTACGTAATGTTGAAATGTGTGGATCATTGACCTGAGTCACTACTAAAAAACTGTTGTGGTGGTGATGATTTTGTAAGTATTTGTGTGCGTGTGGAGAGATGTGTTAGATGATAATTGAGACAACAGTACATGTATCATGTAGTCCACCCGACCCAAGGAATTAAGTATTCTTTCTTGGTAACATAACGAATAAAATTGGAGTACTCATACGATCATAATCCGAATTATATAACGGTAAAGCACTCATGAAACATAAGGAAACCAAATGACACAGATATTGTTACTTTTTTTTAAATAACCCTGACGTGGAATTAAAAGCATGGTCTGCATTATCTTGAAATATAAGCGATACAGACAAATGAAAACAATGTAGTCTTGTTCCATTAAAAAACAAACAATATAATGTGTTTAATGCTAGTGCTTCGCTGTACTGTATTAGTTGCTATTATAAATGTTTATAAACAAGTAATTTTAGTTTACAATTTACATTTAGCATTGACTCTTTACTCGGTACTTAACAAAAATAATGATCGTGGGTTCGAATCCGCAAATATTTTCAAACACAAACATATATTTATACAAATAATATCAATTGCATGGAACTGTTGACTTTAGGAAGCACTGCACTAAGCGACAGAAACTAATTATAAAAATTCCAAATATAGGCTATGCCATGCCCTTCATTTCAGTTCACGAGACCTCACACGATTTGACGGAACCAATGAGCCACGCCCATTTTTAATAATATATTTCGCTATACGTTGTCGATCATGTTTAACTTGGGTCAAAGTGCAATATACATTATGGTAAGATCGATGTACAAGTTAACGGATAACGTTTAGGGAATAGTTCGAGGTTTAAAAAAAGGAAGTTTACATAAAGTGCGAAGTCATTATTTAAATTTAAAAATGCTGTTTCCCCCCCCGTATTCTTTTAATTTAGCTTTTTTTTTTTTTTTTGATAATTGATTTTATAGGCTTGCGATACTCAAATTATTCTTTTTATAAGCTGATCGTCAAAAGAGAACGAAATATTATCTTGCAGGTTATTCTATTTTCCGTATAATGAACAGGAAAAATAATATTACCCATCATTTTAATTTTGTTAGGACCGTTTAAACTTCAATAGTTTTTGCCACGGGTCCGTCCCTATTAGCCGCACTTTTAAACCCATAATCTTACCGTACAACCTCTATAATTATACCTACATAAAAGCTATCTCGGCCAGCCCGCCCAAGTTGACAAAAAAAACTCGCTAGGCAACCACTAGTACTAGATTAGATTGACTAGATCTGCTCCAAACAAACACTTTTTTCTTGTAAAAAAAACAACTCACAATCATTATATTTAACAAGCTCCCCAACAAATCCCCATTATTTGAAACACATTTGTTTCAATCAAATCAATGCACACAAACTTTCATATCCTTTAATAATTTATCTTTAAGTTTTAGGTTTAAAACTTAACCTAAAACTGAGCCTGTATCGGTTACAAAAATAGCTGGTCGTCTGATCATGTGAACATACTTCTGCGCGGAAGATTTCCGGTTATGTAGGACAAAAACAGCCAATCAAAAAACGAGAAAGGAGGAAAATATCCGGGTATGAGGCCTAGGTCAGAACAATTTCTTCCGGCCTGGATTGGTTAAACCTGCAATAGTTGGGTGGTGTGGGTTGAAATCAACTTAGTTGTTGACGACCATACTGGCAAACTGCGGAGTGTAAATAGTGACGTGTCTACTACGCCTAAATCCGGTACTTTTATTCAGGCAATGGCTGCCTTACTGTTTTTCGAAGAAACCGATTAAGGAGAAATCACTTTGTGGATCAGTTTAAGCGGAATTCCAATTACAGTGCGCATCGATTGAAAACGTTTTTTCTTGTCATTGTTACTGAGCGAATTCATGGAAAACTTAGCGTATTCCACATGCTCAATTCCAGATGCAGTGCTAGCGTAATGTTAAATAGGTCAATTCTGTTACTGTAAGTTATGAAATCTAAGCATCAAATTTGCAAAGTCAATTTTGTAGACTAATATTATTATACATACTAGTTTTACTATAGATAGGTGAGGGATAATTTATTATAGATAAGTTAACAGATTACCTCAATCATGTCAATTATGGGCCTAAAACTTGTATTTAAATTATATTAAATACTATTAATTTTTTAATGTATAGTTTTTAGAAAAGTTTAGTCTTATACATTATACATAATTTAAGTGTATAGTATAAGCCTAGTAAGTAGTATTTTCCTGATTGATTAATCATTCTAGGCTAGGCTTTGTTATATTTATAATTTATAGGCTTAAAGAATGAATGATTATCCCATTATTGTTATTGACACTGTCTCAATTTAAAAAAAAAAAAAAAAAGTTGCCATCCAACATCAATTATCAAAGTCATTTTTACATTTTATTTCGGCTTTTAAAGACCTATGACGTATATTGTACCTATATGCCTACATGTATGCGGAAAAATAATAATTCTAATTTACAATCTGTGACTGGTACTGGTGTTACACAAACTATTTTCATTGTTTGTATTAAGTTATAGAGTTAAATTTAAAGGTAAGATACATTCATTAAAAATATTTTTAAAGGACTAAATTATGTATATATTTGCCCCCCCCCCCCCTTTTTTTTTTCCCCAGGTTTTTATCCTGAACTGGTCATCTATTGACTATTGTAAAAGAAAAGACAAGAGGAACAGCTTGTAGTATTCAACTAATACAAACGACCATCATGTTTCCCACATTAGTCTCGAAAGTAAAAGCAAAATGACTTAGTCTGAGTGTAATAAAAAAAAAGACTTCAGGCTAAAGTCTAAAGAGATGTCTGTCAGATATAATATTGAAATGGCTGCGTACAATAACAGAGACAAGAAAAATGGAGTGACAAGCTCTGCTACACAGACAGAGGTTGTCAACAGTGAGATTTTATGGCAGTGTCTGTATGTGATAAAGTCGGAATTTGAGAATTTATCTTACAGGGTAAGTTTACTCTATAACTAGGCCTATGTATCCTTTTTTTCTTTTAAAAGTATTTTTGTGAGCTTTTGTTAATTTTATACATGTTGAGAATGTCTAAGTCTAATTGTTGTTAAGAAATGAGACAATTCTTACTTTATTCTAATTTATCTAGAGTCTAGAGGGATTACCCCACAATCACAAACTTTCATAACAGCCAATGTACACATTTTTAATTGAGCTGAAATTTTCTGAGTTTTCTTTTACTCTTAGGCGTTAGATGTTGGCCCTGCAAAACAAAGTCCCTAATTTATTTGAATTATTTCATTATGTTAATGATTTGGAAGATAGTTTTGTTGGCATTACTCGGTAGTGATAATTAATTATTACGATAGTTAAGTTAGCACTAGTAGCAGTTCAAGTTCTAATAGTGGAAGTATTTGAAAAAAAGGCACTAATGAATTTAATAGGCATTACTTTTTAGATGTTAAAAACGACCCAACTGTCAGTGTGTGTAAGTTGAAGAAAAATAAACATTGGCCCAATTGTACTTTTTGAAAGGTCAAGGTCATATTCATTTCACATAAGGTGACATAGCTTACACAATTCTAACATTCAGACCTTACGACTCCTTGTCCAATTTACTTTTAATATCTTTAAATAGGTTTTTGGAGTTATTTTCTGTTAATTTGGAGTATTTTAGGGATCATGGCAAAGTTACTAAAAAAAAAATTGACATGTTTGCTTTTGACAGTTCATGGGTTAAAACTATTTAACTTGAAACCTGTCACACTAAAAATTTTATTAAACTTGTCCAAACAATTACTAAGGCTTATCTAGGCATGATATTGGTGTGTTTTCGGTAAATTAAAGAATAGAATAACTAAAGTTATTTTTAAGGAGCTGGAATTTAATTTAAAGAAATTATTTTATAAAGCTTATCTGTATCTAGCATCATTAAGGTGTTGCCAACATCTTCAAAGATTACCCTCTTAGTACTATATTATGTACCAGTAACAGAATGTTTTGCTGGTGACAAAAAACATGTCTCGCTTCAAAGAAAATGCGTCACAGGATTCGTGGAATAGGTCTTCCAGAAACATCCACAATAAGTGGACCTAGAATTTCTCGGTGAATTATTGAGTAAACATGTTTTTTTTAACCTGGATCAAGTCCAGGATAACCTTTTTATAAATATGACGGTTGGGTGTAGCATGACATGTGAAGTAGTTTGTAACAATCAGTGTCATTGAAGTGGGTAGTTAAGTTTGAATACACTCCCCAACAGTTTTAAAAGAATCCTGTTAAGGCACAGCTTGTCAATGAGATTAGGACATGGCATTTTTAGAAACTGTGTGGGATTTTTTAAGGACGGGGGATAGAAATTCCCCATATGCTTTCAGTCCATGGTTACGCAAGGCTGTACAAAACTGCTGCATAATAGTGTACTGTACATCAGATACCAAATAGTGTTAATGTAAAAAAAAAATGATTATGTGAACCTTATTTAAGCCAAAGCTACTCAAAAGCTTCCTTTATATTGTAATGACCCCTTGTACAGTGTAGTAATTTATCTTTATTTCTTTCTCTCCGAAAATGTTTTGATGTCCTATCAATTTTCAAACACAGGAAAATCTAATTTTGCACAGTACTGCATAATATGAGCCTACCGAAAACTAATTTATTAATTCTATTGCAGTTTACATGATTATAGAAGGATATTTAGGAATAGTTAAAACTCAAATGGAAACCTTTATTAAGCATAGTGTCCATAATCAATTTTCTTTAATATATTTCAATGAATGATAATATTTAAATTTAAAGATTAGTTTTTATTAAAATTAAATTGGTATTAGCTTTAAGTTTAATGTATAATTATTTTGATGCTTTTTTTGTGTGTGTGCATATATATATTTTAATTTGTATTTGACTTTAATTTAAGGCTCAACTGTCAATTTCTGTAATAGGTCTTTAGGATTTATATAAAAGTGGCTATTATTAAACAAATAAATTTTGTTGCTTTTTACAGGTAACCAAAACTCAGAATGGTCAAGAGGCACTTGTTGTTTACCGTAATGATGTTTTTGGCGTCTATGGTCCCCCCATTGACCCAATCACCCTAACTCTTGACCCATTGGGCAAGTGTCTACTGACTATTCTATTCAAACCTTTGCAACGCGTCTCAGTTGTAAATCCAGAGTCTGGTTGCATTGAAATAAATTCCTTGCTGACTGTACTGAGACTGGTTGAAGGAAAAAACTATAATTTTTGCCCGGGAATTCCTGAAAAATTTTTGACTGGAAAGGTATATAAAATTAAAACTCATATAAATTAAAATAATTTAATCTTAATATTAATCTACTTAAATTAATTTTTGAATTAGTTCTTTATGGATGAGGGAAGACATGTCAAGTAAGTTAAGCAATTACATCTATAAAAAAAATGCGGCATAATGATAATTTAAAATAATTCTCTTGTGCAAAACGTTAATCAAAGATAAAAAATTTAGATAATGTTCATTGTTTTTTTAGGCATGTAACCGCCATGTGATACTTCAAAAGGTTCCATTCAAGCGTTTTCAGTCAACAAACTGCCCTGTCTACTACCAGACTCCACTGCTACAACAGAGAAGTTCAAAGTCTCCCTATCTAACCATATGCCCAAGATGTTTGCAAGCAGCAAAGTGGGCACAGACTCTACCATTACAGCCTTTCCCCAACCCACAGCAGTTGCAAATGAATGGACTTAGCCCCAGAGAACCACAGGAGCTTTTTTCTAGAGATATCCACCCCATGATGTCATCACTAAATAACCTAAGGGTAATCTCTGTGTCTCCACTTGCCATGGGATCTGTATTTTCTTCTAGTGTGCCGCCCAAGCCAAAGGATGCTGAAAAACAGACTGGATTACTTCAAAACAATTCCACTTTAGATGTAAATGGCAACAGGAATGTGTCATCATTAACTTTACAAGAGACTGAGTGTGTTGGTGAATTTAAAAGTGCATCCTTAATGGACAAGCTGCAAATGGCTACCACATCACTTCGAATTATGCTGCAGGAGAAGTACAAGAAAAAGACACTGGGATTTCCAGTTGAAGGTTTGTTTCTGTTTACTTCAGTAAGATCTAATTTCAAATGTTGTGAGCATTCATATTCTTGTGTACATTAAAACTCTGGTACTGGTTGTAATAATCTTAAAATAAAACACATTAGGTCTCTTCTTAACCGTGTCACCAAAGTCTCAATGATAATAGTTTCCATTATGCTGGTGTGATATATATTTAGTAAAATATGATAACATTACATAAGTTACTTCTACTATTGAAATAAGCTCTAATGTTTTAATTTGTTTTGCTTAAAATTTTCAGATATTAATATAGAATACGACAAGAAGCAGGAATCTGTCAAAAAACAACGGAGCAATATCTGCAAACAATGCAAGAAACAGTTTTCCACTCCTGCAAGTCTTCTTAATCATCTCCAGCGTCATGAGGGGCTGTCAGGGTCCTGGAAGAATCGACCCCACGCAGCTGGAAAGCTGTACACTTCTAGACGCTCCTCCCCACTTGTTAGAATGGTGATTCGTGGTTCCAAGACACAAGATGTACCTCGGGGCAAGAAGAAGTCCTCCCCGTTATCTCAAACTAATTTAAGATTGGTCTTAAAATGCCTGGATGATATCCTCCTCTCCCTAAATGGGACTCAATCTGTGAAGGGAAAGGATTCTTCACAGGATATTGAACATCAGGGAAATAAGTTAGAAACTAAGGAACATGATGTTCACACACGGCCAAGTCTGAAACGGACATCTAGTGGACTTGCAGCAGTTCAAACATTGCTAGAGGCAGCAAAGGTAGCCGGGGATGGATTCGATGATGTCAACAAGGCAGCAAATTCTTTCACAAATCCTGAGAGTGCACCTGGAAGAAAACGTAAAAAAGTTGCAGCAGTTTTTCCAGTCCAGCATCCACCTGCAGAAATTTCAGATGGCCAAGATGACCTGATAACAGGCTCTGACAAAAAGCCTAGAAAGAGCCCGCGTTTGGCAACTAAGAAGTCCAAATCCAAAGGGTTGAACAGCTATAAATCAACTAATCAACAAACCACAATTAAAAATAGTGAAAATACACCTTCTGGAAATGATCCTGGGTTGCTGAGAAACCTGGACCTACTCTCAAGTGTTAGCCTCAATTACCATCCATCGGCCGACAGTAACGCAGCTCCAGTGACATCTCAACCACCTCAGATTTGCACCAGTACTGCAGCATATCCAATCGGTGCAGGTATAACCTTTTCTACCTCAGCAACCAACAGCACACCAGCAACACAGAATATAAGTATTTCCAATCACTTGTTGAACAACACATCAGGTGGAAGTGTGGTATTGACAAATAAATTCCAGGACAGTAATTTGAGGAACAGTACCAACCTTCCTCCTCTGCCTCCCTTGTTGTTTGCAGGGAATGGACCCGGTCAGGGGTTTTCATATAATCACAGCAAATTACAGTCGCATCAGTTGTCAGGCCAGCCTGTTCCTAGTACTTCACCATCTATTCTGAAGAACCTGGTCCTTACAAGCAAAACTCCAACACTGTCCTCTGTCGATTCAGGTTTAGGTGATGACCTGTCCAGCAGTGAATGTGGAGCCATTGACCTGTCTAAGCCTAAGCAACTGAAAGTTGCAAAGACCATTCCCCAAAATTATGAGAAAACTTTTGACATCACTGGATTGTCTGGGCTGCCCCATAATTTTGCACAACTGGTTTCAGGAAATGACAACCCCAGAGAAATGTTACAGTGTCTGATGAGGATGTCTAAGCCCACCAGCCCTGTGGCCCCAAGTAAATTGATTCAGCCCCCTGAAAGCATAATTAGCAACAAGCAGTCAGATACCAACCTGCAAGCACGCATGTTTGCAAGTGCCAGAAATTACAAAATTGATAAGAAAATCCCCAGCATTCCCCACGTTCAAGCAGTAATTGCATCAACCAACCGTACTCCCACAAACAAAGGTGGAAAGTCTACAATTCACGGTGGCACCCAGGGGGATGAGATCCACTGTGGCTACAAGTGGAGTGGTTCAGGTGGTTTGGTCAAGGAGCGAACACAAATGGTTCGTGAACTGGTACCCATGGATGTCATGTCTAATTTCCTTAGTAAGTCTGTTTTGCCCACAAGCAATTCACATCAGCTAAATATGAACCTTATCTCTCCATCTCAGGGGTTGCCTCAGCTTTCACCAATGTTGTTATTACCTTCTCCAACGTCATGTTCGCCTGTCAATAAGCAACAGGATCACTCAGCACCTCAGATTGCCTTAAATCTTACCACTACAAAAGCGAAAAGGATTCCTAGTCCTAGAAAGGCTGGACCTGGACGTCCTAGAAAATCTGCACTCCATCCTCCTGTCCCAATGTCACCATCCTCCCCTGGTTCCACGCCTAGTAGTATCCTTCGATCTTCTCTGTTAAATCCACTAGGAACAGGCCTGCAGCCTGTGGGTGGGCGCATGTCATTAGATGCAAGCAATGGACCAAAGTCACCCCAGAAATCAATGAATTCTTCATTCATGAATATTCCTTCACCAACATCTATGCTTTCCTCAGCTTCCACTACACCTACCCCTCCTTCCAACTGCACCATCTCCAGTCCTTCTTTGGCGGCAATGCTTCGCCAGCCTGCATCAACAAAGCATGATATGAATCATGTAGATGCCTTGATGAAAAGCCATCGCGGATCACCCATGATCATATCCCACAATAGTCCCATCCATGTTGGTAACACAATGATAACACTACCTGGGGGTGTGCAGATAAAGTCTGAACCATCTGACAATTACATGCACGATTCATCACAGGCCAGGATTATAATGTCGTTACCTGTGAAATCAGAATTGGTGGGCCAGCCTTTACACAGAGGCGACAGCCACATGATCAGTGATGACGACAGCTCTTCAACCGATCTAATCATGGACATAAGAGGAGAATATTCAGCCTCCAGGTATGGAGAGGACCTGTCTATGACACACATCCATTCTGTGTCGAGGACGGCTGATAGAAATTCAGATAATTCAGCAGTTAAATGTGAACATTGAACAGCAACAACATTTCAGGTTTGCTAACTGTCTTGAGTTTTGCCTGGTTTGTAAAATGTGTAACTGATTTTGTTTGTAACTAAAGGGGGCATTATTGTTACACAATCTCATTTGTTTATTGCGAAGTAGTAGTGTTACTTAGTAAAATATCAACATATCTACAATTTCATGGATTATATATATGACTATGCAAACTTAACTCTTCTTGTTTAGATGGTAGTAGAGTAGCACATTAATGAATGGATACTTGTACACTTTTCTTTATAGTTATACTGTGATATTAAATCACACTGTTACAGCCTTCTCTTCTTTTTGAATGTCAAGTTGAATTAACCTGGCTCTCTCTAGAGCCTCTTAACACAATGAAAAATGTTACATCCTAAATCAAAATCTGTCACCAGACATTTTTTCAATGAACATGAAAAGTGTACTTTTGTGTGCTGCAGATTTTGATACATTTTCCATTTAAAATTATGAGAAACTTAACAGCTTTCTAATAAGCCTTCTGATTTTCCCCTTACTTTGTACATACATATGAGTGTGATGTTTTCAATATATATGTATATAAACATATATTTAAATTGAGGAATATGATATAACTATAGACAACTTTCACATTACTTCAGGAATTTGTGGACGGAAAACTAGAGATTGGTCTATTGAGAGGGCAACAGTTTATTTTCAAAACTGAAAGCACACATTTTTTTCAGGGGATAAATTTTGCATTATTTTATGCTTGAAATCTTATCATTAGTATTAAACTTTTTTATGTGAGCTGAAAGAAAATACTGTTCAAATGCACAGTTCAACCACGTTGTGATGTTTTTTGATTAAATGAATTCTAAGATACCTCACTTTTATGAGCCATATTTCATATTCAGACAGCCTCTTCACTGTCAACGAGCTTCTCTTGCTATGACTTCAACTCAGGGCACAAATGTATGCACTTTATTTTGTTGTTGTTCTCCTTAATGAAAGAATAGGAAGACTGTCTCTGAACTGTATTGCTGGTATTCCTTCTTCACAAATATCTAACACTTTTAAAGCAAAAAAAAAATATAACACACACACACAGACCCTCTAAAAGGTAAAGGGGCATTAACAATATATTTGCATGTTTATCAATAACCCCAAGTAAGGTTAGCTCAGTGTGGCTTCTGGCATTGGTTGCGAAAGTCTGGCAAATTTTCTTAGAAATCTATATCCTTAAAACATAACAGCATACAAATCAGATCCATGTAATGTTGGTCACCTATTTAATTTTATTTATAATGTGGATTTAAATTGTGATTTAAAAAACTATTACATAAATTAAACATAAATCGTTTATAACGTCACTGTTTATTTTTTACAATTGTTCTCACTGTTAACTCTCTTATAAGGTAAAAGACCTGAAATGTACTAGCACAGCATATACAGCTGTCGCCACATGTAGAAATAATGTTCACAGTTTGAAGTTTAAACATGTTAGCACAAGTTTGTACATGTTCTTTTGTATACAATGCATGGGGCACCAGGTAGAGGTTGGGGACAGAGGGGAAAACAATAGGTCAATTGCTAAATATGTGTAATCTTATAGTTTATATATTACTGTACTTGGCCTTTCTGATATTGGTTTATTGTTAAAAAATGAAAGAAAGATCATAAGTGGGGAAAAAATAAGAGTGACTGCAGCTTATCTTCACATTTAATATCCCTAATTTTCAGATTTTGCTCTATTTTATTTATTAGAAGAAAGATAAATACATAGAACCTCAATCTTTTCAAAAGTAAATGCCTACTCAATGTCTTTATATAAAAGTACCAATTACACACAATGATGTTTTTAACCTTATGTAATGGTTTACATATTGTATTACAGTGTTTCTCAAACATGTTCAGCCAGACGTAATTCAAGATAATTTATTGCATGAAATATTCTATCTGACATGTGACTATAGACGATCTTACTACAGCTTGAAATCAGGGGTTGACTTTTAAAAGGTGGATCTCCATGTGACACTCTATTAGTTTGAGAAACACTGATTTATTGATTGCAGCATCTTCAATATTATCATGCTTATTTAAAAATGTACTTCCATATATTCTCCTTTACAAGACTTCCACTTATTTTGATGATTTCAATTAGTTAAATATTTTTTTAAATCACCATATTTGTGTGAAATTGGAATGAATTGTTAATTATCTAATGACACATTTTGGACACACATTTTCTTCCCGTCGGTTCTTCTAAACACACATTTAAAATGTGTGAGATAATTAAAATTCACATTTTACATTAAATCCACAACGCTACGCTGATTCATTAAAAAATGGCTTTTAATTTAACATTAGTTTTAAAAAGTTTATTCTTGTAAGTTTGTTTTGTTGATCATGTATACACACTGTAACTTAGCATCATTCTAGTTACATTAGTTCCCAAAGTAGCTTTAAAGTGGGGTTTCAGTTACTGGCTGGCTTAAAAAAAGGAAAGAAAACACCTAATTTTACCTCTAAGTGGCAGGGTCAGACACAATGGAAGGGCAGACTGGTTTTGAGTCCAAGTGTGAAATACCAAGAAAATATACTGTTTTAAATGCTGGTTACCAATGCAATTTAACACCAACAACAACAAAAACTGAATTAGAATGATTTGTGCAGCATTATTTGTATGCTTGATCAAAGTCCTTCTGATTGTAAAATCGTTTGCTGATTTTTCTCTATGAACATACGATTTTTAAGGTGCTAGATTATTTCTAAAACCTTGAGCTGCTTAACTCTGTTTAAATTCAGGCATTGACATGCATGAGGTGTTTTACGTTGTAAAAACAATACATTTAAATATGTTACAATGAATTGTAAAACACCAAATATTATGATTAAGTAAGGGCATTATTAGTAATTAATTTCTCTCTGAAAGACTTGATGTGCTGTGTATACGTTGTGTTAGTTATAGATGTATTTTTATTATTCATTTTACTTTATAAACCATAGAGCTTTACCCATATTCTTTTCTATTGAACTTATTTGTTAAAGCACCTTTGAAAAAATATTTCTTTGGTATTGATTAATTTTGAATTTTAAGACAGCTCACCCCAAATGTCAGATTTTCAAAATGCTTCTGTTAAGTAAATCAGAAATTTAAATTTTGAAAATAGATTTTTTTGTAAAATATTTCTCCTTAAACTTAAAAATATTTAGGAATTTAGATGATTAGGATTATCATAGTACTATTACCCTCATAACTTTAAAAATCATGTATTGTTTTTGTTTCACTTCTTGAATTATGTGATCCAGATGAAACCTCAGTCCAACATTCCAGCCTATCCTTTCCACTAACTTTATTGAAGGTCCTTTCTCATACTTGTTTTTTTCACCTTTCTCATGCTTGTTTTGTTCACCTTTCTCTCACTTGATTTGTTCAGTGGTGGCTCCTTGAACAGTCTGCTTGGTTTTCTTAAATGTTTGTGTGACAACTTCTGGAGAGTTTGCACAATTCAATTTGTTCAAAGTATATGGGCTTGCTGTTCATGGGTTTTAGAGAAATTTCACAAAAGATGAGCTTATAAAGCTTGAATTAGTAAATTATTAGAGATGTTCACTACTCTACAGTTTTTAAAAAGTCTTCATAAAAGTTGAATATTGTATTGGTTGATCACAAAAAGTATAGCAGAGCTGCTTCATCAGCCTCTATTAATATTGTTTTGAGGAAATAACTTTTCAGTGATGTCATCAGTCCCCAGTTTTTATTCATCAAACAAAACAAAAAAGATCCACAAAAGAACTAGAAATACATACTGTAGTCTACTAAGGGCCCTTAACACATAGGTAACTTGGGGCTCTTTCCATACTTCTGATTATCAGTGCCGATTGTGTCCTTCAGAAATAGGTTTCAATTGTACATACATTTTATAGATAAAAATATATATATTTATATATGCATATTATGCAGAAATAATGGGCATTATGATAACTCAAAATTGTTATTACATCTATCTTATCGTCTCATTATAATGATTATTCTATTTCTATTTATTGATTCCTAATAAGTGTATCATTGTTGTACAGTACATCATTTACAGATTTTCTTTCATCAATTGTTTGGCTGCCTTTCTTTTGTGCTTTAAAGAGTGCAGTAGGATACTGTGTGATTGTTCAATTTCACTTTTTATGTGCTTGCACACTGCAGATCAGTTTAACTGTATGTACTTCTTTTGACGAATGGACTGCTGCAAATCGGTTTAATTGTATGTACTTTTGACGAATGGACTGCCCAACACAGACACATAAATTTATCCCAGGCAAGTAGTTTATGTGCATCTTATCTCCCTTGTTAATCTGTACAGGTTTCTACAAGTGTTTCTGCAAAAATAATTGTTCCCTTCACATGTCATATTGTAAACCAGGATTAAATTACTATTTGAATCTTGGAAGGATTGTTCATATTGTGATTTACAAGTTTACTTGTTTAAACCTCCCAGCAAATGATTATTCTCTTAAAAACAAAGCAACAAAATTTTTAAACCATTAATATGTAATATTTTTGTATACGATACAGGCTTGGGCATTACTGAACTATTTTATACAGAGTAAGTGGAAGTTCTTTTCAACATGTCTGTCATTGGCTTGTATATTAAATGTCAGCCTATTCATTAAAAATAAATTGGTTACTATGATTAAGATGCAACTACAAGCCTTTTTGCTTCTAGTGGATGAAAATGGCATTGCCTGCAATGAGGAAAAAATGTATTGTAGAATAATTTGCAAGAGATAAAAAAAAAAAGAGCTTATACATTGCAACAGTTGTCTTATTTAAAGGGTCTTTTTAAGGTTTTGTTTTAATTTCATGTTTTTATCTTTCTCATTAAGCAGAGTTTTGTTTGAAATGTAAATAGAATTGTGTTCTTCTGTTTGTTTTCATTTTTCATTTGTGCTTTAAAACAGACAGCACCTTTTTTTAACATCTTCATTTATTGGGGCATTGAAAGAAATGGATTGACTCTTTGTTTGCTTTACTTTATTGTTCGGTTTATCAAGCTTTCAGTTATTCATTCAAGATGATTTTATTAGCTTTGAGATAGGTACAAAAATTGGCATGTCTATTTTATATGGTCCAAGGGATGAGACTGAGTCTCTGTACCCTAGAAATGAAGCTCAAGATTTAACTATAAAGTTCTTCTATCACCAATGTTACTCTAAATTTTATTTTTCTTCTTGTTGAGAAGTGGAACTAACAATTTGTTCATTGTTTCTTTGCTGTTTTGGTTTTTGTTTTGCATTTTGTCTGCATGATCTTTAAATGAATTAAAATTGGTGTTAAAATAGGTTTGTGGCGATAAGAAAACAGCTGTTTACTTAATAAAGTGATATTTATATTGACAACCCAGTCTCTTAGAAATTAAGCAAGTAAATATTGACCCGGAAAATGTTTAAAAAGGACAAGCTTAGCAGCTTGATGAGGATGATCTGAATGTTTGTCCCCAGCTAAAGTTAATAGCCTTGTTTTATGACTCATTATATCATTAACCTGGCAGCTATTAGAATATAAAATTATGTATAAAGAAAGTTTAGTGTTGTAGTTTGCCTATTTGTTTGATAATAGAATTATTTTTGAGTGTATTATGCGTAGTTGTATAACATGTGGAGGAGGTTTGCTTTCTACTGTCTTGCAAGTGTCATACTGATGCTGTGGATCATGAGTTGTCACGAAAGAGAAGAACCGTTGTTAGTTCATGTTTTTTTTTTTTTATATTCCATTGTTATTCTGACCTATGGTCCTCAATGAATTTTCTGTGAAACTGATCCCTTTTTAGTAATTTACTTGATACTCTAATTATACTCTACATTAAAATAGAATAAATGTATTCCTCTGAAGCAGAACATAAGAAATATTATGCCATAACTTAGCATCAATTAAAAACTTGTGATAGCTGTTTTTGCTTTTGTGTGTTGTGGCATTGAATGAATTTCATGAGCAATAGCTTTGGCTGGTGGATCTTCAACGGCTTTAAATTTGGAAGTTTACAAATACTTTAAAAAAGATACTTTTGCAAGAAGCATATGAAAGTGTACAGTGAGCGATCATGTTTTAGCTCAACCTAAGAGCAAAGAAAGCACTTCAGAAGCATATGAAAGTGTACAGTGAGCGATCATGTGTGGCTCAGCCAAAGATCCACTTGTCTCACTCAAAGTTTAATGGTAGAGGTGTAACAAAAGAACTTTTATCACTCTTACACATAGAAATAACCACCACTTTTGAGTATTATTTTTTTCAACAAGGAAATGTCCCACTTATGAATTTGACTTCTTTTAACACAGCATTACAAAACATGCGCTGATCCATTTAGTGGTGGATAAAAATAACTATTAAAATTATGTTGACTATACCACTTTAGAGCCTGCTTCTGTTGTCAAATGCTGGATTAGCTTAGTAGTACTAGAAAATACTTTCATGTTGGTGTAATTGTTTCATTTATGTCATGTATTCTTCATACTAGATCAGAAAATTATTTCTCTCAATTTTCTCATTAGATCTCTGCAGTAATGTATTTATTTTGTTTTCTCAATCAATTTTATAAAGCCTTTTTTTAACCTGTGTGGATTTTTTTAAAAACAACTTCTTTCATTTGAATATCTTGAAAAATAATTGTAATATATTTAAAGAAAATGTTAGTGGAGAATTTTTATGTTTTTAAGTTATGTGGTTTGTAACTTTGTTGTTTTTATTTGGCTGTCTTAGTGAGAGATAAAATAAAACCAGTGTAGTTAGAATCAAATCTTTCCGGATTTGTTCCAATCCAATCTACTTTAGAGTGCTATGGCAGCATATTGGGTAGTTTCTAAAATTGGTTTGAAATTGGAAGCCCTGAAGTGGGTTGACAAGATTTATTAACAAAATGAAGACTTTCATTTTCAAAGGCAGTATAAGTCGAGGTGGATTTTTGAGAAGAAACAAAAATTGTTTAGTTTTTAAGATGTCAGTAATATTGGATAAAATATAAGGCAAAGATGAATATTGGACATGAATGTTGCTAGCTCTCAGGAAATGTATTCTTTTTCTTTCACAGTTTTTATAACCACATCTTAATGAATTCTTATTTAACCCATTTATTTATAAGTATGTTTAAAGCAAATTAAATACAGAATTATGATCTAGAAATGTTAATTTTTCATTCATGTATATTGATTAAAACTAAGTAGCCTCAGCATACCCACTGCTCTGTTTATATTACATTATCCTGCTTCTATTCTCTTAAAAAGATAAGCTTGTATTCACTTACTTTTTTAAATGTGGGATAGGAAGGCACTAGCAAGGATGTTTTTCTTTTTATAATTGTATGTATTATAACCATAGATTGTAGTGCGACTTCTCATTTTGTATTTTTCATCACACAGGTCTTAGATCATTGGGCATTGCTTAAACAACTTGGATAATTATAAATTTGAAGATGACTTATCACAACTGTGTTATAATGTGTAAACGTAAAATATATATATATATATCTAAATCTAGATTTGTGATATTTTTCTTTCTTATTCACAGTAATCATTAACTAAAAGAAACTATTTAAAAAAAGAGGTATATGCTCCTATGAACTAACTCTCCCCCCCCCTTTCTATTTCTCCTTCCAGATTTACTATTTTATTGTATAGAGGAATCTAATGTTATTTCAATAACATATTTTGTTTAAAAATTCACTGCTTGTGTTTTGTTTCTGATTTTAAATATTTGATGTTAACTTCTGCACAATGTTAGCACTCCTATTCACTGCCAGCCATCGGCTGTCCTGAAATTTATTCTGTGAGTGAACCATTTACCAGTCTGTGGCAAACTGAATTTTAGAAAGAAAGAAAAAACTTACAAATTTATCTGCCTCTGGAATGGAACTTGGTGAAACAATTTTACACAAAAAAGCAACACCTGTTAAGACACAATCATAATAAATTCACAACTGTTGGTTAATTTAAATGTATTTATTAAACTATTATTATTCTCTACATGAATTTACATGTATATAATTTAAGAAATATAAACAAAATATGTACTTGGGTTTTAAAAGAAACTGATATATTTTCTATAACCTTAATGAAACAAAATCTGTCATTTAATTAATTTACCTTTTTACTAAAAAGAATAAAATAAAACAAAGATTTCATTAATATAATCAGTTAAAGAGAATTAATAGATTTACATAAGTTCATTAATTATTACAACATAACAATATCACAGCCAACTTCTTCTGACAATGTTGTAACATGAATGTGTATCAATATTCAGAGATTTACTAATGCATACAGAAACAAAAACAATCAAAATTAAAGTAATATTTTAAGTGTGGTTAATAAAACCAGTGTTGCAGGTCAGTAAGAGACTATTTCACAGGACTAGTTTCTTTACACATACACACTTTTTGTAAATCTATGTCACTTTCCTGAAATGATCCAACTTTTATAAAATCCAATTTAGAAAAAAAATGCTTTTTAGTGTTTATTAAAATTGAATATTTTGCTTAGTCTTTGATAGAACATTTGGTCAGCCAGAAATATCAATGGGGGATCTGCCAAACAAATCTAATTGAGTAAAAAGTACAAGGTAATAAGTACGGCAAGTGGACTAAGAAAGTTACAAGTACACACATTTTTACTCAAGGATACATAGAGAGAGTAGTTACCAATAAGTTTAAATGTTTACAAAGAATATCATTACAACTAATAAAAGGTTTTAAAAGTAACTTTAAACAATACATTATTTAATCTAGCACAGTGGTGGGCAAACTCATTAGTCAGAAGAGCCAAAAAACAGCAGCAGGATGATTAAAAAAAATTTTGAGAGCCAAATTTCTTTTCAAGAACCTGTAAAAAACCATGTGTTTTGGAGTCAAAACCGATTTGTGACAGACTGGCAGAGCCGCACGTAGCTCATGGGCCACGATTGGCCGACCACTGAACTAGCATATGAGAAAACAATATTTTTAATATTATGTTTATGTATTTTACTATAAAAAAATTAATTGATTTACAAAATGAATTTTTTAATGTGATACACAATTTTTCTTGATTGTCTCAATATCTGAGGATAAATATGTCTTTACAATGAAGCTGGTTAAATAACCATAAAAATATATTGGGCTAGGCTAGGATTTAATTCTACACGAACTCCAAAGCCTTGGCTTAATTTGAGCATTTAGTTTACAAAAATGTATACTGCTTGTGTGTACAAGTTATAAGGGGGTTGGACAGTAATACACTTAATTAACTATCTGTAGAATTAATAACACAATTACAACATTTTTTTGCAGTGATTCGCATTAGCCTAATGTCTTATACTTTAATTTTGTCTTTAATATTAAAGCTTAACTAGAGTGTTTTATTTACACAGATTGCTTGTAACTTTTATTAAAACGACACTTTGTATTTATTTTCTCCATTCTCTGTGCTCTACAAAGATTTCATCTACAAATTCTAAATTTTGTTCCTGAGCTAAAGCCCTCACACTCACACATCATTCCTTCTTAAATTCACAGTTTGCAATGAATGATGTTTAACTTTAATATCGATATTATCATGATTAGAGAGATATTTGGGGATTAAACTTAACAGGCATTTAAGTCTTAAAGAAAAATGTAACATCAACAAACTTGTATTGTTAACAATGTGGTACACATGCAACATCAACAAACTTGTATTGTTAACAATGTGGTACAAATGTAACATCGACAAACTTAGATTGTTAACAATGTGGTACAAATGTAACATTAACAAACTTAGATTGTTAACAATGTGGTACAAAAGTAACATCAACAAACTTAGATTGTTAACAATGTGGTACAAATGTGACATAAACAAACTTAGATTGTTAACAATGTGGTACAAAAGTAACATCAACAAACTTAGATTGTTAACAATGTGGTTTTAAAATCTTCAAATGACAAACATTGGCCTTGGCTTCTGTCAAATATTTGTAGTATGTCTTGGAAATCCTGATGGGATAAGGCATATCCAAGCATTGTCAATGACTTTCTTAGCTCTATCTCTTCGATGAATCCATTGTGATTGTGATCAAAGAATTTGAATGATCCACGTAATGTTTTGAACTTTTTTAGCAGCTGATCAAGAAAATAATTTTGAGTAAATTATATAAACATTTTATTTAAATTTGTTGATTGTACTTATATACAGTATATAAAAAAAATTAATTATTAAAACAATACTTATTCTAAAAATTCAAAGCCCTTCTGGCAATCAAAAATTTGAATAAATCCCTTTCTGCATAAGTCAGCAAGTTAACAAGTTATTGATACCTATAAAATTAATCATTTATAATTTGGAACATGTTCTGTAATACAATACGTACCAATCCTTTAAGCTCACATAAAAAGTCATGTATTGTGAGTGCCATAGAAGTCGGACCAGCCTAATTAATAAATTACAATAAATTTACTTGTTGGTGGACAAATATAATAGTAAGATTGAGGGAAATGGATTCTGTGTTAATATATAAATTATATCTAAGTTTGATATTTTTAAAAAGGCAAGAAAAGTAAAAAGACTAAACCTTTCTTAGGGAAACATTTTAAAGGTGAGCAAATAAATTTTGACAAAAAAAATACAAAATGACCAGGAAATTTTTAAAAATTTAAAAAGCAACAGTGATGAAGAGAGGACATTGATAGTGTAATTGTCAAGATGAAACAAATTGCTATTGTCACACATAATGAAAAACCTCAAAGGTCCAATAATTTATATAGCAGTAGTAGAAGATATTCAAAGAGATAGAAAGTTTAGGTAACCACATGATTCTTAGTGCAATCCAGCTATCCTTAAAATGTCCAGTGCTTAAAATAGGATTCCTTAAAAAGAATTTCAAGAAATGAGTAATGTTTACCTTCTGATGAAGACGTTTTGTGTGTATATTAAAAACACAAGGGCTGACTTCAGGACTCTGTGACAGTTTCTTCACTGCATTAAGGAAGGAAAGATAATGGAACCAGCCATTACCATAGATATCGAAATAGTTGCACAGCTCATCCCTTTCTGAAGATGTCAGTGAGAACATCATTTTGTAGGCGACATCCTGAAATTAAGTTTTTGAATTCTTTGAGTTCATTAACTGACTGATGTACTCACTTTTAAATGCTTTACAATATTTTATAAGGATTGTGAAAAATGTATAAGTTGGAAACAAAAGTCTTACCTTCATATCCTCAACTGCTATAGATGAATAGCCATCACGATCAAGGCTAAGAAAGATGGAATATAGTACATCCCAACGGGCCATCACCTTCAAAATAAAGTTAAAAATCATTAAATTTAACCCATGAAAATGATAAAAGAAGCCAAGCAGCAAATGGAAATCATACATCAAACGGCATAAATTTCAATAAATTTATACAATTTCACCTATCAAATCATATCTAGATATAGTTATTAAACAATTTTCATGAAATGCAATTTAATTGTTTTATCGTTTAATGATTCAAATGTATTTATCCATAAATAATCAAATTTAGGATATATTTTATTAGCTTTAATTTTCTTTGATTCTTAAAATTATTTGATTTCAAATATTTTTCTTGACAAATTTTTTTTTACACTCACATCTTCTTTAACTTTTTTAATAAGTTCTGTTAACCTCCTCTCTTTGGCACTGCCGGTAACAACCTGTGGCTGTGGCACTGTTGTGATTGTAGGAACTGTCTTCTGTCTGTCAGATGTTTCAACTGTTGCCTTCTGGGACAACCTTGAGGGACATTGTTTTTCTGTGGTGGAAAATAGTCATTTCAGAATTAAAATATTTCACATGAAAGCAAATCTTGTATAACCATTATAGAATTAGGAAGCCTGCATGGAGAAAAAAAAATGTCATGCTAATGATTAGGTTACTAATTAGGTAAATATTAAAAAATATTTTACAATAAATATGATAAAATAATATACAATTATAAATATATACCTGCATCACTTAGCATTCATTAATAGATCTGAAATGGTGAAAAGGAATGTCTAAGGAGAGATAATATTATAAACATACCCCCAAAAAAGGAGTGTTACAAATTTTTCTCACCTGCTGTCTCTTGTTTTTGGTGACCACTGGTAAATGTTTTGACTAAGGTTGCATAGTTCAAGGTATTGTCTGCGGCTGTCTCCAAAGTGGCCCATAGATAATCCAAGTCACTAACACTCAAAGTGATGCCACAACTAAGATAAGTTTAGAGAAAATTTACAGGTAACTTAAAAATAAATGCTTTTGTAAATGTACTTTAGCTGCCTTTTTTGACATCTTTACTCTTCCAATCAACATAAGAACATTGTCCACTCAATCTAAACTTACAGTTTAATCAGGGCACCAAACTGCCATTTGCTCATGTAGCCACACCTTTTCCTATCCATGTCTTGAAAGTTCTTTAGAAAATATAAGAAATGAATTATTTTTAGAAACAAAAGGTCTGCATGTCTAAAAAAATGATATTCTTAATATCATAGGAAACAGAGAAAATCACATAAGATAAACATATTTAATTTTGTTTTAAGTCTAAGATACTACTAACATATTTTGGGAATAAAACCTTTGTTTACAGGATTCATCTTAAAATGAAAATACTGGCAGCAATTTTAACATTGTTTTCCTAAAATGTAATCAATCTTTGATTTGCCATTCTATGTACAGTGCAAGTATGAAATCAAATTAGAGTTTCATTTAGAAGTACCTACCTTATCAAACACATGGAACCTGTTAGTGAAAAGCTTTGTAAGTTCTTTCTTTATCTGAAAAAAAATAATTGTTTCATTACTACTGATTAAAAAAACCAATTATCTAGCTAAACTGAAAAAAGCCTGACAAATCGATCAATTTTAATGTTATATTACTAAATAGAATCAAGTGTTCATTTATGGAGTGGGCATAGAAATGCAGGCAATCAAGTGGGCATAGAAATGCAGGCAATCAAGTGGGCATAGAAATGCAGGCAATCAAGTGGGCATAGAAATGCAGGCAATCTTTTTTTTTTCAAACCTCTGTTACTCGACTATTGGAAGCTAAATTCTTCTCAGCAGAAGGTGCCATCCAAGTCTTTGCTTTCGCTTGTAGGCGGAGAACTGGAGTAGCAGGTGTTATATCCCCTAGTTGATACTTCTGAGTGATGAAGTGACCATCTTTGTGTCGATTCCAATGTCCTGGCCTGACAAGTGATAAGTTTTATTTCAAACAGGCATGTGTTTAAAACATGTCATGCTGTCATAACACAAATCTACAATGGAATATGATTCAGGTTTGCTTTTTTCTTTAACTGACAATAGTGGGAATGAATAATATTTTTTTCTCGTATGTAAATTAGCCAGTTTGAAAGGGAGAGCCTAAAATATAGATTAACTATCGAGGAGTAATTTCTTAAATTAAAAAAAGATTGTTTGGCATGAGTGAAAGGATGGGAAAAAAACAAACATATTTTATAATGAAATGTATTGACTCACTCTGAATTGAAAATGTCAAGAAATGTACTGTAGTTTATTTGTGGGCTACCATTGCTGGACCTCTCACTTAGTCGCTGAATTAATTCATCAAACTGCAGGTCTGACATTTTTGTCTTCAGAACTGAATTGACAGCGTTACGAAGTTCTTGTGCATTCACAACACCTGTGTTGTTTTTATCTTTCTGCCTATTAGGCAAATATAAATTTGATTTAGAGCCAAAAAAGTATTTTTAAAATACCTGTTAAATATCATGGGTTAAGAAAATAAGATAAATGAAATTAAAATATATTGACCTCCAAAAATAGGTTTATATACATTTTAAACAGCTTTGTAAAGGCAACCTTTTTGTACTCAAGTTATAACAAAGAGAAAGTTTTCATAAAATTAGATTCTCTGTCAATTTTGCAAAGCTTTCGGGCAGTGATTGAGGTTTAACTTATAATAATTTGATGCAATTAAACAGGGATCATCTCCCTTTCACTTAAAAAAAAAGCTCACATATTATAATTGAAGCAAAAACAGAGCTAGTTTTGATGACATTACTCATTTGATTCTAAATCCCTTTACTTTTATCAATTATTTTTTATTACACAGTTCACCATTTCTAGGATGAAAGCTAGGTTTACTTAAACCCTTACTTCAGAAGTCCAAGTAACTTGAGATAATCAGCATGGAAATAGTTGGACACATCTTTCTCCAGCTCTTCAGCTCTTAGAATCTCCTCCGTCTCGAAACGTCTGAAACTTTTGTGTAAGCTATAAACAAAATATCAATTCAACAAAATAATAATTATTGTCAATTTTCAATTTGTTTTGTCAGACTTATTGATGCTTATTTATATTCGACTCATAATGCAACATTCCATACAAAGTTTATGTTTTTATCCCTATCCAAATTTACTCACACCAAAATTGTTGAATTAAGCCAACTTTAAGCTCATACTATGTTATGTATAATTATTTTTTTTAAGGGCCTTGTTGTTTGTTTATCCTTTATAATAAACTAAATCAACATCTAGCTCATTTTGTGTACCCATTACTATGTCCAAAAATAGTCTTTCTACTGGGAATGGTAACCTTTTTCAGTTTTACTTTTCAATATTGATATTTTATAAAGTAAAAGGCCTGCTCTATTATGTTGAATTTGTAATAAGTTACCTCTCTCCATCTCTCAGCATAACTTTTGTCAGTATGCTAGAATCACCACTTGATTGGAACTTATTCAGAAACTGCTTGTAATTAATTAAACCTGATAGATAAAATGAATTTTTTTTAACTATTTGATACATATATATATAAATATGTGTGTTCACTAAATATATTTAGTAAGCTACACTTCTAATTCTGTTAGTTTTTTAAATCTTAAGTCTAAAAGAATTTTTAAAAGTAAAAGGTGCCTGCTGTTATAAAAACCAAAATAAGAAATTCAAATTTTTTTCCAACTTGACTTATATTCTGAGTTTAATTTTAAAAAAAATTATTATTTATTAATCCATGAAAAGAAAATATTTGAGCTTTTATAGCAGTGGAAAAGATTCAAATAATATAATTCTTATTAAATAAAAATCAGGTCTTCTGTTATTAATTCTGCAATAACTGAGAAATCAAACTGTACCCAATATTAACTAACCTTGAACTACACTGATCCCGACCCTGGCCAAAAATGCATCAAGGTCAATGGCAGCAATTTCAAAGCCAAATTCTTTGAGAACTCTCCTGAAATCAATTCTCGCTATGTAGCCATCGTTCATAAAGTCAAATAATCTAAAAGCTGAATGGAGGTTGCGGAAAGTCTCTTCAAACTAGAAGAAATAAAAAAAGTTATTCTTTTGAAAATTTCAAAGATGATAAATAGTGCTTACAAAACAAACTTGGTTTATCATTTCTACAACTTTTAAAAAGAAAGAAAAAATAATTTTTTAAATTGAAAGTAAAAAGAAAACATATACAAATGTACATAATCTATTTGAAGGTTTTTAATTTCAAGTTTTTTAAAAAAACCTGCACACAACAACCTCATATTTCATTTTATTTTTTAATCATGAAATATTTGTCAAACAATTCTAGAAAATTTGAAATAGACATTCTAAATTATTTTTGAAAAAATTAAATCCTACCCCCCCCCCCCCTCCCAAAAACAAACAACAAAACAGTGCACATAAAAAGTCTAACAGAGCTTTTTCAAAGGAAAATAAGATAAACCATTTTAATGTCAAACATTGTTAGCCACCTAATAACATGTATCCAAACATTATTTAAAATTGTAGGTTCAGAATTTTTCTATTATTTGGTTCAAACCTAATTTTTTCTTGAAGTAATCAGCAGTAATTAGTTCCAAAGAAAGCAAGAAAGAAATTTAAAACTTTTTTAAATATTTAAAAATCTTCAATAGAAAGTGCACTCTATTTATATGGAAATAGTGAGAGAGATTTTTAGGAAAACACAATCAACAAACGTGCAGTAAAACAAGGACTTTTAGTATATAATGACATAATAAAGAAATAAAATCAGTGTTCCATCAAAGAAGCAAAGTACCCAAAAATGCTCTAATGTCATTGGTTTATAAGAGCTTTTGTGATTTTTTTGATGCAATAAAACATGTTGAAGTAAACCAAATGAAGGATAAAACCTGTCTTCTTATTTATTTAAGATAAATACAAATTTCCATGTAATTTGCATCCTCCATCTTAAGTAATATTTATCAAATAAAAAAAACAACTTTTTTTTTAATGTGGAGGGTGTCTATAAAAAAAACAAAAAATTATTCATGTGAGATGCTTCAAAACTGAAATGAAGATTTAATTTTACGTTGCCTTTAAAAAAAATATTACACAGCCTATCAACAAATTGCAAATACTTTTTTATAGCTTCTTCTGGAATATATTGTTATGAAACTGAAGCTATGTGAGGTAACACTTTGTAATCTTTACATATATTATTATTTGATAGCTCTTTAAATGTTGATTTTAAAAGTTTTAGTTAGAGGAATCAAAATGTATGATATTCTACATGAAGGCAAATTACAAATACTTTATTTATTACTACCCAAAATGATAATGAGTAATCAATCTACCAATATAACCTGTCACCTGAACATAAAAATAAAGAATTTAAAAAAAACATCACTTGACATTTAACCTGCAATTTTGAAGTTATTAAAATAAAGTGAGTGCTTCCTTTTTTCTTCTTTTTATTTTATACAAATAAACATTGAGTCTAACTAATGTAGAATTTATGTAAATTCTTTTAAGAGCACTGTAACACATTATTTTATCATTGTGGTGATGGTGATAAAATTAAATGAATATTTCTTGAGTGCAACATTTATTTTCAACTTCTTTAATGTTATTCAAACTGTAATTGTAATGCAAAAAATTTGTTATTTTAGTTTTGAAGATTTATGCAGATTTTAATGAAGATTATCATTTGAGAGCTAAATAAATTATTGGAAGGAAATAAATAATTCATTAATTAAAAAAAATAGTTAAATTGTAGCACTCAAGAGGCATTTTGAGGTGTAAAATATTTTGAGATAATCATGACAAATAAATTCATCTACTTTTAAACGCATTTTGAAAAAAAATCTCTTACTTCAAGGTTTGAAAAAATGCCCCTAATTTATTATTATGCTTCGCTGCAGATTAAATGTGATTCTTTTTATACAATTCCTTTGATCTATTTTTAATATTACCTATATAGACCCATGTCAACCAACCAATACAAAGTAAAAAAAACTTTCCATTGTAAATAATATTCGTATCTTTACAAATTTACACTGCTTATCTATACAGTGATTTTTTGTTTCATTATGCAATAATCATACTCATAACACATGTCTACCCAAGTTGGATTTTTTTTTAAAATGTATGTAACTTGAAAAAAGCCCTTAAAATATTCTATTAATAGCATTTTGTCATGATAAATCAAAAGAAATGTAAAAAAAAAATGCACATTTTAAAAATATATTTTGTGATATGGTAAATGGTTATTATCAGTCACCTGTATTTGAGAGGCATCACTGGCCTGGCAGATGAGGAAGGAAAAAGAGGAAAAAGGAAGAGAAATCATTCAGGAATTAAATAAAGAGAGTTATATAAAAATTATTTTTAAGGAAAGTAATCCAGAATCTGGGGAAATCAAGTTGCTTCATCAGAAATGGTAAATGAGCCAAGCTTACATCAGCAGTAGGTTCAACTGTTAGACACATACAAGTCGTGACTAATATAAGTTTATAAGTCATCAAAAACATAGCTGCATATAAAATGTTAGAATTATCATGTAAAGAATTATTTATAAAATGAAAAAACGTCAGGAATTCTACAGTTTCAGAAAACATATTTTATATTTAATAACTGTATTTATGATCAAACTCATAAATCAAATCATGCACTTTCATTCATTAAACCAAGACATTCTGAAAAAAAAACAATCAGCCAATTTCTTACCTTAAAATGCAAATGATCTATGACATCATGAAACTGAGGTGGAGATTTTTTAGCCTGAATTAAGGAACGAACATGAGACGACAGCTTGGTGTCATCAATCAACTGTTCTTCTCTCTTCTCCGTTGTAGTTCTCGTTGTGCGTTTTGTTGTTGTTGTCTCTGTTTCTTCAGTAGTCGTGGTCACTTCTGTTGTAACCTTTTGGTTATGAGATGTTCTACCACATTTGTTTTCATTCCCACCTCCAAGAACTTCTGCTCGATTTCCATTGATTACTACTGTGTCTACTTTGGACACAGAAACTGATGCATTCTGCCTGTTTGTGGTTGACATCTGCAACTGTTTCAAAACATAAATGCATTTTTTGTTCATTAATTTAGATTAGTTGGATAAATGCAATTATTTATATAACATCAACACATATGTGTAAATTTAAATGATGATAATTTTGTTTTCAAATTCCTTCACAAGTTGAATCAGTGAAACAAGTCACACATTTCTCAGCTAAGTGCTATATTATATTTTTCGATATTTTTTAGTTTTATTCGTTTTTCCGTTTGTTCGCTGATGAAGGCTTCCTGCCGATATGTTTGTTGTTTTGTTGCGTTCCTTTTTCAAGGTTTAACCTTACTGTGTTTTACTAATTTCCTATTGTGCTAACCTGATTGCAGTCTCCCCCATTATTGCCCACACATTGAATCTCCTGTTTGCTAATGCTATAGGGATGCACTCAAAGTGTACATAAAATAGGTCAAAGTCTATTTAAAATAGGTCATAATGATAATCAATTCCTGTACCAAAACACATTTCAGCTTCAGTGCAGCCAATCAAACTCATCCAGACTTTGAAAAAAAATAGGTCATGTCCTGTCTTGTAATAACTCCCAATTTTCTGTGGTATCAAACATACCTGAGTTTTGCAACGCTTTTGTGTAGATTCTTTCCCCTTGTCTGACCTCCTTGGTGACCCAGCACTTTTGATGGCTCTAGGATCTGATAGAGGGAAACCATTTTGGCTTAGGTTGAGAGTTTTGTAAAATTTCTTGATGGGAACAGAACCGTTGTTGTCTTGATCAAATCTAATTAGAAATACAAGTATTTGACAAGGTTATTTGTTGAGTTTATTTATATGATATATCTTACATACACCAGATAAAGTAAAGACATATCTTACTTAGACCAGATACAATATTGATACATCTTACATACACCAGATATAGTAATAATATATTATTATCTTACATAGACCATTTAAAGTATTGATATGAATTATTAAATAGACTTGACACAGTTACAATATGTGACCTACTTATTCCAAATGTGCTGGAACTCTTGATCTGTGAGTCTGAGCCCAACTACAGCCAAAGCTTCTCTCAGTTGTGGCATTATGACTCTTCCATCATTAAGAAAGCAGGACTCTGGGAGGATATCCCGAACATTTACTTCACTGGAAAGAAAAAAACAAAGAAAAGCTCTGCATATTCTACCATCTTAGTGAACTTATCAAAAATGAAACTAAATAAATAATTATTTTAGTTTGTCTGATAGCAGAGAAAGACATTTTAGTGGGTATCCAGCCCTGAGAAAGCTGCTCCTAGGCAACCGTTTCGTCCCAGCTACTTCGCGAATTAGTTGCGAGGTGGAAACCCACTGTAGAATCCCTCTTAAAGGGCGTCTGATGCTTCCCCGGGACGGGTGGGGGGAGATATTAGGACGTTAATTTACTGTCCCGGCCCCTAGGAAAGTGGACCGTGGACGCTTTAAACACAGCGTCTTCGGTCGACCAGATGTCTCCGGGCGGGGAGGGTCTCCGGCGGCAAACCCGATTGAGCGGTTGCTGGTGGGGATGCTTCACGCTCGGGGAGGTCTCTGGCGTTCCCCCGCACGGCCCGACGTCGGGGAAACCTGGCGCCTGGCAGGTGTGGGTGGGCGCCAGGGAGGGCATAAGGAGCGTGAGCTCGATGGCCCGCTAACGCCATTTCCTAATGAGATATATATTATTTCAGTGGTTATCCAAATTTTATGTAATCAGATTAAACACTAAGACACCCATTTTATATGACTCTGAATTTAGAAATAGTAGGACAAAGTATGTTGAAGCTTGAATAGAAAGACAGAACAATAAAAGCAAAATTCCGGCAATAATAATGGCGAACTAGTTTCTATTAATTTGTCCTGTGTGTCTATTCAAGCTTCGACAAGCCTTTTTCTACTATTTCCTTTAGTCTTCCCACAGCTTGAAGGCGGTCCTTCATTTATTATCTGATTTTTGGATCTGACTTTTACCCAATATATTTGAGTTGTATCTCTAGTAAAACAGCTGTATAGATATGTGTCTCAGTTAGTTTGTAATTGAACATTTTTGTATGGCACTGAGATGTGACTGTTGCTGCACAGTTATCAACTTAAGAAATTATTTTTCCCTTCTACACTATTTACCACATTAGTTTTGGTTGATAAAAATACCTGGTAACAATACAAAAGTATTATCAACTTTGCTACTGTTATAAAGAAATGACAAACTAACCCTTTCTGGAGCCTTTTACGGAATATAACAAATGCATGAGGTGCAGTTGTAAAGGGATACCACTCAAACAAGTCCTGGTTTTTCAAGTTTTCCTCTAGATTATGTTTCTTTTGTTGTCTGCGAGCAAGTTCTGCTACTTGGTGCATGGCAACAACCTGTTCAAAAGAGTATAAAGCAAGAAATAGAGTTATAAAACAATTAGGAACTAATACCGGTCTACTCAAATGTAAAACATAAATATAATTTTAAAAAAACAACTATGAACCCTCTTCACTCCTATGTCATTTGACATTCCTTCTAAGTGTCCTGCCCAGCGCAGCCTAGCATGGGGTCCTGATATAGACTGTACAATTCATGCTTGGTTTGTATTCTCCATCCATATTCATCCTTTGTTGGTCCATGTATTTTCCTGAGAACTTTTCTCTCCCACATGTTTAATAGGTTTTCTGTCGTTTTTGTCAGGGTCCAAGTTTCACTTACATATGTTACAACTGGTATGATTACAGTTTTATAAATAGCTTTCTTCGTTTCTCATGTAATGTTTTTACTTTTGAGTATTTTATGACTACTGAAGTATTTTGTCACCACCCACAGAAAGCAAAATTATATGAAAAAATCCAGTAAAACATTACAGGTTTTAAATGCTGACACAATACTATACAGACTTACCGGGTTATCCTGGAACCGCACTATAAATTCATCAAAGCTGATGCATGATCTCCAGTGAAGGTTAATTCTGTGGATAGTTAAGCCAAACAAATGTTCACCTATCAAATTTAACACATCTTGCTATTGCCAGTGAAGGTTAATTCTGTGGATAGTTAAGCCAAACAAATGTTCACATATCAAATTTAACACATCTTGCTATTGCCAGTGAAGGTTAATTCTGTGGATAGTTAAGCCAAACAAATGTTCACCTATCAAATTTAACACATTTTGCTATTGCCAGTGAAGGTTAATTCTGTGGATAGTTAAGCCAAACAAATGTTCACATATCAAATTTAACACATCTTGCTATTGCCTGTGAAGGTTAATTATATGGATAGTTAAGCCAAACAAATGTTCACCTATCAAATTTAACACATTTTGCTATTGCCAGTGAAGGTTAATTCTGTGGATAGTTAAGCCAAACAAATGTTCACCTATCAAATTTAACACATTTTTCTATTGCCAGTGAAGGTTAATTCTGTGGATAGTTAAGCCAAACAAATGTTCACCTATCAAATTTAACACATCTTGCTATTGCCAGTGAAGGTTAATTCTGTGGATAGTTAAGCCAAACAAATGTTCACATATCAAATTTAACACATTTTGCTAAGGATCATTAAAAAGTTGCTTAAGCAATGATGTATACTTCTCAAAAGTTTTTGGTTACTTACGTTTTAAGAAATGAGTCAAACTGATCCCTAGTCACATGACCTACTAGTGTTTTTATGATTAGGAAAAGACCTTCTCTGTAGGAATAATAAATTAAAAAAAATTAGGTGATTGAATGTCATACAAAGAGGCCAGTTTTGATCTACGTCAGACAGTTCATAGTCTGTTATTAAAAATCATACAATTCAAAGGCTGTCTACAGTAAATGCTCATTTCCCACAGTCTATAGCAGTGTTTGGAGACTGGATAAAAGAGAGAATAATTTGAGTGTAGCATTTTCTGTTCTGAACTGATGAACCGTGACACACTTACATTTATTCTAGAACATTTCAAGCTTTAAGTTTTTAAGTCAGCAAATGATATGTTTAAATCTGGCTTCGGCAAGTGATATGTTTAAATCTGGCTTCACATAAAAAGTTGCAATCAGCTCCATTGTAAAACCCATGAATACCAGGCGTAATTAGAAAGATTTCAACCTCACATAATGCTAATAGGGTGTATTTATAAATCATTGAAGCAATCATCAAATGCTTGAGACTAGGCCGTTGTGCTAAATTTTTTTCTTTCAGTGTACAAAGTTTACTTTACCTTGTAACTATGGAGTCCCCATAAGGATCCCTGGTCTTAAACAGCTGCCTCACACCTTCCAGACCAGTCGTCAGTTTATCTTTGACCTGCTCCACTAACTGCAGGAAGAAAAAAAAACACATTATTGTATTATTCGTTCTATCACGCATGGACTACTGCAATGCTCTCATGGTGGGTCTTCCAGCTACGCTCCTGGATAAAATTCAAAAAGCACAGAATAATGCGGCTCGAATTGTTCTTCATAAACGTAAATTCGACCATGCTAAAACTCTTCTGAGAGAACTGCATTGGCTGCCGGTCCACGCTCGCATAGAGTACAAAATTGCAACTCTGTGCTACCGCTGCTTGCATGACCTGGCGCCGTCCTATCTCCAAGCGCTCATGACGCCTTATGTACCCACTAGACAACTCCGCTCATCCGATAGTGGCAAACTCTCGATACCGTGTGTTTGACTTGAGACTTACGGAAAGCACACGTTCACATTTGCTGGCCCAACCATTAGGAACACCCTTCCTGACGCTCTCAGACACAGCCAGACGCTGGAGTCCTTCAAGACAAATTTAAAAACTCATCTATTTCACAAACACTTTATGGGGTGAAGTTGTCTATCATCTTTTTCAGCTAGTTATTAACTCCCAGCTTTGTTTTTGTACCGCGCTTCGAGCCTTTGGGGATGAAGCGTGATTTTTCAAATGAACTTTATTATTATTATTATTATTATTTTCTATTTACAACCAGGTTCTTTAAAATCATAGAGAAAACTCTGAACATGTTAAAGATGAGCTGTCACTGCTGTTTTGTTACTGATGTTTTGTCACTGCTGTTTTCTTACTGCTGTTTTGTCACAGCTGTTTTGCCACCGCTGTTTTGTCACCGCTGTTTTGTCACCGCTGTTTTGTCACTGCTGTTTTGTTACAGCTGTTTTGTTACTGCTGTTTATTTAAAAGTTTAAAGAGACCAGAAGGCTAAAAGATACTGATGTAATAAACTGGCTGTAACAAAGAAGTTAGGGATGATATGGAATGGCAAGGGATGGAGATATATTTTAAAAAATGTAAAGAGATAGAATAACAAAATACATTTGTCTTACAATTATAAGTTGCTGTACAATGCTAATTGCCCTTAAATTGATTTTTTTCTCTCAATTTCAATACCTCTATATAATAAACACACCTATATAATGAACACCCCTATATAATAAACCCCTTGTGTTTGGTTTATACATCAAAAGTTAAATTAACTTTGAAATTTAAACATATTTTGTTGGGCTTGTGAAATTTCTAGTGTAATTTTAATAAATTTTGACATTTTCTGTCAGGCACCGTGACATGTCATCATCTTGATTACATAATATAAAATCAATTTGTGACAGAGGAGAAAAAAAACTTAATCATAATTACATTGCCTAGTGTATGTTCTTTATTTATTCTTAACATATGTGCACACACACAAAAAAAAAATATATAAACATATTTTTTGAAGACAGGTTATTTAGCCTACTAGTTATGTAAGCTTGTTGGCTTGGGTAAACATGTCTGTCAAAGAAATTAGATCACAGCATGCCTGTTAGGACTTTGAGGACATTCACACATCCTCTCTTGCAGCATAATTAGATTAATTTTCATTTCTGTGACTTCACAATTTATTTCTATCCCATCCTCCCAATACATTTTGTGTTAAATCTACACCCCCACCCCACCCCTCCAAAATCACTATGAACATTCTATTTCAGATGTAAATAAATTTATGATTATCACCAGGATGTTGGACATGATAGCAGGAATTGGATGTTGGACATTATAGCAGGAATTGTATGTTGGACATGATAGCAGGAATTGGATGTTGGACATGAAAGAAGGAATTGGATGTTGGACATGATAGCAGGAATTGGATGTTGGACATGATAGCAGGAATTGGATGTTGGACATGATAGCAGGAATTGAATGTTGGACATGATAGCAGGAATTCAATGTTTGACATGATAGCAGGAATTGAATGTTGGACATGATAGCAGGAATTCAATGTTGGACATGATAGCAGGAATTGGATGTTGGACATGATAGCAGGAATTGAATGTTGGACATGATAGCAGGAATTGAATGTTGGACATGATAGCAGGAATTGGATGTTGGACATTCATGCACCGAATTAGTTGTAGACATAGTGCTAGTACACAAAGACATCCTACACTACTAACTGCACACAGTGATGTCATCTGTTAATTGTACACAAAGACATCCTTCACTACTGACTGTACACATTGATATCATCCATTAACCATAGACAAAGATCCCACTAACTGATGTCCTTCTGAACGTAGGGACCAATGTGTATACATATTATTTTATATTTTAAATTATTTTATATTAATTCATAATACATTTGAGTACCTCATCGTCTGTTCTCCATGCTGTGGATTTTGGCACGATTTGCTTCCCTTTGTCTGGTTTCTGTAAGTGTGCTGAATGAATGTGAAGATGAATTAAGAAGCATATAAAATAGAATTTTAAATGAAAACAAAAGCGTTTTGGTAAAATACAACATCGTGTGTTCAAACTAACTATTACAAGGCAACAATTGTTGGAACATCGTTCTGATACGTTAAATATCAAAAATTAAATATGTAATACAAGGCCTACATAACTTTAATTATGTCTATTATATTTTAATATGTAATGGAGTAATTGTCAACATCCATAACTTATTAATGCCGTTCTGAGACACAATATAAACTAGTTATAGCCCGCCAAACATTTACGACAGCAATGGGTGAACTTCCCATCTACTAAAGTTACTTGACAAAACACGAACTCAAGTAACGCACATTTAAGAATCCCCAGTTTTTGCTACACCCCCCCCCACCCCCGAATGATACGTTACTGCATTCTTTTTATTACACTCTCATGAACTATAACAGGCATACACAACATACGACCAGCGGGCCACATGCGACCCGCCAGTACCCACTTGGCGGCCCGCGCAGTAACGGAATATTCTTTTTTATTTTATTTCCATAATAGCTTTCGACACTGTCCTATTATCTTTTGGCCCGCACCAGTTTTTCATATAGTATTATGGCCCGCACAAGTTTTTCATAAAGTATTACGGCCCGCCATACATTTTAAGTTGTGCGGGCCTGAATTATATTAATATTCTGATGTCCCAACCACTTTTAAACAGATAATTTATTACACCATTTTTATATTGAGACGATTTCATTTTCCAAAAAGAAAATATTACGCACCAAACGCAGTTGAGTTATTTAAAAAAATCATTTAGCGTAGTTCTCGGGAATTATATTTTGCGCGCTATCCGGAAACGGAAGCAGTCTCACCACAAGCAACATATATATAAGAGATAATAAGTTACAAATCCTAAGTTAATGTTGTGACCTAACTTACTACAACTAGAGATAGCCCACCAATCTATGGCGGCGGCAATGCGTGAATTTCCCATCTACTTAAGTTACCTCTATCGTTTGGAAATTATATTTTGCGCCCGTATTAAACACATTGTAAAACCCAACACACTTGAATATCGTAATATGTGATGTGTACAAACAAGCAAAGCGTGCTGGTGAGGTTAAAGGCACGGATAAAGCAATGTCTAACAATACTTAATAGAGACATTTCAACATACCGCCATTGTAGAAAAAACAAGCCAAGCTTGTACAACTAAAATAATTGTATTTTGGATTAATATTCAGAGTGTGATAACTAGAGTGGGTGTAATTTAGAAGGCTGATTCTAGGGCAGCAGGCATCACGTTGTATTGCTTCACGCGTCACAATCAGTGTTTCTTTCAGAAATTCTCCCCCCACTCCCCACCCCCGGGAGGGGGGCACTTCCGATTTTCGGGGGGAAAGGGGGGGGGGCTATGCCAATTACCAAAGGCGTAGCTAAGGGGTGGCAGATGGGACATACGTGAGGGGGGGGCAAAGATGGACTTTGATGGAATTAATTGGTTGAAAATAATGGGTTTCAGAGTTGTAGGAGGGCTTAAAAATGAATCTTGTCCCCTGACGCCAAACACTGTAGATACGCCCCTGCTAGTGTCGTCGAAATAGGGCGGGTGGGGTGGTCCACCCAGGTTTCTTTATAAGCTGGTGTGGCATTTTTGGACAACTGCAGAGTTTGAATCGTGAAACAGAGGACGGCAAAAATATTTGGCCGCTCATGGCAGCACTAATAAAAAAACTAATTTTGTTTTTACATCTGTTCAATTAACTCTTACACTCCTGTGGAGTTTTATAAGTCACCTAGAGTAGACCCGTGGTGGGAACTGGCCTAGATATGGTAGTGTTGTGGACTTACCATAATGACACTATCTTTACATTCAAGCTTTACATTCCTATATCCACTTCTTTTCCATGAGATACGCACATTTCTTTTCCTTTTAAAAAAGAAAACTTATTCGTAATCTAACAGCGTGAATGCCAAGAATTGTGTTTAATTGAATGATGTGATCTAAATGCGTAAGCGCTATAAACACTTGTTAGGCTTTTGTTAATAAAAATGAGCTGTGATGTTGGATGTTGTTAACTGAAATGTATCCCAGAGAAGAGAAATTTTGAAACCACTGTCAAGGATAACTCTAATCCAACGCGCATTAAATTCATTTCCCCATTGAATCCACCAATTAAATCAAATAAATCCATTTAATAATATCTTGATTTCAATAGGATTAATCACATTTCTCAAGTAAAATATCAAATCCCATCTCAGCATGGAAAGGGGGGGGGGGGGGGCATCTGTTGCATCCGTAGTTTTCCGGGCAAAGCCCGCCAACCACCACCTATGCTTACTTGCAATGAGCTCTTACATAATTTAAAATGTCTCAACGTGCATTTGGCAAAGAAAGTATGTGCACAAAATATTATCAAAAATTAATAAAAAATAAAACACATTTAATTTTCGTCTACATTTAAATCGAATCATATGGCTACATAGAGTGATCTTCTACACTTTCTGCAAAGACCTTCTTTGCTAATGCATTTTTAAGAATTTTAAATTATTTTCTACTTTGTAGTGCGTTAAAACTTGTCTTCGATAGAATGTCGTTTTTTAAAAATCTTTTTATTATTATTATTATTATTTTTGTTGTTAAATAGTGGCGTCAGTTTCGGCCAGCTGCAAACAAAAAAAAAAAGGGGGGGGGGGGTGTATTCGTGGCAGGGAAGGCGGTAAAAACGAAACGTTGGCACGAGTGACAAGAAAGCCACGCCCCCCTAACATGCAAATATCGCCTGTCGTGATCCACATAACTTTGATGATCTAAATAACAAACAACCCAAGGTTCGACGTGTTCCGTGATACAGCGCCTGACTAGTCTAAGAGAAGAGGTAGCGGCATTGGCGCAGACATAGGACACAATGAAACAGTCTGCCCAAGAGGAAAACCTTCTCTACGCGTCTGACGACTCGGTAGAGTAAATAAAAACTGTCCTGCTAGCTGCTTTTCTTTATTACATGAACTCAGTTTCTTAAATCAAGCATAGAAAAGCAACAGTTGAGTGCGTATAAGATCCTACCGACTCTGTCGTCTACCCCCAGACGTAGTTACAGTCAATGCTGCACGGAGCAGGCCAAGACCTTTGCTGCCCACCCCCCCCCCGCCATAAAAAAACCCCGCTGCAGTTGGCCGAAAATGTCGCCCCTCAATATATAGAGGAACAAATTGCCGGCCGGGGCGGACCGCTCCCTCCGCCCCACCCATTCCACCCACCCTTCCTACTCCAGTGCGTCTAAATCATAGAAAATAAAAGAAATAAAGGCCCACTTTTGATTTTTGCCGCCTGGACACTCAAGTCCACCACTGTATGGCCTGGACACTCAAGTCCACCACTGTATGGCCTGGACACTCAAGTCCACCACTGTATGGCCTGGACACTCAAGTCCACCACTGTATGGCCAGGACACTCAAGTCCACCACTGTATGGCCTGGACACTCAAGTCCACCACTGTATGACCTGGACACTCAAGTCCACCACTGTATGGCCTGGACACTCAAGTCCACCACTGTATGGCCAGGACACTCAAGTCCACCACTTTATGGCCTGGACACTCAAGTCCACCACTGTATGGCCTGGACACTCAAGTCCACCACTGTATGGCCAGGACACTCAAGTCCACCACTGTATGGCCAGGACACTCAAGTCCACCACTGTATGGCCTGGACACTCAAGTCCACCACTGTATGGCCAGGACACTCAAGTCCACCACTGTATGGCCTGGACACTCAAGTCCACCACTGTATGGCCTGGACACTCAAGTCCACCACTGTATTGCCTGGACACTCAAGTCCACCACTGTATGGCCTGGACACTCAAGTCCACCACTGTATGGCTTGCACACTCCAGTACACCACTGTATGGCTTGCACACTACAGTAAACCACTGTATGGCTTGCACACTCCAGTACACCACTGTATGGCTTGCACACTCCAGTACACCACTGTATGGCTTGCACACTCAATCCACCACTGTATGGCTTGGACACTTCAGTCCACTACTGGATGACTTGGACACTCCAGTCCACCACTGTATAGCTTGCACATATCAGTCTAAACAAGTTCCACAATGCCTACTACTTCAACCCTTTCCTTAAAGTGGCGTAACTTGTGCGTGCTGGTGGGGTATTGAGCCCAAAGTGAACCCAAATCGTAATTAATTGCAGTCGAACCGTCAACACAAGTTCAATTTATGACAATCTTAGCGACATTAAGTCTGTGCAAGTAGCCTAACCCACGACTCGAGTCCAAATTAACCACACACACACACATACAAACACGCAGAGTTAACAGGTAGAAACATCGCGTGCTGAATTGTCCTCTAATTCTCATGGCTGAAATGACAGGAAATTGTCCCGGGGACATTGTTAGCAATTTTAAACGGCATCCGTTGTTTGCTAGATCTTTAAACAAAAAAGACTTTGAGATGAATAAAAGTGCGTTTTTTCATAATCATGTTCATCCCGGTCAATCAGTCCAACGCTTCACTCAAGCCATCTTCCCTTTGAGATTTTTTTAAGCCTGAGAGATGTATCCCAAGGGGCGTATTCAATGTAGACAGATGTCACCATGATCCCATTTATCAAGAGATATCACAAAGATGTTTAAATCTTGACCTTAACAAGATAAAAAGTGTCAGCTGTCCAGTTGACTCACGCAGACCTGCAAAATTAACGAACGTTGACCTTCACTTAAGTTCGTATCAAACACTTTCAGCCCTCGTTTCTTGATCATATTTAATATTCTTCTAACTCCCATTTTTATTTCATAAACCCTATTTTGATGTAATAAAAATTCGTTCACATTTTCTTGAAAAAAAGAGCTCAAAATGTATCTAAGCATTAAAAAAGTATTCTTATATTGTTTATATCATTACGAATTTGGGGCTTTTCAGTTTAAAAAAAGGTTAACAAAATTATAATCTTGTATTCGTTTTGGCTGTTACTCTGACAAGGACGATCCTTCTTAACATTACTTTGTGAACTCTTCTGCCTTTTCGATCAGAAAGAACATCACGTGGAAGATAAAAATAGTGCGCGTGCACGGCCCTGAACATTAATTGACGTTAAAGAGATAGGAGAGGTACGCATCAGCGTCACTTGGGGTGTGGAACGCCCTCAGAGGGGGGAGGGAAATCAAATGAAAAACTGTACATTTGACCGAGCTCGCTGGAGTGGGTTTTTATAACTTAAATTAGTAAATACAACAACAGGGTGCCACCAGAACAGGGTGCCACCAGAACAGGGTGCCAACAGAACAGGATGCCAGCAGTAAATAATGTCACCAATACAGGGTGCCACCAGAACAGGGTGCCAGCAGTAAAGAATGTCACCAAGACAGGGTGCCAGCAGTAAAGAATGTCACCAAGACAGGGTGCCAGCAGTCAAGAATGTCACCAAGACAGGGTGCCAGCAGTAAATAATGTCCCCAAGATAGGGTGCCAGGAAAACAGGGTGCCAGCAGTAAAGAATGTCAGCAAGACAGGGTGCCAGCAGTAAAGAATGTCACCAAGACAGGGTGCCAGCAGTAAATAATGTCCCCAAGATAGGGTGCCAGGAAAACAGGGTGCCAGCAGTAAAAAATGTCAGCAAGACCGGGTGTCGGCAGTAAAGAGTGTCACCAAGACAGGGTGCCAGCAGTAAAGAGTGTCACCAAGACAGGGTGCCAAAAGAACAGAGTACCACCAGGATAGGTCAACTAGGAGGAGGTCCGTGGGGGAAGTCTGGAAGGGACGTCGTAATGAGTTGACCGCAATGGGTGACACCAACCCCAGTGACGCAACTGGCGGTACATGAATTCTATTTTAACATTGATGTCCATTGAAACTGCATGGCTGTTATTAAAAGTCGTGCTTGTTTGCTTTGGTGTTGTTTGGGCTGGGGGACGGCCTTAAAAGATGCGAGGAACTACGAACATAATTAAACTGAACTAAACTGTTGAAGTAGTGAAGTTGTTTCATGACAGCAATCTACGGGCGGAAAAGTGATTAGACATGATGACCTCCATGGGAAAAAATAATATCCATCACAAATGAATGACAAGATAATCATGAAAGCATTGCATCACAAGGGTTAACAGGTGCCGCAAGAGCTACGCATAAGTCAAAAAATGTACGTGTAAATTAGGTGGGAATGACCACCTCACCAAAACAACATATTAAAGTAATATGTTTAAAGGTGAGTCGGAAAAACATTAACAGGCCCTATATATAATCGACTGAGTCTTAAGAGTAAGATGAAAGCAATGAAAACCCGTCGTTCCAAGTAGAATACAGACTAGGATTTCTTCAAGCCCCAAGTTTGGTGATGGTGTTTATTTATTTAAAGATTTAAATTTTCTTTTCACAGAGGCAATTGTCTCAACTTGATCAATTTAAAAATGACCGCCATTAGTAGCCATTACGGGAAATGGAAGACAACAAGTCACTATTTGCGTGGGCCAGGATGTAAGACGTGTGGCCAAGATGTAAGAGGTGTGGCCAAGATTTAAAAAGTGTGGCCAGAATGTAAGACGTGTGGCCATGATGTAAGACGTGTGGCCAGGATGTAAAAAGTGTGGCCAGGACGTAAGTCGTGTGGTCAGGATGTAAGACGGGTGGCCAGGATATAAGAGGTGTGGCCAGGATGTAAGACGGTTATCCAGGAAGTAAGACGTGTGGCCAGGATGTAAGACG
This sequence comes from Omphiscola glabra, assembly GCA_964017045.1. Lineage (NCBI taxonomy): Eukaryota > Metazoa > Mollusca > Gastropoda > Lymnaeidae > Omphiscola > Omphiscola glabra. The sequence continues at coordinate 39,715,724 of OZ024798.1, forward strand.
TATGGCCAGGACGTAAGACGTGTGGCCAGGATGTAAGACGGGTGGCCAGGATATAAGACGGGTGGCCAGGATGTAAGAGGTGTGGCCAGGATGTAAGACAAGTGGCCATGATGTAAGACGTGTAACCAGAACGTAAGACGGGTGGCCATGATGTACGATGATTATTTTGACACAGAGATCAAATCATAAAGATCAGATCTGGTTAGGACAATGTCGTAGGATTTGTTACAATGCTTCCATCGACCTGCATAATGCTGTACTTAATTTCAGAGAGTGTGTGTGAGACACAACTACTAATGCATGGACCGAAAAATGTCTCTCAATGATAATATAATATAGTAGCCGACACAAGAACTCAATCCTAATATCCTGGCCCCAACTAACACAAAGTTAACCAACATTTATTGGACTGCTAGGTTTTGTTTCAACTGTGGTCATTGACATGGTTTACGAATTCAATGTAAGCTGAAGGTCATCGTTACTTAGGGTTAAAGGCACACATTGTATATTCCTGTGTGGCAAACTTAACCTTGAGTAAAGCAGGGCTGATCCCGTCACTCACCCAGCGGCCAGTGGAGGATTCTTGAAGAGTCTGGGTTCAATCCCGGTGTCGGCGTTCCGGTGATGGTAAGGTCAAGGGACTGTTGGGGAACAGCTCGGGCCTGGGAGGATGATCGGGGACGACCCCATTTTGCAGACCCGGTGCGGGGCCTTGAGATGGAGGTAGACATCTTCACTCAAATCCCTGAACATAGAGAAGAGAAATGGGAAACTGGTAGGAAAATAATCAAACATGACAAATAATTTGGTTCTCATACTTATATTAAATGATTCACATTGGGCGGCGGCTCAAGTATAATAAACCTTATTAAAATACAAATGTAACTGCTAGAGAAATGATAAAACAGCTTCGTTTATTATAAAATAATATTTAAAAACAACAACCCAAAAAAGAAAATGGTAGCCCTATATACAAGAATATATTATATCAAATTATTTCAAAGATTCTTTATAACATATTGTTAAGTCATACAAGAGCATTCTTTGTTTAAAAGGGTCATTCACTAACAAATATTGGCCAGACGTTGTTAAGGGACAATCACTAACACATATTGGCCAGACTTTGTTAAAGAACAATCACTAACACATATTGGCCAGACTTTGTTAAAGAACAATCACTAACACATATTGGCCAGACTTTGTTAAAGAACAATCACTAACACATATTGGCCAGACTTTGTTAAGGGACATTCACTAACACATATTGGCCAGACTTTATTAAAGAACATTCACTAACACATATTGGCCAGACGTTCATAACGCTGACAGTGCGAGCGAATCCTATAATTTTATGCTATAAAATTATCTCAGTGATATTTTAGCATATTGTATACACTGACAGTAGGCGGCATTGTCAATGTCGTTTGAAAAGACGACCTTTCTCAAAGCTCTCAGTACAGCAGCCGACAATGGTCAACTGTTTGAAGTCGGGTATGGCCCACCTGTCACGCAAGGCAATTTAAGTTGGAGCTTTCGCAGTGTCTCCCCCTTGTTTATACTCAATACCTCATGCTGAACACTCTCTTCCCCTTATTATTATTATTAGTGGTTTTATATAGCGCTATACAATTTAACAAACATAATCAAGAACTTAAAAATTAACATACATTAAGTAAATAAAACAGAAGTATATTCATTCAGTCCACCCCATTCCATAACTATTTACATGTAAAGCCATAGACGGCACCCAGCAGCATCGTTTATCGGTCAGAGGGAGGGGGGGGGGGAATCAGTCAGGATAGTAGAGTTTAAAGAGATGTGTTTTGCGTGAAGTTTTGATGGCTATGATGGTCGGTATATTGCGATTGTGTAATGGAAGATAATTCCATTGTTTGGGGACACAGAAAGAGAAAGATCTTTCACCGTATGGTTTCGTGCAAGTCTTGGTGACAAAGAATACGCTCGTCTGCGGAGGAGCGAAGCTGTCGAAGGGGTGAATAGACAGAGAGAAGTTCGGTTAGATAGGAAGGGCAGGAATTCGAGAAAACGTTGTGGCAGAGAACAGAAAGATTTTAATCAATTCGTGCTTGTACAGGGAGCCAATGAAGTGAATGAAGTAGTGGTGTGACGTGATCACGTTGTTTTTTTTTTTGTGCCTTTACAGCTAGCCTAGCAGCTGAGTTTTGAACCTTTTATAATTGTTTAAAGAAGTATTTTGGTGAACCTGACAGAAGAGAGTTGCAATAGTCAAGACGAGAGAGTACAAGAGCATAGACTATAAGGGTTTTTGTTGCTCTAACTGTGAGGTAGTGGCGGATGAAGCTGATCTGACGGATAGCGGTGTATGCAGAGCGACAAATGTGAGAGATATGATTATCGTAAGACAGAATATAACCAAGATTCATATCGGATGTAAACTGTATGTCTGAGTTACCTGCTTGAAATGAGGTGGGGAGAGCTGAGTTAGAGGATGATTTGTGATCGTGAATAAGAAGTGCTTCAGTTTTGTCATCGTTAAGTTTCAACTTGCTGAGTATCATCCATGACTTGACATCACCAATGCTCTCCCGCAGATTTAACCACGCTGATAAACTCTCTTCCTATTCACCACGTTGGCAATATATTCCCCTTGCTTACACACTGCATTACTATCTAATTACCTTTCTTCGCCATTTTTTCACAATATATTCCCCTTGATGTCAAACTCTCTACATGCTGTCATACTATCTTCCTACTGGTGTCACACTATATTCCCCATGTTACACTCTGATACCCATGATGTCACAAACTCTTCCCCTAGTTGTAACACTTTATTTCCCTTGTTGTCACACTTTCTCATGAAATCCATGGGCCACTTCAATACCATTGCCTCTTTATATATGTAACCCTGTGTAACAATTCTATACACTCAAAAAAAAAAATACATTTAGATCATGGGTTCTCAACCTTCCAGAATGTAATGGTGTACATTTTGAGCAACCAAACCAGCAACTGAGCTTATTCTGACCAATTTTTATAACGTAATAGCCAACAGACTCCAAAGGTATCATTTGGTTTACCATTAGCCAACATAAGATTATCCATAGCACAAGGAAGGATAAATGCCCTGGGCCCCGAAAGCCGCAACTTTTCATTGTATAACTTACAGAGATATCAGTGAATTCCTTGAAGATTATTTATTATTATCTTTTATAAAAATCAAAACCGAAATTACAATTAAACCAATTTTTTTTAATGAAGTTATCTAAAATTTAAATAATTTAAACAGTTCTGTGACCTATGGCCTCTCTAATATCAGGTGATTTTGTAAAGTATTTTCAGGGTGAGAATTAAGGCAGAAGAGAAACTTTCTGACCTTATTATTAATGTTTAATCAATGGCTGGAAAATAGTGAAGTCTTTATTCGTTGATCCTAGCGTTGGTATATGCACCAGAGGCTCAGAAGAAAGGGGAACACAATATTTGTAGGTAGGCAGTAGGAGTAGACTATGGTATGGGGTTTCAATTCATTTGTGTAAGTCAACGAAGTTATTGATCAGTAACTACCTGGCAAAGTTTCTTGAATTCTACTGAAAGTAATGTGCACTTTTATCAGCCACAGTTACAAAGCAGTGACAGAATTGTGGTGACACATTCACACAGCAGTGACATGAGTCAGGTAGCAAAGACAGAACTGTGGTAACACATTCACACAACAGTGACAGAATTAGGGTGAAACATTCAAATAACATTGAAAAAATTTATGGTGAAAGATTCACACAACAATGACAGAATTATGGTGAGACATTCACAATATCTTGACAGAGATATGGTGATACAATCACACATTAGTGAAAGTCCTTAATGACAGTTCATTTTTCAGTTTAAAATAATTACATATATTTTTTCGTATATTTTAAATTCAAGCAAATTCCTCTTGCGTAAAAAGGAGAACTATTACATAAAAGGAAATTACAATATAAACACCATAAAAAAATAAATAAAGGAAGAACAAAAAATACAAACACTTTCAAAATAAGTGTTTTCATTTGCCTAGATTTGGATATTTGCTATTTTTCCATTTCAATACAGTTATAATAATAATATATCAGACCTGTTTACCCTTGAACTCTTAAAATCGTACAATATCATCACAAAATCATTCGATACATTATCTTAATAGTAAGAAATAAACATACAGTAAATATAATGTATACACTTAAAAATCGTACATCGTACGCCAAAATCTTAAGAGTAAACAGGTCTGATAAATGAATGAAAGGATAACAGCAGCACCAGTTAACAACAAGATCACCATTGCTGAAATGTCCTAATATTGACTTTGTGACAAAGAAATTATAACTTGGGATTGGTCAAGTTTTCTCATTCCCTTATTTTTTTTCTTTTTAAATCTGGTTTTTCACTGACACTGCCTTCATAAAATAATAAATTTGTCACAGAACAAAAGGAGACAAAAGTAAAACTCACAATGGAAGAATTCTCCATCAGCAAACTTCAGATTTTATTTTGAAGAATTTGAGGCAATTAAAGGAAACTTAATGCATATTATTGATATGCAAATTGTAATGTAAAAAAAAATAAACACAAAAATACAAATTCAATAAATTTCTTTTCCAACAAAATCAATTATTTTAATACTAACATAGAAATGCCATTATACATAATTTATATCTATATATATTTAGATATAAATATTTAAGTATAATATATAGGCCTATAGGCATACATTATTACAGTTAAATTTTGTAACACATTCTTGCTTAAATGATGGAAAAGAGAGAAGTCTAAACTCTTGAAATGAAATATACAGAGGGTTGAAAAAAAACAGGAAATCACAGACTTATTGAATGACGGATATGTCTCATAAAATCAAAATATTTTGGGTATGAAATTAAAAGAGGCAGGAAATCAAAGATTACTATAGTATGGTGAGGACTGCATAGGTAAGGTTAGTAAGGATGGGCGCTATGAGGCAGATACTGTTATAAGAATAGAGAAAGTGAGATGTGGTTTTGCTGTACAAAAAGATTTTTGCAACTCTAGGCCTATAAGAAGAGAGACAAAAATTAGAATGCTATGTTTGTTCCTTTGGATGGTTCAGAAAGAAGGCGGACAGCAAAGAAAGATTGGAAAAGGGTTTAAACCTTCATGAATAGTTGATAGAGTAGCATCCTTAACATGAGGGGATTCAACAAAATTACAAACACAGTAGATAGGTCATACCAAGAGAAAACCCATGCCAAATACAAGATGTCAATCACTAGTTTTAAAACTCAGGGATCGAAAGGATGGTGGAGACCCCAAAAAATGTAGGCAAAGAGAGGTTAACAAGGATGAAAATACATTTTAGAAAGAGCATGAGAAGATAGCCAGAGACATCTCTTTGCCAGCATTGTTGACTTATATAACTTTATATGAATTGGGGGGGGGGGGGGGGAAGGGGTTGGAAGAGGGGGCTCATCAATTTGTGATGGTGGATTGTGAGGGTGTTTTGATTTTGAGACTAATATGGGAGGGGGTCTAAAAATCCTCCAAAATAGGGGGACATCGTTTATCGGTGGCTTCAAAGAAAATCTAGTGTTAATTTTCAGGGCATTACCAACAAACCTAATGAATAATACTTCTGAGGTTAGCAAATGAGAAAGAGCAACTAAATATAGATTAATTAGACACAAACAATTTGTGTAAATAAAACAATATATGATCAGCTTTAATGATGATTTTAGAAAATACACAAGTAAATGTTTCGCAAATGCCTTCATCAGTATTTATTTACATGTTTTGTTTTTTGTATCATATCTATATGGGGCCATAATCTGTCGGTTGTTGAGCATTTCACATACCTTGGATCCAATATTTCTAGTTCTCTCTCCTTTGACAAAGAGGTAAATATCAGGATTGCAAAAGCAGCAGCAACTATGGCTAAACTGAAGTGGGTGTGGAATAATCTCAATATAACTGATAAGACAAAACTAAGTGTCTATCAGGCATGTGTGCTTAGAACGCTCATATATGGTGGCGAAGTGTAGACTACATATACCAGTCATGAGCAGAAACTCAACAGAGGTCTTGGAACTTGCAAAAATGTGTAGCATATTCTCCGCTCTTAGCAAGAGGAGAATAGAGGAAAACCGTATTCCAAAGCATCTGCTGTATGAGATTTATGGACTTTTGCAAAAGAAGCATGAGGGAAGCCAACATTTAAATCAACGAATGGGAGATCATTGCTCAACAATGTTCCAGTTGGCGAACAGCAGTGTATGAAGGAGTAAAAACGGCAGAAGATGCTCAAAACGATAAAGAACAATACGGAAGGTCAAATCGAACCAGGAGTCACTATTCTTTTGCACCTGCAAAAAAAGCAGCCAAGATTGCCATTGCAGGATTGGCCTAGTGAGCCATTTGTTGAACTTGAAGTGTACATAGCTACTAAATTGCCTTGCAAAGATGGAAGGATGTCATAAATATATATTATAATTGGTAAATTTGGATAGATAGCACCGTGGGCGCCATCTTGGTTGCTGTGAACCACGAACTTATGTCCTAAATGTATCCCTAAACCTAACCTGAACCCTAAACTTATCCCTAACCTCGGTTTTGACGCTATTGGAACCAGGGTTTTAACCCTATCGGAACCAGGGACAAAACATGCATATTATGTCAGAGTGCTATCTCTCCAAATTAGCCCTATAATTATATATATATATATACATAGATATATATATAATCAAATAGGCTAATTCAGATAGATGGTACCTCATCATTAGGTTTAGGGATAGATTTAGGGTTCAGGTTAGGGTTAGGGATAGATTTAGGGTTCAGGTTAGGGTGAGGGATAATTTTAGGGTTCAGGCAACCAAGATGACGGCCATGGTAAAAAAACACGGTACAATCTATACGAATTTACCATGAAATATAATTAAAATATGTGAGTGTAAGTGTAGTTTGTCGTCGTCCCTCCTCCAGTCGACGTGAAAGTTCTAGCCAGCTTAGCCAATATTATCAGTGACTAAATAAATAAATAAAAGGCTATAACTGTTACCACATTTATTTACGAAAAATAAGTGATTTTGTATCATATATTAAATAAAAATTGGATAAGTGCCAGGATTACCTGAGTTGATGAACTGAGTATTGTTGCAATCATTGACCCGCCATAAATAAACAGACTGCTTAGCGACAGTACATTTTTGTCACGTGACTAAAATTACGTTTCCGGCTGAACTGATACTTCGAAAAATATGTTTATTATTATTATTCTATGCATTTTGTTATGGAAAGCGCTCTCCTTTAAAAAAAATAATTTTATTTTTCATTTAGCCTTTTTAAACGCTAGGGAACATTTCATAGTAAAACATATATTTTCACAGACTGATTAAGCATTATGTCAAAATAATCTCTGCAGCTGAGCTATTTTAAAATAAACTTTCTAATTAGGTCTACAACTAAAATATCCATCAATCGCCAAAAATATTAGCCAACGATTGCGTGTAACCCTAATTATGTTACTTTGTCACATGAAGGCGATTAAGTCAGACATTATAGGATTTCTGTCATATCGAATATTTCTCATGTAACGATCGCATTAAAATATTGCGTGATCACCACCAGAGGTTATAAAAAATTGTGAAATGATTAACTGCCCCTACTTGACGATCAGTTCATTTGCACCAATTAGCTTGTTGTAGGGCCTAATTCATTATTTGTATTTCATTATAGACTCCTTTATGAATCAAACTCTTTGTGTTTTAAAATGAATATTTCAGTTTTCGACCAGTCAAGAATTGGGACAAATGGGGGAAGCGGTGGAAGACTTGAAATAAGGAAGATTTCTTGCGTAGATTTATATAATTAATAAGGAGCAGCCCAAAAGAAATTATTTTATTTTTGGTGGAAGTGGAGAAAGGGGGGAAAAAGGGGGGGGGGGGAGGGAAGCTCCAACTTCTAATTTAAAGGCATATAAATATTTAATTGTATGTAATTAACGTAAAATGAAAAGTAACTGGCAAAATATTTAAATTAAATTAGTGGACATCTACCTAATGAACGATTTTTTAATAATATTTTTTTAGTTTTAGTCCAGCCAGAGTGTAGTCAGAGAGTAGTCAGAGTGTTACCAGAGTGTAGTCAGAGTGTAGCCAGGGTGTAGTTAGAGTGTAACCAGAGTGTAGTCAGAGTGTAGTCGGAGTGAAGTCAGAGTGTAGTAAGAGTGTAGTAAAAGTGTAGCTAGAGTGTAGTCAAAGTGTAATCAGAAAGAAGCCAGAGTGTTGTCCTAGTGTAGCCAGAGTGTATTATTAGTGTAGGCAGAGTGTAGCCAGAGTGTAGTCAGAGTGTAGTCAGAGTGTAGCCAGAGTGTAATCAGAGTTGAATAATAGTGTAGCCAGAGTGTAGTCAGAGTGTAGTCAGCGTGTAGCCAGAGTGTAATAAGAGTGTAGCCAGAGTGAAGCCAGAGTGTAGTCAAAGTGTAGCCAGAGTGTAGTCAGAGTGTAGCCATAGTGTAGAAAGAGTATAGCCAGAGTGAAGCCAGAGTGTAGTCAAAGTGTAGCCAGAGTGTAGTCCGAGTGTAGCCATAGTGTAGCCAGAGTATAGTCAGAGTGAAGCCAGAGTGTTGTCCTAGTGTAGCCAGAGTGTAGCCATAGTGTTGCCATAGTATAGTCAGAGTGAAGCCAGAGTGTAGTCAAAGTGTAGCCAGAGTGTAGTCAGAGTGTAGTCAGAGTGTAGCAACAATAAGAAAAAGTTCGATCACTAAAGATAATATTAAAATTTTAAAATGATAAATCAAATAAGGAAAAAAATGCACCTTTTATACCCCCCCCCCCTTTTTTTTTTTTATCAACCATTTCTGAACTTTTTCTCGTTACCCACACGTTGAGAACCACTGCCCTAATTTATGGCAAAAATCTAACACGGTGCAGAGCTTCTCTCTACGCATTTATTGTGGTGGTCAGTGGTTTCTTTCTATGCATTTATTTTGGTGGTCAGTGGTTTCTTTCTATGCATTTATTTTGGTGGTCAGTGGTTTCTTTCTATGCATTTATTTTGGTGTTCAGTGGTTTGTCTCTATGCATTTATTTTGGTGGTCAGTGGTTTGTCTCTATGCATTTATTTTGGTGTTCAGTGGTTTGTCTCTATGCATTTATTTTGGTGGTCAGTGGTTTGTCTCTATGCATTTATTTTGGTGGTCAGTGGTTTCTTTCTATGCATTTATTTTGGTGGTCAGTGGTTTGTCTCTATGCATTTATTTTGGTGGTCAGTGGTTTGTCTCTATGCATTTATTTTGGTGGTCAGTGGTTTGTCTCTATGCATTTATTTTGGTGGTCAGTGGTTTCTTTCTATGCATTTATTTTGGTGGTCAGTGGTTTCTTTCTATGCATTTATTTTGGTGGTCAGTGGTTTGTCTCTATGCATTTATTTTGGTGTTCAGTGGTTTGTCTCTATGCATTTATTTTGGTGGTCAGTGGTTTCTTTCTATGCATTTATTTTGGTGGTCAGTGGTTTCTTTCTATGCATTTATTTTGGTGGTCAGTGGTTTCTTTCTATGCATTTATTTTGGTGGTCAGTGGTTTCTTTCTATGCATTTATTTTGGTGGTCAGTGGTTTCTTTCTATGCATTTATTTTGGTGGTCAGTGGTTTCTTTCTATGCATTTATTTTGGTGGTCAGTGGTTTCTTTCTATGCATTTATTTTGGTGGTCAGTGGTTTGTCTCTATGCATTTATTTTGGTGGTCAGTGGTTTGTCTCTATGCATTGATTCTGGTGGTCAGTGGTTTCTTTCTATGCATTTATTTTGGTGGACAGTGGTTTGTCTCTATGCATTGATACTGGTGGTCAGTGGTTTGTCTCTATGCATTGATTCTGGTGGTCAGTGGTTTGTCTCTATGCATTTATTTTGGTGGTCAGTGGTTTGTCTCTATGCATTGATTCTGGTGGTCATTGGTTTGTCTCTATGCATTTATTTTGGTGGTCAGTGGTTTGTCTCTATGCATTTATTTTGGTGGTCAGTGGTTTGTCTCTATGCATTTATTTTGGTGGTCAGTGGTTTGTCTCTATGCATTTATTTTGGTGGTCAGTGGTTTGTCTCTATGCATTTATTTTGGTGGTCAGTGGTTTGTCTCTATGCATTTATTTTGGTGGTCAGTGGTTTGTCTCTATGCATTTATTTTGGTGGTCAGTGGTTAGTCTCTATGCATTTATTTTGGTGGTCAGTTATTTCTGGCTTTTCTTTTATTGTTCCGATACAACCAGATGCAGATTTATATTGTTATTTTAAATATTAAAATTCAATCATCAACCTCGCCTTCCTTCAGCGGAGCCAATTGATGCACTGATTAAATGAATGTCAAATTACATTACTATTGTTGAGTTCTATGAGAGAGCTTAGATGTGATCCACACACAGACACACACTTGCACGCACGCACTTAGGCACACACACAAACTTTGGCTATAACTCAGAATGTGAAATAAAATATTACTTTTAAACATAAAGTGTCAAGTTGAGAACCAAAGATCTGTGTCATGCTACGACAAATAAATTTCATTCGTCTTCCATTTGGTTTGGCACCAATCGCTAGTACGTTTTCTATTATTCTTTATTTAGTTCATGGTAAAAATCTACACAAAATTGTGTACAAAAGATATTTTCCATTCTCCCCATTGATTGGAGTACACGCTAGAAAAGAAGAAGATAACTCTTTTCTTTTAACACCCGGAGCGGGTTCCGTTTGTATTTGCCTGCTCCGTACCCGGGTCAGCCCTAATGCCCATGTCATTACTATAAGTTATACCCTGTCATTACCAGTTATTACCCTGTCATTACTATAAGTTATACCCTGTCATTACTAGTTATCTTCATGCCATTACTAGTTATGTCCATGGCATTACTAGTTATGTCCATGGCATTACCAGTTATATCCCGGTCATTACTAGTTATGTCCATGGCATTACCAGTTATATCCCTGTCACCACTAGTTATGCCCATATCATCAGCTGACATTTCGACATCATGTGTTATCTGTTTCCTTACCTCAATTTTATGTATGCCGTACTGTGTGCCAGAAAGAGTAACGCTAGCACTACAACATTGACGTGACTGGGCTGGTGTCATCCAGTGCGGTAAACTCATGGTTTCAGCCATCTAGGCTTTCCCAAAATGGACCTTCCCAGAGTCTGTCAAACCAATGGACACTGTTTTCTGGTGTCACTCTGTTCTGGTGGCACTCTTTTCTGGTGGCCCTCTTTTCTGGTGGCCCTCTTTTCTGGTGGCTCTCTTTTCTGGTGGCTCTCTTTTCTAGTGGCACTCTGTTCTGGTGGCTCTCTTTTCTGGTGGCACTCTGTTCTGGTGGCTCTCTTTTCTGGTGGCACTCTGTTCTGGTGGCTCTCTTTTCTGGTGGCTCTCTTTTCTGGTGGCACTCTGTTCTGGTGGCACTCTTTTCTGGTGGCACTCTGTTCTGGTGGCTCTCTTTTCTGGTGGCAATCTGTTCTGGTGGCTCTCTTTTCTGGTGGCACTCTGTTCTGGTGGCTCTCTTCTATTTTTTGGGTGGTATCTGTCTGGTGACCCTCAAGTGGCCCTCTGTCTGGGGGAACTTTGGCGGCCCTCTGTCTGGTGACCCTCAAGTGGTCCTCTGCCTGGGGGCACTGTGTGGCCCTCTGTCTGGTGGCTCTCTGTCTGGTGGCCCTCTGTCTGGTGTTCCTCTGTCTGGTGGCCCTCTGTCTGGTGGCACTCTGTGGTCCTCTGTCTGGTGGCCCTCTGTCTGGTGGCCCTCTGTCTGGTGGCCCTCTGTCTGATGGCCCTCTGTCTGGTGGCCCTCTGTCTGGTGGCACTCTGTGGCCCTCTGTCTGGTGGCCCCCTGTCTGGTGGCCCTCTGTCTGGCGGCCCTCTGTCTGGTGGCCCTCAAGTGGCCCTCTGTCTGGTGGCCCTCTGTCTGGTGGCACTCTGTGGCCCTCTGTCTGGTGGCCCTCTGTCTGGTGGCACTCTGTGGCCCTCTGTCTGGTGGCCCTCTATCTGGTGGCCCTCTGTCTGGTGGCGCTCTGTCTGGTGGCACTCGGTGGCACTCTGTGGCCCTCTGTCTGGTGGCCCTCTGTCTGGTGGCCCTCTGTCTGGCGGCCCTCTGTCTGGTGGCCCTCAAGTGGCCCTCTGTCTGGTGGCTCTCTGTCTGGTGGCACTCTGTGGCCCTCTGTCTGGTGGCCCTCTGTCTGGTGGCACTTCACTCTTTAATTTAACTAAGATATTTTATGGAGAACAAAAAACCCACTATCCCGCGTGAGCTCTGTTAAATGTACCATTTTCTCGTTGGTGTCACGCCCCTGTGAGTGTGTCATCTGGCGCGGCCCGCACCCCACTCATTCCCCAAGTGACGTTACTGCACTACAAACACAAAGTAATCTTCAACGGATTGTTTCACTCTCGCCCACATCCCTTAAATTTCACTGATTTCAGATGAGATGATGACAGAATGCAATTATAAGCTCACAAGACCAGCCAGGCTATAAATTAAGAGCCGTGCAACGTTCCCGGAGAATCTAAGCCCCTTGAGACTCAACAGTACGGAAAAGTCTCCGACCTTCTTAACGTTGTCTCCATCATTGCATTGATTTGTTATAAGCCAGTAACTCGTTTACTGTTGAAAACTCAAGTGCCTAGGTTCAGATGATTTTTACGTTTCTGTTACACTAAATTTATTTTTGGTTCGTTATCATTCTGATTCACGTAGAAAGATCGTGGTTATCTGCAAACATCATAAGGGCAAAACATAGTTTGTACAAAGACATAAACACATATAATTAGATGTATAGTAGCCACCAGGAATACACGATGTTTTATGTAATTTTGAGGTGTTTAAATGTTTTAATACAGCGGTTCTTAACCTGGGGGGTCGAATGACACTTTACTGAGGAACGCCTAAGACCATCCGAAAACACACATACACCACAGTTTGAAGAAGCAACGAAAATAGTTTTGTGGTTGGGGTCGCCACAACACGAGGAACTGTATTAAAGGGTCGCGGCATTAGGAAGGTTGAGAACCACTGTTTTAATAGGTCAAAATAACATGAATACACGATTCATCCCTCTGCATACGTCAATGACAAGAGTTCTTTGCCTTTTTTTTTTTGGTCCCGCCCTTTTCACAATTTTCCAAAATTCAGCTCATTAAGTCGATTCCCAGGCCTGTCCCATCTTAGCACTGAACCAATAAACCAGGTTTGAACAGACTGACTGTGAGAAGATTTGGGGCAGTCAGCCCCTTCCAATATGAAAAACACAAGAGTCAATAATTTCATGATGCAAATTTATTTTTTTGTTCATATTTCTAAATGTAATGTTGTTTCTCATATTTAATTTAAATATTTCCTAATAAATGTATGCCCTTATATTTTCACTTGTCCCGTTTCTTCACAGAACGACACCCAGTTGATACGAAGTGTAACACAGATTGGAAGGGGAAAATACTTGTGTTGAGAGCGAAAGATCTCAATTAACATTGACGTATCCATTTAGGGGGGGGGGGGAATTTTAAAAAAAAAGAAAAAAAAGAAAACATTTGAGGGTGAGGATAGGGCACATTCTTCAAATTCTTTTGTGAAAATGTGTAAAAAAACACAATATGAGATGTAATGTGTTGTTTGTTACTCTATACATAGAATTCTTCAGAGATTTCAAACGGCTGTCAATGACACAACTCTAAATCTCTACACATTTCATTTTTGCTACGTGCTAACTGCACAACTCTGAATCTGCACAGCTTAAATACAGCTGCTCATTAAAGAACTCTGAAACTATCAACATTTAGAGCCACAACTGTTTGGTTTCACTTCGTTAAAATTTTCTTGGAGAAATTTCTAGTATATGAAATAAAAAGGCCAATTTTTTTTTTTCTTTCAGTGTGTGATGTACCATTGAAATTCTCAAGGGTGCTTGGGAGCTCCATTTGTTGCCATGGTAACAGACACGTATTTAAGGACAACAAGTGCGTCTTTTTTTTAATTTGACCATTTTTCTTCTCCTATAAACCAATGTTAAGCCTCTTTCTGGTTCCAATTCTCTCTCCCCCCACCCACCACTTTTTAGCTTTCTTTTTTTTTTAAAGGTTATATGGAAGAGTGGTAACACTGGGAGGTGGGTGGGGAGTTGGTAAAGTAGGTGAAATAATTATGTAATGGTCCTTCACGTCTTAGGTCATTTTGACCTTCAATAAACAGCTCTAATTTGTATCGCTTGCATTTAACCATACACGCGTCACTCATCGATTTTTAACTTATAGAAGACTCACATTTCCAATTAAATCATGTCCATCATTGTGTAGTGTAACGAAGGAAGTGGCGGCACCCTTGTCTGCTAATACACCCGATGGGTCGGGGTAGGGTTGTGTGTGTGGCCGGGGAGGGGGGGGTCGGCGACAAAATGGCTAATTATTATTACCGATGTTTCACTTGGTATGAGGGTTTGAAGTTTGGTTTGTTCTACAAACACGACTTGAGTCAAAGTTGTAAGTTTGGTTTGTTCTACAAACACGAAGTGAGTCAAAGTTGTAAGTTTGGTTTGTTCTACAAACACGAAGTGAGTCAAAGTTGTAAGTTTGGTTTGTTCTAGAGTATTCTAGACACACGAAGTGAGTCAAAGTTGTAAGTTTCATACCGAGGACGAAAACAGAAACGTTGGTTTGTTTAATTTAACATAATGACCTGAATGATCAAGTTTAGTGTAATTTTGATTGTACACAACCATAGATAACATAATGCTTACGCCAAGTTGAAGATCATTTCCATAGCCCAAAATGAAAAATTTCTGGCATTTGCTTAAATACCTGATTTCTTCTTTTGCGACAACGGGGTATTTTATAACACATTTATAGCATTGTGCCAAGTTTTTCACTCTGCAATAATACGGTACATCAAACTAGCTGAAGGTAATTTAACGGGAAGTACAGTCCATAATAAGGCTTTTTATCTCACAGGTAGGGAATGACAGGTAGGGAATGACTGGTGGGGAATGACAGGTGGGGAATTACAGGTAGGGAATGACAGGTGGGGAATGACTGGTGGGGAATGACTGGTGGGGAATGACAGGTGGGGAATGACAGGTAGGGAATGACTGGTGGGGAATGACAGGTAGGGAATGACTGGTGGGAATGACTGGTGGGGAATGACTGGTGGGGAATGACAGGTAGGGAATGACAGGTAGGGAATGACTGGTGGGGAATGACTGGTGGGGAATGACTGGTGGGGAATGACTGGTGGGGAATGACTGGTGGGGAATGACTGGTGGGGAATGACTGGTGGGGAATGACAGGTAGGGAATGACTGGTGGGGAATGACTGGTGGGGAATGACTGGTGGGGAATGACTGGTGGGGAATGACTGGTGGGGAATGACTGGTGGGGAATGACAGGTAGGGAATGACAGGTAGGGAATGACTGGTGGGGAATGACTGGTGGGGAATGACTGGTGGGGAATGACTGGTAGGGAATGACAGGTAGGGAATGACTGGTGGGGAATGACTGGTGGGGAATGACTGGTGGGGAATGACCGGTGGGGAATGACTGGTGGGGAATGACTGGTGGGGAATGACCGGTGGGGAATGACTGGTGGGGAATGACCGGTGGGGAATGACAGGTGGGGAATTATTGTTTGGAGCGTATATTTTCTGGGATATTTACCAATAAAAAAATCAACATAATTGTCCTGGGTCCCAATGACCTGACCATCCAGCAACCACAACAGTTTAAATGATTGTCGTTGTAAAGATATTGTAGTCTCACTCTACAGAATTGGACGAAAGTTGTACATAGCTCTGGTATAATTGACAAAGTTATAACGTGTTGTGATTTGTAACATGTAAATATTATATTTAAGATACACGGGCGTAAACCAATGGCTCTTATGAGAAGTCTTTCGTGACATCTTTATAGCGCTAGTCTACTCAATGTTTTCCCCACTGTCAAATTTTTAGTTATTTTTTAAAACACTTTTTCGACAGTGACCTTTAGTTCCGACAATCGCAAAAATAACAAAAGGTAGAAAAAAAAACACCAAATCGTTTTGTAAATAAATGTACAAATAATGCGATGGGAAAAGGGACAAAAGACCAAGGACTTGACCAGAGGGTTCAGATGCACAACCATGACCTGTATCTCAAAGTCCAAGCCACATTCAAGTTTCACTTATGATGAAGAAGCATGTTTACTTGTAGCCACTGGTGTAGAAAGAGCCAAAGGGGTGGGGGGAGATGAAAATATGGTTATTTTGGGGTTGAGTTTTCGTTTGCCTTCATTGAACGTATCTGGCTTATGTTGGGTGTGTATTCTGTATTTTATTAGTGAGTTTGTGAGAAGTACAGGAAATTCAAGTACCACCCCCCAAGACAAGGCCATCGCCGGGAGCACACTATCTGGTTAGCCTAAATGGGTCTATGGTACAATAGTTTGCCGGTACAATCCTTTGCAAGCAAAAGGGTGCAATCAGAGACGCAACGAGGGTGAAGCGAGTTACGACACGTGCCGTGGACACCACGAGTGTGTTGTGAGTTACGACTCGTGCCGTGGACACTAAATTGAGTGTGTTGTGAGTTACGACACGTGCCGTGGACACCACCTTGAGTGTGATGTGAGTTACGACACGTGCCGTGGACACCACTTTGAGTGAGTGGTGAGTTACGACACGTGCCGTGGACACCACCTTCAGTGTGTTGTGAGTTACGACACGTGCCGTGGACACCACCTTGAGTGTGACGTGAGTTAAGACACGTGCCGTGGACACCACCTTGAGTGTGTGGTGAGTTACGACACGTGCAGTGGACACCACCTTAAGGATGCGCGCGAATGGGACAAAGATTCTTATAATAAATTTTATTTTGTATCTTCTTAGTTAATTTACCTGTATTCAATGAATTGCCAATAGCGCAGCCCACTAATTAGCCTACGAATCTGCCTACTAATCTGCGTACTTTGCTGTACTAATTATAGAAATGTAGGTGTCTCAAGTTGGGACAATTTTAGTGGGCGTCACGCCTCCTAGGTACAGATGGGTGGAAGTTGATTGCAAAAAAGGTGGATTCCACTGAAGTTATTATAGACCTGTTTTTCTAAACCTTTTCTATACCCAACCTCTTACTATATTACAAGTCTCCAAACCTCCTACTATATTACAGGTCTCAAACACCTCCTACTACATTACAAGTCTCCCACACCTTATACTATATTACAAGTCTCCAACACCTCCTACTATATTACAAGTCTCCCAAACCTCCTACTATATTACAAGTCTCCCACATATCCTACTTTATTACAAGTCTCCCAACCTCCTACTATATTACAGGTCTCCAACACCTCTTACTATATTACAAGTCTCCCACACCTCCTACTATATTACAAGTCTCCCACACCTTCTTGTATATTACAAGTCTCCAACACGTCCTACTATATTAAAAGTCTCCCACACCTCCTACTATATTACAAGTCTCACAACCTCTTACTATATTACAAGTCTCCCACACCTCCTACTATATTACAAATCTCCCACACCTCCTACTATATTTTTAATCTCCCACACCTCCTACTATATTACAAATCTCCCACACCTCCTACTATATTACAAGTCTCCCAACCTCCTACTATATTACAAGTCTCCCACACATCCAACCATATTACAAGTCTCCCACACCTCCTACTATATTAAAAATATCCCACACCTCCTACTGTATTACAAGTCTCCCACACCTCCTACTATATTACAAATCTCCCACACCTCCTACTATATTACAAGTCTCCAACACCTCTTACTATATTACAAGTCTCCCACACCTCCTACTATATTACAAGTCTCCCACACATCCAACTATATTACAAATCTCATACACCTCCTACTATATTGCAAGTCTCCCACACCTCCTACTATCTTTCAAATCTCCCACACCTCCTACTATATTACAAATCTCCCACACCTCCTACTATATTACAAGTCTCCCAACCTTCTACTATATTACAGGTCTCCAACCCCTATTACTATATTACAAGCCTCCCACACCTCCTACTATATTACGTCTCCAAACCTCCTACTATATTACAGGTCTCCCACACCTCCTACTATATTACAGATCTCCCACACCTCCTACTATATTACAAGTCTCCCACACCTCCTATTATATTACCAGTTTCCCAACCTCCTACTCCCAATATATTGATCTGCACATAAAACTGTAGAGTTTATCAAATTAACCTCTGAATTATAACAGAAAATTAAAATGTTAACGAACAAATGTGTTTTTAAAATATGAACATATTTATCATAAATTTAATCTAATGTCTCTTATGTGTCTCCGTTTGTGTCTCTTATGTGTCTCCTATGTGTCTCCTATGTTATAGAAATGTAGGTGCCTCCCACACATTCTACTATAGTGGGGTCACGCGTCCTAGGTACAGATGGGTGGAAGTTGATTGCAAAAAAGGTGGATTCCACTGAAGCTATTATAGACCTGTGTTTCTAAACCTTTTCTATACCCAACCTCTTACTATATTACAAGTCTCCAAACCTCCTACTATATTACAGGTCTCCAACACCCCCTACTATATTACAGGTCTCCAAAACCTCCTACTATATTACAAGTCTCCCACACCTCCTACTATATTACAAATCTCCAACACCTCCTACTATATTACAAATCTCCCACACCTCCTACTATATTACAAATCTCCCACACCTCCTACTATATTACAAGTCTCCCAAGCTTCTACTATATTACAGGTCTCCAACCCCTCTTACTATATTACAAGCCTCCCACACCTTCTACTATATTACAAGTCTCCAAACCTCCTACTATATTACAAGTCTCCCACACCTCCTATTATATTACAAGTCTCCCAACCTCCTACTATATTTCAAGTCTCCCAACCTCCTACTATATTACAAGTCTCCCACACCTCCTATTATATTACAAGTCTCCCAACTTCCTACTATATTTCAAGTCTCCAAACCTCCTACTATATTACAGGTCTCCCACACCTCCTAATATATTACAAGTCTCCAAACCTCCTACTATATTTCAAGTCTCCCAACCTCCTACTATATTACACGTCTCCCAACCTCCTACTATAATACAAGTCTCCACCACCTCTTATAAATGTCTCAGTGCTTGTTAAATTTAGAAAATAATAAACCTATAATTTATATATTGATCTGCACATAAAACTGTAGAGTTTATCAAATTAACCTATGAATTATAACAGAAAATTAAAATGTTAACGAAAAAATGTGTTTTTAAAATATGAACATATTTATCATAAATTTAATCTAATGTCTCCTATGTGTCTCCTTTTGTGTCTCCTATGTGTCTCCTATGTGCCTATGCCTCCTTCTCCCCCTGCATCCCCTGAAATGCCACAACCACCCCCCCTGGTTGTGCAAAGCACCACAGGCCACAAAACTCTCTTCTAGGATATAGATTGGACCACGCTAATGGCACCAAAGCCTTTAAAGTTTATTGCGTGCCAGACACCTATTTCAATCTGTTGAACTTCACACACTGGATTAGTGTATGTCCTTATCTATCTGGTACTGGTTAGCACTGTGGGCCGTTATCTATCTGGTAGTGGTTAGCACTGTAGGCCGGGATGGAGGAAACAAGCCGATATCAAGTGATGACCATCGTCTTTCTGAAACATTACAAGGAACTACTCGATAAGATATGTAAAAAAGTTTTTAATCAAAAATTGCCTTAAAAAAAATTGCCTTCAAACAAAAATTGCCTTCAAACAAAAATTGCCTTCAAACAAAAATTGCCTTTAAAAAATTGCTTTCAAACAAAAATTGCCTTTAAAATATTGCCTTCAAACAAAAATTGCCTTTAAAAAATTGCCTTGAAACAAAAACTGCCTTTAAAACATTTGCCTTCCTAGAGCAATACTGACCCCTGTGCTGTAAGGAGAACTCTGTTTTCGCTACCTTATCCACTCTCAACATCTGGAAAACCCCGCGTAGAGCAGACATAGAAATATACTCATGTTTGTAGACTAGCAAAATACTTTAAAAAATAGTGGATCCTATTTGTTGCTTTAACAAATACCCTACCACCTTTTTTCAAAAAAATAAATAAATAAATTCTTGCAGGGTGAAGAAACTTGCTTGACAGCTGAGAGGAGTGATGTGTCCAGCGGTAGGAGTGATGTGTCCAGCTGAGAGTAGTGATGTGTCCAGCTGAGAGGAGGGATGTGTCCAGAATTCTACACGCGGAAAAAGAAACATCACCCCTCTTCCTCTCGCCCTGTCCATCCACCCCCTCTCACCCTGTCCACCACCTCCCCTCACCCTGTCCACCACCTCCCCTCACCCTGTCCACCACCTCCTCTCACCCCGTCCACCCACCTCCTCTCACCCTGTCCACTCACCTCCCCTCACCCTTTCCACCCACCTCCCCTCACCCTGTCCACCCACCTCCTCTCACCCTGTACACCCACCTCCTCTCACCCTGTCCACCCACCTCCTCTCACCATGTCCACCCACCTCCTCTCACCCTGTCCACCCACCTCCTCTCACCCTGTCCACCCACCTCCTCTCACCCTGTCCACTCACCTCCCCTCACCCCGTCCACCCACCTCCCCTCGCCTTGTCGCCCATCTTTTCCCCTCGCCTCCTCCACTCAAGTGGGTATCATGGAGCTTAAGTTAAACAAACAAGTTCCAAGCGGGGACAGTTTTTTGTGTAGATCTCAGCGACACGACGTGAAAATGGCGTAACGCTGGAACCCCATTGTTAACTGGTGGATCGGAAAGTTTGGCCAGTCTGGCAACATGGGGATGGAAAAAACAGTAACATGATATTACATTTCATTTGGATTACCAAATAATTTGGATTATTGGGGCGGTACTGATGAATATTCATGGATTATTTATTGTTTGCTTATTTTTAAAATTCATTCAATTTTAATAGTAAGTTACATTCAACTTTTTTTATACATGTATGTCAACGCTTTGATATTGTTAGCAATTTGTTATTTATTTAGAAATATTTTATTAATTGTGGCTTTTCGGTTGGAAAACAGGGGGGGGGGGGATTGCAGGGGCGTAGCTAGAGTGTTTGGGGACCGGGGCAAGATTCATTTCTAAGCACCCCTCCCACATTTTTTTTCAACTCTGAAACCATTTATTTTAACTTAAGAAATTCTATCAAAGCACATTTGGCGTCCTTACTAGTATGGCGCGCGGGAAAGTTTGTCACCCTCCCCCCCCCCCCCCACCGTTAACCTCTGGGGTTGGTACTCTTTTAAAAAAACTTCTTTTACATTCTTATGGAACAGCTCAATTTTAACTGTATTTCAAAATGTTTTTGTTTCAAGGAACAACAGAATTGTAACCACACTGCCAGACCTGGTTACAAAGCCGTCTAATTTGATTATAATATTACAATTTCTCAAAGATTTGGTGATTTTTTTTGTGTGTGGCTAAAATATATTCAAAGATAACGTTGACAAAAACCAGATGGAACGACTAGCATGTCACTCAATTAATAATCACTTAAACTGAAAATAAATGAACATGTCAGAAATAGCT
The DNA here is from genome assembly GCA_964017045.1 of Omphiscola glabra. Classification (NCBI taxonomy): domain Eukaryota; kingdom Metazoa; phylum Mollusca; class Gastropoda; family Lymnaeidae; genus Omphiscola; species Omphiscola glabra. The sequence goes on from OZ024798.1 coordinate 39,737,263, forward strand.
TCGACCAAGAAAATTATATTATTTACAAATCTTTATTCCATAAAATTGTAGAGATACTTGGCCGATTGAAGAGTTCATGTTACAGGAAGAAACAGATCGATAGAGGCCGAATTTTGTATTATAAGGATTGCGGCCCTGATTTCTGTATCAAATGGAAACTCAGTTAAAAATCATGAGATTATATAGTTATATTACATCTAAACAAAGGCGTATCTAAGGTGGGCAGAGGGGGCCGATTCCCTGGGCGCGAGACTAGTTAAGGGCGCCAAATGTGCTTTGATTTTATTTTATTGATGAAAATAATGGGTATAAAGTTGAAAAAAGAAAGGGAGGCTCTTTAAAATAAATCTTGTCCCCGGGCGCCAAACACTATAGCTACGCCTCTGCATCTACATCATGAGATTATATAGTTATATAACATTTACAGCTCATAGCCACGTGCTTGAAGTAATATTTAATTCAAAAATGAATTGTTAAAAAAAAAATTATTTTCAAAAGATAAAATGATTAAAAATAATTATTTAATATTTAGATTACCTTCTTGAAAACTCGGCCATTTAAGTGTAACAGCCCGGCTTGGTTAAAGTATAATCATTGTAGAGTGATAGTAGCATACATTTTCAATGACAAAACACGAAATAGCAAAGTAAAACTTAAAGAAACTATTCCATAAGATGTTATATTTTTAATTGATCCAAATAAATGGACATTTGTTGGTGTGTTTTTTTTTTTATCACTGTACAATATTTTTTGTTCCGTCTAGAAAATCCTTGTTTGAGTTTTTCGTTTTTCCTTAGTATTATTCTGTAGCAAGACTTTCGTGGAATAATTATGCGATATGAATAACTATTAAGTTCCTGGGTGTGAGTTGTAGTTATGAACAGGGTCTTGACTTTTTTGTTTGAACAAAATTTCTTGTTTTCCATTTCTTCTAAGACCAGGGACAAACTCCTTTCCTCTGTTGCCGTTAATCAGGGTACACGTTTTGTAATCACTAAGTCTAAGGGCTGCAGACTATGTAACATTTCACCATAAGTCAACTCTCGTTTTCTTTATTCACTGCTCTGCAGGGTCATTGTGTTCACTAATATGGAGGCCACTGTACCACAAGACGTTTCCTTCTTGTTCCCGAACTTATCAGAGGTTCTCAACGGGACGAACGTGACGGAGGCTTCGGTTTCACAGAGACCTTTCTTCTTGGCAGCAGCGATATACCTGACTGTCGTAGGTGAGAACCTTTGTATTACACCTGTCTTTCTTCTATGCATCAGTTGTATTCCTTCACTGTCGTAGGTGAGTAACTTTGTATTACACCTGATATTCGACTAGGCATCAGTTATATTCCTTCACTGCCGTAGGTGGGTAAGGTGTTTAACTTTTTGACCGCTTCAGTTCTCATATCTGAGTTTAAAAAAGAAATCACTGCTTTAACTGTTTAGGTGATAAAAATGTATTCTTCCGGCTCCAAAATTTGATGTTATGTAGAATTTTGTTCCATTATTAATAAACATCTTTTTTTATGTTTTCCCTATGTTTTCCCCCTCGTTTTTCCCCACGTTTTCCCCCACGTTTTCCCCCACGTTTTCCCCCACGTTTTTCCCCACGTTTTCCACGTTTTTCCCCCATGTAAAACGTATCTAAGACCAGCCACTCAAAGGAAATATGCATGTATTTTGATACCCAGTTATCAGCCCTTAGGTTGGAATCCTGATACTGGTCTGTGGATATGTGGGTGAATTTAAGCTACTTATACTTCTGTTTTGACACTATCCCTCTAAGACTTCCCCCCTAAATCATTGTTCAATCAGTATTTCACAGGATCTGTCTGAGACTCCCACCAATCACAGTTCAGCACAACAATTTGTGACGACATGAATAGATTTCGTGACCTACTTTATGCCTATGAACATTCCAAGTGGTTCATTATCACATTCTCTCTTTTTTGCCATTACCGATGTACCACGACTTTATTGTATTTATATAATTCAACACTACACACTTTAAAACTACAGAGTATAGAACTACATAATATAGAACTACATACTATAGAACTCAGACTACAGGGCAGAGCATGTTTTGAGAATGTCAGACAGCGGACATCTCTAACAACTACTGAGAGGGAAGCGCTCAGCTGGTGGGTAACAAAAGCACTCTTCAGATTCACTCAAATCAATGGATATTGACCTTGATTCATGGAAAACATTTGCTCTGGATCGTGTAAGCTTTGATGACAGACTCACTGTTGGAGAAAAACCCGAGAGAGTAGTGGATCGTGCCAGCTTTGATGACAGACTCACTGTTGGATCGTGCAAGCTTTGATGACAGACTCACTGTTGGATCGTGCAAGCTTTGATGACAGACTCACTGTTGGATCGTGCAAGCTTTGATGACAAACTCACTGTTGGATGGTGCAAGCTTTGATGACAAACTCACTGTTGGAGAACAACCCCAGAGAGTAGTGGATCGTGGCCAGCTTTGATGACAGACTCACTGTTGGATCGTGCAAGCTTTGATGACAGAGTCACTGTTTGATCGTGCAAGCTTTGATGACAGACTCACTGTTGGATCGTGCAAGCTTTGATGACAGACTCACTGTTGGATCGTGCAAACTTTGATGACAGACTCACTGTTTGATCGTACAAGCTTTGATAACAGACTCACTGTTGGATCGTGCAAGCTTTGATGACAGACTCACTGTTGGATCGTGCAAGCTTTGAGGACAGACTCACTGTTGGATCGTGCAAGCTTTGATAACAGACTCACTGTTGGATCGTGCAAGCTTTGATGACAGACTCACTGTTGGATCGTGCAAGCTTTGAGGACAGACTCACTGTTTGATCGTGCAATCTTTGAGGACAGACTCACTGTTGGATCGTGCAAGCTTTGATGACAGACTCACTGTTGGATCGTGCAAGCTTTGATGACAGACTCACTGTTGGATCGTGCAAGCTTTGATGACAGACTCACTGTTGGATCGTGCAAGCTTTGAGGACAGACTCACTGTTGGATCGTGCAAGCTTTGATGACAGACTCACTGTTGGATCGTGCAAGCTTTGATGACAGACTCACTGTTGGATCGTGCAATCTTTGGTGGCAGACTCATTGTTGGAGAACAGCCCCAGATAGTATACACCACTCAGGCCAAAAGCAAGCGCACATCAAGGAAAAGAAAAACCGGCTCCAATCCAACTAGGACCCGAAACACATGCGTCCTACATGCGTGAACCTTTACGGGCACAAAAAGATCTTACTCACTGTTGAATATAATCGCCTTGGTCATCTTCGGATGTGAAGGGCGAACAATGAACATGTTTATCTAAAAAAAAAAGAATTGATTGACCAGTGTTCGATCTTAGAAATTAAAATGTTTTCACATTTGTTGTGACCATTTTAAAATACATTATGTTGACTCATTCAAAATACATTACAATAAAATGTACAAATATCCACGATTTGTTGTCCTGAGTGCGACATGTTCGATCTAAACTAGTAATTAATCTATAAATAGATTGATTTATTCATGGAATGACACAGAAAAGAGTTTGAGGGAACAGAGTGAGGCGGGGCCGGAGGGTATATATGGAAATAGTTTTTGTAAACGTGATAAACAAAACATTAACATCATTGAAACACGTGATCAATGTTAACATCATTTAAACACGTGATCAAAGTTAACATCATTTAAACACGTGATCAAAGTTAACATCATTGAAACACGTGATCACAGTTAACATCATTGAAACACATGATCAAAGTTAACATCATTGGAACACGTGATACAAGTTAACATCATTGAAACACATGATCAACGTTAACATCATTGGAACACGTGATCAAAGTTAACATCATTTAAACACGTGATCAAAGTTAACATCATTGAAACACGTGATCAAAGTTAACATCATTGAAACACGTGATTAAAGTTAACATCATTGGAACACGTGATCAAAGTTAACATCATTGAAACACGTGATCACAGTTAACATCATTGAAACACGTGATACAAGTTAACATCATTGAAACGCGTGATCAACGTTAACATCATTGAAACACGTGATCACAGTTAACATCATTGCAACACGTGATCAAAGTTAACATCATTGAAACACATGATCAACGTTAACATCATTGGAACACGTGATACAAGTTAACATCATTGAAACACATGATCAACGTTAACATCATTGGAACACGTGATACAAGTTAACATCATTGAAACACGTGATCAACGTTAACATCATTGGAACACGTGATACAAGTTAACATCATTGAAACACATGATCAACGTTAACATCATGGGAACACATGATACAAGTTAACATCATTGAAACACATGATCAACGTTAACATCATTGGAACACGTGATACAAGTTAACATCATTGAAACACGTGATCAACGTTAACATCATTGGAACACGTGATACAAGTTAACATCATTGAAACACATGATCAACGTTAACATCATTGGAACACGTGATACAAGTTAACATCATTGGAACACGTGATACAAGTTAACATCATTGGAACACGTGATACAAGTTAACATCATTGGAACACGTGATACAAGTTAACATCATTGGAACACGTGATACAAGTTAACATCATTTAGAAACAAAAGTTGAAACAAGAAACTTGGCACGTGTTGTAGGATCAAGTAGCCTCCCAGTTGTTTACAAGATTCTAAAACTGGTTTAATTTTTTTCTAGATTAATCCTAATTTCAATTGATTTATTTTTCAACGCAGCTAACAATAAATTTGATTAGCTGCTTTGTAATTACGTAGTTTATTTGGCTTTGAAACCTCTAGCTTGCAACAAGCGATTGCTCAACCACCATAGCTGAGATCTAACTCTAGCTTGCAACAAGCGATTGCTCAACCACCATAGCTGAGATCTAACTCTAGCTTGCAACAAGCGATTGCTCAACCACCATAGCTGAGATCTAACTCTAGCTTGCAACAAGCGATTGCTCAACCACCATAGAACACATCTAAGTTTAGATTTCATCAGCGACTACTCAACCACCATAGCTGACTTCTAGCTCTAGCTTGACCACACGATTACTCAACCACCATAGCTGAGATCTAATTCTAGCTTGCATCAGCGATTGCCCAACCACCTTACCATGACATCCAGCTCAGCACCAGTTGTTATATTACATATTACAGAAACACACATTTTAAATAAATAAATATGTAACAAAAATGTCTGCAATGTTAAAACAAAATGAAGAAGCTCGTTTTTAAATATCTCCCCTTTCCCCCCACCCCACCACCATGGTCTGGATACATTGTTTCATGAGAGGAG